>OX402049.1:5587993-6971326 GCA_947859365.1 Archips crataeganus | reverse complement strand
AGCAAGAGGTCCTGGGTTCGAATCCCGGTAAGGGCATTTATTTGTGTGATGAGCATGAATATTTGTTCCTGAGTTATGGACGTTTTCTAGGTATTTAAGTATTTATTTATCTATATAAGTATGTTTATCGTCGTCTAGTACCCATAGTACAAGCTTTGCTTAGTTTGGGACTAGGTCGATTTGTGTTAGATTGTCCCCTAATATTTATATTTATATTTTATATTTATTTATATTAATTTCTAAATAAAATGTCAATAAAAACGTGTTAATACCAGTTTTATAGAGTAACATCGAACATCGCTGTAATTTATTTCCAATTGTACAAATTAAAAATCATGTACCGTACAACAAATTGTAACACCAGGACAATTAAGCTGTGGCATAAAGCCATTTGTGGTATTCATGTAGATTACAGTAGTAATGACTTAGGATTATAAACTTTTGGCTACGTCGAGGATACCCTTGTACAAGTTATAATTGTAGTTATATTCTATGTAGCTTCGTAAGTTAGCTAAGACCTAGTAGGTCCGCTATTTGCATGGGACAGCGACAGGGACAAGTTTCTTGTCTGTTGCATATAGTGAAAACGGAGCCATTGTATGTTAAACAGTCATGTGTAATTAAGTTTTGGGTACAGGCATTCATCCCACCCTCTCTTGATGATAGTTACGATCGCGATAAAGTAAGAAAACGAAGAATAAAATTAAATTAGAATGTCAAGTTAATAATTTACTACACAGTAACGGTATTTCGACTTAATAATAGTACTGAGAGATCACTTTAAGTTTATAAGTTTGCCTTTGTACCTCTGTTTCTCTTGTTATCTGTTAATTTCATGTATTTTATGTACAATAAAGTATTAAAGTGAACATAACACTCATCTGGGACTTATTTCATATCCCACTGCAGGGCAACGACCACTTAGAACGAGAGAGCATGAGTCGTAGACCCAACGTGGGCCAAGTGCGGATTGGCAACTTCACACGCACCACTGAATTGCGCTCGTGCCTAAAATACCACGTTCCCAAAATACCAGATTTTTGAAAATACTAAATTACCTATGGCTACGTGCACGACGGTGGCGCCGCGTAGCGTTGACAACATTTCCTCCCCATTTACTTCCAATTTTGGCCATGTTGTGCGCTGCGATCGTTTTCTGTACCCCACCCACCACCCGCTTCGCACATAGCCAATACCAGATGTCCAAAACAAGACATTCCACCAAAAAATCGCTACCTTGGGTAATCTTCGATTTTGTAAACGAGAATCTGGTAAGCTAGAAATGTAGTAAATTTAGGTAGGTGTTTTAAAAAATCTAGTATTTTGGGAACGTGGTATTTTAGGCATGAGCGCTGAATTGGCTCGCAAATGTTTATTTTGCAATGAAATTTTGCATACATATTCCGAAAATCTACAGAGGGGTGAGTATGGGTTTGAACCTGGTCCTCTACTTGCAGAGACCTTAGATCAAACCACTATACCGCGGTTATGTCATACTAGCAGATTGAACTCACTAAGGAACAAATAATAACGTATGTTTAACACGTTTATTTAACTTAATAAGTATGCCGCTCATTGATTGAGCTCAGTGTTGTGAGTACATCAACGTTATTCGGCCTTGCACTTGCTCACGCGCTGATGACGTAGACACGTTCAGAAACTACCAATGATATGTGATATAAATTACCACAGACGAGAGATCTGACAAAGACTCATTGCTTTTGTGAGACGTAACAAAGCATGTATTGCCATTACGATCAAATGGTTTAATTTATAAAGCGTTACGTACAAGTACTTATAAATAATGTTGAAAAGGATTTTTATTATTTTAACTAACTAATACGTTTTGTTATAAACTGTTGAGATTTTTAGTCTCATGGTATAAATCATTTAGAACGAAAATCTTCCAAAAAGCTAATTAGTAGGTATTATTAAACATTCGTTATTCCACCAATATTATCAACGCAAAATAATTGTATGGAAGGATGGTTGGATGTGTGTGTGGATGTACTCAGCGACTGAACAATTGAATTGAATTTTAAATAAATTGAATACTAACATCGTTGTCGATGAGGGGACTGATAGGTAAATATAGCACTATCAAACGTGAGAGTCGAATCTGTTACGTAGTAACTAACTATCACGTAATCTGTGACAGAGCTATCTCGAAATTGGACAGTGCCGGAAAACTTCAATAGAAATCTGTCATATCTCATTCCAGGGCCACTCGGCGGGTGCACTACCCCGCATTAAAAAGCTGCCATTTTGTGTGGCAGTATATCCCGCGTGCCTAACTTGGTTTACTGTATAAAATATGTACAATGAAAACTCATTTTCCTCTTCACGTGATGCGATGATGAGATGGGGTTTTTGGATAACTTCAGAAAAATAATGCGCAGGATGATGTATTCAGCGTAACAAATCCTTTGATAACTTTAATGGACCTACAATAGAGCAATCAGCAGGTCCTTTGACAATATATACATAATTGCTCCAACTACGAGTTCAGCTTAAATAGTTGCAGGCAATTAGCCTGTCCGGTACAGGCGTCTCGAAGCGATGTGTACTGCGCCATTTTCCTTCACACTTGGGAACTATAATAAGGTCACTTATGTAAGATCTCATTTAATAACATCATGACTCATGAGACAGCCCTTGATAAGTTAATTACTTGACTAGGCAGTTCCCGTTAAGAATATTTATTAAAGAGGTGCAAAACGTGCAATAATAGACAGAATTGAAGATATTGAGAAGAGAATATTTCAAACTGAGTCAGTTCAATTCTGAAGGTGCGTATTATCCACGGAATAGAAAAAACTAGAATAGAATAGAAACACGGAATAGAATAGAAAGAACTTTTTCTGTTCTGTGGTATTATCCCATGGGGATGTATTACAATACCGAAGGAAAGACCGAATGTATTAAAACATCGAATGGGTCAAAAGACCGACACGATTTTTTTCTGAAACCGTAAACTTCTCAGAATTTATTAAAGCGGCATCATACAGAACCCATTAGGTTAGGTTAGGTTTGTTTTATAACAATCTTAAAAATTTAACGGTTTCAGAAAAAAAATCGTGTCGGTCTTTTGACCAATTCGATGTTTTAATACATTTGGTCTTTCGTACTTCGGTATTGTAATACATACCCATCCCATGATTGAAATCAAATAAGTACGTAGTGTTGACAACTAACACACGACCGGTGTAATATTTCTGATTCTGATGGCAATTGTGTTTGGTAGCTTTCCTCGCAAATTTGTTCTGAGATTGTATTAATGGTTCAACGTGCTGAAATTTAATATTGATAATGATAATGTAATTAATAAGTGTGAATAAACAAAAATCAATTACTTATCTTATTAAATAAAAACGATTAACATGAATTATGATGAATTAATCATAACCAACAAAGTAATTGCTTTTAATTCAAAACAGGGACGCCTTATTCAATTCATTAAGTATCATCGTGAATATTGTTTTAAAAATAAAAACAAAGATTCCGACTATGAATATTAATGGGATTCGGGGGTGTGGTAGTATTATTTATAGTAGTGTTTTTGCTGTGTTTTGTATTGAAGGAATTCTGTTTCCTTTTATAGGTACAGTCACCGACAGTTTTAATTGTCGTTACTAAAGCCTTGCAACATTGTACTTAGTCAGTCAATGAATGGTGATTTAAGGCTGCGGCCGTTTATACTATACCGCGGGTTAATTAAAAAGTTGATTGCACATTTTACACAATTTTAAAGTTGAAAAAAGTCTAAACCATCGACATAGCTAAGATTTTTAATTAAGCAAATGCTGACAAAATGTACGGTAAGAACAGTGCAAAGAAGGAGAAGCACATTGTCGTCATGCCTTCTAACTAAATGTATATGACAGTATTAAGACGAGTAATTGCTGGTAATTTCGGTATCCTACACACATTTTCCCTAAATGTGACAAGTTAATTAAACGTACGCCACCTTTCACGGCTGAACATTTATATGGTTTTTGATATAATGTACGAAAACGAATCGGTACATCGAGGGACGTAATTACACATTTCTGTTTGAAATACGGTTTCTTCGTTACAAGGTTAGATTCTGCAGTTGCTAGGACAGATTACGAATCACTTGAAAGAAAAATTATTCGAAAATATCTAGTCATAGTCGTGTGATCATCTTATGTGATTGAAAGATCAAAATCATTGTATGTAAAATCATGTAATCTAATCGGAGCGGGAGCGGATGATGTGTCATTACGAATTTTTCTATTAAGAGAATAACCGTTACGCTGACCGCCAGCAACGAATTTTGCGAATCTTTTCCTAATAAAGAAAAAATTAGATTAAAGTCAGTGCCGCTGCTGAAGTCTCCTTGTGCGCCGCCCTGCGATAAACCTGAAAGGCTAAGTGCGACACCAGAGGTAAGAGTTAGCAGTGATTCCGGAGGAGCTGAAAACTCCGAGCCGACGGTGCCTGCTACCGACGCCCTAAGGTTCTGCGCTACTGCAGACGAGGAGCCCACCAGGTGAGCTTTCAGCAGTCACTGTTACTACTCCATATTTTTTTTTCGTGTAAACTTTATCGTCGAAAGACGCAATATTTTGCTTCCTAACGGCCCTAAGTACCTTCCGTTTATTTTCGACCTTTCTTCACCCATCTTCCTATACAGTCCACTTCCTTTCGTTAACATTTTTTGTACATAGTAACCAATAATGTTGTAGGTAGATTACTTTTCCGCATAGTAACACGAGTATCAATTTTACAATAACTCATTTGATTCAGGTATATTATGGTAATATAACGAGAAACAATAAAGGGGACTCATTTCCATACAAAGTGCAGAAACTGACCCGTTAACTTTGCTCGTCTGTGTAAATCCATCTGTTACTAAGGCAACACGCCCTTCAAATGTCAAGATCGTAAATTCTTTTTCATTTTACATGCAAGAAGTACCGAGCACGTGTGACTTGACACATCCAATCTGTAGTATATATGCAAAAACTCTCAACTTATTTCCATGGCAGATTCAATTTGTTCTCTTATCCTTGAAGGACGTGGCAAAGATCTCATAAATCGGCGCTGCCTATTTATCGGCTTTGCTCGTTCAACATAAACTTTGGCATCCATTAACTTGATTGTTGTTTGCTTTCGTCAGTAAATCAAGGATAACTTTTAAAGGATTTTGATCGTAAAATAAGTTTTTAAGCTGTGTGTTTTTGGAAGAGCTCCTGAACGGATTATACGAGTATATAGCGATTTTATAGACTAGGCGCAGATGATACTGTAGGTAGTTACCATTAGTGTAGGAGTTTTTGTTACATCGTGGTTTACATTCATCTTATTTTTGGTAAAATAATTTTGTTTTATTGTTATCAAACGGTTGCCTATCAGTTGTCAATTTCTAACAAATACGTTTTTGTGTTCAGAAGGTATAGTACCGTTTGGTAACCAAAATTTCACAATCACCCAGTACGTCAGATGTGGCTGTAGCCAGTTACGAAATGTTGGTTAACAAACGGTAGGTACTAACCGTCCAGAAGACCAGAACCGTGGAGTTGTTGACAAAAAACGAATTCTAATTTTACATATGTGACAATAAAGGTGGCTTACTGTAGTAGTAGTCTGATGAAATATATTGTGATTGATACTTACTTGGATACTGGCACGTTGGTGAGAGATAGAAAGTTGTTGCGAACACTGCGCAGACTCGCTAGCACCTGGGCGAAGGGTGTCACTATCAGGTCTTCTCCGTGACTGTGGACAAAAAACAACTCTATTATAATCACGCACAACACAAAACCAGGTGAACTAAAATCTACATTGGCATGCAAACGTACAGTACAAATTAAGTCTGCGGAAAATCGATTACAAAGCTTCGTCCGAAAGTAGATGTTTATAGAAGCGGTCTTCATTTCAAAATAAACAACGCACTGGAATGTTTAAGAGGTGATCATTAGAGTGTAATTGAAGATAAACAAAATAGATCACGCCATGTTCATTGCTCAAGGCGTAATTGTTTTCCAAGGCAATTTTTCCTGGAAAAGAAAATCCCCGAAGGTCAGCAATTAGGGGACAAGAAGGGCGGAGAGGTCGATAAAGAGACAGGTCGGGATATTTTTGTTTTCATCCTTCCTCTCTGAATAGAAGGAAAACTAAATCTTAATTGACAGTAGACATAAAAAAACATCGTCTCATATTTAAGAAATGCGGTATTAGCCGGAACGTAGCAATAAATAAATAAAATAAAATAAATAATTCATGGGACGATTGACACCAATTGACCTTGACCTAGTCCCAAACTAAGCAAAGCTACTATGGGTATTAGACAACGGATAAACATACTTATCATAGATAAATACATACTTAAATGCATATTAAATATCTGAGACTCGAGCACAACCATTTATATTTTTCACACAAATATCTGCACCGACCGGGAATCGAACCCGGGGACTTCAAGCTTCGTAGTCACGTTTTCTAACCACTAGGCTATCAGGTGGTCTTCAAAATGTATGTTATGTTTTATTAAGCCATGGTCCACCATAACCCTTTTTAAAATAGCAGTGAAATAATTTTACTATCAAAATCCCGTGCCAAGCTTTGTTCTAAGAACAATGATAAGTACTAGAATACGAGCTTAGATTGCTTTGCAAAGAAGACGGAACAGAAAAAGATAAGCTAAGAAAAATAATACTAAAGAAGTTTTTCTATGGCTGTGACATCAGAAGTTCTATGAACACTAATAGAGTTTCTTGCTAAATATGTATCTGCGAATTTACCACTCCTGCTCTCGTAAAGGCAAAATTTGTCCCGACAAGTACATAAACCCTGTGCCAAAGTTTAATTGACATTTAAGATCGACGTACCTTCGAAGCTGGGAAACATCGTCGGGAAAGGTAGGGATTGTTTTAAACGATGATCAACATCGCTATCTATCAACGGGTTCATTACAAACTAATTTCGTTGGGTCTAGTCTCTCACAATTTAGATAACACTATGCATAAATTACAGCAAGCCTGGAAACAGGACGGCCAAGTTACAGGCATGCTGTCACTAGTAGAAACTCGCGCATTTTACTTTGAAAGCAGACAAACACAAACTTGAACGAACTATAAATCAAAGTCTTCGATAAGATTGTTTGTAAAGGAAACCTGGGCGCGAAGCAGGAGTTTTATACAAACTGCACGACATGATTTTGTAAAACCAGAGGCAAAGTTTTTGAAAAATAAATACTGACTATTAAATACTGGCCCGCGGGATCGTCCGTCGTCCCGTACAAGATGGAGAAGTTATTGCTAATCATTTAATTACTACCTACACGCATTTTTACTGCCGATACTTTTTTATTGCAGTCATGGGGTCTACATGTACGTGTCAAACTTTAGATCAAAAATATATTACACAGTTTTATCACGAAATATAGGTTGGTACCTGTATTATAGTAAATTTTAATGTAATTTTAAAATTAATATTCCGTGATTTAGTCCCGTAACTAAATTTATAACGTTATAATGTTTATTGTGAGTCTCTATCGTTTGCCCGAATTTCCTATGCCATAATGTATCGTTTGCCATAATTTTAATTTGTCATAGAGTAATTTATTTCTGAAACAGTATTTTCTTCAGAATTATTATTAACTAAATTAGCCTGACCTAACCTACTGTAGTCTATAAAATGACATTTTGAAAAATCTTAAAAACTGCACGCTTCTATAATAATTTTTTTGGCAAACGTTTGTATGTCAATTGAAATTATTGCAAACAGAACGATCCGGTTTATTGCATATGATGATTGCATTGATTATTTTTTATGTTGCAGTTTTTTGGTTTTGTTTCTCATCAGAATGTGTAGATGTTTTAGTACATACCTCTAACAAATAAAAAAACTGCAACTATATCCAAATATGACTAGATAGATTAATGACGAAGAGGCTGAACGTGATAAACAAACCAGTAAACATCGTGTGTCATCGTCGTTATAGATAATTGTCGGGAGAACGAAGGCCGCATAACAATATAACATCTGTTAATGGCGTATCACTTTAATAGATTTATCTGTATTTTAAGAGATTTTCTATTCTCAAATCATAAAGTCGAATATCCCCGTTGCAAAGCCGCCAATATCTTTAAATCAGAACTTGCTCCCAGCCAGATTTTATTCCGACACAAAATCGATAGGATCGAGCCGAGAACAAAGTTAAATTTTAACTAACGCAAACTTGATTTAGCACGAAAAGTTAATGTTAATAATTCCGTGAAAATTGACGATGAAGCATATTGCGGTATTAAAGACTTAAGATCGTTGCGGAGAAGTCATTATTCCGTGCTCGAAAAATGTCATTCATCGTACGTGAAAATCTTAGTTACGCAGAAGCGAAAGATCACATTACAAATCCATTTAATACGCACGTAACTCTCTTTGACTTTGGAACCTTTCACATAAGGTTTATGACGTTTTTTACGGGCTTTGAGTCTCTGGGATTATTCGCCGTAAAGGTTCGTTGCCGCGTATTAAAGCCACCACTTTATACGGGGCTGATTAATTACAAGTGTTAAACACACGTAACATAATCAAGTCTATATAAATTTTGAGATAAAACAATCGTTACACGATTGGATACGAAAGTAAAGTTCAAAGCCAGTATTTTTAAATAACAATGTACCTAACTTTTACATACTTTTTAGACATCCAACAATCGTGAAAATCTAAGAAACTTTAAATTCTCTTATTTATTCGTACCAGTCGATATACAAAGGGTTACGTTTAGAAAATGACCAAGATTTACGATGTAATCGTAGAAAATGTATTCAATATGTATGTATTCATGAGAATAAAATATGTATGAAGAGCTACTTGTCGCAGATATTATGTAGAATACGGAGTAAAGCTTTGTTTTCTTTTAGTTTCGTCACAGAAATAAACGGTTAGAAATACAAATTGTTAGTATTAGTGGGAAGAACTGATATATATATATATATATATATATATAATGGTTGGTAGTTATATTCACCCGTAGGGTACATAAAATTTAATAAGTTTGATTTTCTGTAGACCACAGACCGCCCGCCGCCGTAACTAAGCCGAAGCTGTCAAAAGCAACTTAATGCGGGTGCGTAGGCAATCAAACTTTATCTGTATTTGTTTCTCTGTGAAATAAAGTAGATATTACCTACTAATTTCGCGGTACACCTCCATACGAACGTGCCATTTCCCATCAGTCAGGTATCTGGAGCTCTCGTGATCGACTGGGCAGCGGTCCAGGCCTCTTAGCCAAGAGTAGCACCCGCTTCGCGCGATGTATCATCTCACATGATTTCAGCTTATTAATATTCTTAAACTTTCAAACTGACGCGCTATTATGCTTTCAAAAATATGACTACGAGTTGTCCTGTGACCGGTGATTCATTTGTTTTTGTTTTTCACCGACTATATCTGAGTAAGAGTGGTAAACATTGTCAGCTGTCTAGAAAGTCTGTGAGTAGTGAGTGAGTATACCTCTTTAAGCAGATCTAAATTAATCTCCGTGACAATCATCGTTTCAAACGAATCAGGTTAATAACCGACGTGAACCCATCGTTTTCCTGCGCTGTAGTCTGTTATTTAAAACGACTTCGCTTTTATTCTTCCTTGTTAACAACTGCACTAAAAATAACACGTGCAAGGCCGTGAAGCCACAAACGGTTCAAGTGCCCCGATGCACGCGAGACTTGGTTATAGTGTCACTGCAACAGAACTATAAGCCAGCAGTCCATTGTAGAACATATTTCGCTTTACTTTAAGCATATATAGCTCAGTACAGATAAACGAGCTACTTACAACCTTTTACGCTGCTACTCCAACCACCAAAGGTTTATAGTTCATTAATATAGACTTCTGGAAAGTAACGCCAAATCAATCAATTACAAAATTTTGCGTGCTTACATCAATATGAGTAAGACGCTTCCCTACACTATTACTAACCCTACAGCGTTTGTATATCTATTTGTTTGTCCAACCTCAAAGAACTATTTATATTTTGAACCATAAACTGCAATAGATAGCAAATTTCAGCTGTATAGTGGGACCCGCTGAGAAATAGTAAAAAAAAAGTAATAATATCATCGGGCATCCTAAGATACTAAGTTTTTTTCAAAAGCTGACCAGTTAAATACTGCTTAATGTAACTGTGCCAGTGTGCCACCTCCTGCCATGTTTATTATAAGTAAAACCTTTTAGCTTTGTATCCGCGGACAAGTTTGGAATAGTAAGGGGAGAGAATAATCCATTACCCACTCAGCTGGATTATGTTAAGCGAGCGGGAAAATGTGTATTAGCTACTCAATGAAAACATTGTAGTAAGTATGTGAAAGAAAGTTATATTCCAACTAATGTTACGTACGTTAAATCTGCTTATAATTTTTTGAGCTTATTTCTAAATAAAGACTCACAAACAACAAATGATATAAAGGTTCGCAGAACCCCAAATCCATAAGCAAAATGTTTTCATGTTCTAAGACCCGCATATTATTTCCATCTCTACTAATGTGCCAATATATTTTTAGTCGAGTTAAATATTTGGAGCACTGAACGATGAACGTGTTTAAAAGTTAATCGACATGCCATGTCATTAGGTTATCGGTTATCAAAGTCTGAAATCTTCAATCGGGATATTTCTTCTAAGATAAAACAACTAATCTGAGTCATTCATATCCAAAACAAGATAAAAAATAAAAATATCACTGGTTAATTGACCGATTAAATGAATTCATTTTTATCTTATTTATCTTTATTTGCATTTGAAGACCAAGTTTTATTATTTGATCGATGTTTTATTTCAACAAATAAACAATTAAACATAACATGTTATTAGTACAATTTTTTATTTGGTTTGCCTTGTTAGTTTGGGTCAAATCTTAGAAGTCGAATTTAATCCACTTGTATAGTTTGATTCACTTCACTTTAAATTTGGTCATTGTTACTATGGGGACGAGTCGAAAGAATAACGCCGCACATTGCTTCGGGTCAGAGAATCTGTTAATAAGTTGATCGATACTTATAATTATTAGACTTAGTTATAACGATGCGTTCAAAGTACGGTAAAGGCAAGGTGCGTCATATAATTATTACTAAGTGCCATTTATGGAATTTCGGATGTCGTAGCTTAGTGGTTTGCCCTATGGCCTCTAAATCAGATGGTCGTGGGTTCGAGCCCGTGGTTGCACCTCTGAGTTTTTTGGAATTTATGTGCGTATTTACATGTGTTTACCATGAGCTTTACGGTGAAGGAAAACATCGTGATGAACCTTGCACACACCTGCGAATAAATTTAATGGTATGCTATATTCCAAGCCCTCCCATTCTGAGAGTAGGCCTGAGCTGTAGCTGGTGGTTTCTAGGAATTTAAGCAAAGCGAAATGAACACTAGCTAGGTAAGTATTGATGAAAATTGTAGATCTAATTTCCCTTCCCCTTCCCCTCCTTCTTTCTTCGTTCTTTGATCCCTTTGACAAATACGACTTCAGGTATTTTATAATCAAAATAAAAATTAATCAGCTGAACCAGTTGAACATGACAGTCTTCTTCAAAATAGAAAAAAGTAATCAGGCACCCACGTATTTTTTCAGCTCACTACATTCACGGACAGAAAGTAAATAATGTTGAAAATGGCAATTTGTTCGAATTCCTTAATTTAGTGTTCTAATTTTGACGACAGAGGGGCCGCCAAATCACGTACGCGCGCTAAATTGAATAAAACCTAATTCCCCGGTTTACGATGTCGCTTATTGAGTTTTGTACAATTCGTCATGTAAACAGTTTTATTGCGAGCCGATTCGGGAACGTAATTTTACTAAAATATCGACAGTCTGAGGACATGAGATTTGCTCGCGTTTGGTTACTTTGATCTTTTGAACTACCCGAGCTTATCTTGTCATATTAAATTTTCAAAAATCTACATTTTTAAAATAGTCCAAAAATTTCAGTACTGAAATGAAGTGTCTCACGTGTAGCTTACGTTTAATAGGCAAAGAAATGTATACACTAAGTGCATAGTTAGAAACATAAAAAATAAATAATAATAAAAAACTGGGACAGTTAAAAATCCAGAGAAGTTCTAAGGGATGATAAACCTAACTTTGATATGGTTACTGGCAATAATATCTGATAGAGATATAATGTATGTTCTAACATATTTTATATTTTTAAATATATGATTTCACGGGATGACCGTAAAAGTAATAAAAAAATGAAGTTGAAAAAATAAGTACAAAAAAAGATACTTCATAGCTAACTTGTATGTTCTAACGGCTATTCGAATAAAAGCACGCAGGGCACATAACGCTCGGAGAACTGATGGCCGATGGGGCAAAAAGTTTCTAGAATTGCGTCCACGGATCGGAAGACGCAGTGGAGTCTGGTTAAGGTTGCGGGAATGTGTTGGATGTAGATGGCACAGGATGGCTCTGTTTGGCGAACCTACGAGGAGGCCTATGTTCAGCAGTGGACGTCTTTCTGCTGAAATGATGATGATGAGATATTTCTAAATGCTTTGTTCCTTCAGTTATTTTTGCCGGTGACTGTACAAATGCTATCAGGAGTTTCATTTAGTTTGTGTCATTAACAATTTGATGGTTTATAAGTGGTGTAAAGCTATTAATTGCCTCTAGTCATGCATAACTTCTTTAATGAAGACGAAAGCAATTTACTGGTTCCAGAGAAGGATTTGACTTCTGAAAGTCAAATAATGCCTTGCTCGAGGAATAGAAAACACGGTTTGAGAAGAAGGTTCGAAAGGTGGACAATAAAAAAGCTCTCTATTTACACGAATATGTTCATCTCAACGACATTCTCGTAGTTATTCGTTTTGTTGTTGGTTGAAGGGAGGTAGATGTAGATAAAATTTCGAGTAAAAAACTTAAAAAAACTCCATTCTGGAAAGCATATTTTTTTTCAGCGCTTGCTAAAATATTGTAGTTAATACGCGAGTTAGTATAAAATTTTTGAAAATCGGCCAAGGGCGTGCCTGGTCACGCTTAGTTTAAGGTTCTGCACTAATACGGCAAATATTTAACATTAAGCTTTGATCGACTATTGCTCATTCACGTATAAAGCCAACTAAGATGTGATAACTAATTTCCCTTTAAATTATGCCGTTATAATTATATTTTTTTCAGATTACTCAGGCCAACGCTGTAACTAGTAGGGGTGCAGGGGCATTAAACTCTAACACAAATTAACGCTTTAAAGTTTAATATTTTCCCAAACATAATACTAAACTAGATCGATTGTTCGCCCCTGAAAACATTGAGCATATCAAATTTCACAGAAATCGTTAGAGTCGTCTTCGAGATCCCAGAAATAAATAGATATACAGGAATTGGGAATGTCTAAAAAAAAATTACCAATAGTTTTTATTTTTTTTTTGTATAGAGAAGTCAATTATTAGAAACTAATTTCAATATTTTGTCATTTAGTTCTCTACTTTTTTCAAAATTAATTATTGAAACTATTTTAGTTGATGACGTCAGATTATAATTGAGGGCTCCCACAATGCCAAATTTCTACATCTATCAAAATGCGCACGATAAGGCAACCCCTTTAATTATTTTTTGCGTAGTGGTACACTATACACTGTGTCACTTTACTGGCACTGACAAAGTGCTAGAGGTCAGACAGCGGGTCCAAATCAAACTCCGTAGTATAATCCACGCGTAAATTGTGTAGAATTCTAACCACACAGAATAAAGTACGACTTGAACCGGTCACGCAATTTACACCAATGGCAAATGAAGTTCATTGCTTATTTGTTATATAATAAATTCATTACATAATATTAAAATTAAATAACTACGGAAAACGATTCAAAGAGCATTTATCTCGAAATGGTTTTCGATTTTCTATAAATTGCAAAAAAATAGACATCCCCAATTGCTCGTTAAAAGGTATCAGATTTATCAAAGTTTAAATCAATCCGACTAATGGAAACGGATGTAACTAAGATTTGAAACGTGCAACTTGTTTAGATTGGTATTTAGTTACTCACATAGGTTAAAGTAAGCATCACCATCATCCCAGCCTATGTACGTCCGACTGCAGAGCACAGGCCTCTTCTCCGAATGAGAGGGCTTGGGCCGCAGTTCCCACGCGGGCCCAGTGCGGATTGGGAACTTCACACACACCATTGAATTTCTTCGCAGGTGTATGCAGGTTTCCTCACGATGTTTTCCTTCACCGTAAAGCTCATGGTAAATTACAAATTTAATTTTCGCACATAAATTCCGAAACACTCAGAGGTGCGAGCCGGGATTTGAACCCACGACCCTCTGCTTGAGAGGCCATAGGTCAAACCACGGCTTACTTTTAAAGTAATAAAGCATAAGTAAAGCTTATAATAAAAACTCAATGTCATTAGATACCAGCAGGTAATGTTAGCAGATATTCCGTCCGTAAACTGACTTTGCAGCCAAGAAATCACTCAAGAAAATTGTTGAAAGTTTGCCGAGGCAGCCGTGAAAATCCTTCTTCGCACCGTTGTTCAAACACTTTCGCAAAATGCAAATGGCGAACAGTTTCTTCAGTCCGTTTTACATAATTAATTAACAAGAGCGCGCTTGTCTTTTAACAGTAGGTTCATAAAACATTGGCAAATTGATTTTCTTCGTTAGTTTTATTGGTATAATTATAATATTTAGATGTTTGCTTTATTAACGAAAACACGGTTTCTGACTTTTGGCTCGCGCAATACCTACGTAAGACGAGTATGGACATTTTGGTTGGCAATTTGAATTATCACGATGATACCATCATGAATTGCATGCCCGTGTTACAGTCATCATTATTAACAACGAAGCTGTCTTACCCAAAAATATCTGAAGACGATTGTACCGTTCAGAAATTCAGATATTTTTGTATTGTTCTATGGTGACTGTACTAATTAGTAAGAAAATCCTCACCTCATTTTGTAAAAGTTTTCTTCGAGTTCCAACATTTAGTGTATGTACGAGGAAATTATTCACGTATAGCTGTAAAATTTTGATGATGTCAAATATGTTTTCCACGCAGTTGTATGGAGTGACATGACAAAGTCAAGCGACGTGACAAATGATTATAATTTTTTTTTCTAAAATTATAAAATATTTAAAAAGGTGTCGGCCAGAAATGTCGAAAAAGGATTGCCGGCGCGGCGCGATAACACTGTTAGAGTGCCTTCGCACCAGAGACGTGCTATGCTAATGCTACGTTGCTATGGATGCGTTTGATATCCACCAATCACATTCATTGGTCCACATACGTATATCATAGCTAATTAGCTATGGAGAAAACGGGTTCAACCAAGCTATGTTTTTTACATGGAAAGTACGTGCTCTGGATACGTGCTGTGGATGCATGCTCTGAATCTTCCTCGAACGGCTACCACAGCTTAGCATTAGAGGAAACGGTCGCACAGTTTCGTCGCGTAGTTTTCACAGCCTCGTAGCTTAGAGAGCTGCATAGCACATCTCTGGTGGAAAAGCAACCTTACAGCATGTGATAGCGGAGTGTATGAGATTTTTGGTAGCAAGCTGTTTTATAATTAGGACATTGGATTTTATACGGCACGGCACGGCAATTATTGCGGTGGCTAAGCACGGTATTAGGAAAATACACAGATGAATTACGAGTACCTCTTATCATTATAAGAGGTACTCGTAATTCATTAATATAATAACCATTTTCCAACGAATATGAGTATCCAAAGGGATTTTTTATGTCAGCGATAAATATTGTGTGAAAACCTTCAAAATGTATAAATTATTTTAAACTGATTAGGAATATTTCAACAGTTAATTGAGTAACTTTGTCTGAATACCTCTGTGAAGATTTCTTAACGAAATTTTTGATTTACTTAGGTGTAAGTAAGTAAGGAAAGAAAATTCAATCACCATTAAAATATTTTGAATGGGGTGTCCAGTCAAGCTTGTCCAGCCATCTGGTAAAATAATCCGGATTAATTGTATGATTATGACACAGTGTCTTTTTTATACAATATATAGGCTTGCGTTTGACCACAATCACGCCTGATGGAATTATGGCGGGCGCGGCCAAGACTGAAAAATTATTTTCATGAGCTATATGTATATCGTTTATTCAATTTATTGAATCAGGCGTTACTTTGCGGAGGTCCATATTAATGAACTAAAACAATTACTTTGCTCACCCGCGACCTTACAATAGTTACGTTTATGCAAACGCGTCAGTGTAGCTTGGTGGAGGTGATGGTTGGGTTTATGTGATTTGTGTGTGTTCGTACAGTGTGGAGGTGGAGGAACTGCATGAACGCACATTTCTTGCATAAACGTAACTATTGTAAGGTCGCGGGTGAGCAAAGTAATTGTTTTAGTTCATCGTTTATTCAGGTAGCCACATTTAAATCAGTTGCTACCATTTCCAACCGATGTGCATTTATCTTCTTCATGTACTCGCTATGCTCATACGAAACGTATTTTACCAGATTAGGTGTTCGTAAGTCGTGGGATGAGGCGATAATAAGAATTTCACAGTTCAGAAGTCAGTGGCAGGTACGGGGGCGAAAATTGGTTTTATGAGGCACTGTGAGGGAAAACGGAAATTGCTCGTAACATCCTTACTGAACAGCTCGCAGCGGAGCAATTATGTTCACGTGTGAACAAACAATTTTTTATAGACTTATATATTTTAAATATGCACAATGTATTTTTTTAACGCGCAACGCATTGGACGTCCATTGGAATAATGCTTTTTCCATCAAATTATCGTATACCAACTCAAAATGGCTATAGAGGATAGAAAATAACCAAACTGGTTTCGAGAGTGGCAGTTAATAGTAAAATTCATTAAATTCAATTGCTTGGTTATGCAGTGGGCCTATATACGGATCCAATTAGTTCATCTAAACAACTTGTTTCTTAATTAATACTGCCATTTAGTCAATTAGTTCTAAGTCGTTCTCGTTGAACAATGTTTGCTTTAAAAACATTTGTATTGAAATCCAACGTCAACGGCACATTGCCATGCGAAGCACGAAGCTTCACTATTATCGGCCCGTATTCCCTGCGCCTGCATGGTGCATACAATTAGTGTCAATTGTTTTAGAGCGTACTATCTTTGAAATAAATAAGTTTTTGTTATAAGTTTGACCTCTATGTGTGTGTGTCTGTCTGTGGCATCATAGCTCTTAAACGGGTGAACCGACTTCGATGCGGTTTTTTTTATTTGAAAGCAGGTTTCTTGGCGATGGTTCTAAGTCTAAGACATGTTTCGTCAAAATCGGTTCAGCCGTTTCAAAGTTATAAGCTCTTTTGTTAGCTGCGGAAGGGATCTTTGACTCATAATGGGCATTTACTTTATTTTCAAACATATGTGCGACCAAATTGCGTTGAGGGTTTTTAAAATTTTTAATTTATAGTTATTGCTGACTGTAATGCATTGTCACCCGAAGTTGTCGATGCTATTAACCGTTGAAGAGTTCCGTCCTACAGAGATGACCCTAGCCGGACCACCAGAATTTAACTACCAGATTTTAGATCTTTCGGACACAAGGAACTGGTCGAAAAATGGTTTTCAAATTTGAAACTACAACTTAATACAAACATACCAACGTTGCAAGTTAAATAAAAGCTTGTGAAAGGTAATAGAAGATTACGAGTTATGAAATTATGAAGTTACGCATACAGTCTTGGTAGCCTAGTGGTTTGTGGTCTATCCCCTCTGAAATAGCCCTCTATTTCGCGGGTTCGAACCAGGGCACCAGGGCAGGGGGGGGGGTCTGAGTTGTTCGGTATGAAATTTACCATAAGCTTTACGGTGAAGGTAAACATACACCTGCGAAGAAATTCAATGGTTTGTGTGAAGTTCTCAATCCGCCCTGGGTCAGCGTGGGAACTACACCTCAAGCCCTCTCATTCTGAACGGAAGTCTATGCCCTGCAGTGGGACGACAGCCATTTATTTCACAGATAATACTCGCAATAGATAACTGCAGTAACTATCGAGTTCAAGGATTTTCGCCCACTCAACGATACCTTCAGGTGATCGATTTCAAATCGCCATCGTTCGTTATTCAGGAGAAGTATCGATGTTGACATCGGATACAACCCAACCTAGGTACGTAAATATAGGTAGCATCGGCGTAGTTCAGATGTCGTCTCCGTACAATGTATGAGGGGGAAACGCGATCGGTTTATCGGTTCGCTTCAGAGGAAAAGGTCCTTGAAATAAGATATCGACAATATTATTTTCTTCAAGATATTCAGGTAAAGTTCATACGTATTAGTGGTCGAAATGTAGGTATACCTTGCGTGACTATTGATTTTCAAAAATAACTAGCAGATACAGATTCGGCGCGTTGGCGGGCTGGCGTGAAACGAAATGCGAATGTTACTGCATACAGTGTTTGCCTACTCGACGTTTTATAATATAACAATAACTAGCTATTGCTCGCGACTTCGTTCGCGCACATATAACATTTATGGTCAACTCCTGATCTCTATCCTGCGGGTAATTCCAAAAATCCTTTTTTACTGCACCTCTCTGTCTCTGATCCTAAAGGAATTGAATATATAAATACCGTTTTTCCTAATCTCCAAAATCCTATAGGTAATTCGTTTACTGTCATACCTGATTTACACTCTCGCCTCGTCACCTCGCCTCGTCGTCTCGCTCCGGACGCGAGCCTCAAAATCAAGGCAAATCACGAGACAAGGCGCGAGGCGCGCCTGTTCACACTCTCGTCTCGTGGCTCGTCCCGCAGTTCGCCTCGCCACTCGTACGCGAGTGTAAACCAGGTATTATAATCACCTACTTGCATGCCAAATTTGAAGTAATAGTAATCATTGTTACGGAGATCAGGCCACTTTGAAGCGGAAAAATAAATCCTATTTGTTCCCTATCCCATGGGAATTTCGAAAATTCCCTTCTTAATATACCTCTATGACACTCAAGGTATATGTGCGGCTTTCAAGTCTTTAGCTTTAGTGGTTTGGGATAGGCGTTGATATATCAGTCAGTCAGTCAGTAAGGATTTTGAATTATACAGGGTAACTTTTTAATCAGTGCACAAATTTTGATATATGATTCAGTATCGTTGATAGATCACGATTATCTGTTCGAGATTTTTTTTTACATTTCGAAATTTGGGATGTTCATAGTAATTCATCCAATAATTGGGCGAGTTACTGTGAAAAACAAAAAAAATAAGTGATAAATATTACAAGTATGAAGTATCTTTTTCTATTTATGTTTTATTTTCTTCAACTTCATTTTTTTTTTTTTTTTGTTACTTTTACGGTCATCCCGTGAAACCATATATTTCAAACTAAATACAAACTGAAATATAGATGCACAGAAAAAACCCCAGAAAAAAGACCAATGCTGGGAATCGAACCCAGGTCCTCAGCGTTCCGTGCTGCGTGCTTACCCCTACACCATCACTGGTCTAGAAGTTAGCGACGAATCTTTCCCATACATCGCACACTTCAGTCTGTTATAATCACATTTAGGCAGTGATAAAGCGCATCTATGTTATGCCCTCTACCGAGAGACTTCAACACTCCTTCGGAGCTACCCGCTCACCTGGACCAAGAGATGGCGCTACTAGGCCAACTTTTACAAGTTAAGTATGAAGTATCTTTTTCTATTTATTTTTTATTTTCTTCAACTTCATTTTTTTTTTTTTATTATTACTTTTACGGTCATCCCGTGAAACCATATATTTCAAACTAAATACAAACTGAAATATAGATGCACAGAAAAAACCCCAGAAAAAAGACCAATGCTGGGAATCGAACCCAGGTCCTCAGCGTTCCGTGCTGCGTGCTTACCCCTACACCATCACTGGTCTAGAAGTTAGCGACGAATCTTTCCCATACATCGCACACTTCAGTCTGTTATAATCACATTTAGGCAGTGATAAAGCGCATCTATGTTATGCCCTCTACCGAGAGACTTCAACACTCCTTCGGAGCTACCCGCTCACCTGGACCAAGAGATGGCGCTACTAGGCCAACTTTTACAAGTTAAGTATGATAAATATTGTAACGAAAAATACTGAAATTTGTTATTTTAACGACACCCAACAAAATTACCCTGTATAAATATATACATAGAAGATTTGTAATGAACTGAAAAAATTAGGTACTTTACTCACCCGCGACTTTACGATAGCTACGTTTATGTAAAAAAACTGGGTACTTGAGAAGTTACAGTGACAACATTTGTTTTGGTTTGTTAGTCTAACATTTGGTAGCACAGAGAACGGTTGCGGTACTCTGAAGATGAGCTTTGGTTGAGTTCGAAACGCGTCAGTGTAGTTTGGTGGTGGTGATAGTGTTCATACAGTGTGCAAGTGGAGGAACTGCATGAACACGCGTTTTTTACATAAACGTAGCAATCGTAAGGTCGCGGGTGAGCAAAGTAATTGTTTCAGTTCATTAATATGAACCTCCGCAAAGTAAAGCCTGATTCAATAAATTAGAAGATTTGTATCTGCAATTTATGTATCTGATATGTAGATAGTAGGTACTAGCTTTAACCTGCAGCTTCAAACGAGTTAGAAATCTATGAAAAAAGGTCACGGTAATATTTTTAAAGCAAAACGGTCGCTCATTAGCCTAGTTAGAACGTCATCATGAAAGCTGTAGCACTTCAACGTTTTTGGACATTGCCCCTATTCTTGTTTGAAGTAAAAATACTATACCACGGGAACTCACTACCGGGATATTAAGTATCCTATGTCTCAATCCAGATCCTTGTCTATCTGTACCCCAAGTTTCAACTAAATCCGTTCAACCGTTATTGTGTGATTGACTAACAAACATCCAAACAGCGTCACAAACTTTCTCATTTATCTTATTATTATTAGCAGGATAATGTAGTATTCTAAGGCGTAGAAAGAACGTGACACTTAGATCATAATAACTAGTAAAACGTACAACAATAGGTTAGAAATCATTATAATTATATTCGATGACAGCGCTATAGATTACTTAGAATCACACAGAGCTAGCAAATGTAATAGAAGACAGGGTGTTAACGAGACTCTTAAGGCTTCGCTGTCTGTCTATCCGTACATCTTGTCTGAGTTGTATCTTCAGCATTGTGATTAGAAGACAGGTTAGCAAACTTACACAATGAAAACAAAACACAATGAATTAGTAAACATAATGAATTTAAACACCATCACAAATTGTACCTGAACTGAAATAGCTAATGCTAAAATTAATACGGTGAGAATTGGTGAAGTTCATTTACGTGTAAAACTATTTAGGTATTGCGTAAGTTTACATATAAATACGTTTAGTGAGGCAACTCATAGTAAATTTGCATAGGATGTTACTCATCACTAGCAGCCCATAGATAAAGTTCGAGGACCACACTTATTTTCCCCGAACACTTACCTATTTATACTTGAAATATAATCTAAACATTTTATTATAAATTGAAACAACAATATCTGGATGAAAATAACAGAGTCCTCAAATATGTATTGAATCAGGCGTTACTTTGCGGAGGGCCACATTAATGAGCTCAAACCATTACTTTGTTTATGCTCGACCGCGACCTTACGATACTACGACGATAGTTACATTTATGTAAGAAATGCGTGTTCATGCAGTTCCTCCACCTCCACACTGTACGAGCCTACCACACTAATCTCCTAGCACACATACCTACACCTACACACAAATCACACAAATCCAACTATCACCACCACCAAACTATACTGACGCGTATCAAACTCAACCAGAGCTCATCTTCAGAGTTGGTACCACAACCGTACGCTATGCTACTAAATGTTGTCTAACATATGGTTTGGTGGTGGTGATAGTTGGGTTTGTGTGATTTGTGTGTGTTCGTATAGTGTGGAGGTGGAGGAAATGCATGAAACACGCATATCTTTCATAAACGTAACTATCGCAAGGTCGCGGGTGAGCAAAGTAATTGTTTCAGTTCCTCAAATATGATTTTGTTACTACTGTAGCTCGTTGAAACACAGATTATTGTTCATGTTCAACGATAATGTCTTTGAAACACAAAGGTTAGGTTGGCTTGGTTACTTAGTTTTATCGCTTTAGACATTGACACAATACGTATTGACAGGTGCTAAACATTTCCAAACATTCATCGACAGCCGAAAGACGTACTACTGCTTGACATACTGCCCTGCAGACCCTAAAACGCAGTAAAAGCAAAAAAGCGATTAGACAATTATGTTCCTTACGGTGTGCTTGATATAGTTCAATATTCAACAAACGTAAAAACCCTCTTACTGCGTTTTAGTCTGCAGGGCAGCATAGGCCTCCCCCAGAGAGCTCCACAATGACCGTAGCCACGATGCGTTTTCAACTTGGTTTATAAAACTAGTTCTCCGTAATCATGTAACATTCCGTTGGCGACATTATATCAATCCCATATAATACTAGCTTACCCCGCAAACGTTGTTTTGCCATAATTATATCACCCAGGGGTATAAAAAATAGCCTACGACCTATTCTCAGACCTACCGAGCACAGAGAAGAAAGTTTCATAAAAATCGGTCAAGCCGTTTCGGAGGAGTTCGGTAACAAACACCGTGACACGAGATTTTTATATATTAGAATATGATATCGATATCATTATATTCTCCTAGCTTTGTATAGAGTCACTAAATCTAGACATATTGAAACGGCAACTCGAAACACGACGTACGACTCCGACACCGTTTCTGTCACCGCTACGTTGGACGTTTGGTTTCTTTAGTTAATTTTACTTTAGCTACATACATACATTATACATACCTAATACAATCACGCCTCCTTCAAAAGCAAAGCAAACCAAAGTTTTGTGCAAGCAAAGGGGTAGGCAGAGACTATTTGTTTTCACCAGTTACGATCCTGACATACGTCTTTCGCTTCAACAACACTCATTAGTCTTTTCATAGATGCTCGCCGGTTTCGGGTACTCTTGTACCGATCTTTCTTCAAGACATCCCCAATCTGATCATGGAATGTCCTTGGGCTCCTCCTTCCAACGTTTCCATCTGCACTCGCCTTATATTTAAATAAATCTCATTTGTAATTCTTCCTTAATCCATCCCTTTCACATGCCCTAACCAGCTTAACATTCCTTTCTCTATACGAATCACAACAACAACTTTCATACCAAAACTTTTTAACAAAAAATTAAACCGCCGAAAAAACTGAAAAGCAAAAAATAATACCTTTTTTGTTTGACTTTAATCTAGGTACCAGTTTGAAGTCGGTGCCTCAGCACTTAGCCAGGAGGAGTGGACCTATAATCGTCTACCTGATTGGCTTCTATCACTCCTCCTGGCTCGTGCTGAGGCACCGACTTCAAACTGGTACCTAGATTAAGGTCAAACAAAAGGGTATTATTTTTTGCTTTTCAGTTTTTTCGGCGGTTTAATTTTTTTATTAAAAAGTTTTTATTTTATACTTTTTTCCATCCTTGGGGTAATTTTTTTTCCAAATTTATAATACCAACTTCAAGGTATACCCTACCTATCCAATAAAAAAGAATTATGAAAATCAGACTACTCTGTAAAAAGTTAGTCAATCATCCCCTGTTTTCCTACCCTTAGGGTAGGAATATTATTTCCAAATTTAAATGAGACCACCCTTGGGATATACGCTTTCCAATAAAAAAGAAGCATCAAAATCCGACTACTCTGTAATAAGTTATGCGTGGTCATATAGTACAATCAGTAACTGAACAATTAATTATCCCCTGTTTTTCTACCCTTAGAGTAGGAATATTGTTTCCAAATTTAAATGGGACCACCCTTGGGATATAAGTAATTCAGTATTGGATATTGCCAATATACACAAGATATACCATCTGTTTAGTTGATTAATACTGAAATGGATATTCCAATAGATAAAACAAATAACTTAAGTCGTCCTTAAAATGTTTGTTTAAACACGCAGCCATTTGACCTCTCGGATTCAAATCTAAGTAAGACGTAAACATAAGTAAATGGTCTTTTGCTGGGCAATAAAAAAGGTCATTAATTCGATAGTCAACGAAACGACTATGTAAATAAATGATGGCAATTTGTAGATGGTATAAATGTATGAGTATGAATACAGTCACTTTGTTTTCTCAAGCTTGTAACTGTTACTGTACGGTAATGCTATAATTCTGGAGCCTCGCCAAGAACTTTGGAGCGCCACATAGCAATCACTCTATCAGTAGTGAGAAATTCGCAATGTGTTTAAAAAAGCGTACAAAAGCGGACTCATAAAACACCTGCAGGCTTATTGTCTAACCCCGGCGCCACACATATTACAAATGTTTGAACACAGTTATTTGATCACATGTGTAGCACCAGTATTTGCTTATTGGTTCAATAGAACATCCATACAATCAACCATAGATCAAATATGTGTTCAAATATGTGTTGAAACATTTGTAATATGTGTGGCACCGGGGTAACGCTATTTCTTTCTGTCAAACGGTATAAAATGATGACAGAAAGAGATGGTGAAAGCGAAGGCAAGCGTCAGAAGCGTTAGACGATACGGCCTTTGTACATAACTTTAATGTTGAGGTAAATATGTATACCCTCATCCTAAAATGATATTAGATTATGGCAAGAGAAGAGAGAATGTTGAGAATGTTTATGTTTATGTTTATCCGTTGCCTAGTACCCATAACCCCAGCGCCACACATATTACAAATGTTTCAACTCATATTTGAACACATATTTGATCTATGGTTGATTGTATGGATGTTCTATTGAACAAATAAGCAAATACCGGTGCTACACATGTGATCAAATAACTGTGTTCAAACATTTGTAATATGTGTGGCGCCGGGGTAACACAAGCTTTACTTAGCTTACTTTGGGACTAGGTCAATTGGTGTGAATTGTCCCATGATATTTATTTATTTATTTATTTATTTAATTGAAGATGCTACTCCGTAAACAATATTTAACTCGCTTTTAAGATTAGATCTAGCACTTAAATAAAAAAAATCCAGTGGGAATTCCCAAAAATACACCGTGGTCTTCATTTGAAGGGTACAAAGAAAGACCATGTCTAGTCACCTAAGCAACTATTTGAAAGTTAGTCATCACGAACAATAATACGAAATACAATGGTAACTATTTATTTAAAAAAAAATCTGTTTGCCATTTTTTTAATCCCGTGATAGGTTACAGTGCTTTGCGAGCTCTAAATTTAGAGAATAAAATCTTATTTTCAAAAAAAAAATACAAACAGTGGAACATAGAACCTCCTCCTTTTTTGAAGTCGGTTCAAAAGGTGACTAGAGATGTTCTTTCCGTGCATCCTTCATTTACGTTGCACACCTTTTTCTGTTGAACATCGACGCAAAATTTTGTCACTAGACAAAGCAGTTATTATAAATAAAAGGAATATCGAGGTAAAAATTACCAAGCCTATGTGTTAATAGCTTTCATCCGAATCCGTCCATCTGTTTTAATGTGAAAGACTAACAAAGGCACACACATACATACATTCACATGCACATAAGTCTTACAAATTTTCGCATTACTAATATTAGTAGGATGGCAAGCGAAGAGAGAATTGATGTTGCTATAAGCACTCTTTGATCAATATTAAGTAGGTATTAATTATAGGTATGGAGAGTTGTAAGACTAGAAAGTGCTTTGAGAAGGCTACGCAGCAATTCATACTAATTGTTAAGTGGATTGCCGTCGAACTTCAATAGCTTACGCCCACAGCTCAATACACTGCACAATTAGTTATTCTAAGCGTGGTTTAAGCTTAATATTGAATATTTATTCAATATTAACTTTTAAATTATAAAGCCGTGGTGGCCTAGTGGTTTGACCCATGGTCTCTCAAGCAAAGGGTCGTGGGTTCGAGTCCGGGCTCGCACCTATGAGTTTTTCGGAATTTATGTGCGAAATTACATTTCTAAATTTACCATGAGCTTTACGGTGAAGGAAAACATTGTGAGGAAACTAAATTGTGTATGTGAAGTTCCCAATCCGCACTTGGCCCGCGTGGGAACTACGGCCCAAGCCCTCTCATTCTGCGTATATAGACTGGGATGATGATGATGAACTATTAAATGATTTCATCATCGCAGACTATATACGCCCCGCTGTAGGGCACAGACCTCCTCTCAAAATTGAGAACGCTTGGGCCGTAGTTCCCACGCTGGCCCAGTGCAGATTGGGAACTTCACACAAACCATTGAATTTCTCCTCAAGTGTGTGTTTTCCTTCACCGCAAATCTTTTCAAATGTTTTCGCACATTTTTGAAAAACTCAGAAGTGCGAGCCCGGTTTCGAACCCACGACCCTGCTTGAGAGGCCATAGGTCAAACCACTAGGAAACCACGGCTTCACTATTACTTCGGAACCCTAAAAACACGTACCTTTATGAAATGTTAACAAGCTCTTGCATTATTCTGAACAGGGACCCTCCAATTCGAAAAGGGATTCACAATACACGTACTCACTCCCTCCCTGCTTACAGGTGCGTGAGGGCAACATCTTCGTTGCTCTTTTTGGCGTCTGCCTTAAGGACAAGATAACTAAGTAAAGAGTAACTTGTTCAAAAACTTTTTTTGCTTCGACTCGGCATTTCAACCTCTACATACTTAGGTATCCCACTTGATAAAATTGACGTGGGAAGCGAATAAGTTTGTTTTATACTGGAACTTGCGTTCACGATTTTATTCGAGCTGTCATTTTATTTCTTTCTTTTTAAAACGGGCTCCGTACATTATGTGACATTAGCTCATTTTTAGGGTTCCGTAGTCAACTAGGAACCCTAGTAGTAATAGTTTTCCTTTTAAATTCGTTATATATGTATATTATGATTTTTTTTCAGATATTTTTAAGTAGGTACATGGTTTAGCTTGTAGAGAGGGGAGACACTTGACTTTTAACAAAAATTTGCATTTGAAAGCTTAATATTTTGCAAACCCCTTCCCTAATTAGAAAAATTATCTGAGCAAACCTAGAATATTTTTAAAATTATAAATTTGGGTTTAGACTAGAAAAAATCATCCTCACCTTATGCGGAGGGGAGGTATGTACAGTCAAGGTCATAAATATGTATACGTTACCAAGGTATCAAAAATATCTATACAACTCTTTGCCCATAAGGTTGATGTTTACATATTTTGACGCGATGACTGTATAGATATTTATGAGTATATTTACCGGTTTTTCTGGATGGTTAATATTACACTCAAGTAAAATTACAGCTGGCGCTGACACTAACAGTTTCTAAGCTAAGCCGCGTACAGACGGACACACAGACAGACAGAGGAACCGACACTCCGAAACTGAAGGCTTCTTTTTAGAACTACGGGACCCTAAAAAGTCTTATCATTGTGACTATAGACTAGTTTTTGCCTACTACGCTTCAATTTTAAATATTCATGCTGCGCCATTTGCGGCGTACTACATGCATTGAACGCGAAGCAATGTCTTTGTATGCTACGTATGGACGAGGTTATGCAGAATTGTATGCTATATTATGCTAAATCAGGCAGCTTCGCTCCCGTATCAAAACTCTCTGTCAATAGGAAGTTACGAAAAACTGTCTTTATTACTTGTCAATAACATAAAAAAAACTCGATGCAAAATTTCTGCGTTTTAGCCCCAAGGGTTTGAAATGGGCTTTGATGAATCGATCAGCCAGGAGTTTTCACTACATCATCATCATCAGCCTATATTCGTCCACTGCTGGAGATAGGCCTCTCCTATGGTACGCCACTGAGCACGATCCTCGGCCCAGAGCCGTCTTTACCCTATTAGGGGCCATGAGCACTTTAGGATAAGGGGCCCCAGGGGCTATGACTAACAAATTACAGTAAAACTACATAAAGTTTACCACTGACAGATGGTTTGCCTTCATTTCATATTCAACTTTAACGACCTACAAATAAAGCCAATTTTAGAATACTGTTACCCACGTTTGCAGATTTTGTAATAGCTACTTTATTTGTATGGTATTAAAGTTGGAAATTAAATGAAGGCAAGCCATCTGTCAGTGGTAAACTAAAAGTAAACGTATTGAAATTGAGTAGATAAAACCCACTACGTGTATTAAACTGTTATTTTTTATAGGAACTAGGGGGCCCCATCGCCCATGGGGCTCTGGGCACGTGCCCATAGTGCCCAGTGGGAAAGAGAGGCCTGCCTCGGCCACTCTCTACGTTTGCCGATCCGTGGTTTCCACTTAAGAACTCGTCTACCCCAACGGTTATCGGTTCTTCGATTATACGGCCGGCCCATTGTCACTTCAGCGTGCTAATGCGGTGGGCTATGTCGATAACTTTGGTTCTCTGACGGATAACTTCGTTACGAATTCGATCTTTTAGAGAAACTACGAGCATATTAGCCCTTTCCATAGCACGTTGAACAACTTCATCACTACATAATATAAAACAAAGTCGCTTCCCGTCTGTCTGTCCCTATGTATGCTTAGATCTTTAAAACTACGCAACGGATTTTGTTACGGTTTTTTTTAATAGATAGAGTGATTCAAAAGGAAGGTTTTTACTTATGTATAATACATGCATAATAAAATTACACCCGTTGGAAGCCGGGGTGGGCCGCTAGTATTCTTAAATGGCCCTTTTTTCAAACGGAGAGAAGAGAACGATTATTTTACTAAAGTTATCTCTATAGGTGTATTGCACCATTTTTACGCCAGTTTTGTTGGAACAAGTCATGACGTAAGTAATATGTTATGGTATACCTACCGTTCCAAATGCCAATCCTATTTCAACACCGAGTTTCTTGATACATAGATAGTCCGTTTTATTTTAATACTAGCTTTTACTCGCGACTTTGTCCGCGCAGAATTCAAATGTGTGGTAAACTACGTGGTAAAGCTTTTTCATCCCCCCGTTTTTTCTTTATCACGTGGGAACTTTCAAAAATCCTGAAATCTGTATTTTGTGTTTATAAATAATCACATACTTGCATGGCAAATTTGAAGTAGGTATCTAATAATTATAGTTACGGAGATAGGGCCATTTTGAAGCGAAAATATAAATCCCATTTATTCGCTATCCCGTGGGAATTTCGAAAAATCCCTTCTTAGCGGATGCCTACGTCATAATTAATAGCTGTCTCTATGCCAAATTCCAGCTCAATCCGTTTAGTGGTTTGAACTGTGTCAGTCAGTAGGTTACGGTTGCCTTTTATATTACAGACAGAAGATAAAATAAAACTAAGCTTAATTCAAATATGGTTAAATAATCCGTTCTCAGCAATAATGAAGGTTTTCTTTGAAAGGTAGGTAATAGAGTAATAGGTATATACGGTCAACAACTTTAATTGTTGAGCAACTTGCCACTCGTCGCATTTTAGCCGTGTAATGCAAATCAAGATATACGAGTATAAGCGGCTAAACTTGATTTGCATTACACGGCTAAAATACGAACAGTGGCAAGTTGTTCAACAATTGGCTAAGTAAAGTTTTTTGAAGAGGTGCTAATTATATTTTTTTTCGACAGTCGGCGTTCTGGAGATCGAGAAACTGCCGCTTTTTTATTTTTATCTCCTATTGTTTACTGGAAATATTTTTTTGAGTGTTCGAGATGACATTTGTGAGATTTTATGGTTGACAAGCCGTTCGTGCTCAGAACTTAGTAGAAACAGAAAAAAAAACCGAAGTGAACTGTCACTGCTGTCAATGTCAAATCGTTTGCGTTTCGTTTGCTTTGCGTTTTGGTGTGCTCAGTGTGATTTTTTTGACTATTTTTATCGACCTCCGCATAAAATCTGGACTTTCAATTTTACCGCATTTCTCCACGACCTATGCACGATAATTGGATCACGATTGAATACTTTCGATGACTATTTTGGAACTGCTTCTTGGACAACGCAAAGCAAACGAAACGCAAACGGTTAGATTTCATTTGACATTAACAGAAGCGACAGTTGAATTCGTTTTTAGGGTTCCGTAGTCAACTAGGAACCCTTATAGTTTCGCCATGTCTGTCCGTCTGTCAGTCTGTCTGCGGCAAAGCTCAGAGATCGTTAGTACTAGAAAGCTGTAATTTGGCATAATAAAAAATAAAAAAATATTTTTTTTTAGGGTACCTCCCATAGACGTAAAGGGGGGTGATTTTTTTTCTCAACTAATCCTATAGTGTGGGGTATCGTTGAATAGGTCTTTTAAAAACATTGCGGGGTTGCCAACATGATTTTTCTATTCAGTGATCTGTTTGCGAAATATTCAACTTTAAAGTGAAAAATTTCATTAAAATCGAGCGTCCCCCCCCCTCTAAAATCTAAACTGTTAAGTGGAAAAATTTGAAAAAATTCAGAATGGTAGTAAATATATCAAATTTACTAGGAAAATTATAGCGGCTAAGATGGCTTGGAAATTATTTGTAGTTTAAGAGTAAATAGGAGCCTAAGGTATAAAACATACCTAAACTTGGATGATTCCGTACACATACGAAATCCTTAGAAAAATATTACTTGATTTTTTTGTAATGGCTACGGAACCCTACCTTGTGCGTGTCCGACACGCTCTTGGCCGGTTTTTTTTTTCTATTTCTTCTTAGTACTGAGCACGAACCGCTTGTCAGCCGTAAAATCTCACAAATGTGATCTCGAACACTTAAAAAAATATTTCCAATGAATAAAAGGAGATAAAAATAAAACAGCTGCAGTTTCTTGGTGTTGAAGTCGACCACTGTCGAAAAAAATATAATTAGCATCTCTTCAAAAAACTTTACTTAGCCAATTAAAGTTGTTCCACCATCGTACCATTATCTCCAAAAAGTCAAAATTAAATGCTTCTTGACTCTACTGGGACTTTAGAAAACAACATCTTTGCTAAGAAGAATGCGATAGTAACTTGGCAGGTATTTCATTCAATATTGCGCAGATATTTCTTTAAATATACGGCACAAAGGAATATTTCCTGAGTCGTGCTTCTTAAATAATTATGCCGCCTAAGGCAAGATAAAAATTCAACTAGAGGCCACTCACAAATTACGACACACCAACTTTGATAATTTTTAGATCCCTGTCACATTTATTACTACGTAAGTCTTATAATTATTGAGTCCATGTGTCACGAATTGCAAGATCCCCCTTTAAACGTGTGACGTAATTCATATTAAATATATGGTTGGTATGGTTTATGGGTCGACTCCCAGCGACATCATCACCATCAATTCAGCCGTAGGATGTCCACTGTTGGACTTAGGCACACTTAGGCCTCCCTCATTGATATCCAATCACTGCGGTTGGCATCCACCATAAACCTGCGGCCTTTACCAAATAATCCGTCCATCTCGTTGGTGGAAGTCCCACCAACTCCTCCAGCGTACAATATAAATATTTTAATGGCATTAAGAGTTTATTTTAGACACCTCGCAGGCCGTCTGCAAAGTTTACCGGTTCACAGTACACAAGCGGGCGCACTTGAATTCAATCACCGTGTCCTTTGTAAACAGAGGCGGGCGAGAGGGCGTCAAAAGCCAGCCCAATAAAAATAATATCCTACGGGAAAAGCACGTTGAAATTTAACATGTAAATGTGAAATCTGAGGTTACTTTCGCTTTAATATCTAAATATAACAAAAACTAATGAAATATCAGGTGTAGTACGAAAGTCAACATCTATATTGGGACTGCTAAACAAACTCATAATTTGTGTTTAAATTTAAAAGCGAAGTTCTACGTTAGCTCATGATAAAAATCCGTTAGATGTCGCTTTTGTAAATATTGCATATTGTCTGATTTTTCGTACTCGACTGTACATCATTTTAGTAATTATCTAAATGAAAAATAAATACCTAAGCATCTAAATTAAACCAATTTAATGACCATATTGTCGAAATTAAACATTCAGCTAAATAGACTTGCTTATTAATGATATAATTTGTCACCGATATTTTAATAGCTATTCAAATTTCGGTGACAAATTATGATAAAAAGCCTTGGTTATAGAAGTGTTTGTTATTTGAGTAGGTACACTAACTTAAAAACTACTATCCTATTTATGGTAATATGTTAGAAAATAATTAATCTCTATTTAGTGCTTAGTTTATTAACTTCAAAATGTAAGGCACTGTGAAACTGTAACAAAGTTTAACGACTAATCTAGATTTTTTAAGAAGTGGCAATTGAGACGGCAACGGTGCAAATGATGTAATTGTAACGGTCAATTAGATGACTCTGAGTAGCTACTTTGATTCAAATAAAACTGAATACTCTGTTGTGATTAATTTAATTATATACCTAGTCAAAGATTGTATTAAACAGTTTAAGACAGTTTTTTTTATTTCAAAATGAATTTATCTATTTGCCAATTTTTAAGTTAAGAAAAAAGCAACAGTGTAAGTAGGTACCCAAGTAAATGAATTTGCGGCTGCTCAATTCACGCTCGCGGCGTCAGCTTTATCACAATGGCGTTATAAATAGAATCCAGGTTCTGTTCTCATGCACGTGTATCCAATTAACCTCCCACATTTACCTAGACTAGCGCCATCTCATAAAATAATTCTCGCGCTAAGACATTTTCCTGGGAAACTGATCCTTTTCCTACAGCGGCGTGGGGAGAAACTGCAATGTCTACGTCTTTAATTCATTCTGTATTTCTATTTTGCGATGTTTTCGCGTTGTAAGTAGCTGTACATATTTGTACCACGTCATTTTACAGCCACGTGTTTATCATATCATATCATATCACGTGCCACTCTATGCCATATTAACCGATATGCTAACGCATTCGCTGCAGGCTGTCAAACTTGGGACTTTGTCAGATGCCCCAAATGCACACGTGCGTTCAATTGCCTGCAGAATTATGATAGAGTTTGTCAAGCGAGTCGTGTCCCTTGAAATAGGCGGCATTTTTGAAAATCTTTATATGTAAACACTAATAATCAACGCATATCAAGTGGGGTGGCAGGAGCTTGCTCTCGATAGGGACGAATGGCGGAAAAAAGGGGAGGCCTTTGCCCTGCAGTGGGACACTTTATAAGGCTAAAAAAAAAAAACAATTATACTGAAAACTATAATTGATACTCAAATTTATGTAGCAGTAAGTAGTTAAAAGACAGCACTGGACGAAAGTCAAGAAAACGCATATACGCGTTGCTGGCAGTGAAAGTGCTAATACGACGAATAAAAAAGGGGATACTTTTTACTCCGGCTGTACGTTTACAGGCAAACTTAACTAATGTTTAAAAATGAAACTGAGAGAAATAGTCTACAGCGGGTAAGATTAAACATATAAATAATATAAATAGTATATATTTATATATTAAATTTATATATAGATATACGGTACATTAGTTCGCTTGTAAGTATTAAAGTTCGCACGTAATTATTTATTAATGGACTAGCATACATACATAATACTGTGCGAGTAATAAAACAGCCGAAGAATCTGTATAGTTATTTTGATTATCAAAGTTGGACAAAACGGCGGCCCTAATTCATTAGGTCCCTTCCCGTGGGTATTGTATATAAGATATTACGTTATTACCAAACTTCCTTTTTCGTCCAAATAAAAATCGATATCAGAGTGAATACAGTGTTAATCTAATTAAGATTTAACGGAAAAGATTATGATACAATAGCACCGAAGTAACAGAAAATATCAAAATCACCTACAAAACCAATTTGGAATAAGTTAAGTTAGAACGCTAGAGAAATAAGAAAGCAAAAACGATTTTGCTGTACCTGTACTAGGGTATGTTTTAAGGTTCCACAACTTAAAAATAATAAGGAAACCCTTATAGGATGACTTCATTGTCCACCTATCTGCCTGATCCTTTTTCTTAAAAACGCGTAAGTATAAGTAATAAGTATTCAGTAAAAATTAATATTAAATACTTAAGTCTGCAACACTTCGGAGTTGTAAACAAATTAAGTTTCTAAGTTCACGTCATTAAAGGATACAACCTTTTGAAAGTACTGAATTACAGTATTTGGCAAAAAATAAGCCACACAGTACAAGTTATTCAAGATTTGGAAATTAAACTATTGTCAAACGATGTGTATCGTCTGCGAATAGTGGCATCATAAAAGCACGCTAACAACTAGACTAGAATTATTAAGACAGAGCAAATCGGCAAACAAAAGAACGTTTTAATAAATGAAAGAGCATTTCTCCATTGCAACAGTTAACTCCAGTGGGGAGCCAGTGGGGATTGATATACCATATTAACATTAACGTTTGCACTTGGCTCTTAGACGTATATTGCGGCTAAGAACAGCAAAAGTCAATCGTATTACTTAAAACGAAACCTTACTACTAACATTACTTGTACGTTAAGTATTAGGCACAGAAAAAGAAAAGTACAACCTACTTATAAAAGCTTTTGTTCCCTTCTTAAAAGTATTTGCCCTTAGCTCTCGTTTTCTTGCCGAGTCGAGAGTCCATTTACAAGATATTTGAGTCTTAAAGTAATTTTTTTTGTTAAAATATTTCCCTAAAAATGTTACCTGACTATATTAAATTATGCTCTCAAACCATAAGGCGCCCCTTGAGCTTTGCGGCAGCGACTCGAGCTCAAAGGATAGCCTTCATCTCGAGTAATCAAATAATTTTGCGACCTGGTTTCAAATATTATTCGATTTGTTCAAATTACTTCGGACCTTTCCACTCCAGCTGCTCGCATTAGGGTCAAAGAAGTATTGGTGCCTAGGATATTCACAATGGGCTCACGTGCGCTATCGCTTGAAGCTTATTCTTCTGTAGGGCTTTGTCAAAAAGGTAATAGTCGAAGTCAAAAGTTGTAAGAGGAAAGCGCTGAGTAATTTTAATCTTCGCTTTTGAGGTACGAGGGGCGTTCAATATAAAGTGAGAATGAGATGCAAACTCTTTTAATATTACGAAGTTAAATACTGGCCGGTAAAGCTAATCTATCTAGCTGATTGTTATGAAAAAAAAAACTAACTGTCTTTTGTTTAAAAAAATATACGGTAATTTCTTTGCAATGCTATTGAGTACGTTAGCGAAAATGGAGAAAATTGAACTGCGCGCCGTTATCAAATACTTGTGTTTGAAAAATTTTTCTACGGACCAAGTCAATTTGGATTTGCGGGACACTTTAGGGTCTAATGCTCCTCCGTATTCGACAGTCGCACGTTGGTGCGCCGAATTTAGACGTGGAAGAACATCGACAATGGACGACCCCCGCTCCGGACGCCCTACTACAGCAGTAACTGAAGAAATTGTGAAAAAAGTCGAAAACTCAGTTTTGGCGGATCGTCGTGTCACGGTTCGTTTTATTGCTGAAAATGTAAAGATTTCAACGGGGAGCGTGCATAATATTTTACATGAACGCTTGGGTATGAAAAAGGTATCTGCGCGTTGGGTACCAAGAATGCTTACTGACACGCAAAAACAAACTAGACTAGAGATTTGTCAAGAAGCTTTGAACCTGATGCAGCAAGACCGGGAACTTTTTTTGGCGCGATTTATAACAATGGACGAAACATGGCGCCATCATTACGACCCAGAAACGAAACTGCAGTCTATGACATGGAAAAGGCCATCATCTCCAACTCCGAAGAAATTCAAGGTGGGCCCATCTGCCGGTAAGGTCATGGGCTCTGTTTTTTGGGATGGTAAAGGGGTATTAATGATTGAGTATCTCAAACATGGAGCCACTATTACGGGCACTTTATACGCCAAACAAATAGCAACATTGCGCAATGAGATCCGCGAAAAACGGCGAGGTAAACTCTCGAAAGTTGTGCTGTTCCACCAGGACAATGTCCCGGCACACAAGTCCGCCGTTGCAATGGCTGCAATTCGTGATGCTGGGTTCGATATCCTTAAGCATCCTCCGTATTCACCAGATCTCGCTCCCAGTGATTTCTACCTATTTCCGAGATTGAAACAATCAATACCTGAGAGGCCAGAAATTTGAAGACGACGACGCGGTAGTCGCTGCGGTACAAGATTTCGGTCTAATCTTGAGACCTTTTTTAAAAATGGAATTTGAAGTTTAGAAAAAAGATATACTAAGTGTATTTATGCTAAAAGGTGACTATGTCGAAAAATGAAATGACATTTAGTAAAAGTTGTTTATAACATACTCATTCTCACTTTTTATTGAACGCCCCTAGTACTTTTGTAGTTATACGTAGCTATCGGCGTTAAAAATCCGTGACTGGGTCGGAAATGGCAATCATTCATAATTAAAAATTTGTAAAATTCGTAGTTCAAGAATATATTGTGAACATAATACTAAATGAACTATCAAATTTGATAAAGGTACTTGGTACTCTGCGCAGATTTAAATGCATTTTAATACAATAATGGGTAAACTAAAACAACGGAGTTAAAGCGTTGGTATAAGCAAAGGTTTGAATTGACTTTGGTAACAAAACTTGAAATAACAGAAGAACATTTTTTAACATTTTTTGAGTTTTAATTGAAGTGCCATCGCGAATTGGTATTACGTGAATCATGGTCAAGATATAAAAAAAAAAAAAAAAAAACAGAAAATGGTGGTATTATTGTTTTTGCGTTCGTAGATTTATTGGCTAGAGTAAGGCTTATAGTTAAAATTATCGAGAGCAGGTGGTTGTCATGAACTGCCGAATTGATACCGATTGAATAAACATTTTCCGTTCTCTGCCCTTGTATGTAATTTACGATCAGAGACAATCAGTTCTTCTAAAAAAAATATTCTAGGATGCATTTCAGTCGCTTTTTTAATAATCATAAATATCCAATGAGCATCGTTTGAAGTGTCAGCACACTCAAATGAGTTATCTAACATGTGAATGACTTTACAACATCATCCACCTGTGGTTCAATAAAGATGTGAAGTGCCAAGCCGGGCCTGTTCTTATCAATTTATTTATAAAAGAGCTCGCCCGGCAAACATTGCTAGGGAAAATATAACCTTTACTTTCTCCTGTATACATATAAATACGTATAAATTCGTACCCGTATTCTTTCAGGATTGGGGGTATAGAAAAAGGGAACTTACATATGGAAATAGAACCTTTCTTACTGGTTCTGAATACAAAGTGATTTAGTCCTTATAATAGTTATAATGGTATTATATCGGCTGGAATAATAGTTTAGTTTCGGGTTGATGGGCAAAATGCTAGACTTGAAATTTTAATAACACTTGTAAAATATTACATATATATCACGTTTTTCTACGTTCAAAACTTTGGGCTACAAAGTCAGATAGTCAACCAGGACTTATCTTTTATTTTATATTAGGATAAAAATAATACAACGCAGAATTATTTTCAGTTCTACAATTTTATTTTAACATATCTCTACGGTTAAACCTTCGATAATTTCAAATCAAACACCGGGGACAATCAATCAGTGGGGAAAACAGTTAAATTGTATTCTATTTTCCCGTAAATTGTTAAGCGATTTGTTTCATTATTGTCTGGTCCAACACCTTTGTTAACTGAATTCGTGGACGACTGTTTGATCAGGCACCAGCTTGAACAGTGTTTGGTCAGGAGATTGTTAACTATCAATGCTGATATTGTAATAATAGACGAAGCGTGTTGTTGCCAAGATATTTGGTACACAGGTCGGTGAGCGGTATTTCACGCCTGGGAATATTTATGTATATCCTTCTGTACACATTTTTGAGACAATGAAATTTCTATGTGGCTTCTCAAAGCGTCAGGGCTTTAAGTAGAAATAAGCTCTCGAATATGAAGTTTGAAAAGATTTAGCGGTTCCCACTGAAGAAAAGAAAATGAAAATAATCTCCGAAAAAATATAATGATTCAGTTGAAAGTGAGACGAGCGTTTCTACGCAACGGTGCCCATTTTGCGATGAGAAATAAACTTCTCTATAATATCTTTGGGATGTCGCGGCGGTAGCGTATTTTCATAATTTTTCGCCGACTCAAGAAACGACAGGAATCTAAATAGAAGTCCGTTCAGATGAAGATAAGATCGCGAGGTATGCAGGGAGAAATGAAATACCAAAGTCTGCGGAGCAATTGAAAGCCGACCTTTAGTCCACTATGCTGCAGCGGACTGGATAAAGAGCACAGGCGAAGAGCAAGAATTTTCTAGCGCAAGAAAAGGTTTGCTCTGCTTTTGATGTTAAGTACCTACTCTTACTCGTAAACCGTTCCGTTAAAAATTTATTAAACTCTAAATATTTTTCCTAACAAAAGATCATGTGAGTGGTTTCTATTTGCAGAAACAAGTCAAATACTTATTATTGCATTTTATTAGTTTATTAAGAGCATTACGAGTTGCTACAGCAAAAGGTATCGCAACTTTTTTATTGAAAATAGACTTGTAAAACAGACTTTGGAAACATCGTGCTTTTTGTCTTTAGCTTCAAAAATACCTACAACGAAGAGCTTACTTAACAATCATTTCTTGAATTAATTCATGTGCATGTCTCTTGAGTGTCTTGAATGTCGTTAATGTTTTTATGAGTTTCGTTTTGCTAATCGAAATAGTAGGAAATGATAATTTGATTGTTTATATTTCTGTCATTCTCTGACTCTACTAATAGAATGGACGCGATATTTCTATGAAGTAGCAATTTGGATTGTTATAATCCTCAGGATAAAACGTATACATATAAAACCTAACAAGTCGCGAGCGAGGTAAGGGTAGCATAGTATCATAATATGTATTACCCAACGTGTGATGAAATCGCGATAACAAATGAAATCCGTCGGATGAAAAAGAAAAAGTAACTCACGCATCGCGCCGAGTTCGTTCATCCCAGAATTTCTCCCAGAAAGAGGATCTATTTTTGATGCGGAGTACGCTCGTGCTGAGCGTTCGCGGCAGGGTGCCGCCGCTGCTGCTGCCGGAGACTCCGGTTGCCATGCTGTGCTCAGACGCGGAGCTCTTCGTGATGAACGACACTGCACCGCCTCCGAGCCTCTCGGCCTGAGATTCCGAACGCTGCATGACTTTTCACTCCACGACCGATGCTACCATAACACGGCCTATCACTGTAAGACCAATTGACTCCGGCTATCACACGGCTCGCGTCATCATTACGTGATTAAGGTCGACCGTTTAACTCCTACGCTGTCCTACGATGTAAGACATCTCGCGGAGACGACCGGCTACTTTCGCCGGTAATTACGTAAATGCTCTGCCCGCAATGACGCTTCGTTTAATACGTAGCAGGTGAGTTCTGGCGATAAAACAGCGCGTTTGTTTCGTCAGTCCTTATCAACTGTAATGCATAAACCGCATGTGTTATTGCTTTCCCTGTGAAACAACTAGGTATCAATATCACAACAACGTCGTAATCAATAAAGTCATATCATATCTGTACGATAATTGAATTAAAAAAATTTAGGCCTCATCCTTGGCACTAATAGGGTCGCCGCGTGGAGCGAGCTGGACCGGTCCCGAGACCAGTGAACGCCCTCGACACTGACACTTTCAGCACAAGCGCGTTGTGAATTTGTACTTGTATTTTAAAAACATGGCATTTCGCGCGTGATCACTCTTGTAATCGAGCTCGTGGGTGAGCTTTGGGATTGGAAAAACAGAGTCACATTTTTGGTTGGGGTGGGGGGTTTGTCGAGTTGGGTTTTAGCGGCACAACAGAACGGCGCGTGTGGTAGGGCATAGAAGGTGGCGTGTCGCCGGCAGCCCGCGCGGACTATCAATGGAGTCGAGTCGGCGGCGTGGGAGGGGCTGCGGGGGGCGCGGGGACTCGCCCGGCGCGCCCCGGCCGCGGCCAGCGAGCGAGCGCGCGCGACGTCGCCCGACGCCCGACGTCGCCCGACGTTCAATTTGGCGCGGACGGAGCCGGCGACGGCGGTGAGCGCCGGTAATCAATGTTCGAAGCAAATCAAGGGCCACGAATTTACCACCAATGCCAAGTGCGATTGGGATGTTAAAGTGACGTTAATGTGACTTCAATAACATGTACGCGGCGAGAACGTTTGGCGATAACTTTTAAAATGGAATATTACTCTAAAACGCGTATCCATTCGATTTTTTGTATTCCAAAACATTGTTACAGCTTTTTCCTGACTGTACTTTTTGTTGACTCTGCTTGCATTGGCATCAAAACTAACTAAGTACAAGATTCCTAAAAAAAAATCCAAGTTAATCTAATCACTAGAAAAGTGGATGAAATTCGACTTTCAAGATATATTGAACCTAACAAACACAAAATAAAATATTAACCCGCATGTTAAATAAAAGCTTGTAAAATGACTCTAATAATAAGATGCAAATTTAATTTATGCCTTAGGTATTATTTTCGCTATTGGTTGTAGGGTGTAAATTAACAATATTGAAAATTGGAATTCTGTCTAAAATTCGCAGCTTTGATAGTTTATTAACTTAAAATAGGGAATAAAGCATTTCCTTCAATTCCTCAAGATAATATTAATTTCCTAATTAAAACCATCTTTGTATTCTGCTTCAGCGTCTTGAGACACATAAAGTGCTCTTCTGTTTTCAATTGCTATAATAACCATATTTTCCGTATTCGTAATTAAAAATTTCATCGCAATTAATGGAAGGTTCATATTTGTTCAACCCTCGTACTCCATTGTCATTAATTAACACTGACAGGTATTTAATTATTTCCATTCTTAGATAGGGTTTCGTACACCAAAGGGTGACAAACGTATCTTCATTATTGTTACTACTGTTCGTTCGTCTGTCCGTCACAACGAGAAAGAGAACCGTAATAGATAAACAGCTGAAATATATACACAATATGTATTTCCTGTTAACGCTACACGCTTTTCTTGCAGGTTTAAACTGGGCTTTACATACAAACATTGCAAATTAAATAAAAGCTTGCAAAAACGCGGTGAGAATCAAATTATTAGGGAAAATATTTTTTTACGGTACATTTGATACGGCGCTTACTGTACCCAAGTGGTAAATTAGAAAATAATGGCTTACCGGGGGTGGCGCCGCGATAATTTCAAGCAAATAAGCTTTTATTAAAACAAATTGTATAAAATCCCGTTTAAGTAAGAAGTTCTCGCAAAAACCGCTTTTCTATTTTTAGTAGAGTTTAATTTAAGTCGGTGTAATTTCTCAAGTATTTTGTATAACTTACCTATAAGCAGTTGAGACTAGATTTTATTTCTTTACCTTTTATAAGACCAATTAGTGAAGGACAAGCAGTTTTTCTTTTCTCAAGCAGTGTAAGTGCAACTACTTATTTTCCCGTGTAGCCAACGGCAATGTCGTGTTTTTTTTTTTTTTTTATTGATAGAGGGAGGCAAACGAGCAAGTGGGTCACCTGTTGGTAAGCGACCACCACCACCCATGAGAACCAGAAACCCCAGAAGGGTCACTAGTCCGTTGCCGGCCTTTAAGGGAACAATACACTCTTTTCTTGAAGGACCCGATGTCATAGTTAGTTGGAAACACCGTAGACGGGAGTTGATTCCACAATTTAACTGTTTTGATCGTAACCGTACCCTTTTACATTTTGATGAAAGCCAGAGTTCCGAGAAAGAATTTTCATGACCTACCATAATATCAGTAGACGCCAACGTGTTTAAATTAAAACAACAACGCATTTCGAGTTTAAAATGTGTGATATAATTATGTTGTTTTGTTTTAGTAAGCAGTAGGTAGGTGTACAGTCTAACAAACTGAATTGAGTAGGTACAGTTTTGCTGCAAATGTTTGTAATTTTGATATACCATACATCTGCCAAAGAAATCATCGTGAAAATGATGAGGAACAGGTTCTACCTTGCGGAGACTGGGTACAAAAGAAACATTTTAAACGTTTACCTTGATATTTAAGAGCGTTTATACCTACTGAGCAGGCAACGTTGCATTTTGTTAGTTTTTCTCGATTATTCCATAAAAAATGAATGAAAAATTAAAAATGTGGTGTATAAGAATTGTTCTAATATATAAGTTAATTTGTCTACTGCAATAATTATTCGTGATAGACTTTTATTTTCTTTCATAACGAAAAAATTCTTATATAACGGTTTTTAAAGAAAAATAAAAGTCTATCACGAATAATTATTGCAGTAGACACATTAACTTATATATTAGAACAATTCTTACTGACCACATTTTTAATTTTCATTCAATTTTTATGGAATAATCGAGAAAAACTAACAAAAATGCAACGTTGCCCGCTCAGCAGGTATAAACGCTCTTAAGTGTCATAATTTTGATGAAATTACCGTAGTAATTTAAAAATTAGGTTCATGCTCTTCAAATTGATATATTACCTAGGCTGCCACGAAAGTTTTTAGCTGTATGAAAACTATAAATATTTTATTCCTAAATTGCATGATAAATTAAAGATAATTTATCTATTAACCTCTTTGTATAGTGACATTGCATACTGGCCAGTAACATTTTCTTTTTGTTTTTTTTTGTTGACAATGTCAGTCCAGTTTTGTTTTATGCAATGCAGCTCTCGCGAGAAGCATTTCGTGCTATGATATTCTATGACTATAAAAGAAACTTAACATTCAAGGAATTTCACAAAAATTTATACGTTGCATTTGGGACGTCCGCTCCATCGTTAGCCACAGTTTCGTATTGGTACCGCGGGTTTAAACGGGGACGAGAGTGCATCAAAGATGAGCCGAGACCAGGACGGCCGTCAAGTGCAGTAACGCCAGAAAACGTGATCAGAGCCGAGTGGTTGATTAAGGAACGAAGGAATATTACGCTTCGGGAAATCGAACATGAACTAGGCATTAGATCACCCGCAGTTTTAAGCATTTTACATGATCATCTTCGCGTCAGGAAGGTCGCGTTGCGTTGGATACCACATTTGCTGACCGAAGAGCAAAAAACCCAGCGTGTAGATTGCTGTCAGTTTATGCTCAGCAAATTTGACGGAGGCCATTCCCAGAAGGTTTCTAACATCCTTACTACCGATGAGTCTTGGATATACTGCTATGACCCCCTGACAAAGCAGCAATCTATGCAGTGGGTGTTTGAAGAAGACGGACCGCCTTTAAAAATTGCTCGAGGCCGAAGTGTCAACAAAAAAATAATCGCCGTTTTCTTTCGTCGCAGTGGATCAGTGGCTGTAATTCCACTTGAAGATCAAAGAACAGTTACTAGCCAGTGGTACACCGAAGTTTGTCTACCCCAAGCGTTCGAAAAACTGGGTGAGGAACGCCCAAAGAGCGGCATTCGGGGATTTTTTTTCCACCAAGATAATGCACCTGCACGCACTGCAGCAAAAACAATGGACTTTTTGAACAGCACAGGTGTTCAGATGGTGTCGCATCCACCCTACAGCCCTGACCTGGCCCCGTGTGACTTTTTCTTATTCCCCACTGTAAAGAAAATGATGCATGGCCGGACTTTCATGAATTCGGACGAGGCAGTACAAGAATTTGAGCGGCTTTTCTTCGACCTACCGCAGAACGCGTTTTTTAAGTGTTTTGAGGATTGGTTTTTTAGAATGAGGCGATGTGTAGACCTTGGAGGGGTATGTTTTGAAAAATATTATAGTACCTAATTTACAAAAAAAATTAATGGTTTTGATACAGCTAAAAACTTTCGTAGCAACCCTCGTAAGTAATTTATCTAATTACTAATTTTGATTCATGACCATGACGTACAAATTTAATTTAAATTTGAACTATTATACAATATTAAGAAAAATTGACAACGAATAAAACTTAACTATAAACTAAATATCTAACTTAAAAACTACTTATTTGCTTATTTTGTATAAAAAAATTAGCCTTGAAGAAATCTCCTGTTGTTACTTTAGACTCCGATGTGAGATCGAAAATAACAATTTTTTTCTGTGATAGGTACTTAAGTATGAAGTCAATAAATTATTTGTTAGAAAGCTTTGTATTAGTAACACAAGTAAACATCACTACATGGTATAAAACAAAGTCGCTTCCCTATATTCTGTATGTCGCTATGTATGCTTAGATCTTTAAAACTACGCAACGAATTTTGATGCGGTTTTTTTAATAGATAGAGTGATTCAAGAGGAAGGTTTATATTTATAATACATGCATTGCACCCGTGCGATGCGAATCAGGGGCGGGTTGCTAGTTTAAAAAAATGCAATCCAAAAGAAAATAAAGAAAATTAGGTATAAATTTTTGTTACGATTTATTTTTCGTAAAATGTAAGGAGATAATTTTCAGTTTTATCGACCCTAGAGCTGTAGTCGTAGAGTGGCACGATTAGTTTTAGTTCTTGGATATGAGTCCACAATAAATGAAATGGAGATAAGATCCTTATTTTTATCAATATAAGGATCATATCTCCATGTCATTTATTGCGGACATATTGGAGTTTGATATTTATCAACTCATATGGAAAGTAACGCAAATTATTTGGCATCAAGTTCAAAGTTCAACAGTTATGATTGCCATGACAGTAAAAACACGAAAATAGCCAATGACGACTGATCAAATAGAAATACCACTGCAAACCAACATAAACAAATCACGGAAAGCGTTGCATGAAAAATGCCGATAAGCGGATTTATTTGCTATAACTGCATGAAATGAATATTCAGAAAAAAAACTAATACCAAAAACAAATACAACCAAATGGCTCTCAATTTCTTCTTCGTATTAGAATTTGTGATTTAATAAAATTAATCTTAGATTTCACGTTTTTTTTTGTCACAGACCAAATGTTTATTAGAGAAATTTTATCTTTCATATTTACCGTAGGTATTGACTAGTGGAATAAAATAGAGTGTTGACTTTTGAATTTTGCTCTTCTTCTTAGTCGGACACTCTTGTCAGAGTGGTCGTGGTTGCGCAGACGAGGTACACGGAGAGATGTTCGGTAGGTCGCAGACTTTTTCGAGGACAGCCTTCTTAGCAATTTGCTTCCATTTCTGCCGGTTAGAGGCGTTGCGAGTAGACTGGACCATGGTGGACTCAGAATTGAATTTTTAGCTGGTTCGATTTTAGAAAATCTTTGAATGCAGTTTTGATTCTATTTAAAACTAATAAAGTTTCCTTTAAGTCAAATGATTTAGACTAGTTTCCTTGCTGTGCCCATATTTTTTTCCCACTCTGTATATAACCTCCAATACCGTTCCACAATATGTGTCCGAAACGTGCTTGAAAGGGTCTGAGCGTATGAGCATTTGGACACATTCGATCTAAACGAATAAAAACTTCAGTACCCATCGGACCGACCGCACTTATTTCACGTTGGTACCTATGTTTCTCGTTTCCATTCCAAGCGTTGAGTTGAGTTAGGAATACCGAATACCTAAAGCTTATTCAACCATGTTCCTGGTTCTACCAGCTAAGCTATGCATTGAAAATAGACATTTTCTACTTATCTATACATTTTTTACTGCGGGATACGGGCTTCCTCTTAGAACGAGAGATGCGGCCTCGTGCAGGTAGGGAACCTCACGCACATTAAGCTAAGTAATAAGTAGGTACTAACAAGAATTAGTTCCATACATTGTACTAGAGGTAGAATGAATTATTCCTTCCTTTCTGCTCCTTAGTACATGTAGTACAATATCTCGAGAGGGAGCAATCGAACTTAATCGCTCCAAAGTACTTCAAATAGCTCCGATTGAGTCAACCGAATTAAACTGAACGATGTGGACTTAGTGAATGATGCCTTGAATGTACTAGTTTTATGAGAGTAAGACAGCTAAAAGAAATGGAAAAAATATTGGAACAAGAGCAAACCATGCATATACTCGATTACGTACCTATTAGTGTACTAAAACTAAAAGAACTAAAATACCAAACTAGTACTTTTGCACGATTAGACTAGTTGGGAGCGATCCGTTTTGTGAATGAGCATACACCATTGAACTGATTCGTAGGTGTGTTAGGGTTTCCTCGCGCTTTACCTTCACCGAAAAGCACAAAGTAAATTTTAAACATAAAATCGCACATTAAGTTCAAACTCAGAAGTACGACCTCGAGTTCGAACCGACAATAAATTGCCTAAGAAACTATAAGTCAAACAGTAATGACGTTAAAAGAAATATTTGCCAAATAATGCATTCGGTCAAACGTTTTTTGGTGAAACATTAGTGAATCCAAAGCGGATTAGCAAATCTGGTTGAAAATTAGCCAACGGCCATAAAGACGCCGAATCACGTACAACGTCCGCGTCGCTAACCCTGGAAACAGTGTTAATGTGAACCTTAAAAATTAAAGTGACGATTAATATTTCAAGCTTAACTTTAATAATTGCTCCGTATATCGCTAGGCGGCACATTAACTCGATTACTTTCGGATTACACCCCAGAGCCAGTCATCCTGAACTGGAATTACGTAACATGTTTATTTAATTTGTGATACTCAACACAACGGGTATACATGGTATTCGAGAAAATTTGGTTAACGGAATGAATTCATGTGACATTAAATGCTTGGGAGAGGAACTCTATATCGAGTTTGGTTCTTTATTTTTATGTATACGGCATAGCTATAGGCTTAGTTTGATTTTGTACACGTATCTTGATATATTTTGTCAATAGTGTTTGGTTCTTAACTCTTACAGTAAAATATTTGCATACACGGGGTGAACAGTGGGATGCCAGCGTAATAACTCTATCCCTACCGGGTTGCTTAAATTTTTTGCTTAACGTCAATAACGACAAATACTGGCTCCTATAACGCCTCTTTTACTCTGCGTTGCCTAAAAAATGTTGCCTCCACGATACTCACACATACGTAAGTAATTAAACAAAAACAGAAAAATTCGTTTAGTTCAGAAAATAAAGTCTATAAGAAGGTATGTGGTAGAGCAAGATTCCGACAAAACAGTTAAAACAGTTACAGGCATTAAACTGTCCAATGATAAAATAATCCTATAAAATAAGATCAGATAATGTTAACTAATGTTATTAATAATATATGAAATAACATATCATGTAAAATTGTAATCAAATAAACAGTTAATTACTAATGGATATTTACATTGTGCAATGTTATTTAGAAAGTCATAATAATGAGTGACGTGTGCATTTATGTATATCGATTTTATTTTAAATTGTTCTAACTAAACAATGTACACTATAAATAGCATAAAAAGAAAAACTACTAAAATTTGAGGAGTGAAACATTACGAGGAGATATTTTCTACGTATTACATTCAGGTCAATCGCTGGTCAGTTAAAAAAAAAAACATATTTTGCAAATAAGTGAGAACTTTATCAGTAAATTGTGATCTCGTAACCCGTAAAGTTAATTGCATAGGCAACCTAGTTTGCACTTTATATTGGCACAATTTGATTTGATCGGTTTAGCTATATCATAAACTGATACGGCCTAAAGCTCTAGTGATGCATACAAAGCTGAATGCAGAGCAAATCAGGGTCATATTGTGGCATGCGTCCATATTGTCGACATGCAAAGTTCACCAGGTCCAATTGCGTAATCATAGTTATAATATTATTGTGTAGGAGAGATTGTGTTAATACACGAAGTCTATGAAGTGATTAGGAGACCGATTTATTAAATATTTCAATTTGTTGCCTTCGAATCGTACATGTGATTGATAATAATATTGATTTACATTGTTAACTGTGCCAAGGGGCGGATGCACTAACTTGAATCCATCAAGGGAGCTGCATTCATCGCAGATGCAACCGAGACTGCACTACGAAAGCTAAAAATACACCATACGAGTGCATCGTGTTCGCGACGCCAGCCCGTGTCACTGGCTCTTAGAATATCCACCACACGCGAGCTCCATTTTAAGATTTGAGATACTTTCATTTGAAAACATTTTGTGTAGTTCGTATTCTGATATAATAAAATTCCTTTATGTGCGTAAGGACTACACTACAAGGATGATTACGAAACCTTTAAGACGGAAAAAGGTAAGTAAATACCACAAGAATGAGGTTTTGCATTGCAAAAACTTACCGTTTAATGACATCGTCGAAAACTTAAAGACCAATTGTTAAAATCAAAAGCACAACACTGTTATAGAAAATGCTACCAACAAAAGCTTTCTAACAAAAAGACAATTAAAAGCAAACAAATCGCAAAGGAAGAAGCAAGCGTGCTAAAATGTGCGTTTGTAATTATACATACGCTCTGTCCAGCTGTGCCGCCTCGGACTCCTTGAATCTGCAAGCAATGAAAAAATAAGGAAGGGAAAAATTGCCCGGGGAATAAGGTCGAAGTCACTCGACGGGCCTGGTTGGACCTATATGCGGGTATATGCTCAGCTTTAACATAGATATCAGTGCCGGGACTGTCGACGCGGCGACGGCAGACAAGCCCTGTGAGAGCGCTGTGACAGTAGCATTGTGCCGTGCGGTGCGACATCGACGGAACAATCAAAAATGTTATATACACAGTTATACGGTTCAGCTCCAATCGGCGAGTGCGTTTTACGGCCAAAGGATACGCACCATTGTATGCTATTGTGAGTAAAGCTCGCAAGTGAAATGTTAGTAGTTCACAATGTTAGGTACAAATGGTATTATTGTTAATTATATTGCTTACTTTGCATCTCCGCCTCAAGGAGTTGTTGACATTTAGAGTGGCTTCGCATTCAGCCTTTGAGACCTTTGTCGAGCGAAGAGGTGGTAAGAGTGATTTAGTGTGTGCTTGTTATTTTGCTAACTTTAAGTGCTTTGAGATGTGGTGAAATAAAAATTTATGTTAATTACACTGATATTTGTTTGCCTTTATTTGTTATTTGCTATTACTTTTCGTTACTTCTTATAAAAAAAACTGGTTTGCACTCGAAACTGAATGTAAATAAAGATTCTGTGTTAGCTGTAAAGTTTAATTTGCATTAATTTATACCTATAATTTCAATTGAGATTTAATTGTGTAATACAGTAGAACTGTAGATACAGCAAAGAGTCTACTTTATTAGCTAGACGAGCAAAGTTACTTTGTCTTGTACCCGTAAGAATAAACTTGTTTGTGGTCGCTGTTCTCTTAGCCAACTAGAGTTTACAAGAAAGTAATAAATAGTTAGGTACATTCGACGATAGGTAAAGAGCAATCTCTTACGACCAAAGTAAAAAATCTACACTATAATATTATAAAGAGGAAAGATTTGTATTTTTGTATGTAACGAATAAACTTAAAAACTACTGGACCGATTTCAAAAATTCTTTTGCCGTTGGAAAGGTGCATTATCACTGAGTAACATAGGCTACTTTTTACCGCGGGAAAATACCTTTTCCTGCGGGAAAATTAATTTATCGCGGGCGAACCTGCGGACTGAAGGCTTGTAAAATACGAGGGGCGTTCAATATAAAGTGAGAATGAGATGAAAACTCTTTTAATATTATGAAATTAAATACTGGCCGGTAAAGCTAATCTATCTAGCTGATTGCTGTGAAAAAAAAACTAACTGTCTTTTGTTTAAAAAAATATACGGTAATTTCTTTGCAATGCTATTGAGTACGTTAGCGAAAATGGAGAAAATTGAACTGCGCGCCGTTATCAAATACTTGTGTTTGAAAAATTTTTCTACGGACCAAGTCAATTTGGATTTGCGGGACACTTTAGGGTCTAATGCTCCTCCGTATTCGACAGTCGCACGTTGGTGCGCCGAATTTAGACGTGGAAGAACATCGACAATGGACGACCCCCGCTCCGGACGCCCTACTACAGCAGTAACTGAAGAAATTGTGAAAAAAGTCGAAAACTCAGTTTTGGCGGATCGTCGTGTCACAGTTCGTTTTATTGCTGAAAACGTAAAGATTTCAACGGGGAGCGTGCATAATATTTTACATGAACGCTTGGGTATGAAAAAGGTATCTGCGCGTTGGGTACCAAGAATGCTTACTGACACGCAAAAACAAACTGGACTAGAGATTTGTCAAGAAGCTTTGAACCTGATGCAGCAAGACCGGGAACTTTTTTTGGCGCGATTTATAACAATGGACGAAACATGGCTCCATCATTACGACCCAGAAACGAAACTGCAGTCTATGACATGGAAAAGGCCATCATCTCCAACTCCGAAGAAATTCAAGGTGAGCCCATCTGCCGGTAAGGTCATGGGCTCTGTTTTTTGGGATTGTAAAGGGGTATTAATGATTGAGTATCTCGAGCATGGAGCCACTATTACGGGCACATTATACGCCAAACAAATAGCAACATTGCGCAATGAGATCCGCGAAAAACGGCGAGGTAAACTCTCGAAAGTTGTGCTGTTCCACCAGGACAATGCCCCGGCACACAAGTCCGCCGTTGCAATGGCTGCAATTCGTGATGCTGGGTTCGATATCCTTAAGCATCCTCTGTATTCACCAGATCTCGCTCCCAGTGATTTCTACCTATTTCCGAGATTGAAACAATACCTGAGAGGCCAGAAATTTGAAGACGACGACGCGGTAGTCGCTGCAGTACAAGATTTTTTAAGTACTCAAGATGAGACCTTTTTAAAAATGGAATTTTAAGTTTAGAAAAAAGATATACTAAGTGTATTATGCTAAAAGGTGACTATGTCGAAAAATAAAATGACATTTAGTAACAGTTGTTTATAACATACTCATTCTCACTTTTTATTGAACGCCCCTAGTATATACGACCTCAATGTCAAGTCAATAGTCGTGTTTACATTATATCGTCGTGTTTACTTTGGCAAATGTAAAATTTTGGTTTAATTTTCATCAGTTTTCTAATATTTTATGTAGTATGTGCTCTATCATTGATTAGTTTATCAAATCGACTGATAATTAATGAGTTCTATAAAAGTTTGTTTTAAGCGCTACTCAATTAACTAGTAATTTAAAAAAAAACTATGTTATGTAATTTACAGCTCGACTCAGTTGTAGAGTTTCAGCAGAGTTTTAAATATATTATCACGTACTTAACTCAAAATGTAAACGCGGTCAATACCCTTAAGAACGAGTAAGTAAGTGTAATAGTGTATCTCCAGATAGTTCAATTGACAACGGTATTCTTGTTTATCACGTTTGATTCACGAGATATCACTCAACGGGAAATACTGATAAAATCTCATTGATAGAGTAGTTTACGTCACTACAGACGTCATACTATGTTTTGTAAGAAAGAAAGGATATTATTAGGGAAATTAAGAACACTGTATCTATTTCGCTGTGTAAGGAAACTTCATAGACATACCCCGCGGTTAGTATGACGTAATTTGAAATTTCTAAAGACAGGCAAATAGTATGTGTACCGTGTAGACGTAGTTTCCTATAATTAATTTAGCGAAACCGCGAACAAACTTTTCAATACTTTGTTTATACTTAGTACACATTCTGAAGCCATGTTTCGCTCGTCTAGATAAACAATTTTAATCGACAGGGTAGTTCTACGAGCGTTTCATCCCGTATCTAGTCGTATTATAAATATTGAAGAAATTTAAATGGTTCAAGCATATTGTATCGTTTTATAAAAATATTCCGCTAGGTGTCGCTTGGCTAGTTACTTCAATATACGTATGCGACTGGATTCTGATAGAGGTTGAATGAAACGCTCGTAGAATTTCCCGACAGTATTGTCTCATTTACTGGTCCACAAACAAATTTACTCAATAAATCAAAATATTTATTTTTAAAGATAGTGTTGGTGTGCAAGCATGAATGACGAAACAATATGAGCGTCGAATGTCGATATCAATCGAAACGTGTCCTTGTGTGTTCGATGTGTCGAGCTAGAAATGTCACTGCCCAGTTAGATGCTCTTGAATGGAACCCATTAAACCCGAATGGCAGCACCATGGCTAGACGGCTGTTGTTGTCGCACTGTGCGTGTCTACACTTCTGTCCTGTTTAGTGGAACGCCAAGTGCTAAGCGAGTAGCTGTACTAGTGTACCCGTGCTTATATATCCTGAAGATTTATTATAAGACAATGCCAACACTAACCTTTCGCTGGCTATCGAGCTGTTTCTCGACATCGACTTTGGTGACATTTCGAAGTCCGAGTCGGATCGGTAGAGGAAAGACTCGCGACGCTGCGGCATGGCTTGGAGTACGAGGGCTGTGGAGGGCGAGCCCCCCTCGAGCGGGGAACGCGCGCCCCCCGCGCCCCCGCCCGCGGCGCCGCCATTTTCCACATCGAAGCTGAAACAAAATAATGAAGAAAATAAATCACACGCACGTAAAATTAATCTTCAACAACTCGTGTAAGTCAATCGATACCGGTTTAATTTTCTCATTGGAAATAAGTGTCGTAAAAAGCTTCCTTTTTATCATAGTTATTACCCGGGAATTATCGTATCGATTTGCAACTAATATTAAGCCCCTAGCACACGGTGTTTTTTAAACGCGCTGTCGACGCGCATTTTACGAACGCGCGTTTACAGCGCGTTTTTCATTCCATAGAACAGCCATAATAACCCGCGTGCGTATCGCGTTTGTATCGATACAAACGCGCGCCGACGGTGCGTTTAAAATACGCCATGTGCTACCTAAACCTCGATGTGTCGGACACATTGCAACGGCCATGGTTGAGCAGGTCTACTCGTGACCACGGCCGCTGCAATGTGGTCAAAACATCGTAGTAATTTTAGCAATAAATTAACGCGATAAGTACGTAGATATGTGTGTACGTAAACACTTAATTGTGTAAATATAAAGAAAGAAACAAAAGTCTGGAGTATAATAAATAATGGGTCATACGCATTTTTTGTTCCCGTCATTCCTGTGGACATGGTTAAAGTTAAGGGTCTATAGCCAATATTTTTTAGTTAAGTCTACATCAGCAAGGCACCTGGATAATTTTCGGTCCATTTAAATTAATCTTAATTTTAAGTTTAAGCGAATGTTTAAAACAATATATTTAATCCTTTTTGTTGTCAACGTATTTATCATTGTTATCGGATTTTTATCTATAACTTACATAAAGCGTCTCTATGTAGACTGAGACGTGAACCCAGAGGGTGAAAGGAGCGTTAGTCAGATTAGGTTACTTTTTCGGATAGAACACTTCGCAGATACTATACACAACTTTTGGCATACTTGCAATGACTGACATCATGTAAAAAATTTAGGCGACCCTATGGAAATGGACTTGTTAGTTGTTACGCCGTCACGATGCTTTACGTAAAGTTAACACACAAAACGAGCCAATCCGACGACTGGAAGCGTACCAAAGTCAATTAACCTAAAGGTGCGTTTAAACAGCGCGGGATAGCACGATCCTACGCGAGCCGAGCCGTCCGTCTAGATACGGCTCGGCTAAATCCGAACGCAAGCCTGCTCGTATACACGGCGCGGCGCGGCGGTACGTGGGTCACAACATCGCGAGCTGTTGAACCGCGCCGTCCGCTTGGCCGTTCTAAATATGGATAAACGAAAACGCCTCGCTGCCGCAGCAGCAACTGTTATTTTGCTCGGTGGTGAGTATTTAAAAAAAAAGAAAGACGAAGAAGACGATGGTGGATGGTGTCATTGTATAAGAGTCTTCATACAATTCAATGAAAAGTTGAACCATTTCATTGTTCCACTCCATCTCGTCCCAATTCTTTAAATTAATAAACTTCGCTAAAAACTCAAAATTGGCGACACCCTCCAACACGCGCTCTGTACCATCTGTTTAGACGGCGCGTATTAACACAAGCCGAGCCGAAGATGGCGCGCGCGCCTTTGATCCGTGTCGAAAAACCGACAAGCGATGGATCGTACGAATTTTGCCGAGCCGAGCCGAGCCGCACCGAGCGTGGCTGTTTAAACGGCGCGTGGCGCGCTGAATCACGAGCCGAGCTGGGCTCGGCTCGCGTATTTGCGCGCCGTTTAAACGCACCTACCCAACCCAAATAAAAGGTTGTAAAAATCAATTCGACGAAGTTCGAAACGCTATCAATTACCTTATAGTCACCGTCATGATATGTCACAATTAAAAATCATGAATCATTCAAGTCGGTGCTTTTATGCGCATGCACAAAGCACGAGTTGAACTCACTATCACTCAAGTCATCCGTATCCAAGTACGATTACACACACACATCCGGTTTCAATCACTTTTCAATAGGGACTGAACAGTTTAATCAGATTGACAAGTAGCTTATCGCAGTGGCTGTATAATGAGATAATCGTTCTATCCAAGATAACACTTAGATGACAACTCACTGTCGGCGTTGTTTGATAAACTTTGAAGGATGAGAATACTTAATAATTGCATTGTTTATTTTGTATATGAGGTGGGAAAAAGGAGCTAGCAAACTTTTGTCGAAATAGCAGTTCTGGTTCGCGGAATGGCATGTTTTTATTTGGAATTTTTGGAGCTCTTCAAGCTTGCTATTGCAAACATTAGGGTTAGAATTAGCTCGGAGTTATAATATATAGTTAACTCAGGTGTATTCAAGTCCGTCCGACTAAGGGCTCCACTTGCTTGGTATAGGGTTTAAAAAATAATTATTGATGACAGTTCCATACTTTTCGACATTACTTAACTTAACCCTGGTTTAGCACATAGCTCTAAGTTAGGTGAACTTAGGTCTCTTCAAGTCCACCTAAAGGAATTATTTTGTTAAGTTTGAAATAGTTCAATTTTTGACATAAATAACATAAAACTCATCAAAACAAACAAGCAAACATGCTAAGGGACGACTTTTCAATTTCCAGAAAAGGTCCTATTTTCGTAGATCACTACCTTCTCGATCTGGAGTAACTGTGTGACATGAACGTAGGTAGAAATCGTCCCTTTACGCCACGATCTAAGCAAATTGCACAAACATAGAGTTAGATACTACACTAGCGAAATCGTATTAAATTATAGGTACTCAATAGTTTTTTAAAGGCTTGTACAGACATAACTGTCTTATTTATGACTGTTTTTAAATATGGCAATTATTGCCAGTTCCGGTTTCATCGGCTCTATAAATGTCGGACTCTATTTCATTTCATTAGATTTATTTGTTTCTTCGTCATCAGGTAATTATTCTATTTTCGCGGTAATTATCTAATTAGATAGACTATCCAAAAGATAAAGTGCTTGACGTCAAAAGGGCTTAAGCAATTACTAAGCAAAAATAATATGCATATTATGTAAGTTTACATACAGTAAATATTCACGTTTTTTGATTGTTAATTACTACTTACTTGGTTTATAGTTAATGCGACTGCAAAGTTATCAGTAATATATCAACGTATTATCATACGTATACGATCCTGACGCATTGCATAAAAATATAAAACAAAAAACCAATGCAATGCATTAAAATACAGTGGAAATTTTTTGTTTAGTTTTCAAAGTTCTTCAAGTAGGTAGTCTAAAATTTAATTTTAGTAGGTAGTTTTCTAGCAATACATAAATTACTAACTATTCGCAAATGGTACTATCGCGGATCTGAATTAAAACAGTCCAATAAATTTTTGAGACACGTTTTTTAGATTTTTTTGCCCAGAAATAATCATTGCTATTTAAATGTAACTTAATATTTTAAGCAAAAAGTAATTAGGCGTTTTGCTGTGCAATCTACAATTTATCCACACTGAGTAGGAAAATGAAAAGTCAAAACACCGATAGGTATGGAAGAAACCCAAATGCTTTTACGGAATGTACTTACAGTCATACATCATCGAAATGTCCAAATATCCTGGATAACCTAAATCCTCGCCTCTCTTTTATTTTTACCTTTTGACGTGACCAATATGAACGGGATACACTATGAATACATAGTGGTAGTGGAAAGTGAAAAAGTATCGAAACATCTTCAGTTTTATAACGCGTAAACTTTGCCGCTGTGTTACCTATATTATATTCTTTGTTATTGCCCCTATTTTGTGTTTATTCCTATGTAGGTACATCTTACCAACCAAATAAGTAGCAAAAACGCGAACATTTTCGAAACTCTCAGCGACATCTAGTTTAGATACAGTGAACTAACAACTCCTGCGAAGTTAGACGGCGAGGTTATATTACACCTCTGTCATTCCGACCGCTACCACTAGAGGTCTCTCTAGATTCTAGAGTCTAGAAAACATTCAAAATTAAGTATCTAATGTGTAAATAGTGTTATTTGTATTATTAAATATGGACTTATTTGATAAAGAAAATTTGTAAATAATTGATTGCATCAGGCATTACTTAGCGGAGGTCCATCTTAATAAACTGAAACAATTACTTTGCTCAACCGCGACTTTACGATAGTTACGTTTATGTAAGAAAAGCGTGGTCATGCAGTTCCTCCACGTCCACACTGTGCGAACACGAACACGCACAAATACCACAAACCAAACTATCACCACCACCAAACTATACTGACTCGTTTCGAACTCAACCAGAGCTCATCTTCAGAGTAGGTACCACAACCGTACGCTATGCTACCAAGTGTTAGACACACAAAATGAAAAAAAAATGTTTTTTTCTTAGAGAAATGTGAGTCTGTCACAAAATATGTTGAAGTATGTGTATGCTTATAGCAATTTCCCCTGTTTATTACAGGTTTTTTTTTTTAATTTAATTGTTGCGGGCATAAATGTTGGTGGATTATTGAAGAATATACATATTTGTAAATACCTTGATCTAATTTATGAAGAAGAAAAAACCGGCCAAGTGCGAGTCGGCTCGCGCACCGAGGGTTCCGTACAAATTTTTATCTATCTATGAACATCCAGTCTTAGCAGACCCCTGCTCCTAAGCAAAATGTGCGCAATGTGGGATCATTGTAGATTGGTTACTGATATAGACAGAGAGACAAAAAAAAATATGCTTTTCGCAATTTTTCCTTTATCTGTGCTATAAGACCTTGCTTCGTACCAAATTTCAAGATTCTGAGTTCAAGGGAAGTACCCTGTAGGTTTTGATTCCCTTGCGAGTGTCGAAAATTTGCGTTGGTTACTGATATAGACAAACAGACAAAAAATTTTGCTTTTCGCAATTTTTCCTTTATCTGTGCTATAAGACCTTGCTTCGTACCAAATTTCAAGATTCTGAGTTCACGGGAAGTACCCTGTAGGTTTTGATTCCCTTGCGAGTTTCGAAAATATGCGGAAATTTGCGTCATAAACGGCTGTATCTTTTGATTGCGTTGGCTTAGAAGTTTGATTTTTTCACAGCTCCAAGGGACAGTAGACCTGAGTATTTGATATAAATTTCAGCTTGATACCTCCACGCGTTCCTGAGAAAAAGAGTCTTTACAGACAGACGGACGGACGGACGGACGGACGGACGGACACCAAAGTGATCCTATAAGGTTTCCGTTTTTTCCTTTTGAGGTACGGAACCCTAAAAATTGCTTGTTTGATTTAATGTTGTTTTTCCTTAGAGCGAAATCTATCCTGGGCTACAAATGAAGCTCATTGGCCCATATGCTGATTTTTAAAATCAGGTCTGTGCTAAACAACATACGAAAGTGGTAAAAATATAGAACTGCAAGTTTGCAACATAATTGAAGTGTTAGAAAATTACCGGTTCTCAATATTTAGATAATTTATTGAATCAGGCGTTACTTTGCGGAGGTCCATATTAATGAACTAAAACAATTACTTTGCTCACCCGCGACCTTACAATAGTTACGTTTATGCAAGAAATGTGCGTTCATGCAGTTCCTCCACCACCACACTGTACGAACACACACAAATCACATAAACCCAACCATCACCACCACCAAGCTACCACAACCGTTGTGGTAACTCTGAAGATGAGCTCCGGTTGAGTTCGAAACGCGTCAGTGTAGCTTGGTGGTGGTGATGGTTGGGTTTATGTGATTTGTGTGTGTTCGTACAGTGTGGTGGTGGAGGAACTGCATGAACGCACATTTCTTGCATAAACGTAACTATTGTAAGGTCGCGGGTGAGCAAAGTAATTGTTTTAGTTCCTCAATATTTAGTACATTAAAATTTGATTCGAGTGTCAATTTTGTACGAGTACCTAGATTATAGATTTTTACCCTTTTTCGGAAGGTGTTTTCACGACTATAGTCTTTAAAATCGCCCCTCCCCTCACCCCGGGTATACATAGATTATGTCATCATTGTCTGTTGATATTTATTAATTTCTGAGTAATTGGTTGTCTGGAAGAGATCGCTTTTTAGCGATAAGACCGCCTATTGTCTAACTGAATTTTTATTTTTGTAATGTCACTGTACTGTTTTTGGTGATCAATAAAGAATATTTGTATTGTATTGTATTGTATTGTCCTGGAACCGCGTGGTATAAAAAGGGGCCCCGAAAAACACAAATCAATAAAATTTATATAGTGCCCTCACTCACATCAAGCTTCAAGAAGAATGTAGATTTTACTACAGTAATAATATTTAAGACAAAATAATACAAAATAGATTGCCGATTTAGCTCATCAGTATGAAAAATAGGTAAGTACATGTACATCTAAGACGCTAAAAACAGATTACTCGAAAGTTCCGAGGCGCTAAGAAACGTCAAAGAGACGCGATTTAAAGTTTGAACTTAAGTTAAAACAGTGTAAGGTACTTTACTGGATCGATACACCGGTGTTTTGTTCGCGATTATCCTAAGTATTTAATAGTAGGTATAGGGAACGTGCAGTAACTATAGGCGGCAGCACTAATGCGACAGAAGAGACACTATGCGGACAGTAAAACAAACTTATCAGTGTAATACATTCAAATTGATGACACCAGTTGGTAGCACCGTCTATGTGCATACGGAACGTGCAGAAACTATATGCGGCAGCTCTAATGCGGCAGAAGAGACTTCAAGAGACACTATGCGGACAGTAAAAGAAACTTATCAGCGTAAAAACAGTCACATTGATGGCACCAGTTGGCAGGACCGTCGATGTGCACGTTCCTTATAATTTAACAAGTAAGTGTGCTTTTTCATTTTTTATGACAGTCCTACATCAGTATAAAAACAATAAGGATGATTGTTACATTGACTTATAATATAAGTGAACAATTTGCCTTTGATGTTTTAAGCCCTACAACTGACTGAATCTTAGCCATTTACCATTTTTAGGGTTCCGTACCTCAAAAGGAAAAACGGAACACTTATAGGATCACTTTGTTGTCCGTCTGTCTGTCTGTCAAGGCCTTTTTTCTCAGGAACGCGTGGAGGTATCAAGCTGAAATTGCTCGGAGCTGTGAAAAAATCAAACTTCTAAGCCAACGCAATCAAATACAGCCGTTTATGACGCAAATTTTCGACACTCGCAAGGGAATCATAACCTACAGGGTCCTTCCCGTGAACTCAGAATCTTGAAATTTGGTACGAAGCAACGTCTCATAGCACAGATAATGGAAAAATTGCGAAAAGCATAAATTTTTAGTTACATAATAATAATCCCGACTAACCAATCTAAAATGATACAGCTGTTTACCTAAAAAATTGTACGGAACCCTCAGTGCGCGAGCCCTACTCGCACTTGGCCAGTTTTTTACGACAGTGCTACATATGAGAATAAAAACAATAAAGTTGATTATTGAACTTACTTACAAGTGAACATAGCCTTTGATATTTTAAGCCGTAAATACAACTGACTTTGAATGTTAGGGAGGTAAAGGAATTTCTTCGTCGACTCTAAGTACATTATTGCCTAGGTCTAGAAGTAGGTAGACAATTTGTTGACTGAATGAATAATGGTTTAATAAACGGATGAGCTTGCGAGTCGGTTTAGTAATACGAAGCCAGCAATTGCTGTTCCGATTTTTTAAATACATAACTTCGATTTTTTTACATATGTATTTTTATGATAACCAATATAAGTTGGCCTATCATCTGATTTCTGCTAGACGTCGACTTCTAGGACATCCTGTATAAAAGACTCAGTACTTTATAAAGGACGAAGAACTCTGAATGCGGAACTTGGAACTCCGGAGCGCTCTCTATCTACAGAATGATTTGGGAGACGTTTTGGGTCGTTACGGGGTCCTTTTGAGATAAACACAATTATTGATACAATATCAATGTTTACGATTATGACATTGATGTGACACATAATAAGAGAAAAAGTATGTAATGTTGAACGAACTCGCCTCAATAATCTCCTTGTAGCAAATAGCTATGAATGGAAAACTCTTTACTGACGAAATTTAAAAGATAAATAATAATAGGACGTAATGCCTTCATTACCTTATACACTGGTTCAGCCATTAAATTTAATTATTGAGTATCTCAAAAATAGTTTCATTAAAAGTAAACGGAAAAAAAATACGGTATAGTATAGTCCCTTGATCTGACGGACTGTCAAAAATATCTCAACACGTCATTCATACACTTTGATCAGTGGTCACCATTTATTTATCATCGTGTTGATAATATCCATCATTTCCATCATCAATGAGATCTCAAAACCCGACATGTCGAACGATAAATAGTACTCGGATATTTTTAACTTGCATCAATCTAATGATGACGGTTCAACTTCCAGTTGTTGGTTCGGTATCTACAATCATCTTGAAGTCATTGTCACGTGTTAACTAAGGCCGTGGCAGGCTAGAGATCTATGGCCTCTCGAGCAGAGAGTCGTGGGTTCGAGCCCGAGCTCACAGTTCTGCGTTTTTAGGAATTTACGTGCAAAATCACAAAACAATTACGAAACATTGTGAGGACACGTGCACACTCCTGCGATGTAATTCAAAGGTGTGCGTGAAGTTCCCAATCCGCACTGGAACCGCGTGGGAACTACCGCCCAAGCCCTCTGATTCTTCTCAGGCCCTCTTTTTGTGTCGGGGGTTAAAATGACAATAATGAAGATATACACATAGTCATATCATATAGGTAACGCCAATGAGAGTTGAGGTCACGCACACAATAACACGTCATGTAGTGACAGCGGGATTTTGACATTTATTCGTACCGATAGCAAGTACAACAGACTCAACAGTGAATTACAAGTTTAACTAAAAATTTCTTCAACCTGTTTCATTAAGAACTATTTAGGAAAATACACCTAAGTAGTTCAAACAAAACAGAAAATAAAATGTTTTGATCTATTTTATTTAAATCAGATAAGCATATTTTTCGCTATTTATAAAATACCGATTTTTTGTATTCAAACCGGTTTACCAGAGTCAACAGCTCCAAGTTTGAAATTCGATGTACTTACTATAAAACAAGGACGAAGTATAAGTAGAAAGCAAGTTATAATGGCACCCTTTGAACAGTCAAATTGGTATAATACTTATATCTATCTGCCTGCCTATCTATCGTAAGCCGACCAACTCTGGCCTCCATTTATTACAATTAATTACAAACGGAGGAGAGCCGGAGGCTTAGCTCAGCCAATGCTCAGCGAATTTTTATTTAAACGCGAAATTTCATACCGCGAAAGATCGTTCTTCAATCAATTTAATTTGAAAAGGATTTACGGTGTGCGTATTTGAAATATCAATCTGGTAGAACGTTTCTGAGTACGACGACAAACAGTCGAAATCAAATGTGAGCGCCGCCTTACCTTCGTAATAGTCACATTTTTGTCAAAAAATCCTTTAATTTATTGAATCAGGCGTTACAATGCGGAGGTCCAATTACAATTACATTGCTCACCCGCGACCATTTTGAAAGTCGCTGGTGAGCAATGTAATTGTTTCAGTTCATTAAAAATCCTTTGTCTCACTTAACAGCTGTCATATTGTTTTTTTTTTGAATTAGAGGTGCTGAAGTTATTGACTTAGATAATGATGAAAACTTTCAAATGATCGGATCAGATAAGTACCTAAATAATTTAGCTAATAGGTAAAAATAACATGACATGAAAACCGTGCGTCTAGAAAAAAAGAGTTCGTAATGATGGGATTTGTAAAGTCATTAAACGCGAGCTTATCCATTCAAGGCATTGTTCAGAATATTCCACTAATATTATAAACGTGAAAGTTTGTATCGACGATGGATGGATGTTTGTAACCTGGATTAACATATAGGATATTTTCTAATTGCATAATTCCCGCGGGATAGCGATAAAAGAAATTCCTCGCAGACGAAGTTGCGGGCAACACTACATTATAATATAAACATTTTTGATAGCACGGCACGTATGGGAGTCACACAACAGAAGTTAGCTAAGTAAGTTTATTACAGATGATCTTCCGGCAACGCAAAACTCCCAAGGGCTAGGCGTAAACAGTTTTGTACACATCTTAACACAGACATTACGAACTGTGCCTCCATTCTATTTGTGAGAGGTTTGACTTTGAAATTCGATATGCAATAAAACAAGAATTCGTCGGTCCAGTCGGCAAGTGTCGCATTACTAATGGCGGGTTCTCGTCTACAGCGTTCGAGTGGAAAATTTGATGTTCAAACTTGCGGAATGCGACCCGGGGTAGGACTCTGTCCCCTTTGACATGTCACGACATCAGCCGCATCGCCCTGGACATGCCTGCCTTTAACCCTTTGCAACTATTCGCTTCCTGATGGTGAGATTGCTACATTATTTTATGTTTTGGTATTACCCAGAGTGCCAAGGTGTGTCGGTAGCGATTTAAAAGTAGGCTGGTAAAGTTTGTTCGTGGTGAAAAATCAAGTACGAGGGGCGTTCAATATAAAGTGAGAATGAGATGCAAACTCTTTTAATATTACGAAATTAAATACTGGCCGGTAAAGCTAATCTATCTAGCTGATTGCTATGAAAAAAAAAAACTAACTGTCTTTTGTTTAAAAAAATATACGGTAATTTCTTTGCAATGCTATTGAGTACGTTAGCGAAAATGGAGAAAATTGAACTGCGCCCCGTTATCAAATACTTGTATTTGAAAAATTTTTCTACGGACCAAGTCAATTTGGATTTGCGGGACACTTTAGGGTCTAATGCTCCTCCGTATTCGACAGTCGCACGTTGGTGCGCCGAATTTAGACGTGGAAGAACATCGACAATGGACGACCCCCGCTCCGGACGCCCTACTACAGCAGTAACTGAAGAAATTGTGAAAAAAGTCGAAAACTCAGTTTTGGCGGATCGTCGTGTCACAGTTCGTTTTATTGCTGAAAATGTAATGATTTCAACGGGGAGCGTGCATAATATTTTACATGAACGCTTGGGTATGAAAAAGGTATCTGCGCGTTGGGTACCAAGAATGCTTACTGACACGCAAAAACAAACTAGACTAGAGATTTGTCAAGAAGCTTTGAACCTGATGCAGCAAGACCGGGAACTTTTTTTGGCGCGATTTATAACAATAGACGAAACATGGCTCCATCATTACGACCCTGAAACGAAACTGCAGTCTATGACATGGAAAAGGCCATCATCTCCAACTCCGAAGAAATTCAAGGTAAGCCCATCTGCCGGTAAGGTCATGGGCTCTGTTTTTTGGGATGGTAAAGGGGTATTAATGATTGAGTATCTCGAGCATGGAGCCACTATTACGGGCACTTTATACGCCAAACAAATAGCAACATTGCGCAATGAGATCCGTGAAAAACGGCGAGGTAAACTCTCGAAAGTTGTGCTGTTCTACCAGGACAATGCCCCGGCACACAAGTCCGCCGTTGCAATGGCTGCAATTCGTGATGCTGGGTTCGATATCCTTAAGCATCCTCCGTATTCACCAGATCTCGCTCCCAGTAATTTCTACCTATTTCCGAGATTGAAACAATACCTGAGAGGCCAGAAATTTGAAGACGACGACGCGGTAGTCGCTGCAGTACGAGATTTTTTAAGTACTCAAGATGAGACCTTTTTTAAAAATGGAATTTTAAGTTTAGAAAAAAGATATACTAAGTGTATTATGCTAAAAGGTGACTATGTCGAAAAATAAAATGACATTTAGTAAAAGTTGTTTATAACATACTCATTCTCACTTTTTATTGAACGCCCCTAGTAAGTAGCTAATACTCGTAGCGGATCCTCAATTTGACTACCAATTTATTTGATCGTTTTGTATCGTGAAAAGTTATTTGATGACTTAAGAGTTGTTTATTTATAGTCACAGTATCCATAAGGTATATATAGAAACAAAATTACCGACGAGGAACAATTACTTTGCTCACCCGCGACCTGACGATAGTTACGTTTATGTAAGAAATGCGTGTTCATGCAGTTCCTCCACCTCCGCACTGTACGAACACACACAACTACACTGACGCGTTTCGAAATCAACCAGAGCTCATCTTCACAGTTGGTAGCATAGCGTACGGTTGTGGTACCGACTCTGAAGATGAGCTCTGGTTGAGTTCGAAACGCGTCAGTATAGTTTGGTGGTGGTGATAGTTGTGTTTGTGTGATTGTACAATGTGGAGGTGGAGGAACTGCATGAACACGCATTTTTTACATAAACGTAACTATCGTAAGGTCGCGGGTGATCAAAGTAATTGTTTCAGTTCATTCAGTTTTCACCTCCACAGAGTAACGCCTGTTTCAATAAAATTACCGACGTCAAAAAACAAAATAAATTCTGATTAAAGCCGAGCTTAGACTTGCGAGAAAAAATGTGCATGTTGCATTACATTGCGAGGCAGTACAGCGAACGAAATTGAAATGATCAACCCAGCGCCGCAATGTAAAGCAATTTGCACGATTTTTCTTGCTGGTCTAAACTGGCCTTTAGACTGTCATGTCATGACATCATGACAAAACATAAGACAGGAAAAAATCTTAAGCATATATTATACGAGTGAATTAAATATAATTTAAATAAGCAACAATAACATAAACAATAGACGTGTCGTAACGATGATAATTGCAGAGAAGGATATTTACATTTGTTATTTTTGTTGTGAATAGTTAAGTTATTCACACGAACTACAACCTCGTATAATACGAGTATAAAATCAAGCATTAGTTGTCCAATGAATTGTAAGTACGTTTAGGTTTGCATCTCTCGTATATAGTTAATATTTGCTGAGAAGCAATTAATATTTCAAAAGAAATCTAGACGACCGGATAGGCTAGTTGTTAGAGAACCTGACTGCGAAGCTTGAGGTCCTGAGTTTGATTCCCAATCGGGGCAGATATTTGTGTGAAAAATACGAATTTTTGGGCTCGGGTCTTGGATGTTTAATATGTATTTAAGTAGGTGTGTATTTATCTTTAAGTAAGTTTGTCCGTTGTCTAGTACCCATAGTACAAGCTTTGCTTGGTTTGGGACTAGGTCAATTGGTGTGAATTGTCCCGTGATATTTATTATATTTAATCCTTATTGCATTCATTGTTGTACTCGTACTCAAAAAGACATTGGTAGCGGGCCAATTCTATTTAGATGACAGATAGGTAATTAAATGGTAAAATACACTAGCCAAAGCGGTAGCGGTCATTTCGTAAACCCCGCCTTTTTTAGGGTTCCGTAGTCAACTAGGAACCCTTATATTTTCGCCATGTCTGTCCGTCTGTCTGTCTGTCCGCGGCTAAGCTCAGAGACTGTTAGTACTAGGAAGCTGTAATTTGGCATGAATATATATATCAGTCACGCCGACAAAGTGGTAAAATAAAAAATAAAAAATAATTTTTTTTAGTGTACCTCCGATAGACGTAAAGGGGGGGTGATTTTTTTTTTCTCGACGAACCCTATAGTGTGGGGTATTGTTGGATAGGTCTTTTAAAACCATTGCGGGGTTGCTAACATGATTTTTCTATTCGGTGATCTGTTTGCGAAATATTCAACTTTAAAGTGACAATTTTCATTAAAATGGACCGTCCCCCCCCCTCTAAAATCTAAACTGTTGGGTGGAAAAATTTGAAAAAATTCAGAATAGTAGTAAATATATCAAATTTACTAGGAAAATTATAGCGGCTAAGATTGCTTGCAAATTATTTGTAGTTTAAGAATAAATAGTAGCCTAAGGTATAAAACATACCTAAACTTGGATGATTCCGTACACATACGAAATCCTTAGAAAAATATTACTTGATTTTTTCGTAATGGCTACGGAACCCTACCTTGGGCGTGTCCGACACGCTCTTGGCCGGTTTTTAATAGACATAACTTTGCAGACCGCGTCCAGAATTCCCAGTATTGTGATTTTGAAAATTATATTTTTATATTTTAAGTTTAAGCCGTGGTGGCCTAGAGGTTTGACCTATGGCCTCTCAAGCAGACGGTCGTGGGTTCAAATCCCGGCTCGCACCTCTGAGTTTTTCGGAATTTATGTGCGTAATTACATTTGAAATTTACCATGAGCTTTACGGTGAAAGAAAACATCGTGAGGAAACCTCACTGGGCCCGCGTGGGAACTGCGGCCCAAGCCCTCTCATTATGAGACGAGGCCTGTGCCCTGCAGTGGGACGTATACTTATAGGCTGGGATGATGATGATGATGATGATGATGATATTTTAAGTTCTTTATTATTATTTCATTTAAAAATTTGTACTCCGCATTGTACTCGTACATTTTAGGCATTTAATCTTAATTATTGATTTGTTCTTTGTAAAGTATGTGACATATTTGAGTCGTTTTCAGAAAAAGTGTACTCAATTAAGGGATTTAATAAAAACAAAACTTAATTGATTCCTTTGTGTAACGAAAGTTACCCATATAGTTTGTATCGGTTGTATGACTAACTTTCGTAACACAAAGGAAGCGATCGTGATTTTGTTTTGATTAAGCCCTTAACTACGTACAAATTTTATGAAAACGACTCATTTACGATATTATGGCAGAGAAAACCGTATCAAATTGTAAACATTTCGCGTCTATTCTGGTAGCTATTAGTCGTAAGAATGAGAGAGCTAAAATCAAATGGCAATATACTGGCTATATACTCCGTTATCAAGCGTAGTTTGGTGGTAACCTAACATTAGTGATGTGACTGATGCGCAATGTTCGTTTTCAATAATAAGTAAAAGTGTACACACCTTTTTTAAACGAGGAAATTCTGGGTTTTCTTATACAGAATCAAGAGCGCTATTGATTTTTATGATAAAAAAGTGTCCCTAACTTTCCATTCAATTTTTTTTTGTGTCAGTTTCGTAACGAGCCATACAAACTTTATGAAAAAAAAGCCACAAAACTGACTCAAAAGGAACACTTTCTCTTTATGAAAAACATAAAAAAAACCTCATTTAAAAAAAGATTTTTTTTCGCGCTTTAAAGTAGAAATGCCCAAAAGCACTATATTCGCTTCGGGCGGGACCTAGCCAGCAATTGCCTACTTTCAGGCCTATCACACATTCAAATCGGAACAGATACAAAATATGTGATTTTAATTCATTTAAATAAAATAAAATTAATAAAAATAAATGCATTTATTTCAGACTATTTGAATCCATAAATTATTAGTATTACAACTTAAATAATAACTATGTTAGTACTTAAACTTAAATGATGAGACAACCAGTGTCTGATTAGGCCACTGTCCCATCTCTCTGCCACGACGGTCAAGAGACTGTGGCATTTGCTGCCCGTGATAAAATGTACTAAATTGATGTGAAACGGATGTAACCTAATGTAAATACAATGCAAATTGACGATTTTGTCAAACTGACACAATTAAAAATAAAAAAATAAAAAATTGCGTAGGTATTTCTGTTATTTTTAAAGCAGGTAAGTGTAAACAAAACAAAACTTGCGACGCGCTCGCGATGAGGGGCATAACAAATTCGGGTATCAGTCGATAATCAGGCAGTCAGGCATCTTTAACTCATTCTTGTCTAGCTGCCCAGTTAATACGCCTGACTATATACCTGAATATTGAATATTTAGAAGCTAAAATATGAATATGTGAAGCCACCTACCTTGGCCTTAAAGCCTATTCAGACATAATAGCCTAGGATCCGCGTAGGTATACAACGACCTTCACCTATCTGGTTGCATCTAATTTTCATGTCACAATGGAAAACTTTTATACTACTTAATTTCAATTACTGGCGTTAGGGGTTTCCAACTTTTGGAAACTCCTCCTATGTGCAGTACAAACGGAACATTCACCTATTTTATTAGTACCCTTGTTCCGTTTCGTTTAACCGAGACAGTGCAAGAACCCATATTCTCTCACATGCTATGGGTACCGTTATATGTAACCGGTCCACAGGCAGCAAAAACGTGGCTCAAGTAAAAAAAACTTGTTTTTTAGGTAATTCGTAAAAACTTGATTTTTAGGTAATTTGTTTTATACCTGCCAGTAGTCCGTCTTCGGGCGGATACCGGCGGTCTTCGAAGCGGACGTCGGGTCGCCCCCCGGGCGCTCCAACGACGCGGCGCTTCGCTCCATCTGAAGAAGCCACTCGTTCAACCACCAGTCGAGCCAGACCAGACTCATTATCTATCTTTTTGTGTACACTGGTCTAGATAATCGTGTAGGGAATCATGCTGCAAGCATATTATGGAACTTAGGAAGTACTGATGGTCAATTTTCAGTGGTTAAATGCTATCCTTAACGTGAGAGCAGATGAGCCCTAAGATGTACTCGAAGGTTCAGTAAGTAACAGCATAAGTATTAAGTGAAAGTGAAATTTACTATTAGTGAAAAAGAGTTAATAGAATGAAAGAATATTGACCCCCTCGAGCGATGTAGGTTGAGAATTGATAGAATTTCAGCAAAAAAACTGAATGAAAATGCTCCACTTATAGAGCATTTATAAGTGTATCTAAATAAGACTAAGTAACATATTTTGTAAATAGTATGCTTACAAAATGTGTTAGGTACATTTGATTTTTAATTCAAAAGCGGCTAAAATATTCTATTTTTTGTATCTCTCAAAACAGTTCTGAAACATCTCTGTCTGAACGCCAGCCACGATCAATAATTTTGAGAGTTCTTATGACGTGTTACAAGATGAATCACAGCTAACAATTTTCGCAGCCAAGAGATGCAGTGGGCGAAATGACGGTAAGGCAATCTTGACATAATAAATTATATACAAATTGTATTTTAAAATACCGCGTTAAAAACAACTTTAGTGCGTGACTATCAACATATTTATGGTAATAACTTTCAACTATCCAGACAGGAGTAATTCGTTCACTATGGGTCTGCTACAAAGAGATGCGCAAAACCAAAACGTGTATTTTCAAATAAAAGAAAGACATTTTAAATCTTATGTATGTTTTGATAATTTAGTTCAAGCTTTACCAAACTGTGAATGCGAAACATAACATCAGAAAGAAAGGCCCAAAACATTTATCTTCACTTGATGTTTGATCAGTCTCAGGATTAACAACCAAAGTTGTTCTAAAAAAAACCCACCCATATTTAACGTCTGCTATTGCCTCATCATTTTGCCTAGTCCTCTCGTTTTCAACGCAACTGTACTTATTCTGCATGAACAATACACATTTCACCAACTCACATACCGTTTAGACATCGAGGGAGCAAAAATAGAATGAAACTTTTTCCGTTTCATATCGTCTTTTGATTCCGGGTATCACGTAGAGCACACTGTGCCCGGTTGAATTCCAGTAAGGTTTCACTCCATATACCCGGTTGAAAAGAATCCACTCCCAGTGCACTGCACGTTATTAAATCACTCAATTAATTTCTTTGTGTCCAATCCTTTGTCGATTGATACAAACCAGGGTGATTGAATTATTCCTTTATAGGGATTACGGGGATCTGTGGAAATGGTTCGGACTATATTCAAGCATGAATTATTCGCAACTTCATAATGTTACTTATCCGTTTAATAGGATGGTCATTTCCGCTGTGAATAGTTAAAAGTAGGTAAGTACGTACAATGTATGAATGAGAACGATAACCTTAAAACATGGCGATGAAAGCTTTTCATGCCATATTATTTCTGCAACTCTGTTTCGTAATATTAAGTTACATCGAAAATTTTACGATATTCCACTGACTACAAAGAAGTCCATTGTCCCGTTTATGTAGTTAAGCAAAAATTGTAAGCATTTCACTTGCCGTTAAAAGCAGGAAGCTTTAAACTTAATCTCACTTTGATGTTGCGTCTAAACACAATTTCCTCCTGTCTGCGATAAATAGGAAGACCGTTTCTTCATTTTCCTACGGCTATTTAAACTACAACGTAAAGGTACTCGTGTTGCTTTAACTAGGAAGCGATTCATAGAGCTAATATGATAAAACGTTGTACGATGATATTACGTATTTTTAGCCGAGATTTAATAATAATACCGGTAAAGATATACACTTAACACAGAAACACTTGAATTCTAGAAATGAGTTATTCTTGTGATTAAGTTAATACTGCAAAGAATTCATATCAATGGCATTCAGATAAAGTTAATCAATATTTATAACGACCACGGCAACGTCATATCGCATTATTTGCAAATTGGTAAATTCCCGAAATCATACCATATTTAGCACTAAACTACTATGATTTGATGCTAATTTGTAATGAATGAACTAAGAGTGTTTCAATATTGTCGGTAAAAAAAAATTTAATTTCCCAAGTGTATGAGTTGTGAAGGCCAATTCTCAACCACTGTAGCAGGTTATTAAGCGTGTTTCAATGAAATTGTTTTGCCTAATCGGTGTTTAAAGTTAGGTTGTGGACAAATATGTGCACCGTTTATGATCGTTGACCAGTAAGCTCACGTCCACATCTGCACTTACGACTAGGTGAGAAAGAGGACAATCGCGGTCAGTTTTAAATAAACAAGAAAGATTGTTATTGAGTACAATCGTAAGAGGACGTGGACCTCTTAGAGTGGTCGCTAGTGCTGGTCTGGCTGGAACTGGTGGTGGTGGTGCTGAGCGTGGAGAGGTCACTGGAGGCGCGCGACGAGCGCAGCCGCGGCAGCACGGGGGCCTCGTCGGCCTCCGGCGTGGCGGCCGGCGCCTCGCACGCCCAGCCCAGCGCGCGCGCCGCTGCCCACACCGCGAACACAAAGGTCAGCATGACGCGGCTATCGCGCCGTGCGCCCGCCTCGCCTGCGCGCGCCCGCGCCCCACATACACTCCCGTGAAACCATCGGTCCAAGTTCACAACGTAACGCACCAGTGTGAATCAGACGAACACTCCGCACGCTCCAGACCGTCACTCGCACTCGCAGTCGCGTGAGTGTCACGTGTGGCCGGCGGCGGCCGGTGCGGCGTGCGCGATTCACGCGAGCGCTCGACCACTACTGTACCGAACTCGTCGACTCGTTGCCGCCGCAGAGCGATCACATCAATTCACTAGCCTATCTAATATCGTCATATCGAATGAAACAAACGTCCGCTGGAGTTTTTCGTCAATTGATCCGTTTATCTGCACACTAATTAATCCAGCATTGCCAAAAACGTGGTTCACGGACGGTATTTACCTGCGGTTATATTCACAACACGGCTATATGAACGGGTCATTGCTACGGCACGGGTCAGTGGTGGAGCACTCGGGAGCGCCGGGCGCCGGTGCAGGTTACGTGTTGTTGATACCGGGTGTTTATGCGAGCGGCGAGCGGCTGCGTGACGCGGTTGTTGACGTTGCGCGGCGCGGGGAACGTGAGCGGCGACGTCACCCGCGCCGCCGCCGACCGAAAGGGCACGTTCTATATTTGTAACAGGCCCACAGTCACATCACTGCAAGATATCGATACGATTGTGTCATTTATCGGTGCAAGTTCAGAAAGGATATCACTTGTTGCACGCGCGGTCCGTATCAGCGGCTGTGTCGCGGTGCGGGTGATAAATCGATCAGGCCGGCGGTTTCGGAGCGGAGAAGCGAGCGAAGGTGTGCTTCGCGCGGGTAAATCGTGTCAACGTCATGTCGGTCGGGAGCAGCACCACGAAACACCCTGCGGCTGCCCGGCGGCCATGTTGGCACCGCCATTTTGCCGGGGGTCGAAAGGGGCGAGCCGCATGCGTACGCAACCCCTGCGGAGGAAACGACGCAAGTCGCGTGCCGTGCGGACGGAAACGGTGCTTACACCTCAGTCTCAAGGACTAGTTTTACGCGCCGCCTGAAGCACGTTCGTTTGTAGGTCAGGAAACTTCCAATGTATCCTCTGAAGCTTGTCGCGGATCACGGGGACTGATTTCAGTTTCATAGATTTAGGTTAGAAGAGATACTCAATGAAAGGCATGGACTTATAAGAATTTTGATTTTGCTATTGATTTTCAGGTGCGCTGCACACTGCGCTCCTCACTTTTTCTTCAATTAATTTCAGTAATGATTTGTTTGATTCATGAAACTGACTTAACTTACACTTTTTATTGTAATTACGTCAGCAGGTATCAACTTGATTACAGAATGCTTAATTGTTCTACAATCCCAGCAGCTCAAAACAAGGAATATGCATACAATTAATCAATATTCAAAGACGCCTCCCACTTAAACAAACTAAAGGCTTTTGCAATTAAAATTTACACGCAAAACTTTCACAGGCTGTTGCCCTCGATTCAAACTTGCCAGTCCTAATTAGAATTTTGAGTTTGAATCAGACAACTGGCTGGAAAGAGAACTTAATAAACAAAAGAACGTTAAACATGTGATTGTTAAGTTGGTGCACATGTAGGTCATTGTAGGTATACGGCCACGTGGTCTGAACTTGACCTTTGACTTTGCCCCTACGTAGGGATAGCAATGCACCCCACTCATTCAGATTCGTGTATCCATTTACTAATTGATCAGGGCCACTATATGTCGGTCAACACACGAGTTGTGCAACGTTGAAAGTTGGATTGCGAATCAACTTTATTCTACTTAAGAAAGTTGACCCTGGTTAGTTTTTGCAGTCTCTTATTTCAATGGTTTATCCAGTTTTAATCATCGTAAAATAATGGTAAAACCTGTTTGTTTACAAGGTGGTGGCCGACAGTTTTAATATTGAAAGTCACTTTTTGCAGGAACTTTCATGGCAACTTTTAAACAGCATTAATGAATTTTAAATAAATACTGCCTACTATATCTACAAGCCTCGTTTGCAAGCAAATAGCCGTGAGACGTTCTCGACATCGCATTGTGCACTTTATTCAGCTACATTCGACTCGATATAATTTTGAATGGACAGCAAAAACAATTGAATAAATTGTCCAACAGTCACATATTTATAACAAAAGAACACGGGATTTGCATAAAATTTGAATTTAGAATTTCAAATGTACTGAAATAAAAATTTGTCACGCATGTCCATCCCAAATTGTTTGAAGGTGGGTGACATCGCCTAAAGGACAGTTATTAACGATTTTCCGCTCTTGGGCTGCGCCAAGTATTTTATATTTTACTAGGCACGGTATTAATAATATAAGGTTGGGGAAGGCGTCTATTGATCCGATGGGGGTAAAGGTATACCTTACATTCCAATGCTCATTGACTTCAAAATTCAACAATATGTAAATTAACAAAGCTTCAAAAATATTCATCCTCCGGCCTATTCACGTCTCATAGCTAGAAACAGATCTCCTTTTAGATTTACAGGGTAAGTAGGGTTTAGGCTATAGTTCGCACGTGGGCTCAGTGAGGATTGGGAACTTCACACACAACCATTAATTGCTGATGAAAAGAATGGATGGTTGGAGGATGTGCATGTTGCCTCACGCGGTTTTTTTCATCAAATACCTAGGTCATGGTAAATTTCAAATGTAATTCCGCACATATACTCCGAAAATACAGAAGTGCAATTTCAGGTTTGAACCGAAGACCCTCTGGTTGAGCTCAAACCACCAAGCTACCATGGCTTTAAAAATATTACCAGAGAAAAAATCTATGTAAAGTACACAAATAAAACCGCTTGGAACTAGCCAGGCCGCAACCTTACCCAGTGGACAATACTGTAACGCGATATACACAACTAAATTAGTTGTATGCCTTTCACGTTAGCTCGCCACACAATACTCGTTACCTCGGACTAATGGCTGTCTCCGTCTACCATATTATTACGGCTGTGGCCAAACATAATTAGAGTGAGGATTGCACGTAGATGCAATTACGGCTCCCTTTACTGCAAGATTGCACTGTAATGAATAATGCTGCCGTGTTCCAGCACCGGTAGGTATAATTGTGTACGAGGTGATTTTACACGGAAGTGTTTCAAACGTAAATTGTGCCTATTAGTTTTGAAATTTATTTAGATTTATTATAACTAGGTCACCACAAATTTTGGTAACGATTTTCTGCGTACTTGGCATGATAAGATGCGCCTCTTTGATGCCTACAATGTCGGTCTGCATTTGCAGTGGCTGTGTAAACATAGCTATGGCGCTTGAAAAATTTGTTTGATAAAAAAACCAAACGGTAAGTTTCTAAATTTGATACATAATTAAGCACTGATTGCACGTTTGCAAGAAGTTGTGTTGAGATAGGTAGGAAATGAGGGATGAAATAAAGAGCTGTAATAAGAGATGAAGTACCTAGTTTATGGAACATCGAAATTGCTGACGCTACATGCAGATGTCATATTTTGCGTTTTAATTATTCATTGTACTTAAATGAAAATTCAACGTTTTTTGAAATTAACTCCTGAAGAAATGAAATAATTTATAATAATAATTAGGAATGAAATGTTGACTTTTTTAGTTGAAACTTGCACTTACCTTGCTGGTAAGCGCAGATGAGGTAGAATATGTATCTCACTGGTAGAGTAATTTCAATAGATAAGTCGTGGAAAAAAGCTTGCATTTGACATTATTACTTCAACTATGGGAACTCTGTAAACCATAACAACGCAGCCCGGAAATATTTTCAAAACCCATGCAACACTTACAAAAGACCATGTGTTTTAAACATCGATATCCCAAGGTAAACAAACACGTCTGCGTAGCGTAAACACTTCTCACCACGAGTGACCAGTCATCATAAATGTGGGTACCCACTCGTGGCCTTCAATCGAGAACGGATATTTTTATAGACAGCCGGAAACTGTGTTTATTTTTATAATTTAAGTACCTAGAGCTAGCATAATGCGAATAGTTTTACAATGGTTAGTACATGCGCCGTTTTCTCATTCTTACCGCATTTCCTTTTTCGCTGAGCCCTTTAGTAAAAGAACGAAAGAGCGACAAGAAGAGCAAGAAACTCAGACAATTTGGAAATCCTCTTGACTCCTGACTTTTTTTAACAGACGTAGTGCTTAAGACCTAGACGATAGTTACCAATTACGTTGTTATGGAAAAATCATTACATAATACTTAAAGTTCTTAATTCATTGAACAATTTATACTTTATGTAGTACATTCGCCGTTATCTGCCGTCTTGATTTGTTCTCCATAAAGTACACTAGAACCGAGGATATTGTAGAGTGTTCTATTCTCCTGCCGCCTAGTGTTCTATCTAGAGGACTTATTGTAATGTGACATCGAACTCACTCAATAAGCGTAACAAAATTTGACGTGGGCGGCAGGAGGCTATGATAAACCAAGCTTCATATTCACAACGAAATTTAAAACGAATTATCATCAGTGTCGTCTGTTGCTTGTCACGTATACAAAATAGAGGCTTATATCCTTATTGTCTCACGCACTCGGAATCAAAATAGTTTTAACTACTTCTCTCTGCCTTATGGTATAGGAGGAGGATAGAAAGAAATACTTACAATTAGTTAATGCGATCGCAAATGTCCGCGCGTTAAACAATGTGGCCTCCGGTCGTGCGGAAGCGATTTAACGTTTGTTACTGAATGGCGAATGCGTTTCTTAGGGCCGGCGCTCACTGACGACGGCATGGCACGGCAGGTTACAACGAATTTTACCGCAGCATCCCTCGGCACGTCGCGGCATCGTGGTATCGAAATAAAGTAACATGAATTCTAAACTCATTGAAATAAGATTCAAAATAACTTGAGAGTAATAAAATTCTTTTCTCAAACATGCTATGAAATATTGACGTTATGTTCCTTATAATACGCCACGAAGTGTCACAATGCAGGTGCGGCTAGACGAGAGGTCAATAATGGAATTTCATACAACATTGCTGGCCTTGGCCAGCAAAGTGATCGTCTATTGTTTCATACCATGACGTTTGTAGGTCTATGGCATCATAGCATTTAGCCATTAAAAAAAAACTATAAGCAATATTTGCGTTTTGGTTCATTATGACATTCTGCTACTACGCTTATTTAAGGTAAGGTAAGATGGTGATGGTGATGGTGATGATGGTAATGGTGGTGGTGATGATGATGATGATGATGGTGATGATGATGTTGATGGTGGTGATGATGGTGATGATGACGACGACGACGATGGTGATGGTGATGATGATGATGATGATGATGATGATGATGATGATGATGATGATGATGCATGTTTGAGAAAAACTCTATACAAGCCTTGGCCACGAACAGGGATTGCCGGCCTCGTATCCCTAGATGGCCTCGTTAACACTCGGCCATCTATAACTACTCGGCCGGCAATCCCCTATTTCGCGGCCGCTGCAGTAATGTACTATTGCCGTGCCATGTCGACAGTGAGCGCCGGCCCTAATGTACCTACATAATTAATCAGACATATAAATAACAAATTCTCTTTTGTTGTGGTTTAGCAGAATACCGTCACTTTTAAGAGTTAAGCTGTGTAACCACAATACAGTAACGTCACAGTTAGGTTTACAAAGAGATGCTGTAGAACAGCTTAGACTATTATACAAAGTGACTCGAAATGTTGAATGAAAAAAGGTGGTTGGTTAAGTTCTGATTAGCATTGGAATTCTCGTTTCATGGTCATCATCATTATCATCATCATCAGCCTATGCTCGTCCACTGCCACTGAGCACAATCCTCGGCCACTCTCATCCAGCTCTTGCCAGCCGCCTTGCGAAGATCATCGCTCCACCAAGTCTGAGGACGTCCCCTCCCTTGGTACCCTCTTTAAATTATAAAATAAAATAAAAAGGTAGGTAGGGCCTAATTGGTGCAATCTTAGGTTTTTCATGTCTGGGAATACATATCCGAATGAGAGGGCTTGGGCTGTAGTTACCACGCGGGTCCAGTACAGATTGGGGACTTCACACACACAGTTGAATTGCTTCCTAGATATGCCTCACAAATCACTGAGGCGTTGGTTTGGGCCACATGCCTCTGGCTTATAACTTGTGTTCGGTGCGTCAGTGCAGTTATTAGTTTATTAAGATTTTATTTTGATAAAACTTATTATTACTAACAATATCATCATTATAATCATCCCAGCCTATATACGTCTCACTGCAGAGCACAGGCCTCCTCTCAGAATGAGAGGGCTTAAGCCGTAGTTCCCACGCGGGCCCAGTGCGGATTGGGAACTTCACACACACACCATTGAATTTCTTCGCAGGTGTATACAGGTTTCCTCACGATATTTTCCTTCACCGTAAAGCTCATGGTAGTTCCGAAAATCCCAGAGGTGCGAGCCGAGATTTGAACCCACGACCCTCTGCTTGAGAGGCCATAGGTTAAACCACTAGGCCACCATGGCTATCGTTAATACACTAACAATATACATATTATCTATAAGCTATTATTGGTAACTAAAATACATGTATGGATTAATGCATAATCTGAAATAAAGTATATTTAATTTAATTAATCTCACTAGTTTATTGGTTTGACCTATGGCCTGTCAAAGAGAGGGTCGTGAGTTCAAACTGGGCTCGCTCCTCTGTACTACAGTCTGTACTCTATACCTGTATATTTAAAATTTACCATGAACAATATGTCGTAACATCGTGTGAAGTGTGTGTGAAGCTCCCAATTCTCTAATTACAGCTAAGAACGCTAGCCTATCATTAACTGAGTTGGGGTTGGTACTGATCGCGTCTCTAGAATTACCACCCTCCGGGTGTGTATACTAAGAGATTTCCGCAATCAGTACACTGTTCGTTCACTTTGATGGTAATGTTTGTCATTAAATTCTATGAACCTTGTTCCCTTTCCGGACGCCGCGTCGTTTGCCAATATGTTTCGATTTAAGGTGAACTCAATGACACTCAACATCCGTATCAATTTAATATGTACAGTCAAGTGTAAATATATGGGTGCATCAGTGGCGGGGCGTGAAAAATTTTGCATGTAAAGCCGGAGCAAAAAAAATAAAAACACCTATTTATCCTCTTCTTGAAAAGTAGTGCAGTAATGGAAGAGAAGCGTTTGGTTACTTCGAGAGTTTAGTTAACCCGGAGGAAATCGGGTTGTTAGTACTGTAATATTATAGTCCTCCTCATCGGTTTCGATGACGGCGGCCCCCCCCCAATATTCTATGAATTAAGACGCCTATCATGGGCTCTGATATGGCTCGCTAAGCCGAATTTACTTTTAAATACTCTCCTACACGCGTGACAGTACAGTTGCCCAGTTGAGTTGTATGTATACGTGTAGGAGAACTTGGTCTCTCTTTACATACTTTGTGCGACTGATGCTGGCACGCTAGTGCTATATTTGAATATTTGAATTTAAAATAAGAACAGGGTCCTATTGCATAACAAAGTCGAATATATATTACAAGCGGAACTCCCTTTCTAGTTAATATAACTGAAGCGAGAGTTCCGATTGTAATGTTAGTTGTACTTTGTTATGCAACAGGCCCCAGGTCGAATGTCAGTATTGAAAAATAAGAGAGTTGTGATTGGAATGCAAAGCAATAAACATCTCAAGATTTATCCTTGAATTTGAATCAAAGTAACAAAGCGAAGCTACACCCCAGGGCCCGAGCAAGGGCTCACACTTCCCTTCCCCACTGGGTGGTACAACTTGCTCGTAAATGGGTCATAACACAGCGTAAGAAACAAAAGTTGTCTCTCCCGTGGACATAAAATTAGCGACTCCGAGTCAACAAACTTAAGATTTTTTTAAATGGGCCGATGTAGACTTGAACAAAAAATATTGGCTATAGACCCTTAAAGGCACTACGGGAGATCTCAATACGTGTTTTTTATTATTTCTAAATCGCTATCAACTTGCGTAGTGCGTACCAGTTCTAACCTTTTTCCAGCAGCACTATAAGTTCTAACAAATATAAATTAATTTATAATGTATGTCATTTATTTTGATATCTCCTTAACTAAAAAAAAAATGTTACAAATATATTATAAAAGATTTACCTATTTCTTTAGAAAAATAAAGGACGCAAACATTCGAGTAAGTAAATAATTTTTTTTTGAACACAATTTCAAAATTTTTTATTTTTTGTGCAATCAGTATTCGTAAAATCTCGCTTAGTTCCGGATTTGTTGGTCAACTAATCAATCATAACCTGCCCGGCCGCGCGGCAGGAAGGACGTGTGAGTTTCATAGAGTGCGCCACTGCCGCGCCGTACTGCGAGTAATCAACTTATTACTGAGACGACTACCTAGTCGAACAATCTAATCTGATCTATCTAATCTACTATGATTTAAACTATACTTACTTAGGTCGATAGTATCGCCTAATTTTCACTATCGATAGTATCGATAGTATTGCAGCATGTCGATATTTTCGATAGTATACCTACTATCGCACTATCGACTATTTCTCAAGATCAAACTATCGATAGTGAAACCATCGCTATCGCAACAACCCTGAAACATATACGATCGCACGCGCGGTACTCACAAACTTTAACATCTATATTATTTTACTTGGATAAATCAATGTACAGTCGAAGAAACTGAATCGCGTAAAAGAGTTGAACCTTTTCGTTGCAAATACCATCTTGACATTCCATACATCTGCCAAGGAAATTATCTTAAAATTGACTGTTAAAAGGTTCTACTTTGGTACGTAATTTAATTTCCCCCACTGTACGAGTGGAACAAGTTTGCTTTAACATGTAAAATAAAGAGTTAAATGTTATTATTAGACTACAAGCCATGTATAGCAAAGGACGTGAGGTTAACGTTCATTGAATACCTTTGTTATTTGTTCTCTGGTAACATATCTATCTATGTGTGTATATGTATAGTTCAAGACAATTGGGTTCGATATAAGTGCATACATCCTGCTGTCTGCTAATATTATAAATTACTAGCTGTTGCCCGCGACTCCGTCTGCGAACAATAGAGGTATAAAAAATAGCCTACGACCTATTCTTAGACCTACCAAATATAGAGAAAAAATTTGGTAAAAATCGGTCAAGCCGTTTCAGAGGTGTTCGATAACAAACACCGTGACACGAAATTTTTATATATTAGAAGAAAATAAGTGAGAAAGTAAAATAAATTAAAAGTGAGAAATGAAATGAAATTAAATGAAATGAAATGAAATGAATATTTTATTTGTTAGTGGTGGGTTTACATAAAGGTCGTAAAATTATGTAGTCGTAAGATCGCCACATTATGCCAACAAACTGACGTACAAATTTATAATTAATTACATTTATTTATTTTTAATATTATTAATTGTGTTACAGAAACCAACAAACATTAACTACTTATCAAAGAACTCTCGTAAACTATAAAAACATTATCACTCAACCATTACATCACCAGTTTTTTAAATGACTTTAAATTCTTATCTTTAAAAACATCAGGCAGTTTATTATAAATATTAATACACATAACATAGCTATTTTTAGATGACAATGCCCGCTTTACAGGTGGTTTATATAGTCTATATTTATATTGCGACCTAACCTTACGTGAGCTCATGTCTTGTGTTTCCGTGAACTGGTTCTTATATTTATGGGCAAACATACAGACTTCCAATATATATAGGCAAGGAACTGTCATAATATTATAATCAGTGAAGTAAGGTCGACACGATCCTCTCCGCCCAATTCCAAAAATAGCTCTGATGCAGCGTTTTTGAGCAATGAAAAGTTGGTCCATTTTTGTACAGTTACCCCATATTACTATCCCGTATCGCATCGTAGAACTAACGTAGCAGTGGTATGCCATTAAAGCAGCTTGTAAAGAGACTGTCTGCCTAATTCGTCTTATGGCATACACGAAACTGTTTACTTTGGAGCAGACTTTATCCACGTGCTCTTTCCATTTACAGTTACAGTCAATAATGATTCCTAAAAATTTCGTATGTTTTACTTTTTCAATAGGATCGTTATTGTATCGGACATCTAAAGTTTGTGATTTATGGCGATCTGTATGAAATACAGTGTAGAAAGTTTGGATGTGTGGAAGTTTGAATGTTTGTTATTCAATCACGCAAAAACAGCTGCATGAATTTAGGTGAAAGTTGGCGTACTGATACACAAAGATCGGGATTGAGTGATAAGATACATCATATCCCGGTAACGAGTTCCCGTGGTATACCTAATATTGTTACATTAAAAAGAATAGAGGGAGCAGTCGAAGAACGTTGAAGTACCCCGGTTTCCAAGATAACGTATTAATTTCGTCTGCAAACCATAGATGGCGTTGTAGGTACAAGCGAACGATGTGCTTTAAAAAAAACCGGCCATGTGCGAGTCGGACTCGCGCACGTTGGGTTCCGTACAAATTTTTGGGAATGTCAAAATATACGCTGTAAACAGCCCTAACTATAATAATCCAGTGTTAGTAATACATAATCGGTGAAAATTTCAAGAGTCTAGTTAACGCCATTATAAAGATCGCCATTGAAAAAAAAAACAGGTTTCTTTAATTTTTAAATTTATTTTATTTTTCATGTTTCTTGTTATAGCGGCAACAGAAATACGTCATCTGTGAATATTTCAACTGTCTTACTATCACGGTTCATGAGATACAGCCAGGGGCCTGTTGCATAACAAAGTACAACTTATATTACAAGCGGAACTCCCTTTCTAGTTAATATAACTGAAGCGAGAGTTCCGCTTGTAATATTAGTTGTACTTTGTTATGCAACAGGCCTCTGGTGACAGAAGGTCAGACAGACAGACGAACGGACAGCGGAGTCTTAGTAATAGTGTCCCGTTTGACCCTTTGGGTACGGAACCCTAAAAAACCGTTATCTTTCTAGATTTCTGGCACGGACGAAGTAGAGGGATGAAACTAGTTCATAATAATTGCGCGGTGACCTATGCTGTAATAGATACGAGCTGTAAGAAATAGTGAATAACAATAGGAGATTAAATTACTGGATCTGCACAAGGTCCTTGCTCAGGCAATATTTACGCTTCAAACAATGGACTTGCCATTTAAGTATACTGTGCTGCCTTTCTTAGATCTTTATTATATAAACCAATCATTTCTCGGGTAATCGCACGTGTAAACAATTTCCAGTTAAATTGAAACTCTTGGTTTTGCTAAATTTCCGTGAGGATTCCCAAAAAATACGTCTTGATCTTCACTTTTGTTATGCAAATTTTCATATCTCTGGACTTAGCGGTCAAGATTTTGGGATTTAACATGGATCCCGTAGGAATATCGGAGTAAAAAGTAGGCCGTGTTGTTCCAGACTTCCAGCTATCTACATACCAAATTTCATCCAAATCCGTTGATCCGTTTTAGCGTGTAAGAATAAGAAATACTCGCACGTACGTACATAATAACAATTTTTCGCATTTATAATAGTAGTAGGTCAAGTATAAAATAAATAGGCATATGCATGTAGGTACAGGTAATATTTATAAATGGTAATCAAAAGTTACAAGGCAAAGTTTCAAGGTAAATCAGAAAAAAAATAAACATAATTTACCCTAGCAAATAAATAGAGACTTAGAAAGGATTTTTATTTCATTCCCAACTTACTTATTAAAACATAATAAGTAAAAAAAAAAGACTGCAATTGTCCTAATTCCAAACTAAGTAAAGCTTTTACTATGGATAATAGACAACAGATAAACATACTTATATACATCAATACATATTAAACAACCAAGACTCGAGCACAAATAGCAGTATTTTTCATACAAATATCTGACCCGACTGGGCATTAAACATGGGACCTCAAGCTACATAGTCAAATTCTTTAACCACTATGATAATTAGTCGTCAAACGCGGTAATTACAAGCAGCGCAGTTTATTTAGAGAGTAAATTTACCAGTCCCTTAATAAACCAACCTTTAGTGTAAACATAAAACAATCAAAAAACAAACTAGCATCGATATTCGCGTGAAAGCAGTTTAATAGCGTGTTAATGGAAAGTAATCTCTATTCTCTAGAGGTTAGCGTGACACGAGAATGTGGCAAGTAGATAAACGCCACTTAATGGGGAAGCAGCCTTGACCGGGAGCAATCTTATTACCCTCTACTTACCGGGACATCTTCACTACATTATACCTTTGTATCCGATATCTACTGCCTAAGGAAGGAACAATTTCAAGAGATTGGTAATGTTCAAAATAAAAATCATAAGACCGGAGAGAGCACTTTTACATGCTGCCCTTCTTAAGCCCTTCTTTGAGCCTACCAGGTCAGCGCTTTTGGATAGACCATCATTGCTAAGAAGAAAGCGCCGCAAGAACTTGGCAGGAAATAAATTGATTACAAACAAGTCTCAATTTGAATGCGAAATATTATATTATCCTTCTAAGAGAGGTAGCCTATTTACTCATCCTAACACAGATCGACAGATAATTAGTCAATGACAGTCGCTCGATGTAATTTGGGGCAGTTCAGCCATCCGTCAAAAGATTTGACGCACATTAAAAAATATACTCGTATATAAAGCGATGAAAAAAAGGTGAAACTTAGCTAGAACGATTTTACACCCCCCTTAAACTTTATCTATAAGAATTCAATCGAAATCACTACAGCCGTTTTTGTGATCTCAAACACTCAGATATGTTTACATATTCACGTACGAATATTCCTCATTTAACAGCATACAAAGGTCATACAATTTTTTTTGTACGCGTCTCTCGTGTAGACATGGCTAAAGTTAAGGGTAATAGATAACCAATATTTTTTAGTCAAGTCTACATCGGCGTGTGGGACGTCTGGCCCACTTTCCGTCCATTTAAAAAATCTTAAGTAAGTAAGCTGACTCGGAGTCGCTAATTATCTGTCCGCAGGAGAGATAACTTTTGTTTCTTACGCTGTGTATGACCTACAATGTTGATTTTGTTGGTAGAGACAATATATGTTACCGGTGGTAGATTCTTCGACGTTCATAGGAGCATCAATTGATGCCTAAATTGAATAAAGAATTTTGACTTTGACTTTGACTTTGACCTACTTGTGATGAACACACTAACTCGGCAGTTAAGTAAATCCGCTATTCATACAGCCATAAAACTATTTACACAAAATTAATGACCTCTTTACTCTTTACTTCTACTCTTATCCTCACAGCAAAGTATATAGGTTAATTACCAAACAGCACGACGCAGCTGAAAGGAATAAGTGCAAATGTGTGTTTCATGTCGCTCGCTTTAAGATAGAATTGCTTCCAAGTGACCCTATTATCATTTTACGCTAAGCTCCCTATCCGTCGGTGGGGAAATTTATTTTGCAGCTTAGTAAATAATGTCTTTTAAACGGGACTTCGTCTGCGCAACTTTTGTTTATCGACAAAAAACTCGGTCGAGAAGCTCGTTCCCATGCAATCGGTGTTCTGATCTACTCGCGCTGAGCGCTAGTCATTTGAGAGGGTTCGAAATTAGGGCTCGATTCACGACAACCTCGCTAGTGGATAACAGGCAAGAGGTATGTATAGCCGACCATGAATTTCCTTTAACAGTTTTACAGCTTTAAACCATTAAAGACTATTGTCACTTACAAGTATTGACTTGACAACTAGCCTTCTTGATTTTTTCTGATATAGCAACTATATATTTTTTTTGTATTGAGAAAGCTCAAAAGGCAGGCCACTGTATTAAAAGCGCACTTCTAGGTAAAGTGTGGCACAAACAGAAGTATCGCAAGAGTCAAATATAGGCAGGAACTTTTTGTCGTACCTTGGTGTCGGTCTTGATCTCGGTACCTTGTGGTAGTTTATTATTTATATCCAAAATATCTCCATAAAAAGAAGGCCAAACTTGTGTCTTTATTGATATGAAAAAAACCCGCTTCAACAAATAAAAACGTGAGTGTCAGAGCGACATGTCGTAAAGAAGATGTAATTGCTTACAAAAGACGTACGTAAAATATTCACAAGCATACCACCTTTGACTGGTATTACCTTAAAAGAAAAGTCACGCAAGTTTTTGCTGACATAAAATAAAGCGGCGCCTTTCAACGTCGTAACCTTCGCAGATTTGGAACCTTTTGACTACTTACTTATAGACCTTTTGCATTAAGACAGTTACCAAAAATGTTCTATCCAAATTTACTTAGTTGTTTCGCAATTACTTACAGATATCAAGGGGAGACTATGATAGTTACCATCAATGCCCAATTGAACAATAAAGCACAAGCAAATAGTATTATCAATTATTCGAAAGGGAAAATAATATCAAAATATAGTTACCCATGTCAAAACTATAATTCCTGATTTGCTTAACTAGGAATATACATAATGTGTGAATAAGGTTATGGTTATGAGATCACTAACGCATGAAACGCATTTACTAGTTGGAAAAAATAGATCGCAAAAATAAAGGAAAATGAGAGGAAAACCACAATACCTATGTCAATTATTTAGTTTCGTTTTAAATGAAGCAATAGATACAAATTACATAGATATCAAAGCATATAGCGAGATAAAGCGTTACGTTTGTACCATATTCTGTGTTTTTTTAAAAATATTTTTATAATATTTTTTAAAGAGTGTGTAATTATATACTTAAAATCCTTTTGATGGGTTCCGAAACAAAACATAAAATAACAACGAGATTAAACAAAACCTTTGAGATCATATTTACGTCATTTAATATTTTACAAGGGTGTTGTTTTAATGAACACTCTTACCACAAAATGTCTTTTATTTAAATATTTTGTTCTGAACGCAAAAAACTAATACCTAAACATAACATTTTATTATTATTTCGAAGTACTTTATTAATAAAGTGTCAACTTTAAATGAAGTGCTAAAAATGTTTGTCGCGTATAAAAAAATACGCAAGTAGATAAGTATTAGGTTAATTCTTGAAAACTGTTCATAATATCTAGTAATATTTTATGCCAATAGGAAAAGTCGCAATTTCATTCATTCAACATTAACTCTTTTTAAAGAAAGTAATGTAATGAGAACTTCATTAAAAAATTATGTGTCGGTTAGAACTTCAGACAGAACAATAAATCAGATGGGCCGGTAAACCAGGAATTAAATAGTTAGGTATAAAATGACTTAGGCTGGATTTTACCAAAGTTTTATTCTGAGAATAACGCTTACTCTCAGATAGTAATGTCAAATTACTATGGCGGTTTGACATTACTATCTGAGAGTAAGCGTTATTCTCGAAATAAAAGTTTGGTAAAATCCAGCCTTAGTCCTTTGCCTACTGTGCGATTAAACCGCAAGTAGCTCATGGTGTCAGTCAACATTACTAATGTTTATAAATATTATAGAAAATCGACAAAAAAGTGCTAACATATATGTATTATTCCATACATAATTCTATTACATGTGTCTTATTTTTTAAAACAAGGTATTTTTTTCTACAAAGAATGTTGAGCGCAATTACTTATATCTACCCGCAATTTCTTCGGTATACCTACCCGAGATGTTACTAGAGGTAGATGCGTCAAAATACTTCATATCATAACAGAACTCGAACAAAATATGTCTAAAAAAGTAGAGCATTTTAAAAAAGATGGTCGAAGTCCATGTTCAAGTGTAGTCAACAGGCAATAAGTGCGTTACAGCCCAACCAGCAGCGCGGAGAGCGATTTCTAAGTAACTGCCTGTGTTGCTAATTTACAGTGTTGTGCGCACCAACGGCAAGTGTCTCGATCGCGCATTAAACGGAAAGTTCGCCGTGCCACTAGTCGCGCTTAGTCCTGAGGTTGTATTGTCTAACACGCGGGCGCTAGCGACTGCATTAACGATCTCTTACTACCGTCATCCTATACCGTATGACTGAAACAAGTGGTAAAAACAATTGTGATTCCGAGTGCGTTAGACAATAAAACAATAAGTCCGGCCATGCCTACCGGCGTCCAACAGCATGGGGACCCTTTTCTGTGTTTGAATGCCCAAGACAATCACTGCACAAGCACAAAATAAAGAATTGCATAGCTGCAACAAGGATGTTAGATTAAAAAATCTTTGCCTATATTACCGGGTGTGATGCGCGTGGTCCTCCTGACCGCTACTGCGCTTCCTCTTGCGGCGGAAGCACCAGTCTTGGCCCATCGCATCACAGCCGGCGCGCCGCGAGCCTCCCGCGCCCAGCGCGCGCCCACTTCACTCCGCGGCAACCATAACACCTCACTAGACCTTCACTTTGTACTTAAACTGCCTTAAGTCAACGCACGTCTTATAGATGTATCTAGAGCAGCTCTAGAATTGTCTTAGCTCAATGCAAAGCTTAATCCGTAAAAGATACACTTCACTCGCACGTGGCAACCATGACAACACTACTAGACCTTCAGTTTGTACTACTGTATCAGATCAACGTACTGACGCGGCTTCAGTATTTGTAATATCTCCGCTAGCGAAGTTCAATGTGAAGCTTAAAGTATGTCGTAAAAGAACAGTTCACTCGCACTTGCCAACCACGGCAACACCACACTGTCGTTTTAAATGTCTTCACTCAAGGATATTATTTATAATTTATTGGCTTTTCCTAATTCTTGTAGTCTTAAATGAACACACTGATTTCAACTGGTGTTCCACCCGGTTTTAAAGGGTGTTTAAGATATTGCACTTCTGCGCAGAAACAAATACAACAAAACTAAGTCCTTAAATATTATAGGATGTTATTAGTCCAGTTTTAGATGAAGACACGACCGTACCTCCATTCCCACCTTATTCAAGATGGACAAAGTTCCTCGATGTTAGAGTAAGTTTTTATTTTAGTGCCAACTTGCTCAATTTAAAGTTGAGTCGTGTGAATGAATTTGAAAACTGGCATGCTTCATGCAACTTTAATTTTAAGAAACCATTTCACTCTGTAAAATGTCAACAACCCTTCATCCTTATTTTGTGTTTTCAACTTTATTATTTATGTCAAAGTTTGAGTGGAGTTCTTCTTTGTTATTAGAAAACTTTATCCAGCTCCGTTGTCTTTCTGTTCAAGTTTAAATTCAATGCTCTGGTTGAATTTGAAGATTTAACTTTATAGTTGCACCTTGAACTGCATTTGGTATGCAAAGTTTGAATGTTTCTATGATATTTTTTCGTTTTCGAATTACGATGACGAGTTTCCGAATAAATGAACGAAACACATTAAAGCATTATTTTAATTATGTATTCTTTGATACGTCTTAAAACTTCTAAGACGTTAATATTCTCATTATAACATTGTTTCTGCTAAAGCGTATGTAAATTAAATTCGGGCTTGCAATTAAGGTAGCAAGCGGGAAAGCCAGTTTTCTCCTGCGGCGCGATTCCTAACGTTTATTGAGGTTTCTTGAATGTTCAACAAAAGTACTGTAATTAAAAATTTGAGCCGTATTTTATATTGAATGAAGAGGGTGCTACCCTATTTAAATATTTATGTTTCACTAGGTGGACTCCAGTCTCGTGGCATACAATTTCATCATTTGGCATAACGATTTTTTCTTAGAAACCATTATTCAGGAATTTGGAATTGGTTTCCTGTAGGACTCAATAGGTTAGGTTAGGTTTATATTATAACAATTCTGAATAATTAATGGTTTATGAGAAGAAAGAGTTATGCGAAATGATGAATTATTTCGGTGATGAAAATTTTACGCGACCATTACAAGTGGTTGCCGGCGACACCGTCTGCGAAGATATCCCGCGGGAACTATGCAATTAACTGGGATAAAAATTGCATCAGAATCCGTCAAACCGTTCTAGTGTGAAACTGTAACAAACATCCATACATCCACCCATCCAAACTTTCGCGTTTATAATAAAGTAATAAGATACTGTGAACCATTTAATTTCTGATCCATGGTATACCAAGAACGTTTTTATTATACGTTTCCTAGTGAATTGAATTTCCGTAACTAGCAATACGGTGCCACTGTGACTTTTTCTGTAATAAGGTTCCACAATAGATCTAGATTCATTTGTGTCAAAAGTACATGTCGGTCATACATTCGCGTTCTACACGTTTTCAACTTATTTATTACAATGAATGTTATGAAAAAGTGTGGAGTTTTTTTTAAATTTCGCTGACATGGTCAATATTATGACAAAAGCCCTTTTAACTAATAAAGATTTTAAAAAAATTCGTGTATTTTAATTTCCATTCAACGCTGTCATATCATTATGACTATTTCAACGAACTAAAGTATTTAAATGGTTAAATCAAAGGTCACATTACTAGCTTAGCATAACGCTAACAATTTAAGCAAAACTTTTCAGAATCATAAGGTAACATAAATTAAATACAATAATATTCCTCGGAGACTAATGAAAATATAGTAACATTATCATATTTATAGAGGTAGGGCGTCTCAGAAACCAACGTGGTTTAATTAAACAAGATACAAGCGGCATACCTACTTAATAATATAATGTCGTAGGTACGCAATATCTTGTGGAGAATTTGTGAAACGACTTGCCAGTTTGGCGATGGTGACTATAGTAACATTCTTATGTAAATTATTTGTGTCGGTAAATTTATAAATTTTAATAGTTGGGCTTGTTCTTGTGCAGGTCAGGTTTAGTTAGGTTGCTCGTGATTTTGCCTGCGTAGAATTTTGCCATTTTGCTTTTCCACCGGAATTAGAGTAAATATAGCAGGTTTGGTTACCTGTAGAGCTCTGTTTATTATCATCATCATCATCATTTCAGCCGTAGGACGTCCACTGCTGGAAATAGGCCTCCCTCATTGATGCCCAATCATTACGATTGGAAGCGATTTGCATCCACCCTGAACCTGCGGCCTTCACCAAATCGTTCGTCCATCTCTTTGGTGGACGTTCCACGCTGCGCTTGCCAATCTGTGGTCTCCATTCCAGAACTTTTGGGCCCCAACGACCATCTGTTCTGCGTGCTATATGGCCTGCCCATTGCTATTTCAACGTGATAATCCGTAAAAAAATCATACAAGCAATCAATAATGCAGATCTACATAAAGGGGCCGCCGAGCTAATTATTTATTCACTCATATAATTAAATAGGTAAATTAAATTCTATGTTTCTTTGTTTGCATGTAGAAAGTAACCTTACTCAACAGTTTCTAAAAAAACTTCTAATAATTGAAAGATAAGCTGTAACTAAGTTCTTGTTTGTCTGTACAAAGCAAAGTGTTGTGCCTTGACAATCTTATCTAATACAGTTATATTTTAAAACAATTTTGTCTTCTGTCCGTCCGCCCGTTCGTAGGTATGTCTGTTCACGCTTTTCTTGAAACTACTGTGCTAGTTTTCATGATGTTTTCACAAGAAGGTTAAGCAAGCATTTCATCGAAATCGTATATCGGGAAGAAAAATATGTGTATCGTCTTTGTCATTTAAAAATACTCGTAAAATCCAAGACATGCATGCATCATGCATCGCCTATTGTGAAGTGATGTTAAACATAAAACTTCTCGTAGTAATTGTCACAAAGATCTGATTACAAAGCTGTCATAGTTAATAAATGAGGTCATTGACCTTTTATCCTATTCCTATTCATTGATTAGCAGCTCAGGAAAGTAACACCTAAATCTGCCTCTATAAATTACATTTATCATACTTATATTCATATTTAATTTTCATCAGGTAGGTAGGAAGGTTCCTGTTATGGAGGTTCATGTGCCAAATTAACCTCAAGGTGTGACGCGACGGTCGGATCAATACGTCACACAATCCACATCCCATCACCCCAACAATGGCCCTGCCAAATAAGAACATTATGATTTCCCACACAAATTGACCTTTTGTCCGGTCCACATTAATTCAGTAACAGATTACAAGCGTCCCGTGCACTCGGTTCGTTAAGCACAGCAACAAAATGTTAAATAAATTCCTTTCAGACCGCCTCCCGTGCCCGTATCGATTACAGGTGTGTCAAAATGTGACAGTCAGATGGAAAAGGGTTCCGCCCAATTTATGGACGCGAAACCGCGGGAGTCGGGTCAATCGGAAGATTTTCCTTTCACTCGGATTGTCACAGCATAGTTGTGATGAATGACATGAAAAAGTTTTATTTCCGCGCCGCTACTGATCAAAAGAAACATCTGTGTAAGTGAAGGCTGCTTGACGTAGCTGATCAAAAGAGATAGGTATTATTTCAGTACAGAAAATTGCCTAAGTTCTTGTAGCTTGGAGTTATTACGACATGTATTACATTTTGTCCTTTAGGGTGTTGAATTATGATCAGAATACATAATTTTTTTGTAATTTCCTTATTTAGTTTTTGCTTGTTTATACCTGCTTAAAGTTACCAAATTTCAAGTTAATCGAACTTTTGGAAGTGAGGTAAAAATCGAGTGGCACGATTGTGATTACAATTTTTCAAATCAAATCAAATAGTTTTTACGTATTACGTTGTTTTACATAAATTTCATAAATTGTTATTGGAGACATATTGAAAATAAGATTTCCATTATGAATATTAAATGCGTTTAAATTGAAGTCCCTACGAAACCACGAGTCTTCCGAATAACGTAAAGATTCGTGTGCTTTTTGTTTTTTAGCCCAAAGGATAAGGAGACGCAACATAAATTATTCACGCTCAAGGTTACACATACTTGGCTTATGTGACCGCTAGTAAAAGCCAGCCAAGGATAATTTCAAATGCCATGTGGGTTCCATAGAAAAAAAAAACATAATTGCCGAAACGGGTCATACACAGCGTATGAAACTAAAAGTTGTCTTCCCTGTGGACATAAAATTAGGCCTAAAGGCCGAAAGTTGGCCAGGTTTTCCACACGATGATGTAAACTTGAGTGAAATATTGGCTATAGACCCTTAACTATTGCCATGTCCACAGGAGAGACACGCACAAAAAAATGTGTATGACCGAAACATGTTCTCATATTTAGCACTGGATGTTTAATTAACAAAGTTCGCTATCACATTCGTTTATTTTAATATCTGTAATTTCATAACAACGCCAAGCCTTAATAATAACAACATCCGACTTCCCTGATTTCTATTTTAATATGTTATAACTTTTACAATTTCCATCTCATCAAACTTTTGCAGCGCCTAAGCAACATGGAGGGCAATTAAAATTGTGGCTCGTTATTCACGAATCCAAGATTCGGGGATACAAAATTCATGCTCCGATTTTTACGGTACCTAATCTTCGAGTATTTGCGGTGGCAAATTGCCTATTCTAACCGCTGGGGTTCCTAACTTTGTATAGTCGATGGTTTCGCGGGGTTCCTTACAAATGGAACCCTAAAGAGTTATAAGGCTCTACACCAAGGTTGGATTTAGCGCGTTTTAGCCAAAGGCAGACTATTCGTTCTGCTTACGCTCGCCCAAATGTATTCTCGTCTCGATTCTCGTAATAAGCCCAAGGGCAATCTGGAAGGAACGACATTGGATAAAGCAATGAAACAAAACGTAAGACGTCACGGCGTATACAGCAGAAAAATATTCATATTTTATTGACGACGTAAAGGAAGTGTACGAGTAGTGTAGCATAAGGAAATACATACGATGCCAGAAAACACCTATTATGTTAAGGAGTATATAAAATTAAGTAGCACTTTGTGAGAGACCTCTCGCGTAAAATGTGCGAGTTCCGTATATGTACATACGCTATGTTTAAACTAACAGCGTACCTATATGTGAAAGTGTACCTGGTAAGCCTAGATATGGCGCTCTCCGTGCATACGTAACTCTTATGTTAATATTGCAATTGCTCAAAGGTTAACTGGAAGAGATCACTTTAAGGGATAAGTTCGCCTTTGTACATCAATTTTTCTTGTTAGCTGTTAATTTCATGTTTTTATGTACAGTAAAGAGTTTTACATACATACATACAATTGAGGGGTAAGTATAGGATCAAAGTCTGCTAAATCCATACCAAACCAAATGGATTTAGCGGACTCTGATTCTATACCTCTCAATTGTTGTATTTTATGCTGTATTATATAGTAATGATAAATGATAATACTATATTTATTAGTGCATAAAATAACAGTAATACTTAACATGTTACGAAATAGAGTACCTTTTGGGATGGTTTCAAAAATACTGGCAGCGTTTCCTCTTTGAATAGCTAAGCTAATTCTTTGTCCGGGGAAGCTGCCAGCTCTTTGGTACCCTGCGGCGTCGATTAGCCTATGTAATTTACTCATAAAGCCTCAAAGCGCTAGGACCCCACACATCAAGGGTCTCTATATCGAATGGGGCCAAGTCGTATTCAGAGGTAAGACCCCTGCATTGTGTGCTTTTGCTTTTTTGGCCGCTTCAGATGTTGCACCATGCATATTGCTAGCTGCATGGAGATGGGAATGAGCCAGCGTGTTAGAAGAGGTTGCTCTAAAGTACGTAATGTATAAAGTATGTAACTGTTTTGTAAAATATGGTAAAGACGGCTCATAAAAGAATATTTTATAGAGAAGTTATTTTATGGGTTCCATTTAGAAATCCCCTTTTAAGCCTTGAAGGATAATAAGCATAAGCCGTTTCATAAATAAACGAGGCACTTGCTTAAGGGCTTACATTGCAAAGAAAATATTGTTCTTCCCGCCGTTCTTTTGTAGCAAAATCTTAACAGCCTGTATATCTTTCTCGCTATAATATTAAGTAAAGAAAAAGGAAAATTTTTATTCAGTTAAGCGAGTAATTTTAGGTGAGTAGAATATTGCGAGTTGAAATGTTAGTTTGTTAATTGTTTAATGTAAACATTAAGCTTTAGAAAGTGTTGTAAAACTAGTACTGTTTATTTCAATTAGATTAAAAGGATTTAAAACTTATTGCGACGGTTGCACTTAGAGTAAAAATAAATACTTGAATGTTTATCTATTTACATTCATTTACTTTAATGTAGTAGCGGTAGATTTTGTTCTTTTGCTTTTATGTTACTGAATAGATCTTCAAAAATTACTTCAATGATAGCAAGCTACACTATTCTAGATAAGTTAGGATATTTTATCCCGGGAAAGTGCAAAGTTCCCGCGGAACGCAGGCAAAGTTGTGGGCAACAGCTAGTATGATATTAATAATATCTATTATGATGACGTGTAACAAAAGTGGAAGAATATTAGGTCTAAAATATTTGATCCAGAATGAAAAAAATAGAATGAAAAACGTTATAGTCAAACAGAGAACACGCTTTCCACTGGACATGTCATATCAGGCTTTATAAATATTAGAGTTCAATTACCCTGTCAGCTGGACGAGTTGGTTGTAAGGTCATCGACCTAGATTGCACATCACAAAAAATTATATTTTTTTTATACTAAGGGTAAAGGAAATGTTGACTACAATATATTTATAATCTTCCTTCTTATTTACATTTTTCATGTACAATTAATATTGTAATAGTACGTGGAATACTATACTATGACATTTAAGATTAGAATGATAATATGTTGTTCCCACCCTCCTAACATTTATCAATATTGTATATATGGCAGCAAATGTAAGATGCATTATTTTCATTTATCTAAATATCATGCTATATAATTCTAATGTAATCTTTCCGTTCAGAAATGACGTGTTGATATTTGAATCTTTATTGTTATGGGAGTAAAGTCCTGTTTTGTTCAAGCCTCATTACATCGGGTAAAAATTAGCAGAAACAATGTTCATAGCTCACAGGGAAGGCCAAGCTAAAATTAGAGCATGAATTACAACGCTTATAGAACCTATGTAATTCATTAAGGTGCTGATACTTAATATGTACGAGTACATCCAAACTCTTTGTTTTAAGGTATACAGGCATACTCATGACATCGCAGGGTCCCACTGATCACACACAGGGTGAATGTTAACGTGGTTTAAAACAATTAACATCGGAAACTCGTGATCGTGTTTAGGTAATACGTTCGGGCGCGTGACGAGGCGCGCGGTCGCGAGAGGCACTAACGCCGCCCGGGTCCGACCAGTGACGTCAGAGGGCCCTGCCCCGCGCATGCGCGTCCCGACCTCCAGCATACTCCAAAAGTCTCCACGAGGGCCCTCCATCTCGAGACCTCAACTTCGCTTTGGGACTTAATCGATTTTTGAGCTGCAGCGTGCTCCAGGTGTGTTCGATGCAGATTGCCGGTAGGCGGGCTTCGTAGTTCGGTGCATTGGTTCAAGTACTTACATGGTATTGCTTACGGATCCGCGAGGCGTGTTTGGTATTGTTAAGTTTTTTAAAAACGGATGGAGACGCAAATTCTTGTCAAGTAAACCGGAAAGGTTCTCATAAGAATTAAAGGCAAACAGCCCAACTTAATTTCCACCCAAGGTGCAGTTGTACGATAGACAAAAGTTTCTTGGGCTGTACGTAATTAGGTTTCATGAGTCCCCAATATATCGACGCATGTGCAAGCCGTGGTAGCCTAGTGGTTGACCTATGGCCTCTCAAGCAGGGTCGTGGGTACGAGGCCGAGCTCGCACCTCTGAGTTTTTTGGAATTAATGTGCCAAATTACATTTGAAATTTTCCATGAGCTTTGTGAAGGCCCTTGAGAAGAAATTCAATGGTGTCTGTGAAGTTTTCAGTCCTCACTGGGCGCGCGTGGAAACGAAGGGTTAAGTCCTCTCATATTGAGAGGAGGCCTGTGCCCTGCATTGAAACGTATACTTCAATAGGGTGGAATGATGATGATGTGTTTAAACCAAATTGATACCTCAGTCAGGAAAACCATTTCAGAAGAAGCCATATTGTAATATGAACTGAAGTAGCGTGACATGATTATTGTGTATAGTACCGTACTACAAGGCTGTGTCTCTGCCGTATGCAAAGCCATGAAACTGTCAAAGTTAAACAAATTGTTTTTTTTTTTCTAAAAAAAGAACATTTTTAACACAAGCTCTCTAATGATCCCTAAGGGATAAGTTCGTCTTTGTACATCTGTTTCACTTGTTATCTCTTTATTTTATGATTTTATGCACATAAAGAGTTTTACATTCATGCCTTATGCCTTTTGTTGGTGATACTTAATTATTGGTTTACTAATGTTTCGCAAATTATTTTTCCCAAACTGATTCATTTGGCAAATGTTTAATTTCCCAACCTGTTTTTTTCAGGATTGTTATTAACAAACCTAACCTAACCTAACCTACAGAACAGTCCTGAAATATATCCTGAATAGTTTTCAGTTTCAGAAAAAATAAACATTTGCCAAATCAATCAGTTTGGGAAAAATAATTTGCCAAACGGAAGTACACCGATTTGACTCGGGCGATTTCGTTGTTGACATTATGCGTATGTATAGTCAGCAGCAGACATGGATGAGCGGCGGTAGAGAAATATGACCTATACAGCTTTTTATTATGTTAGCAATAGATTATTTTTTATTTTTATTTTTATTCTTTTGTTTTTTTTTTATCAATCAATGTAGATCATTTTGAGGTCTACAACTGCTCATCAACTTCTACTGCCGACTGCTGCATACATGCATACAAAAATTGCAAGTTAAATAAAACGTTAGGTTAAGTTAAGATGAAGTCTTCAAAGTAAATATAACTCACGTCATTATTTTTTTTTTCAAATTTAGATTTCGATTTTAGAAAAATACTGCGATAAAAAATGTTTCACGTTAACAGCCAAGTGTCTTTTTAAGTGTTTAGTTATGTGGTTGTTGTTATGTAAATTCTCATAATGTATTTAAATTTACATAGCTATCTTCAGTTTTCCAGTCAACAAGCGTTAATGTTATGCGAGTCAAGCGTGAATGGATCTCACGCGTCCAAGAGCCTTGCCGCTTTCAGTCAAAATCGATTTTAGTTCATGCACAATGTCTCAGATTATAATAAAACTATAGGTCTGAAAAGTAGTTGACGTTTCACAAAATACACCTGATAATTAAGTAGATATGTAAATATCGTAAGCTAATTATTATTTCCATTTTGAATTAAATTGGTATATACATTTTTTTGTTCGCGTCTCTCCTGTGGACATGGCAAAAGTCAAGGGTCTGTTGTAGCCAATATTTTTTAGCCAACTCTACACCGGGATGCCTGGCCAACTTTAGGCCTATTTAAATAAATTTTAGGTTTGCTGACTCAAAGTCGTTAATTTTATATCTAAAGGAGAGACAACTTTTTTCTTACGCTGTGTATGACCCTTAAACAATAACCAACATTTTTTTCAAACAGAAACCTTACTTTGCTTCGAATGTGAAAAAAAATGTAACTTTGCAAGTCATTTTGACAAAATATATAGGTATGAGAGTTTCTGTGAGATATGTCCTATCGAACAAAAAAAGAATCGCTGAAATCGGTTCACAAACGCTGGAGATATCGGGGGACGTGGTTAGCTGCTTCGATTTTAAGTAAAGACCAGATAGGACAGGACAGAACAAGGCGGCAAACATAGAAAGTTGGCTAAATTCCCCTTGCAGACAAACGCTCTCTTATTTTAACCTAAAAATTGTTCAATATACAATACATAAATAATACAATTTACTAAGCAAGCAATTTTAATGTAGAAGCTGATACAATGAGCTTGCGTTTATTTACATACAACGGAGCTCCATTAGGGTCCCCTTGTCACAATGAACGCGCGACCATCAAATTATAAAACCATTGTTTCGGTTTCATGAGGTCGCCGCCATTTTCCACACCTCATTAGTTACCTACTGAATAATATGTGTTATAGATACAGGAGATCGGTAAAGGTATTGTGTACGCGAGCATGATTAGAATGACATTGACAGGCAGTATGCGGTTGGAACATTTAGATAGGCTTTGTAAGATCAGGGGCTAAATTCAAGAACGGCCCAACACGGTTTGCGAGCGGTAATTCAATCGTTTGGGAGAGGATAGGAATGGGTTGAGCTTGGGATGAGATGATTCTTATTTTCCTGTTAATTCGCTTTGTAAATAAATAAACCAATAAATAAGGCTCATCCCAAACTCAGCCAAAACCTCTCGCAAACCAGTGATTTTGAAAACGATTGAATTACCGCTACCAAACCCGTGAAGGCCCGTTCCTGAATTTAGCCCCTGTTAGTTAATCTCTATATGCATAGAATAGATGTGTAACTTAATTGCCAAATAAAAACCGGTCAAGTGCAAGTCGGACTCGTACATGAAGGGTTCCGTACCTCCGTACAATGTTTTAAAAACAGTTCAGTAAAAAATCGCCGAAATGTAATCACTAAAATCGGAAACTTATAAGTCAACATCCGAACAGCATATAGCTCGCTTGCGTTGCCTAGCAATTGACGGCTGTCGCCTAGGCCGCCTAGCAACGCCTAACAACGCTAGAACCAAAAATACTGAAAAAAACACGTTTGTTTTTTTTTTTTTTTTAGTTTATTTACTCATATAATACATTTCTACATTTTTAACATTATTAGCCACTGTTAAAAACCATAACTGGTTTATGTAACAGTTGGCGAGATCGCGCGGTTCGGTCCGCGCTTACAATAATATAAAATGTTTAAATTAAGTATAAATGTACAAATGTAGGGTGCGCCGGCGCCGCAGGCCAGCCCCGCCCGGCCTACCCGCAGCTAGGAAAGATCCGCCACCCCGCCGCACCCTATAAAATAGCTCTTAATTAGTTTTTTACATTTGACTCTTTCGTATTTACAATCTGACATTTTGTTTAAGACTTCCTCTGGCAAGGTATTCAAAATAGATGGCAGTACATATTTATCAGTTCTCTTACCATATACTAGGGGCGTTCAATAAAAAGTGAGAATGAGTATGTTATAAACAACTTTTACTAAATGTCATTTTATTTTTCGACATAGTCACCTTTTAGCATAATACACATAGTATATCTTTTTCCTAAACTTAAAATTCCATTTTTAAAAAAGGTCTCATCTTGAGTACTTAAAAAATCTTGTACTGCAGCGACTACCGCGTCGTCGTCTTCAAATTTCTGGCCTATCAGGTATTGTTTCAATCTCGGAAATAGGTAGAAATCACTGGGAGCGAGATCTGGTGAATACGGAGGATGCTTAAGGATATCGAACCCAGCATCACGAATTGCAGCCATTGCAACGGCGGACTTGTGTGCCGGGGCATTGTCCTGGTGGAACAGCACAACTTTCGAGAGTTTACCTCGCCGTTTTTCGCGGATCTCATTGTGCAATGTTGCTATTTGTTTGGCGTATAAAGTGCCCGTAATAGTGGCTCCATGCTCGAGATACTCAATCATTAATACCCCTTTACCATCCCAAAAAACAGAGCCCATGACCTTACCGGCAGATGGGCTCACCTTGAATTTCTTCGGAGTTGGAGATGATGGCCTTTTCCATGTCATAGACTGCAGTTTCGTTTCTGGGTCGTAATGATGGAGCCATGTTTCGTCCATTGTTATAAATCGCGCCAAAAAAAGTTCCCGGTCTTGCTGCATCAGGTTCAAAGCTTCTTGACAAATCTCTAGTCTAGTTTGTTTTTGCGTGTCAGTAAGCATTCTTGGTACCCAACGCGCAGATACCTTTTTCATACCCAAGCGTTCATGTAAAATATTATGCACGCTCCCCGTTGAAATCTTTACATTTTCAGCAATAAAATGAACTGTGACACGACGATCCGCCTAAACTGAGTTTTCGACTTTTTTCACAATTTCTTCAGTTACTGCTGTAGTAGGGCGTCCGGAGCGGGGGTCGTCCATTGTCGATGTTCTTTCACGTCTAAATTCGGCGCACCAACGTGCGACTGTCGAATACGGAGGAGCATTAGACCCTAAAGTGTCCCGCAAATCCAAATTGACTTGGTCCGTAGAAAAAATTTTCAAATACAAGTAGTTGATAACGGCGCGCAGTTCAATTTTCTCCATTTTCGCTAACGCACTCAATAGCACTGCAAAGAAATTACGGTATATTTTTTTTAAACAAAAGACAGTTTGTTTTTTTTTTCACAGCAATCAGCTAGATAGATTAGCTTTACCGGCTAGTATTTAATTTCGTAATATTAAAAGAGTTTGCATCTCATTCTCTCTTTATATTGAACGCCCCTCGTACGTTAGTGGTTTTTGGTAGTAGATATTTAGATAGGTAATTCAAACGGCGCAGCTGTTCCGGACGAGTTTTTTGCTGTAACTGTTCAATACAGTCGCATTGTTCGGTTACAATCGACAAACAGAACCTATTGTAGACGTCCACTGTTTTACAATGTTTAAATAGTCCGGAGTAGTCCTCGCGATATGCAAGTTTAGTTTTGTTTGGAACAATTATTTTAATTATTTTAGTCTTATAATGACGACCCCTTTTAATTTGTATTAACTTAAATTTATTTTTAGTATTTGTTGTTATAGCGGCCACAATAATACATAATAGGAGAAAAAAAAAATTTTCTGGATTTTTCTGTGCATATCCATGTTTCAGTTTGTATTTAGTATGAAAATTTCAAGTGTCTATTAGTTTTTACGGTTCAAGAGAGAGAGCCCTGTGACAAAATTTGCTTTTCAACAGTGCTCTATAAAAATAATTGTAACTTTTACTGTAAAATTCTACAGCGGGTTACATACAATTGGGATAGATTAGTTGCAAGATTTGTCAGATCTTGTATGATGCTATTTAAGACACTAACTAAATATTTGTAATATCATATACAGGCTAATGTCTTTTAAACATGCAGTGGAATAAAATATGGATAGTAAACAAAATTGGAGCGAAAATATTTAAGATGACAAATTAAACGAAACAAATACTCCTGTCCCTAAGGGATATCTTTCAGTTTACATTTAGTACCTAGACGACGAGAATGTTTAAGATATTATTTTAAAACGTTTCATAAGAACCAGCCTTGAAATGAGTATTTTAATGATAAATAGGCCGTTAAAATAATGGCCTCAAGGTGTATTGTGTCACTTTTGACGGATATGTGCCGTTAAATATGGTGACAACCAACATTTACACAAAATAGTCTGTATTATTACAAACACAAATAGACCGTACTCAAAACGGGACATTAATAAGACAAGAGGTTAAAAGTATATGAGGGAAAAGCTAACAGAAATAAGTAATATTGAGTCAAATGTAGAGACGACAGCGCGGCGGCATTCGAACGTTGACACAAGAATAAACCAACCCTTAGGGCCTGTTCCACCACTCTCTATTAATTTTCTGTTATTGTACATGACAGATGTCTGTGATACCATCTCTATTTAATCGTACAGAATAAAAAGAAACGGCATCATAGTCCATAGATGTCTCATAAAATGGCAGAAACTCTCCTCCTAGGCTATAGACTCGGCGTTGCGTGTTCGTGTTTCGCTATTGGCATCTCCGGATCTCGCGCTAGAAACTATGTAGATACAGAATTTCTTTCGCGCATGCAGATATTTCAGCGAATAAACGAAGACAACTAGCATTAGATACTTATATTTAAATATTGTTATCGTTTGACAGCCTGTTTGTTTAACTAGGATGTTTAATAACTACAAACAAAGGTTGCAAAAACAATATAAAAGTATTCTAAATATTATTGAAATATCAGTTTTTAAGGAAATAGAATAAAATGATTCTTACACACTCTTAAAACCAAATAGTAAGGAATATAGAAAAAAATATATAATAGGTACCTACTTATAGAGAAAAAATTAGAAGGTAAGAATTGGGTGGCTTTATCGCTTCAGAGCAATCTTTTCCAGACACCGTTTAGCAAGAGAAAGAAGTAAGGAGTAGATTTGAACAGGTGGACCAATTTACAGCCAGTGAGAGCAATTAGAAAGATACATAAAACGAAGCATACTTACAACACACATTAACAACAAACATAAATAGATGGACAACATAATAATATGAATAGACTAATATGATAACACTCATACAGAAGATGACAGACAGTGTTCCCTAAGCATATTCTTTAAAATACGAAAAGATTTTGCGCTCTTAAAGTCCATTGGTAGTTCCACAAACAAATAGCCTGGAAAATTAAAGAATAAACATTGAATTTAAAGTTACCCAACCATTTTGTTATGTACGTAATAACAGTGTTTAAATACTACCCTGATATTCCACCCCGCACCATTCTGTGTACTTGATTATAAACTTCAATATGTATAGCCGGGGTAAGAAAAGGTTCGTCACTTTTCGACCTTAACTCGTTGACATAGAGTCGAAAAGTGACGAACCTTTCTTACCCCGACTATACGTTATAATTTTAAATGGGTGAGTTGATCCACACTAATGTACTGGTTCGAACTACGCGGTCGGTGGCGCGGCTAACGAATTGTCTCTATTCATTGCGTGTGCTGTCAGGTCACTACTGTGCGGTGAGCGTCCCAGCCGCGCAATGCATAGGGAAAACGAACATCAGTCGCCAGTCACGCTTTGTCCTAGCCAGCTCTGTATGTTGTAAGAGGGTGTGTGTTTCTAGGTGAAGGTTAAACGCACCTCCGGCTAGGTTAAAGCGGTTAGAGCCCTCTATCTCTCTATTACCTTAATATCTTATGTTTTTTCGTGTATACAACAACTTAAGAAGGTAATTTTATAAGCACGTCGAAACGTTAAATTTTCCATGAAAATGCATCTTTTATATCGTGATTACAATCCCCGGACATAATCTAGCTTATTAGATTACTAACAGGGCATTTATTCGAGCGTTTCAACCGCCTCATTGACCTGGTGTCATTTTTTAAGAAATGGCAGAAGATTCTGATACAGTTTCCAGTTATATGTTAGAGGTACAGGACCGCTAATATATAACCGAAGGTCTCATTAAAATCTACAGCCATTTCTTAAAAATGTGACCAGTTCAATTAGGCGGTTGAAACGCTCGAATAAACGCCCAACATTACTTTTCTATCTGCTTTTTCTCGTTCGCTGTCTTTCTGTAATTGTACTCTTGACTACAGCCGCCGCAATGTGGCCGAAAAGTCAAGGTAATAACTTCAACATCACACTGCTGAGCACTCGTCTCTCAAAATATAATAGCTTAGCTTGAGCTGTAGTTCTCACTCGAGTCAAGTGCGGAATCCACTGTTGTTATAAAAAAATGGCTATGAACATAAAGTTCGAATTATTTAATGTACTAACCTAACATGTAGCTGTAACGAAAGGTACTAACAATTTTTATGGAATGAATGGTCTGAAATAAAGATTTTTATTTTTATTTTTATAAACATATACAATACTCGCGGCTTAACAATTCAAACAATTCGATAAACAATTCGATCAGTTACATGAATTTACATACCGAAATTTTGCTAAATTACTGGGAATCTCTAAAAATTTCAACGTGATTTTCAAACGCAATTTTTCATATCCCTAGACTAACCAGTTGAGATTTCGGTATTTTACGTACACACGTACATCACATCCCTTGGGGAAAACGGAGTAAAAAGTAGCTTACGTGATATTCTAGAAATCCAGCTATCTAGTGTTTTAGTGTGAAAGAGTAACAAAAATACAGACATACTCACGCACTTCCGCATTTAGAATATTAGTAGGATACTTTATATCATTTTTGTAATAGCCTATTAGGTGTGCCACTGCTGGTTTTCTTTCCAGACGTCTCTATCTTTCCTAAAACCTTGCCAAATGAGGGTTTTCTATGAGAGGCTATTTGGCGCTAGTATCGTCAGGTCCGTTTGTCAACTTTGACATTTGTTGTATGGGTGTAACGTCAAATAGACCTTAAGATACTGACGCCATCTAGCGATATTCCACCTGTCAGAAAACCCTCATTGGGTCAAAACGATCCAAATCACCGCGCCATCTTCACTTCAGGATAATATATACTACTTAGACTAGCTGTTGTCTGCGATACCATCTGCAATGAATTCGTTTATCGCTATAAACTATGCAATTTTCCGGTATAAAAGGTAAAAAGTATCTCCCATCGAATCTGTTAAACCGTTTTGGCGTGAAAGAGTAACAAAATATCCACACATCCATTCATCCATACAAACATTCACGTTTATAATATGAGTAAGATTAATATTCGACTAAAAGAGAAGCTCCGAATTCAAAATACGGTAAAACGCGATAAAACTACGAGGTCTACGGAATACTATAGTCCGAAAAGCTTGTGCGCGACCCTCCGCGGAACCCTGTCGCAGTCAGCGTTTGCCGCACTTATTAAAAACAATCTTGTTAAGGACAGCAGAGGCTCCCTGCGACAGGGTTCCGCCGAGCGCCGCGCACGAGCTTGTCAAGGTATAGTCGTAGCGAGTCAGGGCTACGAGGGGGCTACGTGGCTCAGCGCGCGTAGCTTAGAGACTCTACGTAGCTATGAAAATTGCCAACATAGCATTGCGTAGCGTTATGAAAAGTGTGCCGAGATTTGCTGTTCCTCATTAATTTCTGAGTGATTGCAGAGCTGTGCGGATTAAACTTGATATTTTATGAAATTCTTATTAAAGACTTAGTTTTATATTGTTTTAATGTTTCGCGATTTTTATTCGTAGTTATTATTGTTGCACCCGGGACTTGACCGCGACAACTTAAGTATTAGGTACTAAAATTACGTCGACGTTTCGACCACATTGCAGCGTAGGTTTAAGTCTCGTGTGTAATAATTTATATTCCTAGATTTTTTTCTGGAACGAACGATATGTGGTTAATGTTTGTCATAATAATAACATCGACAATCCTGTTATCGTAAGTACCATTTCAACGTCATACCGTCATAATAATGTAGTAGCTATTCAGATTTTTTTAGCAAATCGTATACTTACAGGTCTGTAGTTTCAAATTATTTATTTAGGTACTTAACGTAAATTAAATTTCTGAATAGCTACTAAGTACATATTATGTATACCTCTATGACGTAGAAGTGGTACTTATCGATAACAGAATTGTCGATGTTATTATTATGTCAAACACTAACCACATGTCGTTCGTGCCTGAAAAATATCTAGGTATATTCATTACTAGCTTCTGCCAGCGACTTCGTCCGCGTGGAATAGTTACCCACCCGCACTACCCCCCCCCCCCGCACCCTCCCCCGCGTTCACATTCACCACCATACTCCAAAGTCAAGCGTGCCTATAGAAGTTTTACTTTAAAAACCCCCGATTTTGAAACATTCTTCATTGGTGCTCCGTTCCTATTGGTGTTAGCGTGATGATATATAGCCTATAGCCATCCTCGATAAATGGGCTATCTAACACTGAAAGAATATTTCAAATCGGAGCAGTAGTTCCTGAGATTAGCGCTTTCAAGCAAACAGACAAACTCTTCAGCATTATAATATTATAAACCACGATTTTTAATTTCGTGGAATTCTGACAAATGCCGGTATTTTATGTACAAACCTTTTTCCATTTTAAATCTATTTATTATTTTGATAAACGGTATCAGATAGATCAAGGTAAAGACATAGAGAATGTGACAGTGACGGCGCGAGCGTTACAGGATAGGCACACAGATCTGACCCCGATCATACAAGTACACACATTCTGTGTCCCGTTTATCAGTCAGGTGCACGCCCGACGCACACAAAGGCGATGCTGAATAGCGTTTTGGGTATACTTCGATATTTGTCAAAGCGTGGACCTTTGGCTTTGGCCTAAGTCTACAAAGCCGAGCTATATACTCGTATAAGTCTATAAGTGAGATATTCATAATAAAAAATCAGACGAAAAACCTCGCGGGATAAATAAAATACCCTACTCCTACTTACCTATAAAATATCTTTACCTTTACTCAAAATAGAATTATGTTTTTTTTTAATTCAACTCTACCTGACACAGCCATTTTGTTCTAATTAAGAAGGCCAGTCAAATAAAAGCTTGTAAAATACTGTGAAATTTAGACATAATAATGAAATACATCACACCGCATTATTAATGCAATACTGATTAACCAACATTAAAACTTATAGCTTAAACCTAGATACTTAAAATTTGCCAGACTAAGGGGCTGTTTCACCACCCATTGATTAATTTTAACTGACGGATAAATGTGATGCCGTCTCCGTCTATTCGAACAAAACAAACAGAGACGGCATGACATTTATAAAATCCGTCAAATAAATTTGATCAATGGATGGTGAAACAGGTGGTAAATCTCAAGTATCATAGAGGTGCACCGGAATGGTATTTTATGCAAATCCCACGGGATAGAGAACTGATCTATTTTTGTACTTTCACGGACCACCATAGGTACAGTCAACGTCATAAATAAGTGATCATTTTTGTAACTTGTCGCTTTCAGTCGTTACATAATTTCGTATAGCTTTTCGAACATGACGTTAAAATTACAAGGTACAAAAGTAATCACTTATTTATGACGTTGACCCTACAATATTTATTTTACAAGAATTAAATATTTGCTCTAGATCAGAGATGTAAACATGTTTAACGAAAGATTAACAGTCGTACTCAAGCAACTGAAACTTTATCAGGCTACGAAATAAATAAAACATGCTTGCTCGCGATAAAGCCTCGTTCCAATATTAAAATATGCATACAATGTGTGAAAATCGCAACAGTTAAAAACAACATTTTAACTGCCTATCTGGCTGAATAATTTTAAGCTACACAAAAATAAAAAAATTAGCTCGAAAAAATTACGGGTCACATTTCATAAAACATATAAAAATCAATCGTTTGTAACTGACCTCAAAAAAGGAAGTTCTTAATTCGGTTGTATTGTTGTTTGGGAGGGTGTACTTTTTGTATGGCTTCATTCAAATTTGAATAAAAAAACCGTCAAGTATTTTTCTATTAGGTAAAGATATTTGCCAAAATATTTTACTTTAAATTAAGTTAATTTACTTGATTCCAGTTCCAATAAGAATACATACATAAATTGCATTGAGTTTTTATAAAATGTACCAAATAAGGTATGCAAAATTTAATAAAAAAACGATGAAAGACAATAAATCAAACGTAATTATATACCTAGGTTGTTAAAAATTCTTGCAAAAGTGTTCCCAGCGTTTCGCATAAAATTACTGATTGTTTTTCTAATTTTCATAGTCAGCAGCGGCTTGTAGATTGGGGTGAGCGGGCGAAAGCGGGGCAGAAGCGCGGGGGTGCAGGGTGCAGGTGAGTTCTGACGTCACACGTGTGACGTCAACGGCGGGGGCGGGGCGCCTCGGCCGTCGACCGACTACCACTCGAAACCACCAACAGAAAACAAACCATCGAAACCACCCCAAAATCAACCTTAACCTCAAGCAATTAGAAAGTCAGGAGTTTCCCAAATGTAGTTTAAGTAATGACCTTATTTCAAAAGCGAACTCAAGTAACTCTCGTCTTATAGTAAGCGGGAAAATGTGCGGCCATCTTTCGTAATGATCGGTGCGAAGTTTCAGCAGCTGGGTCACTACTTTTATCAATTTGTGGAAAGTTTTGATGTTCATTAATGAGTATAGCGTCAATCTCCAGTTAAAAGTATCTGGGTGTCGTTTTCCGTATGGTTTGTTTTAAGAAAATGCTCATGGGTTAAAGTGAATGAAAAAGTTTGAATCGATATTGTTCGGATGTAGAAACGAATGATAGTAACTAGCTAGTCCGATTAAAGATACTCGTTTTATTTTTACACAAAAAAAAAAATACTTTGATAACGTTCGACGAAACGTCCTAGATATTATGACTACTTTTTGCCCGCAAATACGTCCGCGTAAAATTAAAATTAGTGGTGAGGCTTCTAACTCTAATTTACATACGAAGGGTTCTGTACCAACGTACCGAAAAAAAGACACGTTTCTTGTATGGACCTTTAGGTAGTTCCTAACTTTTTGTCAACAGATATGGAACTTTGTAGTAATACAAAATTCCGTATCTTCTGATGAAAGGGGTTATCTTATCTTCATACCTGTTGTTACAATTATAATGGTTATTTAGTCCCATGGTAGCTTGAAGAAAAAATAAATTTAAAATTAGCCGTTAAGCCTGGCTTAGGTTGATCCGTACATGGTGACAAAATTAAACCGAGTTAAATTAAATCGAGATTATATATTTTCATGCAAGTGGCCATAATTTGAAGGATTTTTTGAGGCATTTATGCTTTCTCCGGTGTTTTGTAAAACGCGTCCTTACTTGTTCGGTAAATTTCATATCAAAAGTAAACATGCCATTTTATTAGACATGCAAGGGTATGTAGGAGTATGATATAGGCAGACTTTTGAATAACATATTCATCATCATCATCATCATTATCATCATCAGCCTATGTTCGTCCACTGCTGGACATAGGCCTCTCCCATGGCACGCCACTTAGCACGATCCTTGGCCACTCTCATCCAGCTCTTGCCAGCCGCCTTGCACGGAGAGAAAAATCTAGTTTCCTTAAACAGAATATTGTGAATTTGATTTGATTTTACTGTATTATATGTGACAACTATACTTTTTTACACGTTAATACAAAATTCTACTTCTTGCAACATCATTTCTAGTTCCTATTAGCCAGTTACCTAGTATCGTAGAAAACAAATTTTGTGTAGTAAGTATACAAAACCTGTTGTAAGCTAAATGCATATTTTACTCTGTAACAATTAGATGGTTACCAAAACGATATCGGAGTTTTTGTGTACTAGAATATTCTAACTAAACATACTAACTAATTCTATTCCACTATTCTTACTAATATTTCGCAAATTACGTTTCCCAAACTGTTTCACTTGGCAAATGTTTCATTTCCCAAATGTTTATTTTTTCTGAAACTGCAAACTTTTCAGGATTGTTATAAAACAAACCTAACCTAACCTAACCTAACCTACAAAATAGTCCTGAAATATATCCTGAATAGTTTACGGTTTCAGAAAAAATAAACATTTGGGAAATTAAACATTTACCAAATGAATCAGTTTGGGAAACGTAATTTGCCAAACGAAAGTACATCACTTGAATAACATATTACTAAAATAAAATCTCCAACGCATTTAAAGCAATGACGAAACTATCTTCATACAGAAAAATTACAAGCGAGATAATTCAGCGATTTAGTTATAGCGCCATCTATCCGTCACCAGTAAAACTTTGAAGCTTGCCAAGCTGAAGGTTGACTGCCGCGTCGCTTCAGTCTGAGCCTGAAAACTGTCGCGTTCGTGTTTTCCTATACCTACATCACAGATGGCGTTGAGTTCTGAAAATACTTCTTTCGTTTTCCGACAGAGGTCGCCAAACCGATGTTCAATAGTTACGCGCTAAAAATATGTAGTTTATCGTGATTCTCAAAATAAAATTGCTAATAATTTATTTTTTAAATATCATATGGATGTGTAAATTGGAATGGATGACAATGCAAGTACTGCAGTTAACAAAAAGTACAGTTAGCGAAAAATCTTCATAAAACACGCAAGTGAGAGTCTGACGAAAAAAAAGTATTTCTTTTCTTGCAAGGAAAACTCTTCTCTATGTCACTTTATCTCATTTTTAATATTTTGGCATAGCGAATGAATATAGGGTAAATCAGCGAGCAGACAGATTTGGAATTTCGCCGGATTATCTTTCGTTGACTATCATTCCCCTTAATCTGATGCGGTCATGCCGCTCTCAGATTGAATCATCTGTAGTACTCACATTGTTCGATTCATCAAAACATACTGACAATGAACGTGTCGGTGATAATATTAGAAACACGAAACACTTATGCTTATGGCTGATGATCGAAAACACTCCAATCGACCATTATCGCGTAGCACAGGTATAGCAACCGCTATCACTTTCCTGTCGCATATATTGAAGAAATAAGCTAGAGCTAGAAAGCACGCTGTGTCGTTTTATAAAAACCTTCCGCTCGGTGTGACTCGTTTCTTCAATATAATACGCAGCAGGACAGTGATAGTAGTCGATACGCTAATAGAACTACCCAACTGTCTCTTCAAACTTTTTCTATTCTTATTCGGAAACAATTAAATCGTGACGCCTATCTTGTCCGTAAACGAGGCCGTAGAGGGTAAGCTGAAAATTTATAACTGCCCTTGTTGAGCGACGGGGGCTAAATTTAGGCTCCAATTTGGAATTCCATTTTCCTTTGAGCAAGTTACATAGAACCCTTTTAATAACGGCAAAAAATCCAATACAATTTAATGGTGCGCGATTGCCGCGCCAGCACTTTTGGAAATGGAACAGTATAGTCTTTTATTAAGAAATTACTCAATTACATAACATTTCAATTTGTACGGTTTTTCGTTTTGCGTGATATGGAGTTTCGTCACAAACTTTGTACGGAAACGTACAACTATTTACTAGACGGCAAATATTGTTATTATTAAGTATGTAAGTAGGTAGTAGAAATAATTTACTACACCTGTCATAGACTGTCATCGAGATGAGGTTTTATGTATATGACTGGAAAGCAAGATACTATTACTACTACTACTACTACTATTACTACTATTACTACTGTGACTGGTAGTTAATTTTCAAGCTATAATAGTCAACGTTAATATGATATCCTCTAATATATAAAAATTTCGTGACACGGTGTTTGTTATCGAACTCCTCCGAAACGACTTGGCCGATTTTTATGAAACTTTTTTCTCTGTATTCGGTAGGGCTGAGAATAGGTTGCAGGTAATTTTTTATACCCCTATTCTTCGCGGACGGAGTCGCGGGCAACAGCTAGTAAAAACATCATAATTAAAACTACTCTGAGACACAGACATAATTAATAATATAAGATACACGGGTCACTCACGTATCGTGCAATCGAAGTATGCCTGACATGTTTCGAACTAACCCGTGGTTCTTACTCGGGGTGGGTTTGAACGGAAACCAACCGTCAACTGCGCGGCCGTCAACGTCAACTTTATTATATTAAACCACAAGTGTATAAAATAAAACAAACTTATTTTTTTTCTCAAACATGCTATGTAATATTGACGTTATGTTCCTTATAATACGCCACGAAGTGTCACAATGCAGGTGCGGCTAGACGAGAGGTCAATAATGGAATTTCATACAACATTGCTGGCCAAGGCCAGCAAAGTGATCGTCTATTGTTTCATACCATGACGTTTGTAGGTCTATGGCATCATAGCATTTAGCCATTAAAAAAAAACTATAAGCAATATTTGCGTTTTGGTTCATTATGACATTCTGCTACTACGCTTATTTAAGGTAAGGTAAGATGGTGATGGTGATGGTGATGATGGTAATGGCGGTGGTGATGATGATGATGATGGTGATGATGATGATGATGTTGATGGTGGTGATGATGGTGATGATGCCGACGACGACGATGGTGATGGTGATGATGATGATGATGATGATGATGATGCATGTTTGAGAAAAACTCAATACAAGCCTTGGCCACGAACAGGGATTGCCGGCCTCGTATCCCTAGATGGCCTCGTTAACACTCGGCCATCTATAACTACTCGGCCGGCAATCCCCTATTTCGCGGCCGCTGCAGTAATGTACTATTATCATCCCTCCTTAGCGTTACCAATTTCAATATCATGAAAGAAAAGGGCAGACAATAAAATAAATTACAACTTTTTAAGCTCTCCTTTCTTTTTATCTTTCATCCAATAAATTATTTCAGGACGAGAGTTAAAAAGTTTCCTAAGTGTACTTTGTGTTCTGAATGCAAGCTTTGTTAATGTGGTTGTTAGGTGCAAGTTTAATCTTATTTTTTATTAACTTTTAAAAACACTTAAATCAATTTTCTGCACTTTCTTCCGTATTTCGGGTTTTTAGAGCCATTTGAATGGTAGTACAACGTTATAGCTCTCATTATTATAATTATAACATTCATCGCGAAATCAAATTATGTTTTATTGTGACACACAATTTATCTTGTTCAAATGCGACTATCTTAAATTAAACCAATCAAAGGAACCCTGGGCCCGGAATTTCGTAGTCAATTTTATTTATTTATTATGAACATTTATGACCCTCAACAATAAGTACACTTTTCCATATTATGCTTAAAATATACATGTCAAATCGAAATTATTATGACCATTTATGACCTTCAACAATAAACACTTTTCCATATTATGCTTAAAATATACATGTCAAATCGAAATCTAAGTGCCTCATCACTTACAGAAGGACACCGCATGCACTAATATCTAACAATCGATAACAAAAATATTTGCGATTAGCATATTACATTACAAAAATAAATAAAATAGGAGAAAACTCAATTTTGCCTAAGATGTAAGCTTAAGAATGTTATCTAACTTCCAGTGCTAATTAATATTGATTTTATAAACGGAAAGCTCGATGAGGTTGACATTATGTTGGTGTTTCTGGTAAATCGCGAACATACGCGAGAGAGGACAATGTAGCTTTAAATTACCTAAATTAAATAACTTATTAATATTACATGAAGTTATACTATAGTAACTACTATCTAGACCATCTATATAGTCATCGGCTGTCTCTTTAAATCCGAAGTTGTGTCTTTGCCAATTTATATTGTTTGTTCAGTAGCTGAGAGAAATACAAAGAGGCAAAGAGATAGAGTTACTTTCGTGTTCGTTTGGAATTAGACTTAAGCTTATAATAACGGATTGAATGACAGTTTGTTTTAAGGAACGATTAAGGTGAAACTCTGACTGACAACCACGAGCCGCATGCCATGGAAGTAGGTTAATATGGATGCCGCCGCAAAGCAATTATTTAATTCTCATTGGTCACGTTTAACAAATCAAATGTTACTTTTATCTATTTTCTGTCTCATATTTATGGTCGACTGTAGTAAGGGAACAAGCTTCTCCAGGCACCTTTAAAAAGCAAACTAATGGAGATTGTCAGCCTCGCAAGTGTTTTGCAATACTTAGTACATAGCTCAGGGCAACTTGGAGGGACTTGGTGATGAGAAACATGATCAGTTCTAGAATAAAGGGAAGAAGTCCAATTCGATGATGTGACGAGGTATAATCATCTGGATATATCCTTTTGAGTAATGCTCTCCATTTGTGAAGTCTCGATATTTATTTGTTCAACTGTTGAGAGCCGTAAACACATGCCTCCGAGGGTTTTCCCCCAAACAACGTACATTAAGAAGGGCCTTGACGCAGCGGCGCGTTGTTTAATCCCCTAAGGGGCAGATATAAAATGGTATTTTCATTTCGATAATCTCCTTAGTTCCGTTCCAACGAAAATGATGCAGTTAATTGTATCATCCGATTATAAAGTACTAGTTTTTGCTCGTGAATTCAAATTTGTAGTAAAGCTTCTACATCTCTTTCGTTGAATACTTAAAACCAAAATCCGGCAAAGCAACATCCAAATTCTATCATCATCGGTATCATTTAGTTAATCCAATTTTTCCCTTATCCCGTCGGAATTTCCAAAATGCCTGAAATACATTTTTTACTGTTTTTATTAGGTAACTATTTGCAGGACAAATTTGAAGAATCTGGTTATTATAGTTAAGTACCTACGTAGATAGGGTAGGTAACTCTGAATCTACATAATGTATAATTCCCGTTTATTCCCTATTCCGTGGGAATTTCAATAAATCCGCCTTATTCCTTGGCTTCAATATAAAGGTAACCTTTATGCGAAATTTCAGCCTTTTAAGGCCAAGGGTTGAGGCTTGGCGTTGATGAGTTAGTCAGTCAATGAGCGAATGAGTCAGTCAGACAGTCAGGACTTTTGTTTTTATATGTATAGATAGCAAATTGATTAATGGGTAAAGCTATAGCTCTGTCGCAAGTCATTACAACAGCTTCTAGTTTAATTGAAATTGATTTGTTGGGAAAGTGGATTGCGTCAAGGAACATAATTTAGACAGCCATATTGTATGCGCGTCACGTTGCCTTAAGCCCGAGGGGCAGCTTTTTCATATAAATTGTGCGATATAAACCTCTTAAGAAGGCAAAGTATTGAAAAGTTTTTAATGTTCGCACTTAATTTATAAACCTAAAGGAATTACTAACACTACCTAATACTTATAAAATTTGAAAAACAAGAAAAATTACAGACCAAAAAAACAGCTAATATTTTTTTAGGAATAATCACAAACATTGTATTGCTAAAATTACCTCGAGTGGACTCATGACCACGGCCGCTGCAATATGGTTGAAACGTCGAGGTCATTTTAGCAATAAATATCGTAATTAAGTCCCGAGAAATATTAGTCATGAGTGAGAATCACAAGAGTTTAAAACATTAATTAAATATGATAATTTTGTTTCGTTAGGTACTTCTTCGGTGTAACATAATTGGTGAAAAGATTAAAGAAAGATTTTAAAGCTGAAAGGTGCTTTGAAAATCTGTCACTTTTCTTTGACTTTCAGTGCCAAAGACTAATTGGGACAGTTTGAAATCTAGATAAATGTCCGCATTTAATTCAAACGACAGTCATATTTCACAACAGGTTTTCAGTAGCAGATGACGCCGTCGACAGCTTATCCCGATAGCCACTGATTACTCATTAATAATTTCATTACTGCTCCTATTATAATATGTACAGAAAGCTAAAGGCCGGCGAACTGTAATTTAAGCCACTTATTGTAATGAGATTGTTTCCCAAATTAACTCGTTTTAATATAAGGAACTAGATCCATATAAAACTGTAGAAAAAGGATGAAATAGGAACTGAATATTTCCATACAAAATGGTATCCACATTCAAGCATTTTACGTCTAAAATATGCCAGTTACTGTGAACGTTTGTAACTTCCACACACGTTTCAAGCACACATTTCAAAGGCCGATTGTTTAAAAAGAGTAACATGACTGACAGAGCCTAACCCATTGGAGGTAGCTAGATGCTAAAAATTTGTCAAATGTATTTCTTGAGAATCATTGAGTTGAGGTAGAAGGAATTTTGTAAAATTCCCACGGGGTAGAGAGCTAACCATTAATTTTAATGACGGCTTAAGCGCAATTGATTAGGCTAAACACGGAACGCTCTTTTGCCCTATACAGGCTACGAAGCGTTGCTAACTTGGCGACTTAGTCGCTAAATCTAGCGGCTTTTAACACTGTCAAAAAGATCTTTTTCAAGCGTTTCATACATTTTTCAAATCTAGCGCATTCAGGAAAAATAAGTTTGCAGCACTGAGTCTACGTAAAACATACCTCTAGACTCTAGCTATCCATTTGCTGGTATTACGCTTCTAATACAAAGAGAAAAAGACTGATCCAATTTTACATCTTTTCAGATCAGTAGTTCACGAGGAGCGTAGTATTCTTAATGCAAAGCGAATGCAACAAGATAAAAGGTATCTTATTGGAAAATTGGATTTTCCATCAGCTTTCAGTAATTGGAGTGCATGTAAATGCGGGAGATACAATTTATAAGAGTACCTGTGCACTTCGCATTGATATTTTATTCATTGATTTTGTAAAACTTTCTTTCTTTAGTTTTTTAACTAAAGATAAAGACTGTGCCCTGCAGTGGCCCGTACATAGGCTGGGATGATGATGATGATGAATATTAACCTGACTCCAAAGATATTTTTTGGGTGACATGCTGACGGTACTTTTGGGACCTAATTACGAGGGGCGTTCAATATAAAGTGAGAATGAGATGCAAACTCTTTTAATATTACGAAATTAAATACTGGCCGGTAAAGCTAATCTATCTAGCTGATTGCTATGGAAAAAAAAACTAACTGTCTTTTGTTTAAAAAAATATACGGTAATTTGTTTGCAATGCTATTGAGTACGTTAGCGAAAATGGAGAAAATTGAACTGCGCGCCGTTATCAAATACTTGTGTTTGAAAAATTTTTCTACGGACCAAGTCAATTTGGATTTGCGGGACACTTTAGGGTCTAATGCTCCTCCGTATTCGACAGTCGCACGTTGGTGCGCCGAATTTAGACGTGGAAGAACATCGACAATGGACGACCCCCGCTCCAGACGCCCTACTAGGTACAGCAGTAACTGAAGAAATTGTGAAAAAAGTCGAAAACTCAGTTTTGGCGGATCGTCCTGTCACGGTTCGTTTTATTGCTGAAAATGTAAAGATTTCAACGGGGAGCGTGCATAATATTTTACATGAACGCTTAGGTATGAAAAAGGTATCTGCGCGTTGGGTACCAAGAATGCTTACTGACACGCAAAAACAAGCTAGACTAGAGATTTGTCATGAAGCTTTGAACCTGATGCAGCAAGACCGGGAACTTTTTTTGGCGCGATTTATAATAATGGACGAAACATGGCTCCATCATAACGACCCAGAAACGAAACTGCAGTCTATGACATGGAAAAGGCCATCATCTCCAACTCCGAAGAAATTCAAGGTGAGCCCATCTGCCGGTAAGGTCATGGGCTCTGTTTTTTGGGTATTAATGATTTAGTATCTTGAGCATGGAGCCACTATTACGGGCACATTATACGCCAAACAAATAGCAACATTGCGCAATGAGATCCGCGAAAAACGACGAGGTAAACTCTCGAAAGTTGTGCTGTTCCACCAGGACAATGCCCCGGCACACAAGTCCGCCGTTGCAATGGCTGCAATTCGTGATGCTGGGTTCGATATCCTTAAGCATCCTCCGTATTCACCAGATCTCGCTCCCAGTGATTTCTACCTATTTCCGAGATTGAAACAATACCTGAGAGGCCAGAAATTTGAAGACGACGACGCGGTAGTCGCTGCAGTACAAGATTTTTTAAGTACTCAAGATGAGACCTTTTTTAAAAAGGGAATTTTAAGTTTAGAAAAAAGATATACTAAGTGTATTATGCTAAAAGGTGACTATGTCGAAAAATAAAATGACATTTAGTAAAAGTTGTTTATAACATACTCATTCTCACTTTTTATTGAACGCCCCTAGTATGCGTGCTTCCACGTCTGAGTCTATCGGGATACTGAATGACCAATAAAAATGATATTTAAATGCGTGTGTGATGTCCGTATTCTAAATTTGCACATGTGTAAATGCGGTGGTAGGGCGCGTCTAAATTAGACAAGCAATACTTATCACGATATGTCAATACGCATTGCAACAATAATGGAAACGGACATGATCCCATATCGCTTAAACATGACTGGAGTCTACGAAATATGTTACAGTACTGACGTGATAAAATATTGATCGTTTAGCCTTCGCTTAAGGATTACTAACGAATACTAAGGAACCCTAAGAAGCTATCAGAACGGGAAGTTTAAATCAGACATCGTACAACCTAACACTATGTTTCGTAGAAAACATTACTAGGTTAGTGCAACAATAAGGTAGCGGTAATCAATAGAGTACTGCAGACTACGAATTGGGTCTATTCATTCAGGTTGAATTATAATGGCCATGACATGAGTACAATGAACTGGTTATGTTCAATAATATATAGATTTTCCTACGTAACAATTCTATTAAATCATTTTCACCTCTATGACTGCAAGTCACAAAGGGAAATGCTTTTCGACCGTTTTTTGCAAATAACGCCTGAATCTGTACAGTATTAAAAAAAAAACATACAGACGAATTGAGAAACTAGTAGTCATTTGTGGGCTTTACTAGTCTCTCAAATATATAATGTTTCCAATGGAGCCAACACTCCACCCGACACGGTTGACATGGGCGGACAGATGATGTGTGACGAAGAAGATAAGAGCGCGTGCTATCTCGATGGCGGTGGCGGCCAAGAAACCTTTGAGCTTCGCAAAAGCTTTTGTCAGAGCTTTCAAGTAAGATTACATAATACGATCTTTTTCTTTACTCGTTATTAAAATTTAACACAATACAACTAGTCTTCTTTATTCTCTATTCAATGGCGTGTGTAATGTTCCTAATCCGCACTGGTCTCACGTGGGAACTACGTCCCAAGCCCTCTTAATCTGAGAGGAGGCCTGTGCCATGCAGTGGGATGTATACAGACTGTGATGATAATGATGATAAAGACGTCCTATTTGACCTAATTAAATGTACTGAGAGATGTTATATTTAGTAAACATTCATTTTGTAATTTTATTAACAGGAAATTGTGTTACAAGACAGTATCGTTGATTTTCATAATTAAGTATAGCGCGAGCAATATTCTTACGCGACATAATTTTATTATCGCTTGCATATTGCTTGGATGATCTGCAAATGAGTGCCAATTTACTTTTCTGTCTAACTACGCATTAAAGGCATAGGAAATACAGACTAACCAACTTATCTGTGAACCAGACCAAGCAATAGGTACTAGGTACATTTTATGCGAACGGCGTAAAAACTTTTTCAATTCACAGATAAGTTGATCAGTCTGTACCTATGTAGATAGTTTCTACGTCATTGACGTCACACTACTAGTTACAGGTCTTCGCACAAAATTATGGCTTGGGCTGTACTTCCCACATGGGCCCAGTGCGGTTTGGAACTTTAATACATAAGTACTCCATCGATCGCATTAATGTGAAGGTTTTTAGGGTTCCGTAGTCAACTAGGAACCCTTATAGTTTCGCCATGTCTGTCCGTCTGTCTGTCTGTCTGTCTGTCTGTCCGCGGCTAAGCTCAGAGATCGTTAGTACTAGAAAGCTGTAATTTGGCATGAATATACATATCAGTCACGCCAATAAAGTGGTAAAATAAAAAATAAAAAAATAATTTTTTTTAGGGTACCTCCCATAGACGTAAAGGGGGGGTGATTTTTTTTTCTCGACTAATCCTATAGTGTGGGGTATCGTTGGATAGGTCTTTTAAAACCATTGCGGGGTTGCTAACATGATTTTTCTATTCAGTGATCTGTTTGCGAAATATTCAACTTTAAAGTGAAAATTTTCATTAAAATCGAGCGTCCCCCCCCATCTAAAATCTAAACTGTTAGGCGAAAAAATTTGAAAAAATTCAGAATGGTAGTAAATATATCAAATTTACTAGGAAAATTATAGCGGCTAAGATTGCTTGGAAATTATTTGTAGTTTAAGAGTAAATAGTAGCCTAAGGTATAAAACATACCTAAACTTGGATGATTCCGTACACATACGAAATCCTTAGAAAAATATTACTTGATTTTTTTGTAATGGCTACGGAACCCTACCTTGTGCGTGTCCGACACGCTCTTGGCCGGTTTTCCTACCATGTTTTCCTAATCGAAAAGCTCAGTAACTTTAAAATTAGATTTTGCGTATGTATTCTAAAAACTCCAAGGTTTACGATTATGAAACAACCATAGGTCAAACTACTATAAAGCTACCACGCCCTTGGGCCCTTTTGAAAGGTCAGTAAGAAAAGGATGCACTGAGCGTCTCGTAGAGTTATTTAAATATACCAAAAACCAACGTTATTTAGAGACATTTGAAAAATTGACATTTACCGATGTTAATTAAAATTAGCACTAGTACCCATTACATAAGCTTTCCTTACTTTGAGATTAGTTCAATTGCTGTGAATTGTCCCGTAATATTTATTTATTAATATATTTATACTTATTTACATAGATGCACACTTAATTAAATAAGAGTACATATTAAAGCACCCAAGACTCGAGAACCAACATTCGTATTTTTCATACAAATATCTGCCCCGACGTGGGAATCAAACCCGGGACCTCAAGATTCGTAGTCAAGTTCTCTAACCGAACCGTCATGAACATACATGAACCCGTTGCGTAATATACAGTTTTTACTACTAGACAGAAATCCCGAGTAAAGTTCCTTCTCAGGAACTTTTTTTTTCTTTAAATGACCACTTTAGCCTAGTTGGTAGTGACCCTGCCTACGAAGCAAGAGGTCCTGGGTTCGAATCCTGGTAAGGGCATTTATTTGTGTGATGAGCACGAATATTTGTTCCTGAGTTATGGATGTTTTCTATGTATTTAAGTATTTATTTATCTATATAAGTATGTTTATCGTCGTCCAGTACCCATAGTACAAGCTTTGCTTAGTTTGGGACTAGGTCGATTTGTGTAAGATTGTCCTCTAATATTTTATATATTTATTTAATTACATTTTTAATTCTTGCTAATGTTAGGTATAAACGCAAAAGTAATATTTCTATCTGTCTGTTACCACTTCACGCTTTAACCGCTGAACTGAAAATTTGGTATTCAGATATTTAGAGACCCGAGAGAGGATATAGGATAGTTTTTGTCCCGGAAAATAGCACAGTTCCCGCGGGACAGCGATAAACGAATTCTTCGTAGACGGAGTAGCGGGCAGCAGCTAAGCATAATTGTATGGATAATTTCTGTGACATAACGGAACTTTGTGTAGCCTGTCGTTTCGTATTGTGTAACTACCGGTTAAAATGGTGCAACTTTTTGAACTTTTTTTTTGTTACGAATATTTCTCATCAGTTTCAAATGTTTATTCATTTAATAAACAAATATGAAATAAAAACAGTAAAAACTTAGGACTAACTTAAATCTAACTAAAACTAACTAAAGCTAAAGGTAAAAAAAATCTGTCCCAAGTCGCCGCCAATGGGGAGAGTGCCCAGAAGGCTGGCAGCATTGCCACGTTGGATCGCAATGCTGATTCGCTGAGCGAAGTATTGGCCAGCCCTCTTGAACTACACCCATTAACGTTAGTACACCACGTATTTCTCGCTCAATTTATGCAGCAGTTAACCGAAATGCAAGTCAAAGTTTCACATAACGAGTAAATTACAGCGTCAAATTCATAGTATGTACGTAAACCAGGCTTATGCGGTTATAAAATGGCAACGTTTACCTGTTTGGCGAACTAGCTTCACAAAATGTTTTATTTTCGTTCCGAAACCATACATTACCTACGTTTTTTAAAAATGTTTTACAAAAGTTTATATATTCTACTTTGTCGTTTATTACAAAATTCTTTCGAAAATTAAAGTTTTCGTGATGTTTCCTAATTTGCCAGGAGGGTTTTGTGGACATGGTTTTATGATATTAGCCGTTCTACATTTATAAAATAAAACCATGTCTGAGTGGTGTAGGCATGGACTCCAATATCATTCTATTCAGCCAACCCTCTATAATGTGACGTGATTGACAATAAAGCTCGTAGATATATTTGAATGGTTATGAGTAGATATTGAAATTATAAATTGCAGGCTGGCTGAGTAAAAATTATTATTATTATTATTATTATTATTTAAAATAATACACTAGCAGCTCATAGAGCTGATGCGTGCATATCACTACACTTGTGTTTTAAATCTCTTTATATAAATGTCCAGTCTATTTTTAAAACAGTTTACTGTAGGCGCACTTATCACATGTTCGGGTAGTTCATTCCATAAGCACACAGCACGGTTGGGTAAGAAGTGTTTTCTAGGGTTGCTTACAGTTAGTTGCTTGGTCAGTTTCATAGAATGCCCTCTCAAACGTGTGTTCCCACTCATCTTAAATATATCCTTGATGTTATGGACATTGTAATGCCCGTGCAGAATTTTGTATGTCTCAATGAGATCTCTTCGTTTCCTACGTTCTTCCAATGTTGACAGATTGAGCTCCGAAAGACGCTCCTCATAGGGCTTGTTTTTAAGTGAGGAAACCATTTTTGTTGCTCTTCGCTGAACCTTCTCCAGCATAATGATGTCCTTCTTAAAGTATGGGTTCCAGATTTGAAAAGCGTACTCCAACAAAGGTCGAATATAATTTTTAAATATTTTAAGAAAAAGTTCCTTACTGATGACAAAAAATGCTTTCCTGATTATATAAAGCATGGAGTTGGCTCGCTTGGAGATATTAGCAATGTGCACACCCCACTTGAGGTTATCAGCGACGGTTACGCCAAGATCTTTTTGCGTAATCACATGAACGAAATGAACGTAAAATACTTTTACAATCATAATTATCGTGGGTGAAGTACCCAGCAGTCAGCCAGGCACCGGCAGTCGGCCGTATATGAGTGCAAAGAGTACGAAAGGTATCTCTCGTGCTCTTCTCACTTTTGCGAAAGATTGGCAGAGGCTGACTACCGGTGCCTGGCTGACTACTGGGTAGTTTACTACGTCCCACTGTCATAATGAGATGGTTGAGCCATAGTTCCCACGGAGGCCCAGTGCAGATGTCGTCGCGATGTTTTTTAGACTTTAAGATCATGATAAATTTCATAAGTAATTTGGCACGAAAATTCCAAAGAACTCAGAGGTGCGAGCCCGGGCTCAAAGAGGCTACAGGTGAAACCACTAGGCTTCTATGGCTTTCTTGACTTTTACAAGCTTGTATTTAATTTGTCTATTTGTAAGTTGTCTTCAAATCTTGCAAGAAGTATAGTCAAGTCAGCAATAATTTTGTATTACAAAAAAGTTTAAAGAATAAACTTATTAACTTGCTCATTGCAAATCGAAAATTATTTGTTAAGTTTTTGACTACCAAATATTTTCCGAAGCAACTTTTAACACTTTTCATTTCAAAACAATTTACATATATGTATGTAGCACTGAGATTATAGTGTTTTAACATTTTTTTCAGAGTTCCAACATTAGAATACAGATATTTTTATATTTTCATGGATAATGCTTGCTCGTCATTATTCATCAACATCATATTCCCAATTTCAAGTTAGAAATAATTTGAATATTGCAACAGTGTTAACAGGTGAAACAACTTGCAAGATCCGAACAACAACACCAATAACACCTCGGGTTACAGTCAAAGTTACATGAAAACTTGCAAATGTAGACTGTCTTGTAATATAATTATACAGGGTGTCCTAAAACTCAACAATAACCTGGCACGGTCAGCATCAAAAGTAGCTGGTCACTTTTGTAATTTGTCGCAATAGCACAATATTGTCTATCAAGTATGACGTTTTGCACCTAACTGTAGAGCGACAAGGTACAAAAGTGACCAACTGCTTTTGATGCTGACTGTACTGGGCGAGAGGCCAAGTTACAATAGCTCTGGAAAAAATCGATACTAATATTATAAATGTGAAAATGTGCTTGTTTGTTTGTCCGTCTTTCACGTCGAAACAGAGCGATTTTTGGAATTTCCCGCGGGATAGAGATCGGGATTGACCATAAATTTTATTTGTGCGCGGATGAAGTCGCGGCAAAAAGCTAGCTATTATATTTTTATTTTTCTTGATGTACCTCTAGGGTAGTTGTGTGAAAATATTGCATAAGTATAATTCTAATTGTGTAATGAATTTGGTAATACAGTGACATGGATTTTTAACCCCCGACACAAAAAGAGGGGTGTTATAAGTTTGACCGCTATGTGTATGTGTGTCTGTCTGTCTGTCTGTTTGTGGCATCATAGCACGTAAACGAGTGAACCGATTCGGATGCGGTTTTTTTTTTATTAGAAAGCTGGTTTCTTGGCGATGGTTTTAAAATATGTTTCATAAAAACCGGTTCAGCCGTTTCAAAGCTATCAGCTCTTTTGTTAGCTGCGGAAGGGATCTTAGACGTATAATGGGCATTTACTTTATGTTCAAACATACGTGTGACATAATTGCGTTGGGGTTTTTAAAAATTTTAATTTATAGTTATTCTTGATGTACCTAGGATAGTTGCGTATATATTGTATAAATATAATTCTTAATGTGTTATGAATTTGGTAATAAAGTGATTTTTTGTTATTTATTCCAGAACTGATATAACTGGACCTGGACCTTTTACCCGGTACCAGGTTACCGTTGAGTTTTGGGACACCCTGTATAATATTGACAGTTGCTATAATAAAGGAGTGTTAAGGAAACAGTAGCTATAATCGAGCGAGGAAACGAGGGGCATTGAGACAAATGACGGTCATTTTGCGTTCCAACTTGTAACGAAGGCCCATTGTGGTGGACGAAAAATTATACATGCAGGAATGTTGGTACGGCTAATTATTTGGATTCAAATTGAAGTGGAATATCACGAAGAACGACGGAATTAATCTTTTAGATAATTTCATCATCATCATCCTAGTCTATATAATATACGTTCCACTGCAGGGCACAGGCCTCCTCTCAGAGTGAGAGGTCTGGAGTCGTTTTTCCCACGCCGGCCCAGTGTGGATTCGGAACTTCACACACACCGTTGAAATTCTTTGAAGGTATGGTAAATGCACTAATAGATTTCTATCGCACATAAATTTTGTAAAACTCAGAAGTGCGAGCCCGGCTTCGAACCCACGACCCTCTGATTGAGAGGCCATAAGTCTAACCACTAGGCTACCACGTTTTTTTTTAGATAATAATCGAAGGAACACTTTTAGTCATAGTCGTTTATTTTAAATCAAAGCAAGAGCTTAACTTAATATGTATTGTAGTATTATATATAACTGCGGTAGGTTTCCCAGAGGCTAAAGTAAGCCGGAATGCTCACTAGTAATACTCTACAATACCTCGAAGCAGCCTGTAAGCTTCATTGTTTTACCGAACACAACTTCAGCCCTACCTCCTTCCTTGTACGTAGTAACTACTAGCATATGTATGATTACTCGTATAAGCTTCATACTTCAAATATACCATATATTCCAAACCGAGAGCCGTCCTGCACTTGTGCCCATCATCATCATCATGATCAGCCTATAGTCGTCCACTGCTGGACATAGGCCTCTCCCATGGCACGCTACTGAGCACGATCCTCGGCCACTCCCATCCAGCACAATTCGCACCCCCAACCGAATAAAGCTGTAATATGAAATGCCTTAGTTTGTAAACTAAGCTTTATCTGGTTTCTTTATGGCTTAGTGTGTAAACTAAGGCATTTCATATTACCGCTTAATTCGGCTGGGGGTGCGAATTGTGTCCACTCTGATGCAAATCCACGACATAATATTTTGACAAGGCAGTAATACATTTTTGTTACAAAATTGAACGGGAAGTTTATTGATTAGATTACTAATACCCACATGACCTAACTGTAAGACTAACAACACAGATCCACATCATACACGTTAAATCACAGCTAAGCTAAAGAATAAATTACTTCGTTCAGATCATATTTTCAATATAGTGACGCGATTTATAGTTTCAAATTTATTATGAACATATTTACCGTCCGCTGATCCAATTTTCTAGTTCGGGTATGCACGGAAATCGCCCCAGAGGATGTTATTTATCAAGCCTACAAGAGGCGTAAATATGTTCGATTATCGTTATCTGCCAAGCCTGGCGAACATGTTTTTGCACGAGGCCGGTTCAACGTAGCGTGAATATTGTATAAAATTATAGATTCGACAGTTTGTTGTTAATAATGAGCATACCTACCCCGGATTGACGGGAGCAAAAATTGTACCAGTGCTAGTGATTAATTAAATATCGACTAAGAGTTTATCGAGTATTTGGCATGTGTAGATCCGCATATGGAAAAACATGGGGACTCAACCCGAAAGTACTGAGATGGATCTACACCATGATGGTGAGACCTATCATACTGTATGGGTGCCTCGCCTGGTGGCTTAGGACACTACTAAGCACATGCAGGAATCTACTGGCTTAAGATCCAGAGAATGGCCTGCATGGCTATCACAGGGGCGTTTAAAACAACGCCGACAGCAGCAATGGAAGTCATACTGGATCTACCACCATTGCATATTGCTATAGAATCCGAAGCGCGTAAGTCGTTGCACAGAATGAAAATGTACGGCCTGTGGAACGATTCCGCTCCGAGGTCGAAGCACACTAAAATGGAACAAAACAAATACCTTGATAGAATAATGGCGATGGGATGCGACAAAATGCAACCAAAGTACATATTCCGTAGGAATTTCAAGGTACATGTTCCTACAAGGGCTGAATGGACCGAAGGACTGACACTGCCGGAAGACAGTGGAATTTTATGGTACACGGATGGATCTAAAATGAAATCCGGTACAGGAGCCGGCATTCATGCTAAGGACTGCAACAGTACTGTAAGCATGGGGAATTATGCAACTGTCTTTCAAGCAGAGACATATGCAATTATCTCCTGTGCACAAGAGAATATAGATAGGAAGGTAAAGGAAAAAACCATCTATATACTCAGTGACAGTCAAGCAGCTCTCAAGGCACTCACAACGCCAAGGGTTGACTCAAGACTGATCTATAATGGAGTACAAGCATTAAACAAGCTTGGCAGACGGAACAAAGTGAGACTGGTATGGATCCCAGGACACAAAGGCTTCATCGGAAATGAGAAAGCAGATGAGCTAGCAAGGGAAGGGTCGATGAATAAAAACATAGGACCCGAACCGTATGTGGGACTCTCACAGGGAACCATAAAGAATGCCATAAACGACCACACCAGACTTAAACACCAACAAGAGTGGAAAACACTGGTGGGTCTAAAGCATTCAAAACGATTCATTGAAAATGTCAACACTAGCTGGACTAAAAAACTCTGGACACTCTGTAGGAAACAACTCCGACACATTGTCGGGGCATTTACTGGTCACTTCGATACTAAACACATATTAGTAAAGATGGGACTACAGGACAATGAAGATTGTAGGATATGTGGTGAGGAAGACGAAACAATGGAACACATTATGTGTGAATGTGACGCCCTCGCCAGATTAAGAATGAGACTCTTTGGAGACGGATACCCCGCACCAGGAGACTTTAAGGCACTACCGCTACGTCAAATCATCCAATTTATGGATGAGGTGATAAAAGCAATGGAGTAAGTGCGAAGGAGGGGTAATTACACAAAAGATCCTTACGGGTCGAAGTGTATCCGCTAGGACCCCTATTAGTAAGATAAGATAAAGAGTTTATCGACATCGATAAAAAGCAATTTTAATGATCATTATCATAACTAATGGCCATTATATGGATCATAGATATGTTTTTTTTTTCACTACTAATGACCAAGTTTGAATACCTTTTAATTATGTGCAAATCTCTTTTATTTAACTTATCGCAAATATAAGCAACCGAAAACTGACATTGACTCTGGACTCGAATCACTTCTGACATAAAAATATTAATTTAATAATTAAACTATATTTAAATAAGATAAATTATTCAAATTATCGATATCAACTAATAAAATTAATTTAATTTGTCTTCGCACTAATTAAACGTCAGTACAGATTTTTGCTCTCGTCAATCCGGGGTATGATAATGAAAAGTGAGACAAATTACCACCGTAATTTATTTTCATCTAGTGAAACATTTACCTAATTCAAGCGGAAGTTTTGTAGAAATACATAGATTACTTACACCAGTTCTCATTGATATTGTCATAGGTATATCGAAACTGGAAACTAGATCTTTATCTTGTAGTGGCTTTGTTAGTATGAAAGACTGTCTACTTAGGTGCTCTAACAACACACCACACATTAAATAGTCAAATTAAACCTTCTCGTGGCTATTGTGGTAGCACGTAACGATTACGGTTCTTGTGGTAACTCAGCAGGTGGAGCCAAATTGTATTGTACTAAAGGTATTTCGAGGATTACATGTTTTTAATGACAGTACTGCGGAAACGTACCTAGTCATTCTATGTAGTTCCAACATTACAGGAATCACACGCAATTTTGAATTAATTAATCGTATTTTTTGTCACGTTAATTGATATTAAGTAAGTATACACCGTGAAATTTTAGTGGTTGTTTTCCCGAAACGAGGTGACGCTTCGTTGGTACCTAACCTATCGTACGATCGTACGCTACGTGTACCAACGAAGCGTTACTATTGGTTTGCGGTCATTTTCGACTTTCGTTTTTCACAATTGGATTTTTGACTGTAGTCAAAATGGTAATTATAAATCGATTGTACAATCGAAACTAAATCACCTCGTTTCGGGAAAACAACCACTAAAATTTCACGGTGTATAGATAATCTACCGGACTTCTTTATCATCTTCTTTTCATTAAAATCAAGAATCCGTGATTTTTCACTAATTATAAATTAATATGTGCGTAAAGAGTCATTACACTGAATTTTATTCGTGTCTTTCCTGAAGACATGAAAACAAAATAAACCACGATGTCTGATCAACTTTCAGCACATTCTAAGAAAACATAAAGTTTTTTAACTCCAAGTCTCTAACATATCTCTCTTCATGTCTCTCTTCATATCCAAAAGAAAGACAACTTAAATGTTATTCTGATAACCCTAAATTGCTGGCTGGACGACATAATTTGGCACATACGCGAAAAAATGGACAACGTATTTTGATTTAAAACAGCCGTGTAGCTTGCACAAAAACAATTCAGATATCTAATTATCTTTATGTTAGCTTTAATTCGTCTGTTCTTGTTAAATAAAATTTTAATTTTAATTCAGCTATAACTCACTCGAAATTTCGAAGTTCAAGCCGACTTGTTAAAGCTCTTAGGAGCTCGAAACGAGCGAACTTCGTAGAGTTCGTTTACAATACCTGGCAGATAATTCTGGACCGGACGTTCCATATTAGTTGAAGAACTCACCTGCGAACAAAAGAAACTCAAATTAGTATAATTACGAATTGCAAGTCACCTTTTTATCCCCTTATTATTCATAATAAATAAATTATAACCTTTTTTTCTGTGTGTGACAAAGGCAGTCTTTATGAGAAGTAAACGTATGTCAACGCATTTGTTGCCGGCTGTTAACAGATAAGATTTCGCCAGGCGCCGCAAACGCACATGTGCGTTCAGCCTGCATGACCATGACAGCGACACTGGGCGAAAATCATAAAAGGTATTATATCTATTACTAACACCGTGTTAAGTCATATTGGCTAAAGAGTTAATCTTTTATGAATAATTAAAGTTTAAACATGAAACTACCGTGAGACTCACTCACAGTGAAAATAAACGGATCACTCACGTCTTAAAACGAGTTTAACTCGACATGTTTCGGGCTAAACCGTAGCCCTTCCTCTCGCACTTAGTGCACGTTTGGCAGCCGCCGTGACGTGCGACTCCGAGAGGAAGGGCTACGGTTTAGCCCGAAACATGTCGAGTTAAACTCGTTTTAAGACGTGAGTGATCCGTTTATTTTCACTAATAATTAAAGTTATTAAAAAGTAAAACAGTAACAGAAAACAATTTGACAAAGGTACATTTTTTTCCATTAAGACCCGGCTTTTGCTTGGATATTTTTAGTATTTCCTTGTAGTCTCCACCATCCGGTCGCCGGTTGTGACGAAAATTAAATGGGACCAATTCAAAAGTATCAAGTTTCAATCTAATTCGAAAATATTCTTAAATCAAGCCTCAAGGCAGCAAAGGATCGCTGAACACGATATTGATATTATAAAAGAAATGTACACGTGACGTAGAGCTCAAAAATATCTAATTGCACCAAAAATTTAAAAAAAAAACAAGATACTAGAGTCACATAAAAATGGCACTTATACCTTAGTAGGTAGGTATAAGACATTTTCGAAAAAATGTCTATCGCTTAACTAAGTGACCTGGATTTTTTCTCATTTTTTCCAGAGCTGTTTTATAACTTATAACTTGGCCTCCCTGTCCGGATCGTTGAGTTTTGGGACATCCCGTATATTTTTTAAGATAGGGGAAAATTTTACGAACAGGGACTGGACTGCTCTGGAGAGCATTCACGTCCGCCCATGGATGTCCATAACATTACATATAGTATGCCCCAAATGCCTGCCAAGGATGTCATTATGTAATGAACTGAAAGATTTTAAACTGACGCGCTATTCAATATCTTCCACCTGAATCGATTAACTTTTTAATAGTTCGTGAAGATAGAAGAGAAATTCAGCTTTCAAAACTTTTTCTTCGTGTTTTCAATGAAAAAAATGCAAGCGCATTCTTAAGTGGACGGGCGAAATAGACACTAACTTCTTTAATAAGACATAAAATGCAGCACGGCCGTCTATTTCTACGATCTCATTAAACTAGTTTTTAAAATAGCAGTTGCATTACCAGCGCCACATGGTTTTTGGTAAACCTATATAAGTTTGATTACGTAAAATCTCTCAAATTATGAATTATTTATTATGAAAAGCCTCTTTTCAGTAGAATTTTTAATACACTAAATTATTATATTATTATAGTTCAGGTAAGAAAAGGAGTACGTTTTTGAGAAATTGAAGCTTCTGGATCCTAAGTTCAAAATCTATGTTTAATTTGCACTCGATCTGCTTCCTCAAAACACTAAAGTTTTTGTATTCCATATGAATAATTTAATCTCCGTTATAATTTAAACGAGCACTAGTACGGCGGGAGAAAATTGTCCCGTCTCTCACCGTACCTGTGTTTCACAATCCATCTGTCGACGCCTCGTTCGCGAATGTTACAGTAATTGCTCACGTACTCACCTACATCTTTATAACTATCTCTAGTTCACTAAGTGTTGTTAGGATATCGTAATTAATTCCTGACCTTAATCACCTTCGAGTGTTGATCGATTTGACAGTCATTTGGTATCGGGTGCCAGAAAGTTTCGGTAAACTGCTTATAGATAATGTGAATTACGAAAACATTTCAGTAATTTTTTAAAATCGACAGTTCTTGCCATCAAAATAATATCATGTCGGTTTGGTAAGTAAGCATTAATAATTTGTCGACAATGATTATTATTGACATTCACTAAGGCCTATAATTAACTGGAAACTAGGAAAAAATGCATATTTAGATCGTGTGTATTGTTATCTTAAATACGAATAAAAAAAAGTACGCAATATAAGTAAAGACACGAAAAATGCAAGGAATAGTTACGTAGGTAGGTAATAATAAAATATTAGTAATCAAAATATTGCAACGCGAGTAGGCAGGCACCTTGTCATAACTGAACTCAGTGAACTGATTTAAACCACGGCAATGTTTCAGTTTTATTTTAGATCGCTCAAATTCAAACGTTAAATCTGCTTACCTCCCGCATTGTTTGAAGCGTTTTAATTTAGGTATTCACAATGGTTCATTTGTTATATAAGTGGGCAAAACTTGACAGAACTAAATATACTTCGGCAGTAGTTTCGAATTTCTCGTTTCGAATGAATCACGGCTTAAATAAAACATTACCTATACAATAGGATGCGTGAGGTTTTTCTTTCAAAAACTTAATAAGTTCAATGAGTTCACTCAGTACTTGTAGTTTCTCTACACAGGCTCTTATCCAGGTTTAACGGTGTATTTTACAGGAACGTTTGAAGATATTCTACGTTGATGAACATAGGTACGCGTGGGCTATAAAAACGAGGTAGGTAGCTCTGTTTTGCATGAACGCACATAAAAGTGGACTACTTCAAAAGGAAAAGTACAAACTTGGCGTTTTAGTTAGTAATTACCATAACAGGATGCAAATGAACGCGGTTTTTACGCTGGCCGGTCCGGTTGAACTTAGTTTGCTTTTTAAAAAATATTTAATTTTAAGAAAAATTTTGGAACATTTGAACCTCAAAGGTGTGTTTTGTTTTTTTATGACTTAAGTTAAAATAACAAAAAATTAAAACCGCCGAAAAAACTGTAAAGCAAAAAATAATACCTTTTTTGTTTACCCTTAATCTAGGTACCAGTTTGAAGTCGGTGCCTCAGCACTTAGCCAGGAGGAGTGGACCTATAATCGTCTACCGGATTGGCTTCTATCACTCCTCCTGGCTCGTGTTGAGGCACCGACTTCAAACTGGTACCTAGATTAAGGTCAAACAAAAAAGGTATTATTTTTTGCTTTTCACTTTTTTCGGCGGTTTAATTTTTTGTTAAAAAGTTTTTATTTTATACTTTTTTTCCATCCTTGGGGTAATTTTTTTTCCAAATTTATAATACCAACTTCAAGGTATACCCTATCTATCCAATAAAAAAGAATTATGAAAATCAGACTACTCTGTAAAAAGTTAGTCAATCATCCCCTGTTTTCCTATCCTTAGGGTAGGAACATTATTTCCAAATTTAAATGGGACCACCCTTGGGGTATACGCTTTCCAATAAAAAAAGAATCATCAAAATCCGACTACTCTGTAATAAGTTATGCGTGGTCATATAGTACAATCAGTAACTGAACAATCAATCAACCCCTGTTTTTCTACCCTTAAGGTAGGAATATTGTTTCCAAATTTAAATGGGACCACCCTCGGGGAATACGCTTTCCAATAAAAAAAGAATCATCAAAATCGGACTACTCTGTAAAAAGTTATGCGTGATCATAGATAAAAAAAAAAACAGCAAAAAAAAAATATATACACGTCGAATTGAGAACCTCCTCCTTTTGTTTTCGTCGGTTGAAAAGAGTACACCACCTTTTAATTAAAGTATCAAACTTTTTTTACAATTTCATAATAACAGTATTTTATAGTTTGCAGAGTTTTGTTGCAAGCGACGGTAAATTTTAAAATTACATTATAATTTAATTTTGCTTTGAAATATTACCAGTAAACGGGCTCGTTCTAACCTAAAGCGTCGTCGTCTGGTGCAAAATAAAACCACTAAAATATGACTTCATTTAACCACAGTTTCAATTTATACTCTTTTATATAAACTGGCGAAGACTTTTTAAAAATACTTCATGCAGGCGTAATAACATAAAGAATACAATAATGAATAATTTACGTCCTTGTTTAAAAAAAGTAAATATTCGGCCAAAGGCCAATAATAGCTAACCAAGAGGTCTCAAATTAATCTGGAAATATTTCATCAGATGGTTGTGTTAGTTTTAGTAGAAACTTTTACAGCAAAGGTTTTTCTTCGGAACTTTTGATTCAAAATGGGAAGTCATTATATTAAATTAATTAATTAATACACATAAGATAAATAAATATATAAGTAGTTTGAAAATAAAATATTAATTCACCTTAAAGAAATAGCCATAACTATTATCTAATACTAGTAAATAAGATAAAACAATAAAACAGACATAAAAATTCAAATCTACAATATAAAACTGCATAACAAACTCTCAGCAGCTTAACCTATTTCAACTATGCAACCTTGTCTAAGCTGAAGTAGTAGGTACACGAATAAATGTAATAATAAAGATTGGTGTATGGTTTAGGGGCACTTAAAAACGCTGAAGCGAAACTTTGATAGCTACGGTGGCGTGACCCGCCGCTAGGCCTAAAACCAGTCTAACGATGTTAATTGCGTAGAAATATGAACATCAAAATAAATGAGGTACAGCAAAATTACCGTAGGTATGGCGTTGTAAACTTTTACTGTGCAAAATTTTAGGGCTCTGATAAAATTATTGTGATATACCGACATTGACATATCATCAGTCAGGCATGACATGTGATATATTATGACGGTACAGATACGCACCTTTTCATTTCATAATTGATTGTTAGAATTATAATTATATTTCATCACTTTCGCGTCAGTTATCTGGAATGATGAACACAGTAGTAAATGATAAAGGCGGAATACAAAGAATGCGTTCGTTTCAAAAAGACATGCATGTCTTGCATTACGTAGTAAGCACTTAATAGTAAGTTCTACAGCAAATATTATTTATTTTTATTAGCAATACGGCGGCTCACCGAATCTAAGATTATTTAAAAGCGAAAAAGCGACGACGAGTGAGGGAGCGACGTTGTTCAATTGGTAGAACACCCAGGTTGGGGCGCACACCCAGGAGACGTAAGTGCTAAAGCGTTTAAGAATTGTATGTATAATTATGCTAGTGCGAGCAATAGTTTTTATGATAAATACGACCCTCATTGCGAATTTTGAAGCTTTATTAAAGCAACCCCTTTTGTCGTTAGACAGTTTCTGTCAGATCTATCTCTAATGGGTAGTTAAGACTGTTCTTTGACTGTATAGCGAACATATCACTCTTAATTAAACTGGGTCCTCGTGTTACCTTCCTGATATGTCCGACGCCTTGTTCAATGTAACCTTTTCATCAAAAGGGTAAGGATGATATAGTTTACTCCCTAGATCCCTGTTAACTTACGGTTTGTCCTGAAATAATAGATGCTATAACAATGACCATGCCCCTTTATGGAATTAACAGGATAATAAATACAACCGATATCTAAATATCTACAGAAATTATGGGCATTTTCGTCATCACGGCTATCTGGGGAAAATAGGTCAACTCTCACAATGGGCAGGTGCTTACTTAAATTATTATCGATTAGTTCATTCGGTTCGCGATTTTGAGATTATTTTGATGCTGTATTTGACGTTGATTATTTTTATGTATTATGATTAATTAGATACATAATCTACTTCGACATAAATAAGGTGTGGACCAATAAGTGTTACACCATTTTTTTGACAGTTACTGTAACAGAATAAACACAATAAGGCCGATTTTAATATTGCCTCGTAAGTGAAAATAGATTTCATGTTTTAAACCGTACATTTGAAATTAAAACATAGGATACTAAAGAAATTTATTGAATCAGGCGTTACTTTGCAGAGGTCCATATTAATGAACTGAAACAATTACTTTGTTCACCCGCGACTTGCGATAAGTAGTTACGTTTATGTGAGAAATGCGAGTTCATGCAGTTCCTACACCTCCACACTGTACGTACACACATAAATCACACAAACCCTACAATCACTACCACCAAATTATACTGACGCGTTTCGAAGTCAACCAGAGCTCATCTTCAGAGTAGGTACCACAACTATTCGCTATGCTTCCAAATGTTAGACCTGGTTAGAAACGCGACAGTTTCATAAATAAAAATACCTAGAAACGTAAACGTATTCTGGCAAATAAAGATTTACGTACTTACTTACTTACAGCCAAATTGATAACCTTCTCGTTTTCTTTGGAGTCGGTTAAAAAACAATTTAGTTTAATTTCATTTTGAGCTAAAATTTATTTTGCACTTTACACGCTAAAAAACTCACGAACGTCTAAATACAAGTACGCTGTTGCGATTATCCTTTTGTACATTTATTTTGTTTTTTTTTTCTTATTCAAAGTGTCTGGTTACTAACGAGCAAATTTTAATAAGACTGGCTTTTAAATTAGCTGAGAATACAATATTCTTTTAAGCTTCGTAAATGTGGATTATGAAAAGATGGCTAGGTACATATAATTTAAGTGTACCTACTTTTTTGTACTTTTGTGATCGTTAAATTACTATCCATATTTTGTTAACAAAGCTTTTTTGCACATTTTTGAATGAAATATGTTTAGTCTATTTAAATTAACTTCGTATTCTACGATCCTTTTATGAATTTATTTGAAATACATTAGTTCAAATTAAGTCATATCTAATCTACCATCCCATAAATATGAATTTGTATAAATTAATAAATAATAATAAATAATAATAAAGAGTACCGTGGTACTCTGACTGACTTTGACAATACTTATAAAGTGATTTTGCGCAGAATTAACTTATCAAAAATGAATAAAAAAATCAACTGCGAAAACTGAACAATCCTTTTCGGCGTCACCCTTTGTTAATTGTACGTTGACTGAAATATTATACCTTTGTCTCCTCGACGATTAAGCTCAATCTAATTACACCTTTTACGTTAAACTCCTTCAAGCTATTTTACCCGCATAGCGTGCTTAACGATTAGGCGTACTGAAATATATTCGCTTCTGGTGGCTTTCGATGTAAAAACAAATGAAAAACGAGCTATGACGCAACGTAAGACCATGTTTCATGAAGCCCCAGGTCACGAATATGCAGCAAGTCTTGTCGTTCTGTACCAGAATGCTGATATCGTGACACGACAGGTACGATTAACTCGGGCACTGCATTCGGAATTTCAATGTGAACACAGTGCATTGAACTCTCGCCGAGGTATACCTATTTCTACAAAGTGAAAAGGCTCTTACCCGCTGTTGTTATAACTAGCTTTATAGGTATGGTATAGGTAACGCCACCAGAGTTGTGGTCACGCACACAACCACATCTCATGTAATGACAGCGGGATTTTGACGTTTATTCGTACCGATAGCAAGATCAATAGACTCAACAGAACTTTTGGGCCCCGAGATACAGGCCTCTGCCTAGTTCGGGGTCCGCCGGATATCATTCTACAATTGTATTTCTCAATAATGATTTTATAAATAAATTTATTCTTATTCTTATTCTTTATTCTTAATTACAAAATTGACTAAAAATTTCTTTAACCTATTTCGTTAAGAATTATTTAAGAAAATACATTTAGTTCAAACTAAACAGAAAATAAAATATTTTGATCTATTTTATTTAATCAGATAAGCATATTTTTCGCTTTTTATAAAATACCGATTTTTTTGTTGCGAATATTTCTTATCAGTTTCAAATTGTTTTATTTCAAAAATAGGTTATATGATAAAAGAAAAATTATAATATGCTTAGTATTGCGTAGGTATTTCACCTTAAGATCATAATAATTCACGTTTTCATTCACTCATTCATTTCATTAACGACCGCTTTAGCCTAGTTGGTAGTGACCCTGCCTACGAAGCAAGAGGTCCTGGGTTCGAATCCCGGTAAGGGCATTTATTTGTGTGATGAGCACGAATATTTGTTCCTGAGTTATGGATGTTTTCAATGTATTTAAGTATTTATTTATCTATATAAATAAGTATGTTTATCGTCGTCTAGTACCCATAGTACAAGCTTTGCTTAGTTTGGGACTAGGTCGATTTGTGTAAGATTGACCCCTAATATTTATTTATTTTATTTTATTTATTGTTTAGTCATTCGCTACTTTTTTTGCAATCAGTAGTTTATGTAGCTGTGTGTGTAATCATTCGCTTCAACTCTGATGGCGTGCGTTACCTATGGTAAAATTATTCGTATTACTCGTATGTAGGTACGTATTATTCGTATGTTAGTGTTCCGTTCCTGCGACTGACTTATGTAAATGTTTAAAACTGTGCTAGTGGAAGGGAGTCAAAGACAGTGAATTTTAATTATACAACGTGTCTCTACTCTCTGGACACAGACAGAAATCCCGAGTAAAGTTCCTTCTCAGGAATGTTGTACTTTTTTTTCTTTTTTTTTTTACTTAAGTAGATAAAAAATAAAATTAATACCCACAAACAAATCAACAATAAGTAGGGTAGTTGTTCGCAATGAGTTTTGCAGTTCAGAAATCAGAAGTTGAAATACTCTTTAATTACCATCTACATCTTCTACATACGGTTGTCCCAAAGTATTAAATCGTAAATCAGTAATTTCTCCGTTAATGCGATGGCGTTTGGTGCGAGGCTTTGTACATAGCTTACAAATAATCTAATCAACACGTCCTATTCGACGTAGACGTAGAGGGTAGCGACACGTTGTATAGTACAAGTTATATAAATGTTTCTACAACGATCTTTATAAATAAAGATTTCATAATTTGCAGAAATATTATTTCATATTTTTTTTTTATTAAAATAGAAAACATTAACATATAATCTTACTAATATTACAACGCGAAATTTTTGTATGGTTGACGGATTCTAATGATTTTGGCATACATTTTGTAACCTAGATTAACATATAGGATACTTTTTACCCGGAAAATTGTATAGTTCCCGCGGCATACCGATAAACGAACTCTTCGCAAACGGAGTCGCGGGAAACAGCCCGTACTTTTAATACTAAAGCTGAGAAGAAGCTCTTCAGATAAAATATGCTATAAATAAATTAAAAATTACAAAGAAAATCACGTCTTCACACACCGTATGCGGGCTGTGTAAGGCATTTTACAGCGCAGATTCTTAGCACGAATTTAACTCAACCTTTGTTAAGATAATAGCAAAGTAATATACGTAAAGTGAAATTTATGCAACCTGGGTCGCGTACATTTAAATAGAAGTATACAACTTAGTGCAATACCTAGTGAATAACAACACTTTTAGTTTCTAAACCCAAACAGGCATCGTCGTCATCCAGCCTATACATCCTGCTGCAGAACACAGGACTCTCAGAATAAGGGGGGTTTGGGCCGTAGTTCCCACGCGGGCCCAGTACGGATTGAGAACTTCACACAAACCAATGGATTTCTTCGCAGGTATGTGCAGTTTCCTCACAAAGTTTTCCTTTACCGTAAAGCTCATAGTGAATTTCAAATATAATGGCGCCTTACATCTTTCATAAATAGGAACTTAAATTACTGTTTTGTTTATATTTTGCGGGTATAAGTACACATGTAGGCTAAGTAAGGCCCTATTTACATTATTCCAGTAAAATCGTTCCAGTAGCTGCGGTGCTCGATCGACCTCTCTAACTCGTTAGCATCGCCCTGCTATGTCGTCCTACTGGAATGATTTTACTGGAATAATATAACAGGGCTTAAACAGTACGAATAACATTGAATTTTTTAAAATATTCCATTTCTTGACATTAAGCTGGTGAATAAATTTATCGACCATAACCTTAATATATTATGACCAGCTGCGTTTGAGGCAAAACAGCGAAAATAACTGAATATCCCTTGGGGTTACAAAAAATATTTTCCCCTTTGAATGTAACCGAGACCCTTGACTGGTTGTAACTCCATTTGACGAGGGAATATTTTCATATAAATATTTATGATTTATAAAACAAAAAAGCATTGGCTTACCTTAATTATCAGGTCGATATTTGACTTCGTAAAGATATGATTCAATGAGACTACTCTTGTACAGTTGAACCAACTGAATTGTGACTCACCGTGGAACCTTATCACTGAAAATTTCACAGTGACATCGCATTGCTTGATAAGGAAAACTACTGTGAAAACGTTCTACGATGGATCATAAATCAAATGGTTCGACTGTACCTCAATAGGCATTATGGACTACGCAACATGATGATGATTAAAAGAGATAGGATACGTAATCAGGGTATCCTATTATCTCGCCTCATTCGTTTTATTCTTATTTCGTCTCATTCTGTTTTCGTTACTTCGTCTTGTTCGCTATCCGTCATTATCTTATTTGGTCAAATTCTGTAACTTGTCTCTCTCTTAATAAGTCTTAGTCTTTTTTCGTCACGGTCTTCCTTGAGCTCATTCGTCGTTCTTCCCTTTTGTGTTTTGTCTCATTTACTTACGAACATTTATTTACCAGCACCGAACTTATCGAAATAATTTTGGCGAATAAGTAAATGAGACAAAAAACGAAAGAAAAGAACGACAAATGTGTCCAAAAAAAACCGTGACGAAAAACGAATAAGACGTATTAAAAGATAGACAAGTTGCAGAATTTGACCAAAAAAGATAGTGACAGATAGCGAACAAGACGAAGACGAATACAGAATGAAACATAATAAGAAATTAACGAAAATCGAATAAGGCGAGGTAATAGGATACCGTAATTAGCACACCGAAAATTAAGTGAAAAAACTGCGACAAATTGTACTCCTAAAACAACAATGAAGTAACTGCAACTTTTTTTCAAAAAAGGAAAATAATGACAGTGAACGGTCAAAAATCGACCAAACTTGCGATGTCGACTTTCAAGCAATTCCGTAAGATACCGCCAGGGAAGATTGTGTCGATGTTGTGTCGCGTGGTGTTGGGTTTAGAATTACATTCCCGTGGGATACCGTTTGTTAAAGTAATGATTTGTAACCTCATTACTAATAGTTTAAATATCTGTGGTATAAGAAGAAGAAGACTTGACGTCGTTACATTTGATTTGTCACATGATTGATTTGTTTTGTGTATGATGATTGTAATAAATATGAATCCACGGTAGGGATTCGATTTGTGGCATTCGAATATGGCGGATGTAGACAGTATCTAATTTTGGTATTTCTGTTGCTTTGGCTAGTTGTAGTATAATTTTGATAGTGTTTTATGCGGCGATTAACCTTAACTGTTACAGTGATCACAAAATTCTATATTGCTCTAGTGTCTGACATTTTTTAATGCGCAAGTTGTCTCCACGTGGTTTCTGGAATTTTACTATCAAGTTGCAAAAACTACAATCACCGTACAACGTCGCTCCAAAAGAGAGCAATTAACTGACATTGGCACACGCTTAGTGGCCGCCATTAAGGAAGAAGAAGAAGAAGAATCCACGGTAATCCATCGCATATTATTTAACACCGATAAAAAAATGCTTCGTAGATGGAGACGCAGACAACAACTAGTAAATTATGCAATAATAGGCTTTAATGTTATTATAGAATTAACTTACTCTGTAATTTGAAGCTGTTGGTTCTCCAACATAATTATATTATACCTCTATTTCTTTATAAAATCTTGGTTTTCTACGTGAAATATCATACCGCGTCCCCGCAAATATTTACGTTGTTTCCGTCTTCAAGATGAGTAACTCTGTTTAGTAAGCTTCATTTATTTTGATCTTATTTCAGTTAACGAAGCGGTGTAGGGACCCCATTTGAACAAATATCATGATTTGAAGATGTAACCACTTATCTACGAAGTCGGATCTACAAACGATTTAATGAAGACAGAACTGAGGACATTTAACATTCCATCGTGCAGCCCACATAATGTAACTATCAGAAGAAATTAATATTCATAACACCTGGAAGCTGGTTAATTTACTGAGGCTTAACTTGTGAAGTGTATTTATGAGCTAAGTATTATACAGGGTTATTTGTAATTCACTAGCATGGTTTTAACCCTAAACTCCTACCACTAAAAAAAATGTTTTTTGTTTTACGGCTTTTGTCATAACTTAATATATTTAGTGTAAAATAACGTTTTAAAAATTTGAGATTACCTCTTATTTTTACGATACTCTTTGTATTTGTATGGGACAAAAAGTGCTTCATTTTAAAAAGTCGTAAAACAAATAACATTTGTTTGAGTGATAGGAATTCAGGGTTAAGAGGATGTCAGTGAATTACAAATAACCCTGTAGAGATCATCTTGTCTAAAATTGAATACTCTACAATTGATTTAATATTTATTATTATTTGTTTGTTGCTTATTGATGATAAAACGACTGAATAAATTTGAACGAAAGATATGTAACCTCACATTCCCAGGATGAATGGCGTAGGAAAGCCCCCAATAAAACGGGCCGACGGTCTCGTAAAGGTTCCAGGAACCACTTGAATGCGGGGAGCACAGGACTGGTCGCTGTAAAACTTTATGGGGGAGGCATTTGTCCAGCAGTGGACGTCTTTTCGCTGATATGATGATGATTTCCGTAAAAATTTTCTTTGATACAACAGTGAACAAAATAAATACCAAACTTTACCAAAGCCTGATACCGTATTTAACAGGTAGGTATAATCTTATAGTTCATTGTAAATAGTTATAGCGGTTTACATTAATAAACTAGGTAATGTTTACCAAGTAAAGCCAGTTATTGGGGTTTAATTTGTAGGAATAACAACGCTAAATTTTGAACAGCTCTTGAGTGAATAGTCACTGATATAACGAGCAATAATCACTTAAACAAGAATAATTTATAGATGAACTAGCTCTGGAGTGTGAATTTTATTATTTGATTCTACTTCAACTTCTATTCGGGTACTTATGTACGTGTTATAAACCCTGTAATGGATAAAAAGAAAGAAACAAACACAATTTGCAAATGTTGAGATACATGCAAAAATAAGTACCATTAGTAAAAGTTATGAGAATTTCATAGCATACCATGATTGATTGATGATTCTAAGATATTGGTTGATTTCAGTATTTTAACTCGAATAAAAAGTACTAAAGTATATAAAAAAAAAAAAATTTAAACTGTTTATTACTTTCATAAGAAATACAAAATTAATTATTAATATTATTAGTACAATCTTTTAAATTTTAAGATTATATACTAACAACTTACTTTCATTAACACTACATTAACTTAATATAATTAGTTAATATTTGTTAATAGATACTTTTTAACAATACTCTTAGTGCTGTTTTGGCTTATTAAGTATACAATTTATGGTATTGTTAGGGAAGCTGTTTAGGATATGTGGCAAGTAATTTGACCACACTCTTTTGCCATATTGATTTATGCTCTTAGGTATCTTGAAATAGGGTTGATTGGTTAAGTGCCGGAGGTTGGCTGGTCTTGTATATCTATCTAGTTTCTCTATTTGGTTCTTATACTCTAATATCACAGCTAATTTTACCTTATCAAATACACTCAGGACTCGACAATATTGGAACAATTTGTTATAGTTATTTCTAATCTAATAAAATCGTTACATAATGTAATGAGCACTTGAAATCTCGTACCTTAGCCCACTCGGCAATCCCTTGTGGGCAATCACAGTACTTGACTTTAAAAAGCTCTTTTGTGTGTTTCTATTATTCCAGTAGAGAATAAAAGAAAAATTACCCGAAAAATTAGTGTTTCAGAATAAGACAGTACGTATTATTACCACCATTGGCTACAACTGGTAGGTATTAATTAGTTAATTCCACAGTGATTTCAACAATACTTATTAACCAAGGGAAAGAACAGCCACTATTAGAAACAGGAATATTGTAAACTAGCTATTATTACCACTACTTTTTACTAATTCGATTATCGTTGTCTCGCGGGAGCCATGCAAATTTCCGAGAAAAAGTATCCTATATGTTAATCCAGGTTACAAACTATCTGTGTACCAAATTTCATGAAAATCTGTTAAACCGTTGTAGCGTGAAAGAGTAACAAACATTCATTAATCCATCCATCCATCCATCATTTGCGTTTATAATATTATTATAAGTAAGAGTAAGACAATAGAAAAAAAAAACATATAAAACTCGAAACTTGTAGTAGGTACTTAAATACATTCTTTTAACGAGCTTTATGCTCTGAGTTAACAGCTCATAGTATAACACAGCACACATATTAACTAGTACAAATAAAACATTGTAGCATGAAAGTCATTTAACTCCACTTGAATAAATATTCCTGCAAAATAGAGCAAAATATACACCTTAAAATAAGTCAATGGTACAGTCGAGTTCACCAATATCTGTATCGCCAACCTTTCATAAATATCTATACATAGACCTTATGTTACCGTATGTTAGTATGTTACCGTAATAAGGTCTATGTATAGATATTTATGAAAGGTTGACTGTACAGATATTGGTGAACTCGACTGTACAGCGTGTAAATCAAGCTATTTGACATTTTGCTATTCACGGCCCCATTTGAGTTGAAAGCTTTTTCTCGCTGAATAAAGTTAAGCACTTAGAATACAGTCAATTGACTAAGAACTGAATAATATTCGAATATCTGTGCTTGCCAGTTATATACTTATTCAATCGCTTTTTCAAGTATAAAAGCGGATAAAACGATGGCATTAACTGACTAAGAAGATGGTTAGTCGTCAAGTCACAATTTGACTTTTTTAAATGAGTGCTTACTGTGATTATTCAATAAACTTTAATGCGGCAATTACACTACTTCGTTCGCCTAATGCGGTCACCGAACTTGTTTCGAACTATTTCGGCGACCGAACGTCGTCTTCACATTACTCTGTCCGCCTAATGCGGTGGCCATATCTAGGCGGTGGCAGCTGTCGCTCGCCGAATGCGGCCCACTACAGTGTTCTTTACACTGTTGCGGCCACCGCAAGTGGCATGCGGTCGTTGACTTAATTTGGTTTGTTATAGTTTAAACAACATAAAGTAATAGTTATGTAAAGCGGGACCTCCTGTTACAGGTATATCCAACACCTACTTTTATTAAACGATTTTATATCGAAATAGTCATTTTTTTAACTATTCTAAACTAAAAGTAGGTACTTAGGTACATTAGCAAACAGAAAAAAACTAAAACATTATAGTGAAAAGGAATCCCCTAGGCAAGGTTCAAAAGGTACTGGCAGGAACGCTATTTGAATTTTAAATGTTCTTAATTATAAATACTTGCATCTTACATAAATCATTGATCGACATAATTGTCATAAACTCTCAATCGAAGGTTTTAGAGCGCTGAAAACAAGAACTATTTGCACGTTGCTAACACTGCAGAATGATCTGTTGAAATTGTTACAAAGTACTTACGTCTTATCAAGCACATCGATATAGCTTTAGTAATATATGGATCTCATATCTGATCTTACAAACCTACATAATCCTAAGGTTTTGTTTATTTTTTTTTAATTTGACCCATGTAAGCCTTCTGCCCATCCTTTTATTTTCGTTGAAAAGCGCTTACCGATTTTATTTTCATCACACTAACTTGCTGTTTCATGCTTCTTTTCAACTCCAACCCTATTTAACTAATTCGTACTAGTCACCGCGTGTAGCAGAAATATTTCCAAATACCGAATAATGCAGAAGAAAATCCGTTCCATCGTAATGGACTAATGATACATTAATGTTCCCGTCGGGTAAGATTCTACTTTTTATCAAAGAGAAGCAGAAAATTTTTAAGAAGATTGTTGACATGAATTAAATCCGATACTTTAGTATCCTATCCACTATTAATTTATTAATTAGAAAGTTTGTGAAGATGTTTGAATTTTTAGATGTTTGGATGCACAGCTGAACGGATTTAAATGAAACTTGGCGTACAAACATACAAATATCTGGATTGAGGCACAGGATACTTAGTATTCCGTAATGCGTTCCCGTGTGATAATATTTTAACTTTAAACAAGAATACGGGGTTCTTTCCAAGAACGTTGAAGTACCTCGGCTTTTAAAGTGAGTCTGCAATCAATAGATGGCGTTATCTGAACGAATATCGTTACCGTAATCTTTTTCAGACCATAAATCTAATATTGTAAATGTTTCTTGTGAAGGTTTCTTTGCGAGCGAAGCCGCGGGTTCAAACTATTGCATTCATGGAAGCTTCTGTTCTGGTTTTGGACGGCCGCCAGAGCTCAATGTAGTCCACTTATTTGTTATTCGACGACCACTATAGACCTAATATAGAACCAAGACAGCGAGAGTCGTAGCTTTCCTCGCTTAAAAGCATGTTACACGTCAATATGACAACCTTATTATAAAATAGCTTTACCAAATATACTGTTTAACTTTAGCAGTTCCATGTAAAGCGGAATTTGAAATGAAAGCAGTCGGATTTCACGGACCGCCGGCGGCGCAAGCCTGTCAAGCCTATGTACCCTACGCCTTTGAAGTGTTAAAGTATTCACGAACTTTTTTAAACGGCCGAGCCAGCGTGATATTCGGTGAGACTCACGTCATCGCCTATTTCGTACTGCCTAGACAAACACTTTCTTTTACATCAACTGTAATGTTGGCAAAATGGCAAGGTGCCATCTTTTTTTAATTAAAACAAGTGCGAAAGTACTCTGCGTAAGTCTGCACAAAATAATTTTCTTAATGTAACCACAGACTTTATTTTTGATGTCGTTTGCTCAGTCTATACTACCGCCACCGCTGGAAACAGGCTTCTTCTCAAAATGAGATGGTTTGGTATTTAGTTCCTACGCCGACCCAGTCCGAATTTAGAACTTCACACCCAACATTGAATTACTTTGCAAGTGTTTGAAGGATTCCTTACGATGTTTTTCCTTCACCGTACAGCTTGTGGTAAATTTTAAATCTAATTTCGCATATCAATTCTGAAAAACTCAAAGAGCCCGTGATTCGAACCCATGAAGAAGCTTGAAAGAACATAGGTACGTCAAACCACGAGGCTAATTATGACGGCCATCTTTATGTGTTACTTAATAAAAACTTTTAAACGTAACTTTTATGACGTAAATCCGTTGCATCATTATCATCATCTCCCGAGTTTATTTCCCATATTTTTTGGGGTTGGAGCTCCTCGTCCTGTTCCACAATTTGAGGCATTTTATATCATTTCTGGATTCATATCTATCATTTTTATTGTCCACAGCACGTATTGTGTAGGTTAGTAAAATACAAATCGATCATTGGTGTACCCAGATGCAAGGCGGCAGCTACGCAAATCAATTCAGATCTCAATATATATGAGAGATTTATCGGAAAAACATTTAGAGCAACGGCAAATACGCTAGCGTGAGTAATAATAATAAAGTATCGAGTACGACATATTGACACTACTTTTAAAAAGCTCGTATGCCACAATTGGTAATTTTACTTTGTAAACTCTACTAACAATAATTTAAGGTTCAGTTTAGTTTACATACAAATTGAGATACGAGTTTTACAAAGCTTTTAAAGTACATACGAATAAGTATTACGAGTATGTACAGAATGAAATAGACAAGGCACAAGAGGCATTCCCTCATCGCTCTTCGAGTTGGCAAGGCATCGCAAAGCATCTCTCTGGCCAATATCACAGGAATGCGACCAGTAAAAATACTAATGGACCCACGTAACTATAATATGAGTACTTAAGTAGGTACTAGAAATATTATTGGGTGCTTTACATTTCCGCCTCTCTTGATATTAAATAATACATTCATACTGGACACTTCACACCTGTATCTCTAAAGGGGGTAAATAGAGCATATTTGGATACGTTTCGGAGCTACTTTTAGCAATTTAAGGTTTAAAGTGAAATAAAATTGGTACAATAGTGAAAGGTTGCCAGCTTATCGCCTACAATATAACCAATATATACATCTATTAAATAATGGTACTATGTATAATCTGTTTTCAAAATCACATTCTCTGCTATAACTCATATTTTCAGAAAATTTTCTTTGTAGTACCTAGACTTAGGTATGAAAAAAAAATGTACCTTTAGCTATTTAGTCGTACTATTAGCTGCCTCGTATTTTCCTCGTGCGAATTTTTTATTTCTCTAGACCACTGTGAATTTTTTTCAGAGCAATATCTGACAAAGAAACTCATTATCATTAAGCATAGTTAACCAATTACGTTTACTATGAGCGAGCGTTCTAAAATAGGTCCCGATTAAACATTTCGCTTTACCTACTAGACATTTAACGAGCAGTTTTGAGCACTAAAGCGTTACCAGCTAGCTTATTTTCATTCCCCGCCTCATACTCGTAAAAGAAGCAATTACAACCAAACGGAGTTCTTACTGCATTATGAAAAGGTGTAGTTCTTAACTTCAAACACTAGCAGCATAAAACTTTGAGGAACTTCAATAGTCATGAATAATTTCGCACTAAATAATGAGCACGTGGATCAAATTACTTATGTATGACTAGGGAAGCCCGGGACCATTGCGGCGGACCCCGAGTCTGTATGCGTGTATGTATCCAAAACAGCAACTGGCGGTGGAAATCTACATGTTAAATTATTAGCAGGAAACAGATAGATAAAATAATCTAATATATAAAAATCTCGTGTCACGGTGTTTGTTACTGAACTCCTCCGAAACGGCTTGGCCGATTTTTATGAAACTTTTTTTCTCTGTATTCGGTAGGTCTGAGAATAGGCCGTAGGCTATTTTTTATACCTACCCATATTCTTCGCAGACGGAGTCGCGGGCAACAGCTAGTAATAAATAAATATCACGGGACAATTGACACTTGATCAAGTCCCAAAGTAAATGAAATTAAGCTTGTGTTATGTAACTATATATGTGTAGTAGGCAACGGTTAAATATACTACAATAGAATAATATAATACAATATATTATTTATTTATTTATAACTAATATGATTGCTTGGATTTTCCATTCTGAGTTAGTGGAGTCCACCCATAGCTCGGTATTTTCATTATAATGCATTTTACCAGCTTTGTATTAGGTCTGAAAAAGAGAACCGTTTGAAATTATAAGCGTAAAAAATAATAGTTTAAAAACACTAGAAAAACACGCTTTTATAAATGCACGTAAATACAAAAAATCAAAGTGCTCGTCAAGACGAATCAAACGAGCCCAAACTCGACGGAGTTGTGTCGTTTTATTGTGGAGTGCCTTTGGCCATCTTCCAGCTCCATCATCAGACCCTGGTTACCATCTGGGATCAAAGTGCTCGTCAAGACGAATCAAACGAGCCCAAACTCGACGGGGTTGTGTCATTTTATTACATAGTTCCTATGGCCACCATCCAGCTCCATCATCAGATCAGCTCCATGTTACCATAATATTCCATTGTCATCCAATTTACACATACGTGCAAAATTTCAGCTCAATCGGAAACCGGGAAGTGGGTCAAAATTATGTTCAAAGTTTCCATTACATACTTAGTTACATACCTCGACCTAATAAAAGCGTGTTAAAAAGGCACTAGCTAAGAGGACAGTGGAGAAGCAATCAATTTTAAAGATTTCAGTGTTAACTACCACCGACGACCGCTTTAGCCTAGTTGGTAGTGACCCTGCCTAAGAAGCAAGAGGTCCTGGGTTCGAATCCCGGTAAGGGCATTTATTTGTGTGATGAGCACGAGTTATGTTATGTTATGTTCCAGTTATGGATGTTTTCTATGTATTTAAGTATTTATTTATCTATATAAGTATGTTTATCGTCGTCTAGTACCCATAGTACAAGCTTTGCATAGTTTGGGACTAGGTCGATTTGTGTAAGATTGTCTCCTAATATTTATTTATTTATTTATTTTATTTAACTCATTGTTTGATTTTTATTTAGGACAAATATTTGGTCAGCTTACTGATTTTATTTACTTTATTCTGAAATAATGTTCATTTATTGCTTAAGTACTATGTCATTTTTGTACCTCTAAGTATTTTCCTTTATAACTGACCAAACAGATACAAAATTCCAAAGGCCATTGTCAAGAAAACTTTGATAGTGTAAGGCTACTATAAAATTAACGATTATTTCATGGACAGGGATGTTTGGTAATAATTCCGATCCGCATTAGTGATCCCTTGTCTCGAATTGGGGATGTCTATTTTTTTGCAATGTATAGTAAATCGAAAACCATTTCGAGATAAATGCTTTTTAACTCGTTTTCTGTAGTAATTTAATTTTAATATTATGTAATGCATTTATGCAGCATTAGCAATTGCGGAAACTCGTCCACACTGTGTAATTACACTAATAAGGCGATTACATTTCATTGGTAAAAATTAATGAATTTATTATATAACAAATAAGCAATGACCTTCATTTGACATTGGTGTAAATTGCGTGACCGGTTCAAGTCGTACTTTATTCTATGTGGTTAGAATTCTTCACAATTTACGCGTGGATTATACGGAGTTTGATTTGGACCCGCTGTCTGACATCTAGCACTTTTACAGTGCCAGTAAAGTGACACAGTGTATAGTGTACCACTACGCAAAAAATAATTAAAGGGGTTGCCTTATCGTACGCATTTAGATAGATTTAGAAATTTGGCATTGTGGGAGCCCTCAATTATAATCTGACGTCATCAACTAAAATAGTTTCAATAATTAATTTTAAAAAAAGTAGAGAACTAAATGACAAAATATTGAAATTAGTTCCTTATAACTGACTTTTCTATACAAAAAAAATATAAAAACCACTGGTAATTTTTTTTAGACATTCCCAATTGTGTAAGTGTGTGTAAAAAATTACTTGCGTGTATAAAATACTTTCCTTCCTTAAGACCTTAATACCTTCTTATGTATGACGGATGATGTTTACGTACCTATTTAGATTTAAAAATAAATTGATTTAGCAATACTATTTTGTAATTACTTCGAATAATTTGTTATTTTTCTTTATTGTGTCTGGATTCAAGTTTATTTTATGTCTGCATATTTTTATAAAATATTTGCACTGTTAAGCTTAGCTGATTATTTCTTTATTTTAATTATTTATGATAGCTCGTTTAGCCTGCGATACACAGTTCTCTAGTAACCCTAGTGCAGGCATACGTGTTACATAGACTTTTGTAAAACATTCTTTAACGACCGCTTTAGCCTAGTTGGTAGTGACCCTGCCTACGAAGCAAGAGGTCCTGGGTTCAAATCCCGGTAAGGGCATTTATTTGTGTGATGAGCACGAATATTTGTTCCTGAGTTATGGATGTTTTCTAAGTATTTAAGTATTTATTTATCTATATAAGTATGTTTATCCGTTGCTTAGTACCCATAACACAAGCTTTGCTAAGCTTACTTTGGGACTAGGTCAATTGGTGTGAATTGTCCCATGATATTTATTTATATTATTATTATTTATTTATTGTATTTCTTGTCATCTTGTACTGCAAATTATTGAATAAATTATCTTATCTTATCTTATCTTACTTTAATTTAATAATATTGTAGATTTGCTTGAATAAAAAAATGTCTTGTTGGGTTTTTGCCGAATTCTTTTCAACAGGGTTTGTCCGAACCGGTGGTAGATTCTTCGACTTTCATAAGTGCTTGATATTGGTGCTTGGTGCTTGGTCTGAATAAATAGATTTATTATTCAATCAATCAATCAATCAATCAATCAATCATTTATTTGCGATAAAACATACTTAAATGCATGCAAATACAATTTTAGATGAGACACAGAAAATATTTTATAGTACGAACGAAATTAGAAAATTAATTCTATTTAAATACAATGACAAAGATAAAATTACATTAATAAACTCAATTCAATTACATTAAAATAACAATAAAGTCAAATTAAAAGAAAGAATTAAACTAAAATTAAATTAGAGATGTATTGTCAGCGTTCAAGAAATAGTTAGAAAATAATCTAGAATAAATGAATAAAATTGAGCATTTGAATGAAAATTAAATACAGAAATGTCAAACGGAATAATTGATAAACAAATAAAAATTTGATATGCTACGGTTAAATAATTTAGTCTAACGCATTAGCGTAATATTCTTTAATGGAGTAATAGGGTCTAGTCATAAAATTATCTTTTAGTTTTCGTTCAAATGTTCTCAGATCACTGCACCCCCTTATGCTATTATCCAATTTATTATACACTCTTATTGCAGTATTAGTTAGGCCTTTATTAAAATATTTAAAATTACATTTAGTCACCGAAAATTTATTTTTATTTCTAAACTGATGCACATTTTGTTTAGCTACCCTGAATTGGTCTTTATTTTTAAATACATATAAGCAAATAAATATTATTATTATTATAACCTAAATTAACTAAAGATATTTTGATTTTGACTTCAAATTATTTTCTATTATTAGGTACCTACTTATCTTTGAATTAACTTTCAACCACAATAATCTTCCATAGATAATATGTTGTGATCGCGAAAAGATCATTGTCTATAGATATATTCCACAAGATCTTGGTATTAATCCCTATCATTTATCACGGCTTTCTTTGTCTGTTTTTACAGATACCTAAACACGAAGCCAGGCCACTGGGGGCTTGGGGAAAAACAAATGCATACAAAATAAGGTAAAAAAATGAGACACGATATTTGGTAGATCCTTGCGGCTCTTGATTATTCTGACCGTCATAGAGTATTTTCCTCTATTCAGGATATTTTATATACGCCTTATTATTCAAGTTAAGTTTTAAAGAAATGGAAACCACCGCATCTATAGATCCTTTATAATAGCATAGATACAATCAAGCGTTCATTACAAGTTCTATGACTCAGGCGAAAACTAGTATTTTAATACTAATGACAATAACGTTATAATAATTATATCATACTTATTACAAACTGAAACATGGATGCATAGAAAAACCCAGAAAAAAGACAGGTCGGGACTTAGACACTGATTTTCCCTATGCATCACACATTACAGCTTGCTTAATCACTTATTGCAGCAATCTAGCGACATCTAAAAAAGTAAAAAAATTGGAGTTAAAAAATAAAAAATACAAAAAGACTCCCAAAAACCAATCTTGACAATAACGTTTTCGATCTAAACGTAAACTGATTTGGACCGATTTTGATACTCTGCTGTCAGTTAAAACAAAATCTATAGTAAACGGTTGTCACACTCAACAAGTTTAGTATGTAACGTTTATTTTCCTATGGTTGACATCTATACTAATATTATAAAGAGGAAAGATTTGATTGTTTGTTTGTATGTTTGTTTGCATTGAATAGGCTCAAGGCTCTGAAACTACCGGACCGATTTCAAAAATTCTTTTGCCGTTAGAAAGCTACATTACCACAGAGTGACATAGGTATTATACCGCAGGAAAATACCTTTTCCTACGGGAAAATTAATTTTATCGCGGGCGAAGCTGCGGACTGAAGGCTAGTTGTAAATATTCAAAAACTCCATAGCCGTGCCATGTGTCAGGATATATACTTGATAGTAGCCGTCAACTGAAGGTTTTCTCGATTAGTTTTTTTATGAATCACTAAAACAATGTTAACTGAATTTTATTGCGTAATTAAAAAAGAACTTTAAGGCCGTGGACGGTTCATTGCGTGGCAGAGACGTCGCCGCACACTGACATTAAGTTTCAGCCTCAAGGTATTAAATCTAGCTTTTAGGTTGACTGACAACATATGAAAAATTGGTCGAAATTGGTTAACGTTTAGAGGGTAGTAGACTCTGGCTAATGAAAGTTGAAAATTTATTTCAAAGTTTTAAATAGCAACAATCTAGGTTACTGTGGATGGTATGTGCATTTTGATACTTTATTTATCATTTAAATTTAAATACTAGTACGTAACTATATCGGACTCCTTTCTTCTTCATAAAACCAGCGAAGGTCACGATTTTACCAAAGTCTTATCGAAATCGGTTTTATGGCTTAGTTGTGAAAATTTTATAAAAAACAAACAGTTATTTTTACAAATACCTGTGCCCCTGTGGGACGTTTAAATAATAAATGGGCTAGGATATCGTTTTTGCACACTATACACGGTGTTGCAACACGCCTATTTTTTAAATTTGCCGCTATTTTCTAGTGTCATCTGTCACTTGCCAGTCTAGTCTTAATATATAACAGAAGAAACTGACTGACTGACTGACTGACTGACTGACTGACATATCAACGCACAGCCGAAACCACTGGGCCTAGAGATTCAAAATTTGGCATGTAGGTTCCTTATAAGGTCTAGGGGTGCACTAAGAAAGGATTTTTCAAAATTCACTCCCTAAGGGGGTAAAAAGGGGGTTCAAAGTTTGTATGGGGAAACAAGATTAGTTCGACTATTTTATTCGAAACTTCACAGAAATACTCCTAATGATAAATGAGTAAACACGTGTTTCAGGTTTTTTGAGAATTCAACCCCTAAAAGGGGGGAAAGGGGTAACAAAATCTGAAAATCAACATGGGTGTTGTTTCTATGGTTTATCGGGTCGCTGGTTATGAAAACAACAACGGTTTTAAAATCCGACGTGGCAGACGTAAAATACCATCTCCCTGGATGGGGTGCGATGGGGTTGAAATATCTAAATAAACTAAATGACTGTTGATATATCAACGCACAGCCCAAACTACTGGACCTAGAGACTTGAAATTTTGCACATAGATACCTTATACAATGTAGGCATCCACTAAGGAAGGATTTTTGGGAATTCCCACGGGAAAGGGAAAAAACGGGATTTATATATTCGATTCCGAGTGACCCTATCTCAGTAACTATAATAACTAGACTCTTCAAATTTAATGCACAAGTAGGTATTACATTATTTAAAACATTAATTTCAGGATTTTTCAAAATTCCCACGGGATAAGGAAAAAACGGGATTTATATATTCAGTTCAACGGGATCCTATGAACTATAATTACTAGACTCTTCAAATTTGGCATAGATGTAGGTTATTATAAATTTCCATGGGATAAGGAAATAAACGGGATTTTTCGTTTTACTGGTCGTAGAAAGCTGAAATTCGGCATGTAGGTTGTTTGGGGAGTATTGAGCTGGATTGAGAAAGGACTTTCCCATATTCCCACGGGAACGGGAAAAAACGGGATTTTTCGTTTTACTGGTCGTAGAAAGCTGAAATTCGGCATGTAGGTCGTTTGGGGAGTGTAGAGGAGCATTAAGAGAGGACTTTCCAAAATTCCCACGGGAACGGGAAAAACGGGATTTTTCGTTTTACTGGTCATAGAAAGCTGAAATTTGCAAGTGGGTTCCTTGGGGAGTGTAGAGCTGAATTGAGAGAGGACTTTCCAAAATTCCCACGGGAACGGGAAAAAACAGGATTTTTCGTTTTACTGGTCGTAGAAAGCTGAAATCCGGTATGTAGGTTGCTTGGAGAGTGTAGAGGAGCATTGAGAGAGGACTTTCCCAAATTCCAACGGGAACGGGAAAAAACGGGATTTTTCGTTTTACTGGTTGTAGAAAGCTGAAATTCGGCATGTAGGTTGTTTGGAGAGTGTCGAGGAGCATTGAGAGAGGACTTTCCAAAATTCCCACAGGAACGGGAAAAACGGGCTTTTTCGTTTTACTGTTCATAGAAAGCTGAAATCTGGCAAGTGGGTTCCTTGGGGAGTGTAGGGGAGCATTAAGAAAACATTTCCCGAAATTCTTACGGGAACGGGAAAAAACGGGATTTTACGTTTTACTGGTTGTAGAAAGCTAAAATTTCAAAATTAATAAGTTTATACTGTAAGTAGGCCGCAAAGGGCACTTTAACCGACTTCTATAAAAAAGGAGGAGGTTATGCATTCCACTTTATGAATTTTTTTATGTAGGTATGTTCACCGATTTCTCGGTCAATTGTGGGACTGTTTGCTTGCTTGTCTGTATGCTTGCTTGCTTGACATCTTGGTTCTTTGGAATACTCATAGTACACGAGAGCGAAGCCGCGGGCAAAAGCTAGTAGGTAATAAATAGTTTGAGGTATTTATAAAACGTTTTTGCTATCTTCGTCCTGGGTTAGCAACTTGAAAACGTCAGTAAACCCAAGTAATAATAAAGAAAATGATGGTCAAAGAACTTGATAGAAAATTAGCCATGTCGGTGCAAAGTGATATTAAAGGGGATTCCAATGGAGGGTAGCCTTTTCATTTCCAATATCATTTGTAATGTCATTTGTAGCAATAATTCTATAATTGCCACTGTTTACGGCGACGGGGTCGTTATCGACAGCTGCCTCTTTCTTTTATTGCCTTCTCTGCACCGGGAACCCCAACTAAATGTTAATTTATACAGGGTGATTCTGGAAAAGTGATCTGGATCAACTCTACGCAACTCAGTGAATGTATGCAATAGGTACTACTTTATTTGCGTGATACATTTAAATTTTTGTTTTATAATAGAATAGAATAGAATAGAATTATTGATTTCTGTTTAGAGTTACATTTAAGTACAATTTGTATTAATTGTGCCAAACTACAGAACAGTTTGTCGGCACTTTAGCTCTTGGTTTATGAAATTACAAATTACAAGCAACGCTAAACATAGGTATAGTTAGTATTAGTATTTGAAATGGTGTTATAACTTATGACATTATACAAATTTAAACTATTTAACTATTACAACAAGCATGATACATATGCACCGCACTTGTTGCTAAACAATTAATTTTTAATTATCAATAAAGAACTTTTTTAATTTTAACTTAATTAAATGTTTTTTTGTTATTTCTAAATCCCTAATGAGTTCAAATTTGAGGAATCAGGTAACTACTAGTTAGTAAACTAGCTGTTTCCCGCGATTCTGTCTGCGAAGAATTTGTTTATCGCTATCCCGTAGGAACTATGCAGTTTTCCAGGATAAAAACTATGCTACGGCTTTACCCGGACTCAAATTATTTCTATACCAAATTTCATCTAAATCGGTTCACCGGTTTAAGCGTGAAGAGTCTCACAGGACGAAACAACTAAAAACAAACCATACTAATCTTATTAAATACTCCTACGAAACGCTGGGTTAGGATTAATAGGTCATCAACGTCTTTGAAGGAAAGTCCGTAACGTAATACGTTATGGGAGCAAAACGTCCGCAATTTAAGAGGCCCTGTGTCAACCAATCAAAACGCCACATTCACGCCCGCAGTTAAATTGCACCCCAAACTACTAAGTACGTTAATGTAAAGTTGTATGTATTTCTTCTCCTTCTTTAAGAATAGTGTATTATGCATTAGGGAGGTTTGGTTTTTCTGTTATTTTTCGTTGATGATGATTTGCTTCAAGGGCATTTTTAATTGCGGACGATTTGCTCCCTGGGCTTTCTTCTCTGCGGTCCTTCTCATTAAACGGACATTATGCCTAGCAGACTAAATGCAATACAGGACGTTTTACTACTTTCAGTACTTTCAGTACGACCTACAACTCAAAATTGGAAACGCTAGCCTATAATTAACTAATGTTTGTTCTCGGGTTTTGGGTGTTTAATATGTATTTAAGTATGTATCTATCTATATAAGTATGCTTATCCGTTGCTTAGTACCCATAACACAAGATTTGCTAAGCTTACTTTGGGACTAGGTCAATTGGTGTGAATTGTCCCATGATATTTATATATATTTATATATTTATTTACAACTGAGATAGTTAGTGTTGGTAATGATCACGTCTCTTGAATCACCCTGTATATTAATGGCCGAAACGTCCGATTGTAGAATCACGTTAGGATTTCAATTGGATAAACTTTATGTGAAAAATTGCTAGGGAGATTTATGAATCGCATTGAAAAATAAATGGGACAAATTCCAATGTATACGGAACTTTACCATTTGTGCGTGATATTTTAACGAACCCGTCAGATACAAATGAAAACATAATTGCATGTTTACTAAAACTAAAAGCAAATAGAACTCCTATACACATCTCTGTCTGTTTAATATACTTATAGTTCCCATGCGGGCCCAGTGCGGATCGGGAACTTCAAACACACCATTGAATTTCTTCGCAGGTGTAGGCATACAAGTTTCCTCACGATGTTTTCCTTCACCCTAAACGCTACGCTAATTTTATTGAAGAAATAGACCTCAAAATTTCAAAACATCGTTCATCTTCGCTTGAATGAATTCAACTTTCGAGTATTTGCTAGAAATACACACGCCGGCAAAGACAATAGTACATAGTTGGGGGATTGCGACACCATACACTGTATTGTACTACAAGCTGTATGTATCACCTGTGCACACACGGCTTGGCACGGCACCTACTTACCCAATTGTTACAAGATTAAGATTACTGTGAATGACACACGGTTCTGTTCGGCATGTATGTAGATATGGCGATACTGGCAACCTTGTGATTGTAGGGATAGTTTACTTAATACAACTCCAAAGATTACATCATAGTTGAGTCAAGCGTTTTTATCCCCCGACACAAAAAGAGGGGTGCTATAAGTTAGACCGCTACGTGTGTGCGTGTCTGTCTGTGGCATCATAGCTCTTAAACGGGTGAACCGATTTGGATGCGGTTTATTTTATTTCAAATCTGGTTTCTTGGCAATGGTTCTTAGATATGTTTCATCAAAATTGGTTCAGCAGTTTCAAAGTTATCAGATCTTTTGTTATCTGCGGAAAGGATTTTAGACGCATAATGGGTATTTATTAAACAAGTTAGCTATGAAGTATCTTTTTGTATTTATTTTTTCAACTTCATTTTTTTATTACTTTTACGTTCATCCCGTGAAATCATATATTTCGTACTAAATACAAACTGAAATATAGATGCACAGAAAAAACCCCAGAAAAAAGACCAATGCTGGGAATCGAACCCAGGTCCTCAGCATTCCGTGCCGTGTGCCATACCCCTACACCACCACTGGTCTCCACCACCACTGACCAGTGTAGACCAGTGGTGGTGTAGGGGTATGGCACACGGCACGGAATGCTGAGGACCTGGGTTCGATTCCCAGCATTAGTCTTTTTTCTGGGGTTTTTTCTGTGCATCTATATTTCAGTTTGTATTTACTACGAAATATATGGGTATTTATTACCTATTCAATTTATTTTCAAGCGCATGTGCTACTCAATTTTTTAGGCTTTTAATTTTTTTAATTTATAGTTATTTCCGAACCATTTATTAGAAATGGCAGAAGATTCTGATAACATTTTCCAGTTGTCTGGTGGAAGTTCAAAATCTACAGCCAGTTCCTAAAAAATGTGACTTTAAAAATGGGCCAGATACCAACTAACAGATTCGACACAAGAATTTGATATCCGCAACTACGCGGCTCACCTCCGACGGTGTTAGCAGCAGTAACAGAGTACATTTTCGAGGTCTTATCATCATCATCTTTTACTCCGGTGGTAGGTTTCGGCCACGTCTGGTCACCACGCTATAGGTTGAGCCAGGCCGCTAAGGACTCGTCGTGTTCCGACCTGTTGCCTATAGTAGCCATTCTGGAGGAAGGTTCTGAGCAGCTGTTGTGCAGCGCACGCGTATCGGTTACAGTGCCCCGTATTTGTTACGCTGTTGTGATACGGTGTACCTACACTGCTTAGGGGCGCGCGCAAGACCTCGCTCAACTGCCTTCTTTCTGCTTATTCCCCTAAATCATATTTTTTATTATAGTACTTATATTGAAGTTTTAATTAAAAAAAAGTATGATTAGTCTATATGTTTATTCATACTGTAACAACACTTACCACGGTAAAATTTTCAGAGCTATACTATAGACAATCAAAATCAAAACGTTTATTCTGCAAGTAGGCCGCAAAGAGCACTTTTACATTGATTTTGAAGCCAATCGTATCTAATGCAACACGGTAGAATTAAGAAGTAAACTAAGATTACATACTTTTGCCGCTTCTGGCTTAACATTTTCCTATTTATTCTCTTTGGCCCACATTTTGTTTACAAAGCAGAAGAGCGAATCTACTAATGTATTATTGTGCAGACACGAGATGCTAAACCTATCAATGCTTCCTCGTGATCAGTAAATGCATTTAGTCGGCCCCTGTGCTTAAATATTTGTACAATAATTAATCAGGGAAATCGAGTATTTGCTTATCTTTTGTTTAGAATTATTAATGTATGTGGAATTGAAATGTATTTAAATGGATACTGGGTATTAAACGAACAGTTGGAATAAATAACTTACGAGTATCAATATCAGGATACTTACCAAACTAAGTGACAATTTAGAAGTGTATACCTACTTTAATAAATCAAGCATTTCGGTATTAAGATACGGTTTATCATTACAATTTAGCGTGTGAATCATTAAATTATCAGGAAAAACTAATAATCGTAATGAATTGCTGATCAGAGTCCCTTATAATAACCTAACTGTCAAAAAATAAACTCTAAAGCTTTAATTTTTCGTTTTAACTTTACAATATTTGAAACTAAGCAATATTATTTTAGCTTTAAGAGATTCATAAGTTTTTAGAATTAGGAGGTAATATTAATATTTCCAAGCAAAAGTTCTTTTACATCAGCGATAAGGATAGACACCTTTAGGCTTTTATTGTAATTAAAAATCCACTTTATTTTCTCTTAGAGCACGTGGCTTTCTACCCAGGGGCATGGCACGTTGGCCTCAATTAATTCAGACTGGAGATTGGATTGCCCACAGCAGATGGTAATGTTGCTTTGCATCTAAAGATCTTCGCCCACCTCACCGTACCATACCATAACCGTATCCGCCCGGACCAGAGCCTATCATTGCAGTTTGTACTTATATAAGTTAGGTAGGTATATACAAATTTGATTCAAAATTAGTGTTCCTAACTCAGTCAATACTGGATACTGGATAATATAATGCATCCACTCAATCGTTTTAATGCGAACGTTTTTAGGGTTCCGCACCACGAAAGGAAAAAGCGGAACCCTTATAGGTTCACTTTGTTGTCCGTCCGTCCGTCCGTCCGTCCGTCTGTCAAGACCCATTTTCTCAGGAATACGTGGAGGTATCAAGCTGAAATTTATATCAAATACTCAAATCTACTGTCCTTTGAAGCTGTGAAAAAAATCAATCTTCTAAGCCAACGCAATCCAAAGATACAGTCATTTTATGCCGCAAATTTTCGACACTCGCAAGGGAATCAAAACCTACAGGGTACTTCCCGTGAACTCAGAATCTTGAAATTCGGTACGAAGCAAGGTCTTATAAAGGAAAAATTGCGAAAAGCATAAATTTTTTGTCTGTCTGTCTATATCAGTAACCAATCTACAATGATCCCACACTGCGCACATTTTGCTTAGGAGCAGGGGTCGGCTAAGACTGGATGTTCATAGATACATATAAATTTGTTCGGAACCCTCGGTGCGCGAGTCCGACTCGCACTTGGCCGGTTTTTTGAACTATTCTTCGGAACAGCTTTATGTGTTAACACTACAATACAATACAATGATCTCTTTATTGTACATCACAAACAAAATAATACAGAAAAACAAGTACATGGACAAAAATAATATAAGGTAAGCAATAGGTTTACCTAGGTCTTTATTAGAATTCATTTTTTGTTACAATGTAAATTGACAAGATACGGCCACAATGATGCCTTGTGATCTTATCATTTTAGTATCTTTATTCTTCAAACTTCATTTATTAAGTGGTACTTACTACGTCTTTGCTATCGCGCTTTCAACTGAAACTTAGTGCCGTAGTTGCCATACCTCTATTTGTACTAAATATATTCCATCCCCCGCCTAACGGTGAGCTTAGCCAATGCACTGTGTTATTTGATCCATAAATTCGACCTGGATATATTCGTGGAAAATGTGACTTCGTTAGCCGGGGGACAAAACATGGCTCACACCGTCGCGTCGGCTAGCGTAACAGTCCGACTACGGTTATGGACGACAGGTTGTGCGATGAGCGTATCTTTAGTACATTGCACGTTTTGTAGTCTACCATTGTGGACCCATAGGTCTCGACCACGCAATGAATAGGGAAATCGCTTGTCGCACGGCTGGTCGTAAATAGACGTGACTGGATACGAAGTGCGGTGCAGCGACAAAGTAATCTCGTACCAACTTTCTGCTTGTAATCAGCGAACCGGTATTACGTCAACTAACGAGTTCCTTATGGTTATAACTTACAGTTGAAGCGGTTGTTCAGTTTGTAAAATGAATATAACTACGGAATAAAAGAAAGACGTAAGAGACGTAATGGTGGCCTAGTGATTTGACCTATGGCCTCTCAGGCGTGGATTCGAGTCCGGGCTTGCACTTCTGCGTTTGCAGAATATTACGTGCGAAATTATATTTGAAATTTACCATGAGTTTATGCAAGGAAAACACGAGGAAAATCTGTACACACCTGCAAAGAAATTCAATGGTAAGTATATGTGAAGTTCCAGATCCATACTGGGCTCGCGTAGAAACTACGGCCAAAGTCCTCTTCTCATGAGAGGAGGCCTGTGCCTTGCTACAGCCTACTGGCTGGGATCATAAGAAGAAAGAAGTTGGAAATTTCGAGGGGCGTGGACACACGCACCGTAACTTCGAACCAAGCTCTCACTTACCCTATAAATATACAAGTACGCAATTTGCTGTTACTCTTACTTACTAAGTTTCTTATGCGTATGGTGTCAGACACATGGCTGCTCTGCTATGCTGCGTTGGAGAGAACCAGTCTGCAGTCCGGAGTCATTCTAATGTTGTTATCTATGTGTGTATTGGTTCTAAACGCAATGCAAATGTGGAAACCTTTTCTATCTGTAAAAGTAGTCTGTATTCAGGGTATTTCAAAATTAACCAAGAATATTTCAGTAGACGGTTGAGTTAGTCCAACAGAACATCCCTGTAAATATTTTTCGTCAGAATTTTTAAATTAAAAGGTAGTCAATTCAATTTATGATAACATTTGTCAATCATAATCAAAAAATGTTGAGAAACATTGACAGGGATGTTCAGCCCAACTAATCAACCACCGGCTAAAATGTTCCAGATTAATTCGTGACGTGGTCGGCTGTTGCAATGTTATTGCAACTTTCGAACTCCAAAGAAAACAAAAGCTTCGATTGATTCACAGTTACAGTCAGCATCAAAAGTAACTGGTCACTTTTGTACCTTGTCGCTCTACAGTTAGGTGCAAAACGTCACACTTGATTGACAATTGTTTTATTACGACAAAGTACAAAAGTGACCAGCTACTTTTGATGCTGACCGTACATTAGACAATTTTCTTCGCATCTACTAGCGCTATAATCGCGAGCAGACTCAATCCGTGATTGTGACGGTTTAGATGCGCCGAAATATAAGGAACATGTTATACGTAATCGTGGTCAATATCCCGTAGTAAATATGTCTAGAATGTAAGGAAAATGTTACATGTTCAACTGTAGGTACACTAGATGATTTAGAAATTCGTGTTGCAACAACGGACACCGTTTATTAAATCCCATATGCACACATGTCTGACGAGAGAACATCCTGAGCGGATCGTCTACAAACTGACTTAGAAATCTCAATAATCTTGTTATCTTTGAACAATAAACAGACACTGCATATTTATTAACTATTTACAAGCTTTTACATTTGAAGTTCTACATTTGAAATTTGGAGTTCTAGTTAGTGTTATTGGCATGTTTGTGTTAAATATATTTTGAGTAATGATGGTTCGCATATTAATATTACAACACACGGCGCTTCTTCGCTAGTTCTTTTAGCTTGAACTTGGCTGCGAGTCTAAATAGTTTATTTTTGAATTTCAGTAGGTATATAAATTTTGTTAGAGCCATATTGTTAATATTTCAAGGCTAAATTGTAACGTATTAAATAAATAAATTACTGTCCTATTACTATTATTGCAGTGCACTTACAGGGTAAATGTTGAAGCTGTACCTACATTTTAAGATCTTTTAATGCAATAAAGGGTTTGAGTTTGAGTTAATAAAAAGTTTTAGCTGGAAAGATCGGATATGGCATGAAACGGCAGGGTTTCGTTACGCGTTACGGTAGTCATTGTTTCGAAATTTTCTACGGAAATAAATATTTCAACCCTGTAAGCTAAAAATTGAAATAATTTTTTTTAGGCATTCGTGGCACCCCACGTTCTGACGTTTGCGAAAGAGTTAATTTTATAAGTCATCACAACACAAACGAAGGCTCTGGTAAAAGTTCATTTTTGGATTTTTTTTTTTACTTTTTACTTTCCTTCCTCAAGCTATTTAATGTAAGTACTGGTCTTTTAAAATAAATAAATAAATATTAGGGGGCAATCTTACACAAATCGACCTAGTCCCAAACTAAGCATAGCTTGAACTATGGGTACTAGACGACGATAAACATACTTATATAGATAAATAAATACTTAAATACATAGAAAACATCCATAACTCAGGAACAAATATTCGTGCTCATCACACAAATAAATGCCCTTACCGGGATTCGAACCCAGGACCTCTTGCTTCGTAGGCAGGGTAACTACCAACTAGGCTAAGGCGGTCGTTAAACCCCCGTTTTCCCCTCGACTTCTATCGGGTGGAATTAGTAATTTGGATAGCTTATTTTTATCCCACCTGCTTTTACATTATGAGCATGATGATTTATGTACACTCGCTGGCTTGTTGTGTGCCTGTGTGTTGTCCGAGCTCTGGAAATAGAGTCAATCGTGTCCCGCAGGTCATGGGCAAACGGATACCAGTGGTGCGTATATTTAGTGGGTATTCAGTACGCAGTATCATTTTATGCAATATCTATCCATATCCAGACCATGACGAAGGCCTGGGCTATATTTTCCACGTGGGTCCTTAACATTCACCATTGAACTGGTTCGCAGGTGTGTGCAGATTTCCTCACGATGTTTTCCTTCACCGTAAACCTCGCGGTAAAGTAATGGATCGTGAATTCTAACCTGGGCTTGAGCTAGGCTCGCATCTTTTTGAAATGTTTCAAAGTTTTTCAAAATTCATGTGTGAAATTAAATAACAACATTCTACATTATATAGATATTTACATAAGTATTCATAAAAATTGCTCACTCATTAATAAAATTGCAATTAGCCGTGTTAGATTTTTGAAGCTTTATCGGGAAAGTTTCAATTCACGACTTATAACTAAGCTTGGACTTTGTCCGTTGCTGGAATTAATATGTCGGAAAACTCCGAACGCGATTACGAACGTCGATGGGATAAACATAATGCGATAGTTTCAATTTCAGCAAACGGTATCAGACTGCTGATTATCACTATCAACGAACTCATAACTGTCAGTTGTAATCACATCGTCATGGCTCGACATAAAAACGGTATCTTATCGATAATGTCAAACAATAAAACATCTCTAAACATTCGTGTTTGAAAATGAATTAAGGATGCCGATATTACGAGTATGTATTACAACTGGATTTATCTTGTTGTAAATAATAATCAATCAGCTGTTTTAATTCAATGAAAAAAGTGAATATTTTGCAGATATTTTTAAGTAATAAGGACTTACTGACTAGCTTTGTGCTTATGATAAACTAATAAACTTATACTGACCTCGGCGAAAGAAATAAGTGAAAACATAAAGACAGTCTAATCAAAGGCACTTCACAATTTTCACTTCCCTTTCCCCAAAAATACACTCGCTCAAATCAGGGGTGGATCGCTAGTCATATATATTGTATATACATAATATCCTTTCGTCGAAATTTATCTAATTGATGATGAAAACCGTATGAAAATCCATTGCGTAGTTTAAAAGATCAAAGCATACATACATACAGAGGGACAGACGACGCGAACCGACTTTGTTTTATGACGATCGAATAGTAGGTAGTTATAAAATCTGACTGTGAAGTTCGATCTGATTGCGGCAGATATTTGTATGAAAAACACAAATGTTTACATGTGCTCGAGTCTAGTACTCATAGTACAAGCTTTGTTTAGTTTGGGGCTAAGTAAATCATCCCATGATTTATTATACTATGTAGAGATAGCGATGGATGATTGGACCTTTTTTTTGCCACTGGTTTAATTGGGACAAACATGGGAATAGGTTACGAAGCTGTTATTTTCTGGTAGGTAGTTCGTTTAAAAAGCACTGCGTTTACGCTAGACTACAAATACATATAACTAAACTCACTAGTTTTTTGAATTTCAGTCGATTGCGCAACTAAGCCGATGTTCAAAATGACGAAACTAGCTATTTATGTTGAACGAGATAATATATGTAAAAAAATCACCCATAGTAATGAAATATAAGATTGCATCATCTATACTTATCCATACTATCCAAACTGTAATTATTATAAATGCGAAGGTTTAACTTAACTGCCTGTCTGTCTGTATGTTATATTATCTTCACGTTTAAACCGCTGAACCGATTTAGATGAAATTGGTTATAGCAATAGTTTGAGACCCTAGGAAGGGCATAGGATAGTTTTTATCCCGGAAAATTCCACAGTTCTCTCAGGATAGTGATAAACAAATTCTTCGCAGACCGAGTCGCGGGCAACAGCTAGCTCCAAATAAATGTTATCAAATATTCCATCCATGTTTTAGTACAACTGAAAAAGTTTTTGAGTATGATTTTCCTTTATTTTATGGCTTACCTTCGCGGGAAATTGTATGCTGTACGTTAAAATGATTCACGGTTAATTATTCGGGAGCTCATTAATGGTAATCTCAGTTTACATCCTGTGGAAAATATGGCTAATGTGTATTATTTATACGAATAACCTTTTTTTATTTCCAGATTTCGGAATACATTTCTACACAGCTGAAACGCTGAGGTTTTTTGTTCAGAAATATAGACGTATCACTGTCACACGAATCACGCAAAGCTTGAAAGATCATTTATTTTCGGCCTAATCGAGTTTTTTTTCGTCATAACAAGAGTAAAAAGCATCGTGTATCGTGGGAAAATAAACAGGTGAACATCATCCTTCGACCATAAAATGTTCGGCGTAAATGTGTGTTGGTTTCGTTTTTCACAGAATTAATCCTTCGTCTGTATTTATATAACATTTTTAATTACGAGCACTAAATGAGCCCTAGTAAATAATTTAAAAGATACGTCAACTTCCCAGCAGACAGACTACTTCAGCGGATATTAATTTTGTGTATATCTCGATGAAATTATCTGACTCAGATAACCTGATCAGAAGTGCTTTTTTATTTTTATCTCGTAGACTTACAAGTATTATTATGTTTGCTATCAGTGTATGTACTTGAGAATTAAAGGAAAATTATTCGGAATTTCCGAGATCGTAACTGTTCCAATTTAAAAAGTTTACAGGCAAACATAAACACGCCTGATGTAAAGAGTTTTATGTACATCACGAATCCATTCTGACGCACACCAAAGCGCTGATTTATTTCTTTTGGCAAGTGGAAAGTTGGAAATACTATCTAAGAAATAATCACGTTACAATGATTCTAGAACATTCTTTAATATTGACAGATATAAATGAGAATACGCATTCCAAGAGTTGGCAGTCTCAGTGTTCAATGTATTTTTAGCAATGACCGAGCCTATTCTTATACAAAAGATCACCTATCTTATAATTCCTGTCGATAACTGTCGGATATCATTGTGCGGAATTGTGTTTCATGGCGACAGTGTACGATATGTGTAGCCACAAAATGTGCCAAAAAATGACTAATGAACATTCTAGTTTATAAATAGAAGTGCAACAAAGATATTTAAGCTTATACCTTTCAAAAAATACTTCGGAGCCGTCTGAATCGCTGCGCGGCAGTATTAGTTTCGGAAGGACCATGCCCTTCTTCCGTCTGCCGCGGATGCCAGGCGGAGAGGGCCATTGCAGCTCCGTGATGGCCAACGGGCTGTGTGGACTGAGAATTGTCAACCGGCGTTCTGGAGGCGGGAGGCTTAACTGTTGCAAGGCTCTCCTTTCAGTACTTGCAAACAACCCTCGTCTCTTTTCAGCAGAGGCTCCCATATCCTCCCCAGACAGCGCCCGTCGGGCGGGTGCACCTCTCGTTTCTCTAATATCTCTTTCACTTGCTGTCAAAAATGAGCTACGATGCGATCGTATCACGGTACATGAGCTAGCCGGGCGCGCCGGTGACGATTCCTTGCATGGACGGAGACTTTCCATAGAGCGGGCAGATTCGACTCGAGCCGCGGCCAAATATTGGCCGCTTGTCGCGGTCGTATGCGCCACCTCACATTCTTCCTGACTCGAGCTTGATGTACCGCTGCGGGAGAACGTGCTCGTTTTAGAAACAAAACTTCGGTCACTAAACTGAGCGGCAGCAGATATGCTGGATGAATTTGCATCGTTAGACTCGGAGGAGGCCTGCTGCCGCACGCAACTTTCCTCCAGCGAGTGATGCACGACACGTGCATTAAGCGAACTAAACTTAGCCAGGTTTTGCCTGCGAATTTTCTTCTCGTCGTCTTCCTCCTCCATTTTTATAACTAACTAACACTTGCCATTTACACTTAAACGCGCACTTTATAACTCAATACACCATTATTTATGCTTTCAAGATCTTTATTGGGTAATATTTTGCTTTATTATAAATAATTATCATAAAATAATAAGGAACACTCGACACAGTCTTTGACACTCTTTGTAACCACCATCACAGGCACGTTAGGTACACCTGAAACAAATTAATTAATTAGATGCATTCAAAACATTGCTGGGTAAATATTTGATGCTTGATGATGTTGAGATGAAAGGAATATGGAAGCAGGAAACAGATGAAAAGGTGATAGCCTCCCTAGCGTCTTTTAAAGTCAAACTAGCCAATTTATAATTTGTAAGTACCTTTTTTTTTAATTTGTGTGATGATGATGATGTTAGATTCCTATTTTTCCTACCTACTTAATACAATATATTTTATTTAAATAAATTTGAAGTTAAAAGTCTCTCAACCTATTTGTGTTTGAAGTTCGCATACGCCTTCATTTAATCAGGTTTGCGGCCTCGTAAGTACACAGTTTGTTTAAAAGCCAAATTGACTCTGAAAGGACGAAATTTAGAATTCTCGTTCTCTGCGCCATCTAAATATTCACGCAAGTAAACGTCGATTATTCTCGGCACCAATTCCTAGCAATTTACCTTAAATGGGAATTTATTTCTTCATGCATTTCATTTTATCTTTGTTAGTAAGCGTTAGAATAAATGGTCATTTTTTTCAATTACTTTGAATCAGTTTGCTGATTTAGAGTCAAGTGCCAGCTGTCCCGCCTGGTTCGCACAGTCAGTGAGCGCCTTCACTTGTTGTGCATTGAGTCCTGAAGCCTTTACTTGGACATCGGCACTCTTCGAATGTTCTGAGCTCTCACTACTGGACTCTATCCTCTTTGACGTTTTGTTCCCAAGGTGGTCAATATGGATCTCTTCTTCGAACTCCTCTTCGTAACTCGCCTGGAAACTCTCACGGAACTCTTGCCTGGCTTGTATGGAAACCTTTTCTGTGGTTTGTCTTTGCTGGATCATTTCATCCATGCTCTTCTTAATCAGCTGCTGGCCAGCCTCGAGTTTGGTAGTCGATTGAGACATTGTGGATTATTGTAGTCCGATCTAAAAATTAACAAAAGAATATCGGCACTATTAAAGAAAAAAAATAGTTTTATTTAATGTTCAGTAAAAAAAGTCCGGTTTGATAAATTAGGCAGGCCAGAAAACAACTCGTAAATTTTTAATTTCTTTGGCAAACTTAGTATACAAACATTTTATTCTCGTTAGAAGTTCGTAGACTAATTCGATTCAATTAATTCTTAGAATGATTTTGTCGAGCCAAATAAATTATTCAACGGGTAAACCCAGGATGCATTTATGTAAATTAGAAATCCCAGTTTGATAGAAACTGATAGCAACGTTTGGCGTGAAGCCAGGAGGGAAATGTTTGCAGCACAGTTAATTTTACGCTGTTAAAGAATTTTTGAATAACGTGGACTATTCTTCTATTAACTCAACATTCTAGAACACCAAGTCGAATTCCTTTTAAAATTGGTAATCGAATTCACGAGAAACGTGGTCAAAGACTTTGCTTACTATTTTTATGAATTCGAGTAAGTATGTGGGTTTTTAGGGCTCAGTAATGTACCAATAGGGTATTGACAAGAAAGAGCCTATTACTTTGATCCTGCTGTATGTTCGCTCGTCTGTCTGTCAGTCACTCTGCCGGTCACATTAAATTAAAATTAAAGTGGTTACAAGAAACGCACTCGGTTGTTTTTAACGTTGATGATAGATTTTATTAAAATTTATCACTTTCTAAATTTTATTAATGGTTCCTAGAAACACATTGGATCCCTATAGTACCTGTCGCAGAAAATTGCATTGTTCTGAAATAATAACTTTCGTCAGGTATCAGTTGTGTACCTATTATATTTAAAAAGGTAAAACGTGCTATGACCCAGACCGTAAACCAGACTAGATAGCTAAGTTAAAGACATAAAAAATCATTAAAATGCCTGCCTAGGCACGCACCCACATCGCGGCCCCAATATTTCATTGTATGAAAATTATTCTATTCATTTAAATTTACAAAGGAACTCTGCTCTTTGTAATCTTATTAGTAACGTTATAACGAGCACATAATTACTTAATATTTCACGAATTCACGTTTATTTACTTTTCGTTTTACCTAGGTACAGTCAAGGGCATAAATATGTATACATACACTTTAGTATCTTGTCACTTTAACCACTGTGACAGTTCATATTATGGCAGTTCAAATATGACGAAAATAGACAAGGTACTAAAGTGTATACATATCTTTGCCCTTGACTGTACTTACTGGTATCAAAACTATCTCTGCTTTTGCTGGAACATTTTCCATAAGACTACGAGTACAATATCCCAAAACAGTTTTCAGCATAATTCCAATGAAACAAAAACACAACAGTAAACGTTAACGTTAGAGAAACAAAGAAAAAACATTTAAACGAACCTCAGACGCTCGACAAAAATAATCCAATTGTCACTGGACAGTGATGCACTTCGGAATTTAAATAAAAAATGAGATGTTTTCAGTGTGAAGCTTGCGCGTGGACTGGTTGGTGGAGAGTCGGCGTCGGGCTTTGTTTCGGCGAGCTTTGCGTGGGCGCGGCTCCAGACCCGCTAGCTGCGTCTGCGCATCGCGACTTGGCCAAAATAACGCGACATTCGCGACATCTGTCTTGGCATATTAACTAACTCGATAATTAATTTCGACAACCCTTGACACGCCAAACTAAATTGCATTCTTAAAAGGACAGTAATGTGCATTCGGTTTCGTAACTACATACTAGGACACATAGGATTCGTAACATTAATCTGGAATATTCCAACAAATAAATACTTAAGCAAGTAACTGCACACCCTTGTTTACATTTATAATGAGAAAATTTATTCAAGATGAAGTCGCACTTTAGAAATGGATGAAAAAAATTTACTATTTCTATTAGAAATTACTGAAAAATGTTTGCTAGGATGTTCAAACTACCTTTTCTTGAAAAGTTCCGGATCATTTTTGTAAAACAGTGTATATTTTTCAGCTATAATGCAAAATGGAAATAGACGTGCACTATTAGTTAGTTTAGAGTTTAGAAACACGTGTTGAGATAACTATTAGGTGCGCCAATTCACAAGAGCCGCAGTAATGTCCGCCAGAAATAGCGGCATGCGTCAACGCACTGAGAAAAGTCGTGAAACGATGACTCCTCGAGATGGGGGCGATAATCATAATAAACATTATTGCATTTTGATGAATAATGATTGGCAAAGATCCCTGTGACTAAGAGACAGAGGGACTGCCGCGGTATGTGTCTCGTCTAAGAAAAAGCTGAAAATTATCCAGGAAAACCTTCAACATTATTCATTTCCCAACTTTGATTGTTATTCTCAAAGAAGCCGTAAATAAATGACGATCTTAATATATATATATATAAGTATTGTATATTAGTCACAGTGTCTAAATATATCGTTAATGGAATGATTTTGTTGTGAGGTGTCAAGCATTATTGGCACTTATAAAACACCTACATTTTCTGCAAAGTAGACTAGTCATTTAGCAGAATGAAAAACATGAAAATAAACTAACTCGTGCACAAGGTGGCAGGTAAACCTCCCTGAAAATAGACTTAAAAATAAGTCATGATTTTGCGCCCTTTTATTAAATTGTAAATATTACTCATCATATCCAATTACAATACAAGCGTTTGATAGATTGAGAAGGGCCGCTCAATAAAACGAGCACAACCATTAGAACTGAAGGAACTTGTTACTACGACATTATTCTCATTTGAAGCACAATGCCGCAGAGTTCTTTTGGTAAAAGTTAGGTAGGTACTCGTTACATAAAATGCACGTATAAACGGAGTTGTAAATATCTATACAGCTATCGTGCCAAATATATATATGACTATATGACACAGACCCATATGAACAGACACTTATGGTTATTACAAATCTTATTTTATTGATTGATCCAGGCCATATATAAGTACAAATTTCAGGATTGTTATAAAACTAACCTAACCTATAGGCTAACCTTTAGACCAGTGATGGTGTAGGGGTAAGCACGCAGCACGGAATGCTGAGGACCTGGGTTCGATTCCCAGCATTGGTCTTTTTTCTGGGGTTTTTTCTGTGCATCTATATTTCAGTCTGTATTTAGTTTGAAATAACCTATAGGGTTCTACAGAATAGTCCTGAAATATATCCTGAATAGATACAGTTTCAGAAAAAAAATTGTTCGTCCGTATGATGCACTCGAAAAATTAATCATGTGGGAAAAATATTTTCGCCAAAAAGCCTGGATCCCAAATCCATTGAATATTACAAATTTTTACCTTGCTTACTCCGTTTTTGGTAGTGGAGCAACAAGATGGAAGATATAATAAGAACAGTAATGTTTTGTCTCTATCTGCTAAAGGTAAAAGTCAAAATAATAGACGAAGAAAACAAATGTGTAGTTTACAGAAGCTTAATGGGGTTAGTTTTTGAAACTTTTATTTATACAAGCGGTCTGTTTCGGTCACGTACGTGTTACGGTCTGGGATAAGTTCGCCTTTGTACATGCATTTCAACGGTTGTCAATAATGTTTTTCTTTTTTTTTTTCTTTTTTTTTTTCCTTATTTTTTTGTACAAAAAAGAGTTTACTTACATACATCAGTGGCGAAGGGTGCTAACAACTCGATTCCCAGCGGGTTGCCTAAAATTTTGAAGTAACCAAACGCTTCTCTTAGTAACCGATTGTTTGTATAGAGACTTACTCTTCCATAATAAACTTTTAAGTATTTTTCAAAATGGTGCAGTAACAAAACGCATCAAAATATCCACAAGACCAATCAGTCATTCATAAATTCAGTATTCAGGCAGGAATTGTACACTCACACACATGTAAATATTCATTCATAAAACCATAGATTCACTACAAGCGTCTACCGTAAGAATAGGCATGGAATAGGCTGAAGATAACCCGGTCTCTATCGGCTTATCACATTTAAAAAAAGACTTTCTACATTGTGCATAAGGCTTAATTTCACTTTGACAGAAGCTTTTTTTTTAATTAATTTATCCCACTTGGAATAGCCGACGGAATTGACATTCATGCAGCCATTCGTAGACTTATTTAAAATTACTGGAGCGAAATTTAATTTTAAAATATCGAGTTTCAGTGTAACACAGAAAGTACGATATTTTATCTATTTTTATAATAAGATTTATAAACAGACAAAATTAAACCGCCACGGGCTGTGCTCAGCGCGCTGCACAAGACCAAATCGTATACGCTGTGCCGCGCTGCCGGAATGTGTCACTGTATGTACGATTCAGAGCCATAGAACGTGCCGGACGTGATCCGCTAGCGCGGTCGATTTGTTTGTGGTGTGGTATTTATTGAAATGACAACATTAGGTAATGTCATGTCAATCGCTCAGTGTTTTGTAGTTTGTTTATTTATATTATAATAAAATTATGTGAAATAATTTTAATAAAAACACAATATTAGATCAGTGTTGATACGCAATATCGGTGAAATTTGATCGTACATATTATCGTCTGTCAGGTTGTAAATCTGATTATAATTCAGTGTCTAATTCATGTATAAGTAACATAATTGTTTTGATACTGATATCAGTGAAAGGATAAATATGCTGCAGTCTTATGGACCGAATTACTGCACGTAAGTACTAGTTTTCAAGAATATAACCTAGTATAACTACTAAGAAATGGGGTATGATTTTTGTTTGCTTTTTTTCGTCCGGCTTTACCTGGAAAAAAATTCACGCCTCGCCACTGACATACATACACGTTACATTCAGGCTTAAAAAAAATGTGTCAGTTTTTATGATGCGATTTACGCTTATTTTCATCGTTATATATATAATTCCACTGTACGTGTGTTTGTTACTGAACTCCTCCTAAACGGCTGGACCGATTTGAATGATTTTATTTTGTATGCGTTTGGGTGGCGCCCTGGATGGTTTAGATTCACAAATCAGCCCGGCAGATGGCGCTGCAGCCGTTATCTAGGTTCATGCAGGACAACGTCTGTCGGGTCCGCTAGTATCTTTATATATATATATATATATATATATATATATATATATATATATATATATATATATATATATATATACATATAATTCCACTGTACGTGTGTTTGTCACTGAACTCCTCCTAAACAGCTGGACCGATTTGGATGATTTTTTTTTGCATGCGTTTGGGTGGCGCACTGGATGGTTTAGACTCATAAATCAGCCCGGCAGATGGCGCTGCAGTCGGTATCTAGATTCATGCAGGACAACGTCTGTCGGGTCCGCTAGTTTTCATATATCTAAGAGTTTCAGTGCTCTTCCACCGATGAAGAAGTGAGCTAGTAAAAATATTTTATACCAATCGCTAAATAAATCTCACAGTTTATTGGGATCGGACCTTGATTTTCTCATAAACTTTTATTAGGTCAACCACAAAAACGTGATGCGTGTATTATTATTATTTCAGTTTCTTTGATATTTATGTTTTGGACGTCACAACGTATTTCAGTCTAATATACAACATTAACATTTAACAAAAGTATTTCGTCTATTCGTTTTTCAAGGCTTTTTAACAACCTCATTTATCACTGATGTCACTTAACATTTGTATGCTCTTCGGCATATTGTATGACATATTTAGTATTTGTATTCTAAATTCTTTTGTAAACTAGAGACATAACCGCCGCTAGAGTAAAATACGACGATAAGAATGGATTTGTTTGTAATCATTTATTAGTATTATCAGTTACGGGGTCAAAAAAGCAAATAAAACTATAAAATAGTTCTAAGACTGACCAGTTGCGTCGTCGTTCTTATAATCCTTACAAACATAATCAAACTCGTTTAGCAAAAGTGTAGTAAAACTTGGGGCGGTGCGGTAGAACATACGTACTACTACGTACGTACGTTACGTACTTACGTATTATCTAAAATAGTGGCTAAGTCAAACCAAGTTTTGCTAACATTGCTATGCAAGCTTTACATAAAACTTTTTGTTCGCCACACTACGAGTACCTATGCCCTTTGAAGCTGCGTTCGCTCCACATAATCGCATAAGACCAACTGTCGTTATACATAAGTACCTAACATTTGTGTAAAACATAAGTTCAACTTAATATATTTTACAGCGTCCCTCAAAATATCATAACATAATCATCTCTCCGGCATATGCTCACCCCATTGCTGGGCATAGGCTGGGCTCATAATGAGAGAGCTTGGGCTGTAGTTCGCACGTGGGTCCAGTGCTGATTGGAAACGTTACATACATCATTGCAATGGTTCGCAGGTGCATACATGTTTATCCACGACGTTGTCCTTCGCCGTAAAGCTTGTGGCGAATTTTAAATGTAAACTCAAAAGTGCGAGCCTACGTTTGATTGAAACCACGATTAATAGGTCAAACCACTAGGCGGCCCAGGCTTTTACAGCACTCGAAATATAATGTAATAAAAGCCGCATGACATTAGTTTGGACATTCTTATTATGATAGACATTGCGGGCGTCAAATGCAGGAGCCAGTTAAACGAGGATTACTTCGCCCGAGGCCTCATCATTTCATACGACGGGCTTTGTCGGAGACGAAAATTAATTAACTAATCGCAGACTTCATCACATTGTGAAGATGAAAAACGTATTGCTTCAAACGCAACCCGTCTCATTTCCACATAGCGTCGCTATACGTCAACCAAATTTTAATTTTATTTTTAAGTCATATCCCTTTAGTAAAATCAAGGTACTGTCGTAATGAAATATGGTGTGAAGGTAAGGTCGGTTTATTAGTTGCCAAAAAATAAATGTTCAGTTCTGTAAGTGACAGAAATCGTTATCCAAGTCGATGTCAAATCATTGAAAGAGTCGTATGCATAGCAGAAAACCAGCGTCGAGGCGTTGCAGTCTCTTTTGATAAAAGCAAAACTATTTTTTTTAATAAATTTTTTTGTATTTGTTTTGCAAGTTTTTGTAAATTTTGTGAGTAGAATTTTACTCACTTTCAGTGATTCTATCACTTCAAATTTGGTATGCTTATATTAATTGGATGACGTTACGAGAGCAGATAGCGAAGTGCGGAGCAGTATTAATAAAAAAATAAAATTTTACCAGAAAAAATATTTTGTAAAGTTTTAAGTTTCTTTCAACATTTTTTTTCTTTCTTTCATAATATTGGCGTCTTTAAAGATAAAGACTTATCAAGTTATAATACGCCAGTTGTTTATTTTTGTTGCCATCATGCTACCTGATACACCGAACCGTTTTAGGTGACAAGTTATTTATTTGTAATATATTCAGTAGCATTAGTAGACCAGCGGTTGCACGGCTTAAAATTAATCTAAGTGTCTAAAGGTACCCTTTTACCTACTACCTTGGCGATAGAGACATGACATGTGCAGCTCACTGTGAGCTCGACAACTAGGGGGCTACTCCGAAATTCGAAAATCGAAGTTCGCATCGTACCGTCTCGTTCGCTCTTGTATTAAATGCTATTAGCGTGAGCGGAACGGCACGATACGAAGTTCGAATTTTGCACTTCGTAGTGTAAGGAAAGAAAGAAAGAAAGAAAAGAAAGAAAATATTTTTATTTAAGGTTACAAGAGTACCACCACCAAACAGCCTGCAAAATGCAAAAAAAAAAAATATTGCAAAATTTTAAGGCCTGCTCATCCGCTTGTGTCGCTGACAGTACATGCAGTAATTAGTGTGTCAGTACTGACAGCGGATGCATGTTTGCATGTGTTTCAAATACGAGCAAACGTTGACACGTTTATAAAGTACATGCACTCATTTACTTGATTTAGTGACGAATACAATATCCTGCACTAAAATTTATTAATAAAGCATGTGTAATAATAATGAGATGTATATGTAGCCGGAATCGGCCAGGAGATTATATCTAATATATAAAATTCTCGTGTCGCGGTGTTTGTTACCAAACTCCTCCGAAATGGCTCGACCGATTCTCATGAAATTTTGTGTGCATAGGTCTGAGAATCGGCAAACATCTATTTTTCATACCCATATTATTCTTCGCAGACGGAGTCGCAGGCAACAGCTAGTATTATATATATCTACAGCGACTGCTAAACTGTTGGACGAGGGATGCGGTTGTTTGCCTTTTCATGTGACTTTAAATGGCTAACAGTAGCCAATTTTATTCCTAATCATACGCGAACAGTGCAGCGCGTAAAGACACCATCAACGTATGAGATGTAATACAGCTTTACAGGTGAGACTAATTCTAGCAAACTTCTGCCGTATTTAAGCTCACCTGACTAAGAACATGTATCTGCGACAGAAGCGAGAGCATTCTGAACGAAAATTTATAGGGGAATCTTTAGCGTGGGATTAAACAACGCATGATATGTGGGCAGCTAACTAAAACTAACTATTAATGTTTACCCATTCATATCAAAAGAAACAAGTTCTTACACTTCCGCTATCAGACATAAAGTACAACTGGAAACCTGCTCTAAAAAGAAAAACCGGTCAAGTGCGAGTCAGACTAGTAGGTACATGATGCTTAGGGATCCGTGCCTCGGGACAGTGTTTTAAAAATAGTTAGTTATAATATAAACAAGATGTACCTGTTGTATGTATTAGTGCATAGAATTGATACGGAGCTTAAACCATTTTTCATATTTAGATCGTCAATTTAGACGACCAGATAGCCTAGTAGGTAGAGAACCTGACTACGAAGCTTGAGGTCCCGGGTTCGATATTTGTTCGCGGGTCTTGGGTGTTTAATATGTATTTAAGTATGTATCTATCTATATAAGTATGTTTATCCGTTGCCTTGTACCCATAACACAAGCTATGCTTAGCTTACTTTGGGACTAGGTCAATTGGTGTGAATTGTCCCGTGATATTTATTTATTTATTTATTTTTTTTAATTTATACGGACACATATGAACTACTACATACAACGGGTCATTTACTTAAGTTTTTCACCTATAGTTATCTAGTCAATGCCATTACAAAGATCGAGTTAATTTACGAATTTCTTAATTTATTGAATCAGGCGTTACTTTGCGGAGGTCCATATTAATGAACTGAAACAATTACTTTGCTCACCCGCGACCTTACGATAGTTACGTTTATGTAAGAAATGCGTGTTCATGCAGATCCTCCACCTCCACACTGTACGAACACACAAAAATCACACAAACCCAACCATCACCACCACCAAACTACACTGACGCGTTTCGAACTCAACCAGAGCTCATCTTCAGAGTTGTTACCACAACCGTCTAACATTTGGTAGCATAGCGTACGGTAACTGAACAGATTTGTAATTTAGCATGTAAAGTAAGATACCCAGTAATAAGCCAGAGTGGGAGTGGGAAGAACACAAGAGATATGTTTCTTACTGATCGCACTCATATACGGCCGACTACCGGTGCCAGGCTGACTACTGGGTACTTCACCCTATAGCTGAACATCTTGAATAACACAAAGGCTACTTTTATCTCGATGTTCCCTCGGGGTCCTACATGGAACCTAAAATATTAATCGCTAAGTCTAGATACATGAAATTTTGCACGGTAACAATGCCAAAATGCATAAAAAATAAAATGTTTAGATGTAACAATGTCAAAAAGTACTAAATGTTTGTGCCACCAAGTCATTTGTCTGAATATTTTAGGGGCATAACATGCTTTGGCCAACATGCTCTTTAAGTCAGAATGTTTCCAGGGCAGCGTTCATTGTAGTAAATGTCCTTGTGTCTGGAAGTTTTTATAACATAATACTCTGGGGTCAAAATGTACTAAATGCGATTGACTGAATGGGCTCCAATGAAGAATACCTTTTTGGCTTTTGTACATTTTGACAAAGGGATTTCCGAATCCATTGAGCATTGCCATTTATCTTCTGTTCGTTATTTCTATTATATAATTAGGCTCTTAGGTTTTTGTGGCATCTAATTATTTTGTCTTTTGTTCATTATAACATGTTTACATTTACATTTTACATTCATTTTGACCGTTGTAAATTTTGATAAGGCGACATTTTTAAGCATTGCATATTTAGACATTTGTACCAAAATGACCTGTTACCAAACAAATGAAACTAACCGGAACCCATTGTTTACACAAAGTCGCTGGCAAAGGTAAGTAAGAAGATATACGTATATATACGAGTATGTGTTAAAATTAAGTACCTAAATAGTGGAGAAAATTGTCTACATCCTTGTGACGAAGTAAAGGCCGACGTGTAAATAGATCCCTCGAACCATATATTTTCTAAAAGTAAGTTCGATCAGTTCGGCGAACAAGACCCATCATTCTTGCCGGTGTCACTATCACCTGAGCTAAAATAGCCACGATGCTATAGCCTATTGATTTACAGGGTAAATATATTACGATAGTTCACTATTTTTACACCACGGCGAAAACACAAGAATGTAATTGTAACTTTAACGACCGCTTTAGCCTAGTTGGTAGTGACCCTGCCTACGAAGCAAGAGGTCCTGAGTTCGAATCCCGGGAATGGCATTTATTTGTGTGATGAGCACGAATATTTGTTCCTGAGTTATGGATGTTTTCTGTGTATTTAAGTATTTATTTATCTATATAAGTATGTTTATCGTCGTCTAGTACCCATAGTACAAGCTTTGCTTAGTTTGGGACTAGGTCGATTTGTGTAAGATTGTCCCCTAATATTTATTTATTTATTTATTTATTTTATTTTAGATGACCGGATTATCCAGTGGTTAGAAAATCTGACTAAGAAGTTTGAGGTCGTGGGTCCCGGGTCGGAGCAGATATTACGTATGAAAAATTCGAATGTTTGTTCCCCTGTCTTGGCTGTTTAATATGTGTTTGGATATTATCGTCCTGCCTACCCCACAAGTAAAAATGCCAGTGAAATACAGATGGATGAATCAAATGTAAATAGGAAAAAGTTTAAAATTAGTTTTCTTTTCAAATCGAATGAAACAAAACATTATGTACATAGCTCTTAAACGGGTGAACCGATTTAGATGCATTTAAGTACGTTTTATCGCAAATAAATAATTGATTGATTGATTGCTACGGTTTTTTTTATTTGAAAGCAGGTTTCTTGGCGATGGTTCTTATCTTAGACATATTTCATCAAAATTGGTTAAGCCGTTTCAAAGATAAGTTTTTTTGTTAGCTGCGGAAGGGATCTTAGATGCATAATAGGCATTTACTTTGTTTTTAAATTTTGATTGATTGATGAGTGAATAAATTGCGTTGAGGTTTTATAAAATTTTAAATTTATTGTATTAGGTAATTGACAGGTACATATAGGCATATGTACATAGGGTATACTAGACCTAGGCTCTCATGCATTATGAAATGATCAATTCTGGTACGTCTTTCCATGAAAAACTCGTTATCAATTCACAGGTGCAAGTGATATTATATCCCACAAATAGCTGGGAGTCAGTAACAAAGCAAATAACCGGCATTCTCGTGTAAATAGAGACGCCTTATTTACTTAATTGTTCCGAGCCTCCCAAAACAGGGCTATTGTTTAAACGTCTGACTCGGGGAGAATAAACATCATAAACAAAAATTACCCGAAATATCCACGGTAATTAATAAAAATACTAAGTGTGACGAAATACGCAATTCCAGGCAAATATTTCACTTTGCGCAAGTTTTTATTTGACATTTTCTTTACGTTTTCTCTGTTTTCGTAGCCCCGCGGTGGGTCGGTGTCGTTTGCCCGAATTTTCTATGCCATAATGTATATTTTTCAATAATTTTCATATGTCACAAAGTAATTTATTAATGAAGCAGCATTTTCTTTATAACTTTTATTAAACTAACCTATTTAACTTGCTTCTTACTTCTAGAAGATAATATTTCACAAATGCTGAAAACACCACGCTTCTTTATATTTTATGGCAAACGTATATGTAGAAAACCTTTTGTATAGTTATGTAATGGCTACAGGCTGGTACGCTGCACTAATTACGTTAGTTTAAGTGCAACCTTAACCCAATTTTACACAGTTTTTTTGATAGACGAAATAAGAAATATTTAAATGTAAGAAAAAAAAACGCCTGAAGGAACTGTTTGATTGAATCGTCTAGAAGTATGAATAATGCAAAGTATCTCGGAGTAAACAGAAGCAAACGAGATTGCATATCAAATAAGCAGACTTATTATGATCGCAAACTTTTAAGAGAGCAAGCAAAGGCCAGTCTCATATTTATTCAAGTACAGAGACCACCAGGTAACAGGTAATGTCAAAGCGGTAAAAAATACTCGTTTTGAACACAACTCTACTACGTAGCTGGCGTATTGAAAAAGTTTTCTATAACTTAAAGGAATTCTTTGATAACAAAGATTCAGTATAATAGTTAAATATATATTAAAACATATTTATCATTAGTCTTAAGTTTAATTAATATTGTATGCCTTTATGGGCAACTGTTGTTACCTACCTCTATTTTTTTTTCTCATCCTATGTACACAGTTATACAATAAAAAAATTCTGATTCTGATTCTGATTCTGATTCTGATTCTAAATTGGTAGGGACAAGCGTAACAGCGTGTTCAGATATCTTTGAACACCACCGCTCCGTTCTATACGACTTCGCTTATTTGCGCGGCACGATACCGTTTGAAAATTATCAGCACCATTTACATAACCCGACCCATTATTATGTCAAGACCTTTGGCTAGAAAATAGTTCGTCTACGGTGCATGGTAGTGCAGGCACGCGAAGGTAACTTCCGTCCCAGCGATGCCTATCTGTCTGCCTTATGCCTCCCTGCCCTTACGGATGACCTCACCGAGGCGCGTGCCTATTCATTTGCTATCTCTGGCGTGCTGGGACTCTAAGCCAGGGTTATCGTGTCCCAGTTAAACGCTCGTTAAGCGGCGGAGTAAGCCACTTTAGGCTGCTTAGAGATTGGAAAGTAAATTATTATTTTCTTTTAATTGCTGGAAATATAACAATTAAAAGAACGCAACGGAAAAGCTGGTCTGATTTGGTGCTGTGATCTTCAGCGATGCTATATGTATAGCAACATTTTAACGTAGTATAATAATGTTATAGGTATGAAACTCGATGAAGGTTTTGGATGTTTTTAATTTGAATAAAAAATCTTAGATGTGATTCAACGCCAACAGGGTGTTGGAGTCAAATACAATATCACAAGAAGCGTTTGGTTACGATTTACATATATATGTGAAGATGTGTAGATAAAATTGAGTGGAGCTCGGTTGATGGTAAACGTAGTGTGGTCTAAGGTGCGGTTAAGTTAAGTGGTAGGCATTTGCCTATTTAAAAAGAGTTACCAGTGTAATTTTTCGCCTCCAGTATATAATTAAGGTTGTTCTGGAAACCACGGTACATAGGTATTTATAAGAAAGTACAACACCGTGAGCGTAAGCGTATCGATACAATCATATTTGAAGGCCAGCTCTAGCGTGTTACATACAATTTCATGTCTCAATATTAGAATTTTCGAACTTGAACCGGCTTTCTCCATGGTAATGGCATATGGAACCTTCCACAAATCGACCTTACTGCACGCACAGTGATTTCGTTCAAATTAAGGTGCTGCTTAGAAGGTTTATTAGTTTTATCGAAGTTTCAGTGACCTTTCACGACATTCAAAGTCAAATACGTCATTGATTTCATTATTTGTAGCCTGGTTTAGTTGAATACGTACTATCTAACATTATATTAAGTTATATTATATTTGGGAAATTGTCTGCTTGATCTCGTTTTGCCTCAAGGCGTTGTTAAAATGATCAATATGTGTATCAAACTGGCTAAGTGAGCCGTGAGCTTATTATGTAACAAGCACACGGTATAACTATGTCTTGATCGTGACGTTTTCAGTTTAGAATTCGGTCATCGCAATCCCTCCACTATGCTACTTTCCATGATAAAAAGTATGCTATGTCGAGATGAGTACGAGTCCGGGTCGTGAGTCCATATATGTGAAAAAATTTCATCTAAATCCTCGCTTTCATATAGCTGTTACACGTGTTTGATGACTTGACATTATTTTCATAGGACCTACCTTGTTTCAAGACACTTTCTCTAATGGACTAGTTGTTAGCCTGCCAGCCAGAGAGTCACATAACTGTTTTACAGGTGAAGAAACGAAAATTCACGCAAGTAAAGATGGGCAAAGCAAAAGTTAATCTCTTTTTAATTAGTATTGGATATAGACTATAGACCAGAGCCGCTAATGCCAAAAAAGGATATTAGGTGTTGTACAGAAGACAAGATAAACTTTTTCGATATCCGATGTAAGGGTCTTTTTGTGACATGGGATACAGTACAGCTTTGATGGAATGGCACAAAAAATGTTACGCTAAAATGTTATTTCAATATTACTTTGCAAAGCTCGCGTAGAAGCATAACTTTTTATAACATAGCGAGTTGATAGGTTACTAGGTTAGATAAACATCGGATTGTAAATCATGTGACGTGTTATTATATCAATACTTTCTCCTTGCAATTGACCGCATTCAACGTAGAGCAGCTTTATTTCCGATCGTGTGGATTGCTTGTCCATGCGAAGGGACGTAGGTTCTTTTTGTGGGTTCTATAGGATCTACCACGGCGAGTGCTCTGAAGAATTATTTAATTTGCTGCCTGCTGCAAAATTTCACCATCGCACTTCCCGCCGAAAGTCTAAGTTCCATCGTCACCATCTCGATGAATGGCAGTCTACCACTGTACGTTTTCTTCGGCACTTCCTGCCACGTACGCTGCCGTCGTAATTATAAAAGGCTCAGCTGCAAAATTGCTCAAAAAAGAAACAGTGTAAGTTTACATAGAACAAGTGTGCACTTAGGCATTTTCTGTTTCACAAAAAATTCCAATTGTGCCCCTTTTTCTTAAAGGCCTTCTACACGGTCGGGACCAACTGCCAACCATCGTGTCCTTGGTCGGGTTGATTTAAAAATTTACAGTGTAGAAATCGGTTGACCCGACCGATATTTGGTTGATGTCAACGGCCTTGGTCGCGAGCGCATTGTCCGTGGTCGGCCCCAACCGTATGGAACGCTGTCGGCCGACGCGAGCGACACGACGGTCGGCGGTTGGTCCCGACCGTGTAGAAGGGGCTTTACTCGGGGATATCAAGAAAAGTGTTTGAAGTTCCTTTAAGGGCTGGCAATAGATTGGTGACTCTCTTTGAGTTGTTGATATTTATGGGCGGTGGTAATCATTTTCCATCAGAAGTCCCGCTTGCTCGTTTTCCTCCCTCTCATAATAAAAATAAAAAGGTGTGGGTAACGAATGAAACTTAAGTGTTACGGGGAAAACAAGTTGTTTAGAATTATTCAAGATAGCAAGCTATTAAAAAAAACCCGGCTTCTTTGGTCAAGGTTCTTTTTTATTACATTGCATCCACGTAGACGTAAATAGTAAGTAAATTTTAAATACGACAAGTTGAAGTTAGTCAAATATGATAAAAGTATGAATAATATCACCCAGAACATAACCACGACTATTTATATCTATATATTAGCTACGAGTGAGAACCACGTAAGTGTAAAACATTACAGTGAAATATTATTATTCAACTATAAAAGTTAAACGAATTCAGTGTTTACATACTCGTACGGTAGAGTAACCAAACTTACTCAACTATAAGTATTTTAAATAGCTCTCATAACTTTTACGTTTGCGTAATAGAAAAATAATATTCGTGTTTTGTTAGGATAGCTATAAAATAGTCTGTCCAAAGTTATACGTAGATATAAAATTACTAGTAACTTGATTAGACACGGGCGTAGCCAGGTTTCAGTATCGTGGGACGGGGGTTCAGAAAATAAAACAACTAAAATGTGAATGAAATGACAGGTAATATTATTGAACCCCCAAGCCCCCCTTGGCTGCGCCCGTGGGTTCAGCTGTATGCATTATTGTAATTTCTAGGCGCAAACAGGGACTTCAAAATGCCGCAGAACGATAATATTTACACAAACCGAATTTCTCTAATGCCTAAGTGGGGCCTGACAAGAATGTCGTCAATATGTATGGAACTAAAATAAACTGACGCAGCCCTCCACTAACACGGCACATGATTTACAACCCGATGTTTATCTAACCTAGTAACCTATCAACTCGTTAGTGTATTACCGATTTTATCTCAATACAATTAAAATCTCCACTACGTCAATAATTTATAGCAAGTTTTGTTTCAAAGGAGGATGGGCAGATTTGTATGGGCTTTGGCCTAGGGACAAATAACGACAAGCCATATAGGTATCATTGGAAAGGTTTTTTCATATTCTAACATTTTGTAAGTCGGGAAATCTCGAATCGCTGTGTAATAAAAGGTCACTAAGGCAAAATAAAAAAACATGTATAAAACAAACAAGTGCATAAAAAACAAAATCATGACACAGAATCATCGACAACCTTCATAATCTGTAAAGCGATACAGGAACTTAGTATCGAAAAACCTACATATTTAGTACCTAACGTTTCGTTCTACTTTATGCAGCGATAACTTTTTTCACACAAAGATTTGGGACTACCTGCCATAGTAAAAGTGAAGTTATCCAGTGACTTATCGCTATTGGTCATATCATATAGCCTAATTGGCCCACATGACGTTATTAAGTAAAATCAGCAGCAGAAGTTTGATGAGCGGTTGTGAAGCTCAAAATGATGTAAGTACACGCGACTGACTGCCAAAGTAATAGTAATTTTCGACACCACAGCTACGCTCATCCTCTTCTGCTGTTGACTGTACATCGATTTGGAAAAGAAATGACAATATTGCTTAGGTAAAAGATTTTGTTGGGCAAAGATCAGGCGTCCTGAGCCTGATCATAACATTTCTTAATTTATTGTAGGTATACTTACTTACGTACTGTTTTTAGACATTTTATTTTATTCATATAATTATTTCGTTGGTTAACTTTACAATTGTATCTAATTTGCATTTTTGTTGTTCTTCAAAATAAGTGAACGATTACGATTTGAAAAAAGTTCGTATTTTAAAATCGATAATCTGGCCAAGTAATTTTACAAAGTGTACATAAAGGTTTATAGTGTGGTTTACATTATTATTGTATGTACGTATGTAAACCCTTTATTGTACAATATAAAGAAAAAAATAGACACTAATGGCAATCATTAAGATATATACATGTACTGTACAAAGGCGAACTTATCTCGACTCAGTGAGTCGAGATAGGTACGAGCTTTTTTCAAAGTAGTGACGAAATGGCTTTTTAGGGATGCGAGGTCACGTTTTAAACTCGTGTGACATCTCTATTCCCCTCATTAAAGCTACAAACGCACAGACAGCGGAGGCCTGACGGTGCGGAGGCGGTGACGGTTGTAATATTCTAACTTGTATGAACGAGTTCGCGGTACGGTACCGCACAACCCTTCATACAAGTCAGAATGTTACAACCGTCACTTCACACCGCACCGCCACGCCTCCATTGTCTCTGCATTTGGAGCTTAATTCTGTGGCATTCTCCAACAACATTTGAAGAATTACTCTATTACCTCCTAAAATAAAATAAATGTCACACTCGTTCATTTTCATTGAAACATTTATACGCGATATAAGTAACGAGTAAAGATTGGAATTATCGTAGCAAGTTAAAAACACACCTGTTTATTAACCGCTCCTCGTCCAACTGATTAAACAAGATGCCTGAGTCATCAATATAACATTATACCTACGTTTCAGTTCGGAAGGTCGAACTTTGTAACCATAATGTTCCCTGACGTTTTGATTGATTCGATATCATTGGAAGTAGAGGCAGTAGAAGAATTGATTCACATCCATTCTGTCGCTGTTTAGCCCTCGGCTATCGGGTAATACTGGAAACGTGCTAGATGGGAATGTGTATGCGATTAATTTGATATAGGTATAGGACGGAAGCCTAACGTATTAAAACGATAAGGTCCCATGGGATTGCTGTCTTAGGCAATGTAATTGTTGTTGCCATTGAAGCGGTACTTAAATAGTTTTTAAACCAAGTCATGTTTTTGTTTTCCTGCAAACTAAGTTAGTGACTTGCACATATTTTTTCATTTTGGGTTAATGTAAACAGAGGGGATCACATTAAAAAAATCCACAACCCGGAAAAGGGGTGTTACATAACCATGCGTAAAAAGGACCAGTTAAATCCAAATCACTTCCTGCTTCAACCTGATGAGTGAGTTAACATATTTAGTATCGATTCGCTGCCAACCGGCCCGTACGCCGCGCCCACTCAACTGCAGTGCACTCAATTAACATCATACTTATGAACTATTTCTGCTCACGCGTTCGTTAACCGATTGATCGAAATTCCCGTCGCAAAATTAATAGCATTTATAAGCCGATCACATCTGGTAATTAACGTACATAATTGCCGAATTAACTGCGAGTGCCGTATTCACTTTTCAATGTGTTGTGAATTTAGCTTAATGCAGGAAATAAGACAGCTTACGAGCTCATTTCACATCGGAATCCTTCTCATAAAGATTATTTCAAAATTATAAGATCTATGTAAAGTTCATTTTTATAGAATCTGACAATCTCTTAACACCTACAGCCAACTGACATGAACACCTGATTATCCAGATTCCTAAAGGTATGATTATAATGAATGATGCATTAGAAACGATTAAATCCGCGCAAGAACTAAAGTCACCGACATAGCTCGAAGAATCGCCAGACTCAAGTGCCAGTGGGCAGCGCACATCGCTCGTAGAACTGATGGCCGATGCGTCAAAAAGGATCTCGAGTGGCGCCCACGTACCCGATGACACAGTGTAGGTAGGCCTCCAACAAGATGGAGCGACGACCTGGTTAAGGTTGCGGGATCGCGTTGGATGTGGATGGCGCGGGACCGATCTGTTTGGCGAGCCTTGGGGGAGGCCTATGTTCAGCAGTGGACGTATTTCGGCTGAAATAATGATGATTATAATCGAAAACCAATAAAAATATTTAAATCTTATCACAATTCGGTGTCCATGTCAGTTGGTTAGAAGTGCCTACGAGAGTGACAGAGTATTTACATAAATTAAAAACTTACTAACTTTTGCATACTTATTTTTGTAACTGTTAAATTATACATTCCGAAATTATGCTGATTTGCCTTTAATTTTTTGTGAATTTTGAACTTTCATATTTAATTTTGATGATTTTCTGCCTAACCTAGTTTTAATGTATTTAACTAACACAATATGGTTGGTTGGTAACCTGAAATAAAATAATATTATTATTTATTATATTAAGAACGCAGTGGTAGAACAAAATAAAATAAAAAATTGTTTTCGCATACTCCTTCTACGTAAACTAAGTTTTTTTTTTCGCGTAAACCCACAGAGCGGGGTATCTTTGGATAGGCCTTTCAAAAATGTAGTATTGCTAAAGACTATTTTTCGATTTGCAAAATATAAAGCTTTAGAGAGCAAATTTTGCTGCATATTAGTACAGAAGGTCTGATGCGCATTTGACCGATTTTGATATATTAGCTGAGATATATGAAGATAATATTGTATGTAATGTAGTGGGTGCTCATCGTTTATCCATTTTTTCACCTCATACGTCAATGTTATGCTGACACCATCGTAAAAAATGCTAGCTTCTCGTACGTCAATATCAATAACACAGGTCATTTACTTAAGTTTTTCACCTATATCTATTATATATACTATTATTAGTGTTTATCCGTTGCCTAGAACCCATTACAATAATACTTACCAATAATTGGTGCGAATTGTCACGTGATATTTATTTACTTTATCATCAGGTCAAGCCAATTATTTTTGTCTGAATTCTTGATTCTTTGCTTAACTGGGCCTATCGACATCAGGCAAACATGTAAATCGGTTAGTGTTGTTGTGCGTCGTGATTACAAGACCTTGAGTAGTCACATGTATTGTTATGTCTACCTACTTTCATGCACCGACGCGGTCACGAAGTGCAAACAAACACATAATATTTAAGATTTTATGGGTGTCTTCAAATGTTTCAAAATCTACATGATTTATTGAAGAATCGAGTTATTCTATACGAAAAGTGTAATTTTCTTGGACCTTGGTCACACTTAGGTTATGTTGTGAATTACTCGTACCTATTTATTACTTATCCTCTTATAGAGATGTTGCATAATTCTTTGTTTCATGTGCATGCATATATTACTAAATATTCAATGTGTTTATAGTCTATTTAGCTTCATTTCTATTACTTTACTGTATTCATTTATGTATGTGTTTTTTAATGTGCTATTTGTTTGGGTTAATTTTAAATTTCGGTTCTTTTTACTTTTCATTGAATGTCTACTCTGGGGCCAATTGCATAACAAAGTACAACTAATATTACAATCGGAACTCTCGTTTCAGTTATAGTAACTAGAAAGGGAGTTCCGCTTTTAATATAAGTTGTACTTTGTTATGTAACAACAGGCTCCTGGTTTCTGATTTCCTATCAATCGTTCAAATGTTAACTCGAAGAAATCCCTTTATGTAAAGAGTTTTACATACACTTACCTACATAATATTTTAATAACATTAGCAATAAGTAATAACACAAAAACAAAAAAAAATGTCATGTCCTAAAGTAATACGAGACTGAATAAATACAAAAATAAACTGTTTATTTCTGTCATTTATGAATGACACAAGATCCTAACAGACTTATAGCGTGCTTGTAAGAAAAAGGGTTTCATTCGGCTAACTCTTTCTAACATACGTCTATTATATCGCTCTTTCTCTTGCATTGCCGATCTATTACCAAATTCTAAAGCTATGGTTAGAACTGAATCTATATTTCGTGATTGAGAGCCAGTTGATTGTATGTATTTACCTTTGTCAGTAGCACTGTTACGGTCGTTTATACCGAACTGCTTGTGGCAGTTTCAATCTCAAACATAATAACAAATATTCCCTCGCCTAATGTTTTCACTATAAAATAAGTTGGTACAGATTATGGGTACGAATAGAAGATAAATGCTTGTTTGTTCATTAGGAACATTGAGTGAAACGCTCGTTCGAAATAAAGTTAGTTCAATTTAGGAAGCTCAGTTTTTTAGTTTTTTAAGGTAAAATTTAGTTATGCGTGGTTATGCGTGTAAGATATATTTATTAGGTTTGTTGATATAAAAAAATATATAACCTTTTATTGATTAATATCTGATACAACGTGTATTGTTAAAGAAATTAATAAATTTGAAATAACTAGCATATCAGTCTGACACTATGGTTTATCATGGTTTACATCATAAAGGTATTAGCTTTCCCTCACCCGGGTTTCCCAAACCGCGACAAAGCAGTAGCAGTATTAGAGACAGACACGAAATCTGGGACGAGTATTATCTTCATTTTTTTCATTTTAAAAGTAATATGGGTTCAGGCCTGATTCTTTTTATTCTTGCAATTTTAAATGTTAGTGACAACCACGATGACGTTTTTGGAAATTCGCGTGGGAATTTTTGCGAAATATTGAAATTTGAATTCAAATGAGATCTAATCGTTAATGGAAGCGAAGAAAAAGCGGAAGCGGATTACTTAATTATAGTTAAATTATAAAGATTTAATTTGCGTGTCTATAGTTAAATGATTTAGATATTGAATAAGTTTATGTTAAAAATTTCATTTTCAATACAAGCTTTTTCGCTGACTGTAAAATAAAAGTAGTTGACTGTACTTGCATTGTCATCCAACCTACATAAGTATACTAAATTTCAAGCAAATCCGACCACTGGAAGTGGGTCAAATTCGACTTCTAAGATGTGACCCAAGAATAATAAATAATAATAAATTATAAAACAAACGGGGTGAGCTAATAAATATAAATATAAATATATATATACATATATAAAAAATCAATTCAATCAATTCAATCAATCAATTGGTCAATTGGTGTGAATTGTCCCGTGATATTTATTATTTATTATTTATTATTATTATTATTATAAAAAAGCTTGTAATAAACGGGACAAGCGATACTGACTATTTAGTCAATTTTTTTAACTTAAGAAACGTCTTTCTTGTACATGTATAAGTAGAGCCTGTCTGTACAAGTTGAACGTTCCAAATTATAAAATGATTTAAATTCCACATCAGAGATATATAAGTGAAATTCTTACTAACCTTATATGAACTACATGTTTGAAATAAATTAGTAAATAAGTAAATAAATATCATTTACAAGATTAGCTGTTATCCGGGCCGCGTCATGCACACGAGACACAGACACCCTTATGCTTTATAACTGTAGCCATTATGGGTATAACACGGCAATTCTCAAGTCATTAATGTATTACGAAAAGGTATTGTTCACTTTTTACGTTTACCTCTATTTCCTACACATCAATTACAATTAAAGCAACAAAAAAATCACAGTTGAGATCTCCGACGAAATTAATAATCCAGCTAAATAAGCGTGTTTTGGGCTCTTAATCTCATTTAAAATAAGCTCTTCAAGTCGACTCGAGAAGTCCTCCTCGCTAAAAGAGTGACCCTCAGCGACCCAAAATGTGTTTGTGGTAAATCGAAACTTTTATTCGCGTTCATTTAACACTCAAAAGAAGGTTACATTAAATTAAGATTTTAACTTCCCAGATACATTTAAACTCATTACTTATATTGTAAAAAGGAGTCACTTTGTCATACGCTTCCATGGTAACTGCGGATAGAAATAAACAACTCACACTAACAAAACAAAAACTGAAATTACAAACACGTTCCATGCTTTTGTCTTTAATACCTATCAGCTAAAAATAAACAAAAAATACCACTTAGAGTATTAAGTCAAACAGTACGACTGTTCATAATATAGTTTAGTTATAGTTCATATGCTTTTAATGACTGTAGATTTTTTATAATGACTCCAAATTGGTGCCGAAATTTAATTTACCTAACTCCGTGTAAGTACTTCTTATAAGCAGGCAAATTGAAAATCGCAGGGGAAATTAATACTACAACGGGCGTAAAGGGAAGTGTCATTCAAATATAATTATTCTTTAAACGATAAATGAATTGGTAGCCGAAAATGTTCGGTTAATTGCACCCATAAATATTTTATTACAAGTTAAAATGGTAACGGTGCTAATATATTTACTGTCCTTTTATTGGTAGTATAATTGTGTACATAACAATGAAGCAGTGGGTTTTTTATTTAAGCATCATGTATAACAATTTTAATTGTTCTTTGTCAGTACCGAGAATAAAATGATAACTTTAATTTCTATCTGTACTGTTTCTTTTCGGGGGTTTGAAATATGATAAGTAAATGTGGTTTTTCCTTAAACAAACATTATTTTATCAATTATCTTTGTAACTCCTCAGGTCGTTATAAATCACAGAATCTCGTTAACGCGCCTCATCTGCAGGTGCAATGTATTTGAAAGGAAAGGTTTAGGTGGTCATAAACTATATAACAAACACATTACTTGTTAATGGTATTAAATATTTTTAAAACCAAATATTACATTGAAAACCTTGTCTCAATAAAGATAAGTTGAATTAATACACTTATTTAATAAAACACATTAGCAAAATTTTTAGCGGGGTTTACACGGGTGACTAAAACTGCACGATTTTTGCCGCGAAGCTAAAATCGACCGTCTAAATGGCAAATTTTCCGTCCGAATTGCCATTTAGACGGTCGATTTTAGGTCGATTTTAGCCGCGCGGCATGACATTGTTTCACTTACCTATATTTTCAAAACTATTGCAGCTACAGACTTGAAATTTCACATACACATTCATTATTCTATGCAGATTTGATAACTAGTCATATTTTTCACTCACAATCACTAATTTATCATATTTCACCCTTAATATTCCACACTAAGAAACTGAATAATTTAGAGTTACTACCACTGTTTTTTAACTGTTTCACCTGATTAATATCTTGTTTATAGTATACTAGCGTTTGCCCGCGGCTTCGCTCGCGTGTACTATGAGTATTCCAAAGAACCAAGATATCAAGCAAGCAAGCACACAGGCAAGCAAGCAAGCAGGTCCACAATTGACCGAGAAATCGGTGAACATACCGACATAAAAAAAATCATAAAGTGAAATGCATAACCTCCTCCTTTTTTAGAAGTCGGTTAAAGTGCCCTTTGCGGCCTACTTACGTATAAACTTATGAATTTTGAAATCTTAGCTTTCTACAACCAGTAAAACGCAAAATCCCGTTTTTTCTCGTTCCCGTAAGAATTTCGGGAAATGTTTTCTTAATGCTCCCCTGCACTCCCCAAGGAACCCACTTGCCAAATTTCAGCTTTCTATGACCAGTAACACGAAAAAGCCCGTTTTTCCCGTTCCCGTGGGAATTTTGGAAAGTCCTCTCTCAATGCTCCTCGACACTCCCCAAACAACCTACATGCCGAATTTCAGCTTTCTACGACCAGTAAAACGAAAAATCCAGTTTTTTCCCGTTCCCGTGGGAATTTTGGAAAGTCCTCTCTCAATCCCAGCTTAACACTCCCCAAACAACCTACATGCCGAATTTCAGCTTTCCACGACCAGTAAAACGAAAAATGCCGTTTTTTCCCGTTCCCGTGGGAATTTGGGAAAGTCCTCTCTCAATGCTCATCTACAGTCCCCAAGCAACCTACATGCCGAATTTCAACTTTCTACGACCAGAAAAACGAAAAGTCCCGTTTTTTCCCGTTCCCGTGGGAATTTGGGAAAGTCCTCTCTCAATCCAGCTCAACACTCCCAAAACAACCTACATGCCGAATTTCAGCTTTCCACGACCAGTAAAACGAAAAATCCCGTTTTTTCCTTATCCCATGGGAATTTATAATAACCTACATCTATGCCAAATTTGAAGAGTCTAGTAATTATAGTTCATAGGATCCCGTTGAACTGAATATATAAATCCCGTTTTTTCCTTATCCCGTGGGAATTTTGAAAAATCCTGAAATTAATGTTTTAAATAATGGAATACCTACTTGTGTATCAAATTTGAAGAGTCTAGTTATTATAGTTACTGAGATAGGGTCACTCGGAATCGAATATATAAATCCCGTTTTTTCCCTTTCCCGTGGGAATTCCCAAAAATCCTTCCTTAGTGGATGCCTACATTGTATAAGGTATCTATGTGCAAAATTTCAAGTCTCTAGGTCCAGTGGTTTGGGCTGTGCGTTGATATATCAACAGTCATTTTGTTTATTTTGATATTTCAACCCCATCGCACCCCATCCAGGAAGATGGTATTTTACATCTGCCACGTCGGATTTTAAAACCGCTGTTGTTTTCATAACCAGCGACCCGATAAACCATAGAAACAACACCCATGTTGATTTTCTTTCAGACTTTGTTACCCCTTTCCCCCCTTTTAGGGGTAGAATTCTCAAAAAACCTGAAATACGTGTTTACTCATTTATCATTAGGAGTACTTCTGTGAAGTTTCGAATAAAATAGTCGAACTAATCTTGTTTCTCCATACAAACTTTGGAACCCCGTTTCACCCCCTTAGGGAGTGAATTTTGAAAAATCCTTTCTTAGTGCACCCCTAGACCTTATAAGGAACCTACATGCCAAATTTTGAATCTCTAGGCCCAGTGGTTTGGGCTGTGCGTTGATATGTCAGTCAGTCAGTCAGTCAGTCAGTTTCTTCTTTTATATATATAGATTGGACATATTAAACTACCAAAATCATTATTACTACTAGTAAATTACAAGAAAATCAACAATTAAAACGTGATATAAAAACACGTCTGCAGTTTGTAAATAATAGTGATGTGCGTATATCGATACGATGGTCGATATTTTCCACAGATTAAACAAGAGTAATAGAAATGTTATCTTTTATATTTCCTTGTGCTTCCAAAAGTTTTACTAATTAGTAGACTAGAAAAAAAATCCTTTTGTAGGGTTCCGTACCTCAAAAGGAAAAAACGGAACCCTTATAGGATCACTTTGTTGTCCGTCCGTCCGTCCGTCCGTCTGTCTGTCAAGACCCTTTTTCTCAGGAACGCGTGGAGGTATCAGGCTAAAATCGACCGTCTAAATGGCAAATTTTCCGTCCGAATTGCCATTTAGACGGTCGATTTTAGGTCGATAATAGCCGCGCGGCAAAAATCGTGCGGCTTTAGTCACCCGTGTAAACCCCCCTTAACGTGGCGAAATATGTTACATTACACAATACATGTATAAAAATATAGTTAGGTAGGTGAATTTTTCGCTTCGAGCCCTTATCTTTCAAAAAAAACGGTATCGTCATAGTATTAAGGCTCAAATTTAATGTAATGGCTCGAAGCGAAAAATTCACCTGGGAAGATTTATACTATAATTGAAATCCCCTACTAAAGAGCCAGTTGAAAATAAACAATATTTAGTTCTTTAGAATGTCAGGTCTTAAACCTTGTCGGTGTACTGTAAACGTCTTTAACATCGTCTTACCACTTTTACTGTGACTGTCTGAATTTTAGGGAAATTGCGATTTTCCGACGAAAAAACATAATAGAACGGAGATGACGGGGCGATATGAAAGAAGGTGGTGCTTAAAGGGTTGCAGAATCTTTCTCAGGATAGGAAGAAACAAAAAAGCAGAGACATTTACTTAAGAATGGAACACTGTCCCACAAAACACAAATAAAATCTTTGCAAGTTAATTCAGAAAATCTTTGAAGATAACCAAATTGATCCTAAAATTTATTTTCTCTCTTTTCTGGTTTGTTAAGAAGTTAATGTTTTATTTGATAAATGGACAAAATAATTGTGCCTTTATTGATTGATTGAATTAAAGGATTGAAAATTTTAATTAATTCCTATGGGATCAGCTGTCATTACCAAAACTAAACTATCAAAGTCATCAAATTGCTGTTCTTTTGTTTGGTATACGTCAACGTCAAACAAAAATTTAATAAGGTGTGTTCGGAATGCGACATTGCCTTGAACGTGGCTTTAATTTTAAATCTGCACCGTGATTACACGATGACTTAACACTAGATCAATCAGCTGGGATTTAGATTGATTAATTGATTGTAATTGAGTATACTTAGTTAAATCCAATTAATTAGTTAAATCAACTGTATACGCCAGTTTTGTTCCCCAAAGTTTCGGACGTGGGTGTTTTAATCTATTTTTTGTTGACAAGTGCCAAAACTATAATTGGTTTTGTATGCGGATGTATGAACGCGGACGTAGTTACAATATCACGTTCTGTTGCTATTTATTTTTAAAAAGGAAAACATACATTATGATAAATCAGAGCAGTTAAACTTAAGCATGTGTGCATGTGTGGTTAAGTTTCATTTTTAGTAACTACATTTAACAGGAGAAAATATATTACAAGTATTTGTCACACTAAAATGTGCAGCAATATAGACTAACGCCGTTGAGGTATAAAAAAATATAAATCTACTTAACGAGTTTGAGTTATGAGTTCTCTATGTTTTACCGACAGGACAGGAAGATATAAATAATATTTAATCGTAATGGTATAAGGTTACTTAATAAAAAAAAAAACAAATTAGATAAGCCACACTATATACAAATTTATATCATATTTAGGGGTAGAAGCACGCTTAAAAAATTCGTATTGAAGGGAAGCAAGCGCGAATAAAAAATAAGTTTAACAGTTATATAAAAAGAAATGAAAATATCGCGTAGCCTCGTGTTCTTTATTCCAAGCAGGTTCGACACAGCCTATGAAAAACCTCTTTGAGTTAAATACGTAATCGTTTCAGTGTTATTAGAGTTATTTAAACAGATGTGATTTTAAGTATTCTTATACAATTTCGTGAATAAAGCGTGAGTTTCTATAGAAAATATAAAACAACTGTTCCAGTTAGAACAATAAACTGTGTAGCGTATTGGGAAGGGTGGGCGGCAGGTAAAGCCCGTGGCTTAGCTCGACTAACCAAAGATATTGAATTTCGATAAGATTGGAGCAATAATTCAAGAGGATAGGTTAAGAAGGTGCGTAAGCTCTTGTACTGCAGAAATAAGAGAACTCTTGTCACGTTGACAATGAGGGGTGATTTCGTAGATTTATGTATATTTATGGGTTGATGTCTTACCATGTATTCGTCGTAACCTTTGCTACGCTCAAACAGCTCCAGCACGAGAATGAAGTGTGTTTACCAAGATAAAAACGACCATTTTGTATTAAATTGGCCAGTAGAAATATTAAATTCTGAAAAGTTTGTTTAATTCTCTTACTAGGCCATATCATCTTAGCATTAGTAACGCAAAGTTTACGTTTTGTTTTCCAAATAAGATGTTACGCAAATGTTAGTGCAGTAAATCACCACAACGATTGTTCCTGCCATTAAAACAATACAGTATAAATATCATTGTCACGATCACATTACTCACTCTACATCACTGTTTACCAATTACACTTAATGAACCATAGATGGATAGGGATGTTATAAAATCATTACATCCTAGATAACTTGTCGTGTCCTAGGCAGCATTTATTCTAAATTAATATGTCAGCGATTGTGCGCAAACAAGTGTTTATCACTGACATATTATTTATCACTAAATTGGTAAACTTATTTAAACCAAAACAAATATCACCTTTATCAATTAGGAGGTAAAGTATAAGCTTTAAATGCTTCCAAGGTATCACGACAATCTTCCAGCGTACATTAATATTTAAGTAGCCATACACCTACTTGACTTTTTGAACAAAAAAGGTCGAGTAATCTACGAACCGAGGCGAATGGAAATAGAATAAGGAATAATAAACAAAGTATCTTTTACCAGGGGCACAATTGCTTTACATTGAGAGTTTGTTTGCAAGAACAGCTTCAAAGATTGGCGAAGCTAATCTTAATATTGTAGTGAAATATGACGACATTCGCGCTGCTCTAATCTTAGTGTAGCTATGATTATGATGTCTTAACCATTGAAAATTTATGAGATAATATTAAACCTGATCCAACCCAACCTGATCTTCTAATAAAACAAGATTATCACATGATGGGTATCAAAATAGCCTTCGTGCCGGTAGAAAGAGACTTCACAAATTTTCAATTGTAAAGTCAGAAATTGTAAGTGACTGTTCTTAGTTAAACATCGTTTATTTTAGTTCGCTGAAACAAGAATAAAATCTTTTACTGTGTTTATTTACAGAACGACGTGACATTCAGTAACTGGTTTTTAATTTATCCGTGTGACGTGATGCGTACAAGCATGTCGTAAAAGATGTCAAGTAACCGATTTTATATTTTGTTATTTTAAGGAGCTCATTTGATAGGGTATTAACGCTTGTAAAATATTAATCAGTAACGTATTATAGTAATTAAAGTTATATGTAGATATCCTTATCTTTCAGCAATTAAAACCTTCTTGACCGATTCATTGACTTATCACAGCCCAGCCCAAACCCTTGGACTCGGAAAGCTATGTACTTAGTAAGCACTGTAGACAAGGAATAAGGACTAATTTTGCTGATCCCCGTAGGACACATAGTTCTGCAGCGAGGGAAAAGCAGCAGGTTTCAGCTAGTCTGACAAAAATCCAGGATGTACAAGTGGTTGCATTTAAATGCTTTCAAAGAAATTGGTAAATGTGAGGCCAATAACAGATGTCAGCAATAAATTCCAGACCTATTTCCGACAGACAGTGCGAAATGGGAAATTCAATAGATATTCAAATAGGAAAATCCCAAAGAACACTTGGAGATTCTATCTACAATTTTGGCATATACAGTTTTTAAAGCTCTATTCCTTATCGGGAGCCATTTCGATAAAGCGGCTAAACAAAATCGTTTTGATACTATAAATCGAGTGTCTCGTTAGATAAATTCTGAAGTCCACGATTTAATGAGTAATTATACCAGATATAACACCTCCGTAATCTTGATAAGCGAATGAGATTCAGGCTCATCTCAAGGACAAGTTCAGATAAGAGAGCAATTTCTTGGTTGGTGATGATAACTAAATTCACTCTCGAAATTTAATGACGCGTTTTTTGGCATGCCGGAGCTCTTTTGCAACTTAATTAAGTTTTCGTTACAATTTAGGCTGTCCCGTAAAATTAAGATGGATACCGGTCCACTGCAGTTCCGTGAGTTGGGGATATAAATAAATTCCGTAAATGAGGAGGCGTAGCTTGTTACATTAATCACGTGTAGTTTACTAAGTCGTATTTCAAATATCCCTGGTCATTTTCAGTATCGTCTGAGAATAATGCGCAGCTGAAGTCCACTTTTAATTCTGTCGTTTGACACAACAATCCGCGTGTCTGTCACCGCCACAATCTTGTCGAAAGTGAGAAACAAGCCTAATAGTTTGTTTTGTTTGCACTAAAAATAAATTGGCTAGCTGTCATTTAAAATTAGATAACTATCTACAGATTGTTAAAACCTGACAGGTGGTAATCGGGATGATGCGAGGGTATAAGGAGGTGAGGTGGTGTCGGTGTTAGAGCGGTTTTTACCTGAGGGCAGTTGACGGGGTTGGGAGGTGGGTTCGCGCGGGTAGCGGAGCGGGCGCGGGCGCGGGCGCGAGCGCGGGCGCGGGCAGCGGGCCGAGGCGCGTGTGGCCACGCGTGCCAGCCGGTTACGACTGCCGCGGCCGCCGCCGCTGCCGCCGACCCGGCCCGGACCGCGCTTATCGGCCGCGCCACCGCTGTGCACTCACAACATACAACCGCATTACACCTGATAAATACGTTTAAAATTTAACAAATCTTTATTGATGTTTCATGACTCTAATCGGATAACAATTTATCACACGCGTTATCTAGAATTATTGCGTTAGCGTTGCTTGACCTTTCATTTGGCGAAGATAAAAAGAAACGAGTTAAAAAAATATGACATTGTACTATCCCGTGGTGACTGGTGACCTTAAGATTGACTCATATCTGAGATAAACTTGTAGAATGACCGTTTTTTTATCTCAGAATTAATTGGACTGCGACAGCAATGGCCACTCGTACACAGCTAATTAACAGTAATAGTGTTACTGGGCGTTATTAGATTATGTTCCGTTAGTTAACTTCTTCATGTAACGTTAACTTATAATAATTGATCAAGAGCAAAGTTGTTACAAGAATGAATGTATTCAGCCCAATATTAACGCATTTATGGCATGTTGAAGAAGGTCGATACGTTGCTCTTAAAAATATTTACTAAGAGAAATATTTAATTTTATTTCGTATTATATTATGTTAAACAAATTGCCTTTATGTTGAACCCTCTTCAATTTCTATTCACACCGATTTTCGCGTTTAGTCAGAAATTTACATGTTTATTTGTGAATGTCAAGTGCCTTTCTCGTTTCGTATAGAAGATGGGAGCGTTTGACAGACAGACAGACGATCCTTTTAGGCCCTTCGGGTGCGGAACTCTAAAAGGGAACAGGGAAAAGGAATGGGTAACCATCTCGCATGAGTGAGCATTGTGGTTTACTACGCATTGTTATTGCAGCCATTTAACACAAGTTGCTTAGAATAAACCACCTAGATATTTTACCCCTACGAACGGAAAGTGGGAGATTTATTCGAAGTTTGCCAAGCAGTTGCAGGTTTTACATAAGTAAGATTATATTGACTGATGATGATGATTTATATAAACGTAGAATAGTCTAATATCGGCTCAAATTGAAGGAAGTCAGGAAGAAGGAATTAGGGAAATACAGAGAAAATGGACAAATCGAGAACCTTTCTTTTAAAGGTCAGTTAAAAATAGTTAAGATCCCAATAGAAGATACGCTGGGGTAACATTAACATTTGCAAATCACGGGCGTCATGGCTTATGTACGGTGAATAATGTTTAAAGATTAGGGCCAAAGAATAAAAATCAGACTTAACGCTTAAGTTCGTAGCACGTATAAGTAAATATTAAAGAAAATTGCGGTCGATTACATGGCCATTCATGGCATAAATTACGACTGAAAAGAAAAAAAAGTATACATGATACTCAATTAAAGCCTTTCAAATGGAAATGGTGTGATTTCACAATTTTTTAAGAGTGTGCGTTTAACGCCAATTTATCAATATTTGTCTTAGATTTAACTATACCTAAGTACAAAAAGTTTTTTGAAGTAAAGAATTCCTCACCCGAATACATTTTTTTTCTAATTTCTGATTGTAGTTCCCACGTAGGCACAGTGCAGATTGGGCACTTCACACGCACCATTGAATTGCTTCGCAAGTGTGAGCAGGTTTCCTGGCGATGTATATCTTTCATCGTAAAGTTTGGGGTAAATTACAAATGTAATTACACACACAAATTCTGAAAGACTCAGAGGTACGAGCCAAGGATTGAACCTACGATCCTCTAGGCTACCAAGGGTTAAATCACATAATATCTAATTAATAATTTGGTAAATGATGTCGTCTATTTATTAGAAGACGGTGTACCTATACACAAATTATTCAACACTTCATACATCTGAAGAACTTTACTCGAGACATCATAAGAATACATAATTTCTAAAGCACGTCAAAAATTAAAGCCTATACAGGTAAGATAAGATAACGATACGTATACAAGAAAGGGGTCTTAAGTCATCTTATACTTTTAAATATACTTACTTACTTAAATATATTTATGCAGTATTTTTTTTTGCAGTTAATTAAAGATGAAATTTATTAAGGTCGAAAATACAAAAATAAAACAATAAGCTTATAACTTAAGACTAGCCTAAGTGTAGTCGTAAAGTCCCCCACGAGTTTTGTCCCGGGCGCAAGTTTAGTAATTATACAAATGTTAGTAAGCCAAGACAAGCTCTTTTGCAGTTATTATAGCACTGTTACATGGCAATAAAAATCTTAAAAAGAAAAAGAATAGTCCAGCTGACTGACTGACTTATCAGCGGCTCAGCCCCAACTTTTTGAACTTAGAAAGCTGACATTTTGCTTAGAGGTTCTCTTTATGATGTAGATTAGGAACAAGGACGGATATTTTCGAAATTCCCACGAGGCAGAGTATTCTTCCACGATATAAAGCGAAGGCGTAAGCTAGTAATAAATACTTACAGACGCACACGCACGCACGCACGGACACAGTCACGCATAATAAGCACGTCTAAGTACTAAGTTGTGGCGGCCTAGTGGTTTGACCTATGGCCTCTCAAGCAGAGGATAGTGGATTTAAATTCCGGCAGAAAAACTCAGAGGAGTTTTTCAGACTTTCAAGTGCGAAATTTTATTTAAAATTTACTATCCTTCCTTCTTTCTGTTAAAGGGTTGCCTGGAAGAGATCGCTCTTAAGCGATAAGGCCGCCTATTGCTTGCCTTGTAACTTTCTCTCTGTGTACCTGTTTTCTGTATTGCTTACTATTTCTGGTGTACAATAAAGAGTCATTGTATTGTATTGTATTGTATTGTATGAGCTTTACGGTGAAGGAAAACATCGCGAGGAAACCTGCATACGTTTGCGAAGAAATTAAATGGTGTGTGTGAAGTTCCCAATCCGCACTGGGCCCATGTGGGAACTACGGCCCAAGGTCTCTCATTCTGAGAGGAGGCCTGTACCCTGCAGTGGGACGTATAGGCTGGGACGATGATGATGATGAGTACTAAGCATAACTTATACGGTCACGAAGCCTGATCGACTTTCAAATCCTGGATTTCACATGAAATGTTCGAGATTTAAACATAAGCCTTCTAGTTTCATCTTCAGACTCACGAACTACTAGGCTAACTAAATGATTTGATCTATCCACTTGTATTGCAAAGAACCGTTGGCGCATTAATAAAACAAAGGTAAAACCGCACTTCTGCATTTGTGCTAGTCTATACTAATATTAGAAATGTTGTATTTTTCTTCGATTGTTGAACCGATTCTATAAATTTTCTAGCAGAAAGTTTAACAAGGCTACTTTTACTTTTTATCCCGGTAAAGTTTAAACTTGCCTTAAGACGCAAAGTTCCGAGAAACAGGTAGTAATATTAAAAACGTGTACAAGTCCCTGTTTTGGGCCCGCATTAGAACATCAACTTAACAAACCACGGGAGAGAAGATCAGGCATGTACTGTACCCAATAGTGGGACGTACTTGAAAACTGCTAGAAAAACAATAAAACGTAACACATTTTTCCTGTAAAAACCTTAAATCGTCTCTCGTTTCATTGTAACAATAGCTGCTGTATTTTAATGGAAACGAAAATAATGCCGCGTTAAAATTAAAATTTGTGGCGTTTTTAACAAAGCGCCATTTTATACGCAAACATGATTGTTTTGTATGGGGAAAAGCTCGTGCGTTACGCTACGGTATAACTTTGTGAAGTATCTCTAATTTCGGACGGTTATTGTGTACTTTTTATGAAGCAAAGGTAGCTGGGTTATATGACATGCAAGGATGAGTGTAAGAAAGCTACAAGAAATATGACAAGTTTTCATTTATCTTTTCTTGTCTTAAATTTCAAATATAAAAATATTATACTTTTTATCACCACCACATTATTTTTTGGTGAAATAAAATAATCCAAAGCGACAGTAGGTAAAGGTTTCATGGGTTAATTTGATGTATCTGTTACAGGATGTTGATTGTGGTTGTTAATTTTTAAGTATAACCCGATGCATGTAACCGCGTCGTAATATAATATGTAACGTAAATAACCGTGAATCATTAACGTTGTTATCAAAATTCAATTGCACAATTCTACTGCACTTTATTTAGTTCAGGTGCAAATATAGATAATTTAAGTGACAAAAAGAGAAATTTAAGGTTATAGGTAGAATGCTATTTATCTCTTAAAAGAATTTCATAACAACCGATTCAGCATAAACAAAGTATAAGTGAAAAACTTAAGTAAAGGACTTATTGTATGTAGTATTCATCATCATCATCATCATTTCAGCCAAAAGACGTCCACTGCTGAACACAGGCCTACCCCAAGGCTCGCTAAACAGATCGGTCCCGTGCCATCCGCATCCAACGCGATCCCGCAACCTTAACCAGGTCGTCGCTCCATCTTGTTGGAGGCCTACCTACACTGCGTCTTCCAGTCCGTGGACGCCACTCGAGAACCTTTTTGCCCCATCAGCCATCAGTTCTACGAGCGATGTGCCCTGCCCACTGCCACGTCAATATGTACCTAGTAGTGCACAGAATCAGAATTAATATGGAGCTTAAGTCATTTTTCAAATTTAGAACACCAATTTGCTTATACGGACACGTTACTACTACATACAACAGACATTAAGTTTTTCACCTATAAGTTGGTACAGGTACAATAGTTGACAATGATACTTTAAAAAATTAAGGCAATTTTTGTGGGATGTTTTATTTCAGGATTTGGATATGGATTTGGATTTTGGATAGTCGTTAGCGGATTACTTTATTATTCTTTAAAGACAGATTTTTCAATCCCTAGAAAGCTCTTATTCCATTTATTAATCCAAAAATATCTGTAGAACAAGCGCATAAAGTGGGGATCGAAAAACCGGATCTTGGCTTTCAATTTGCGACAGTAGCATGCAAAGACATCTCTCGAATGTTTTTCGGCTCACTTCGCATGAACGCTCTTTGGATTATTGACATTTATCGGCATTTGATAACCCGCCGTTTACTCGGCTGGATTCATTCAGACATTCAGGAATTTGTCGACGATATTTTTACAATTTCATGGGTCTTACGATTTTTTCATTTGAATTTTTGCTGTCGTTTTTATTCGATTTGTTTCGCCAGCCAATACAAGTGCTTACACTCTTAATAATCTTTTGAGTTCCTTTCCTGAAGTCACAATCTAAATTATGAATATTTTCGCCTGCCTATACCTATCCGTAAAAAAGATATCAATAATTAATTCTGCACCAAATTAATTGAGATTGTTTTATAATTTAAGCTTTTGCCCGCGACTCCGTCTGCGAAAAATTCGTTTATCGCTATCCCGCGGGAACTATGCAATTTTTTGGGATAAAAACAATCATACCTATATTCTTTCTAGGGTCTCAAACAATCTTTATACCAAATTTCATCTAAAATAGTTAGTTGGTTCAGCGGTTTAAGCGTGGAGAGGTCACAGACAGACAGACACACTTTCGCATTTATAATATTATTATGGATTAGTATGAATTATTCAAATTTTCGATGTAGAGATATGAATATTCACCAGGCCATTAGTACACAGATATAACGCTACAATAAGTTTGATAAAATGTTCATCTTTAATACAAGTTTTTTGTTGGGTGTATTTTTTTGACTTTACTTACCTATTTATACTTACACTAGCTTTTGCCCGCGTCTTCGTCCGCGTAGAATTCCAATTTGTGGTAAAGCTTCTTCATCTCTTTCATTGTATAAAACAAAAATCCGGCAACGGCAACATCAATCATTATTATCATTTCATCATCATCAGTATCAGTTAGTGAATATTATAAAGCCCTTTATTCTCTATCCCGTGGGAATTTCAACAAATTTGTCCTTATTCTATGCAAATATTCGCTTATTTTTATCCCGCGGGAATTTTGCATTTTCCCCGAGAAAAAGTAGCCTATGTCCTTAAGGTGTAGCTTCCTACCGGTAAAAGAAGTTTTAAAATCAGCCCCGTAGTTGAATTCAGTTATTTTTTTCCCGTGGGATTTTTGCTTTTTCACGGATAAAAGTAGTATATGTAAATAATGGTTGGTGTAGCTTCCTATTGGTGAAAGAAATTTTCAAATCAGCCCTCAAGTGATATTCCCTTCTTTCTATCCCACGGGAATTTTGCATTTTACCGAATAAATAGTAGGTAGCCTAGCCTATACCAATAAAAGATAGTGTAGCTTTCTATTGGTAATTTTTTTTATACTGAGCCCCGAAGTTAAATTTACTATTTTCTATACCGCGGGAATTTTGCATTTTCCCGGAAAAAGTAGCCTATGTCAATAAAGGATAGTGTAACTTTTTACTGGTAAAAGTTTTTTTTTAATTGGCTCGGAAGTTTCAGATATTATCTATGCCACAGGAATTTCCAAAAATCCTGCAATAAGTTTTTTTGCTGTTATGTATGACCATTTACGTTTATACTGAATTTGAAAAGTTTAGTAATTGTAGTTACAGAGATAGGATCCAGTTGATTTGAGTATATAAATCCTGATTTATCCTTATCCCGTGGGAATTTTCAAAATTATTGAAATTAGCTTTATACCTATTCTAATAGTCTACTTGCATGCCCAATTTGAACAGTTTATCTTCGTTATGGGGATAGGGTCACTCTTAATTGATGAAATATATACATCCCGTATATTCCTTATCCCGTAGGCATTCCGGAAAATTCTTTCTTATCGGATGCTTAAGTCATACAAAGAACACATCCTCCAAGTTTCAGGTCTCTACATACAGCGGTTTAGGCTGTGCGTTAATCCGCCAGTCAGTCATTTAGGACTTCAGGACAAAGTATTTTAGGTATATGAATTTGCATCGCACCAAGCTTTTATGCGAGTTCAGCAATGATGTTTGAATACTCAATTCGATTTTATTCGAAAAAGGTTGAACTCACATAAAAGCTTCATCATCATCATCATCATCATTTCAGCCGTAGGACGTCCACTGCTGGACATAGGCCTCCCTCATTGACGCCCAATCATTACGGTTGGAAGCGACTTGCATCCACCCTGAACATGCGGCCTTCATCAAAACGTCCGTCCATCTCGTTGGTGGGCGTCCCAGGCTGCGTTTGTAAAAGCAAAAGCTTGGTGAAATGCAAATACTTATACATATAATTAGTTATTATCAGAGTTCAGATCAGGAACTGGTTGACAAACGTAGACAAATGGTTTGCAAAATTTGAAGTTTCGTTTCGTTTACATTGTGTCAAAATAAAAAGTAATTTAAATCAAAAGCACTAAGGAGTATTGATATCATCTTCGAAGCAAATCACCCCCAAAATAACTTTCTACTCCTTTTTAACCCCGTCAAGGGATGAATTTCAATAAAATACGAAACACGTCTTCCATCAATTCTGTTAAAGAATGTTATGCAAAATTTGAAGTAGATTGGACCAAGGAATCACGTTGTCCCATACAAACTTTGCCCCCTTTTTTTACCCCCTTAGGAGTAGAACTACGAAAAATCCTTTCTTATCGGATGCCTACGTCATACAAAGAACACACCCTCCAAGTTTCAGGTCCCTACGATCAGCGGTTTAGACTGTGCGTTGATCCGTCAGTCAGGACAAAGGATTTTATATGTATAGATTAAAATTTTATTGTCATCTAATAGTATTTCATGCAACTGTATCGTAATAAGGGCCATTAAGACACGAATGCGAGTTTATGACATGAGGCGAAGCCGAATGTCATAATAGATACGCATGAGTGTCTTAATGGCCGATTATGAATAGTTGCATACATTACTTTTTCTACGAGTTCAAAATAAACAATTACTAAATAATGAATACTTACATAACGGACAATAAATGAATTTTTCGATTTTAAAAGTAGCAAATTATTGCTCACTTCAATTGCCGCTTGTTTTATTTATTTCTAGCGGCGTCAACATTTCTGCATCACTTAATTCACCAAAGTCACAAATTCTCACAGATAAAAAGTCATTTAAATAGTGATTAACTCTTTTATTTCTTTCAACTTGAAAGAACTCCGTGCAAAAGCAAAACAAATTCCTGCTATTTTGAAACTTTTTTTTCACAATTCACAACCTTAGAATGGACCCGGGAACTTTAGGTACTACAGCCAAATTTAATGATGTTAAAATATTCATATTTAATAATGACATTAAAATTCATTTATTGCCCGTTATTTAAGTATTAATTATTTAATAATTGTTAATGTAAACATATTAAAATTAATGTATAATGACTTTATATTAATTTTCCGCTTTATTTTTTTTTTAATTTTCGACAGTATCCGTACCATAGAGCTTGATCAGCGTGTTCTCAATTACGAAATTTCGCTTGAAAAAATAAACCTTGATTGTGATTGGTCTTACCTGTTCTTACTCATTTTTAAGCAACCAATCACGTGGCACACGCATATTTAAAGAAACTCGATTATCAAAATCGATTTCAGTAGGTATTCTTTTTTTGAATGTTATTATATTACTCAGTCCCGTAACATAATGAAATTACTATGGGTTATTATGTTACTGAATTTGCACCATAGAGTATAGAACTTGGAACAGACTTATAACGTTAGTTATTATTGCATAGTTTTTGACCATATAATTGAAAGATTATACTACAGGAGTAGAAAAACAATATTATCTATACTCTATACCTAATTTTAAGTCAATTTGACCACTAGAACTGGGTGGTGTGTATATTTAATTATTGAAAAACTATAACAAAAAATAACAAAAAGCAACGCAATAGGGATGTTGATGCCATTAAAATATAATTCGAAGACACGTCTCCAGTAAAAAAAACGCTTTATTTTAGGCCTGTAAACCAGATTAATTTTCGACTACTTCACTGCAAAATTAGATTTTTGTTTGCTTTCAAACAAATAAATAGTTACTTGATTGAGTTGGCGAACAAGTGACGTCATAAGTTGCTATTGCCATTCAAACTCTATGGAAGAATTGTGTTTCGACAGTTCATAAAAAGTACGTCAGTTGATTGGTGGTGTCAACATCCCTATTGTATTTTATCTATTTTTCGGTTAGATACAGCGGAAAATTTATAACTTCAGAATATATTCTTGTTTTCTGTACAAGGAAGATACAGAACATTAATAATTTTGCGCTTTAAATGGAAGCGTCATCAACGCGTCTGTCTTTGTGCATATTTGCGATGTCAAAACGATAAAGTGTCCTGAGCGAAAAAATATGTTTTACTTGCGAAAAATTGTACCTAATAAAACAAGCGCCATTACATTTTAATTGATCGTGGCATAGTGAAAAACAATTGCATAATTAGTTATTCAAGAAAACACGAGAAGACTTTTAGACGCAACGTAATTACTAGAGATTCAATCAATTATAAACTTTCATCTTATTCTTGGCGTACGATTATTTGGAAAGTTCTTCTAAAGTTTTTGAGTGTAACTGGCACGCTCGCAAAATGTCAGGCGTGTCAGAACTTTGTCAATCCAGTGGCGCAGTCATAGCAGTAATGGCTACGGATATCGAAATACGCAGTGAGCCGGCTTCTAAGCATTACCCCGCCACGCCGTGACTGCTGTTTCTGACACGAGGTATTTACTAGATCACCCGGCAAAGGTCATATACATGCCTTTGACTCTTGAAGCTGAAGCTAAATGGTATCAAATGACGTGATAGCTACGTAAGCATCTGACATATTCTCATCTTAGATTTACATAATCAAGTCAGTCGGAAAATTTGTTTATATAAGTCAGAAACACTGTGGAAATAAGTTGCGAAGTCGTACTAGATGTTAACAAAGCAGCAAGCGAGTTTTACATAAATGTCAAGTTTTCCTCGGAATTGCACCGATTTTAAAACTAATGAAACAGTATGAATTATTCACAGGACTCAGCGAAAACTTTCAGAAACTCTGATTAGGTAAAAGTTTATATTTGTATTTCCTTTTGCAAAAAAAAACTTATAGCTAATCGTTTTATTTAATTAAGGTCAAAAGTCAAAAAGTCAAAACGTTTATTCTGCAAATAGGCCGCAAAGGGCTCTTTTACATGTCACTTTTTTAAACTGCCAGCGCTTTCGTAAGGACCATCATTGCCAAGAAGAATGCGCCGCAAGAAACTTGGCAGGAAGTCATCTTTTCAAATTAAAATATAATAAATTACAAACTAAAATAAAAAAAATAAAAATATATATAAAAAAAAAGGCTATTTGTATAAATATATTACTGCGTTTAATTTTCTATTTTTTAGGAGTATTGTTTTTTTTCTGCCACACGAAATTTTTACTGTTTGACCTACTTTGTAAATTTTCTTCTCTCGAATAAGTTAAGGATAAGTTCACCTTTGTACATTTTATTGTTTATCTGTACTTTTATTTTTAAATTTTATGTGCAACAAAGTGTTTAAATACATACATTCATTATTTATAGCACCACACTATGTGTGTCTGGGTTATTCCCTTAACGAGATGATGAAATAATCTTAGTAGTCGATTGCTTATCATCAAATGAATCGCATGCCCTATAATCTGAATTTTTATCATTTATACAAATTAATGTAATACCTATAATACCAAGATGAGGTGTCCTATTATCTCGCCTCATTCGTTTTTCGTTTAATTCTTATTTCGTCTCATTCTGTATTTCGTCTTCGTCTTGTTGACTATCCGTCACTATCTTTTTTGGTCAAATTCTGCAACTTGTCTATCTCTTAATACGTCTTATTCATTTTTCGTCACGGTCTTCCCTGGATTAATTCGTCATTCTTCCCTTTTCGTTTTATGTCTCATTTACTTATTCGCCAAATGCTGGTAAATAAATGTTTGCAAGAAAATAAGACAAAAAACGAAAGGAAAGAACGACAAAAATGAGTCAAAGGAAGACCGTGACGAGAAACGAATAAGACTTTTTATGACGGATAGCGAACAAGACGAATAAAGAATGAGTGATGAATACAGGATGAGACGAAATAAGAAATAAACGAAAAACCAATGATACCCATGATGATATCTACATCTAATAGACCTTGGATAAACGGGGTAACCCCGGCTGTCGCAGGTGGATGTTGATGAATAAAACAATTTGCTTGGTAATAAATTGACTTTTTTATGTAGTAGGTACGCTAACATTTAATTTTAAGGCTACAAAAAATCATGATTGAACCTAAAAATTAAATAATGTTTACTACCAGGAGATTATAATTCGTTATACTGTCGATATTAAACTAGGCTGAGCCTTCATCTTGTGAGACGACCTATTTCAAAAATACACATACTTAAGTATAAGATTTTTATATCAGCAATCTTATGAGGAAGCATATTGTAGGAAAAAACCCTGCAGGCGGAAATCGTACAACAATTACGATCATGAAAGGGCAGTAACAAGGAGTTAATCAAAACGAAGCTGGGAGAAGGATATACTTGTAATAACAGTAATAAACATGCCGACTTTCTGGGAGCACCTTAAAGATATATTTATAACCAAAGTTTTCAAATCTCTGTTCAAGAATACATACGATCTAACATTACATACAGCTTGTAACCTTTAAATAAGGAAGTGGAAGGAAACATTGGTATTAAACACAATTAACTGCACCTAAGTCTATCAGCGTCTAGCAAAAATTACCAAATTCACCAAAAAAATTGTAATTATAGTGACGTCTATCGATCGAAGTATCATGGGAAATCTCATAAACTTAAATGTGTTGAAAAAGTACGTAGATGTAGGTACCTAAATACAATGTAAATCTTAAAATACATGGCATCGGCTGAAAATCAGAGTCTGTTCTAACATGTAAATTGACGATGTGCTTTACTGTGTTGTTATAAGATAAATCCCAAAGCTTGGAGCTTACCCTCTAGAAAATTTCACTTGGAACAACCTTTTTCAAGCTATATCATCGCTAAAATCTTAAATAATTCTACCTTTTAAAGTCACGTTCTTTGTGATTACACGTTCTTTGTTTTGTGTGTACACCGTGAAGCCGTAATACCGCCACAAAAAATTGAAGACGAGTCAAGAATAAAATGATAAAAAAATGATAATAATTGTCTCATTCTGTTTACTACCCCCGAGCAATTTCTGTTACGTCAGAGCCACAGTAAAATGGCGCTTCGAGTGTCGCAATAATAAAACACCAGGGAACAGTATTCAACCGTCTGTAAGCAATCTTGTGGGTAAAAATAGCAAAGATGGGTTCAGTAGCACTGCAATATGGATAATATAATATTGACCTTTGCCATTGCATGAAGCGCGAATTGTATTTGCTGAATCTTGACTTCAGCTTTATCACAAAAATACTCCTGACTCCAGATTCATTGAACAATTCAAGTACCTAATTAGGTTTAGTTTAGCCATGCATTAAATTGCATCTTTCACATTTACACGTAGGTATACATTACGTAGTGTATGTTGTTAACATGCAACCGACATATTTAAAAAAAAAAACATTCTTGATTTCATTTGAATACTCAGAAAATATTGTAGGTATATAAATGTCAACTGAAGCAGATTTAAATTTTCTTACTAAAGTACTACATTGTATACCTATGTGTAAATGTGTTCCTAATGATTTTGCTACTCAAAGTAATCCTAAAGAGGTTTCATTTAAATACTTATTTTTATTAATTTCTGAAAATGTTCTCCAAAAACATGACTAACACGATTGCCTGTAATGAATTTCGTACAAGTAATTTTCACTAATTCTTTTGAGCTTCAAAATAATTTCTTTTTGAAACTTTATGACAGCAAGTACTTACCTCCTGTAATGTAATTTATCTTATTTAAAGGCTCAACTTGTTAAGAGCTGGTTGCGCTGTACCGATTTATACTTGTATGTTTATACTTATTAAGAACTCGTAATATCTGGACTACCAAGCTTTACTCGGCGTCTTTCGAGGTAGGCATTGCATATAAGGGGTGCACGTATCCTTACAAATTATAGGTTTTTTTCTCTTTCTTAGTTTTGTTCTGGATAGTTTCTTTTTCACCTCCTTACATCCCCAGCGATTATGCAAGTGTTCTGCGACACGTGTTGGTAGCGACGTCAATGTAATCGGGCGACTTCGCTTGACATAATATCTACTAAATGGGCGCCTTAAACTGTTGCCCACTCGGGCCAACGAGGTGGCAACTTTGGTTTGAATGGCTAAGGATGGAAAGATGTTCCTGGACTTTAAACTTCGAAATCCTAACTCGCCACTTACGGAAACACACCCATTACGCGAGCATTAGCTTTTGCGCTCCACTCTAGGCGGCCAATAAAGGCAAACTAGAAGTGTGGTGTGGTCCTTTAATTAATATTATTAAAATTACTTATACAAATGTATGATTAATTTTCGTGTTACAATAGAGAAAAAAACATAACTACTAATTTTGTTAAACATTTCAGCGTTGAGATGTCAAACTTTTTGAACTCCATCAATGTGTACCCCAGTCTATCTTACTTTCTTTTATACGTAGGTATAAACATACGTCTTAGACACCATAAATATCTAAAAATAGCAGAGTTGTTTAAAAATTCAACTATATATTGCTAAAAATAAGCTTGTTTATTATTTCCCTTTATCTACCGGATTTGTGTGTGATGAGGGACTGTTTGAGTTTATCTTTCTTAAGGGAGTCTACTTACTTCCTTCGCCCACGTTTTGTATTGTTGCGAGACCTATCTTCAATATTACATTCATGTCTTACGGACAAAACACAGTATATACAAAAATAAATCATTCCTTTTCTTTAAACGTTTTTACGAGTGTTATAGGTAGGCGTTATGGTACCTAATGTTTTGGGTATAGTTCTAGCACATAGAGATGGATAATGTAGGTGGTCAAATTTCTAAACGAACGAAACTTAAAAAATAATCCTTATTCGTAAAATTTACAGACCTGTTAACAAAAAAAATATATTTTGTCTGTATTTGACAAAGGTACCTACCTAAATGTCAAAGTGACAGATGTTTAACCAATAACCGTTAATGTACAGATTCTAATAGTTCCTTGTTAAGTGGTAGGTATTCAAACCTCCTGTCCTGACTTTTTCTAGCACACTCGCACTCGCACTTTTTTCATGCAGCACTTGAGTCCTAGATGAATGTCGTAAGTATTTGCAGTTTGGTAATGTACAGGTCGATTCAAAAGAGTTGGCACGAATGGATCGAATGAGTGAATGAAAGTATCTATCTATGTGTTACCTATTTGAATACACTTCACACAAATATGAAAATGTCATGCATCAGTCATTTTCCTACAAAAATGTCAAAGTGACATTGCTTTCGTTCAATCCATTCGTGCCAACTCTTGTGAATCGATCAGTAAGCGTGTTTAAAAATTCTTATTCATTGAATAATTGGTACTTCCTAAAGTATTCGGCGTTTATCCTTACATTTGTTCTTTATGAAGTTCGCTAGGCTCACGTGGAAAAAATAATAATACTAAGCTATTTTTAAGGCACGTGTTTGAAACGTACGTAGGCTGTAAACAAAGAACCGAGCCAACGCATTTGTTTTCAAATCTCATGTTTGAACGATTAGATCTGATTTTGAATATAGGTAAGACAGCAAGAGAAAATTCCATTGCTTCCACGAACAGTCGAACATAGGCGCATGTTGAGAAACTTCCACAAGAATTTTCATTTAAAATGATGTAAAAGAAATATTCCTGTGCTAAAGTTTCACGGGCCGCAACCACATCATAAGTTACAACCAGTCCAGTACAAAAAGGATCTACATACTACGCCTAAAACATGCAAAATTTAACTATGTTATCAAAGAGAAAGATTCCGATTTAGATGCACTTAAAATTAAATTGTAATACTATCTCGAACCGTGCGTCGTGTTACGATTGATTGGGATGTCCGAAATGCTAAATGTAGGTGACCCGTTAGTGGTTAAGAGTGAAGGATTTGTAACACTGGATGCGTTCTGCGGTCGCGGTCAGGTCAAATTGAACGCAGCCCGCATTATGTATGAACAACATTGTCAGTCTCTATATATTTTGTATAGATATGCGATCGCACGCACGCGCAATATATAGAGATAGAGACCGACAATGTTGTTCATACATAATGCAGGCTGCGTTCAATTTGACCTGACCGCGACCGCAGGACGCATCCAGTGTGACAAATCCTTTAATACTAAGGACAGTTAACCAACACACCCCTAGTAGATATGATGGTGGATGTGTTGTAGGTAACTGTGGCAGGATTCCCAGAGACCCAATAACTTAAAATAGTATCTAGAAGCAGTCTGTAAGCATTACTGTTTCTCTGAACATATCTTCGAGCCTACCTACCTACTAAGACTAATAATACATAAGCTCCTTTGATTAAATATACAGGGTGACATCTAAGACGTAATCCAAAATTATATATTCTGGATCCACTCATAATTACGATCAACTTTTATTATGGGAGTAATATCGAAATCGGTAGAAAAAAATTGAGCCTCCCATACTAAAAGCAATGAACTGGTTTTCGCAATTTGTATGGAGACGTCGATTTTGAGTTTATGTTTTCGAAGTTGGTCCCATATTAAGAGTTGATCGTAATCATGAATGGATCCAGAAAATATAATTTTGGATTACGTCTTAGATGTCATATTAAATAAAATAAATATCACGGGACAATTCACACCAATTGACCTAGTCCCAAACTAAGCAAAGCTTGTACTACGGATAAACATACTTATATAGATAAATACATACTTAAATACATATTAAACATCGAAGACTCGAGCACAAACATTCGTATTTTTCACACAAATATCTGCCCCGACCGGGAATCGAACCCGGGACCTCAAGCTTCGTAGTCAGGTTCTCTAACAACTAGGCTATCCGGCCGTCTAAATCATATATTATATTATCATGTATTCCATCAGAGAGCCGTCTTACACTCATTTTCCACTCAAGCAACCCCACGCAACAAATTTAAATAATCTTTTTATTGCGCATAACTATTTAAAAAAATTATTTATTATAGTACCTACATAGTTTCAACTTGAAACTTTTAATTCGAATTTGTCCCAAGTTAAAAGGGGTTCTCGTCCAGCTAAGATAGTTTAAAGACGTGAAGTCTTTACAGTTATATTTTAATAAATCATTTGTCTTATTTCTTTGAGTATCTATCGTATTAGTGTTTGATGGGATTTGAAATGAAATAGTATAGTAGCATAATTGTACAACAAACACAAAAACAACAAATAAAATTAAACTATAATTTACATAACAATCCTGGTGTATTTTGTATGTTGATTTTATAAATGAAAACTGCAAAATTTTATAAAAGCAAAACCTTACTTACTTTACTTTTAGCGCGCTTACACCTGGCCTGACGTAGAAACTGATCATACAAATGTTTTAAATAAATAGGACGCTTGAGAAACATCTATTACAAACTTATCCTCAAGTTCCGAAGCAACAACAGAACTGTTCGGGTTAAAACTGCCGTTTCATTTTGTCTGTTCACTTACTTGACATTTGCTCTACTGGAACTAATTCAATTGCACCTGCGACTGCCTCTGAAAAGCCGATACGTACCTGAAACAAAAGAATAGCGATAAGACAATGAATTTAAAATGTTGCCGAAGCTTTACAATACGATTTGTGAACTTATTTTAATAACTATGTTCACAAAGTTGTATTGGAAATTTCAGAGACCGTTTGATATTTGGTATCTTCACTACTATAAGTGAATAAGCGAGCTGAGACGTGTTATGAATAGGAAAAAAATCGTGTCTATATCCCGACCAGTTGTGGTGTAGGGGTATAAGCACGTAGCACGGTATGCTGAGGACCCGGGTTCGATTCTCGGAGCTGGCCTTTTTCTGTGCATCCATGTTTCGGTTCGTATTTAGTATGAAATATGATATTTGGTACTCATGGTGTCAGAGTATGCAACCAAGTCTTTGATTGATACGTTATTATTTTATAATTTCTGTGTTATCTTTCCGTTGGATATAGGTACAGTCTAGTAAACGGAATGCGTACCAGGGTGGAGCCTTTTCACAACCAATTTCACAATGATTTCTTTGGCAGATGTATGAAATGTCAACATGACATTTGCTATGAAAAGGGTTCACCCTGGTGCGTGATGCAAGTTCTTCGACTGTATAATCTCAAAATTAATTTAAGTAGAATATTTCAGCAGGTAGTTTAGCTAGTTTAGTTTAACTGTACACACCTGTAAAGGCATAATATTGTGGTTGATAAATGTCCCCCTTTTTCTACTTACTACAATAAATTATAACACTTTAAAAGTACACATCGTGTCGAAAAAAGTTTACAATTGCTAGCAATTACATGTAGCTGGATTATACGTGTTTGCGCAGTAAAAGTTATTTAGTGGGCCAGTCAAACTATCTAGAAGTGAAATCGGTCCTTATTTGTTTTACAGAAAAAAAACCTCTTCAATTAAGTACATTGAAAGTACGATTAATTCTATGTGTATTTTTTTTGGCAAGAATTTCATTTTTAACACCCTTTTCGTTGATTGCACTTCATTATTAAACTGTAGTCGGAGTTAAATAATGGAGAGTACCTATAGTCACAAAAAATAAATCTCCAAGAATCTGGAGAGATAAATTAAAAAGAAGAGAATTGAAAGTTATATTCGAGTTCAAAGAATTAGCATTCGAGTTTAAAATTTCTTACAACACAATCATTATCATAATTACCATCATCTAAGCCTATATACATCCCACTGTATAGCACAGACCTCTTCTCATATCGAGAGGGCTTAGGCTGTAGTTCCCGCCCGGACCCAGTGCGCACAAATTGCGCACATAAATTCCGAAAACTCAGAAGTGATAGCCCGAACTCAAACCCACGACCCTCTGCTTGAAAAGCCGTAAGTCACACCACAAGACTATCACGGTTTTTATCTGAGTTCAAAAGAACTATTGGTAGCGTTAAATCTATTTGCCAGATCTGATTACATAGATACCAGGTAAAGCTAACAAAAGATGTTTAATATACCTCTGGCTCAGAGTTAGGAATAAGAGCTTCTTATTTCTTCGCTTAAAGCTCTTTCAAGAAAGATAACATAGGTAAACAACAAGAATTATTTAAAGGTCCTACGCTCCTGGAAACGAACACCATGAGTTCAATAGTTCCCAAAGGTCCGTAAAGGCGGGTTTATTTATCAGCTGTAAGTACATCTCTGACAATCAATACCTTTATACTCGGGCTTTGATGTTCTCTGTTGTACGAAAACATCGTTATTTTTCCCTTTAGATTAACACGTTTGTCATTTTATGATAATATTTAGGGTATCGCGAGGAAAGTAAGCAAAAACCGGTTAAGTGCGTGTCGGGCTCGCGCAGTGTAGAGTTCCGTACTAACCTGCGTACATATTCAACTACTAGGTACTGACTAGGTTGTGATAAGGTAAACGTAGCAATGCTTGACACCTCAACGCCCAGGAGGTTTAACCCATCTGTCATCTCTCTTACTATGACATAAGATTGAAGTTGCCATGTATTGGGTCAGTGTCGAGCACATGGACGCTTACCTCAGTTTTCCTTTTATTTATTTTTATAATTTATGATATTTTTCAGATTTTTCAAGTTAACGGTTTAACTTGTAAAAGGGAGGGACACTTGACCTAGCAAAATTTGCATTTTAAGGCATACGAAATACAAAATAATAAATAATATACAAGAAAAAAAAATGTGGTGCAAGTTCAAAACACACGGCGCGAGGAACAGAAGTTTACTGACGAACTCTTCAAATACTTATTATAATTTTAAGAGGGTACATTTTCTTACTTACTTAATATAAACATTCTTTAACTCCCGGCTGACTGACTCATCAACGTCAGGCTTAAACCCCTGGGTGAAGAAAGCTGAACTTTACATAAAAGTTCCCTTGATTATGGAGACAAGAAATATAGACGTATTTTGCGAAATTCCCACGTGATAGAAAGTTCAGCAACGCAGATGAAGCTGTGGGGCAAGCCAGCTACAAATTACGAATAATCAAAACCTAATTAATAATTTTTGAACTGGTTTTCTTCCATATATTATGTTCCTCGCTGTAATGATACGAAAAATTGTCTATTTCACTCAGTAATAAAGTTCTTTAGCGTCTCGCGCCTAAAAACACTCACAAGGCTCAAGATTTTTTTAACTACTTGCTTAGCTCGTGGTTCAGTCCTAGGGCCCATCTTCACTTGCTCGGGTATCAATACAAGCAATCATGCCAAACAAGAAGTTTCCAGCCTAGCATAAGTAATTACTGTCCCACTTTACCTGTTGCCAAACGCACTGCGCCAATCGCATCAGACGCTATTACAATAAAAAAAATGGGTAACAATAAATATAGGTAACTCACCTCTTTAGCATACTGATATAGTTTAGGAATGCGGAACGGCTACGTAGACTTATGTTTTCGAGCACAAATTCATAAGTTAAGAGATGCAAGCGATTTACCCACTCATCAACTTTTAAACTTTTCATACGATAATGGGTGGCATCCCTATTTTTTTAGAAAATACTTAACAGATATCTTACTTTTAATAGTTAAGGTGAGCTGAAATAAATTTGTTAATACAAAGTTGTAATCTGTAGATCACAAAGTAGAAACTATGTATGTATGTTTGTCTGTTTCTGACAAAAGCAAACAAACAGTAATCATCAGTCAGTCTACTTGTGATCACGACAGTTGCAATGTGGTCGAAATGTCGAGGTAATATCCATACTAATATTATAAATGTGAAAATTAGTTTGTTTGTTTATTTGTCCTTCTTTCATGTCGAAACTGAGAGATGGATTGCCGTGATTTTTCGTATAGACATAGTTGAACGGCCGGAGAGTGACATAGGCTACATTTAACCACGGGAAAATATCTCATTCCCACGGGAAAATATGTTTAAATCTATTTCAGTGAAACATCCTGGGTGTAATAATAACTATGACTGAAAATCGTCAAAGTTGGTATAAAACAATATAAAGGCAAACAAGTTGTTAAATTCGGATTATTCGAACTTACAAGCGTTCCAAAATAATGAGGTAACTTTATCTCCTGATGGCAATGGAAAAGGATGAATGTAAGAAAGTTAGAACATTTCTCTGTATTTTTTTGTATTTCTGGTAATTTTTCTAACTAAAATCTATTGCACCATAAACTCCAAATTAATGGAACAAACGCAGAAATAACTAGTTGAAAATAAATGTAGGTACCTATGTTTTAATCTTTCATGATTACTGTCATACTCGTGACTATTACTTGGTATAAACGAGACACCACTTGGCTGAAACGTCGAGGTAAATAATTGATTAGTCCAAATTATCGTTCCCGGGGAACCAAAGAAACATATTTTAATTTAATTTGCTATTTTTACTTATAATTATTTGTTGTTATATAAGTAAGACACCCCAGTGTTCAACACTTTAATTCCAATAATCGACACCCTGCTTTCCGCCTTTATTGCTAAGTGTTGGCTATTGGGGCACCGTCGGGCACTGCGGTATTTACCTTACTTAAAAAAGTCGAAAAAAAAACACACTAGATACAAATTCTGATGACGAAATAAATGATCTAGCAATAAACTTATCAGTGGGCCGGGTTTATCTTCAAACATTGAATTTACAACCAATCAGCTGTTGAAATTACTCTTTCGTAATCTAATTACTTACTGAGCCGAGCCAAGAGTCTACAGCTTCCTGGTGAATGAATAAATAGAAATATAAGTCAATTAAATTACTTACTCTCATTGAATCAGTGAAGGGAAAGGATTGTTTTTGGTTAGTTCCTTGAAATTGGAGCAATAGTTAATTGTTGCAACGTACAAAACCTACCTACCTTACCTACGAGAAAAGCTGAGCCTAGTGTAAGGACCAGTGGGAGCTGATTGGATTTTTATTTTACTTAAATTTAATAATTTATTGAATCAGGCGTTACTTTGCGGAGGTCCATATTAATGAACTAAAACAATTACTTTGCTCACCCGCGACCTTACAATAGTTACGTTTATGCAAGAAATGTGCGTTCATGCAGTTCCTCCACCTCTACACTGTACGAACACACACAAATCACATAAACCCAACCATCACCACCACCAAGCTACACTGACGCGTTTCGAACTCAACCAGAGCTCATCTTCAGAGTTACCACAACCGTATGCTATGCTACCAAATGTTAAACATTTGGTAACATTTGGTAGCATAGCATACGGTTGTGGTAACTCTGAAGATGAGCTCTGGTTGAGTTCGAAACGCGTCAGTGTAGCTTGGTGGTGGTGATGGTTGGGTTTATGTGATTTGTGTGTGTTCGTACAGTGTGGAGGTGGAGGAACTGCATGAACGCACATTTCTTGCATAAACGTAACTATTGTAAGGTCGCGGGTGAGCAAAGTAATTGTTTTAGTTCATTAAATTTAATAAAATATTTCAACGAGTCTTGAGTATACCTAATGTGACTATGACAGCCTCATGGGAAGCCACAGAAGATTGGAAATTTGTTGCTCTTGTAAATTACATGTGAAACCTATCTGCTGATTTAGTGTGACGTCAACTGTTCGTGTAATTTTTGCAGATAAAATGTTTTTATAATTAAAAGAAAGCAAATGAAGACACTGTCATTGTCACGTACACATTAAAATTATTGGCTCAGGGATTCGGCTTTATTTTAGATTACCGGATGACCTTTTAAAGTATCAGGGCTAAAAATAGCAGTATTTAATCTAATGTCAGTTTTAATTTATATCAATCGCATAAATCTATCCATGTCCAACTTTCGAAGGGACTCATTAAGGGTTAAAGTGGAAAAGCCAATATAACAGTTATTTAAAGACGTCAACTTTCCGTGAGACTTTCCAATTAGTGAAGTGGGAAATGCGTACTCGACGCGATATTTGTTAAGTCCCAAAGGTGCAGTAGGATATCTGGCTTCGATCCAAATATCTTGGAAATTGCAATCAAATTAACTTGAGCCGAATTCGTAATTACGAGTTATCGGTACGCGAATTTAAAAGCGTGTTTTCATACAAACGTTGTTTTGTTCTAATTTATAAAGAGCCAACCAGATTAAAAGAAAAATGAGTGGATCAGGGCCTTTGATATTTTTACAAGGTCTTTTTAAGCAAAGCAAATTTATTTTAAACTAGTATTTGACCCTAGTTTCCTTTGCATTCCGCAAGTATATTACACTCTTTTCTAAAAACTTTGACTGATGTATTTTATCGGGGACAAATTAAGCTATTAAATTTGTTAAACATAACTGGTTTTCGATTATTAGTTACATACAAACAAATACACCAACAAACAAAGTTAACTTATGTGCTAGTAGAGCAGAACTACTTCTAAAAAATGTCTATACTGTCTTTTAAGTACCTACCTACTTAACTAGTCTACTAGAGCTTATAGTATAATACATTTTTCCCCGAATTGAATGTACTTAAGTTCGAAAAGTACTTAATGTTTGAGTTCATTGTGTCATTGATTCATCGTGCATTACATAGGTATATACAAATTCGCTATTTAATTTTATTTCGACCAGCTTTAAGCCCCCATTTGCAACGTTTTAATTTGACCAAAAGGGTTTAGTTCAAATCCATCCGGAGTAATCCTTCGCTCTCTCAAAGATTGATGGGCCTATAAATAGATATACACTAGCATTGGTTGACATATCCTCCTCTCTGTACCAGTACCTCAAAGGACTGAAGTTCAAATTGTATTGGAAAAGTTGTTTAAAACAACATTTAAATTAATTATTTTTATAAATAAAACGACGATTCCTTTCTTATGCTTATGACAGAAGAAGAAAGCTTTTATTTCTTCTATAAGTATATATATGGCATTATAGATGGCCAGTAACAATTTTAACTAAAATGAGTTTTTATGTCACAGACAAAAGTAACCGCTCGCCTCTTGGGATGGAACAATTGCTAATTTTACAAATCAGTAAACTACACCAAGGTGATTTTCACATTGTTTTCTCTGTGCTAGAATTTTACGAAATATAAAAATTACGATCAGATTCATTTTGATCATACAGGCCCGAGCCAGACCATCAAAAAATACTCTAAAGTAATGTAATAGTCTTTAATTATGCGCGTTTAATTACATTAGGAATATCTGGAACGGGATGAAGGCCAAGATTAACTTTAATGTGCGTCCGATATCACCTCCTGATGTCTGGTCACCCATGATCATAACGCTAATTAATGCATCGCAATATAGGGAAACCATCACGGCTTAATGCCCGTACCAAGCATAAGTAGTCTAGTGGGTATATACTCAAAGGTCGATGGAGCGAGCAATGCTTGGATTTTGCTCTGCGTGATCGAATCGGAAATAAAGATATCCGCTGGAGAACTAAAGTTGGGGCGCTTGTGCACTACAAGGAATTTTACTGTCCGGAAGTCCCATTTTTCACGGTCTGATGTGGCATGAAAAAAACGGATGGAAAAACTTGTCCGTCTTTTCTCGGAGATGCGGCGCAGTTAAGGGTTAGCTCTCTTTAAAAACTACACGCCACGCACGCTTAATTACGCTTAGAACGATAAGCTTCCTGGAACGTCGGCAGTTGCTTGCTTTATTACTCTATGTGCGAAGACGTAGATTTTCTAAGACAAAAAGAATTTTTTGGTTCATCCCCTTATAAGGTACCTGACAGGGTAATTTTACATAAATCAGGATAAATTAAGACAGGACGAAAGTTTATTTTCTAAGTACTATCGGATGTCTACAACTAATTACTTATTTATTTATTTATGATTTTTTGCTATAGCCACCTATTAAGATTTCGTTGTTGTCATCTCGAAGCGGAAAAAAACGGTCCGAAATGCGGAAAAGTAAAATGTCGGACGGTAAAAAATCGGACAGCCGGGCAGCAATATTCCTTGTAGTTTACAAGCGCCCTTATTGACATAGCTTGGATAGTCGCCAGACTTAAGTGGCAGTGGAGGGGCACATTACTCGTAGAACTGACGGGCGATGGGGCAGTAAGGTTCTAGAGTGTCAACCGCGAACAGGAAGAGAAGACGTAGCGTGGGGTTGGCGCCCTACAAGATGAACCGATGATCTTCTAAAGGTCGCGAAAACTATTTGAGTGCGGGCAGAGCAGGAATGATCGTTGTGGAACTCTTAGTCTTAATCTTTCGGCTGATATGATAAGAAATACTGAGAAAGTATAAGTATTGTTCAAATCGCTGCTGCTAACAGTATTGCACCACTCCAAGCAGCAATACGAATATTCGTCTCGTCCCCGGCTATTTCCGTAAGGGCATACTGCCAACGCCCGGGACTTCTCAAGTCACCTGAAAAACATTTAAAAAGTTTCTGTCCGATGACTCAGAGCGCGAAGAAATTTCCACGTCAGACGGATGTCGGTCGAGGGTTTGGAAATAAAGTGATACCGCTTCACTGAGTTATAGTTTGATCGTTAATTCAATTCCGTTTGTACCTATATCATAGATTTTAAATCTACTACCGTTAAATCGGCTCTGGTACGGACGATTGACATCAATTTACCTAGACCCAAACTAAGCAAAGCTTGTAGTATGGTAATTGACAGCGGATAAACCTAGAATGTATACCTACTGAAACATTTACTCAAGCACAGACATTGGTATTTTTCATATAAATATCTGCCCCGACTGGAGATCGAACCTGACCACAATGCTTCTTAATCTTCTTAATCACTGAGCTATCCTAGGGTCAAACGAGAATATCAAAAGAAACAAAACTAAAAAAAATATATACCTACTCAATTGTTTGAGCGTGAGCAAGAAAAAAAAGCTTTGCTATTTTCGTTTACGTGTATATTTTGTAAGGAAAATGGTTACAATTATCCATTTCGTTCTTACGTAGGCAGATTAATATTAACGCTTTTTCTCTTGCATTGCCGATCTACTACACATTCAAGGGGATATTATAATGGGAATCGGAAGAATATCGTCCACGGATTGTTCTCATATAATTTAAAACTTTAGTGCGAACGCGTTATTTGCGTATGACGAAGACATTTATTATGAAAAACGAAAATGCAAATAAATGATTAAACTAAGGAAGTGGCAAGTATTTACTTCTATATTTAGCGGAGTTTCTGTACCGTAGTGACAGAATTGTATAGCAATATACTAAAAAGGTAAACTTTATGTTTATACTGTTTTAAAGTTTCGTGATTTTTTTTGGTCACGAGTTGACTACTGCCACTGTAATGTGGCTGAAGCGTCGAGATATAAATTATATTGTTTGTTTGTATGTCGGAGGTATTAAAAAAATTGACAGTATCTCAACTCACGCATTTGTTGATTGCACAGCTGTTTGTTCACGCAGTTGTTTGTTCTTTTCAATGGAGCCTGTCGGACCTTTGTACAGACAAAAACCCCTACTTCACTAGGTCATGCAATATTAAACGCACTGAAAACACCGAGGCTTCAGAGCCTGTCGCTGAGCGTGAGATATTTAGATGCCACTGCAACTAATTTATTTTAAGTGTTTTAAAACAGCTAGCAGAAATTATGTCAATTATCAATACGTGCGTTCTTTTTGGCAGTTAGGGATGCTAATTACAATCCGGCCGATTTCAAACAATTGTGATTACGCATTTACGAAGCTGCTCCATCTTAGACCACATCGCGTTTATCATAATGTGCGATTTTGGTCAAACTCATTCATAGTGTATCAAAAGCAGAAACAACAATATTTTTTGATATACCTTACTTTTTAAGCGTAGAATTTATAGTTAATTTTTGATATACTTTACTCATTTAAAACGTAGAATGTGTAGTAAAATTTTCCGCAGTCGATGTATTACTAAAAAATCTTTTTAGTCCTTCTTTACACTTTACACCACATAATTTTATTATAACCAGTTCCACTCTCACTGGAAAAACGTAAACGGGATTTTTTTTTAATAATCAAAACAAAGCATTAAAAATATTATGTTTATTGGAATACAAACATTTTACCTAATTCATAGGTGTACGCTACGAAACTCGTCCGCATGGTAGGTGTATTCTTTCAAGTAAAACTCTACACGAAAGTAACAATTGGAACTACAAACAAAACACTTAGGCGAGTCAAATTAGCTTAACCTGGACATAATTCGATAACTGTGATTTGCTTTTTCTATATCATAAAGTATTGTTAGTTATAGATAAAATAAAAAGAATTAAACATTTTAAAGCTTCGCGTCAATATAAAAAACACGAAAAACTAAATTTTTAACATAATTTGATTTCTTAAGTATAGCATAATAAATAACTTTCTAAATATACATCTATTGTAATGTAACAGTTGCATTCCAGTTATAGAAATCAAAATTAAACTAATTAATCATACGGGACAATCATTAACAACGAAGTTTCAGTAAGTTACAGATTTTTTGGCTTATCTCACCAGAAATTATAGATAACTGCATTTCAACAACTTATACTAAATAGTATATTACGTGTCGTAATAAAATTTTAAAAATTAAACAGATTCTTTTTGCGGGTTTCTTTAATCACAAATATTAGTAATTTTTGGAAAGCCAAAATACATAACCACTTCAAAAGTGTTTAATTTATGCCTTCAAAATATTATCAATAGTATAAGTAACAAATTAAACAATAAATGTACACGCTTATATAAATATCAATTGCATTTTTTTCTTAATTACATTTCAGACTTTATTACTTGTGGAATAAGGTCGTAATTTCTTTACGTCGTACTCCCGACGGTGCCGTCGCGCGCGAGGCGGCGCTAGCTGGTTGACCAACTTTTGTGATACCTTAGATCACGTGGTGCGCGTAGTAAGTACCACGACGCGGTTCGACTAGTTCGGAGATTTATTGAAATACTGTGTTCGATAATAACTAAATTGTTTAGTATGAGATACCTAAGTGTGTATAATTTTCGTGGAATTACCTTTTTTTATTTATTAAGTTATTTATTTATTTATTGATTTTTAAACGTCTAATTTTCCCCCAGTTCTACACTACCACAGACTGTACGCTTGTTTTCCAAAAATAACGTCAGATGAATGTGTTATTGATTAATCTAGTGGGTGTTTATGCAAGAATTTTGATGAGATAGGTTTGTATACACTTTCATTAAATTAGATTGACACAGGCAAGACACGGGAATAAAAATCAGTGTTGTGCCCGAGTTTAGTCTTTTCGATTCATATGACATTTCCGTAAATTGATAAAAATCGATTATACAGGGTGATCAATCCAAATGGGTCAGTATGGAGAAATCAGAAACTATGAGAGATAGCGAAATCTGTTCCTAAGAACCATGGCTTCGATTTTAGATTTAACTAAAATGGCATTAAAACTTTTTTTTAAGTCTCATACATAACCTGGAATTGAACCTCGTCAAAATTTCTTTTATAGTTTACATGTTGTTATTGTTGAAGTTGGGAGTCGTAAGTCACAATAAACACATTTCTTAATGGAATTTTGTTTGAATAACTGAAAAATAATTTAGATAATAATTTTAGTAAAGTAGAATAAAATTTTGATTTGATTTGAATAAAATTAGTAGTGAATAAAATTTTGATTTGATTTGATTTGATTTTAGATTATCAAAATGGTGGCATTTTTCTGGATGCAAAGATTCTCTTAAGCAATAAATTTGAAATAATTTGGCACGCCCGCTGAACGGATGAGTTCTAATCACAATTTGTTTTATATTGTATTATTATCGAAATAAGATATGCATAAGTAGCCTCTTCAGATAAATTATTCATATTGATGAACTAATGACAATATTTTGCAAATTATTTAATTTCTAGCTAATAGTTTATTATTTTTAGGCATAATATTACTTTGAAATAACATTCAATGTCATGGTTGTATGATATTTCATAATATTAAAGGTAATAATCGTTTTCTGTGCTGTCATAAAAAAAATACCTAACATCGATGGCTAAGGCGGGAGCGAAGCGTTGCGTCGCTCCCGCCTTAGCGTTCTGAACCTAACTTGTCCAAGTCGCTTCTGCCCTGAAAGGTCTTGCTCGCTCGCTTCGCTCGCTCGCTGCCAGCGATATGTCTTACCATGTTTCTGAATAATTATCGATATTCCTTTGGATGTTATCAATTTCGGTGTATATGTTTAGTGTATTTAGGCAATGAAAAATTATGACTAAAAATAATTATTGCTTTAAGATATATGCCTGACAATGCTTCCGAATAATCAACGATATTCCGTTAATTGATAACAATATTATGCTTTTTTAAAGTTATGAACAATAGGATTGTGGATCATTGCAGTTATAACTATTAAGCGATATGCTTAAAAAAAATTATGACCATCGATATTTATGAGCAAGAATATTATGGACATCAATTTCTGACTTTCAAAATTCGGATAAAAAAGATTATGGGAGAAAAGGGGACCCCTTCCATGATACTTTCTGAAAGCAAATGCTCGACTTGTCACCAAAAATACTAAAATCGCTATACATTTCTCTTCAATTTTTGAGGAGTTTCTTCAATTCCTCATGGATCCCATCTCAGAGCTGGATTCTGGTAACAACGGGACCAACCTTGAAGCATGTGCTTTCAAACAATGAAAAAAATTTCTAAATCTAAATCGGTTCATAAATGACGGAGTTCTGAGGTAACAAACATTAAAAAAAACATACAACCGAATTGAGAACCTCCTCCTTTTTTTGAAGTCGGTTATAAATTGAATTGATTTGGGTTCAAATATGAATGAGTTTTAATTTTTTTTAATGAAACACATGGATAGATTTTTTATTTATTTAGTTTTGCACAGCTGCTGAATTAATCAGAGTGCATTCTGATCCATCTTGCGCATCAACTTAGATAAGGTTATTATTGGCTTAACGAGATTTTTCTGGTACTTAATGCTTTGTATGGAGATTTTTCCTGTAAATATTTTTTTGATAAGCTATTTATAATTTTTGAATGTCCATTAAATGGGCATGTTTTTAAGCTAGTAAGCTAAACAATGGTCATGTATTTTTTTTTTCACCGTGATAGATCAAATATTGACCAAAGTTTAGGAGAAAAGGCAAAATTTAAATTGTACCAAAAATAAATAAAATACTGGAATACTTTTTTAAAATGGTTTTTTGCATCTGATAACCCAACTATTCGAGATTATTTTTAATAAAAATAAATGCAAAAAATAATTAATTCCGAATATCACGCCTCAAAATCTTAGTGCGGGTATACGTTTTCAAAAAATCAGAAAAACCGAAATTTCTTGAAAACAGTCAGACTTTTACTAAGGTAATTTTTTGATACTTGGTAGATGACCTGCCCACCTATCTCCCATTTAAGTTTGTCGTACTACTTACGGGACACCCTGTATATCGCTTAAATGTACTTGTCGCGTCAGTACTTATAGTCGTAAGGACGGCCTGTATTCATTAGTAAGACCTTTTTACATTGTTGCCCCAAATGGATTTATTACAAAAAAAATATCTTATGCAATAAGTATTGTAATATTCTGCATTAAATAACTAAAAATTGAGGTTGTCGCTATCTCCGAAGTATTATTTTTTTAAATGTTTTTTTAAAGTCTTTATGAACAAGTCTTTAGAACCTTGTTTTTTTTTAAATGAATTACTTATTAATTTTTACTAAACGCGCGACAGCATCGCTACAAAAAGTCGCCGTGGGCGAGGGCCCTTAAATTTGGAACCTTCGCTTCGACTTCGCACGACCGGCGGCGCGAGTTTGTGTATTCAGGTTGAATACAATCATTACAATACAATTCATTGCGTGTGTCTAAATGCGCAGCGAGCGTCTCGGCCGCGCAATGAACACAGACGCTGCTCGACGCGCCGCCAGTCGCGCGAAGTCGTGGCCGGGGCGTTAGTCAGCGCCGCGCTCTCTCCCCGCCCCGCACCCTCGCATGCATCACTCTACACTATAACTTAAATACTTGCTCGCGCGTATTTTCAATTTGAATATTCAATTTGATGTGCGTGACATTAACATGTTTAATTTTGATGAAAACGTGATTATAGTACATGAAAACTTATTATTAAACAAAAATCTCACAGTTACGATTTTTAACTACTGAGAAATTCATTATTATTAAAGCGTAAGAAATAAATGTTTAATTTTTGTATTAAATGTCTACGAAGACGCAATATAGCTTCAGTACATACAAACATCATAGTTACCATTTTGGCCTATCTAGATATGGAGATCAGATGAATACTAGGAAAAAAAACATACTTGCGAATTTGGTTTCAGTTTAATTTTGCTATTAGGTGATAGCATTCGAATGTATCTCAAAATTATACTAACAAGGTATTTGGTTACCTATTTTGCCCTTGGAAAAAAGTAAGTTTATGTACGAAATGTCATGATTTTTTTTTATACAGGTTTCACCGCAGATTTTTTTAAATCATATATCTAATTAATATTTGATACTTAATGACAATATCCGCTAAAATAATAAAAAGAACGGGTAATAGAATTATGTCCAGGTTAAGCTAATTTGACGCGCCTAACTGGGATCCTCGTTGATATAAATCAGTGGGTAGCGCACCCATCCATTAATTTGGCTGCCTGCTTAGTGGTAGTTTATCTTTTAACGAACGGTCGATAGCAAGGATCTAACAATTGTAAACAGTTTTTATGCAACGTTCAAACCAAAGCGGATCGTGATTTGTATCACTGGCATCCATAGACTTTCGCAACATTAGATAAGCTGCAGATGCGTTACAACTCTAGTGGGCTAGGATAAAATGCCTACTCCTCCTATTGTACCAATAACGTCCATGAACATTTTTAGACTCCGTACATTTTAGCAATTTCGGAGTAATTTGCTGAAAAGGTTAGATAGCCATAAATTGGTCTCCTTATCTATGCACGCTATAACTATTTATTTTAGTGTTGGATCAAATCATCTCCATAGGTACGCGTAATTCCTAAATTTGGTTAGTAAAAGGAATGATATCTACCTATATAATTTAAGAACTAAGTACTCGTTTCTCCAATTTGCCTTAAAAAGAACATAATTTATCGACTACCGATTTCTGTATTGTGTATTTTATAAATGACGTCTTCAAACTGACCGCGTTTTGACTAAAAATATCATTGTGCTTTGATCTTCCCTATCGGCATTTGATCTGACGTTTTCATCTAAAATTCGTCGAGTAAAAATTAATTGTGCTGTAAATGAAGTATTAAATCTCACCAACGGACTTTTCTGTGTGTCCGTCACACTCATTAGTCAATGTCGTCTAATCAACTGCCGGTTTTTGTGAAGAGTTTTTGCCGCGAAAATCAAGCCAATTCTGATTACAATGGTTCAACTTAAGAAAGATCTAAGGTTTATAAAAAATGTTTCATTATAATTAAACAACATGATTGCGTAATACCACACTACCTTCTTAATGCCACAACACATATTCATCTTTGATTCCGTTCAATTTAAAAACGTTCGTTTTGAAATTAAAATTTTAAAGAGCTTTTAAGTATTATACATAAGAATGCTTAACTGTTGGGATGAACAATATGTAATGTAACATCATTTAACAAATGTATCTACCAGAAAACTTATAACAGCACTTAATAAAAATATCAAGCAAACGTCGTCAAAAGAAATATCGGAAGCTCATTAAAGGTAATCATGGTCTACATCCCGTACAAAATACGTCAACATGTTCTTCAAGTTTTTAACTTTATGAACTTTTAATTTTTTTCTTGTACAAATGTATGCCAAAACAAATACGTAACTCGGTTTGTCCTATTTGCAGCCAAAACATCACAGTCAGAAATCAAAACCCGTAAATCTAAAATTGTATATAAAGCGCTAGGTCTCTGCATGCTGTTCGGTTTAACGGCAATAATATTGACTGAACGGCAAATTTTCCTGCCATTAACGTTCACTTCTGCCGACAAATTATTACCCGTCATTGCAAGGTGCGTGCTATTTTTACTGACTTTAAAAATATGAGTGTCTCGTATTTTTAAAGTCATCACGAATATCAAAATAAGGATTCCTAAAGTACCTACTATTAACAAACCCAATTTCTTCTGAACTTTTGGTTACAAAATAGCTTTTCGACAAAGGAAGACTATTTGCAATTTATTCTTACAATGAACTATATTAATAAACTATAAATAATTGCGAATTATAAAATAAGTAATATCAGAAAGATAAATTATTTACCTCCTTCAAAATTTTAATGCAATGTTATGTATTGAATAATATTATAATGAGAAAATATACACAAAACCGAGTCATACATTCTTTTCCGTCTACTAGGTTTTAAGTAAGTATGGCAAAATTAATGAACTGAAACAATTACTTTGCTCACCCGCGACTTACGATAGTTCGTTTATGTAAGAAATGTGTGTTCATGCAAAAGTAACGCCTGATTCAATAAATTATTTAATTTAATGAATCAGGCGTTACTTTGCGGAGGTACATATTAATGAACTGAAACAATTACTTTGCTCACCCGCGACCTTACGATAGTTACGTTTATGCAAGAAATGTGTGTTCATACAGTTCCTCCACCTCCACACTGTACGAACACACACAAATCACACAAACCCAACCATCACCAACACCAAACTCACAGACGCGTTTCGAACTCAACCAGAGCTCATCCTCAGAGCATCACAACCGTATGCTAAACCACCAAATGTTAAACTGACAAACCAAAACAAACACACACACACACACATTTCTTGCATAACACGTAACTATCGTAAGGTCGCGGGTGAGCAAAGTAATTGTTTCAGTTCATCAATAAATTATGGCAAAATTAATATATTTTTCACCTCAGCACCTCAAACAGGCAGGTTTTGCTACTAAACACCGTAGACCCATCATTATCCTCGACATTTAAAAAAAAACAATTAAAAAGCTACTTTGTCTCACGCAGTGAGCAAAATCGGATTTTGCTCACTGCGTGAGACAAAGTAGCTTTTTAATTGTTTTTTTTTTTAAATGTCGAGGATAATGATGGGTCTACTCACTGAATTCGAAAGATTTGAACTTCAGTTTGATCTGTCACTTTCATTTCGATACGAAAAGAGCGAGAGATAAGATCAAATCGATTCTAAGTTCGATTTCAAATTCTATACCTAGTAGGCCTGAAAAATAAACGAACGATTGAACGCTCGGATACTCATAATAAGTACTTAACCTTAAAATTGTAATTCGTCTGTTAAGGTTTTAAATTTAATTATTGTTCTTTTTAATAATTGGATTATATTGTTATACATATAATCAAAATAGTAAAAATGTTGTAGAAAAAATACCAAGTTTAACATGTATCTATATAATTATTAATAATTTTAACAATCTTGAACATTGTGATAAATACAGCGGGTGCAGTATCGAAACGCATTTTTAAAAAATAGCGGGATTCAAATTTTAATTATTTTCTTTTCTTCTGTTTCGCTGGCTACAGAGTTCGATATCTAAGAGTTTGATACACGATCAAAGGCAATTTGGAAATTATAAGAATAAATAATCAGTAATTACTTAATAAATATTTAAGTATTATGATATGAGTGAGTCCAGTGACAAAGTCAACACTTAAACACCAGACGAATTAAGGCAGTAATACAAAATGCAGAGTTAAGTTTCTTGCCTGAAAAGTCTCGTGAAAAATAGCAAAATAGACTAGCAAAGGGTGCAAACACTTTTTCGGAGAGTGTATTGTTATCTACAATATGGAGTAGGTATTTACTCAATGTTGAAAGCCACAATAAAGACAAAAAGACGACGTGCATATACCTTTAATAATTATTATTTTCTCGCTGCTGAGGTGAAAAGTTGTATGTGTCACACGAGACCAAAGTTTTTTTACATCTCGTGTATACATTTGAATCTCTCGCGCACTCATGATTCTAACTTAAAATCACTCGCTAACGCTCGTGATTCAATTATAGAATCATTCGCTACTCGCGATTCAAAATCAATACTCGCAGTAAAAACCAACTTTGCTTTCTTGTGGCACAAATAACTATTTAATGTTTTGAGATACCTACAGAAAAAAAATCAATCCATATCACTACAACAATTACTTAGATTTTTGTGTAACACGAGTTGCGTTTAATCCTTGGTTGCCAGTTCATAAAAAAAAAAGTTTTTTGTTCTTGTCTTTGTGTCTTAAGTTTTTTACGGTGAAACCGAATGGGTTTTAATTTGGCACACGCTTTGTTCATGAAATCTATACCACTGACTGGCTCCAGACCACAATAAAGTGCCCAATCAAACGGAAACGGGCATGCCATATCGCTTCCTGTTCACATTTCGGTGCGCAAGTGAAAATTTATACCCACTGGTAATTTATAGGTTATAGGCGAGAATGTACTTCCCGAACAGAATCCCGTTTCCTTTACACAAAGGTGGCAAAGTAAGAAAGAAATACACCTCTGATGGTAGGTGATTACAGTAGCTAGAAGACAGGAATAAAAAGAACAAAAGCTAGGCATTAAGCAACGCCTATCATCCATCGTACACGCTCGCATCCTTGCTTCTTTCTTTCTTTCTTTCTTGCGTGATGTTGAATGAACGCAATGGTTGGTAGTTCACCCCTCTTAAATTCGTGCTGCTTTTAAATTTATCTACGGCAGTTAATTGCTAATTACTCCAGTTTGGTAAACATCCGACGCCGCCATCGAGATTTTTTTAATTAGCGCAAAACGAGAGGCCTCGCAGACTTTTCAATTAAATCAATACATTGCATACTCAATAGAAAATCATTGGATGGAATTTTTATTTCTATCGGTTTTTTAGGGTCCCGGAGCCAAAATAGTAAAACGGAACCCTTATAGTTTCGTCATGCCTGTCCGTCCGTCCATCCGTCATCTGTCTGTCCGTCCGTCCGTTGGTTTGTGAAGACGATTTTTCAATACAGTGATTCTTTTGCGTGAAATTCAACTTTGAAGTGCAAATGTTTGTTAAAATTGAGCGCCCCCCTCCCCCCCCGCTCTAAAACCTAAAAATGTTGTGGTTGGTTTGAACGAACACAGATAGTAAAGCCCGACCAGGAAAATAAAAACCCTCGCCATATTGCGGAAAACTAATGGAACTAATTTCTTTAACTGGCAACAGTAACTTTGAAGACGTCATTAATGTCATCTGTCAATTTCTGTCTAAGTGTCGTGCGTTTCTTGGATATTGTGGAAACCACGTGGTTTCTGGAATTTTTCTATTAAGTTGCAGAAACTACAACCACCGTACAACGTCGCTCCCAAGAGAGCTTACTTCGACACTGGCGAAATTGTCCTACCGTTAAAGTGGGACAGAAGCCATATTTTTAAAAAAGAAGAAGAAGAAGAAGGATATTGTGGATTATTTTTGTGCGTTAAAATGCCGAAAACTATTCAAAGACATTTAAAAAAAATTATATTCAATATGACGAAGTATTTGTCGGAGAGAAAGTCTGAAAGATTGGAGTCTATTCCTCTAAATAACATCACCGACCTTGTTGTCAACATGACTGGTAGGTACCTGGTACAGTGTTGCTATAATTATTGCTAATTTAACGCCCCCAGAGCAGGGTTTTTATTTTCCTGGCCGGGCTTTACACGTCGTAATGACTGCGGAACCCTATCCTAGCCCGCATTGCACGGTTGTCGATAGAGGAGCCCCATCCCGGGGCGACCAGTGGGCGTCGCGGTGTCTCTTCATGCTCCCGTGGCGTTCTCAATGGCAACGAGGGAATCAGTGCGTCTTGGGTTGGGGGATGCCTATGTTCAGCATTGGACGTCTTTCAGCTGAAGTGATGATGATTATCATGATTTAGGCACTTAACCAAGAAATGTTATTGGAAAACTGTTCTTTTTGCAGATGTTGTACACAATTATTTTTTCTGTTCATCAAATTCAATATTTAGAATAATACAAAAACACGTTTTCCTGCTAATGTTGGCAAAATTTTAACTCTGTTTATTTTCACGGTTCGTTGTTTGCCATCAATGCAAATTTAAGGGCTGACTTTAATAAATCCATATAATCTACCTGTTGTTTTTTATGATTATTAATTTTGTTCTGATGCCACTGAAAATAATGCGAAGATATTGTTATTGTATTTCATCAGGGTTTCAGTCATTAAATCTTCATCGCTCGTCGTGTTTTAAATGGTATACCTAACTCATTAGTCTCTCACTATTATATTTCCGGAAAATTCGCTAAAGTGTAATGCGGGCATAATACAGTAGTAAAGATAAACCAGAAAGATCTAAAGACACTCCGTGAAAATAGGCTTGCGTTGTTTATCAGCGCCATCTATTAGCACGAGTGAAACTTGCCTTGTTTCAGAGCCGACTACAGTCCAGCCGCGCCGCCTCCTCACAGCGCGCATTTCAGCCGTAACGACCCGATCCCGCGTTTTCCGGCGAAGAGTCGAGCTGGCCGTCGTTCGCTCCGCAGCGCCCTCCTCCGTTTCAGCAATAGGAAGCATGTCGCCCCGTTTGTGTCCAAGTATAGAAGTGTAGACACAAAAACACAGATGTCGCCGTTCACTCACATTTTTTTAAATCTTCACCTCCCTCTCTTTTGTAAAGTAGCAAGAAAGTGTAGTGCATAGTTAATTAGCTGTTTAGGTCTGCTTTACTTTCAACAATAATCCTAAAGTATTACATTATACTTATACAAGTCTACATTATTTAATATACTTATTAGGGAGCTTTTAGCAATACGTAACCCTTGTTAAAACAATAATACCTATTTGGAATGTATAACGTATGTATACGTATTGATTGATGAACAGAATTTACGCTGAGATTCACTCGACTGATTCGTAAGCAGTTCAATAATGATTGCCCATGATTGAGCGAGGTTAATAGGAGTATGACAATTCCCTAAACCAATTTATTACCATGCTAACAATATTGTTTACTCCAGGGCCTTGGAGAGACAATCTACAACGACTTCTAATGGAGTACTCGACCGGGCTATCCCTAAGCACTTAGGTAAAATTTGATAAATACAATGTTTAACTGTTAAACAAGTATACAGATTTTCGTTAATTTAGTAATATTTAGTAATTTTGTTTTTGTGTAGGTATTTTGTTACTAAGCAGCGGACTTCTAGAGTGACGATATTTTGATGCGAAGAAAATTTGGCACAAAAACAACTAAATCAGCTGTTATCGCTTCATAGTGCTGAGTTTTTGTTGTGTTCCAACTGAATTGCATGCAAATAACGTTCAATTATGATTAAAATTGCAGAATTCATTAATAACTTGACATAATATTTCTAAGCAATATTCGATATGGACAAAGATGGTAAAAAGATGCCCAACAACAAAACAATACAATACTAACCCAACTCCAACCTCTACGAAACGCATTGGTTTCAGAAATAAACATCTAGGTATTGTGATGAAAAAGTGGATTGGTACACCAACGAACATGAGTTTTATTTTTTAAAGAAAAAAAATAGTCTGAAAAAACTGTTAAAGTTTGCGTATAATACTTAATTAAATGTGTGTGTTATGTACCTACATACCTACGTGGTAACATTATTTAATTACTGACTAATTAAGACATTTTGTCCTACGCAAAACAATCAATCATTTATGTGTTGGCATGCTGAGTGGCACACGCTAGCCTTTCATTCAACGTATATTAGCATTATATATTTATTCTTAAATCTTTCCCTCTGAATTCTTCTTTAATACTCACTACTTTTTTTGAGTTCACGCAGGTAATGTATGTATGTATAACTCTTTACTAGATGAAACACATAAATTTATCAGATTATATTGAGAAACTGATATACAAAATATGTGACTGGGTGAATATTCGAGCGTTTTGACCGCGCGGTTAAACGTCATTACCATACGACGATTATTACCACAACCGAAGGACGAATCGCGCGAAATTTCATCAAACTAGATTCAGCATCGGTACTGTCTTAGGTTTTCATAAAAAGTTAACCAAGTTAGCATCATTCATTTTAATAATTTCTGCTCAAATGGTAATGACAAAAAAAAACGCCGTAAAAACGCTGAATATTTACCCGACTTTATTCCACCACAACAATAAAACTCAACACTGTCTCTCTGTTACGAGAACGGTACTAATATATTACGAGGAGATAGTTAAAAAGAATTAACGGTTTCCCTAAATACGATCTTAATCTGGCATTCATTTAGTTTTAAAAGTATTTATTATGCGTTGTCTCAAGGTTAGAAAATAATCCCGGCAGCTAATTGTATAGATCACAAAAATACAGGTATAATGGGTTTAAAAAATCTGTAACATCTTCTTTTTATATTATTATGTATTTATAACTGGCTCGTTTATTTTATTACTCACCAAGAAATAGTATCACAAGACAAATGAGCCGAAAAAGATGTTTTCGGATAGTTTGCAAGTTTTCCCACCGGAATACATTTTTTTCTCGTTAGCGATGGAACGCTGAAGATATTGTGGAATTTTCATAAACTTTACCATCAACTTCATGAAGTTAAATGAAACATTTTTCTTAGTTTTTTAACTCGTATTAACTTAAGACTCTAAGTATAAAAGTTTTCAGCATCGAATGAATTTTTTAGTATGTTCTTAGTACTTCTAACTGCATTACATATAATATACGTATTATGTCTGTACTGCTATTTATTAGATACAATTCATACAGTTGTTGGTAAACCGCAAAGAAAAGCTAGGTGGTGAAGTAATGCTAACGTATGAAGGTATTTTAGTACCAAAGATACGTTAAATTCACTTTCAATTTTTCTTTGTCATGGTCATTGCCCAAAATGTTTGCCAGCATCTGTCTGTACAAAACCAATGAATAAGTCAATGTTAAACATGTCAAAAATTCTGAGTACTCGTAAACGTGTGAGCCTACGAGACATACAGAAGACCTATCTTCAGATTAATCAGATCCTGATCATTGTTCCGTAACCAACGCGCGTGCATTTAAGATTATCCTCTTTGATGATCAAGAGGCAAAACCGCTGTTCCTACGCGTAATATGTTTTCATAATTACTTTACACCTTACACATCATTGTTGACAGTCATGAAAAATAAAATGTAGGTAATTCCATTTTGTTATCTTTTTAATCTAACTCAAATAGATACCCTTTACAAAATAAGCTTTTGCTACCTTTCTTGCTACTTTTCAAAAAAACTTTTGAGATGAAACACGCATTAATTTACCGTTCATGTCATCCCTTCAGGTTTGTAACATCACATCACTGAGACGTCAGTCTCAGTTCGATGCACTGTAAGTCGTTCACATTCACTCTTTCGGCAGGCACTTATAGCAACATTGAACACTGAACACAGACTCCACTCCACTCGTGATAACGTATTTCAAGTACACTTTTTCGATTATTTTAATTCGAATCGACGTTTATATCGGTCGCAGCGCCGCGTGGACTGCGCGTGAGTGTTGGCGCGTAAACCATCTCTAGCGCCGGCTCTGCACATATTCTAAATAGTCTTGGATACGATGACAACTGGCTATGTAGCTATCTCCGTTTTTATGAATACACCTTGTCTCGGAAAAATATTGACGAAGATAACTCACTGTCTGCCGCTCATGACGGGAGACGGCGAGTGTGACTCAATAACGAAACGACGAAAATATATAATTATTTTTAAATTGGTCTGCTAAAATAATAAACAACTAAATCCCGTGCCATTATGGATTATTCCCTTCGCTACCAAGAGATTGGAAGAAAATATATAACGACTTAACGACAGTCCATTGTTCACTACCGCTGCAATATTGTAGGTATTTATTCGTGTCAGGTGTTGTAAAAATATGATCGTGACTGTCTTTTCCTTTCAACTAGTACCTAATACTTAATATGATAATATGACAACATAAACCAATATTACATGATACTTGCGTCGTATAGACATAGAGTTGTATGTAAAACTCTTTATTGTAAACAAAAACATGAAAGAGAAACAGATGTACAAAGGCAAATGGAAATGGAAGAATTACTTGTAGTACCTAGAAAAAAAGATCTGTGAGTAATAAAGTAAACAATTGAAAAACGATTTGATACAGTAGTTATTAGCGGTAGTCCCACTTCAATGACATCGACGAATCGATGGAAATAAAAACGAAGGTCGAAGGCCAGAAGATTCTTTTACGAAATATGCTCGATGACATTATCAAAATTTAAAAATAAGTGTGTTAGAAAATTATTGCTATTTTCAAAATGATAATTTTGAGCACTTGATGGATTTTTGACCTCCCGTATTGCGCTGTGTTGGATTTTTTGTTCATTATTTTTCAACGTCATAACTTTTCGTCGCCTTTTGTCTTACGTCTACGCTCCTACATCCTTTCTCGTTCTATGCTTCTACAGTAATGTAAGGTACATTTAAATGAGTTATATTACAACCTTCTTGTTTTCTTGGGTCGTGGGGGATTCCATGATTTTTGTTTCTACTGTACTTTCATGTTTATTGTTTGTTACTTTTTGATTTTTTAGTCCTAGCAGGGAACAACATCAGTAAAACAGTCAGACACAAACAATTGAAAAAATAACGAACAAAACAAGAGTTACTCGTCAGCTACCCTCTCGGGGCAATTTACGTGAGTTGTGCAACAGTCATTTAGCACACCAGCCTTTTTACATAAACAGTACTTCTGTAGTTATTAGGGTTCTCGCAGCGATTGGGCGCTCCACTATCCTGCCCGTTCTTCTGTCACAGTACTAAGATCTATATTTGAGTTGATAAGTATCAAACTCTAATATGTCTGCAATAAATAACATGAAAATATGATCCCTATAACGGTGAAAGTAAGGACTATATCTCCATGTCATTTATTATTGCGGACATAATAGGAGTTTGACATATTTATCAACACATTTAAGGTACTAGGTAGACAATAGAAATTTTCAGAGTGTCTATTACTCAATATTCTACTCATCCCAGCCTTTAAAGATGTTCCAATGCAGGGCACAGGTCTCCTATCAGAATTAGAAAGCTTGGGCCGTAGTGCTGTGTACGGATTGGCAACTTCTCACACACCATTGAATTTCTCCGCAGGTCTGTGCACGATATTTTTCTTCACCGTAAAGCTCATAGTAAATTTATAATGTATTTTTGCACATAAATTACGTAAAACTCAGAGGTGCGAGTTCGAGCTCAAACCCACGACCCTCTGCTTGAGAGACCATCGGTCGAAACCGGGTCTATAATGACTCCCATAAAATTTTTGTTCCGAATTTTCAAGCCCATAACGTTTTCTGTTATAATTTTTTTTCGTCATATCATCGAAAGTCATAATATTAAACAACATAAATTGGAGTTACGATTTTCTTAAGTCATAATTATTGTAAGGAACAATAAGTAAAGTCATATCATTCAGTGTCATGAATGCATCACTCTTCATAATGTTAAAGGTAATAAAGTCACTCATAATAATTATTGCATGGACTTTTTTCGCAGGTCATAATTACTTTTAGGCATAATATTACTTTGTAATAACATTAAGTGTCATAGTTGTATGACATTTCATAATATTAAAGATAATAATCCTTTTCTGTGCTGTCATAAAAAAAATACCTAACATCGAAGGCTAACCTGTCCGAGTCGCTTCTGCCCTGAAAGGTCTTGCTCGCTCGCTTCGCTCGCTCGCTGCCAGCGATATGCCTTACAATGTTTCTGAATAATTATCGATATTCCTTTAGATGTTATTGATTTCGATGTATATGCTTAGTGCATTTTAGGTAAGGCAAAATTATGACTGAAAACAATTATTACTTTAAGATATATGCCTTACAATGTTTCTGAATAATCAACGATATTCCGTTAAATGTTGTTGATATCAATATTATAAATAAATAAAATAAATAAATATCATGGGACAATTCACACCAATTGACCTAGTCCCAAAGTAAGCTTAGTAAAGCTTGTGTTATGGGTACTAAGCAACGGATAAACATACTTATATAGATAAATAAATACTTAAATACATAGAAAACATCCATAACTCAGGAACAAATATTCGTGCTCATCACACAAATGAATGCCCTTACCGGGATTTGAACCCAGGACTTCAGGCAGGCTTCGTAGGCAGGGTCACTACCAACTAGGCTAAAGCGGTCGTTAAACTATTATGACTTTTTAAAGTTATGATCAATAGGATTATGGATCATTGCAGTTAGAAATATTAAGCGATATGCTTTAAAAAAATTATGACCATCGATATTTATGAGCAAGAATATTATGGACATCGATTTCTGACTTTCAAAATTCGGATAAAAAAGATTATGGGAGAAAAGGGGCTCCCGTCGAAACCACTGTACCACGACTTCACTCACTTTATACGGCCCAGAAATTAAATATCTATTTCAGACTCTTAGGTAGGTACCTGAAAAATCAAAGATGTTTTAGTATTTATTATTTTGTTAATTTTTAAACTGTAAATAATAAAAAAATCCTTCGGCCGAAATATTGTAATCGTACTTACAGACGAATCGATTCACTAAAGAATTTTATTAGTTTTACTCAATATTAGATGTTATTTTTTATTTATTGTAACAACTTCAAAAACGTATACCTAGTATAAGTCATGTTTAACTCGTGTACCGCGAAAGTCGTATTGACTTCAAAGTAAATATATCAATGTTTTTGGTTCCATGATAACTTAAACATGACTTGAGTTGGTTTTATCAGAGTAGGAAGGAATGAATAAATATCAAGCCCAATATCTGGATCCGACCATTAGAGGGTCGAATATACGAATAAAACCGCTTTAGCCTAGTTGGTAGTGACCCTGCCTACGAAGCAAGAGGTCCTGGGTTCAAATCCCGGTAAGGGCATTTATTTGTGTGATGAGCACGAATATTTGTCCCTGAGTTATGGATGTTTTCTATGTATTTAAGTATTTATTTATCTATATAAGTATGTTTATCGTCATCTAGTACCCATAGTACAAGCTTTGCTTAGTTTGGGACTAGGTCGATTTGTGTAAGATTGTCCCCTAATATTTATTATTATTTATTAAAACTGAGCGCGCGGGAACTAGTTCTTCCTCACTTGACCCTGGAATGGAAACTGGTATCAAAAGGGCTACCATTAATACTTCCAGCCAGTTGGGATCTAGTTAGATCTGCGGAATAACATGCGCATTGCTGTATTAATAATGCGATATAATATTTAATATAGGTGGTGTTTACGCGCGCCACAGAAATAGATCGTGGCAGGGATTCAAATATGTCGCGCGTTCCGTCCCGAACCCATCCGACTGACGCTCGCACTGTCAAATTATACGCACCTGCATTCAAAGTTATTTTGAAATTTACTGTGTTTTATTAGCAAAGTGCAGACAATGGAAGCAATATGGTGACAAAAGCATAATGTGGATAAGACTTTTATTAAATTTCGAGTAGTATATATATTGTGCAGTTTTTACTAGACGATGGAAGCATGATGTTAACATCTTCTGAGTCAGTTATAGACAGAATTCCATATTATGATTTTATAAGAAATTTGAGTGATGGTGATAATGTTACTAATAATGGTGAAGTATCACTTTACGAATACGCACTGCTTACGTAGATGTAGAGAGGGTGGATAGTGAAATTAGTGAACCGTAAAAGGAATGGACTGAAAAAATATAATATGAAAAAATGTTTATTTACTACAACAATAAAATTATATAATTATTTTGCAATTATGTTTACTTTTTAAACCAAATTGACAACCTTTCATTTTTTTAACACCTGAAAATTACTACAGGAATCGAAAGAGTTTCGCCTCCTGAACACGGAAAAATTTTTATTATAATTTATTTCTCCATAAATAAAAAAAATACAACAAACTTAAAAAACATATATGTACTTACCAATACTGCCACAGAATAGATATGTTTCCTTTACCCTTTTCACTAGAAAAAAGAGCTGTCATAATTTTAAACGAATAGATCCGCTGAAACGAGAAATTTTATGGCTGCTTTTTTTCTAGTGAAAAGGGTAAAGGAAACATAACAATTCTGTGGCAGTACCCATTGGTTAGTACATATATGTTTTTTATTTGTTTTATTTTTAAAAATATGTAGAAATAAATTATAATAAATATTTTTCCGTGTTCAGGAGGTGAAACTCTTTCGATTCCTGTAGTAATTTTCAGGTGTTAAAAAAATTAAAGGTTGTCAATTCTCGTCATATCTAAATAACGTATATCGTTTGACATGATATTGACGTATTTTGCATCCATCGGCCACCCATTATTTATTAGTCAATAGCTTTAACTACCTAACTTACACTATCTTTAACTTTTAGTTTTTGTCTTCGTGTTACAAATACCTTCATGAAAAACATTTCGTCGAGGATAGTGCAAATACGCTTATCTATCTCATACATAAACATTATACATCTGCACTAAGTACATGTAGTTTTACAGAGATTTGTTTTAAATGGATACTTATTTTATTTTAATGAATTTAGAGTGAATAAACATTGAAAATTGGCTAAATTTGTCAGATACGCGGAATTATCTACACTTCATTTTTTTAGCATTAGAAATAAGGTAAGCGACCTTGACGTGTCTTTTTATTAAAAAAAGTTTTTGAAAAATAAATTACAGCAAATATGTAACAATAAACAAGCACATACTTATGGTAATTAACGTTCTTTTGGTTTCATAAGTAATAGTTATTGTTTTTAAAAAGCGATTCTCAATAAAAAAGACTCATAAAGATTGTTTACCTTATTTCTAATGCTAAAAAAACGAAGTATAATGCCAGCTACGCAGATTTGCATTATCCCCGTCAATTTTAAAATTTTTGAGTTTAGCCTGAAACAAGTTTACGGTAACATTTTTAAAGCACAACGTTCGCTCGGACAACGCCATCTATTGATTGCTGACAAAGTTAACACGTCATTTTGAATGCTGAGACCTTCCACGTTCTTGGACACCGCCCTCTATTTTCGTTCAAGGTTAAAATATAATCCCGCGGGAATACATCGCCGGGACATTAAGTATCCTATGTCTCAATCCAGAGGCTATTTATTGTCTAACGCGCGGACGCTTGCCTTCGCTTTCACCATCTCTTTCTATCACCATCTTATACCGTTTGAGAGAAATAAATAGTGATTGCGTAAGCAAGCGTCAGCGCGTTAGACAATAAGCTTGCTGATTTTTGTAAGTATATTGTGGGTACGGTCAGCATCAACAGTAGCTGGTCACTTTTGTACCTTGTCGTAATAACACAATTGTCAATCATGTCATGTATGACATTTGCACCTGACTGTAAAGCGACAAGGTACAAAAGTGACCAGCTACTTTTGACGCTGACTGTACTACGCCAGGTTTCGTCTAAGTACGTTCAGCCGTTATTGAACCTCCTAATTAAATTAATTTATTAGTGTTATAGCAATATTTTTATTCTAAATAAAATATTTTACAACGAAGAAACTACATAAATATGAAGTTCTTTCACTTTCAAGATTTGAAGCAAACTACAAATAAACAACGATAGAAATGGCGAAGTGAAGTTAATTAAAAGCTTATAAAAACTAAGAGCTTATTTTTGCGATTTTGTAACATAAATTGCGAATCCAAATGGGTATGTATTACAAAACCGAAGTACGAAAGACCGAATGTATTAAAACATCGAATGGGTCAAAAGACCGACACGATTTTTTTCTGAAACCGTAAACTTCTCAGAATTTATTAAAACGCCATCATACAGAACCCATTAGGTTAGGTTAGGTTTGTTTTATAACAATCTTAAAAAGTTAACGGTTTCAGAAAAAAACTCTTTTGACCCATTCGATGTTTTAATACATCCGGTCTTTCGTACTTCGGTATTATAATACATACCCAATCCAAATGTACCTAACCACCATAAAACGAAATACTACACAGAAAAAAAATAGTGAAGCTTTTCACGTGAATCTGAGTAAATAATCCTGTCACGCTTTTCCGTCGCTCAGAAATAGAACTTATTTTAGTTACCTACGAGTACATACTTATGAGACGTGAAATTGAACCGCGTTAGGTTGGAGGCAACGGAATCTCTATATAAAAAATAAACACACTTTACGATGCGGACGGATAACATCTAGGGGTTTTTTTTTATTAATTTTCATTTTCATTTTTCTTATAATAATAATATTGATGAATTATGACATGTATAAATTTTGTATTGAATAGAATAATGTAATTTAAGGGTTTTAATTTTAATGTTATAGGTAGTTGACTTTTTAATTCTTTTTAAAGTAGGTTAATTGTGCCATATATAATATTTGTAATGGATTTAATTTTATTGATGTTTTGTGATGTTATGGATTTTTTTTTTCTATACATATGAAATTGGAAGATATAGTCGCTGTTAACAGTATTATCGCGAACTTTAATATCGTACCTCTCCTAATATCGTATGGCAAACTCATTCGTTAAAGTCCGACTATCCGAAACCAGTATATATATTTATTTTTATTTTATTATGAGAGGGAGGCAAACGAGCAAGCGGGTCATCTGATGGACAATGATCACCACCCCCCATAAATATCAACAACTCAAAGAGAGTCACTGTACTGTTGCCGACCTTTAAAAAGGAGAGGGAATAGGGGAAAGGGAGGGGGAGAGGTAATTGGGCCGTACGAAACGCAGCGCAGGAGTACTGCTGCTTCACGCTGGTGTTCTGTGAGAGGGTGGTACTGCCGCGGACGAGCATGTGCATTGTGATGCAGCGGCTAGCTACAACATGGCTCTACCAATACTAAATTCAAACAGTAAATTCTTGGTTCAACTTTATAATAATACGTATATTCAAATCTTCTTTTTCGCATCGGGAATAAATATAATGTTGTAGCAAAACTATTTTTGTAACCGACCCTTTATTTTTGCTCGTCAGTGTATTATAGTATGCAAGCGATCTTGATTATCTAAAAATAAATTGAACATCATTCGATCAAAAAGTCACAGGCTATTTTTATTGGTATTTCTTTTTATTTCCCTTCTTGCAATAGTAGATTGTAAGTACAACAAGAGCATAAAACGAGTCATTTTACCCGAAATTAACAATAATAATAATTAGCAGAATTTTAATTGGCATGTATATTTGTATAGCATTAACTGTAACATTCGTTTCTAACAATGTAGGTATATATTTAATTATTTCTAGTGTTCAAAGCAAAGTATATTGTTTCTGAAAATAAATGATGATGATGATGATGATGATGATGATGATGAGAAGTTCATATTATAGCCACCCAAGCCGGTACGGCGAAGGTGGATAGACACGTCGAAGGCAAAATGGGTTTAATGCTCGAGTTTTACACTCTGCTTTTCACTTCGATTGCAAGAAAATTAAACAGCAACATTTGAAAAAATAAAATTTATAAGCTCTTATTTTTCATGCATTGCAATTTCTATTATGTCCTAGATTTATCTCGATTTATTAATTTCGTAATATAAAACACCACTTGTATAAAAAGAAACAATAAACTCATAAATCTAATTTGATTTCTAAAAATCTAATTTCTACTGTTTGCGGCTGATTGCCTTGGTCTTAGCCAAAGATTTTACTTTATGCACAAGTGCATAAAATCTTTTTTATGCCGCATTCTCTCGACATAAAGAACAACCTTTACGACCATGAGAAGTGAAACTTTTATTTTCCTATGTTTTGACAGTTTTTTAGTAGGTACTGGAGCGGAATCGCACCTCTAAATTTTTCAAAGTTTTATGTGCGATATTACAGTTGAAATTTACCATGAGCTTTTCGGTGAACTAAAAAAATTTAAATAAAAAATAAAACCTCCTTCAAAAAACCCCCAAAAAAACATAAAATAATAATTGATTGAACCGACCACAATAAGCATGAAAATATCTTTCTACTAATCTGTTTGAAGTTGGTGCCTCAGCACGAGCCAGCAGGAGTGTAGAAGCCCTATAATAGGTATGTAAGTAAGTTAGATTACTAGGTCCACTCCTGCTGGCTCGTGCTGAGGCACCAACTTCAAACAGATTAGTAGAAAGATATTTTCATGCTTATTGTGGTCGGTTCAATCAATTATTATTTTATGTTTTTTTGGGGGTTTTTTGAAGGAGGTTTTATTTTTTATTTAAATTTTTTTTATTTCCAAGTTTTTTTTGGGTGTTTTTTGAAGGCGGTTTTATTTTTTATTTAAAATTTTTTATTTTTTTCTTTTTAGTTGTTGCTAATGGCCTGGACTGGCACTCTTTACTGACTGTACTTTTTGCCTCTGGTTACCAAAGTACTTATCAAGACGAATCAAACGAGACCAAACTTGATGGAGTTATGTCGTTTTACTACGGAGTTCTTATGGTCACCATCCAACTTCATTGTCAGACCCTGGTTACCATCTAGGACCAAAGTACTCGTTGAGACGAGTCAAATGAGTCCGTACTCGATGGGGTAAGTGCCGTTACTTTATGGAGTAACTTTGGCCACCTTCCAGCTCCATCATCAGACCCTGGTTACCATCTGGGATCAAAGTGCTCGTCAAGACGTTTCAAATGAACCCAAACTCGACGGGGTTGTGTTGTTTTATTACAGAGTTTCTATGGCCACCTTCCAACTCCATCATCAGATTAGCTCCATGTCACAATAATATTGCATTGTCACCTGATTTACACATGCATGTAAAATATGAAATCAATCAGAAACCGGGAAGTGAGTCAAATTCAACTTGCAAGATTTGACCCGTTGAGGAGTTCCGTTGGCCATCTGCGGTCTTCTTCATCAGATCTAGTTTACCAAATGACACTTTATGAATGCAAATGCTCGATTTGTCACTGAAAATACTAAAATCGCTTTACATTTCCCTTGAACTTTTGAAGAGTTCCTTCAATTCCTCATGGATCCCATCATCAGAACTGGATTCCGGTAACAACGGGACCAACCTTGAAGCATATGCTTTCAAACAACGAAAGAATTTTCCAAATCGGTTCATAAATGACGTAGTTCTGAGGTAACACACGTTAAAAAAAAAAAAAAAAGAACATACAACCGAATTGAGAACCTCCTCCTTTTTTTGAAGTCGGTTAAAAACATCATGAGAGTCAGTTCAACGGTGTGTGTGTGTGTGTGTGAAGTCTTCAACTCGCAGGTAAGCTCTCTCATTCTGAGATGATGCCTGTGTCCAGCAATGCTGTGTATATATGCCGGAGATGATGATGAGAAAAAATGTTCTTAGAAATGGGTCATAAATTAAAGTTCGCGAATGTACCGCAACATATTAATGAATTTTTTTATCAGTGATCCACAGTCCTGAGAGCTACAACATCCATTACGCATACGATACAATACATAATACACTCCTCTCTTTGATTAATGAGTTCTTTTTTTCTGAAATCCACCAGCCCCCGTCCAAAACTGTGTGCTCTACGGATAATGCGGATTTAGTAAAAATCGATCTGTTGCCAGTGAATAGGGGCTGATTCAAGATTCACTTATGAATCTTTTGAGACCGTGGTTCGAGGACTTTTCAAATATCAATCAAGTTTTTTTTCGGACAGCCGCTAGAAATATTGAAACACAATACCCAATCCCGTTAGCTATAGGAAATAACAAATCAACGGCGATTAGGTTTTGTAAACTAAACCCTTATTTGTATTTTGGTATTCTACTGCCACGCGTGTGAGACAGTTGCGTTTGCGGGAAACACGTTTATTTTTACACACAATCAGCCTATTAAAGCATACAATGCAGACAGAAAATTAAAGCATACATTAATATCAATGTCAAATAAATTAGTAGGTTCCTATTAAGTTAGCACAATTAGGTTGAAAGATTGCTTGCTATAGTAGTTACCTATGTACGACGTGCGTGTGAGGGGTTAGTGATAGTATTAAACACTTTCCTCACTAACTAGGCAGGCATTAACCGTATCACAGAGCCGGAGTTTGGCTGCGTTTAATTAATTGAATTAAAACGGGGAGTGGACTAGTGGAGCTTAGTTCGCCTACGTCAGTCATTCAGTGTTAGGGTTGTGTAGTTAACAAAAAAAAGCTGTGGTAGCGTTGTGGTTTGACCTTTGGCCTTTCAAGCAGAGGGTCATGGGTTCAAGCCCGGGCTCGCATCTCTGAATTTTTTACGCTTGTTTTTCAATAATGCAAGATCCGAAGTGAAAAATAGTAGGTAAAGTATTAACACTTATTATTGTCAAAGCTAACACTTTTGTCAACATCATCTTCGTTTTATTCAAAACATGATTAATTTTATAAATGTTCAATGAAACGAAGTATATTAAATTAAATTAATAATATTTAGTAAATAAGTTAATGGAAGGCGGCCGTTTGGTTTGGTTCCGACTACAGTGGCGACGTTAAAACTGTGCTGAAGTAATAATCTGCTTTTCAAAGTAACATCGGCAGACCTAATTAGGACGGTCACCGCTTCCCTTTCATCAGCACTAATCCGTGTAACGAGATTTGCCCACGGTTAGACCTTTTAAACCGTATCAGTTTCCCATAAATCACGATAATACCTCAATTTAACTGTGTACCTGGATCCCGGGTCCCGAGAATATTTTATTCGTATTCGTTCACTTAAATCGAATGCTGGCGACCGAGAAATGCCAATTAAAGTGGTAGGTATATTGTGCCATTCTAAGGGAGCAGTAAGTTAATGCCTCAGTCTGAAGATGACAATTTTCAACCGCAGTGAGTGTTGCCAGTGATGACATAAATATGGCTTTGGGACGTGGTTTTTGACTGTTAGCCCTTGGGTGGGACGCTACGAGCTATGGAAAGAACGTGCGACAGAATCTGATACGAAAATTTTACTAAATCTGTTTCCATCTTTGGGCTGGAGCGCCTCAATGTCAATTTCTTCCATTTGACAGCATTCAATGAAGGGCCGCTCGAATTGTCAACGACCGGGAACTTTCTGGCCGGCTTGATCCGCTATCCTTGCGGACGGATGTTGCATCCTTATTTATTTTATTTATTTACTAGCTTTTGCCCGCGACTTCGTCCGCGTAGAATTCCAATTTGTGGTAAAGCTTCTTCATCTCTTTCATTGTATAAAACAAAAATCCGGCAACGGCAACATCCATCATTATTATCATTTCATCATTTCATCATCATCAGTATCAGTTAGTGAATATTATAAAATCCCGTTTATTCTCTATCCCGTGGGAATTTCAACGAATTTGTCCTTATTCTATGCAAATTTTCGCTTATTTTTATCCCGCTGGAATTTTGCATATTCCCCGAAAAAAAGTAGCCTATGTCCTTAAAGGTGTAGCTTTCTACCGGTAAAAGAAGTTTTAAAATCAGCCCCGTAGTTGAATTCACTTATTTTTTTCACGTGGGAATTTTGCTTTCTCACAGAGAAAAGTAGTCTATGTAAATAATGGTTGGTGTAACTTCCTATTGGTGAAAGAAATTTTCAAACCTGCCCTCAAGTGATGTTCACTTCTTTCTATCCCACGGGAATTTTGCATTTTACCGAATAAATAGTAGGTAGCCTAGCCTATACCAATAAAGGATAGTGTAGCTTTCAATTGGTTATTTTTTTTAAACTCAGCCCCGAAGTTAAATTTACTATTTTCTATACCGCGGGAATTTTGCATTTATCCGGAAAATAGCATCCTATGTTAATCAAGGACAGTGAATCTTTTCTATTGGTGAAAGACATTTTAAAATGAGCTCCGAAGTTGAATTTTTTTTTCTATCCCTTGGGAATTTTGGATTTTCCCGGAAAAAGTAGCCTTAAGCCTATGTCAATAAAGGATAGTGTAACTTTTTACTGGTAAAAGATATTTTTTAATCGGTTCGGAAGTTTCAGAGATTATCTATCCCACAGGAATTTCCAAAAATCCTGCAATAAGTTTTTTTGCTGTTATGTATGACCATTTACGTTTATATTGAATTTGAAAAGTTTAGTAATTGTAGTTACGGAGATAGGGTCCAGTTGATTTGAGTATATAAATTCTGATTTATCCTTATCCCGTGGTAATTTTCAAAATTATTGAAATTAGCTTTATACCTGTTCTAACAGTCTACTTGCATGCCCAATTTGAACAGTTTAGTAATTTTCGTTATGGGGATAGGGTCACTCTTGATTGATGAAATATATACATCCCGTATATTCCTTATCCCGTGGGAATTCCGGAAAATTCTTTCTTATTGGATGCCTTCGTCATACAAAGAACACATCCTCCAAGTTTCAGGTCTCTACATACAGCGGTTTAGGCTGTCCGCCAGTCAGTCATTTAGGACTTCAGGACAAAGCATTTTATATGTATTTGCATTGCACCAAGCTTTTATGCGACTTCAACAATGATGTTTGAATACTCAATTCGATTTTATTCGAAAAAGGTTGAACTCACATAAAAGTTTCATCATCATCATCATTTCAGCCGTAGGACGTCCACTGCTGGACATAGGCCTCCCTCATTGACGCCCAATCATTACGGTAGGAAGCGACTTGCATCCACCCTGAACCTGCGGCCTTCATCAAAACGTCCGTCCATCTCGTTGGTGGGCGTCCCAGGCTGCGTTTGTAAAAGCAAAAGGTTGGTGAAATGCAAATACTTATACATATAATTAGTTATTATCAGAGTTCAGATCAGGAACTGGTTGACAAACGTAGACAAATGGTTTGCAAAATTTGAAGTTTCGTTTCGTTTACATTGTGTCAAAATAAAAAGTAATTTAAATCAAAAGCACTAAGGAGTATTGATATCTACTTGGAAGCAAATCACCCCCAAAATAACTTTCTACTCCTTTTTAACCCCGTCAAGGGATGAATTTCAATAAAATACGAAACACGTCTTCCATCAATTCTGTTATAGAATGTTTATGCAAAATTTGAAGTAGATTGGACCAAGGAATCACGTTGTCCCATACAAACTTTGCCCCCTTTTTTACCCCCTTAGGAGTAGAACTACGAAAAATCCTTTCTTATCGGATGCCTACGTCATACAAAGAACACACCCTCCAAGTTTCAGGTCTCTACGATCAGCGGTTTAGGCTGTGCGTTGATCCGTCAGTCAGGACAAAGGATTTTATATGTATAGATTACAGAGATAAATCAAAAATACATAACAATAATATAAGATCATCGTTAAACCAGAGTGGTTTGTCTCGATGCTCCATTCCACAGTACTTATAGTTTACTAACAAAATCATGCAATAGTTACACAAAAAATACCTATTCAACAACTCATGATGCAAAATTTAAATCTAACACACCGTGCACCTATGAACCTTATACCGCATTTATTGTGCCATTCACCATTATTTAGTGCCATTCACGAAGACGCGTGAATTTGTCAAATTTAGACACTAATGAAATTGCAATAAGAACCACGGCACGCATCATCATGAATGACTCGATCTATATCATGGGGAGTGCTCCTAGGAGTTGTTCGATCTATTGCTTGCTGCTAATTTTTTTCATCGCACTACTCGCAACCGACTTTCTTTCCACCCTCAAGAACTACCTCAAGAACTAGCAGTCCACTACTGTCTGTTTCTCGCGGAACTTTTTGCCACGCACGGTGAAACTTTGGAATCAGCTTGCAGCTGCAGTATTTCCGGACCAGTACAACTTGGGGATTTTCAAAAAACGAGCCTACTCTTTTCTCAAGGGGCCAGCAATGCATCCGTAACTCAACTTGTGGTCTGGGTGTCCATGGGCGGCAGTGACTGCTTTCCATCAAGGGACTCGCCTGCTTGTTTGTACCATATAAAAAAAGCATAACTTAAAAAAACTAATTAAATTTCTACGAATGATATAACAAAACAGTTACTTCTCTCACACGTGGTGTGTAATAAATACCATAAACCTTACTGGCAATAACAAAAGAAACTAACATCTAAGAAATAAATACAATTTGAGAACCTCCTTTGAGAAACTTACGGTTGAGCTCATGACGCCAAAGCTAATTTATAACATCAAAGACATCGAAGCCAGTATAAAAATACCTAACACCGAATACGAAGAAAGTTCGAACATTGAATTTCCCCAGGACAACTCCTAATTTACTTTGAATTTATTTAACTTTCCAATTGTAAGGTAAGTCAACATTTAATTAAATAATACGGTTGATTGTCGACAGTTTAATGGCATTAACAGACTTGTTACCTTTCCTTTCAGTATGCAGTTGAGTTTTGCTAAAAGTAATCTAATACTTTATGTATGTAAACTAGTCGTTTCGCACACACACATACAGAAGCACCTAAAAGTACTAACAAAATATGAATAATATAACTGAAGTACAACCTTTTACCTTGCTGAGGTAAATTGTGTATTGTTGTTAAGTTGCTAGTACGGATTTCAAAACAGTATACCATGTGGAACCGGTCAATTGAAAAGTATTTATTCACAGGACCGAACCAATATGTTACAATGTATAAACATAATAAATTATGCAACTACAGAAGGCTAATTCACCCTTATAAGTACATCACAGTCCTCCGCAATTGCCAAATAATTATTGCTAGGTAGGAAGCGACATGGAATAGTCTTTGAGATTGGAATGTTGTCGACAAGGTTGCCTACTATTATGCTATGGTTGTAGTCTTAGTAGACGTACACACCATTCCAATATCTGTTAATTAGTCTAAAACAAACATAATGATTAGTAACGCGCAAACAAAGAGCAACACCTAACTATTCCCTGTACCTTTGTGTGTCCAACTACTAACATTTTACATTGAAACTCCGGTACGATGGGACAACATCAAAACTGTAATTGGCGTCAAAGGATGATTTCCTATTCCCGAGATTGTTCAATTTCCTTCTGATCATGTTTGCATATCGCTTCCACATTTGCCTCAGTCTGTCGCGCATTTAATACCTACCTACATAATGAATTTTATATTTGCGACGAATTTTTGTTTGACTGATTTATATTTTTGTTTGGATTTTGAGTCAAATTCTTGTGTAAAATAAGTAAAAAATAAACAAATAGTTAAAGCAAAAAATAACTCAACCATAACCCAATGCAACGGGAAAAAATCCGAAACAAAATAATGATCAAAATCACAAACACATCGAGTTCACGAAATGGTGGAGTAATCACGAGCTAAAAAAGATACAGGCAGTTTTATGCATCTCCTTTTTCTTTTTCAACAGGTCATTGTTTTCGCCGGATGGATGCAGTACGTGGCCCACTTAACCCGTCCTCGTGTCAACTCAAAGTGAAACGCGCACCCGCACTTTAACGCACATGTGCAAAATGGTAATTCCTCTCTCGGCATCCCTTCTTAGACGTTATTTAAATAATGCGTTGCGTTTGCGGGCCACGTTTTTTTACATACGTGATGCGAGAGTTGTGATGTGAAAACACGCTCCGTAAGGATTCTGCGGGCTGAAAGCAACAGTGGGACATGTTTTCCTTTAAATCATATAGAGTGGTCTTGGTGCTGGTTTAGGCGGCGAAAACATAAGGCTTGGCATTGATTCTTCTTCTTGGCCTTTATTATTCAGTCCTCTTTTGATTATTTATTTACTCAAATAAAAACAAAAGAAGTACATGAAATACTTAATCTCAGTTTGTTGGTAGAAAGTGTAGATCTCTCATTTTCTAACCAATACCTACGTCATTTATTGTGGTCGGCTGTCAGTTCTTGCTTGGCTTGGGAGTCGTTTTCAATAAATTTGTACACGATTAAGGGATTAATTAAAAACAAAATTTAATTAATTATTTTTGTGTAACGGAGTTACCCATATACTTTGTATGACTAACTTTCGTTACACAAAAATAGCGATCGTGATTTTTGTTTTGATTAAGCCGTTAACTATGTACAAATTTTTTGAAATCGATCCGCTTAGCAGTGAGTAGTCAATTAAATTACTTACATCCGATATATCGTTTTATTGTGATTAAACGATTAAAAATCGTATAAACATATTTATAGCCTAAATATTTTACCTATGCTCTCATAAGAGGACAGTAAGTATAGCTCACTCCTCTGATTTATTCAGAATTACGTTCTGAGTTTATTGCGCGTTTTTGGTGAAGGAAAACGACTGCAATGTAGTTCAATGGTGTGTTTGAATCTCCCAATCCGCAGTCATCTTGTTCAAGTTTTCTTGTAGTAATAAGTAGTGGCCAATAGTAAGTCGTAAATTATAAGATTTAGAGGACGCCACGGTTAACAGTGTTTCTACTGTCCAGTTTCTACGAGACAAAGCTTCAGGAGTAAAATTTGTCAGATAGATAAAATGTAGCAGTGTTGTTCCTACATGGCGCACTGGAGTAAGTTTCATGAGTTTTCCAAGAAGCTAGCATTAAGATTCAACTGTAGCAATGTGACACAGTGTTAAACGAGTGAGGTCAACGCGTCAAAATGTAAGAGTAACTAGTCTGAAAACTAATTTACGTGACATTAGGTACTATTCCGTTGCCGCTCACCTGGATTTGTTTGGTCACGTGCGGATTTTATACCTTCCGTTCATCGGACTTTTCGTTTGTTTGAAACTTTCTTTAACCAGTGGCTCTGTGAATAGTAAAACTCGCGAGTTTTACAAAATAGCTGTAGGTAATATATTTTTACGTTTTCAAACCTGAATAGACCAAATATTTATATATTTTACCAACCTGCTCACAAAATTTGTAGAGAAGAACAACCGAGACATACGAATACATTTTAGCCCAAGCTGAAACGGGGACATTTCGCTGGCGTTTCGCGCTCGCTTGGTCAAATAGGATTTAGTAAACCTGACTAACTAACCTAACCTTTAATTTGTACAATGCTAAAGAAATGTTATATTTGAGTACTAAAACAATATCTTAGGTGCGCCAAATATACTATTCACAAGAAAATGAGAGCTACTTGATTTTCCACGCAAAAAAGAAAAATAAATATCATTTCGTCGGGCTTATAGGCGTAGTGTAAATTTGCCAATTTCCAATTTTTACTCCAAATTCGTAAAAAATAAAACCAATTTGAACCAACCATCCCATGTAACGCATATAAGTGAAGCTTACGTGTGGTATATAAACAGATTTGCACCTATCCCCGGCGATTTACGTTAATGCCACTAAAAGTATTTGTACCTACCTATCGTGTTGCACAAATAAAAACTTCATTTCACTAAGTAATGACAGAAATAAACATTCTTTTATGTTCCCATTTTACCAATGAAGCTCAAGTGGTCCCTCTTTTCATTTGAGTACATTATCTATCTCTATCCCCGACGCGGCTACACAGTCATACGAAGTGTACGAAGATGCCAAACGTCACCCGCGATACGGCGTTTTGTAGATGGAAAGATTAGCGAGACCCATTACAGAGTGTTTTCTTCGCTACTCACCCCTCATCCGATCTTAAGCTCGGAGATTACTGTCCTATTTAACTTAACTACCGCATATAACACATTTCCGGTGACACATGGAGAGTGTTTGGAGCCCCAGTAATTAAGACTTAATGAGGTCAGGTCACATAATGTGGATTGAATCTTTAATTAATTTTACGTCACGTTATGCGTAATTAAGGTTAGCGACGAGCGAAAACTATATTATGATGTCTTCAGTGCGGGAACTTTGTCTGACGTATAATTAATACACACTTCGTGTCGTACTCTACACAAAGTGCTTAGGAATCAAAGTTAGTTACTTACAAGGAAACTGAAACGTGTAACTTACCAGTGTGAAGCCTTTTTACGATCAATTTAATGATGATTTCTTTGGCAAACGTAATGGAACGTCAATATGACATGATGATGATTTTTCGTTTTGTTTTGCAAAGGATGTGTGCTCGGTTTTTGTGTTTATCGTTTTATTTGAAAGAGATGGTTGAGTTCTGCTTGTAGATATACGAGTATATGTGTTACATAGACGTAACTAAGGTGAACAGTAAGTAATAGAGAAGCAGAACAATAATATACCTAATAGGTTTGTATCGAAAAAGTTCAAATCCTGGTACGCGATTCACTTTCATTGACTATACCTATTAAAAAGTGTTTAAAAATTAGTTTACTAATTTTTCCCAGACAATTCCAAGTTAACTCTTAACATTTTACTCTTGTTACGGATGTATATCGGCCTTCGATGACTTCTATACAAAAAATAACAAAAAGATAGCAAGCAAATTGGGTCATTTTGAACGACTGGGTCAGAGCACACGTTATCTGTGCCGATAGACCCACGCGAAATTCGGAGACATTTGGGTGAAAGCATTGTACCAAAAACGAGAGCAAAAACGACTGAAGACCGAGATCGCGATACAATAGGCGAGGCCAGTCGGAATGAGCGTTCACGTGGCTGCCATTGTTGTGCTAATGTTCAGGACAGGCCACTGTTTAAACGATGAGAGCCTCTCATGAATATTAACCGATATTGTCTTACCAATGCGATTGCTAGTCCGCTGAAAACAACCCAGGTATTACAGATATAGATATCTACAGCCGAGGATGTCGCATCGCATTGTAGACTGTATCCAGTAACACGAACTTAAGATTTACATCACGCTTTCTCAATAAAATATGTACTACTACCATCTTGGCGCTTGGGTTAAAACTCACTTCGAGTCACGGAAAGCCTCTTAATGCCGATAATCCATAAATCGAATCGAGGTAAAATCGAATGGGGTACCTCCGAGACCGTTCAATTTTATTTGCCTTTCGCAACCAGCATTAGCGGTATTTAATTATTTTTGATCATTATTTAAATAGATAAATTCTGACAAAAACAATTGAAACGACTAGGTACACTTTATTTTATGCCTGAAAACCAGATTAATTTTTAATTATTTGCAACATTAGATTTTTAACTGCTTTAAAACAAATAAAATAGTCGATTTAGTGGGCATAGAAGAAGTGCAAAATCTAGATATGGAAGAAGAGTGTTTTGACAGCTTATAAAAAGTTCATAAGTTCCTCTGTTCATTGTTGTTAATCAACCTTTAGTATGATTTGTTTTGAAAGTAGTCAGCGGATGAGAAACAAAAATTATAATTTGAAGAGGGGTTCTCCAATCCAACGCAGCTAAAAGTTTTGTTGCTAAGCTTGGTTAAAATTGCCAGGATTTAAAAGGAAGCTATCTGATAAGAAATTGAGACCTCAATACCTACTTCAACAATAGTGTTTTAAAATAAAAACTGGATCCGGATCCGGGATTTTGGCGTGCGCTCGTATTGGAGGCCAAGACACACTGGGTCGTTGCGCCAGAGGAGTAAGTACCTAGTAGTAAAATAAATAAAAAAGATGACATTTACAAAGTAAAAGATGGATACAGACAGTTGTCACACCGCAATATAAGAACTCGTCCTACACGTACCTATACCGTCATTAAGTTGTCTTTCTTGACAGTCCATTGTTTTAAGATTTTTTTTTTGGACATTATGGGTTGGTAACAAGACCTTGTTTTAAGGATAATAGCGGTTGCCCGCGACTCCGTCCGCGAAGAATGGGGGGGGGATAAAAAATAGCCTACGACCTATTCTCAGACCTACCGAGTGTAGAGAAAAAGTTTCATAAAAATCGGCCTAGTCGTTTCGGAGGAGTTTGGTAACAAACACCGTGACACGAGATTTTTATATATTAGATTAACTAGCTGTTGCCCGCGACTCCGTCCGCGAAGAATAGGGGGGGGGGAGGGGTTCAAAAATAGCCTACGACCTATTCTCAGACCTACCGAGTGTAGAGAAAAAAGTTTCATCAAAATCGGCCAAGCCGTTTCGGAGGAGTTCGGTAACAAACACCGTGACACGAGATTTTTATATATTAGACGAGTATGTAGCCACGAATAGTGCACTGCCCCGGTAAATTAAGTAGTGCAATTCACATTTAATTGCCTATTTATTGTCAAATTCTCAATTAGAATTAGCTATATTTACATTTCAGTGACGTGGATACGAAAATGAGCTACAATTTTGAAGCCCAATGACAATTGTTTTTATCTCAACAATCGAAATGATATTGCTTTTCGGGTTGGAAAATATTCCTCACTAACATCCTGTAATTTATGGTTTTGATATATTTTTAAACATTTGTAAAGGCGATTCTTCTATGCCTGAAATACCCTTCCATTTGAAACGTTTCACCATAGTAAATCACTAGTATTGTCATTAAAACACATGACTTCACCACAATACTTTTCTATACCTACTTTGTTCTGTTGCCACTTTATTACTTTTTACCACTCTACTTACACATTTTTCAAAATTACTAAAAGGCTGTTTCTGGTAGCCGCAAAAAGTCACATCCCATCCTAAGAAATTCGATGTTAAGAGTTAAAGATAAAAAAACCGGACAAGTGCGAGTCGGACTCGCGCACGAAGGGTTCCGTACCATTATCTATAAAAAATTGTGGTTTACGATTTATGACGTATTAAAAAAACTGCTTACTGGATCTCGGTCAAAACAATTCTCGGTGGAAGTTTACATGGTAATGTACATCATATATTTTTTTTAGTTTTATCATTCTCTTATTTTAGAAGTTACAGGGGGGGGACACACACATTTTACCACTTTGGAAGTGTCTCTCGCTATTAAGTTTAGAAAAAAATGATATTAGAAACCTCAATATAATTTTTGAAGACCTATCCATAAATACCTCACACGTATGGATTTGATGAAAAAAAAAATTTTGAGTTTCAGTTCTAAGTATGGGGAACCCCCAAAATTTATTGTTTTTTTTTCTATTTTTGTGTGAAAATCTTAATGCGGTTCAGAGAATAATACATCTAATTACCAAGTTTCAACAGCATAGTTCTTCCTGATTTACACTCTCGCCTCGTCACCTCGCCTCGCGCCTCGCTTCGTCGTCTCACTCCGGACGCGAGCCTCAAAATCAAGGCAAATCACGAAACAAGGCGCGAGGTGCGCCTGTTCACACTCTCGTCTCGTGGCTCGTCCCGCAGTTCGTCTCGCCACTCGTATGCGAGTGTAAACCAGGTATTATAGTTTCGGATAAAAGTGTCTGTGACATACGGACGGACAGACAGACAGACAGACATGACGAATCCATAAGGGTTCCGTTTTTTGCCATTTGGCTAGGAAACCCTAAAAAGTGTGGTCATTATAATACGCATTTATTACTGCCCGTTTTTCATACGGGTGTGTTTAGTGGAATTCTTTTAACCATACAATGTTCTGTTCAACTGAACACGAGGCGAATTGTAGCCATAAATTAACGAAAAATTTAAAATTTTAATGAACTAAACTGTCCTGTTTTATTAAGAGCTGAAATTAAAATCAAACCTAGTGGTTACAGCGGTAAGGGCGCAGTCCACTGGTTGGATTTAATTTGTCTGACTGTTGTTGAAACTTACCGCTGTTTGAGGTTTTGGCAACGCAGGGGAGACGTATTCGGAGACTAGTAGTACCTTTAAAAGTTTGTTCGTAAACTTTACAAGTTCCAAGGCTTAATTATACGGTCTGAATTTTATGAACGGGATTTTACCTATTTCTGTGCATTTGTCTTGTTGGCTTGTTGGCATACTGCTGCATTCGGCCTTTACCTTTAAAATTACCGCCATTAAAGACATTGATTCCAAATACGCCAATAATACGTGATTCAATGAACCATTGAACGTTGTCAACATGTTATTTACTCGTTCTACTGTCCAACACAATCTGCACGCTGTCCCCGCTGTAATTCTAGCTTGTCAATAGATTGCTAATCATACTCGTGTATACCGGGTGGCCCATTTAGATGTTTCAGTATGGAGAACTTTGAAAGCATACGACATAAGTATAAATATCTGTTCTAAGGAACCATGTTGTTGACTTTAAATTAGTCAAAAGAAAAGCTGCATTCATAGATTGCAAAAAAAAACTCAAATTTAGTTCGGGTACCAAATGACATCCCGCAAACTTTGCTGCGTTCTCCATCAGTGGACTACATTTGAAAGTTGCTATCGATGAATTTAATTTCTAACCCAATGGTAGAATGTTCTCACAGTGCCTAAGTTTCCTAATGAATTCCCTTGTCAGGCAATGTGATGTTTATGACTTTATCTGTGAAGTGGTTCCACGGAGGTTCACGCACGATTCAGTTGGTACATTAGGTGGTAGTACCTACGTACAAACGATAATATGTACATATACTGCTAAAATAATTTCACTTTCTTTTGGTTTTGCCGTAGACGTGTAAAAAGCCACCAAACTGACTCGGAAATAAGGACACTTTTTTTTCATGAATATGCTCCTGATTCTGAGTAAGAAAACACCAAAATTTAATCATTTAAAAAAATTGCGCATTTTAGAATGAAAAAGCCCTCTTTCGTCCGATTTTTTACATTTAGTGACACTTGGAGCCATTTATCTCAAAAACTGGCGAGTTACACGTTCGCAATTTCTGAAAAAAAAACTAGGCTTCTGAAAAAAACACTGACTCACCTACATATCCAGGAATGCCGTCTCCGCGGGATACTGGCGAGAGTGAGCGAGCCGACCGGCGGCAAAGCACTCGGCGGGTCGTCCTGTTCATCCTGCGCCGGCGCCCCACTCACGCGCACCTCCGGCACGCGCAAATGCCGACCGGTCATCACGACGCGGTGCCCCCAAACCCCATAATTGAATCGGAAGAGATGTACCCTTAACGGTTAATCTCGGTATTCGATTTGCGAACCGCTTAACGGCTTTTTTGGGGTCTTGCACTACCTACAAAACTGGAAAGAAAAATTATGTTACCTCCAACGCTTTTTTTTGCTTTTTAGTTTGCTTATGTGAACGTAATGTGTTGTTTGGAGGCCTTTTTGGGTGTGTATGTTGGCCTTCTTCTTCTTGTAGTGCCCTATCCTACCGGATGTCGGCGATCATTAGAGCTATCTTTATTTTAGAGACTGCCGCCCGAAAGAGGGATCTGGTACTCATCCCGAACCAGTCTCTAAGGTTTCTTAACCAGGAGTTACGTCTTCTGCCATGTGGTCTGCGGCCTTGTATCTTCCCCTGGATAATAAGCTGAAGCAGACCATACTTATCGCTACGCATTATATGCCCCAAATACAACAGTTTCCTCTGTTTTATAATACGAGGGGCGTTCAATATAAAGTGAGAATGAGATGCAAACTCTTTTAATATTACGAAATGAAATACTGGCCGGTAAAGCTAATCTATCTAGCTGATTGCTATGAAAAAAAAAACGAACTGTCTTTTGTTTAAAAAATATACGGTAATTTCTTTGCAATGCTATTGAGTACGTTAGCGAAAATGGAGAAAATTGAACTGCGCGCCGTTATCAAATACTTGTGTTTGAAAAATTTTTCTACGGACCAAGTCAATTTGGATTTGCGGGACACTTTAGGGTCTAATGCTCCTCCGTATTCGACAGTCGCACGTTGGTGCGCCGAATTTAGACGTGGAAGAACATCGACAATGGACGACCCCCGCTCCGGACGCCCTACTATAGCAGAAACTGAAGAAGTTGTGAAAAAAGTCGAAAACTCAGTTTTGGCGGATCGTCGTGTCACGGTTCGTTTTATTGCTGAAAATGTAAAGATTTCATAATATTTTACATGAACGCTTGGGTATGAAAAAGGTATCTGCGCGTTGGGTACCAAGAATGCTTACTGACACGCAAAAACAAACTAGACTAGAAATTTGTCAAGAAGCTTTGAACCTGATGCAGCAAGACCGGGAACTTTTTTTGGCGCGATTTATAATAATGGACGAAACATGGCTCCATCATTACGACCCAGAAACGAAACTGCAGTCTATGACATGGAAAAGGCCATCATCTCCAACTCCGAAGAAATTCAAGGTGAGCCCATCTACCGGTAAGGTCATGGGCTCTGTTTTTTGGGATGGTAAAGGGGTATTAATGATTGAGTATCTCGAGCATGGAGCCACTATTACAGGCACATTATACGCCAAACAAATAGCGACATTGCGCAATGAGATCCGCGAAAAACGGCGAGGTAAACTCTCGAAAGTTGTGCTGTTCCACCAGGACAATGCCCCGGCACACAAGTCCGCCGTTGCAATGGCTGCAATTCGTGATGCTGGGTTCGATATCCTTAAGCATCCTCCGTATTCACCAGATCTCGCTCCCAGTGATTTCTACCTATTTCCGGCGAGAGGCCAGAAATTTGAAGACGACGACGCGGTAGTCGCTGCAGTACAAGATATTTTAAGTACTCAAGATGAGAACTTTTTTAAAAATGGAATTTTAAGTTTAGAAAAAAGATATACTAAGTGTATTATGCTAAAAGGTGACTATGTCGAAAAATAAAATGACATTTAGTAAAAGTTGTTTGTAACATACTCATTCTCACTTTTTATTGAACGCCCCTAGTGCGTATGTACGTTGTAAGTTGGCCGAAAAACACGAATTTCTATTTGAATTTTTTAAAGTAAATTCTAAGACATTGATCAGTAGATAGATATCTACGGTATAGTTGCATAGACGGCGACGGACAGCTTTGTCGAAGAAGCCATATCAGTTCATCCGATTACGAGGTACCGTGTTAAATGCAAAAGATTCGGCTAATCCATGCCACCTCGGCAGTTTTATAATACGTAAGTATACGTGGCAAAGTTAGCACTTTTTATACCAGGTGTCTCAATAATCCAGAATATTTCAGCATAGGTATAAGTAGGGTCAGTTTGACTAAAATACCCCTGTAAATGTTTTGCTGGATGCGGTTGACAATATTTTTCGTTCATATAGTAATACCTCATCAAAGGCGTGACCACATTTTGAATCCAAAATTCTGATGAAAAATCTTTATAGAGGGTGTTCAGTCAAACTAACCCAACCATCTACTTAAATATTTTGGAATAATTTAAAGTCATCTTCTATGTATAAAGGCACCTATCACTATTAATAATTTTATTACATAAGCAATAGGTTAGTATAATCTGAAAATATGTCTTCTTGTGAAAATAACATTATTATGGTTCTGTCGGCTTAAAAAAATAAAATGTAATATTGTGGAATGATATGATGAGTCTCCGTTACTCGAATTAAATAAATTATTATTATTAAATTTACTAAATCGGTGAAAAACGGTGTGTGATAAATTGATAATATTTAATAAAACAGAGTAGAATCGTCCATAACTACGTCCATAACAACAAAGTTTCTAGATTGAACCATTTGCCCCATAATATCAAAATCCAGCTGTTTAGACAAACTGGTGGAAACCATACGTACAATCTTTTAGGTGAAACTCAAAGCGCCTCTGAAACCGTCGTGGGCAATAAAAATAAAAACAACAGTAAATCCGCTTCTTTCCATTTGTGTTCTGCAGTAACACAAAGCAATAAATTTTAAGACTTTATCAGGCAAGATAACCGTTAAAGTGGACTAAACGCGTAACATTTACAAATTTATTCCTGTTGCAAATAAAGAATCACAAAGCAAAAGGGAAGAGAAAGGATACGGTCACAGACAATAACATTTTTTGATTTGACCGTAACAACTGTCCCATCTGTTGGCTGTCTGCCTAAATCTGTGTCGACCCCGCCCTCGAGGCTGACATATTTCACCTCACTTTAACGGTGCAGCTTACCGTCCAACAAAATTACAGCAAAAATACAATAACATTACTTTTGAGCTTTATTATGTCCGCAAAAGCGTATAAATGTTTATTATTTTCGGCTTAAAGTTTTCCTCGTTCCCTCCTCTCCATCGATTTTCGAGGAGACAGTAAACATTGATATGGCTGGAAATGGCACAAAAGGCTCTTGATCATTATTACTTTGGCAGATGGTACCCTTGATGTTTACGTAGTGAGCTTAACATTCGATTCCACTACAGGGAAGCGCCGCGCCGTGCTCAATGTACAAGGGACATTCCGCCTTTTCGAGGGTTTCCACGGAAATTAGGAACCCTGAACGTGTCTGTTTTCCCACGTAAATAACAGTTCGTACACATGTCGTACGAGGGCTAATCGAACTTGTGTTACGGAGGCGGAATACTAAATGGTACACCGTACGACGTGATCTTGGTGTTCTAGTTATCACTTTGATGGTAACAAAGAATTAAAGTAAATAAATAAATATCATGGGACAATTGACGCCAATTACTTAACCTAGTCCCAAACTTAGCAATGCTTGTACTATGGGTACTAAGACGGATAAACATAATTATACACCGTGAAATTTTAGTGGTTGTTTTCACGAAACGAGGTGATTTAGTTTCGATTGTACAATCGATTTATAATTACTATTTTGACTAGAGTCAAAAATCCAATTGTGAAAAACGAAAGTCGAAAATGACCGCAAACCAATAGTAACGCTTCGTTGGTACCTAACCTATCGTACGATCGTACGCTACTTGTACCAACGAAGCGTTACTATTGGTTTGCGGACATTTTCCACTTTCGTTTTTCACAATTTGATTTTTGACTCTAGTCAAAATAAAATTATAAATCGATTGTACAATCGATACTAAATCACCTCGTTTCGGGAAAACAACCACTAAAATTTCACGGTGTATAGATAAATATACAGGGTTATTTTTAATTCACTGACATCCTCTTAACCCTGAATTCCTATCACACAAACAAATGTTTTTTGTTTTACGACTTTTTAAAATGAAGAATTTTTTTACCCGACTGCGAAGAAGGAAGGGTTATGTGTTTGACCCGTATGTATGTATGTATGTATGTTTGTAAGTATGTATGTATGTCCATTCCTATGTCCTCTCGTAACTACACAACGGTTGAACCGATTTTGATAAATGATACGTCATTGGATTTGTCTTGAAAACGCGAGTAACACTGGATACATGAAATTCTTGAAAAATCAAAATGGCGGATTTTTGGCGCCAAATTGTGAGTCTTCAAAAAAATTTTTTTATTCAAACCTATCGAGTAGGGTACCAAAATAAAGGGATTTTAAAAGAGATTACAAAAATATATACAAGTCATGTGTTTAAATTTAAATTGGGATAGTAAATTGGCAATCAATGCATTAAAACGACGACGTACCTACTTACTAAGACATCTTTGAGCAATAATTTTCTCTATGAAACCCATGTGGAAAATTAAGTACCTACATATTTAAAAATTGGTTTTGAACTTTTAACTAAATAGCAATGGTATTCCTAATTCAAATTCTCAATAATTTATCTGGGTCTCAGGAGGTTACACTAAAAAGCAAGAAATAAAAAAGTAGTTAAAAAAAACTAAAAACCCGCCTGCGGTGTAAATAAAATAATAAATTAAAAAACCAAAAAACCCGCCTGCAGAAATACTGAAAAGGTCGAAACAAGATAAAATGTTAATAACAATAAAAAGCTAACTGAACTCAACGAAATAAATCGAAAAAAAAACTCAACATTGAATCGAACATAAAACACTTCGATGGCAGTCTTTCAAAATTTAATATAACGATAAAATGCAGTCGGAGGCATGCATGAAGTGACATTAAATCCCATGCAGTCACTGACTTCCATGCCTCCGACTGCATTTTATCGTTGCGTTAAATTTTGAAAGACTGCCATCGACGTGTTTTAAATTCGATTCAATGTTTAGTTTTTTTTTTCGATTTCTTCGTTGAGTTCAGTTAGCTTTTTATTGTTATTAACATTTTATCTTGTTTCGACCTTTTCAGAATTTCTGCAGGCGGGTTTTTGGTTTTTTAATTTATTATTTTATTTACACCGCAGGCGGGTTTTTAGTTTTTTTAACTACTTTTTTTTTCCTATACAAATACACAGAGTATCGTAAAAATAAGAGGTAATCTCAAATTTACAAAACGTTATTACACCAAAAATATTAAGTTATGACAAAAGCCGTAAAACAAAAAATATTTGTTTAAGTGGTAGGAGTTTAGGGTTAAAAGGATGCTAGTGAATTACAAATAACCCTGTACACTTAAATACATACTCGAGAACAAATATTCGTATTTTTCATACAAATATCTACCCCGGCTGGGGATCGAACCCGGGACCTCAAGCCTTATAGTCAGGTTCTCAAACCACTTGACTAACCGGCCATCTCAAGTCAAGTGTAAGTCAAGACTTATTCTAACGGTAATTCTAGTTTAAACTTTCAATGATTACGATAGAACTTTTTTTAAATAAAATAATGTCAAATACTGTAGGTACAACAATACAGACTGCTCTAGAAATAATAAACCTTGAGAGGGCCGAGCCCACGAATCGCTACGTTTTTATTGCCTTTATACAGCGTAAGTTCAAAGCTGTAGGCACGGCAAGTTGAACGACTGTTACGATATCGTTTTGATCTATCAAAGTATAATGACCCCGCTGTTCAAAGATTTCGTTTAGAAAATCAATATGTCGTAACTAAGACTTTTATGTATTTATAGAACACCTAGGTATCATTCCGTTAGATTAGGTTCTTTTTTATATTCGCTACAGATCAAAAGCCTCTCTTTTTCTTTAATAATTGATCTCTTACTTTACGAACCGAGTGCAATTTTGTAATAAATTGTCAAGTTCAGTAACAAACGAACGAACCGCCGACTCGGTATAATCAAATACCAATTTTCATAGAAGCATGACAAATAAATAACAGAAATTATAGTCTATGAATAAGTAAGTTGGGTAAGCAATCAAATAAATTTAACTCACGGACCCATCGATAAAAGTCAACCATGCCCCAAAGATGATACCGTGAAGTAAGGTCACGACCATGAGGCGTTACTATACTCGTAACTAGGTAGCTTATGGTGACCATGCTAAAGCTATTGTACTGTGTCGCCGGGGGAAGGTGGAGAGGCAATAAAGTTCCAGCAGGGTAAGCATGTATTGCGATTAATCGCCGATCCCGACCTTTGCGTGCGCGGCGCGCCTGACGGACTCGCGGCACGCTCCCAACAAAACTATTTGCCGTTCGAAATTGGTAGGCGTTTGATTTTCTATCTTCAGAAGCAATGGCTTTAGCTTTTAGGCATGTTTCGGTTCGTGAAAATGTTACACTAAAAATTTGTGTCAATAAACTGTTCATTTATATCAGTGTGCAAATGCGGCTGTCGCATGGTAAGAGCAAGTAAAGTAGATACCTACCTAAGTACCTATACCTACAGCTGAAACTAAAACTATTTGAAATGTAATATTATCCGCAGGATTTCAATTCAAGACCGTCACAAATGGGTAAAGTTCAAAAAATTGAACCATGTTAACCTATATTTAACCATATGATTGATTAAATAAACTTCCAATGGATATTTAATTATCTGCCGTATCGCACAGCTAAGTTTTTCTTACTATTAAGTTTCAGCCACATTGCAGCTGCTCTCGACAGGAGTTGACGAATATAATAGTGGCATTAATTATAAGTTGAAATATTTCACCTAAGTAGAGGCCTAAAGTCCTCTATATTTTAAGAATAAAATTAGGATAAACAAGAATTTTGATACGAATCGTTATTGAATTTGAGTCGGATTTAAACTCGTCAAATAACCCGAATAAGTAAATGAAATATAAGTATATAACTGAGCCATTTGCCATGAAGAGACCCCACCCATCATTAGCTGGTACTTTCCGTCCGTTTAAATTTTAACGGTGCTAATGAAAATATAAACAAAGGTCTGTCGCTGATGGCTTGGCCGAATATGGCAGCGCATAGAGTTCTGAATGAACCCAGAAACAATGAACAATAATAATACCTCTATCAAATGTGCCTATTCAGAATAATGTGCATGCAAGCCAGAGTGAGATACCGCTGTATGAGAGCTGAGTAATGAGAAGATGAAAACATTAAAAAGCGACTTTTTATTCCGAGGATATGAGTGCTATAATATTTTTATACGACTGAACGAATAAAATGAGAGGAAGACTTATCTAATGTTTGCCAGTGTCTGTATTATCTAACATCCGGACGCTCGCTATTGCATTCACCGTCTCTTTTTATCCTTTAATGCCGTGGGGCAGAAGAAATAGTGAAAACAATTTTGATTCCGTCAGTGTGCTTTAGATGATAATAGGCCTCAGCTTTCCAGCTCTCATTCTGAGAGGAGGCCTGTGCCCTGAAGTGGCTCGTATATAGGCTGGGATGATGACGATGGAGGCCTCAGTTGAGTTTAATTTTTCTTGACTTTGTTTTAATCTTGGAAATTAAACAGTTCCCATTTTAATAAACTAGGTGTTAAGCAAAGAGTGATGGAATGGCATAGAATGGAATAGATGTTTAGATAGTTTAACTTAACAAAGTTTAATCGTTATTTAGATATCCAGCCTACCTTTGTAAGCCTATTAAAATAGAAATGGCCCAGGCTAACAGTCGTGATAAACTACGATACAAAAAAAAAACATTTTAACCATTTTGAGGATGAGACCTTTGAGAATATTACGAAATAAAATTTACATATAAAATACAAAAACCTTTAATTGTACAGAAATAAAGAAAAAACCTAAGTTCTTATAGCCAAGCGCTGAGACACATGTAAAAAGTTGAACTTATCCCTCTATGGCATCTCTATGAATTAAATAAAAAATAATGATTCAATCAAATAAATTTTTACTTAACTTTATTATTAGAGAGAGAAGCAACTGTTAGTGCTTTTTACTAAATAAACAAATAAACGACTACTAGGAATATACACCGTGAAATTTTAGTGGTTGTTTTCCCGAAACGAGGTGATTTAGTATCGATTGTACAATCGATTTATAATTACTATTTTGACTAGAGTCAAAAATCCAATTGTGAAAAACGAAAGACGAAAATGACCGCAAACCAATAGTAACGCTTCGTTGGTACCTAACCTATCGTACGATCGTACGCTACTTGTACCAACGAAGCGTTACTTATGGTTTGCGGTCATTTTCGACTTTCGTTTTTCACAATTGGATTTTTGACTCTAGTCAAAATAGTATTTATAAATCGATTGTACAATCGAAACTAAATCACATCGTTTCGGGAAAACAACCACTAAAATTTCACGGTGTATATAGTATTAATCATATCTAGATGCCAAGGCGTTATCAGTCTATACCTACATGTAACAGGTAAATACCTATGAAGGTACTCAGCATTATGTCAAATAGATAACGACCCCAGAATCGGGTGTCGAGTTACACTAAGTGATACGTGCCGTGATTTAATTAAACTAAACACGTGAATGATAAATCACAATTTTTCCTGCGAATTACATTTTGCTGCCTAGAAGTGGCAACAATAAATTGTATGTCTAATCTAATTATTAAACTTCGCTAACTTCGCAGGTTTCTGGTGAGATTTGCGTAAAAATCTATGAAAAATACTGGAAGTCGGTGTCGGTTGCAAAGGGTGCAGTGCACCTAAGCCACCTTTTGTAACATGTTTATTTTCTGACTAGGCGTTCCCCGCAACTTCCTTTGACTCCCGTTGGCACTTTACACGTTCCCGGAATAAAATATATCCTATGTTACTCTCTGATGATTTAGCTTTTTAAAATAGGTTCAGTAGTTTTTGAGATTGCCCAATATAAACAAACAAAATCAAATCTTTTATTTTCATACCTAACATTTGTTTAGATTACGAAACATCAATTTCTCTACTTTACATTTGTCACAATGTCCTTAAAATGTTAGAAAGCAAAACTAAACATTTAGGCTACATTAAAAATAATCTAACTTTACTGTACCTACATGCAAGATTTATATCGAAACAGACCATTTAGTGTACACAATGACGAGCAAAAATAACTGGTCACTTTTCATAAAAAGTTGTATTATTATTATATGGGGAAGTTTTTAATTTACACTGTAGCTCACACAATCGTTACGTTTGGCTTTGTATTATATGTCGACCAAGTAATTATACTTAACCATTTTTTCATAACAGTTCCTACATAAAAAAACTGTCTGTCACACTGATTGTGAAAGAAGAGTGTAAAAAGAAAGAAAGAAATTAGTCCTTGATGTTTTAAACTGAAGTACATACAAATGATATTAAACCTTAGGGTGGTAAAGGAAATTCTCAGTCGGCTACACACAAACCTTCAGCTCGCTTTTCGACAGTTTATATTTGTAATACCTACTCAGGGTAAGTAAATGTAATAAAATATCTAATCCCTTCCAGGCGGCGAGGGCTGGCAATAATCCCCGCACAAGTGGCAAGCCCACATAATTTCCTGACGTATCACACGCCAGCTCACCGAAGGCGAAGGTTCGCTTTATTTTATTACACTTCGCCTCTTCGCCGATTGCATACATCAACAGTTTTACGTCTACTCGTACGATTAGGCTATCGTACAAATTTATTTGTTCAACGTTCATGACACGGTTAGTCTGAATTTATGTAACGCAACTAATTTTAATCTATTGTTCTTCACGCATTTACTACACTTCCCATGCTTAATAATAAACGGGCTTAACTCAAAAATCGTGAATTATGGTAAATCGAGTTTAAAGTTTAAACTTTAAAATCTATTTACGTACCATAATTCACGATTTTTGAGTTAAGCCCGTTTATTACTAAGCATGTTGTTCGATTTTAAAAGCATTTCAAGTAGGCATTACATTAAGTACTCGTTTTCAATTAGTGCCACGCAGAAATGATGCTGCAAATTAAGTACTATACCTAAGGCCAAAAGTAGGCATTAAATGTATTAAAAATATGTAGCTATTAAATATAACGGCTAGTCTAGACGTATCTTTATTGTTTCTACCATTAATTGCATCCTAAATGACTCTTAGGACTACCTCAATAAAATCCTTTCAACGTAATAACTTTTATCTTGTAAACCAAAGAGTACTTACTTCATTACATTCTTGAGGTAATCACGCAATAAAACCTATGACGTAGATATTGCGTTACATTCGCAAATTAATAATCGTAATATTAATTTGTACGTGCGACCGTGCGAGCCGTGTGTTTAACAAACACCCGAGATAAAGGACAATGGGCCTCGCCCGGCTGTGACGTCATTTTAATACCGCGATTACTTTTATGCCACGGAATAATTGGATCTCACAGATCAAGCGATATGCATTGAGCGGCGCCAGCAGAGCTGTTACATTTGCACCTTTGAAACAAACGTTGAAAATCTGCTTTTAATTTAAGAGCGAATGTGTTGAGAAGGATTTTGTTTTGAATTTAGATCCATTTTCATCGTTTAAGGTGCGTAAGAAACTAAATTAGGACTGGCCTTTTCTCGTATCTCATCATTCATCAACAATTTGTTAACAGGTGTTCTGGACGAGTGCTTATCGGCCAATTAAAACTTTGACAGGATCCATCATTTGTCGATGAACAAGCAACAAAAGCCAGGGCATCGTTAGATATTTTCAACATCATTCATCGAGGTAATTCATCTTTAAACTAATAAAACTACAATATACAGTGGGTGTAAATTATATTTTTAGGAGTTTTGTTTTTCAATTTTGATCGACTAATGCTTCTATAGATTGATCGATTTTAAAAGTAAAAGTGAAGATGAAAAATCTTTAAAGGGGTATTCAGATAAACTATTGAGTGAACACTGAGACTGCACTTTTTTCTCCATTTCTTCCGTGGATGTCGTAAGAAGCGACTAAGGAAATAGGTTATGATATGTAGGCGATGGGCTAGCAACCTGACACTGACGTACCACTTTTATCTTAGTAACTTAGAATCTAATATTGCTAACTTTACTGTAGCGTTTCGTGTGCTCTGCCTACCCCCTTTGGGATACGGGTGTGATGTGTGTATTTAAAAAGTCGTAACCTGAACAACATTAAACGTTGTCAATATAAAACCAAAGTATAAAATTGTAAGGATTTTTTACCTAGTAGACCTGATAGGCTATAAAATAGTGTTACTATAATGATAGAGTGGTCCCAGGAGTGATTCTTGCGGCAACCTTGATCCCGGCTTTGGTTTACCGTTAACAGAGGCACGACGTAAGTAATTTGGGAAAGGTTAAATTAATGGCTGCGTTTTCAGCAAACGTGCTGAGCAACGAGGTTGCGTTGAAGTCTAGTTTGTAATTAGTTCAAGGGTTACCTACTAATAAAAGCGGTGTCAGATTACATCGGATCCGAATCAAATCCGAATCCGTGGTCCAGAACACCCGTAGAATTATATGTTGTTAGTTTACGCAATAGATACCAGAGGAATCGGATTCTGACGGAAATCGGATTTACAATACAATACAATACAATACAATGACTCTTTATTGTACACCAGGAATAGTAAGCAATACAGAAAACAGGTACACAGAGAGTAAGTTACAAGGTAAGCAATAGGCGGCCTTATCGCTTAAGAGCGATCTCTTCCAGGCAACCCTTTACCAGAAAGAAGGAAGGACTAGTTTACAGCAGGTGGTGCATCAACAGTGGATCAGAAAATTAAAACGCAACAAAAAATAGTACATCTACTCATACATATATCGTACATATAATAAGTACACGTCTAAAACAAATATAAGCATTGGGATAAACAGCCACATATAAATAAACTAGCTTTTGCCCGCGACTTCGTCCGCGTAGGATTCCAATTTGTGGTAAAGCTTCTTCATCTCTTTCATTGTATAAAACAAAAATCCAGCAACGGCTACATCCATCATTATTATCATTTCATCATCATCAGTATCAGTTAGTGAATATTATAAATCCCGTTTATTCTCTATCCCGTGGGAATTTCAACAAATTTGTCCTTATTCTATGCAAATATTCGCTGATTTATATCCCACGGGAATTTTGCATTTTCCCCGAGAAAAAGTAGCCTATGTCCTTAAAGGTGTAGCTTTCTACCGGTAAAAGAAGTTTTAAAATCAGCCCTCAAGTGATGTTCACTTCTTTCTATCCCACGGGAATTTTGCATTTTACCGAATAAATAGTAGGTAGCCTAGCCTATACCAACAAAGGATAGTGTAGCTTTCTATTAGTCATTTTTTTTTAAACTCAGCCCCGAAGTTAAATTTACTATTTTCTATACCGCGGGAATTTTGCATTTAACCGGAAAATAGCATCCTATGTTAATCAAGGACAGTGTATCTTTTCTATTGGTGAAAGACATTTTAAAATGAGCTCCGAAGTTGAATTTTTATTTCTATCCCTTGGGAATTTTGCATTTTTCCGGAAATAAGTAGCCTATGTCAATAAAGGATAGTGTAACTTTTTACCGGTAATAGATTTTTTTTTTAAATCGGCTCGGAAGTTTCAGAGATTATCTATCCCAAAGGAATTTCCAAAGATCCTGGAATAAGTTTTTTGCTGTTGTGTATGACCATTTACGTTTATACTGAATTTGAAAAGTTTAGTACTTAATTGTAGTTACGGAGATAGGATCCAGTTGATTTGAGTTTATAAATCCTGATTTAAGTATCCTTATCCCGTGGATATTTTCAAAATTATTGAAATTAGCTTTATACCTGTTCTAATAGTTTACTTGCATGCCCAATTTTATTGGAACAGTTTAGTAATCTTCGTTATGGGGATAGGGTCACTCTCGATTGATGAAATATATACATCCCGTATATTCCTTATCCCGTGGGAATTCCGGAAAATTCTTTCTTATCGGATGCCTACGTCATACAAAGGACAAATCCTCCAAGTTTCAGGTCTCTACATACAGCGGTTTAGGCTGTGCGTTAATCCGCCAGTCAGTCATTTAGGACTTCAGGACAAAGCATTTTATATGTATTTGCATTGCACCAAGCTTTTATGCGAGTTCAACAATGATGTTTGAATACTCAATTCGATTTTATACGAAAAAGTTTGAACTCACATAAAAGCTTCATCATCATCATCATCATTTCAGCCGTAGGACGTCCACTGCTGGACATAGGCCTCCCTCATTGACGCCCAATCATTACGGTTGGAAGCGACTTGCATCGACCCTGAACCTGCGGCCTTCACCAAAACGTCCGTCCATCTCGTTGGTGGACGTCCCACGCTGCGCTTGTAAAAGCAAATTCTTGGTGAAATGCAAATACTTACTTATTATAATTAGTTATTATCAGAGATCAGATCAGGAAGTGGTTGACAAACGTAGACAAATGGTTTTGCAAAATTTGAAGTTTCGTTTCGTTTACATTGTGTCAAATAAAAAGTAATTTAAATCAAAAGTACTAAGGAGTATTGATATCAACTTCGAAGCAAATCACCCCCAAAATAACTTTCTACTCCTTTTTAACCCCGTCAAAGGATGAATTTCAATAAAATACGAAACACGTCTTCCATCAATTATGTTAAAGAATGTTTATGCAAAATTTGAAGTAGATTGGACCAAGGAATCACGTTGTCCCATACAAACTTTGCCCCCTTTTTTACCCCCTTAGGAGTAGAACTACGAAAAATCCTTTCTTATCGGATGCCTACGTCATACAAAGAACAAACCCTCCAAGTTTCAGGTCTCTACGATCAGCGGTTTAGGCTGTGCGTTGATCCGTCAGTCAGGACAAAGGATTTTATATGTATAGATAAACTATAACAAAGCTAATAATTACAAGAAGACAGATAGTACACCTTAAGCATTGATTTAAAGATTGACAGAGATTTTGCCCGTCGTAAGTAAATCGGCAAGGCATTCCACAACCGAATAGCCTGGACAGTATAAGAATAGACATAGAATTTGGAGTTAGAGAGAGGCACGGTAAGGAGAAAGTTCTGAGAGCATCGAATAGAAGTTACGTAGCTAAACCGCTCTTTGAGGTAGCGAGGAGTTGCAGGGTTAAAGAGAATGCCGTAAAGAAGGTGGAGAACGTGAACGGATTTAGTACGCAAACTACCATTTGGATCGGATTCCGATCAGAATGTGGGTCATACACACCGTAATCAACAAAAGTTGTCTCTCCTGTGGACATAAAATTAGCGACTTCGCGTCAGCAAACTTAAGATTTATTTAAATGGCCTTAAAGTTGGCCGGACGATTGTTATTTTACTTCATTAATATTAGTGCTAGTATTACACTCTTCAATGTTGTAATAACTTGTTGAAATTTAATTGACCATAGATCTACTTTGTTATTGAAGGTCGATTAATGTTTCGTTAGAATAATGTAATGTAATGTAATGTAATGTATAGATAATGGTTCATTTTTAAGTCAGCTAGATTCTAAGTTGAAAATATTTTATGTATATAGTAGAAATAAGCAATGCATAAAAATGCTTATGCATGTTTTATAACATTGACACAAAATAATTGTTTCTATTTTCTGAACACAGATGACTGTCGGTTTTTATAAAATTGCAGTATACTTCATATTATTGACAAATAAATAATGTTGAGTGGGCGTAATGCCAACCGGCACGCGATGAAGAATAATTAGAGGAAGATAGCTGCAACGTCACAATTACAAGGAAAAGACAAATGACTATTAAAAGGACTACCTACTCTGCGTAATACTGTAGTTTTTAATTTTACTACCAACTAAGAGGCACTAAATCAAACACCTAAATGTTTCACTGTTCATAGTACACACGGTATACCTACAAAGAAGTATTTTGTAGAAAATTTTTAAAGTGCTTTAAATACTTATTTCATCCCACCCTATCGCTCAAAGCAATTTTATTAAAGTAATTTTCACATTTTGATATGATGAGGTTCCAATACTATAAATATTGCGATTGCACCTGCATGCATATTTTAAACCGACTTCAAAAAAAAGAGGAGGTTATCAATTCGTCTGTATGTTTGTCAAAGTTTTATTAAAGGGGGGCGGGCTCGGGGGGCGAAGCCCCCCGCAATAAAAAAAGTACTTTCAAACCATCCCCCGTTTAACCTGTTTAGGTTCTTTAGTTACCTTGCGCTCCTCAAAGTGATATTAGAGGGGGGGGCTTGGGGGGCAGAGCCCCCGAAATAAAATACCTGTCAAACCGCCTCCCGTTTAACCTAACCAGGTTCGTTAGCTATCTTGCGTCCCTCAGAGTGAAAAATGAAGCGTTGGCATTGGAAGGGGCGCTCGGGGGGCGGAGCCCCCCGTAATAAAAAACACCTTCAAACCACCCCCTGTTTAACCTTTTAGGTTCGATAGTTAGCTTACGTCCCTCAGAGTGGAAATGGAAGCTTCGCTGATGGAGGAGGGCTCGGGGGGCGGAGCCCCCCGCAATAAAAATACTCTTAAACCACCTCCCGTTTTACCTGGTTTAATTCGTCAGTTATCTTGCGTCCCTCAAGAGTGGAAATAGAAACCTCGGTACCGGTAGAGGGGCTTGGGGGGCGGAGCTCCCGTAATAAAAAATACCTTCAAATCACTTCTCGTTTAACCTGGTTAGGTGAGTTAGCTGTATTGCGTCCCTCAGGGTGAAAATAAAAGCCCCGCTCTTGGAGGGGAGGGGGGCTCGGGGGGCAGAGACCCCCGCAATAAAAAAATCTGTTAAACCATCTACCGTTTCACTTGGTTAAATTCGTCAGTTTATCTTGCGTTCCTCAGAGTAGTAATAGAAGCCTCGCTACTGGAACGGGGGGCTCGGGGGCCAGAGCTTCCCGCATTAAAAAAATACCTTCAAACCACCCCCGTTTACCCTGGTTAAGTTTGTTAGTTACCTTGCGATCCTCAGAGCGTAAACAGAAGCGGGGTTTCGTTTACTGGCTACGCCTACGCATCTTTTTTATACCAATACAACTAAAAAGCCAAAAATAAAAAAAAATTAAATAAAAAATAGAACCGCCTTCAAAAACACCCAAAAAAATATTAATTAAAAATGTAACCGACTATAATGAGCATTATAATATCTTTCTACTAATCTGTTTGAAGTCGGGCCTCAGCTCGAGCCAGCAGGAGTGGACCTAGTATGCGAAGTCGGAAACCTCCTTGCGAAGTCGGAAACCTCCTCGAGTGCCCGGGCGTTACCACACCCTTCTATCCGAGGCGTAGGCCTCATGGGGTGGGGAAGGGTAACGCTTGGGACGGTGCACCCTGGGCAACAACGGTAAGCTAATAGTATTCGTACATTATCTTACCGGTGGCTAATATCCGACTGGGGGGGGGGGGAGGGGGTCAGCAATCTCCACATGTGCCCGGCCGTCATGCCCAGATGGTCTGGGCTGCACGACCGTTACGGTTCTCCCCTGTTAACCCTAGTGGTTAAGGGGGAGAAGAGTAGCGGTTGGGCCCATGGCCTGTGGGGTTGACTGACTGACTGGGGGGGATATGTATATATGTATTTTATGGGTCATTTATGTATTTTATGTATATATTTTGTGAGGACGGGCGTAAGGTAACTGACAGGAATCGCAACAAAAAATGAGGCTCTGCAACCTTGGGCTTAGTAAGTATCCCCGCCGTGCTCGCCACACGGCCTGGGCTACCGAAATGTTCTCCGCTCTGCAACCGCCTGGATGTTACTTACGCCCTATATGGGGAGGGAAAGCATAGGAGGGATAGGCGTTCGGTTGCTAAAGGGTATACTGTAACCTTGTTCTGAGTACCTGGCCCTGCTGCGAGCACGGCCTGGGCTACCGAAAGGTTCAAGGACTGGCAGGTTTCTGGAGGCGCCAAACGCCTGATGGGGAGGGATAGCCTTGGGGTTTTGAGGAGGACGGAAGTCTGGAGGTGAGCCTGAACCTAGTACCTGCTCTGTGGCCTGAGCAGGGAAAAGCGAGGGGGAGCCTCGGGGGGGTTCAGCAATCTCCACATGTGCCTGGGCGGTAGTATTTTGACCTACTACCATCCGGGCTGCACGACCGCTGCGGTTCTCCCCTATTAACCCTGGTGGTTAAGGGGGAGAAGAGTAGCGGTTGGGCCCATGGCCTGTGGGGGTTGCCGACTGACTGCGGGGGATATGTATATAAGTAGTATATGGGCCATTTATGTATTATACGTATATATTTTGTGAGGACGGGCGTAAGGTAACTGACAGGAATCGCAACAAAAAATGAGGCTCTGCAACCTTGGGCTTAGTAAGTATCCCCGCCGTGCTCGCCACACGGCCTGGGCTACCGAAAGGTTCTCCGCTCTGCAACCCGCCTGAAGGCGCCAAACACCTGATGGGGAGGGTTAGCTTTGGGGGTGAGGGATGGAGGTGAGCCTAAACCTAGTAATTGCTTTGTGGCTCGAGCAACAGAACGTCAAGGGTGAACCTCACGCGGGCGGCAGGCGAAAGCTTGCCGTCGAAGCGGTGCGACCCGTAAGGGTCCCGACCGCGGTTTGGGATGACCTCGGTCATTCCCGGACGGCACGTAACCCGGCCCGTGGGCGCCGGACACGTGGGCTGTTGTCTTTTTCAAGACGAGAGCTGCGAGGAGTAAACCTCTATAAAAAATCCAGAGGGCGGTGCCTTGGGGTGCCGATGGGGACGGAAGCGATCATGTTCTTCGTACCGCTCTGCTTCCAGAGTGGGACACGAGGACATGAAAGCTGACGTGAGGGCACGTAGGCGCCGGGAACGTGGGCCGCTGCGGGGGCTATGAGGAGTAAACCTCTATAAAAAATCCGGCACCAGCGGGGGAGGGCAGGGAGAACCGAGCCCGCGCTAAACGGTGTCAGTGAGGGGCCCCATCCCGGGGTGGTCAGTGGGCGTCGCGGTGTTTCTTATTCTCCCGTGGCGTTCACAATGACAAATAAGGGACTCCGCGTGGTCGTTAGTGGGTATGCCTGTTGAGAGGAGTGCCCCACATACTCCCCGTTTCCCTGAACGGGGAGATGCATAAGGTGCATTTTCCACACCAAAAAAAAAAAAAAAAGGAGTGGACCTAGTAATTAAATTAATAAATAAATATCCCGGGACAATTCACACCAATCGACCTAGTCTCAAAGTAAGCAAAGCTTGTGTTATGGGTACTAGGCAACGGATAAACATACTTATATAGATAGATACATACTTAAATACATATTAAACACCCAAGACCCGAAATTAAACATTCGTGTTTTTCATACAAAAATCTGCCCCGACGCGGGAACCGAACCTGGGACCTCAAACTTTATAGTAGTAATTTAACTTACCTACCTATTATCCCTATTATACCTACTATCTGTTGGGCTTCTACCACTCCTGCTAGCTCGTGCTGAGGCCCGACTTCAAATAGATTAGTAGAAAGATATTATAATGCTCATTATAGTCGGTTACATTTTTAATTAATATTTTTTTGGGTGTTTTTGAAGGCGGTTCTATTTTTTATTTAAAATTTTTCATATATATATATTATAAATATAGGCTTGCGTTTGACCAGAATCACGTCTGATGGAAAGCGAAGACAAAGTCTAAAATGGAGCATGCATTACTAGTAGGTAAATGCTCGTTCAAGCTAGACTTCAAATCGGCCAGATTGTACTGTTCAGGGAACACAGACGCAGGTAGAGAATTCCACTTTTTAGCTGTACATTCAAAAAACAATACCGTTGAATATTCTTGTCAGTGCTTATAAATAGATTTATTAGGATATATTTGCGACCGAAAAACTAAAGCTACATTGAACCAAGTGTATTGGACTATAGTTTTATATTTTGAATTTTATTTTACGTGCCCCGTAAAAATACGTGACAGAATAGCAAAATAAATGAACGAATATTCTACAAATTTAATAAGGTCGAGTAACCACTTGTCAGATCGAAGAGCATCGAACGATACGTCAGCAAGCTATAAGTAAGACGTAGCAGGAAACTTTGGTACCCACCTATTTCGTCGCAAATTTATATGCTTAAGTACTTTGTAAGTAGTATATTTTATTCCAGTCGCTTACTAGTTGCACACATATAGGTAAGAAACAAAAGTGGTCTCACCTATGAACATAATATTAGCGACTTCGAGTCTGCAAACTAGGGGTGCCTTTCCACGAGAGATATGCTATGCAGCTATGCTGCGGAGATGTGAAAGCTACGCTACGGAAATATGTGACCGTTTCCACCAATGCTAATGTGCAAGGAAGATGCGCTAAGTAGATGAGCAGCCGCGAGGCAGCTGTGCGAAGAAGATGCGCAGCTCGAGCTCTACTATGTATCAACAGGGGCGCGGCAGCGCGGTGAGGGGGGAGACGCTTGCACCGCCGCCGCGCGTCTTACCATCCATAGCACGCATCCATAGCACGCATCCGTAGCACGCATCCATAGCAAGCATCCAGGGCACGCATCTTTCCATATAAAAATCATGGTTTAGTTGAACCCGTTTCCACCAGTGCTATGCTATGTGGATTATTGTGGACCAATGAACATGATTGGTGGATATCAGACACATCCATAGCAACGTAGCGTAGCACATCTCTGGTGGAAAGGCACCCTTAAGATTTATTTAAATGGGCTGAAAGTTGGCCAGGCGTCCCATACGCTGATGTAGACTTGACTAAAAAATATTAGCTGTAGACAATTAACTTTTGCCATGTGCACATATAGACGCCTATTCGCGGCATGTCTAGTTGTGATTTGTGACCTAATTTTACGCGGACGAAGACTCGGGCATTACAAAATAGTAATCGCATTGCTAGTAAATAAACAAAGATTTGTACGTGTACTAAAACTTCTGCGATAATTCCCCCGACTTCCTCGAAGGTAAGTTAAGTTAGCTGATGTATTTAGGTATTAAGGAAAACTTAGTGCTACCTTTTATCTTATTCAAATAATGAATCTACTCGACGGGCCGTTGTCCCCGTTTTGCTTTGCTCAGGCGTTATCTCGAGTAGGGATTATTTTCTCAGCGCAGCGCCGGAGTGCACAATGCAAATTGCACTCACAAAGTTTCACACGTTTTTTACCAACGTTTTAAAATACGGTAAATACTTTATCTTTTGTAATTAAATTACTGACAGTGTATTTATATTACCGTAACAATAGCAATGATGTGACTATCAATAAATTGACGTACCTACTTTTTATGAGCTGTCAAAACGCAATTCTCCCATAAATTTTGTATGGCAATGGTAATGGCGATCGGTAGTTATGACGTCACTTCTATACCAATTAACCTGATTGAAAATATATCTGGTTTTAAGCGCTTAAGTAGTAGATTGTACAATCTATACATATAAAATCCTTTGTCCTGACTGACGGATCAACGCACAGCCTAAACCGCTGATCGTAGAGACCTGAAACTTGGAGGGTGTGTTCTTTGTATGACGTAGGCATCCGATAAGAAAGGATTTTTCGTAGTTCTACTCCTAAGGGGGTAAAAAAAGGGGGCAAAGTTTGTATGGGACAACGTGATTCCTTGGTCCAATCTACTTCAAATTTTGCATAAACATTCTTTAACAGAATTGATGGAAGACGTGTTTCGTATTTTATTGAAATTCATCCCTTGACGGGGTTAAAAAGGAGTAGAAAGTTATTTTGGGGGTGATTTGCTTCGAAGTTGATATCAATACTCCTTAGTGCTTTTGATTTAAATTACTTTTTATTTTGACACATTGTAAACGAAACGAAACTTCAAATTTTGCAAACCATTTGTCTACGTTTGTCAACCACTTCCTGATCTGATCTCTGATAATAACTAATTATAATAAGTATTTGCATTTCACCAAGCTTTTGCTTTTAACAAGCGCAGCGTGGGACGTCCACCAACGAGATGGACGGACGTTTTGGTGAAGGCCGCAGGTTCAGGGTGGATGCAAGTCGCTTCCAACCGTAATGATTGAGCGTCAATGAGGGAGGCCTATGTCCAGCAGTGGACGTCCTACGGCTGAAATGATGATGATGATGATGATGAAGCTTTTATGTGAGTTCAACCTTTTTCGAATAAAATCGAATTGAGTATTCAAACATCATTGTTGTACTCGCATAAAAGCTTGGTGCAATGCAAATACATATAAAATACTTTGTCCTGAAGTCCTAAATGACTGACTGGCGGATTAACGCACAGCCTAAACCGCTGTATGTGTAGAGACCTGAAACTTGGAGGATGTGTCCTTTGTATGACGCAGGCATCCGATAAGAAAGAATTTTCCGGAATTCCCACGGGATAAGGAATATACGGGATGTATATATTTCATCAATCGAGAGTGACCCTATCCACATAACGAAGATTACTAAACTGTTCCAATTGGGCATGCAAGTAGACTATTAGAACAGGTATAAAGCTAATTTCAATAATTTTGAAAATATCCACGGGATAAGGATAAATCAGGATTTATATACTCAAATCAACTGGATCCTATCTCCGTATCCACAATTAAGTACTAAGCTTTTCAAATTCAGTGTAAACGTAAATGGTCATACATAACAGCAAAAAACTTATTGCAGGATTTTTGGAAATTCCTGTGGGATAGATAGTCTCTGAAACTTCCGAGCCGATTTAAAAATTCAACTTCGGAGCTCATTTTAAAATGTCTTTCACCAATAGAAAAGATACACTGTCCTTGATTAACATAGGATGCTATTTTCCGGATAAATTCAAAATTCCCGCGGTATAGAAAATAGTAAATATAACTTCGGGGCTGAGTTTAAAAAAAAATACCAATAGAAAGCTACACTATCCTTTGTTGGTATAGGCTAGGCTACCTACTATTTATTCGGTAAAATGAAAAATTCCCGTGGGATAGAAAGAAGTGAACATCACTTGAGGGCAGGTTTGAAAATTTCTTTCACCAATAGGAAGTTACACCAACCATTATTTACATAGACTACTTTTCTCCGTGAAAAAGCAAAATTCACACGGGAAAAAAATAAGTGAATTCAACTACGGGACTGATTTTAAAACTTCTTTTACCGGTAGAAAGCTACACCTTTAAGGACATAGACTACTTTTTCTCGGGGAAAATGCAAAATTCCCGCGGGATAAATATAAGGGAAAATTTGCATAGAATAAGGACAAACTTGTTGAAATTCCCACGGGATAGTGAATAAACGGGATTTATAATATTCACTAACTGATGATGATAAAAGGATAATAATAATGGATGTTGCCGTTGCCGGTTTTTTGTTTTATATAATGAAAGAGATGAAGAAGCTTTACCACAAATTGGAATTCTACGCGGACGAAGTCGCGGGCAAAAGCTAGTAAGAGCATAAAACTTGCCATTTTACGTTCATATACTTAGCCACCCGAGTCGGTACGGCGAGGTTGGATAGACACGTCGAGGGGAATTTGGGTTTAATGCTCGAGTTTTACACTCTGCTTTTCACTTCAATTGCAAGGAAATTAAACAGAAACTTTAGAAAAAAAAATTACAAGTTATTATTTTTCATGCATTGCAATTTGTATAATAATGTACTAGATTTGCCTAATTTTATTAATTTTTCATTTTGTAATATAAAACACCAGTTACATATTAAAAAAAAAAACAAGGAACTTATATTTTATAAAGTTCTACTGTTTGTGGCTGTTTGCGCCTGATTACTTTGGTCTTAGAGGAAGATTTTACTTTATGCATTAGCGCATAAAAAGCCATTTTATGTAGCAATCTCTCGACATAAAGAACAACCTTTACGATCATGAAAAGTAAAAATTTTAAGTATTTGTACTACAGTCGCGTCTTGTCATTATTGTTTTTGGTGTCATCATATCCCTATTGCATAAGAAGGTAAATAGTCATCAGTCGTCACAATGATGTATTAAACTGATATAATCTAATCGAAATTGTATTCTTTTAAACGTTTGTCGTTTGCTGAATTCAATGGTCCACGAAAGCAAAGCCGACAGTAAAAGCTATTTATACAGTAAGTCACAATACCATTTGTTATAAAAATAACCTACAAAGTAACATCCGTTATACCAATACCCGGTCTTATACTACGATTTTCGAACTTCGTATTGTGCCATTCCGTTCCCTCTTATAGTATTAAATAGAAGAATGAATGGGATGGCACGATACGCACTTCGAATTACGTAGTAGCCCCCTGGCTCTTATAAAGGCTCACGTAACAAGTCGCGTATGTACGCAACCTTTTCGTGAAATAAACTGTAAATATTTGTTCAGGATTACACTGAATCAGTAAAGCTTAGCAAACAGAAGGGCCCATTCGACATTTCGACCACAATGCCTCCATACAGATTATATGTAAAATCACCATTACAATTATTTACAGACATTTTAACCCAGCAGTAAATTTGAATGTCTCTGACGTCTGTAGTTTAACGTATATGTTGCTGACAGTAGCGACACGTTTATTAAGCGTTGAGTCTTATTATATAGCGTTACGAGCGAATGACATCTTTTATCTCATACCTAAGGCGCTCTTCAAGGCATTTTTCGTCAGGTGGTGTAGAGGTCAATCACCAGCTTTATGTGACAAAACATTTATCAACTTCCCAGCCTATAACGTCCCACTGCAGGTGTGTACGCAAAATTAATTTCGAATTCTGAAAAATTCAGATATGTGAGCCCGGGTTTGAACCCACGAATCTGCTTGAGGTCAAATCACTAAAAAAAAAACAGATTCTAAATTTATTGTTAGGGTCACTTGAGTAAACGTCAAAATGTATGGAAATGTCAAGTTTAATACCTAAGCCAGATTGAACGACTAAATCTAGATTAAGTTTTACGAGCAAGTGGCCGAAGATCTCCGGTTAAACAAAATAGTCACAAAAATCTATTCTAATCTATTTATATATAAATCTGTTGGAGGCACTAACCAAACTGTGCAACTTCTTGTTGAGCGGAAAATTGAATCCCCAGGTGTGTCCCTATTTGTATGGAGCTACTCTTTGCACCCTGAAGAAGAAGGAGGGTGGGGTGAGACCCATCGCTGTGGGAAGCGTTTTTCGCCGGCTCGTGGCCAAACTTGGGTGTCGTGCCGTGAGGGAACGTATGACTTCCTACCTTCAGCCGCATCAGTTGGGGTTTGGGTCGCGTTTAGGGTGTGAGGCGGCGATTCATGCTGTGCGCACTTTTGCATTGGAGCCAGAGAATGCGCGCAGTATTATAATAAAACTGGATGTGAAAAATGCGTTTAATACGTTGGAGAGAGACATCCTGCTCAACGAAGTAATGGAGAATATTCCTGCACTTTATCCTTTCCTTCATCAAGTGTACCACAAGCCTTCTAATCTATTCCTTGGTTCTGAGCTTATTCTTTCCCAAGTAGGTGCTCAGCAGGGAGATCCTCTTGGACCGCTCGTCTTCAGCCTCGCTATCCAGAAAGCAATTACTGAGCTACAATCTCCTCTTAACATATGGTACCTCGATGATGGTACCATTGGGGGTAGTCCAGAGGAGGTGGAGCGGGATTTGCTCGTCTTGCTGCCGCGTCTGAGGGATTTGGGGCTGGAGGTGAACGCGGCCAAGTGCGAGTTCTTCCCTTGTGGCCTGGAGGCGAGTTCTTGCTTCCCTTTTTTCTCGTCGTTGCTTCCGGGGTTCAAGGAACTTGACGCAGACTCCTTTTCCTTGCTTGGTGCACCTATTTTTGCATTTGCAGTTCCCGAGGCTCTTCATGCTCGGCGGGATCTCCTCCAACTTGCCAGCGAACGTCTCAAAAATATTAATCCACACGTAGCTCTGGTTTTAATGCAGAAGTGTTTTGCTGTTCCGAAACTTACCTACCTTTTGCGGACGGCTCCGGCGTGGCTGTATCCCGATGATATAGACGCTTTTGACGCCGTTATAAAGACCACAGTGGACACAGGCAACACTGCCAATCCGGCACGGGGGTATTGGGGTGCGACGCCTGCGGGACGTTAGCATACCGGCTTTCTTGGCATCGGCGCACGGGGTAGCGGACCTGGTAACTAATATTCTATTGTTGAATGGTGACAGGGTAAGCGTACCGTACGTGGCCGATGCCTTGGCGGCGTGGTCGGCTCTCAATCCGGGGGCGGTAGTGCCGGTGAGCCCCAAGGTCCAGCGCGCGTGGGATGATGTTGGGTGTAAGGCCACTATTGATCGGCTGATTGGGAGTGCTTCGGGGGTGGACCGGGCAAGGCTTCTGGCGGTATCTCGGCCGGAATCAGGAGCGTGGTTGCATGCGTTGCCTTCACCGCAACTGGGCACTTTGCTCGACGGTGACTCGGTGCGCGTGGCTGTTGCTCTCCGCCTGGGCTGCGAGGTGTGTCGGCCTCATGTTTGCATTTGTGGTACCATGGTGGGGGCGGACGGCCACCATGCGCTGAGTTGTCGCCGATGTACTGGCAGGCACCCGCGACACCATGCCCTGAATGATATTGTTCAGCGAGCTCTCAGGTCAGCGGGCGTTCCGTCTGTGCTTGAGCCGCCGGGCCTCAGTCGCACTGACGGGAAACGGCCCGACGGACTGACCTTAGTGCCGTGGGAAAGGGGGCGGTGTTTGGTGTGGGACGCTACGTGTGTCAGCACCTTCGCCGCTTCCCACGTCGGCCGCACTGCTCGCATGGCTGGAGCTGCGGCCGAATTTCAGGCGGCAATGAAGCGGCAGAAGTATGCCCCTTTGGGGCAGGGGCACCATTTTGTCCCATTGGCGGTGGAAACGGCGGGTTGCTGGGGGCAGGACGCGAGACGGCTTGTGCAGGACATAGGCCGTCGTCTTAGGCAGAGGGGTGAAGATCCCCGCTCCGAATCGTTTCTGAGGCAAAGGCTTTCCTTGGCGATCCAGCGCGGAAATGCCGCAAGTGTTATGGGCACCTTTGCGCCCTTTGGGTTTATTTGACTGAATTTATTTTTTTTGTAAAATTGACTTTTTTGTATTGCTTCCTAGACAAATTGTATGACATATAACACTTCATAAAGTACTATATTTAGTCAAACAAGGAAGAAGTAAATAGTACATTATTGTCGTGGCTTGGAAGTAGGCAATTGCTGGCTGAGTATGAGTATCAAACGGACGAGCTTGCGAGTCCGTTTAACCAATACGAAGCCAGCAATTGCTATTCCAGCCGAGACTAATATAATTTATATATTAAATAGTCTATTTCTCGGTCGTTAGTTTGAAATTGAAGCAATAAATTCTTCCATACAATTTTCAGATATTTCAACAACTTAAATTAAAAGCCGGACACCTAACTTTAAATACGTTTTATCGGAGAGGGTAACAATGAAGTTTCAAGTGCTTTGAACTCAAAAGTGAATAGACGGCTGTTCAAAATACAGCTAAATTCAAAAGTTTCAGCCAATTCCAGTCGAACTCGAAAACAACTCCTCCTTACGTAATGAGATGTCTTTTATAATTACTACACATCTCGAAGTCGATTCAATTACGTGAGTTCTGACGAATTGTTTCTGTCAAGTACAACAGGTAAACAATATTCGTCTTGGCTAAAACAAAATGAACTACTTACCATAAATAACTTTTCCTTGAGTAAAAACTGTTAAACGAGTATTCGACGGGATACTATTTTGTGTTAATAATAAAGAGGAATTAATTAATAACTAAAGTCAAACCGTCACTTACCTGTGTTTGAAAAACTTTCCCTTAGTGTTGAGAGACAAAATATCAAAAATTGGCCAACATTGGCTAACGTTAACAACATTCAACTTGAAAGTAGGAAAGTATTAAACTAGCAGGGTCTCGGTTCAGCTTACAATTTTGCTGCTGTCGGTTTTGAGACCCTGGATCCTTGGGGTCCTGGCGCACACAAATTTATTAAAGAAGTGCAAAAGAGTCTGGTTGACACCATTGGGGACCAAAGGGCTGGCAGCTATCTCTCTCAACGAATCTCCATCGCCATTCAACGAGGGAATGCAGCCAGCCTTTTGGGTATGGTATGACGCCACGGGGGCCTTTTTATACTTAATCTAGTAGTTTTTAAGTTAGTTAATTTAGTTTATAGTTAAGTTTTATTCATTGTTATTTGTATTCTTAGTTTCAATAACTTGAAACTTGGTAAGGATATATGTAGTTTGAATGGCATTGTAAGTATAGTTAGCAAAAAAGCTAGTATAGTTTTTTTTTAACATAACTTTATTTTTGAGCATATTTTTTTAGCAGAAGTAAAACCGTGGCGGTAAGCTAGTTGGCTATAAATACCGCTTCAAAATTTACTGCCTAGCTCGAAAGGTAACGACGAAGAGGTTGCAAATAATACCTCCATAAATTCATTATATTTAGCACAAACGTGAGAGCCATAAATAAATGGAAAAACAATTTCCTGCCATGGTTCTGAAATAAACGAGATACAGCCAGCTTTGATTAGGTATACGTCATTCTAACGATTTAGCTCGCACAAGACATGAATTCACTATGGTCGCATAATTCATTCTCTAATGGGTTCCGGTTCATAAGTTACGAGTTGGACTATACGACACAGATGTTTTAATCCGATTATTAAGTAGTGGAGAAGAGAATCAAGTTCAAAAGTCACCGCCGGCTTCAGGACTCTGCGGTTAAAGCAAAAAGTCAAGTCCCAAATTTAGAGGCGCAAACTTTAGAACAGGGTAACACAGAGAACCGAATAGCCTGGTGGTAAGTGGTTCTGACCATAAAGCTAAAGGTCTCAGTTTTGAATGGTGGTAAAGGCAAATACTTGTGTGATTAATGCGAATGTTTGTACTGAGTCATGGAGAACATTTGCCGTATCACCATAAAATTATTACCGTAAAGTACTTTACTCCTACTTACTTTACTCCGTTGCTCTGATCCTCAAGGGTCACTCTGGCCAGATCCAGATTAGCTCGGTACAGATTTCATTATTTCATTGTAATTATGACACATTGAATTAGACGACCAGATGGCCTAGTGGTTAGATAACCTGACTACGAAGCTTGAGGTCTCGGGTTCGATTCCCGTGTCGGGGCGGATATTTGTATGAAAAATACGAATGTTTGTTCTCGGGTCTTGGGTGTTTAATATGTATTTAAGTATGTTTATCCGTTGCCTAGTACCCATAACACAAGCTTTACTTAGCTTACTTTGGGACTAGGTCAATTGGTGTGAATTGTCCCGTGATATTTATTTATTTATTTTATTTATTTATTTATTTATTTATTGCCATGTGATTGGTTTTAATCAACCGCTTTAGGTCCCATCGTCACATGCGTAGCATACTAAGTTAGGATCTGATGAGTGGTGGAGAAATCGAGGGAACTCTTCAAATATTATATGGCCACCGATAATGATTTGGATATACTTATTTTGTGGTAAGTAACTCGTGCATTTGCTAGTGGAAATCATCATTTGGTCAATGGGAACTGATGAGGAAGACCACAGGTGTCCACCGGAACTACTTCATAACAAGTACCCATTTCACGGGTTGCGATACGATTTAGTATAGAGTTAAACTAAGCAATTTGTGCTCGTTTCAATTCATATGGTGAAGTGGAACTGATAGTGATGGACCAGAGGAAATCCGCAACTGTACAAGTCTCTCGGAAAAAGCAATAGTGTGTAAAAAATTACGAGCAGTTGACATTAACAGTATTGTAACTTAGATAAGCTACACTAACGTATGTTAAAAACTTCGTCAGTGCGATCCAAAACAATTGCGTGGTTTAGTATGAAAACTTGTAAAAATCAAAACTATTCTAATGATAGATCGTAGCATAAAGTATTTCAAACGTATTTAGTAAAAAAAAGTATTGAATATCTTTGAGAATTACGAAAAATCAAGAAAAAATATTGAAAATAACGTGCGCGCGAGGAGCAACGCCATCTAGCGACGAGTTTTGTAACTTACGTCTTGCTAGCGCCGCTGTAGTTGGTTGCTTGCTAGCCGCTGCTTTGCTTTGTTTTTTTTTTTATTATGAAGTTTCACTTCTTCCGCGCGAAGGGACTCCACGCACTAGTTTGTATTTGGATCAATTTTTATTTTTTCTTATTTTGTCTTTTAAAAATCACTTAATACTGGTTTCCACGGATAATAGGCATCGGGTCGAGCTTTTACTGAATATTCCGCTGTCGTCACCAAGTTACTCATTCGTCATTTAACAGCACATTAATCTTAATTTGACCGGAATAACTAACCGTTCAAAACAAAATTAGCAACTTAGCACACGAAGACTGTACGAGGGGCGTTCAATATAAAGTGAGAATGAGATGCAAACTCTTTTAATATTACGAAATTAAATACTGGCCGGTAAAGCTAATCTATCTAGCTGATTGCTATGAAAAAAAAAACTAACTGTCTTTTGTTAAAAAAAATATACGGTAATTTCTTTGCAATGCTATTGAGTACGTTAGCGAAAATGGAGAAAGTTGAACTGCACGCCGTTATCAAATACTTGTATTTGAAAAAAATTTCTACGGACCAAGTCAATTTGGATTTGCGGGACACTTTAGGGTCTAATGCTCCTCCGTATTCGACAGTCGCACGTTGGTGCGCCGAATTTAGACGTGGAAGAACATCGACAATGGACGACCCCCGCTCCGGACGCCCTACTACAGCAGTAACTGAAGAAATTGTGAAAAAAGTCGAAAACTCAGTTTTGGCGGATCGTCGTGTCACAGTTCGTTTTATTGCTGAAAATGTAAAGATTTCAACGGGGAGCGTGCATAATATATTACATGAACGCTTGGGTATGAAAAAGGTATCTGCGCGTTGGGTACCAAGAATGCTTACTGACACGCAAAAACAAACTAGATTAGAGATTTGTCAAGAAGCTTTGAACCTGATGCAGCAAGACCGGGAACTTTTTTTGGCGCGATTTATAACAATAGACGAAACATGGCTCCATCATTACGACCCTGAAACGAAACTGCAGTCTATGACATGGAAAAGGCCATCATCTCCAACTCCGAAGAAATTCAAGGTGAGCCCATCTGCCGGTAAGGTCATGGGCTCTGTTTTTTGGGATGGTAAGGGGGTATTAATGATTGAGTATCTCGAGCATGGAGCCACTATTACGGGCACTTTATACGCCAAACAAATAGCAACATTGCGCAATGAGTTCCGCGAAAAACGGCGCGGTAAACTCTCGAAAGTTGTGCTGTTCCACCAGGACAATGCCCCGGCACACAAGTCCGCCGTTGCAATGGCTGCAATTCGTGATGCTGGGTTCGATATCCTTAAGCATCCTCCGTATTCACCAGATCTTGCTCCCAGTGATTTCTACCTATTTCCGAGATTGAAACAATACCTGAGAGGCCAGAAATTTGAAGACGACGACGCGGTAGTCGCTGCAGTACAAGATTTTTTAAGTACTCAAGATGAGACCTTTTTAAAAATGGAATTTTAAATTTAAAAAAAAGATATACTAAGTGTATTATGCTAAAAGGTAACTATGTCGAAAAATAAAATGACATTTAGTAAAAATTGTTTATAACATACTCATTCTCACTTTTTATTGAACGCCCCTAGTATTAAGTAAGTAATGTATTAAGTAGTTATAGATATAACCCACAGATGTACCCACTATCACCTAGTATCAAATTTAATAAGTACCCACCTGCTTTTTTAGGGTTCCGTAGTCAACTAGGAACCCTTATAGTTTCGCCATGTCTGTCCGTCTGTCTGTCTGTCTGTCTGTCTGTCCGCGGGTAAGCTCAGAGACTGTTAGTACTAGAAAGTTGTAATTTGGCATCAATATATATATCAGTCACGCCGACAAAGTGATTGAATAAAAAAAAGTAAAAAAAATTTTTTTAGGGTACCTCCCATAGACGTAAAGTGGGGGTGATTTTTTTTTTCTTGGCTAACCCTATAGTGTGGGGTATCGTTGGATAGGTCTTTTAAAATCATTGCGGGGTTGCTAACATGATTTTTCTATTCAGTGATCTATTCGCGAGATATTCAACTTTAAAGTGAAAATTTTCATTAAAATCGGCCGTCCCCCCCCTCTAAAACTGTTGGGTGGAAAAATTTGAAAAAATTCAGAAGGGTAGTAAATATATCAAATTTACTAGGAAAATTATAGCGGCTAAGATTGCTTGGAAATTATTTGTAGTTTTACAGTAAATAGTAGCCTAAGGTATAAAACATACCTAAACTAAGATGATTCCGTACACGTACGAAATCGTTAGAAAAATATTACTTGATTTTTTCGTAATGGTTACGGAACCCTACCTTGGGCGTGTCTAACACGCTCTTGGCCGGTTTTTATATAACTCCAACTATGCATGCAAATGTAAGCTAAGATTTTTTTCTAGGTTATGTAGTTAGTTATATAGTTTTTGCACAGTATTATATGGAAGTGTTTTGAGTGTTTAATTTCGCCAACAAACTGTCATGCAGTTTGGCGAAAAATGTGTTAATGTATACGCTGTGTAATTGTTATTTAAATAAATAAATAAAAAAATAAAAAACACTGTTTAGATAACTAGCGGTAGGCACACATTTAATTTGCGTTGATTATGCATTACTGAATAAATAATTTATTTGAAGAGAACTATATGTATAGTAGTTAAGTAACCTATTCCTGTCTTGTTTTATGTCTTTCGTATACAACGTGTCTCAAAATTGTTGCGGACTATTTTATCGGGAGGTTGGATTAGTTTTACTTAACACTCCCGCGAATATCTTTCATCGTAATTTTTGTTAAAACGTGTAGTCACGCCTTCAAGTGTAAAACTAAACAGTACAGTATCAAGTGTAAAACTGCGGTAAACGGCGGCGGTAAAACTGCGGTAAAACCTTCGCTCAACGCACTTCAAATGGTAGGTGGTAACTAATAACAGGATAATAGTGATCTAGTGCTTGATAATAACGATAATACAACGTACCACTGCATAAAATAGGTATTTATTGTTGCCACTGACACTAAAACTCACAGCGTATAAACTATCTCATTGCTTTTTAGGGTTCTGTACCGAATGGTGAGAAAAGTAACTCTATTAATGCCGCTATACTGTCCATCCGTCTCTTTGTCCGTCTGTTACAGGGCTTTGCTTCAATTACTATAATAGATAGATAGCTGAAACATTTTTGACTGCGCTAAATAAAACGTTTTGGGTGATTGGCTTACAGAGGTAGCCAATCAGACGGCCGCAGAACCGAAAACGAAAATGTGGTCTTTCTACAAAGTCAACGTTAAAGTTATAAAAAGTTTGAGATTATTCAAAGCAGTAACCACTGATTGGTAAAAAAATAATCGTTTTTGAGCAGAGACAAAAATAAGAACCACGTCAAATTATAGTTAACCACACAAAACAACTGACTAGAAAACTTCCGTTGTGAAACGAAATATATTACCTACTATTTATGTTTCTGTCTATATCCGCTATAGACTTTGAAACCATCCAACCAAAGTGCCGGAAACTGATTTCGTTTGAAAAGTTATATTGCAAAGATGGCTTTAGACTTCTAAAATAAAATAAAATAATATATTAGGCAAATTCGGTCCATTCAGAGTCGATTGCATAACAACGGAAAACTTTCATGCAAATTTTAACAACCATCGCTAAGGTGTCCAACTTCTTGAACTTTTACATCTTCAACTTAAGCTTTTATGCTAACGGTAGGCATTTCTTTATTTGATTGTCATCGAGTTGTAGAAAATATGTTTACTTTTGCTACAACACTAGGCTCAAACTAAATTTTCAACAAGTTGACTTTATTACTACGTAGATAGAGCTGTTATTATCAACAATTATACTCCACTTTCTAATGATATTTTCGAGAAGTGTGCTTTCAAGAATCTGCTCCAATAAAGTGGGTCAAGTATTCATTGTAATAAAATAAAATGTGAATCGAACAAACAATAAAAAAATCATAGACGATCGGATAGCCCAGTGGTTAGAGAACCTGACTACGAAGCTTGAGGTCCTGGGTTCGATTCCCGGTCGGGGCAGGTATTTGTGTGAAAAATGCGAAAATCTGTGCTTGAGTCTTGGATGTTTAATATGTATTTAAGTATGTATTTATCTATATAAGTATATTTATTTGTTGTCAAGTACCCATAGTACGAGCTTTGCTTAGTTTTGGACTAGATCAACTGGTGTCAAGCGTCCCATGATTATGAATTATTTATTTATTTATGGAATGACGCCAATAAAATAAAGTTGTAAAAATTACACTTTCAGCTATTGAAAGAATATGTTTTATTAATTCACAAATTACCTTATTTTTCCTCTTAGAAGATATCCGTTCGCACGATATTCAATTACAGTTATCTTTACATCGTATATCAAACATATCTACCCCAATAGGTAGTAGGTATGTGTACATATGCATGTTTAAGTGTATCGGATATCAGTCGAGCATGTACTTGAATTATACTGTTTGATCTACGTTAATATAGTAAATCCGTGTTCCTATATGACAATTTTCTGCGTTCATTGATTACGGAATGGGTAATCAAAATCATGAGTGAGTTATTGACAAACGTATTCGCGAACAAGGTTTTGCGATTCATCATCGCAGCCTATATACGTCCCACTGTAGGGCACAGGCCTCCTAAGCTCTCAGAATGGGAGGGCTTGGGCCGTAGTTCCCACGCGGGCCCAGTGCGGATTGGGAACTTCACACATACCATGGAATTTCTTCATACACCTGTATGCAGGTTTCCTCACGATGTTTTCCTTCAGCGTAAAGGTCATGGTAAATTTCAAATTTTATCTAACATTAAACCTAAAATTGCTAAAAGTAGCCTCAAAACGTAAAAATGTAGCGTTTCATGTGCTCTGCCTAAGCCGTGGTGGCCTAGTGGTTTGACCTATGGCCTCTCAAGCAGAGGATCGTGGGTTCAAATCCCAGCACGCACCTTTGAGTTTTTCGGAATTTATGTGCGAAATTACATTTCAAATTTACCATGAGCTTTACGGTGAAGGGAAACATTGTGAGGAAACCTGCATACACCTGCGAAGAAATTCAATGGTCTGTGTGAAGTTCCCAATCCGCACTGGGCTCGCGTGAACTACGGTCCAAGCTCTCTCATTGTGAGAAGAGGCCTGTGGCCTGCAGTGGTACGTATATAGGCTTGGATGATGTGCTCTGCCTGCCCCCTTTGTGATACAGGCGTGATATGTGTATGTAGGTAGGGTAGACCGAGGAGAGTAGTGACATCGTCGATTTTTGGGAACTTATTTACTGCTAGAAAGCTCGCAAAAGCGCGTGTTTGATAGCTCGAGACTTGAGGCATCAAGCAAGCTTGCGAGCTCGCTAGCATTTAATAAGTACTAAAAAATCGACGTTGACACTACTATCCTCCGTCACAACTGTCCTCGGTCTCCCCTATGTATGTACTTTTTAAGTAATGAGAAATACTTTATACCTACCTACTTTAGTTAGTGACAATAAACTGAATTCTTTTTCTATCTATTTGGTCGTATAGGGAGATTCCTCTCGCGTGATAGTCGCTATTACCGACTGCTATTTTATATACCCTGCTCCATAAATTCATGAGTGGGCTACTTCCACGCTCTATATGATCGCTGAAAGGTTTGACAAGCTGTCTCGCATTGTAAATAAAAGATTTCCAGAGAGTTCATCTAGGGTAAACTACTCGGTTGTTGCCCATGATTGACCACTTTAATGAAAACATGTTCAGGTGCTATGTGCCTATAATTTGCGTATAATTAGCATTCAATAAATGGTACTGTTTTTTCATATATTTCATACTGAATACAAACTGAAACATGGATGCACAGAAAAATACCCCAGAGAAAAGGCCAGCGCTGGGAATAGAACCCAGGTCCTCAGCATTCCGTGCCGCGTGCCATACCCCTACACCACCAGTGGTCTAACCTGGTCCTGGTGGTGGCTGGCCTGGCCTGGCCTGGTCGGCGCTGGTCTTTTTACTGGGGTTTTTTCTGTACATCCATGTTTCAGTTTGTATTTAGTATGAAATATATGTATTTCACGGGATGATCGTAAAAGTAATAAAAAATGAAGTTGAAAAAATAAAAAAAATACAAAAAGATACTTCATATCAAACTTGTTGTATTTTCATAGTTAAGTTTTGTAGCCATTCAAACGCAAATGATGGACTGTTAGCACTTGATAATGTTTTTTTTAAGTGGCCATTCACTGATGCATGGGCAGTAACTGAGTAATTTACCTTACTGTAATTTAAAATTAATGGAGCTACTTTGATTTGAACGAATGAAAGTTTAGGAGTTGAGAGAACAATTGTGTTGATACTTAAATATCAAACTCCAATATGTTTAGACGACCAGATGGCTTAGTGGTTAGAGAACCTGACTACGAAGCTTGAGGTCCCGGGTTCGATTCCCGTGTCGGGGCAGATATTTGTATGAAAAATACGAATGTTTGTTCTCGGGTCTTGGGTGTTAAATATGTATTTAAGTATGTATCTATCTATATAAGTATGTTTATCCGTTGCCTAGTACCCATAACACAAGCTTTGCCTAGCTTACTTTGGGACTAGGTCAATTGGTGTGATTGTCCGGTGATATTTATTTATATTTATATTTATTTATAATATGTCCCCAATAAATTACATGGAGATATGATCCTTATGCGGTGAAAATAAGGATCATAATATCTCCATGTTATTTATTGTGGACATATTATTGGAGTTTGATATTTTATTAACTCAATTTTGATAGTATGCTACTGCCAACAATATCGCAATGTCAAATAGATTTATACATTTGTTGTCCTTCTTTAAAGTTTTAGCAAAGAAGTAATACATAGAAGTACCTGCAAATGTCGATTTTTTCTCGGACTTTTTCAACCATAATGGTGACATTATCATCTTTTAGCTAAGTGCTTCCGTTCCCGGGTCTTAATGCCCTGAATATTGTTTACTACCGGGACACTTCGTGTACTACTAGTGATCACAGCCGCTGTTATTTGACGAAACGGCGAGGTAATTAGATAAGTAAACATGTGGTTCTAGTTATGACTGAAAATCTCAAAAATTCAAAAAACTATATAACCTCCTAAAGCGCAGTGTACAAAATTATGAAAATAATGTTTTAGGAAATGTCAACTTTAGCTTAAATCATTAAAATTTCGATGAATCGCCAGACTCAAGTGGTAATAGGCAAGGCACATCGCTCGTGGAACTGATGCCCAATGGGGCTAAAAGTTTCTCGAGTGGCGTCCACGGACCGGCAGACGCAGTGTAGGTAGGCCTCAAACAAGATAGAGCGACGACCCGGTCAAAGTTGCGGGAAGGCGTTGGACGCGGAAGGCGCAGGACTGATCTTTTTGGCGAGCCTTAAGGGAGGCCTAAGTTCAGCAGTGAACGTCTTTCGGCTGAAATGATGATGTTGATGATTAAAAATTCGACGCAGGTCTCACGAAGATAATGCATTTTAAATTTGTATGACTTTGATTTGGTTTTGAAAAAAGACGTTTAAGATAGAACTATTGCTGGGACCTGCTGCCACCGTTGAATAATACAGCAACGTTCGATCCACAAAATTCATGAGTCCCGGCACCATTTTCATTGCATGATAATGCATTCACATATTGGTTTATACGACTAAATTCAACATAGCAGAAACCAAATGATGACTCGTGCGATCCGACCAAGTAGAGCATATCAATATTGTTTGTAATATTCCTACGTTCTTATTTATGAGTGTCTGCACTCGCTTCTGAACATACAAAAATTCTGTATTTTCCGGAATAAAAAGTAGACTATTTCAATCAAAAATAGTGTAGCTTTATTTTAAGTATGTCCACAATGATTAACTTTTCTTTTCAGATTTACGTTTTAAGGGTAAAAACGGGACCCTATTACTGAGACTTCGCTGTCCGTCCGTCTGTCACCAGGCCGTATCTCATGAACCGTGATAGTTAGACAGTTGAAACTATCACACATGATGTTTTTCGGTTGCCGCTATAACAAAAAATAATAAAAAACAGAATTAGATAAATATTTAAGGGGACTCCCATACAACAAACGTGATTTTTTTGCTCGTTTTTGCTCGATATTGATAACGGCAGCCGGTAGACGCTTGAAATATTCACAGAATATAATAGTTACATATTCGCTTTAAAAATAAATAATTGAATTAAAATAAAACAAATATTTCAGGGAGGCTCCCAGACAGCAAATGTGATTTTTTTGTCGTTTTTATAGAAAATGGTACGGAACCCTTCGTGCGCAAGTCCGACTCGCACTTGGCCGGTTTTTATTATGTCATAAAAATCGTATTGTTGTAAAACGTGGTCAGGAAGAGATATACGCCTATTGCTTAATATGTTTTCTCAATGTAGGTACCTATATACACCGTGAAATTTTAGTGGTTGTTTTCCCGAAACGAGGTGATTTAGTATCGATTGTACAATCGATTTATAATTACTATTTTGACTAGAGTCAAAAATCCAATTGTGAAAAACGAAAGTCGAAAATGACCGCAAACCAATAGTAGCGCTTCGTTGGTACAAGTAGCGTACGATCGTACGATAGGTTAGGTACCAACGAAGCGTTACTATTGGTTTGCGGTCATTTTCGACTTTCGTTTTTCACAATTGGATTTTGACTCTAGTCAAAATAGTAATTATAAATCGATTATACAATCGCTACTAAATCACCTTGTTTCGGGAAAACAACCACTAAAATTTCACGGTGTATAGTCGACGAAGAAATACCTTTATACACTAAGATTCAACGTCAGTTGTACGGTTTAAAACATCAAAGCTATTTTCACTTACAAGCCAATGTAACAATCAGCCTTATTTTCCTTCTGATGTAGGAACTCTCATAAAAAAATGGTCGGCTATACATGGAGATGTTTTTCTCTATTGTTTCCAAGTCATTGTGTTGTATTGTATAGAAAATAAGTAGGTTCCTATAGATTTATATTATTTTTGTCCGCCTTAACCACCCTCGCCATTACGCCATCGCTCGTCGGCTCAAAGCCCTATCATATGTCTGTTTAAGAATAAACCGAAATATAAAAAGATAATTTAGCTTTAAAATAAAGTGAGATAAGAAACGTGACCCTCATATTCTAGATAAGATATTAGGTACCTATATTTAGTACCTAGTGCCAACCGGGCGTTTCCCGTCAGATTACGGGCACCGCCTACTACTACGTGACATCGTCTTTTTATTACGCCTAGATTCTTTGGTCCTGACATGTTCACCCACGTTTTAGCTTTCACTACCACAGTATTAAGATATCCTGTCATACATAAAAGAAATTCCGACGACAATAAATTTCGCGTGACATAATTGCAGTGTGTAAAAAAATTTTTCGTGCGTGTAAAATGTATCTAGAAATTCTGGCGTCTGTGAAATTTACGAGTGTTTAAAACCGTGCAACTACCCACGACGTTTTCCAAACTGCCACTCGACTAAATTCGGTTTTCTCAATTACTACCCGGGTGTTTATTGCTTTGCAAAGACAGTTACAACGAAATAGTTTCGTTTTCGATGAGTCATACATAAAAGGCGCATCTATAACTAAAAATTACATCTAAGAATAAATACACTAAACGGAAAAACCTTGTTACTAGGATATTATAAAATATTAATATTTTGTCGTCATAATTATACCGTGTGTTATTTCCTTAACATAATTGCGTGTACGCATAAAATACAATGACGAGCAAAAATAATGCATCACTTTTCGTAAAAGTCTGTATGGGAAGCGACCCGTTATTTTTGCTCGTCAGTATATTTGTTACTGTCTGTACACGTGCTGTGATATCCCGTTTCCAAAGGAAAATTTTAGTGAGGTTCCTTGAATTGTCAAAGAAACGATATGGGAGGAACTTTTAAGATGTTCAGGGAGGTTTTGGGCGCGTGTGTTTAATAGCTATTCTGCCTTTGAGCTTATAATAAATGTAAAAGCCAATGGGCCCTGATGGCCGGAACTCATTGTCTATGAATTCAAAGGGTTCGTCTGCGTCCCTTATCACACCCTTGTTAGGACCTTTTGCCTGCTTTTTTCACTCTGAAACCCTTTGCGATACAACTTTTTCAATATTCGACAATTATACTGTTAGAACAGATTCGAATGCTTCATTATAATTGAATTGCTTTTTCTCAATACATTTCTTTGTGTTAAATTACACGCATGGCTATTCCCATTTGCTCCATAGAGGTGCAATATAATGTTATTATAACTAATGACCATATTAAAGACTTCACTCTCGTGTAAATATTAAATTGTTTTCATTAAACAAATGAAAACTCTTTGTACCGCAAGAGTACCAATGTAAATAAAAAGTTTGGTAAATATTTCATAGTAGCTTTTTTGTTGACTATACTTTTTGTTTGCTGGACTTGAATTATTATTAGGGTGTATTCGACCTGCAAAATTTGACTCTACAGAATAGGTTTATTTCTTTTGAAAACTGCCTCATCAAATTAAACTATCCGAAAATAAGCTCGCGTCCATCCTCTCTCGCAGCAACACATTGCCCGTGTATTTCACATAATCTTATCCGGCTTCAAATACCTAGTTACAATTTTACTTTTAAAACTCGATTTCCAATTCACAACTTCTAAGTTCCCGATCAGCTTTCAAGTCACGGTTTGGGTTTTTAGACTGCTCGTGATCCCCTCGAATAGAAATTACTGTTCGTACGTTTTGGATGTTCAGCGATTTCTTGAACCTTGACGAGATTATCGGTGCCGTATATCTTGGACGGACTCTTACCCATCACTCGCCTCCGGTAAAGAAGACATGTACAGCCAAAGGCAAAAGTAAACGCTTTTAGTTAAAAACTTAAGCAAGGCATGTAGTAATAGCGTATCTGTGCAAACAAGTTTACGTTACATGTTCTAAAAATGACTCAAGTTCCAAATCAGTTGTCTCGAAAAAATATGTTTCATCCAAGGAATTACGAACGTTGTGACTTGCAACAAAAAGTTCTTTACCTGCTAGCTACTGTGTTTGTCTTGTTCTGTGTTAGTTAAAAATAAGTGTCTTTTTTTATCTATTTTTCATAATATTTTGTAATAACGTAGCTTACGAAAACTACCGAAGAAGATAAAGTTCGTTATTTATTTTTATTTGTTTTCGGTTAAGAGCCATTATCAAATTTATGATTATGTTTTTGTGATTCTGCAGAAAAAGTTTAACGACAAAATGTAAAACGACACGGACGAGACACACTAAACTAAAAACGTCGTATAATTTAGTACGACTTTGACAAGGGTCATACGAGTAGGCGTTCGGATGTTATTTTCAAAATACGTTTGTTTTATTCTGATTTATAACCTGGTTGGATCCCTTCTGATCAACTGAATTCTCGTGTACACTCGTCTAAATGAATCCGAACAAATAAATCTAACTTAATACCAACCCCTCGTAAATATTCAACAGGCACGGAAACATTAAAGAAAAAAAGTATTAAATAAGACAAGTTACCTTTTGGATGAGGAACTTTTTTATCACATCAGATTGCAAGATTTAGTTACGAGCAGACGAATAAAATTTTTAAAGTGAAATTTCGTTATGAACTCGAGGTAGGCCTTTAGAAAGCGACATGGTCGCGGGAATAATCTCAAGGGGAAGAGTTCAGACGTCGGCGTGGCTGGCACACAGCTGGCAAGTTTCAAAGGGGAGATTTGAAGCGACCTGACACGTGTTTTGTGTTCGACACGTTTCTCGAGTTCAACACGAGCGCGACACGTCGAGGTATCCGGACAATTTACTTCGTGACGCCCACCAGCCACATACCGAATGTCAGCCTGCTTTTGCGCAATCAAGGAATCCATTTAGCTGTTTTATAGCCCCGAAAAGTCTTTGCTTTTAGTACGATCGACAGCTATATTACCTCGTTCATGTCTTTAAAATAGCTTTGAACTTGCGAGATGAGTCTCAGATCGACAAGTTTTCAATTGAATTGGACAATTTGCATACCTACGATAAACCCGCAGTTGAGAAGCTGCAATGAAAAACTTGGTGTTTTAGTTTAGTAGGTAATTCTGCTTCTCAAAATCTGCATTTTTTGCTAAGAATTTTATTGTGAGGTGATTCGCTTATTTTTTTGTACCAAGTGTTTTGTTGGTGTCAGTCAGTTATTGCGGGCATATGTCTGGTGGCTGTAAATAATCTATTAAACAAGAAGACATAAGAAAAACATGAAAGACTTGCAAGTCTAATTTATCAACTGTCATTATACAGAATTTACAGATTGACTTAAAATTTGGCAAGCATATCTAAATTGGATGATAATGCAAATACGGTTAGCCTAACCTGCAAGCAGCCACAAGTCTAATTACAAAGGCGAAATTTAGATTGTGTTTTCTTTTGTAGTATTAACTATTTATGTCTTAGCTTTTTTCTTTCTATGAATCGAGGAATACGGAGTGAGGTACTCTAAGGCGCGACGGACGATCCACTTCGATTCAATCGAAAAGATGGTCTGCGCTGATAATCCCAACTCGACATCAGCATCAAGCGGCCTTAGAGTTAGGTAATGAGAAAGTTTGTAATAGGTTCTTGAACTTATTATTTTTATTATTTTTCCTAAGAAAAAATGGGACCCTTATAGGATCATTTCACTGTCCATCTATCTGTTTATTAAATTTTGTTTAAACCTTTTTTAGAAAGAATACGGTTTTTGTGTTCAAAGAAATAAAAATAAAGGTTTAATTTCAAATCGAACTCATAATTTGTCACAATATTTAAGTTCAGCAAAAGTTCAAAACAATTCAGTAAAACTTGATAAGGTTTCGAGATGTTTTCAACCCTGCAACCTTCTCCAGACGGCTAGTATTGAAAAAATACTTGAAAGTTTGAGCAGACAAGTCACTAGTTTCAAAGTATGCACATTGTTTTACAATCCACCGTGGAACAGGTGCTGGACGGAAAGCAAATGTCAGCGAAAAATTGGATTTAAACTTTTACTGCAAACTTAAGCATCCAAGACGTTAAATTCTTTACGTAAGAAAAGGAGCCTAAGCATTCAGATTTAACGTACGTCGGTGTTACGATTTCACTACATATTAATATCATGACTGTGAAGAAGCTATTATTTACCACCCTTCTTCCGTGGCCTTGCGCGCTGAACCATCAACTCTGGCGTTTGAATCGAAATTCCGAGCTTTCTCTGAATTCCCATGAGAAACCCCGAAAATTAAACCGTGATCTTTATTAACGTTAAATGAAGAATAGCCACGCCAAATTTCACACCTCTATAGATTTAACGATTGAGATTTTCCGATTTTATATGCATATATTCAGAGGAAATATCGGCATAAAAAGTAGCTTACGACTTATTCTCATTTTCCAGCTAACTACATATTAAATCATCCGTCATCCAAATCCATTCAGTGGTTTATAATATTAGTGGGAAAGTAGGATGGGTGTGTAATGTAACATATTTTTACATGCATCCGACATTGGTTATCTGGAAGAGATCGCTTTTGAGCGATAAGTCCGCTTATTGTCTACCTGAATTTTTACTGTTATTATTCTTTTTCTGTACTGTTTTGGTGATCAATAAAGAATATCTATCTGTATTGTTATGTATTTGTAACATTTGATAGAACTTTAAGATTTGGTATAATGTTAGATTTGATATAATTTTTATTCATATAAGATTTAATGAAACTAAGAATATAAAATAACAATGAATAAAACTTAACTAAGTACAAACACTGACAAACTATAGAAATTAAAACTAACTATATTAAAATAAAATAAACTAAAACTAAATTAAATCTAAAAATGGCCCCTGTGGCATGGTACCGAAGACGCTGGCAGCATTTCCTCGCTGGATCGTAAGACTGATGCGTTGAGCGAGGAAACTGCCAGCTCTTCGGTCTCCTGTGGTATCTCTGAGCCTCTTTGATAAGTCTTTGAAGAGACTCAGAGCACCAGGGCCCCACGGACCAAGGGTCTCGACGCCAAAAGGTACAAAATTATATTCGGCGCCGAGACCACTGTATTTCCCTAACTTGGCAATTTCGGCCGTTTCTGCTGCTGCCGCTGCCCTTATAGATGTTCGGTGGAGATGTGAAGGGGCCAGTGTGTCAACACAAGTTGCGTCCCACACTAGCACCCGTCCCATACTCCACGGAATCAGGGACATCCCATCCGGTCTCTTGCCGTCATTTCTAGATATTCCTGTTGGCTCCAAAATAGCCGGCACATTGACCGATGCAAGAGACCGGCGGATGATGTCATTAAGGGCAGCATGCCTTGAGAAACGACCCGCACTTCTCTGGCAGGAAAGACCGTGGTGCCCTAGTCGGTCCACGTCACTTCCACAGGGGCAACGATGTGGGGCGCAGACCGGGACCCCGAGGCGGAGGCATACAGACAGTCGGAGGGTATTTGGTTCAAGGAAGGTGCCCATGTTTCGGGAGGGGTGTGCGTGGAGCCAGTAGCCGGCTTCCTTTGTTCCTGCAGCTAATAGTCTGGCTCGACCAGCAGTGCAGCATTGGCTGAGTAGAGAGTCTTGGGTCAATTTAGATAAAATGTCGTTCCAGCTCCTTTGCAACTTGACTAAACGAGCTATGGACAGACGACAAAAAAGCTGGTAATGCGACATCAGAAATTTTGCGGATCCCTAAACCACCGTACCGGATGGGAAGGGATCCTTGAGACCACGACTGCTCGCTGAGTTGTGAATTTAGGATTGATTCTAAATTAATTTTAATCAAGTCATCTATTTGTGATAAGAGATTTTGATATTTCCAAAGAGGGGAGCAGCGTAGCACGTAAGTTAATTTAGGAACGAATAGGCAAAATTTGATGATAGACAGTGCGTAATGTGGACTTATTTCAAGGAGGCGATGGGAATGATTTTCAAATTTAGATATCGAATTTTGAATATACCCTGGGAAACTATCTTCAAAAATGGGAGATCCTAGGAGGCAAAGCGTACTCTTATCAAGTATTTTAATGTTAGGTGCAAGTTGATTGAATTTTAATTTCAGGTTGTCGATATTAGTGTGGGAATTTGGAATATATAGTTCACATTTGTTGAAATTTAGTTCCAGGCCAATGGATTTGAATTTGCCAATTATTAAAGAAAGGTCGGATAGTACTGAGTCTGCGTCACCTCCTAAGGTCCCGTCATCCAAATACCAAACATTAAATTTTGATGCTAAATTTTGAATTACTGGATTTATTGCCAAACTGAAAATTGCTGGCCCCAGGGGATCACCTTGCTGGCAACCGACTTTGGATGATAATTCGTTTGATCGGTACATCAGTTTCGTAGGATCCGCATAGCAGTAAAGGAGATAATTGTAAATTTCGGGGATGTTCGATTTAATTTCGGATAACAAGGCGTCCCTATTTACCGAATTAAAAATAAATTACAAAAAAAGACGGAGGAGTAAGGCCTATCGCTGTAGGCGCAACACTTCGCAGACTGGCCTCTAAAATTGCAGTTCGACATGTCCTGCCTAAATTACAAACTCTCTTTGAACCGGTCCAGTTAGGCTTCGGAGTCCAAGGAGGTTGCGAGGCGGCCGTACATGCTCTTAGAACCTACCTTAGCGACGGCCAGTGCGAAGTGTTGCTCAAAATTGACGTGAAAAACGCTTTTGATATAATTAGATTTACTCGAGAAATAAACTTAGGTACCTTACCTAATTCATACCAATTATAATTAATAATAATCCTACAAAATTTACTTTTTGAGTAAATTGAATTATGTATGTCAAATATAGCATTATACCAAATATTACAGTTATAATCTGCTCCGAGATTTCGTTTTAAGATCAACTCGGAAAAGGACATAAATATATAGGCTACAAAGAAACCCTAGTTCCAAACACCCTACTGGATACTAGCCTGCTCTGACAATGACAAGCTACCTATGAATAGTGTTAGAATTACATTGGCATGTTTTTATCAAAGCTAAAGGGAAGAAACATTGTTTCCAATCTAATACCGGACGGCAACAGGCTCGTCACTTGTTTTGGGCTCGGATTATACTCCGCAAAAAATGATCACTTCTTGCTACGGCGACGCGAACATGTGACTTATGACCTTTGTTTACCCTCACAATCTAAACTTGGACATTCCTGGTTAATTGGTTATGTTTCAAGCAAAACCTTTTTGACTTATATGTTTATAGGATGACCGCATAGCCCATTGGTTAGAAAATCTGACTCGAAGCCTGGCTTCGATCTCCTACGAAAAATACTAAAGTTTGTTCTCGAGCCTTGGGTGTTTAGTAGGTATATTTTTCATTATGTATCGTTCGTTTTAGGTATGTTAATCCATCGCCTAGTATCCATAACAAAAAGCTTTGCTTACTTTGAGACTAGGTCAGTTTGTGTCAAGTGCCTCGTGATATTTATTTATTTATAGTAGGTATTTACGAGTACTAATAAAACGAACATAAAAAAATAAATAAGTACTTACAGTGTAACTATTGTTGAGGAATATTTCACAACATACTTAACCGGTAAAAGATAAACAACAACAAAAAACTGGAGCAAAATGAGCCAACCAAATGTTTTTCTGTCACCAATCGTCCACACTCCACACTCCTTACTTAAATAAATATAAAATTAACTCTGTCTGTCTGCCTCTCAGTTACCTCTTCACGCTTAAACCGCTGGATCGATTTCTATAGATGAAATTTGGTATGGACGTAGTTTGAGACCCTAAGCTGCGTTATCCCGAAAAATTGCATAGTTTCCGCGAGATAGCGATAGACGAATTCTTCGCGGACGGAGTCGCGGGCAATAGCTAGTAAAATTATACGGCAAGTCATGTAATTTCTAACAGTATTACATGCTAGTTAGCGAAGACAAAACTGATTTGATCTTGCACATCTTATAAGGGAATTTTATCAATGTCGTGTTAAGACAACAACAGGAATGTCTAATTTGCATTGCTTTGGAAACAAAAAGAGGATATAGTATTACTACTCTAATGAAAAATAAAAATAAGAGCTATGGGTAATCGTTTTCGTTTTTCCATTTCGTATCTAAGTGAGTTTGCATTTCATTACCGCGTTTGCCAGTTTTCACGTTTTCGCTGAAGCTAAAAGTTACAATGAAAACCATCAAATAAATGTTGTGTTGTTTTTCAGGGAATATTAATCTGAGTCAGTAATATATTTGAGAGCTGTCATTGAAAAATGGGTGTAACATATTTTTGTACGGCTAATTCAAATGTATCACTCCTTCCGACGTTTTGTGAATTATTAACGTCAAGTATATCTCTAGATCAAACAATATCTGCCTCGAAATCCTCGGATAGATCGGATATTGACTAAAACAGGTTTTATAATATAAATAACGGATTACGTCGGAAGAAACACAATTTCCGATATCAACGAATTTTTTATCATACCTTCAATGTAGGTAAACAAACATAGAAATGCCAATTAAAAACGAAAGTTATGCAGAAATTGACAATATTGTGTTCATAGAGATAAACAGTTCAGTATGGAAGCATGGTTGCGTAGTTCCGTTTGTTGTTATAATTATAGCACCGAACTAACTGATAGTGAAGCGCTCGTAGATTAGACATTTTCATCCGGTCAATCGATAGCAAATTACATAATGTATCGATTAAAACATTCAGCTTTACTAAAAAGAGTCACTAAGCTATGTGGTTAAGCTGTTTGACAATTCCTTAAACTCTTATGTATTAAAATGTTCGCTGGCACGTATGCGTAAAACGGAAGTAACGAATCCACAGTATTTAAGTGGTGAACATTGAAAACAATACTGTCATGTTTTATTTCGTTTTACTGAATGAATCCAAGAATTGATGAATTTTAGAGCGAAGTTCACGCTTCTTTCTAGTGACTCATTATTATGTTTTGAATTTGATGCATATTAATACAAATTACGAGACAGAAATAAGTCTGACAGCCCACTGGTCAGGATTTAATAAGCGCATTCATTTTCAATGTTTTTGTTTTTCTTTGCCATGAAAAACTTGACAGTGGTGTAGATTTCTTTGCTCTGGCTATTGTTAATTGATTAAAGGAATATTTTGTGACATCCTGCATAAATTTTGGGTTTTTTGTAGACTCTTCTGAGGAAGATTTAAATTATATAGTTCAACGACATGATGTGAATACTGAGGTTGTTGACCAACACAGTGTAGGTAGGTTACCTACAACGTATTCTGACACATATAGCATGTATATTTAACTCGCAACAGTAATGAACAGTGATTGACTCTTGTTTATATTTTATTACGCAGCTAATGAGGCGCCCATTTTTATTTATAAATTCAATTTTGCATACAAATCACATCATTAAATTAGTTTATTAGTATTAGTTTCTAATGTGGTGCGAGACTTACCGTCAAGGTCAATATCGGTTCCAATCCGTAAACAAAAAACCGGATTGAAGACCGCACATTGAAATTTAATTACGTATGAATATTAAATCGGTAGTTGCGGACGGCTACTGGCACCGCTACAGTACGATGCATGCGTTGCGATCGTCAGCTATTTCCTGTTTAAGTAAGAAGAAGCAAACGAACCGCGTCCGACGCAAGCACAACATACACACCACGCGGTAATTACAATCTGGATCGTAGACAGTGAAGGAAACACAAAAAAATAATATGACTCCATTGTCAAGGTTAAGCGTTTAAACAACACATTACATTCACGTTTTTACCTACTCAAAACACAGCATAACTTACTTTAACAAACTTCACTTAAACAAAATATTGCTACCGGATAACTGCTATCCAAGAACGCCGCGCACTATGTGTGCTATTTGGCGGTATTAATTGCTGATCGGGCGTTATCGGGCAAGCAATTTATGAAGGTAGTTGACATTTCGTAGGCATGTGCCTGCTACGTTGAGCGGAGGCGCCCGTCCGCGGCAGGCTGCGCGCTCACTCGCGGTTGGGAGAGGACTGGTGCGTGCCGTGGAGTCGCGGCCAGCGGCGCCGACGGTACCGCGGTCCGAGAGGCCCAGCCCTAGCCCTGGATCATCCACCGCGTTAACACCACACATAAATATCATCCTGCCACTGACATTTATTTGCGTTTTCGCCTGACGTCACAACCACAACTTACCGACGCAACCTTTACTCCCTGAACTTCTCGCGCGCTTGACTATGGAATTGCGTGCCAAAATTTATGACTGCACCCGTTATTGATACAGAAACGTGATTAGGTCGATTGTGTTCAATGTTCAAGAGTCAAATTGAAATGGGAACAAAACTTCATTTACCCGTAGATTGCGGATGTTAAATGTATTGTTTTAGAAGTGGCGTGCTGATAAAGCGTTTGATGTTAAAAGTGTGGAACAAACCGAATAACAACAGAACTGATGATTGGCAGTCGACGGGCTCACCGGAGTGTGTCATCGTAATTAGTACGCGTCTACGTCACAATAAACGATAACAAACATTTTCTCTTAAGTACTGGCGGCGTACTACGCTCATTAATCCCAAATTAGCACTGTAATAATTAAACTAGATAAATACTTTCTTTGACTACAGTCAACGGTTTCTATAAAGTAAATCCTGCCACATAGCACAACTATGGACGTTTTTGAATATTGACAATATTTAATATAGGAAAACAAATGCTATGGGTAAAAACTTGTTGCATGTGACAGGATAGTAAGTATATCATTTATTTCCTATAGCTCATCAATATTCAGAAATTTCATAGTTGTGCAATGTGTCACGATTTATTCTTTAATGTTTAATGAAAGTCTGAAACAATTAATCTTACTTAATTATACGTAAAACGATATCTATCGGGTGTTCTCTGTAGCAGGAATCAATAAATAAGAAAATATTATAGCTATTTTACCTTATCAGTTTACGTACCTGTGTAGTTTTAATTAATGAATGTTACAATTTTATTTGCCACTAGCCGTTACCCACGTCTTCGCTCGCGCAAGCAATTAGATTTTGCAGTCGATTTTATTAAATTCCCGTGTGAATTCCCAAAATTACATCAGGAACTCCAGTTTCGTTGTATGACGAACACTCGTGCAAAATTTCATGTCTAGACTTTAACGGTTAAGATTTTGAAATTTTTCTTGGATTCCGTGACCCAGACGCCAGATACCCATTTTCAAAACAAATTTGCTTGCAGCCGTTGATGTTTATTGCTATGGATTGTTATGGACAGATGTCTAGCGACTGCACGCAAACTGGGCCTTTAAGGTGGTTATCTGGCGCTTGGGGCGATAGTACATATCAAATTTTATCCAAATCTGTCCAAAATTTGCAAACAATTATTTGACCATTTCATGGTATTCCAATGAGCTAAAATTTGGCATACTTTGGTATGTTATATTAGTTCCGCGACAGAATTTCACAGAATATTTAATCATGTATTGACTTTAAAAAAAAACATTAAATTAAAATAAAATAAATATTTAAGGGGGACTCCCATACAACAAACGTGATTTTTATAGATAATTGTACGGAACCCTTCGTGCGCGAGTCCAACTCGCACTTGGCCGGTTTTTTTTTAATTATATTTAGCGGCACAATATTTTCTATGATTAGAATACACGGCGTTGAACGTTAAAATTGCAGGAAGGCAATAAATATTTTTATTATTCGCTACGACTAGCTCTTGTCCTCGACTTGGTATAGGTACGATAACTTTTAGATATTTTGTGAGAGCCACGCAATTTTCTGGAATGAAAGGTAGCGTGTCGTATAGTTTTGGGAAACTATGCAGTAACGGAATTACTTTTATTCAAGTATGTTTTTAAATTTTGCATGTAAATTTTTTTTTTTTTTTATAACATAAAAAAAAAAAAAAAAAAAAAGGAGAAAAAAATCGTTAATTTTATAGCGTGGATCGAAATAACATTTTTATTAAAATATAATACAACATAGCATTTCATTATCCCGCTTAAAATAAAAGTTACATTATTGAAAGTAAAACTATTTTCTACGTTAAATGGCTTAGGCTCAGAGTACAGTCAACCAATTTGATTCCTAGGCCACAATAGAACCATGTCATAATGAATAAATTTGTTTAGGTATTTTCTACGACAGTGATTATTACGTGATGTATGTCATGATGACATCTCGATCTTTGCGAACATGTGTCAACATAATGAATAATAATAATAAATAAATAATAAATAAATATGAGGGGAAAATCTTACACAAATCGACCTAGTCCCAAACTAAGCAAAGCTTGTACTATGGGTACTAGACGACGATAAACATACTTATATAGATAAATAAATACTTAAATACATAGAAAACATCCATAACTCAGGAACAAATATTCGTGCTCATCACACAAATAAATGCCCTTACCGGGATTTGAACCCAGGACCTCTTGCTTCGTAGGCAGGGTCACTACCAACTAGGCTAAAGCAGTCGTTAATAATAGAAAAGGAGTTCGCTGTATGTCAAAACTTTTTTTTCTTCTCATGTCATGGAGCGAAAACGTTTATTAACTCGTTGCATGTAGTGATCGGAAATTTGATAATCCTTTGACCCGCACTGACGTTTTAATTATCTAGTAGTTAATGCGAAAAGGTTCTATAGTGGCCTAGGAATCAAATTGGTTAACTGTACCTATACCGTGGATGTATGCCCCACGGAGGCGCGCCTGCGTGAAACGCTGACTTTCAGACCAACCTTTTACACTTACGTATCTGTAAATCTTTTTTGGTTAATTCAAGCACACAAGAAAATTTAATTTTAAAGACTTTTTAAAATGCAAATTTATACACCGAATATCCATAGGTAGGTACTCCAGGTTGTTATCCAGCAAATTCTTTAAACGTGATTTAAAGATTTGTGTAGGTAATAAAATACAGAAGCCGTGGTGGTGGCCTACTGGTTTGACCTACTGCCTCTCAAGCAGAGGGCCGTGGTTTAAAATATACAATGAGCATTACGTTGAAGGAAAACATCGAGAGGAAACCTGCGCACACCTGAGAACAATTACAATCAGCACTGGGCCCGCGAGGGAATTACGGCCCAACCCCCTCCCTCAGACCGGGGGCCTGTGTTCTGCAGTGGAATGCATAGGCTGGGATGATGATGATGATGATGATGATGATGATGATGATGATGATGATGATGATGATGATGATGATGATGATGATGATGATAATGATGAATTTAAATATAGCTTTGCCATGACTAGCTAGCCGTGGTAGCTCAGCGCAGTGGTTTGACCTATGGCCTAAACGGATGATCGTATGTTATATATAAGTTATAACTCGGATTTGGCCCTTTGAGTCTTTCGGATTAAATTTACCGTGAACTGAACTTTTTGGTGAATGAAAACTTGCACCTGCAGTGTGGTATTTTAAATAAAAGGGCTTGTTAGGAAAGGCTTAAACATAGATGTTTTATAATTTAACAATTTTTTTTTCATCTATTTGTTGAAGGAGTAATAACAAACTTGTTCCCAAATTCACCATAAACAAATGTGGATCAGAATAGAAACACTTAATAATTAAAATATTTTACTTACGGAATCCTCTCTACGCGAGTTCGACTCCCAATCGTCCGGTTTTTATTTTAAGGGGAATCTTTTGACAGTTAAGTATATAAGAAAACAACTTGAAATTACTGCAAAAAATCACTAGGTTTCAGTTACCGCATTTGTAACGCCAATTACAACCTCTCATGTTTTCAAACTTACCCTAATTGATCAATATCTGTTGCTCATCTTTCGTAGCATATACTACTTCAGGGATAGCCTCACCATTATCTCGTAATAGGACATTTAAGGTACCTTCATGTTCTTTAATCCCGACCAATATCCATTCAATCTCCCAATCGTCTGCTTCCGAATTCATTATCACAGCGAACCTCCATCCCATTATCCGTAACTGCTCGATAAATAGATAAACAAATCGAAATATATCTTGGCCAAATACATAGTATACTTAGGTCTTTCAGAAGTTTAAGCTCACATTTTTAGGGTTCCGTACCACAAAAGGAAAAAACGGAACCCTTATAGGATCACTTTGTTGTCCGTCCGTCTGTCTGTCAAGACCCTTTTTCTCAGGAACGCGTGGAAGTATCAAGCTGAAATTTATATCAAATACTCAGGTCTACTGTCCCTTGGAGCTGTGAAAAAATCAAACTTCTAAGCCAACGCAAACAAAAGATACAGCCGTTTATGCCGCAAATTTCCGCATATTTTCGAAACTCGCAAGGGAATCAAAACCTACAGGGTACTTCCCGTGAACTCAGAATCTTGAAATTTGGTACGAAGCAAGGTCTTATAGCACAGACAAAGGAAAAATTGCGAAAAGCATAAATTTTTAACGCAATCAAAAGATACAGCCGTTTATGCCGCAAATTTCCGCAAATTGTCGACACTCGCAAGGGAATCAAAACCTACAGGGTACTTCCCGTGAACTCAGAATCTTGAAATTTGGTACGAAGCAACGTATTATAGCACAGATTAAGGAAAAATTGCGAAAACTATAATTTTGTTTGTCTGTCTGTCTATATCAGTACCCAATCTACAATGATCCCACACTGCGCACATTTTGCTTAGGAGCAGGGGTCTGCTAAGACAGGATGTTCATAGATACATATAAATTTGTACGGAACCCTCGGTGCGCGAGTCCGACTCGCACTTGGCCGGTTTTTTATACTGACTTCCATAGATCGTAATTTAAACATTTAGGTGCTACTTTGAAGAGGTCTCTTATTACCAAATGCACTATCAAACCAATGAATCATAACTGTGAAACCTTTACACAGAAATAGGCATAGTGACGTTGCGTTGCTTGCTAAGGGAAAAAAAAAATTTAAATAAAAAATAAAACCTCCTTCAAAAAACCCCCAAAAAAACATAAAATAATAATTGATTGAACCGACCACAATAAGCATGAAAATATCTTTCTACTAATCTGTTTGAAGTTGGTGCCTCAGCATGAGCCAGCAGGAGTGTAGAAGCCCTATAATAGGTATGTAGGTAAGTTAGATTACTAGGTCCACTCCTGCTGGCTCGTGCTGAGGCACCAACTTCAAACAGATTAGTAGAAAGATATTTTCATGCTTATTGTGGTCGGTTCAATCAATTATTATTTTATGTTTTTTTGGGGGTTTTTTGAAGGAGGTTTTATTTTTTATTTAAATTTTTTTTATTTCCAAGTTTTTTTTGGGTGTTTTATGAAGGCGGTTTTATTTTTTATTTAAAATTTTTTATTTTTTTCTTTTTAGTTGTTGCTAATGGCCTGGACTGGCACTCTTTACTGACTGTACTTTTTGCCTCTGGTTACCAAAGTACTTATCAAGACGAATCAAACGAGACCAAACTTGATGGGGTTATGTCGTTTTACTACGGAGTTCTTATGGTCACCATCCAACTTCATTGTCAGACCCTGGTTACCATCTAGGACCAAAGTACTCGTTGAGACGAGTCAAATGAGTCCGTACTCGATGGGGTAAGTGCCGTTACTTTATGGAGTAACTTTGGCCACCTTCCAGCTCCATCATCAGACCCTGGTTACCATCTGGGATCAAAGTGCTCGTCAAGACGTTTCAAATGAACCCAAACTCGACGGGGTTGTGTTGTTTTATTACAGAGTTTCTATGGCCACCTTCCAACTCCATCATCAGATTAGCTCCATGTCACAATAATATTGCATTGTCACCTGATTTACACATGCATGTAAAATATGAAATCAATCAGAAACCGGGAAGTGAGTCAAATTCAACTTGCAAGATTTGACCCGTTGAGGAGTTCCGTTGGCCATCTGCGGTCTTCTTCATCAGATCTAGTTTACCAAATGACACTTTATGAATGCAAATGCTCGATTTGTCACTGAAAATACTAAAATCGCTTTACATTTCCCTTGAACTTTTGAAGAGTTCCTTCAATTCCTCATGGATCCCATCATCAGAACTGGATTCCGGTAACAACGGGACCAACCTTGAAGCATATGCTTTCAAACAACGAAAGAATTTTCCAAATCGGTTCATAAATGACGGAGTTCTGAGGTAACACACGTTAAAAAAAAAAAAAAAAAAAAAAGAACATACAACCGAATTGAGAACCTCCTCCTTTTTTTGAAGTCGGTTAAAAACTTTTGAAAATTTTGAAACTTACTGTGACAACTTTCCACTATGCTGCTCACCACCCGGAGTGATCAGTATTTACTAAGACGTATTTATTTAAATAAGGACTTGGGCCTCCCTCAAAGAACTCCACAACTTAAATTTTCAGTGTTTTAGGAGGATTGCCGGAATCGGATGAAGAATTTGTCCAATCCTATTATTTATACCACTAAAAATTCTGCGATTTCTCCACACAATGTTTTATCAATAAACCGTTATGGCCCCTCATAAAATATATTCCGTCGCGAGAATGCAAAAATCTGCAATCGAAGCAAAGCGTCTCGCCTCGCGCAAACCGAGGACAAATAGGGAATATTTGTCACGTCACTTTAAGTCACCCTGTCAATGGGCCGAGTATCTCAGGCAACTGCCAACACCAAGTCACAGGAATTCCAATTTATTTGTAAAGCAACCTAATTTGATTATATGAATAAATAATAAAATATGCGGTATTTTATTGGACATCTTTAAAGTAAATCCAGAATATAAAGATTAAGGCTTATTTCCATATTGACTTGTAAGTGAAATAAATAGTCTTTGATATTTTAGCTATACAACTAATATTGAACCTTGAGAGTGGTAAAGGATTTTCTTGGTCGACTTTACCAGTTAGTTATACGTATTAATCAACATTGATCAGTAAAGTAGCCTAATTATATTTTGTTTGTATTTACAGACTTGGATTGCACTAGATAATTTATGGCGGAAAATAAATACATTTTGATCCAGCAGCTTTGCACGTGGTTGCTAAAATTAGCACTTTTTTTAGCAAAGAAGCCAAGTTAGGTTATTCCAGTTCATTAACGGATACCGGTTCTTGAATTGAATTGACGTACCGTATTCTTTTAGTGTTTCAATACGAACCTGTTTTCTGCATGTTTAATGTCGTCTTAACTTACCTGTAACAAAAAATATACATTATTATTAATAGTGAATCTACGTAACATAAGTTTTAATTAGCTAAGTATTCAGACTTAGGCATGCCATCAGGTTCCCAATTAGAGCAAATCAATTAGTTTAGCTGATATTACAGGACCTCGTAGGTAGTAATCAAGCAAACTGTACGTCAGGCCGTAAGCTAATGGTCCTCCTTTGGAATAAACATCGTCCAAAGCGCGATTCAACACCAGCAGGCATACATCTTCTAATGCTTAGAATCGCAGCTAATTATGTACGTATGTACGTTCAATAATACAGAAACAGTTTGAAAGATACTTTAAATTTTGAAGGAAAATAGTAGGTACTGAAGCCAGTTACAATAATGCAATCACAAATACAATCAAGATACGCATTGGTTTCATAGGCTAACAACATAATATTTTTCGAACTGAACCTGAAAACTGAAGATAGATTATATTATTATTATGTTATTTACTGATCATTGATTCCGTTGACGAAAATAGGAAATATTTTGTTATTTTTCCTAGGTACGTTAATATTTACTTTCAAATGTGGGATTAGGTAAACTTGATATCTCGCCTTGACTGAAAAAGATTTCACAATATGGCTAAAGGGGTTCGGTTGATATGTCATATAAGCTCACTTTGACAAACTCCAGAGGCAACCAGCAATTAACATTTAGATATATCTTACGTAAATCTTTCAACGGAATGAGTGCCAAAAGGGTTATATTTGTTTTGGAATGTTAAATCAGCTTTAGTGAGTGTGTTAGACTTTGAAACTACTTTTTGCTTCTGCAATTTTGAAGTTCCCCAATTTAAGCCAACTTATTTACCGTATGTAAATTGAAGGGTGCAACGTCAAAGTACAAAGTTAACGGCCTAATGTTATTATTAAAATTGTACAAAGAAAGAGAAAGGACCGGGCATTTCTTCTCAGCCAACGGATCGCGCTGCCCCCAGGGGAGCGGGTTAACTTGACTTATACTAAATACAAGACGACTTAACATTTTAAGCCAACATTGAGCGTGTAGAAAAAAAAGGACATTAACAAGACGCTTGTTAGAGAAAAGTAATAAAAAGTTGTTGAATTTGTCGTTGTAGAGCGGTGTTCGGGCGACCGGCCGCGGGCCCGGAGCGTATCGACCGCCCGTGACGTAACGCCGAGCTGCGGCAAACCGCATTAAAGAGGACCCTAATTTTGCCAAGGAATTTCTAAATACTTCCCCCAACGTCCGATAAGTTCGATGGTTACACCAGAAACGCGACGGGCTTGTTAAGACACGCTCGGATCAAGAATAAAGGCTAAAGTTTAAAGTATTATATGTTCACGTTGAATATTGTTATAAAAGCGTTTTATTATACTTGACTCCTGTCGTATATCTTTTATTAGCTGTCAAACTCTCAAACGGTCTAGGATAAAATACAATAATTCACTCGAAATTCCCTCGCAGCCGGTTTTCTTTAACGTTTCCCGGAATGGGTTGAAAAGATTTATGAAAAAGGGGTTTCCTTAAATGAAAATGATAATTTACATACTTTTGTTTAGATAATCATTTAACCACATTACAGCAATTGTAAAGTTTAACTCAGGTTGTATCACATAATATTATTTAACTGTGTTGTGGGTGTCTCGATTTTCCCCTAAAAAAAATAACTTGGTTTTTCATTGTTCATTGTTAGAAATAGATTAGGGTAAATAACCGATTCAAGTGATTTTAAAATAGAAAAGCTTAATCTTAATATGAGTAAAGAGACAATAAGATATTTTGAGCATGAAACTACCGTAAAACTCACTCATAGTGAAAAAAGAGTGATAACTTACGTCTATGATCGAGTTTAGCTCGACATGTCGCCGCCGTGGCATGTGCTCCGAGATGAAGGGCTACGGATTAACCCGAAACAAGTTCAGTTTTCAACAAGTTTTGCCGATGACGTAGTGCTTATGGCTGAGACATTAGAAGACCTAAGTGCGAAGCTCGCTGACCTCGGGATGGTCTCTGAGCGAGTTGGCCTTAAATTGAACATGGACAAGACGAAGGTCATGTCTAACGCCCATGTTGTAGGTACCATCTCCCGTTATGATTGGAGACTCTCCGCTCGATGTTGTTGACGACTCTATCTACCTGGGACACACAATCCAATTAGGTAGGTTCAACTTCGAGAAAGAGGTCAATCGACGAATCTGAATCGGCTGTGCAGCGTTCGGGAAGCTCCGGAGTATCTTGTCATCCAATATACCGTAATGTCTCAAGGCAAAAGTCTTTGACCAGTGTGTATTGCCAGTGATGACTTATGGCACTGAGATTGACTGACACTCACTCACTCACTGACTGTGGCTAACGATGGATCTCATAAGCTAGCTCAAAGTCACTCAGAGGGCTATGCTCGGAGTTTTTCTGCGGGATCGCATTAGAACTGATGTAATCCGCACAAGAACTAAGGTCACCGACATAGCTCGAAGAATCACCAAACTCAAGTGGCAGTTGTCAGGGCACATCACGCGTAGAACTGATGGCCGATGAGGCAAAAAGGTTCTCGAGTGACGTCCACGGACCGGAAGACGCAGTGAAGGTAGGCCTCCAACAAGATGGAGCGACGACCTGGTTAAGGTTGCGGGATTGCGTTGGATGAGGATGGCACGGGACTGATCTGCTTGGCGAGCCTTGGGGGAGGCCTATGTTCAGCAGTGGACGTCTTTTAGCTGAAATAATGAAGTTCAGCTAAGCTCTATCATAGACGTGAGTTATCCTTTTTTTACATCACCACTTTTCACTAAGAATAAGATATTTTTAAAATAAACCAAATCAATCTGGATAAATTGAAGCATCCGTTTAAACACATATAAAACCATCAGCATAAGTACGTACGCAGTTACAAAAAGATTAAAGCTTAAAATATATTATATGGACATGTGTTCGAAATAAATGATTAGGAATTATTATTATAATTAAAAGGAATGTTGTATGTACAAACTCTTTATTGTACAAAAAATAAGATAACTAACAAAACACTATTGACAACCATTAAAAAGTCCTTACACCACCTTAAATTTTATGATTTTTTGCACTTAAATATTGAATAGGTAAATGGTGTATCACTAATGGGGGACAGCCTCCGCTGCTTTTAATCGGCCCTGGCCTCGGCCTATTATGTCAATCCAGCTTAATAAGTATATCTAAATCGGGTCGCAGTATACGTAGCGGCCTGCCTCTGCCTGATGACCTTCACTTGGGACCAAATCGATGACAATTTTGGCCTAATGATTTGAACGCATTCGGCAGACACGTCCCGCCAGTTCCATTCCAGTTTTGTGGTAATATACCGAAATCAACATTCTTTTTGCAATTATATTTCAGGTCCAATTTGATTTGATCAAAGTCATACACCTTTATGATAAAATTTGATCACCGTGAAGGCTGCTGGTGGGTGGTCTCTGAGAAGATTGTGTAATACGTGTAAAAAGGCGTAGTTCCAACCGTTAGACTTCAATATACCTTAACTAAAGTGAAGGCGTGTAAGTATTGGCTGTTGCAACGATACTATTTAAACCTTTTCTGGTAAGTATAGGCTGGTGGTAGATCATGACTTGCCGAAATAATCATCTTGCTTACAAGATAACCCAGTAAAATTGAACGCACTAATTCAAAGATCGACACTCTGTTAACAATGAGCAATCATTGAAGACATCGTAAAGGCGTACCCATCTCGATCGCCTTTGTTGATCACACAATGAAATACTTCTACCTACTTGAAGTAGACTTGATAGTCCATATTTTTAGATTAATTCCAACTTTACCTCTCTTTTATCAGAGCTTGTAATAAGCCAGTTAAAAGAAGATTTTACTATGTCGACTTTTCGCTTAATTATTACTATTACAAAATTAGAAAAAAATCTAAAATAAAAAATACAATCTCGAGGGGGATTCTATCAGTCTTACTATACAAAAAAAATCTCCAGTCAAAATTCCTGCATGTAAAAAAAAAAAATAATAATAATAAATATCACGGGACAATTCACACCAATTGACCTAGTCCCAAAGTAAGCTAAGCATAGCTTGTGTTATGGGTACTAGGCAACGGATAAACATACTTATATAGATAGATATATACTTAAATACATATTAAACACCCAAGACCCGAGAACAAACATTCGTATTTTTGATACAAATATCTGCCCCGACACGGAAATCGAACCCGGGACCTCAAGCTTCGTAGTCAGGTTCTCTAACCACTAGGCCATCTGGTCGTCAAACATGGCATGGCATGTGAAATTTTTTTTTCAGAAATTTTTGGCGTGAAGACGTGACAAGAAACCAGAACAAGTTCCATAATATAAATAAGATTAAAATAAAGGTTTTAGAACTGCAAATTAATTCTGAAATCTCAAATTGAAATCCGGTTAAAAAAAAGCTAAAAGGTAGAAAAATATAATCACTTAGGTACTTTAGTTAAATAAAGAGTCATTGTGTGTAAATCCTAGTAATTATCTTGCAAGGTGTTAAACTTGAAAAAGTTTAAAAATGTATTGACATAATAATTGAAACTAGATAAACGAAGTAAAATACTTAACAATAGACTACAATCAACCTATTAGATGGGTCCTTACCCATTAAACTTGTAAATATTTCAAAGAGATTGACAATGGCAGAAGCACTCAACAGGAATAGAAAAGTAATGATTTCATCATGTCTAAAGAAAACAGTAAGCCTTGGATACCTATTAATGTTAGGTTCCGTAATAGAATCGGAGGTATTACTTACAAAAACCTTTCAACGTCAAGTGTTTAATCCAATTAGACGGAGCAATATAAAAAGGGCGAAATTGAATCTCAAACTCAAATTTAATTATAAAAATTAAAACTCCGAACCTCGCATTTATTTACCGAGATTGAGGATGAAATTTTGATTTTGCACAAATCGGCTCGCAACAAATAACTAATAAAATATTCGTTCCGATTTCCCCGGCCGATATCGAAGCGCGAAATATCCAGCTACTTATCCTCAGAACAAGGATGTCTAAACATGTCAACTGATGGAAGAGACTTTCATATTCCGTGGTTCATCGCTCAGCTCATTTTTCACTCTGTGTTACACAAAACGACACGCAAGCCATTATTTCACATACCGAATAATATGTATCCCCTATTAATAGTTGAGAACAAGGAAGTGTTCTTCCACGACTTTCTGGTATTGCTTTCATATCATATCGAACTTCGCCGTAAATATGAAATATTATATTAGCAATACGATTAACTGTGTATCCGACCTGTGTTGAGTTATAACCAAACTATGAAGGTCAGAAAGTGCTCCTGATTATCAAATTTATTTGTTTTTTCCCAAACCGCACGTATTTCGCTGGCAATAGGATTTGCTAGCTAAAAAAAAATGTATACATAGACAGGAATAACAGTGATGACAGTTTACGTATAACGATTTTAAAGGCGTGTTAATCTGTAGGAAATAGAAATCTATTAAATCATTAAATAAAAAAGTCGGTTGCTAGTTGCATTTTGATAATTTTCTTTAATAATAAATAATACCACTCACGTCGGGCTCGCGTTCGTATAACCTTAAAAGTTAGAGGCACTTTGTGTAAAGGATTTTTTCGCGTTCTTCTCCCCATAGAGGCAGAGGTAATATCGTTTCCGTTGCTAACCCTGTAAATAGCGTCTCATCCTATCCGCATAAAGCGACCATTTTGATGATCCATTCGCATTCGAGGCGCAAAATGAAGCAATGTGAGGCCCATTACTACCAAAAAGATAACGGGGTGAGTTTTTCTTCATATCCCCGATAAAGAAATATCATGTCGCATTGGCCGGTGTTTTATTTGGCTGTTCAATGATCACGGCTCAATTGAGATTTAGGTCTACGAAATTGTACTTAGGCTGTTTTGATCATGTACATTATCGTATACACCATGCATTAATACGACGGCTTTTGTAGCAAAATCCACAGGTCTTGCTAAACGGGCACGGTTTTTAAACGGGCATGACCGGCAAAATACATCCATTGTGTTCCTACTGCACTAAGACAAGTTTTGCGAACGTTAAAAATACTGAGCATTTTATTTAGCATAAGTAAGATGTAGGGTCAATGTCATAAATAAGTGATCACTTTTGTACCTTGTCACTTTAGCGTCATGTGTAAAAAGCCTTATGAAATTATGTAACGACTGATACCGACAAGGTTCAAAAGTAATCACTTATTTTATGATGTTGGCTGTACCTAAATTTGATTATATTTATCTTGGCTATCACTGCGAAATTAGAACTAAAAACCTACCAATGACAATAATCGTTTTTGACATACGTCTTATTTAATATCTAAACTATTTGTGTACATTATTATGTTCATTGTTATATCAAGTTTTTTCTCCTTATCTATCGCGCAAGTAAGTTTACCTTCAAAATTAGTAAACCATTTTTCAACCATTTTTATTAGTGATCAGATTAACTTTAAATTTCGTACTGATGTAATTTGAATGACTATGCCAGTACAATCAACAAGAAGTACACTCGTCAAAAAGTTTGTATTAAAAATTATATTTAAAAAACTTGTTAGTTAATACTAAGACACACACGGAATACGATACGAAAAGTTTTAGTAAAATTACACGTCAAAATTAAGCAGATCAAATCCATTCTTAAAATTGGTTGTTTGTTTCCAGTCATGAGTTTTTAATTAAGTACTGTTTTTCTATTGTTAAAACTAATGTAACTTGTTAGAAAAAATATTGTTACAACTCTCAACTGATTTGGAATTGAAATACAGGTACTACGTCACATATTATGTATGGGGCACAATTCGTGTTCCATATTCGGGCATTCGAAATTTAAATTACTGTCGACAATCTTATAGCCTCTAAATAAAAATAAATAAATAACACACTGGCTTTTCAGACTTATAGCGCGTGCAGGTAGAGAGCGGTCTGGCGTTCCGCGTTCCGAGTTCCGAGTTCTGCGTTCTTTCGAATGTACTAGGTCCCTTACGATAACGCACACAGCAGGCGGTCGGAACTCTCGAGCGGTCAAAACACATAACTCTGAACGCGGAACGCGGAACTCCAGACCGCTCTCTGTCTGCGCGCGCTCTTAAAGCATTTAGTTTTGGTAAGTAGGTCCGCAGCTCTGAAATCTCTAAATATCTTCGCTTTGTTTAAAATTTAGGTAATAAGTAAGTTGGTAGTTATTTTTACGTTAAATATGTGTAAAAAAGCCGTGTATATTTTTTAACCTCCGCCAAGGCTTGTCATTCGCAGCTCATGTAGCCATTTTTCTTTTGACGCGGTATTGGAGTCACCGTCACCGTCTTGACGGGGTTAGAACAAACAAAGAGCGATTTTAAAAGCCGTTCCAACTCATTACCTGTCAAGTCTAGAAAACACACGACGCATTTTGTAATTGTTAACTATTATCTTTTGTTGAGAACAGCTCGGTTTCAAAGCGTGTTAAAATTTATTCTATTGCATGTAATTTGACAATCACGTGCCGTACAGATCGTACCTACACGGTTAAACAATTTACTGTATTGTTTTACTTACACAGTATTGACTTGTAAACAGCCGACTTATTAGCGAATGTAACTAATTGTTAAGCGACTTGAAAATATATTCTCCTTTTTAGGGTTCCGTACCCAGTGAATGCCAACAGGACCCTATTACTGAGACATCGCTGTCTTTCTGTCAGTATGTCCGTCTGTCCGTCCGTCTGCCTGTCACAGGGCTTTATCTCTTGTACCGTAATAGCTAGACACCTGAAATTTTCACTGAATATGTATAACTGTAGCCGCTATATTAACAAATACTAACAATAAAATAAAGTTAAAAATTAATCATACATGTAACGTGTTTTTTTCAGCGTTCTTAACTCCGGCGACTGGGTGACAGCTGACAGTTTGCAGATTGGTGTGTTGATGTTTACCTACCTATAAATTTGTGATTTTAGTGTTTAAATTTCGGCGATTTTATTGAACTATTTAAAAAAATAATCGTGCGTGCAGCTCCTCTTATACATCAATATGAACCTTATTGCAATAACCCAAAGCAAAGAAGCGGCTAGCAAGCAACCAACTACAGCGCTAGCGAAACAAGTTATATAACTCGTCGCTAGGTGGCGTTGCTCCTCGTGCGCACGTTATTTTCAATAATTTTTCTTGATTTTTCGTAATTCTCAAAGATATTCAATACTTTTTTTACTAAATACGTTTAAAATACTTTATTCTACGATCAACCATTAAAATAGTTTTGATTTTTACAAGTTTTCATACTAAACCACGCAATTCTTCTGGATCGCACTGACGAGTTTTTAACATCCGTTAGTATATATACAATGCGAACGTCTCGTAAACGTCAACTTGCGTTGCGTTGCGTATTTAACGCAACGCTTGTTGGAAGTCGCACTAGAAGTTTCACTTCAAAAAATACAGACGTACGGAAGCCTTCATGTACAACTCCGACTCGCACTTGAACGGTCTTTTCTGATACGTGTGTAGACGCCCAATTTTGAAAGAAGCTATTCCACGAATAGTTTCTTCGGCGAATAATTTATTTACAAGCTTCGTACTATCGTCTAAAATCTTGTTGCTAAGTAAATTTCCTTTGTGCAGCGATATGGCTCTGCGACATAAAAGTATTTAATTCGCAGAAACTTTAAAAATATATCAACTTTGACTGTAGTGACTGAAACTGATTGCGACAGTCGACTTTTATGGTAAATTTTATTTCATAGAAAGATGCCTGATATGAATGAACAAACGCTTAAATCTAAATAAATACAAATTTACCCACAAGGAACTGTACCTAGCTACTTTACGTCTAATACCAGCGAATGATCTATAACCTATAACCTTTTACCTTGCTTTACACACATTACTTACTACAAACACCAAACAAGATGCTAATAATATTAACCTCTAGGTACACACCTCTTAACTAAACGCGATATTAGCTTGTTATTTTTTGTGAACATGAATTTGTGTAAATGAACTAAAACAATTACTTTGCTCACCCGCGACCTTACAATAGTTACGTTTATGCAAGAAATGTGCGTTCATGCAGTTCCTCCACCTCCACACTGTACGAACACACACAAATCACATAAACCCAACCATCACCACCACCAAGCTACACTGACGCGTTTCGAACTCAACCAGAGCTCATCTTCAGAGTTACCACAACCGTATGCTATGCTACCAACTGTTAAACTAACAAACCAAAACAAATGTTTTAACTTGTCACTGTAACTTCTCAAGTACCCACTTTATTTTTTCTTATTCTCAAACTACCCCACAAAAATTAACTTTTATTGACATATTATAAAACTGCCTTGAATTTTTTGTTTATTTATTTATAAGGCATATTTAATTAATACTAACTGTTCAAATTCGACCCAAGCCGCAGTAAAGGAGAAGATACTAAATTTACCTGTTCATTAATAATAGACCCCATAGTGTTGTACCTAATTATTTCCATGCATTCCAGAGCATCCAGACGCAACCCCTTGCCGCAATAATGTAACACTTCATAAGAATCTGAATCTAACAATGAATGATTTGATTCCAACAAATGTTTTGCAAAATTCGATCTATCTGGATGCTCATTCCTATATGCCGAAACATGCTCTTTAAATCTAGTATTAAAACTTCGGCCTGTCTGTCCTACGTATATCCCATTGCAGTCATTACAAGTAAGCTTGTATACCCCCGATCTAGTTCCCTTATCTACCTGTTCTTTGTGGTTACATAGCCTAGAGTACAAAGAGTTGTTAGTCTTAAAGGCAACATTAATATTGTTTGATTTTAAAATGCCATAAATCTTATCAGACAAACCCCCGACGTAAGAGATGCTAGATCTATATTTGTTAGTAGACTGAGAAGGTAACGCAGCGTAAAGCATGCTATTTACTAACCGTGCCTGCTTCTTTTTAACTAAACTATCTACCATTGATTTTGTATAACCATTTGAGATCGCTATCTGATAAATAGTACTCAACTCTAAATCAAAATGTTCCTTAGAAAGAGGCACAGTCAACAATCTATTAACATAACAATGGAAAGCAGCCAGTTTATGCTGCCACGGATGATTAGAAGATGCTGGTATAACAGCATCTGTGTACGTGGGCTTACGGTATATTTTAAATTGATGTTTACCATTTAATTTTGAAATCGTTAAATCCAAAAAGTTCAACGAACAATTTTCCTCCAATTCTTTTTTGAACCTTATCTTTACGTGCTTGTTATTCAAACCATTATTAAACACGTCAAGCTGTCTCATACTCCCTCTCCAGCATAGGATCAAATCATCAACATACCTAAAATAGTACACAATATTACTATTACCCACAATATACTGATTCTCAAAATGATCCATAAATATATCTGCCATTAAAGGACTCAGAGGTGAACCCATAGCTAAACCATCACTCTGTAAGTAATAAAGACCATTGAACCGGAAATAAATAAATGAATTTGTGTGACTTGATGGTATAAGTAGACGTAGAACAGGGCGATTTCTGCATAAAAACATATGAAAGGTACATGAAAAGAACAAAGTACTATTAGGTTGACGACCAGATGGCCTAGTGGTTGAGAACCTGACTATGAAGCTTGAGGTCCCGGGTTCGATGCCCGTGCCGGGGCAGATATTTGTATGAAAAATACGAATGTTTGTTCTCGGGTCTTGGTTGTTTAATATGTATTTAAGTATGTATCTATCTATACACCGTGAAATTTTAGTGGTTGTTTTCCCGAAACGAGGTGATTTAGTATCGATTGTACAATCGATTTATTATTACTATTTTGACTAGAGTCAAAAATCCAATTGTGAAAAACGAAAGTCGAAAATGACCGCAAACCAATAGTAACGCTTCGTTGGTACCTAACCTATCGTACGATCGTACGCTATTTGTACCAACGAAGCGTTACTATTGGTTTGCGGTCATTTTCGACTTTCGTTTTTCACAATTGGATTTTTGACTCTAGTCAAAATAGTAATTATAAATCGATTGTACAATCGAAACTAAATCACCTCGTTTCGGGAAACCAACCACTAAAATTTCACGGTGTATAAGTATGTTTATCCGTTGCCTAGTACCCATAACACAAGCTTTGCCTAGCTTACTTTGGGACTAGGTCAACTGGTGTGAATTGTCCCGTGATATTTATTTATTTATTTAGGTACTTAGCACTAGATTAAATATGGAAGTCTGAAAAATTTTTTATGTTTTTTTATTTTTGTAGATAATGATTACCATAGTAGAGGTAATTGTTTGTGATGACTTTCTAACCACTATAACTCAAAAAGTTGCTTAAGTGACTAGATATGTCCATGCACCCTTTATATGTGTCGCACAAACGTATCTGTTTTGATCATGTGGTTGCGGAACAGGAAGTAAACCGTAGATTATCAATATGGATCTCCGTAAAGTACCGCCTGAATTAATTATTTCGTACAAGCGACATTACTATGTAAAGTGTGTTACCACATGAATAAATAAAGAACAGAATAAAAAGTTCAAACAACGTCGCGCACGCATTACACTACTACACGCACAACATATGTGTGCGTAACCTGTCACAGACAAGACGGGGGGGGGGGGCGTGCACCGGCGCCCGCTCGGAGACAACCGGTTTGTACTAGCTCAGTGAGTAGACAAAGTTCAGGCGTGTCGCCAGCGACGACGCGACCGTTTAGCGTTTAGCTACATAGTTCGGGTGTTCGGTTGTTTTTAAAGATGCCTACCTGTTGTAGTGTTTGTAGATATACAGATATTAGATACTTAGGTACTTGTTTGAATAAAATATTTTGTTTTTTTTTTTTACCGAGCGACAACCCTATGATAATTGGTAAGAATTTCGAGCTCTGTTCGGAAGCTTTTATTCTGCTTCGTATTTATTCCTGTGGTGTTACTATGTAAAGGTAGGTATGGAGGCACTAAACGCATCGAAGATTCCATACAAATTTGTATTTCAAATTTATCGTACCTACACGTAGCGTATGTCAAACGCTAAAAAACGATTGTATCCAGTATTTGCAGATAAAATCCACGCAATGTGGAAATACTAATATTATAAACATGCGAAAGTGTGTCTGTCTGTCTGTTACCTCTTCACGCTTTAACCCCTGAACTGATTTTGATGACATTTGGTATGGATATAGTTTGAGACCCTGGGATTGACATCGGATAATATACATGCCGGAAAATTTTATAGTTCCCGCGGGATAGCGATAAACGGATTCTTTGCAGGCGGAGTCGCCGGTAACAGTTAGTTATGTATAAAATTCAGTTTTCTATAACGGTTCTTGAGATACAGCACTGTGATGGACAGACTGACGTAGTGACGTTAATGGGGCTCCGTTTGTCAGCTTTTGAATTCGGGACCCAAAAAGAAGTATCCTACAAACATCCAGAAAAAGAAGCTAAGAAAGGACTATTATTTCGATTGCTCATAAAGCAAATTTTCTATGTCACAATACCGACAATCAGCAAACTTAACATTATTTTCCGTAGAAGTAACGGAAAAATAACACGGTAAAAAATGCCCATCATTAGTCTATCTTAGGAAAGATTTGTGTCGTCATTTATTTCATCTTCGTAACTCGCTATAAACAACTGAACTTCGAAGTACTTCGAACCTGTCTTTTTCCTAACAATTTTGGTTTACGAATTCATTCAACTCTAAACGCGGGTTTATTTTTGGAGTAAAATATATTAATTGGGACTATACAAATAAGTATAATTTTTTTATTAGCCTATTTAAGTGTCCCACTGGTAGCCAACTCCCTTTTTCTTTCCACCCGTCTCTATCATTCGGCAAATCTTGCCAAAGTGAGCCAAAACAGTCCAAATCATCCCGTCATCTCTGTTTTGGCACGCCCCTGATCCAACGCTCGTCGCACTTGTCAACAACTTTTTTACAAGTACAAGCTATTGATACAAGGTAAAATCTTGTAAGTCTAATTTCACCCACATCTAGTGAACGGGTTGACTTGAAATTTGGTATAACTAGTCCATATCGGGTCGCATTATTGTTAAAGGTCATATTGCAATGTTTGTCATAGGTAAGGTATTGTTATTCATAACTCTTTTTACTCTGAATCCATAATTGTAACTAAAGAAGTGTTATACAACAAAGCTAAACTAACCTATGGAGTTCTACAGGATGACCATTTAAAAATTTCTATAATTTGTACGGTTTCGACGGGGAAAAAATTATGACAAACATTACATTATGACTAAAAAATCTAAGCCACCAGACACGCTCCTAGTTTCTGAATATGGACACCATAGGAACCATAGGAGAAAAATGTTACATTAATATTTTGTCATACCCAACGAGTAAGTATAGCATTTTTTTTATGCTATAGGTACTTACTCGTGAATATTCCTGAATATTTTCAGGAATTTCATAGACGTGCAATGTGTCCAGATGTACTTCATAATAACCATAAAAACTGTACAAACCTGATGAAAAAAGAACTAAAACTTTGCTCACAAAATTTTTTTTTTAGCCTTTTAAAGTGTCCCACTGCTGGGCAAAGGCCTCCCCTTTTTTCCGCCATTCGTCCCTATCGAGAGCATAATCCTGCCAATCTACTTGATATGCGTCCAAGTTGTCCCGCCATCTTCTCTTCGGTCTGCCTCTGTTTCGATGGCCATCCCGCGGAACCCAATATGTGGTAATTTGGGCCCATCGCTGTGGGTGCATGCGGCAGACATGACCAGCCCAGTCCCACTTGAGCTTAGCGGTCTTAGCGCTCACATCTGCAACGCGGGTCTTGGAGCGCAGTTCGGTGTTTCTGATGCGATCAGTTCTACGAACACCCAAAACACTGCGCTCCATTGCCCGTTGGCAAACCTTGAGCCTGGACTTTTGAGCTTCAGTCAATGACCAAGTTTGAGCGCCGTAAGTTAGGATGGGCAGAATGCACATATCGACGAGTTTACGCTTTAGCGAAAGTGGAAGGTTGCCCTTCATTAGCGTCTTCATGGACCAGAAGCTCTTCCAGGCATTATCGACACGTCTATCGATTTCTCTAGACTGTCTGTTTTTGAAGGATGCTATCTGGCCCAAGTAAATGTACTCGTCAACATAATGCAGTTCTTGCCCATCAACCGATACCTTACATTGCATGCTATTGGTCATTAACTGTGTCTTTGCTCTATTCATGGTGAGTCCAACCTCAAGGCTCGCCGTGCTCAGATCTTGGAGCATTTTTTGTGATTCGGGAGCAGTTTGGGCGAACAAGACAATGTCATCAGCGAATCGAAGGTTTGATAACATTCGGCTGCCGACATCAATGCCCATTTTCTCCCACGAGACCGCCAGCTTTTGAAATATCTCTTGGAGACATGCAGTGAAAAGTTTTGGAGAAAGCGGGTCTCCCTGTTTGACGCCTTTGTTAACGTCAAATTTAGGGCCAGGAGCATGCAATTTGATACTGGCCGTACTGTTATTATATATGCTGCCAACGAGTTCGACGTAGGTGTTATCAATGCCTTGGTTGGTTAAGGCTGAAAGTATAGCTGCATGGTTAACGCTGTCAAAAGCTTTATTATAGTCTACGAAAGCGAGGTACAGTGGCTTGTTGAACTCGTTGAATTTAATGAACTAAAACAATTACTTTGCTCACCCGCGACCTTACAATAGTTACGTTTATGCAAGAAATGTGCGTTCATGCAGTTCCTCCACCTCCACACTGTACGAACACACACAAATCACATAAACCCAACCATCACCACCACCAAGCTACACTGACGCGTTTCGAACTCAACCAGAGCTCATCTTCAGAGTTACCACAACCGTATGCTATGCTACCAACTGTTAAACTAACAAATCAAAACAAATGTTTTAACTTGTCACTGTAACTTCTCAAGTACCCACTTTATTTTTCTTATTCTCAAACTACCCCACAAAAATTAACTTTTATTGACATATTATAAAACTACCTTGAATTTTTTTTGTTTATTTATTTATAAGGCATATTTAATTAATACTAACTGTTCAAATTCGACCCAAGCCGCAGTAAAGGAGAAGATACTAAATTTACCTGTTCATTAATAATAGACCCCATAGTGTTGTACCTAATTATTTCCATGCATTCCAGAGCATCCAGACGCAACCCCTTGCCGCAATAATGTAACACTTCATAAGAATCTGAATCTAACAATGAATGATTTGATTCCAACAAATGTTTTGCAAAATTCGATCTATCTGGATGCTCATTCCTATATGCCGAAACATGCTCTTTAAATCTAGTATTAAAACTTCGGCCTGTCTGTCCTACGTATATCCCATTGCAGTCATTACAAGTAAGCTTGTATACCCCCGATCTAGTTCCCTTATCTACCTGTTCTTTGTGGTTACATAGCCTAGAGTACAAAGAGTAATGTTGCCTTTAAGACTAACAACTCTTTGTACTCTAGGCTATGTAACCACAAAGAACAGGTAGATAAGGGAACTAGATCGGGGGTATACAAGCTTACTTGTAATGACTGCAATGGGATATACGTAGGACAGACAGGCCGAAGTTTTAATACTAGATTTAAAGAGCATGTTTCGGCATATAGGAATGAGCATCCAGATAGATCGAATTTTGCAAAACATTTGTTGGAATCAAATCATTCATTGTTAGATTCAGATTCTTATGAAGTGTTACATTATTGCGGCAAGGGGTTGCGTCTGGATGCTCTGGAATGCATGGAAATAATTAGGTACAACACTATGGGGTCTATTATTAATGAACAGGTAAATTTAGTATCTTCTCCTTTACTGCGGCTTGGGTCGAATTTGAACAGTTAGTATTAATTAAATATGCCTTATAAATAAATAAACAAAAAAAATTCAAGGTAGTTTTATAATATGTCAATCAAGTGTCATACAATGGAGTTTTGCATGAAGGCAAAGAGGCTGCTCAAGCCTTTGCTGACTTTTTTTCAAGTGTCTTTCTTCCTGGCACACCGTCTCTTGACCATACAAAAATTATTCGGGAGGACATGTCTTGTAATGCAAACTATGTTCACATTGACACGATCTATCCTCGGGATGTGGAGGCTGGCATAGCTCGTCTAAAGCCCCAAAGCTCTCTGGGTCCAGACAATCTTCCTGCTTATGTCTTGAAGGGCTGTAAGGATTGGCTGGTACTGCCATTGTCTCATATTTTCAACTTGGCTCTGAGTACCGGAGAGTACCCAAATCACTGGAAGCTTACACGGGTTCGCCCTATTCCTAAGTCTAGTAACGGAACTGGAGTTGAAGATCATCGTCCCATAGCCATCCTCTCCTCGGTTGCCAAGTTGTTTGAGTCCATCGTGAACAAACGTGTAGCTTCACAAATCAAACCATATCTGTGTGACTCACAGCATGGTTTTAGGCCGAGGCGTTCAGTGGAAACTAATCTTTTGACCCTGGTGGACTCCATTTCTGAACATTTGGACCAGGGTATTCAGGTTGACGTGCTGTACTTTGACTTTAAAAAAGCCTTTGATCGCGTAGATAACGACATACTATTAAGCAAGTTATGCAAAATTGGCTTCTCGCCTAAACTGCTTCGGTTTTTTGCTAATTATCTGCGAGACAGGCAGCAGTACGTGCAGCACGGATGCTTTGTTTCTAATTCCTATCACACCCGTTCGGGAGTCAGCCAGGGTTCGATTCTGGGTCCATTTCTTTTCGGAATCATGATAAACGACTTGGCTTCCGTCCCTAAATATGCTAGGTGCCTGCTTTATGCTGATGACCTGAAGCTCGTTTATGGCGTACAGCAGCTCTCTGACTGCGAATCGCTTCAGGAGGACATCAACCGAGTATATCAATGGAGCATTAGCAATAAACTTCTCTTTAATATAGCAAAGTGTTCGGTTATGTCTTTTGGCCGCGCTCATAGTTCCTTATCAGCAGACTACTTGCTTGGAACGGAGACCATTGCACGCGTTGACACGATTAAGGACTTAGGTGTAATTTTCGATGCACGTCTCAACTTCCATACTCATATGAAGACTCTAGCTTCTGATTGCTTCCGAAGGTTGGGTTTTGTTATTCGCAACGCCCGTGACTTTGACAATCCTAAGGTTATTAAGCTTGTTTACACTGCTCTTGTCAGGAGCAAACTTGAGGCAGCGTCTATCGTGTGGAATCCTCATGAGGTCTATTACTCTTTACTCCTCGAGAAAGTCCAGAAGGCGTTTTTGCGATTTTTATATAAAAAAAGCTATGGGTACTATCCTTACCTTTACCCAACAAAGTTCCTACTGGGCACCTTGGGGTTTAGGTCTTTGGAAGCGAGACGAAATTATGGGCTCTTGTCCAGCGCGTGTCGTATATTGCGTGGGGATTCTGACTGCCCAGAGCTGGTAGCACAACTCGTGCGCCTTTTCGCGCCTCCACCGTCCCAATCTAGGTTCAATTTTCGGCCCCGCAACCGTGACCTACTGGCGGTTCCTAAGGCGCGCACGGTGTCGTACAAGAGTTCACCTCTTGTTCGCGCTTTGCACAACATTAATGAGCTTCTTGCATTAACACCTGTCTGTGACATTTTTGCGAGTGACTGGAGCATTGTATGTGATGAGTGTATGAGATTCTGTGAGGCGAAGGATGACCGTCCGTCTTCAGTAAACTATTTGTGAATTTTTAATATTATTTGTAATCTTATTGTTGTTGTTGTTGTATATTGCTGTTGTTATCTTATATTATGCTTATTACTATTGTTTGAATTTCACAGCGCCATGGTCTAACTGTCATGCTGTGTTATTATTTCAATAAATAAATAAAATAAATAAATAAATATAACGATGGGAGGATTAAATCGAAAAAAAAAAAAAAAAAAAAAAAAATGTCAATAAAAGTTAATTTTTGTGGGGTAGTTTGAGAATAAGAAAAATAAAGTGGGTACTTGAGAAGTTACAGTGACAAGTTAAAACATTTGTTTTGGTTTGTTAGTTTAACAGTTGGTAGCATAACTTAGCATACGGTTGTGGTAACTCTGAAGATGAGCTCTGGTTGAGTTCGAAACGCGTCAGTGTAGCTTGGTGGTGGTGATGGTTGGGTTTATGTGATTTGTGTGTGTTCGTACAGTGTGGAGGTGGAGGAACTGCATGAACGCACATTTCTTGCATAAACGTAACTATTGTAAGGTCGCGGGTGAGCAAAGTAATTGTTTTAGTTCATTAATATGGACCTCCGCAAAGTAACGCCTGATTCAATAAATTACTCGTTGAATTTCTCTATAATTTGGTTAAGTGTGTGTGGTGGTCAGTCGTGGAAAAATTTGGTCGAAAACCAGCTTGCTCTGGTGGCTGATGTTTGTCCAACAGTGGGGCAATTAAGCACTAAAGCACTTTATGGCAAAAAAAAACCCCAAACCAATTTGGTCACACAATGTTTGAAAATAAAGTAAATGCCCATTAGGCGTCTAAGATCCCTTCCGCAGCTGACAAAAAAGAGCTTTTAACGTTGAAACGGCTGAACCCATTTTGATGAACTATGTCTAAGAACCATCGCCAAGAAACCTGCTTTCAAATAACAAAAACCCATCCAAATCAGTTCACCCGTTTAAGAGCTATGATGCTACAGATAGACAGACAGACACACGTACACACACACACACAGACATACACACACAAGCGGTCAAACTTATAAGTAACAACTCTCTTTTTTGTCGGGGGTTATAGTTATAAGGTGTAAGATTTCTATGTACATATTTTCTCGCGTGCCTTTATAGAGTATCGATCAAAAACTAATTACTCTCATCCACATGGCCGGGTACAATTCTTGTCAAAAAAGTGCAAGTAAGAAGAGCAATTTGTTGAGAGTAGCAAGGAACGGCAGTCTTTGGGCGGGCCATAGTAATGTGGCGACAGTAAACTAACTTTTATTGTATTGTATTTGATATCTGACCCATCATAGAACGTTTTCACAGTAAGCGTTTTATAATGATTTCACAGACATAGGAATTTAGGGGGCAAAATTTAATGACAGGTAGGGACTTCCTCTATCGGTGATTTAACTATTTACGCTTTTCCCATGGTTGGTAGAGATATGGCCCAGCTTTGTTCGTAATTTTTTATTATTTTGTAAGTCTTATTTCGGACACAAATATGATAAAGTTTATACAAAGCTTATTTTAAATGATAGCTGGGTAACAAGTGAGTCATTTTCAAAAAAAGTGTACACAATTAAGGGATTTAAAAAAAACTTAATTGATTCCTTTGTATGACGAAAATTACCCATATAAGTAGTTTGTATATGACTAACTTTCGTAACACAAAGGAAGCGATCGTGATTTTGTTATGATTAAAGCCTTTAACTATGTACAATTTTTTTGAAAACGACTCAAGTATCGTTACACTACAAAATGTTTACAATAAACTCGTAAGGCCCCATTTGCTTTTAATACATGCCAAAGAAAATGTCAACTTGTCTTAATTGACAATAAGTTTCAAATTGTAACAGTCGAAATTTGACGTGGGCATTACGAGGGTAAAGAAGGTATTATTTTGTTTAATTTTATACTTTCTATAAAAAAATATTTTATTATTTATTATTTTTGCACTAGTATTTGACAAAAGCGTCGATAGTAGAGTTTATCGATAAAGGAACTCTCCCTACTTGTCATTAAATTTTGCCACCTAAATTCCTATGTCTGGTTATAATGATTTCTCTTGCCAAGCAATGCGATGTCACTGTGACATTTTCTGTGAAAAGGTTCCACAGTGGGTCACGAATCACGATTATGTTAGTTAGACTGCACCTGTACAACGTCTTACAAAATAAACCCGTAAAAATACCATAAAATATTAATGCGAAAATTTTCTCAACCCTAGTAAGCTGTCATGTCATGTCATACAACCGGTCAGCAAAAAAAGGATGTTTTCAAAATGATTATCTTAGGTTAGGTTAGATTGTTTCGGTAGTAGACGTGTTTATCACATAGTCAACAACAACAAGTCTATTTTCTCTCATTTGAGAACTTGGCTGCTTATCTGTATAACCTTATCTTTAGGCAACGCCTCCACAGTGTTATTCCACATATTATGTGAATATTCCATATCATCCCCATACGTTTTTATAACGCAAAATACTTATGTTTGACTCTACAAAGTAAAAGTAGCTTTCGGTTTATTCTTATAGTGCTACGAATCGTAACAATGTCCGGCGTACTTTAAGCAGGAATGGCGGTAGATTTCCGATAGTCAAGTCACGATCTAAAAGTTTTACTACACTTTATCGATTAAGGTTTCTCTTACCGAAAGGAAAATACAACTGAAAGTTACTGGAAAACAGAAGGAAAATGTTATTTTATTTGCATCACTTTACCAGCTACAACACTACTCCCACTAAGTACAGTATTTTTTTACTATCCTATAATTGTGTCCCACTGCTGGGCAAAAGCCTCCCCTCTGGTCCTCCATAGCTCCCTGTTCTAACACAGAAACACACAGACAGAAAGAGATGGTGAAAGCGAAGGCAAGCGTCAGAAGCGTTAGACAATACGGCCTCAGGTCGTCTCGCCACCTGCGCCTGGGCCTGCCTCGCCGCCGGTAACCGTCATGCGGCACCCACCACGTGGCTGAGTGCGCACACATGTCCGGCCCAATCCCATTTGAGCTTGGTGGTCGTTTTTCCCAGGTCGGCTATTCGATTATTAGTTCTGAGCGGAGCTGTTTGGAGTAATTCTTAAAAGAAATAATTAAACCTTTTTAAAAAACTTAGCAAAGTATGAGGAGACTGCTCTGAAGTTGAGTGCGGAAAGGCAGCAGGGCGCGCGCCGCTTCAAGATTTAATTGCTTTGGCGCTCTTCCATCCCGCGGCCGTGGTTTTTAACTAGGGGACCTATATCATACCTTCCATGTATCAATTTACTACAAAATAGGGTTGATAGATATTAACGGGTTGTTTTCGCCATCTATGTGCGCCTATTTTGCGTAAATAGCAGGCGCCATTCGTAAAATAAAATGAGCAGTAGACACAATTAAATGGGCATTTTCAGTTTACACACCACTTACTTATTTTGGGGGTTTCATTTCAAATCACGAGGACTATTTGACATTCTTTTACTTAGGTTTAATAATTACGAAATGTATACCTCATTTTCTGCTGTATTGTATTTTAACGTGTATTTTAGTTAAGTATGTTTTTAATGTGATCTATTCATATAATTTATAACTTTTTTCATAAAGAAAAAAGTTACCTTATTTTTTGAGTCATTTTTTTTTCTGTTACTATAAAAATAAAAATGTATTATGTTATCCAACTCACCGGGTCCCAAGCCACAGGCTCAGCCAGGTTTGGGGTCCACCGGATAGGTACTGCTTCATGTAAACTTTTAGTTTTGTAAATAATTTGTAATAATAAATAATTTATTTCTTTCTTTTTCATACAGGTACCTAAACTGTATGAAAAAAAGTCACAAAACTGACACAAAAAAATAAGTATAGAAAATCAGCGACGTCAAAATTAATAGCGCTCTTGATTTTGTGGAAGATACCGCAAAACTAGGTACCTAATTATGATAACGCCGCCCATTGCATACCTTATTTCTTTCTAACATGTGCTTTTTTCTGTGTTGTATTTCTTGTGTACAATAAAGAGTCATTGTATTGTATTGTATTGTAATATAGAGATGACGATGATGATAATTAATTAAAATACAGAGGAAATTCACGTGCTGAGTTCACGTGTTAACAAGCAAAATGATAGATGAGATGTGCATTGTAATAGATAAGTGCAATTAAACAAGAAGTGGACTTTGACTCACTGACGTCAAAAGTAATCATGTACAAGATTAAAGTAGTTGCGTCATAGTCATAATATAGAAATGTTTAAATTAAATATGAAATGAAGTATTTTATTTCAAAGAGTTAAAGAATATTTTTAAACATAAGTACCTCAACGACTAATAAATGTTTAATTTAGGATAGCTACATGTCATCCTCCAGAAGGATTAATGGTCGCCCTGCTCGTCAAAACATCTTGTGGCATTCTTGGCTTAAATATCTTATTAAATAAAATATATAGCTGAATATTTTTAAATTTGTTTCATAACCTTGAGGAGGTAGTAAAACTATCTAATGCCACTATCTACATGCGCAATACACGCATTTAGCTTTCAACGTACGACATTCCGTGTAAAAATCCCAGCGGGAGATGAAATTTAATGACATTTGATCATTTGATATCTACCACAAATATAGCTTTTTTATTAGGCAGTCATATCATATACACATATAGGATAGTAGGTATTATTATTATCTACCAGTCTTGTGCCATCCGCATCCAAATCTTTCCGGTAACCTTAACCAAGTCATCGCTCCATATTGTTAGAGGCCTATCTACACTGACACTGTGTCTTCTGGTCCGTGGATGTCATTTGAGAACCTTTTTGGCCCATCGGCCATCAGCTCTACGAGCGATGTGCCCTATCCACTGCCACTTGAGTCTAGCGATTTTTTAAGCTATGTCGGTTTACATCTTGAATTAAAAATACATACAGAATATAAATAAATGATACACACGTAAGAAAGTAAAGCCCATGCATTTTTACATTAAAAGAAGTAATTCGAAATTTATATTTACCTTGGAAGAACATGAAAATAAAAACAAATAATTATAGTTACCCATTTACGCAAGAAACTATAGACCAGTTATACCCAGAGACCATCTATGTCGACCACCATGGATCGACGTACATTAAAAAACCACGTTTGAAGCCAGTTAGTTTGCAAAAATTTTCTAAATCTAGTAAGCAGGAGCAGGAAGTCTATCTAAACTGATATGGCTGGCAGTAGCCTAGAGATAGGCGTTGGCCCTCGCCCACGGCTTCGCGGTCTGAGGGGCCTCGCGCCTCATAAGGTTCCTTTATTCAAAATTCGGCTAAAGTAAAAGCCTCGCAAAATACAATCTTGGCCACACAAAATTTTAGTCTGACACCGCTAGTGGCTACGAGTCCACTGTAACAAGAGTTTAGAAAACACTACAGGCAAAACACATTCCATAGCCAACGCAAGCGTGGATTTTTAATAATCTATACATATAAAATCCTTTGTCCTGACTGACGGATCAACGCACAGCCTAAACCGCTGATCGTAGAGACCTGAAACTTGGAGGGTGTGTTCTTTGTATGACGTAGGCATCCGATAAGAAAGGATTTTTCGTAGTTCTACTCCTAAGGGGGTAAAAAAGGGGGGCAAAGTTTGTATGGGACAACGTGATTCCTTGGTCCAATCTACTTCAAATTTTGCATAAACATTCTATAACAGAATTGATGGAAGACGTGTTTCGTATTTTATTGAAATTCATCCCTTGACGGGGTTAAAAAGGAGTAGAAAATTATTTTGGGGGTGATTTGCTTCGAAGTTGATATCAATACTCCTTAGTGCTTTTGATTTAAATTACTTTTTATTTTGACACAATGTAAACGAAACGAAACTTCAAATTTTGTAAACCATTCCATTCCATTTTGCATAACTAATTGTATGTATAAGTATTTGCATTTCACCAAGCTTTTGCTTTTACAAGCGCAGCGTGGGACGTCCACCAACGAGATGGACGGACGTTTTGGTGAAGGCCGCAGGTTCAGGGTGGATGCAAGTCGCTTCCAACCGTAATGATTGGGCGTCAATGAGGGAGGCCTATGTCCAGCAGTGGACGTCCTACGGCTGAAATGATGATGATGATGATGAAACTTTTATGTGAGTTCAACCTTTTTCGAATAAAATCGAATTGAGTATTCAAAAATCATTGTTGAACTCGCATAAAAGCTTGGTGCAATGCAAATACATATAAAATGCTTTGTCCTGAAGTCCTAAATGACTGACTGGTGGATTATCGCACAGCCTAAACCGCTGTATGTAGAGACCTGAAACTTGGAGGATGTGTCCTTTGTATGACGTAGGCATCCGATAAGAAAGAATTTTCCGGAATTCCCACGGGATAAGGAATATACGGGATGTATATATTTCATCAATCGAGAGTGACCCTATCCCCATAACGAAGATTACTAAACTGTTCCAATTGGGCATGCAAGTAGACTATTAGAACAGGTATAAAGCTAATTTCAATAACTTTGAAGATATCCACGGTATAAGGCTAAATCAGGTTTTATATACTCAAATCAACTGGATCCTATCTCCGTAACTACAATTAAGTACTAAACTTTTCAAATTCAGTATAAACGTAAATGGTCATACACAACAGCAAAAAAACTTATTGCAGGATTATTGGAAATTCCTGTGGGATAGATAATCTCTGAAACTTCCGAGCCGATTTAAAAAAAAATCTTTTACCAGTAAAAAGTTACACTATCCATTATTGACATAGGCTACTTTTTTCCGGAAAAATGCAAAATTCCCAAGGGATAGAAATAAAAATTCAACTTCGGAGCTCATTTTAAAATGTCTTTCACCAATAGAAAAGATACACTGTCCTTGATTAACATAGGATGCTATTTTCCGGATAAATGCAAAATTCCCGCGGTATAGAAAATAGTAAACTTAACTTCGGGGCTGAGTTTAAAAAAAAATTACCAATAGAAAGCTACACTATCCTTTGTTGGTATAGGCTAGGCTACCTACTATTTATTCGGTAAAATGCAAAATTCCCGTGGGATAGAAAGAAGTGAACATCACTTGAGGGCTGATTTGAAAATTTCTTTCACCAATAGGAAGTTACACCAACCATTATTTACATAGGCTACTTTTCTCCGTGAAAAAGCAAAATTCACACGGGAAAAAAATAAGTGAATTCAACTACGGGGCTGATTTTAAAACTTCTTTTACCGGTAGAAAGCTACACCTTTAAGGACATAGACTACTTTTTCTCGGGGAAAATTGCAAAATTACCGCGGGATAAATATAAGCGAAAATTTGCATAGAATAAGGACAAATTTGTTGAAATTCCCACGGGATAGTGAATAAACGGGATTTATAATATTCACTAACTGATACTGATGATGATGAAATGATAATAATAATGGATGTTGCCGTTGCCGGTTTTTTGTTTTATACAATGAAAGAGATGAAGCTTTACCACAAATTGGAATTCTACGCGGACGAAGTCGCGGGCAAAAGCTAGTATCTTTATATCTCTCATTTCATTACGCTGCATGTAAAGTGGGATGATTGGGGCGTGAACCTATCGACCGGAGTTACGTAACGCGCTACCACTACGGTTGAGCTTTACTCCTGTGCATTTGCATTGCATTGCTACTGCGAGCATTGCATTTTACCGCCACTCCAATCCTGTATATTTCAGTCGGGTTCCTAACATATTATGATTTTGATATGCGCTTCTGTCAGTAATGTATGTGGATACCGGTCTCACATCGACCCTTATAATTATAATATCTTATAGATAAATAGATGGAATTATTTATTTAATACTAAAAATTATTGGATATTTCACATGTTAAAATACATTCGTGCAATTACTAGAGGATCGTTGAGTAATAAATAAAAAATAAAATTTAAACAAAAAAAAATGTTGGTATGTATAATTTTAAAACTGACTTGACTGGTTCGTTTAACTTGGTCGGTTGGTTGGTCGGTTGTCAATAATGTTATTTTTCTTTATTTTATACCATAAAGAGTTTACATACATACACACATGCAAAATAAAATAAAACCCCAAAAATTTGAAGAATGTCATGAGATAAAAACAAGAAATAAAAGTATAATCTAATAACAAGACAACAAACAAATAAGTTTAAAATCAGCTTGTAATGTGATTCACGGTTAATTTCATAGGCCACATTAAAGGTCATCTATCAATATCACGGTTTATATCCTGTAACAAATATGTCTGGCGTGAAGCAGCAGTACTCCTGCTTGTTTCGCACGGTCAGTGACAGCGCCGGGGGCCCAATACTTCTCCCCTCCCCTCTCCTATTCCCTCTCCTTTTTTAAAGGCCGGCAGCAGATCAGTGACTCTTTGAGTTGTTGATATTTATGGGAGGTGGTGACCATTTTCCATCAGATGACCCGCTTGCTCGTTTGCCTCCCTCTCATAATAAAAAAAAAAGATAAGGTACTTACAAACTAAAGTTACAAAACACAAAATTAAATTCTTAACGCAAAGTAATTTTACTGGACTAACTGTACTGTACTGTAAACGCTGAAGATGGTTAACCTTTTCCTTACCTAAGATCCATAGTAGTAATGGAACCATAGTAATTGAAATTTTAACGTAAACGCGATCGAGAAGTATTTGGTGAAGTAAAACTTATATGTACTAAGCATACTGATACCTAACCTAAACTTCGTTTATTTTAGCATTAGAAAGGAAGTTAAGGCGATCATAACGTGTATTATTCAAAAATACTTTTGAAAATTAGTTACAATTAGCAAAGAGAATAATATGGTCATTCCATTACGTTCTTTGGTTTTATAAGTAAGAATACTATTTTTTTAAAGCGTTTTCTGTTATAAAGCTTCTAAAGATTGTTTACCTTTTTTCTAATAATAATCTAAAAATAATAAACGAAATATAGCCAGCCAGCGATAGCAAAACTTGTAGGTTTTAAAGGTGTAACTTTTTCCCGTTTCCTCACAAAAATTAATTACTTGCTTCAAATGCCCCAGAAAACTCATTTGATCATTTTTGTAAGTCTTAAAATTAATACTCGGAGTTTTTCTTTTAGCAGCGATAAGTAATATAATTTTTGTTCCTCATGGGAAATTTCGTATATTTTTAATGATATCATGATTTATTGGCAGAACCCTGAGGATCATTCTAACTCCCTTGAGTTTTTCGGTTGAAAAAGGCCGGAAAAGCGCTTCAGTACACTTGCATGTATTTCGACTGGTTTCTTCAGTACAAAAATCAAAATAACGGTGTAAATGGCGTTGCCAAGAAATACTATATATTCATTATTAGCCCTCACAAAATCAGGAATAAAATAAACATTATTAAAATTTCGGATAAGATTCCCTTTCTGCGTGAAAGATCGGAAGTTGTATAAATTACAATAAATTTTCCGTCAGCCATCAACGGGATACTGTATAAAAAGACTAACGAATATTGACGCCGCGGGAAGCGCGAGGTGACTAGCCAGGTAGGCGCTTCGGTAAATTAACTCCTGTAATATTTTCAGTCTCTTCAGCTATTTCGAGTAACGACCTAATTCTACATCTTTACATACGTGAAACCGCGTCTTTGAAACATTGCCTTGAGAGTAATTTTTTCGACGTGACACACGGCTGGAAAGCGTTTACGTTTTTACGAGCATTTAAAAATATATTCCTACCTATATCTCATCAGCATCGCCTCGACCTAAGAATGTGTCCCATAGCAGGACATAGGCTCAGAATAGACATAGGCGCCTCAGTTTCGGTCGTAGCTCCCACGCCCTGCCATTTCTAAACCCTTTTATTTTATTACACACAGTAAAATTACATCTTAATATGTACATAAGTCAGTTAATTAATTTATGAGAATAAAAATCGCCTCGTTAATGGACCGAAATAGTCGAAATAGCATGAAGGTGATAGCGGATAGATAAAACTGTTCAATCGTTTGGCATTGGGTGGCACAGATCTTTGATGTTAATCTTGTTTTAATGAATAAATGCTAAGTATACAAATAAGTTTCTTACTATCATAGATATAAGTTTTTACTGTAAATAACCCGATATGGATGTTTATCCGAAATAAAGCACCTACTTACCTAGGTATTTTTGATTTATATTCGTAGATAGACTACCTAGTAATCCTCGCAAGAAAAATCAAGTCTGGCTTTATATTTCTAAGATTATACACGCACGAACACAAAAACTTTCATATTTATATCTGTTACTATCTTTTGCCCGCGACTTCGTCCGCGCAGAAATCAAACTTATGTTAAAGCTTCTTCATCTCTTTCATTGAATAAAACAAAAATCCGGCAAAGCAAATAATCATCATCAATATTAGTAATAATATAAAAAATTATATTAGTATAATATAAAAATCTCGTTTATTTTCCATCCCGTGGGAATTACAACAAATACGTCCTTATTCCTTGTCTAGGTACGTCACAAAGGCAACTTCTATGCAAAATTTCAGCTTTCTAGGACAAAAGGTTTAGACTGAGCGTTGATGAGTCAGTCACTCAGTGAGTCAGGACTTTTCTTTTTAACCACCGACACAAAAAGAAGGGTGTTATAAATTTGACCGCTTCTATGTGTCTGTCTATTGCATCATAGCTCTTAAACGGGTGATCCGATTTGGATGCAATTTCTTTTGTTTGAAAGCAGATTTTTTAGGAAATGTTTTTAGATATGTTTCATCAAAATTGGTTAAGCCGTTTCAAAGTTATCAGCTCTTTTGTTAGCTGCGGAAGGGATAATATCTTAGACGCATAAGGGCATTTACTATATTTTCAAACATAAATTATGTAACCTAATCGTGTTGGGAACTTTTAAATTTTGAATTTATAGTTATTATTTATGTATAAATAGATATTAGTAGGGTTAAAGTGGCTAAAGCTAAAGTAGGTACTACATATATGTATAATAAAAGAGTATGTTGAAATACGCCGCGCCGTACAGTGATGGATCGAACACTAGTTTACATAGTAATTTGAATCTTAAAAGATTGTTTTTTTCTTATCTAAGTGATTGCTTGAATTTTTTTTGTATATGCCTCTGCAGAAGTTGGTAGGAGCTACTGAAAGTCTATGCTTAAAATCTAAAAAAGTGTCACCTACTTCTTCATAATCTCCGGCCTATAATTATACATCCCACTGCTGGCCATATGCCACCTCTCCAAATAAGTGGGTTTGGTTGGACTGCAGACTGCAGTCCATACACGTTAATGGGCATATATACGAACGTTCCAACCGCTTGATTTATCTGGTCACATTTTTTAAGAAATGGCTGTAGATTTTGAATCGGCTTTCGGTTATATATAAGAGGTCCTGTTCGACTGCCATATAATTGGGAACTGCACCAGAATCATCTGCCATTTTTTAGGGTTCCGTAGTCAACTAGGAACCCTTATAGTTTCGCCATGTCTGTCCGTCTGTCTGTCTGTCCGCGGCTAAGCTCAGAGATCGTTAGTACTAGAAAGCTGTAATTTGGCATGAATATACATATCAGTCACGCCAACAAAGTGGTATAATAAAAAATAAAAAAATATTTTTTTTAGGGTACCTCCCATAAAGGGGGGTGATTTTTTTTTCTCGACTAATCCTATAGTGTGGGGTATCGTTGGATAGGTCTTTTAAAACCATTGCGGGGTTGCTAACATGATTTTTCTATTCAGTGATCTGTTTGCGAAATATTCAACTTTAAAGTGAAAATTTTCACTAAAATCGAGCGTCCCCCCCCCCCCTCTAAAATCTAAACTGTTTGGTGGAAAAATTTTAAAAAATTCAGAATGGTAGTAAATATATCAAATTTACTAGGAAAATTATAGCGGCTAAGATTGCTTGGAAATTATGCGTAGTTTAAGAGTAAATAGTAGCCTAAGGTATAAAACATACCTAAACTTGGATGATTCCGTACACATACGAAATCCTTAGAAAAATATTACTTGATTTTTTTGTAATGGCTACGGAACCCTACCTTGTGCGTGTCCGACACGCTCTTGGCCGGTTTTTTTAAAAATGTGGTCAGATTAAATACGGACGGTTTAAACGCTCGAATCTCTACTAATGCAGATTGAGGACTTCACACGTACCATAGAATTGATTCGTAGGTATGCTTTCCTTCTCCAAAACGATCATCAAATTGATCAAATTAAGCTACCACGGCTTCTTGGCACCCATTTGGTTCTAAAGGAATAGGATCTGTGTTGCTTTGCCAGAACTGTTAATCTGCTACTGGTGACAAGTTGAGTTTCTAAATATACGACCCCCATTCCCGAAACAAATGAGGGTTAAGTGCTTCATTACCAGGTAAACCTAAAGACATTACTCTAAGTTATGCACAATAATAGTTACGGCCCCGAAACATTCCAGGGCGGCCCGTAAACGCAGAATCGATGTTCCCCACACGAGTTATAAACCGGTTTATGGCGTGGATGACGGAATTGTTATTTGGCCGGCTTGCTACAACGTAGTTAATGTGGTGTTTAACTCCCCGGAACGCACTTTTCCTTTGTCTTGTACTATTTCTAAATCATTTACTGTTGATGTTAATATTTTGTAATGGACGCGTTCCCGCTGGTTGTTTAGGCGCGAATTGAAAGCACGAATAAAACATTGAGACATTAACTTTACTTCTTTGATTTGTTTTTAGATAACAAAGACTCATCATTATCATATCAGCCAAAAGAAGTCCACCGCTGGTCAAAGGCCTCCCCAAAGAGTTCCATAACGATCAGTCTTTCAGTGCCAGCACAAAACAGAAAAAAAATTCTATTCCGTGGGTGCCAACATCGAAATGGTCCCAGCCCTCTCATTCTGAGAGGAGGCCTGTGCCCTACAGTATACGTATGCAGGCTGGGATGATAATGATGATGATCGGAATGGTTCCTGCGACCTTTACTAGATTGTCATGATACATATTAAATAAATATTGAGTTCACAGTCATTGTTAAAGATCCTTTAGGCTGCGTTCAGACCAAACCGACTGTCAGCCGCGGAAAGTGAGCGCGCGTTACGCAGTTCATTGTATTTCCATACATATTCACGTTTTCGTTCACACCGAACCGACAATACGCTATTACGTTTTTTCATATTAAACAATGGGGCTCAGTGAGCCTGCTCACATTCCGCGGCTGACAGTCGGTTTGGTCTGAACGCAGCCTTACAATTACAAAAAGCTAGTTTCACATGTGACAGTGTTTTAACTTCGATTCGATAGCAGCTTAGCTTAGTTGCACATAATATACAATTAATTCTAGTATAGTGAAAATAAATGGATCACTCACGTCTTAAAACTCGACATAGAGGAAGGGCTACGGATTAGCCCGAAACATGTCGAGTTAAACTCGTTTTAAGACGTGAGTGGTCCTTTTATTTTCACTATGAGTGAGTCTCACGGTTGTTCAATTCTAGTGTCTTAGAGGAATTAACTTCGTTTGACCTGTTAAGTGTTCCTTCAAAATTAAAGGAAATCAAAAACAACACGGTGTAGGTATACCTACGAATAAAACTTTTGAGCTATTGGCACATTTACTTTAAAAACAAAATAGCGAGAAAACAAAGCGTGTTTTGAACTAAGCGTGTTAAGTTTAAACATGAAACTAAGCGTGTTAAGGTCGCGGGTGAGCAAAGTAATTGTTTCAGTTCATTAATATGGACCTCCACAAAGTAACGCCTGATTCAATAAATTATTTAAAAGGTGTTATCTTTCAAACCGTGCTAAAATTAACACAAAAAGATGATCCAACTCAAACACATGGGACACTCGACCCTTTACTATCATTTCCATCCCACGGGCACCTAAACATTGTAATTCTTCCATATTTAGTTTTCATTGAAATTTAAATTAATTTTATTGTATTATTACAGATAGTAGACAAAGGGCACCAATCTGTATTCACCGTGGGAGGCTCGCAATTGTCATGGCACGGGCAGGCGGTCGTTAAAATTCTCCACCACGGCTTAATATTGTATGTAGGTACACCGACACCTCGTAATTTGTAAATAAACGTAACAAAATATACCCACGGCTGCGAATGCCAAATTAAGTCGTAAAATATAAATAAATTAATGATCATTACCAATTTCCATTTTCATGTCGACGGCTGGATAGCTCACGAAACCTGAGGTCGGATCCCGTGTTCACTCCCCGGCTGGGACAGATATTTTAATATTTAATCTCGAGTTTTCGATGTTTAACACGTATTTAAGTAGCTAATTATCTTTAAATGTATGTTTTGATCACTTTTGTACCTTGTCGCTTTCAGTCTTTAGGTACATAATTTCGTATGACTTTTCAAACATGACGTTAAAGTGACAAGGTACAAAAATTATCACTTATTTATGACGTTGACCCTACATGCCCATGGCACAAGATTTTCTTGGTTAAGGAGTAGGTCAATTGGTATCAATAGTTCCATGATAAAAAAAAAGGTTAAATTTTATGTAACATATATATTTTAGATACCTACCCAAGTACTTTAAAATGCAAAGATATACTAAAGGTAATTCGATTTATCAGTAAAACATTCTACGCAAAATATTGCCGTCTCAAAAGACAAGATTCCAGAGCAGCGACTTGCATAGTCTCTATTCATTTTCCTCCTCCATTTTCATCTCAGTGGTGCGCAATTTCGCGGGAGACTTCCAAATGAAGGCGACATAGACGAGCTCCGAGAGAAACCAATTTCTTACGCTAGACCTAGTTAAAAATTCCAGCGAAAAACATCGAACCTAGAACGTGGATAGCTATGTAACAGAAGGTTAAGTCCAGTTCTCTCATAAACCAGATCACGTGTGCGAGGCACATGTGGAGTGGAATAATGTATTTAAATGTATCACTCCTTGTGCTAGTAACGGGATTTTTCGTGCAGACTCTTTGTCTCGAACTAACACACAGGTTAAGGCTTGTTAAAGAATCCTGGACGTTCTGTTTCGATAATGTTGCTGACGTGTGCTTCATCGTTACGGGTTTTATTTTTATGTAACTTGCAAATCTTAAAATACAAAGTGTGCACAAAGTCGTTACAAAGTTCATAGCTTTTTAGGGCACGGCAGCATTTGTTTGGTTGTCATTACGTAATGCTTTAAGAATGACGACTTCGCACTAAAAGTTTGTTCCAGTGCCTCGCAAAAGTATGAATAATTTTATCGTACCACGTTTGTGTTATCTTCCATAATAAAGCGAAAGATTTAAACAATATAGTCCACGAAGTGTATTTGATTTTCTTTTCGAGCCCTTTGTACCTCTGTTTATTGAAATTTATGTGTGAAATAATGCTCGAGTATCGATGTTTAGCTTTGCTGTGAAGCAAACCTGCACACGCCTGCAAAAAATTCAATGGTATACATATACATACATATATACATAGATAAAATCACGCCTCCTTCCCAGCAAAGGGGAAGGTTGACTATTCGTTTCGACCTGCTACGGTTTCCCAACATTATTTCGCCTTTTCATAGATGCTCGCCGGTTTCAGGTACTCTTGACCTACAAGTTAAGTATGAAGTATCTTTTTCTATTTATTTTTTATTTTCTTCAACTTAATTTTTTTATTACTTTTACGGTCATCCCGTTAAACCATATATTTCAAACTAAATACAAACTGAAATATAGATGCACAGAAACCCCCCCCCCCCCTTCAGTCTGTTATAATCACATTAGGCAGTGATAAAGCGCGCATCTATGTTATGCCCTCTACCGAGAGACTTCAACACTCTTCAGTCTGTTATAATCACATTAAGCAGTGATAAAGCGCGCATCTATGTTATGCCCTCTACCGAGAGACTTCAACACTGAACAGACTGAAGTGTACGATGTATGGAAAAAATTCGTCGCTAACTTCTAGACCAGTGGTGGTGTAGGGGTAAGCACGCAGCACGGAACGCTGAGGACCTGGGTTCGATTCCCAGCATTGGTCTTTTTTCTGGGGTTTTTTCTGTGCATCTATATTTCAGTTTGTATTTAGTTTGAAACTCTTGACCTAATCTTTCTTCAAGATATCTCGAATCTTCATGGAAATTAATGGTGTATGCGAAGTTTCCAATTCGCACTGGGTCCGCTTGGAACTAAGGCCCAAACCCTCTCATCCTGAGAGAAGGCCTGAGCCCTGCAGTGGGATGTATATATTAGACTTTAATGATAATGATGATGAAGGTTATCAAAACTCTTACCCACTAGTTTTCCATCATGCACACTCTGACGCCGTTTAGATCTTTTACAAGTTAATCACCGCGATTTTGTTTAGTGCTATTAACAACCAGCTTCCTCGGCTCTTCCAAAATACGTACGCTTCATTTATCACGCTGGTAACAAAAACAAAAGATGCTTACCTAAAAACTTGCTACTCAAATGATGATTGATTAGTATGCTTAAAGCTGGTGAGGAAGTAAAAACTGCTCGCGTTAAGAACTTTAATCGCAGAGAGTTTGGAGTTTTACGACTGAAGTTGCCGGTCAGTTTTTGTAGCGCTTGGCGTTGGATTGGGAATCTGGTTCAAGAACATAAAAGTCATTTATTTATATGAGATGTTAAAGTACAATTAAAGTTAATACAGTCATCAAAAGTGCCTAGGGATATTTTTTATCCCTAAACAGTTTTGAACATTTCAATATAGGCATAATGCTGAGTCAAAACCTCAAAGACTCCATCCCAAGACTTTTTTGATGTGTGCATTGTGTACATCTATCTATGTTTATATAAAAAACCGGCTGTCTGTAAAGTCGGTTTATGGACGATAGTTTAACGTGACAACGTCATAACAAAACATTCAAAAAACAAAAATGAAACCAGGCGGTCACCCATCCAAGTACTGACCGCGCCCGACGTTGCTTAACCTCGGTGATCGGACGAACGAGAACCGGTGTTTTTTCAAATATCTTGAAAACGGTGCATCCTACGGCAAAATCAATGAAATTTTCATCCGTCCTATAATACCCCATTGGAATAAGTTTACCTATTACATTATTTTATTAAAATAAGTTAACTACACACAGTGGACTTAAATGATTTTATTGACATTGAAAATATGTCACATTCTGAACATATCTCATGAAATGTTACAAAGACGGGTGATTGGACAATTAGCGGATACCTTATTATTATTAAAATACTGACTTATATCAACCTAAAACTAATCCTTCTTACTAAAAAGATCATTATTATTATCTTTTAAATTTTACCCAATATCTCGACTTACATACAGTAGGTATTCTAACATCTTACTCGAGAAACTTCCTACAAATTGGTCATTAGCTATGACTGAGGGATATGCATGGAAAATCTGTTTCTTAGGTAAGTTTGTTGCCAACGTCTACGTATATAGCAAGTACACAATAGATTTGGCATCCGTTAAAAATATTCAAATCTGTATCGAAGGCATGGCGAACGTAGTTGATGATGATGACAATCAGATTCACAATAACCAGAGCATTGAACTTGAATCTCCTTATTCGTTATAAGTTACAAACCTATTGTAGTGAAATATACAGTCAAATTCGAAAGTAGCCGAACCTCTTTGTAGGTACTTCGTCACTGTCACTAATTTGAAACATTTCAAACTGTCCCAGTACGTCATTAACTGCGACAAACTATTACCCTTATTACTCCTCAGGGTGAGTTTCTCTTGAACTGGACTGTACGTGTCTAGCAAAAGCGGCTGTCAAAGTGACAGATGAAGAAACGTTTATGAGTAAGAGGGCCCATATCCATTGGGTGCCCTTATTACCCTTTACTAAAACTTCGTTGTCTATCAGTCTGTCTGTCACAAGGACTTCTCATCCGTGAAATTCTGCACTTATCTTATTTGATTGAAATGTGACTCAAATCATTGCCACAAGTACATCATCATCATCATCATCCCAGCCTATAAACATCTCACTGCAGGGCACAGGCCTCCTCTCAGAAGGGCCGTAGTTCCCACGCGGGCCCAGTGCGGATTGGGAACTTCACACACACCGTTGAATTTCTTCGCAGGTGTATGAAGGTTTCCTCACGATGTTTTCCTTCACCGTAAAGCTCATGGTAAATTTCAAATGTAATTTCGCACGTAATATCCGAAAAACTCAGAGATGCGAGCCGAGATTTTAACCCACGACCCTCTGCTTGAGAGGCCATAGGTCAAACCACTAGGCCACCACGGCAGCCACAAGCACGTTAACAATTATAATCTAAATCATCACATCAGCCAAAAAACGTCCATTGCTGAAACAGTCCTCCCCAAAGAGTTCCACAGCAATCGGTTCTGCGCTGCCCGCATCCAAGTGGTTCCTACGACCTATAACACATCGTCGATCAATCTTGTTGGGAGCCTTCCCACGCCAAGTCTTCCGATTCGCCGTCGGTTATACGAGCAATGTGTCCTGCCCACTGTCACTGAGGTCTGACAACTCACCGAGGACTGGTTAGATCAATTTACCAAAATCGTTATTTCCAAGTAGCAAAATTTCCATTCGCATTTTTTCCCAAATGCTCTTTTTCTCACTATGGTTTTTTACTGAAGCTTATTTTCACAATCGCCTTTTTCCCCAATTTTAATCGACACAGAAACGTATGGAGATTTAGGTTATGTTAAGTTTGCATCGGCCCGACGGGTCAAAAGCACACAGAAGAAGGAGCTCCGCGCGCGGAGCTCCGTCGACACTGTTTCTGTGTCAATTCAAATTGGGAAAAAATCGCTATAGTGAGAAAAAAGCATTCGGGAAAAAATGTGAATGGAAATTTTGCTAATAGGAAATGGGTATTTATCCGAGCGTTCTAACCGCCGTCAGTCCCCTGTCGCATATATTGAAGAAATGAGCGACAGTTAGCTTGAAATTTTAATAAATTGAAGTTGTATCACAAGCACACTGCATCGCTTACAAAAGACTTTCGTTCAGTGTGGCTTATTTCTTTAATATATGCGACAGGGGACTGACGGCGGTTGGAACGCTCGGATAAATACCCAAATAACGATTATGGTAAATTGCTCTAACCAGTCTCACCGAGTATGTCAGTGGCTTTGATTATCCTGTGGATCTCCTCATTTCTCTTTTTATCACGCAAAGAAACTCCGAGCACAGCTCGCTCTATCGTTCTTTGAGCTTCCCTATGAGGTCTATTGTAAGCGGCTACGTCTCAGTTCCGTATTTTGTCACTGGCAACACACATTTTGTCAAAGACTTTCATCTATCTATATAAATAACTGGTCCAAACTGGGTTGCCACCTCTCTGTCAGCCGCCATATTCTCTCATCTCCATCTCCCTTAAGTTTTAACAAGTGCAACGAGTTTATGCTGGTCTTGTAACTTCGTAAAATGGAGTCAATCTTCACTGACCCATGTTAGCCAGCACAAAAAATATTTATTTCATTTTGTATGAGGCCATAGTGTGTAACGTTGTCTCGCTGACATCACCAATTCTTGTTATTTACAGCTTTCAATTTGCTCCAGTTTACGTTCCGCATAATGGAGTCCTAGATCTGGTTATAAATACAGAGATTGTTAAATGTCTGTGTGTTATTTATTACTGACATTTAAGGAACTATGATTGATGGGTATTGCAGACATGCGTTTTGTTTGATTTATTATTAAGCAATATGTAATGTCCTTGGCTAAATATTTCGTCCCCATAAGCGATAATTATTTTGGCATTATCCCGTGAAAGTATCTAATAAACTACGAGTAAGGTACCTCTATAATCACTTCATTAATCTTAAGACCAGTTTTCTTCATACTTAAAATGCGTGAAAAACAAAACCCAATAATTAAATAAACCTCGTGAGCCCTAGTGTACTTTATAAAGTACGAATCAAGACTAATAATAACGGCCAAATGTACTACATGCAGAACAAATTGTTCAGTGAATTAAGAACCATAAGTATAATATTACCAGCTGTTGCCCGCGACTCCGCCTGCGAAGAATAGGGGTATAAAAAATAGCCTACGACCTATTCTCAGACCTACCGAATGCGGAAATAAGTTTCATAAAAATCGGTCAAGCCGTTTCGGAGGAGTTCGATAACAAACACCGCGACACGAGATATTTATATATTAGAGATGATTACATTGTAATAATTTTCATAACAAAATAACAGGTAATTTATTGAATCAGGCGTTACTTTGCGGAGGTCCATATTTAATGAACTGAAACAATTAAGTACCTACTTTGCTTGGGTGAGAAAAGTACCTAAATTGTTTCACTTCATTAACATAACAGGTGACGCTCGTCTAGGTGATAAACACTACACCTTAAAAAAATCAGGAGTCAGGAGAATAAATCTAATAAGTACCTACAGTTTGGTAGTTTATTCTGTTTGGTCTCGGTCAAATTGTTAGTCTGCTATAAATTTTAATACCTAAACTACTCTCATGTTCACTCTTCTACATAGTTAAAATGCGTGAAAAACAGAAACCCAATAATTAAATAATTAAGTATAATGTTTAAATCAAACTTGAATGTTGAAATACAGTTTTGATAGTTTATTTTGTTTGGTCTCGGTCAAATTATTATTAGTCAAATTCCTTCCTAAGTTTATGATTCGTACATGCGCTCCTAATGCGCTCTGTGGAAAATTCATGAACTAAAAAGTTAACGTGAAAACTTAACTTTCCCACAAGCTGAAAGCACCTGTTACAGTGACATCTGCCGGCAACCTGTTGAACTGGTGCGTCCGTGACGTAGTGAATTTAAATGCTGGCTCTGCTACGCCAACACGAAGTCTAACGCGATTTCAACAGATGGCGTTGATGTCAAAAATAGCAGTCTTATGCTTATGAGAGTTATAAGTTCTATTTGGTTCTATCTAACAAAACATATTTCGGAAACGAGCAAAATTACTTCGTATTGTATTGTACATTATAGTGATGATACACAAACAGGGCCCAAATGCATAACAAAATACAAGCAAACAGTATTAGTGCATTTTAATACAAAATAGCTAATAATAATATTATTAGCTTGTAATTTGTTATGCAATTGGGCCCAGATGTTAGTTATGCAAGGGTCACATTTACATCATTTTCTTAGCTAGGGAAGGTAGGTACTTTCTCAATTAGGTAGTTGCTCAGCATAATCATCAGCCAAGTGCAAGATTTAGAGTAGTACACCTATTAAACAAAGGATCCCCCCTTAGAAAGACAACTTGCCATCTGGATCCACAAGACATCCACAATGACTTAGTTACTTATACGACTCGCGAAAAATGTCAATTATTAAGAGAAAATTACTCTTGTACCTACTCGTAATTAATTTTCTCAACTAAGTATTCGAAAATTTGATTAAAGTAAGTACACGTAATTTTGTTATAAATAGACGCATTTTCACCGATATTTTTCAATTCATTAATTCTCATAAGATCCACTCATCAAATCCACAATGTGTGTATTTATCATGGACGTCATTTACAAATCAGATCAAAATTCATTTATAGCCTACATTCGTTCCACTGCAAGGCACGGGCATCCTCTCAGAACGAGACGTCTGTGGCCGTAGTTCCCACGCGACCCCAGTGCGGATTGGGAACTTCACACAAACCATTGAATTTCTTCGCAGGTATGTGTAAGTATTAAATGTAATTTCGCACATGAAGTCCTAAAACTCGGAGGTTCCGTGAGATTATTGTTATTACAAACAAATAGACAGTATTTCCGCATATTTAAATAATTTGGGTAGAAAGGATTATTCGGATTGCTCTAACATTTTTTCCAGAGATCAAAGGGGTAATCCTGCATGCCTCCCGCAACAGATGGTACCCGTCGGAGACAAGGTTTTGCGTCCAGGGCTGCCAACTCATCTTAATTCACATAACGATTAATTAAGGACAGCAAGTATAAACAGAAAATTTCAAGCTAGATTCTAAGTTATCAGGTTTTCACATTTCCTGTTCAACTTTATGTATTTATGTATAACTAGGTATATAAAATACCTACCATACAAGTTTTTGATGACTGTAAGTAGGTACTATTGTTGAATAAATGAAGCCAATCATATTTACTGGAAGAGAAATTCATGAACCTTAACCAAGAAACAAAAAATATGTTTTGGTGTTTAGTTTTTAAATAGGTCGCACTAAAAAACAGCGTTGGGGCTTGCAAAATTATGCCGATTGGGCCCCAATTTGTATATTTTCGATGTATGTATTTTTGATTTGCATTTTTCCTTCCAATTGTACTTTTGGCTAGCACTTTGCAGGTGTTTAGAAAGCGTCGCCACTACAAGTTTCTATGTGCGTACGTAATCGAGAACCAAAAGCTGTTTCACTAGCTTGTAAATAACCAGAAGTTTTGTAAGCAAACTATTATGAAACTGCAACACATTTCAAATGTGCGCTGTTTACGAAACGAGGAGCTAGTTTCAGCTTATTTTAGTTTCTTCATCGCTTTCTTGTTTGAAAACAATCGTGGAACTACTTGAAAGTCGTAGTTTGGAATGCTGACATTGCTTTTAAATAAAATTTCAAAATATTCATATACGTTACGTATACAGCTTAGTAACCGTACCGAATCAATTTTATGGAATCATCATTTTTAGGACGGACACCGGTCGGAATTCATTTAGGTATAGGATACACTAAAAGTCCATTTATAAAATGCACAAGTGAAAATTTACTTTATTCAACAAAGTCAGGCTAAATTGTGTATAAACCAACAATGTTTGTGAGTACGAATATAGTACCTACAAGCAAAAATAACACACATAAGAAAAACGAATACTTATTATAAGTTTATTTGGACTCTATACGACGATATCTATACGACCGGATAGCCAAGCCGCCGCGACATGACAACAGTGGTAACCTAGTGGTGTAACCTATGGCCTCTAAAGCAGAGGGTCATGGGTTCGAGCACCTCTGAGTTTTTCTGAATTTCCGTGCGGTATTACCACCACGTTAAAGGAAAACGCCGTGAGGAAACCTCCACACACCTGTGAAGAATCCAATGGTGTTTGTAAAGTTCCTAATCCGAAATAAACCCGCGTGGGAACTACGGCCTAAGCCCTCTCATTCTGAGAGGAGGACTGTGCCCTGTAGAGGGACTTAATATAGGTCATGTGGTTAGAGTACGTGACCTTGAGGTCCCGGGTTCGATCCCCGGTCGGTCGGTGCAAATATTTGAATGAAAAAATACGAATCTTGGTTGTAATAAGTATGTAGGTATGGTGTATTTATTTATATAAGTACGTTTATTCGTTGCCTAGTACCCATAGTACAAGCTTTGCTTAGTTTGGGACGAAATCAATTGATGTAAATTTTTCCATGATATTATAATTAGGATTAGTATTCACTCAGTTTGAGATTTTAAGAAGTACACGACATGTGTTATTTTTTGTTTGCTTGATGTGTGAGAAGTCCCGTGTATAGTAATTTGCACACACCTGCGAACCAATTCAACGGTGTGTCTAAAGTTTCCGATTCATAGTGTGACAGCGTAGGAACTTCAGCCCAAGCGCTCTCATTCTGTGTGTTTATCTCAGCCTCTCAACCTCTCTGCCCAGCACTGGGACGTATATACACCGTGAAATTTTAATGGTTGTTTTCCCGAAACGAGGTGATTCAGTATCGATTGTACAATCGATTTATAATTAAGTTACTATTTTGACTAGAGTCAAAAATCCAATTGTGAAAAACGAAAGTCGAAAATGACCGCAAACCAATAGTAGCTTCGTTGGTACCTAACCTATCGTATGATCGTACGCTACTTGTACCAACGAAGCGTTACTATTGGTTTGCGGTCATTTTCGACTTTCGTTTTTCACAATTGTATTTTTGACTCTAGTCAAAATAGTAATTATAAATCGATTGTACAATCGAAACTAAATCACCTCGTTTCGGGAAAACAACCACTAAAATTTCACGGTGTAGGCCGGGATGGCTGATACTTTTCAACCGACGAAAACAAAAGGAGGAGGTTCTCAAGTCGACGTGTATATATATTTTTTTTAATGTATGATCACGCATAACTTTTTACAGAGTAGTCCGATTTTGATGATTCTTTTTTTATTGGAAAGCAAAGCGTATACCCCGAGGGTAGTCCCACTTAAATTTGGAAATAATATTCCTACCCTAAAGGTAGGAAAACAGGAGATGATTGATTGTTCAGTCACTGATTGTATTATATGACCACGCATAACTTATTACAGAGTAGTCGGATTTTGATGATTCTTTTTTTATTGGAAAGCGTATACTTACCCCAAGGGTGGTCCCATTTAAATTTGGAAATAATATTCCTACCCTAAGGGTAGGAAAACAGGGGATGATTGACTAACTTTTTACAGAGTAGTCTGATTTTCATAATTCTTTTTTATACCTTGAAGTTGGTATTACATAAATTTGGAAAAAAAATTTACCCCAAGGCTGGGAAAAAAGTATAAAATAAAATCTTTTAACAAAAAAATTAAACCGCCGAAAAAACTGAAAAGCAAAAAATAATAATATATTATTTTTTGTTTTTCAGTTTTTTCGGCGGTTTAATTTTTTTGTTAAAAAGATTTATTTTTATTTTATTGTGTACTTATCAAAAAGCCCTTTTAACGAATGTCTAGAACTTTGAACTTCAATAATCACTTCGCGTTCCGATCCAAGCTACGAAACCATTCGGATTTCAGCGAAGTATCGTCTTTTATTCGAAAACTCCATGAGTTTCAGCCGTGCCCAACTGCCCGGTTATCTTTTGCGATTTCCACGATCTTCCCGGGTACTTTAGGAAATGTTAATTCTACGAGTATCTGATAAGACGAATAATTTTCACAGTGATACTTCGACTAGAGCAGTTCTAGAAGAGATCACAAGTTTTGTTAGTTTAGAAATTATTTATACATTTTTAAAGTTCTTTATTCATTTAATAATTTGTACGTACTTTATATGGTACAATAGACAGTTATTCTTACAATTGATTTGTTTTTTTATGAAGTAGATACGAGGTCAAAAGGTCACATACACGGGCGTATAAACTCAGTTTGGAAGCGCATACAAGCGCGTATTACCACGCCTTCTGCCTCTCGCGCAACTGTTGCAAGCGTTGACGCGTTTATGAGCTCGTAACTATATGTTTCTTCGTCATCACTTCACCACTACCAATTCGAGTGGACACGCTAGAATAAGCCCTTGTACGCCGGTATTTTGAAGCGCGAAATGTTGAGCGCGTGTATGTGCTAGGTACCTATGCCAAAATAAACGGACGGGAGCTGAAAAAAACGCTAATTTTAAACCGCCTTAAGTTAAGCTAACATTTTAATTAAGCCAAGTCTAGTTGCCACACGAAATCCCCATGAGATAGTTTGCAAAAGTGATAGTGGTCGCCCTCGTTTAATTTCTGCTCTGTATTGTCAAACTCATCCTACATTATAATATGAACCATTATAGCATCCTGTATAGAATATAACCCCCTGACTGTTTTTAATGATTCACAATTAGTTACATTACACGAAACGAAAACAGGTAAAGAAAAGCAAAAGAAAAAGATAAATATAAGAAAGGTATAGATAGAAGAGAGTAATCACGGTCTACATCCCGTTGCAAATATGTCTAATAAACATCTCTTTTCTGTCCGCACTTGGTTAAAATAGACAAACCATCGATTTCGTAGGTAATAAATCATTTAAGTTTCATTACGGATTTATTTATCTGCATAATATTTAGCAATAAATGTATGAATAGCACTTTATTACTTTCGTTTAAATTTCGACTAGATGTGCACACCCATTTCACGTGATCCACTTTATTCAGCGCATGCGGCTCTGTGCCAAGCGATTTTTTATAATTTTGTAACATTTATGACAAACATGTAAGGGGATTTATTATACAAGATAAATTGTGATTAACCTCAGGTTGTCGACACTTTGGCAGTGCGTCATTCAGTTGTGCTAATATTACACGTGAAAGGGAACAGCTCGATGTTTCGAATGGAAAATAACCGTCCCGAAACTAGAGAAAACGTATTTTTATTACAAACTTTTATTTAACTTACACTGTTTGTTATGTATGTACATTTTAAGTAGGTATACAAACAAGTATGTCGTCCGCTTCAAAATTTGCAAACAATTTTCCGACCACTTGTTGGTAAAAGCGGCATACTTACGCTAATTCTACATACACTCTTTACGAGTACCTATAACATAACTAACTGCTTGTCTTACGAGTAGGTATACTATTCAGCTATTTGGTAGTGGAACTCCTTGCCGATAGAATTAAGGGCCTACCGAGTTTTTCGCGCTAATCGATTTTGGGTGGGTGATGTCGGGCGTGGGGGAGGCACGATGGCTCAAGATAGGTTGGTTGGACTGCGCGTGTTTTTGGGTATTTTCATCTTATGACTAAAACAAATACATATTTTAAAAATGTAGCAACACTACGCCCTAGAAAAAATGTTTTATTTAACATTCAAAAAGTCATGACCTGCCGTGCAGTATTAGTGTCGTACTACGAATTTATTTTATTTTTTAGAGACGACTTTGTATTTTTTTTCTATCGAGCGAACTATAAGTAATTGTGTTTCGATAAACACTTGTTATTAGAGTGAACCCTCAAATATCTTACTCATGAATTTCAAGACTAAAGCTTTACTTGTAATGAAACAGCACGAGATTAAATTAATGCAATAAATACGCCAAAAACACGATAGGCCCTTAACCTTCCTATTTTTAATTCCATGCTTAGGGAGAACTATCTGTCAAGAGCAAGACAAGAGTTTATTTATGTTCCTATATGTTGCTGTTATCTGTATATTTGTGTCTAAATCTGTGTACAATCTGATAGTAAAATTCTGGTGGTCCAGCCAAAATCGTCCCACAGGAGGAACTCTTCAACGATTAACGACGTGACTTGAAACTTGATAGGTACCTACGAATAGTTGGCTTAGATAATAACGCAAGTACAGGCAAAAAGAACTACAATAAACAAAATACGGTGTCAACCAAAAATGTCATTTTTAACAAACTCTTGTTGCTTATCCCAATTTGTGAATTACTTGTTTCATCCAGAATATTAGGATAAAAGCTAACTGGCATTGATATGACAATAGAATAAGTACCTTTATTCTTTAGAATTCTTTTATTCCGTGCACGTGACAGCAGAAGAGGAAAGATGATAGGACACCTAATTAGGCACCTAATTAAAATTTATGGGAGGACTAAATAAAGATAATATTAACGCCTGGTCATATTAAGAAGTCAAAAAACTAGCAGAATAGATGGATACAAATGGTAATTACTCCACCGACAAGTAAACAAATCTTTAATTCCGATGATGGTGATGATGATGTGTAAAAAACTAAATGATAGGTAAGTAAAGTCAGCGAAAAAGCTTGAATTGAAAATGAAATTTTTAACAAAAACGTATTATTGCAATTGTCATGTTAACATTCCATACATCTGCCAAAGAAATCAGCGTGAAATTGGTTGTGAAAAGGTCCCACCCTAGTACGTGATTCAGTTTCCTTGACTGTACATACTAAAATAACTGTTCACTTCCCAAATAGAACCGTAATGAGTAAAGTTTCTTCCCTAGATATAGAAATTTCAACTCCAATACACACTATAACCGAAGTTAATTAATAAGGCTCAATATTAATCAAGATAGGTCGGCAAATATTATTTTAAGGGAGTTGTAAATACATAACACGTTCCCGTGTGAATATGCGTTAAGTGGGTAAAATCTAAGGGTAATATGGCTATGTCTTGTGAATAATGAAGGCAAATTGGGGGTAATTCACTAAGGTGCTTGACGCAAAGTCGGTTATCGACGTGAAAGGAACAACTGGTGGTCTGGTAGCAAACTACGAGATAGAGCCCGCGTCAATTATAGACTTCTGACTTAGTTTAGTTGAGATTTTAGGAGCTTCGTTACGTTCACAGAACTGTTATTCCAGTCATGTTGAAAAAGGTGAAGGTGAGGGTAGCAGAGCAGGAGACTATTTGGAAGCTAATGGAACTTTTGCAGGTTGTTTGGACCTTGAGCCTGTGCTAACTTGAAGGACGGGGGACATAAACCTTAAATTTTTGTGACTTTTTTCTGCATTTTGTTCTTATTCTACCTCTTAAATTAATATTGGCCGTTTGTATGGGGCCTGAAAAGCTGGTTCACTAACGAACTTTAAGGATACTAAATGCTCTCCAATATTGTCATGCAATGTGGTACTCAAAATATGTTTGTTTAGTTTATATTATTGAGATATTCCATGACTGGTGACACTTTTGCTAAAGTTATTTTCTGTTTGATATGTGGCCCGTCCATCTACCTCCTTTTTAGTTTATCGTGCAACTGGCGGGACATCCTGTATAATTTCTTTGGCTTTATGTAAAACGTGATTTCCTTACTACATGTCGGCCAACCTGGATCCGATATACGTTAGAGTTAGATTGAGATACATGGTCCCCACTCATAATCATAAGACTCAAGAAAAAAAATACGGCTTTATTTATAAAAAAAAAACTTGTGGGAATATCTTCTGCATAAGTACCTACATACTTTAATTAATTCTTCTCAACGGCTGTCGTTTTTATTACCTTCACTGCAGAAGGGACAGAATAAGTGAAATAAATAAAAATCGCCGGAAGTAAATAACTTGCTTAACAAGTTTTTGTTAAAAAATCTCACTTTTACAAGTATTAATACAAGCATTGTTTTACCTTTTCCTGAACTATCTTCCGAACTAAAGTTGAGTCGAAATTGAAGAGTTCCGTCCTATGGAGACGACCGCGACCAGACCACCAGACTTCCACTACCTTATTGTATTGTCACCGTACTAACATTAGCCATACCAAATTTAAGCTCAATTAGATACCACAAAGTCATCGAAAAATTGTTGGAAAATTTAGAAACCACGACATACAAAGGAATTTTCATACGAACATAATACGTTAAATAAAAGCTTTTTAAAAAAATATTTACTACCAGTCAAGTTTACATAGCATTAATTGAATTTGTAACAAGTTTAAGAACATGTACGCGACTATATTAAAGTTATATAAAGCGAAATCTGTTTTACATAAACATACCTCCTTAATGTAAAGTTCATCACATAACACAGCGATGTGGGCTGAAGTTTGATGGTCTTGCGAAACTTTTTGCGTTCCTATCCCTTTTTTACATACTTCGGGGTAAACTTTTGATCGGAATTAGTGTTCAATAAGTGGTTTTTAGATAAATCTGCATGTATATTATAGTGCCAGTTATACGAGACGTATTTAATTAGAAGCGGTACGACTTAATTAAGCTTTAAAGTGGGATCATAATAACATAGGTTTGTAGGCGATTAAATACAGTAATTAATATTTAAGCATAACAATTTTCATATAATTTAGCGCTAACTGTGTGATTAGATTACCCTACTAACAAGAAAGAGTTACGAAGATAAACGTATCTCAGGGCATCAAATCTCCACTTCACCATTGCTGCCTTTATCATTCAAATATCTTTTCAAATGCGAATACCACTTCATCGCTAAAATAGTTAAAAGGCAAATTAACAAAAAAGTTTTTGTTTCGTGTAAGGACTATTAATTATAAATGGCTATCAATTACCGAATCTGAAAAAGTGGTTTCTGATTAATTTTCCGAATGCACTTAGTAGAATAGTACCTATATAAAAAAAATTGTGGCTTCTCTTTACAAACTTTTACATTATTTTACAAAGAAACTTGGTGTTGGAAATGAAATCGGATTGCGGAATATGGTGTTACTTATCAGGTCTTCAAATTAGTTGGTGCATTATGTTCCGTCTTTTCCGACACGCATAATCAGTAGAAGAGATAAATAAATAATAGCTAAGTAATATAATAAATGGTGCACTCGTAATTATAAGGAACTTTTAAAATTAAGGGGGAATAAAAGATCCTTCTTTTGTAACGAGTTGCCGCTAATTGTCATTACATTGCGTCAAATTTTCGAGGAGTTCGTGTATTCTAATTCGAAATCTACAATCTTGAGTTTTAATGACAACATTGAGTGAGCCGATGAGCAGCATTTTAGTCATTTTACGTTCACTGATATCTACTCCATTAATTTTAAAGGGTTGGGTTCAAAAATAAACCGAATGTGCCGTAAACTGGGGTTACTTTGAAATGCGGGGCTACTTTAGAAAACAGTTTTTTACGCCGTGTCCTTATTTTTTTAGACCATCTGTGGCAGTGAAATAACTACCTTGATAAATCACCTAACTTTTTACGTCATTGGCTCAATCGAGCTATGAATATTTGCGTTTTTATAACCATTTTAAATCTATCAAAGTACCCCCAAAATTTCCTAAAGTAACCCCAGTTTACCGGTACATAAGTAACTAAAGATAATTTATAAACTCCTTGGACTAATAAAGTTCATTTTTATTCAGTTCATTTTGAAAAATATTTAAAATATTAGATACGTTGCTTTAATTATCTACTTGGGTAAATACATTTATCTATAAGAATAGTACATTATTTATTAAAAAAGGTATATAAAATAAAATGGAAATCGGGTTAGTTCTATCGACTAAGCAAAATTTAGATTTACCTCTACGAGTAAACTTGCTCGAAATTTTCTTTTCAACTCAATTTTATTACGTAAGGTTTACATGTGAGACCGCAATTTTCCTGGAACGGCAATCTCGAGAGGGCCTCTCGCAAAATCTACCTATCTTTCCGAATCGTCATGGGATTCGGTTGCTTACGGTATGTGATTATATGAAGGAATATGAAATAAAAATTGCCATTCTGCGGCGACTTTGAAATTAATGGAGCAACGGCTTTCTAAGAATTTCGGTTTAGGTCCATTTACGTAATACCTTCTTTGAGATAACGAAGGCAGCTGAACGAATTTGTTTTTGTTGGAGTTCATTCATTTGTTTTCCAGCCTTTTCCCCTCATCGTCTTAGTCAGACGCTTCCGCAGGTCTGGCTCGGGTTTTATGACGTTATCTGGCCATCAGACAGGCGGCCCCACTGCCAATTACCACGTTTTATTTTACTTTATGACAAAACACCAAGCTATTTTTTATTTATCTATATCCATACTAGTATAATATAAAATGTGGTGTTAAGAGTAGTTGTGTCCACATAATTACAATTATACCTACATTCAGTTTGTAGCCAGTTTTTAACATAGGTATGAAAAGCTTCATCAACGACATATTATTTACTGATGATATTATACAAGGTTAGGCGTCTTATAATTTTTTTATTCCAGAATATTTCAACAGAATGTTTAAGTTAGTTTGACTTCTCCTGTTAAGGTTTTTTAATCGGAATTTTTTATTCAAAACATAATCACGACTTTGAGGTGGTATACGTCGAACGTAGATCAATGTATGGAAACTAACCGCAGCTAAAAAAAAACATACAGACGTTTTGAGAACCTCCTCTTTTTTTTGAAGTCGGTTAAAAAGAGCTGATGACCGACTGTAAAGATCTTCGTAAATTGTAGCTAAAAACCATCTCGATCATGTCAGTTTTTAAACAAAAAAAAACGCATCATAATCGACCCATTCGTTAAGGAACTACGATGCCACAGACAGTCACACAAACAAGTCAAACTTAGAGCGCGCGCAGACAGAGAGCGGTCTGGAGCTCCGAGTTCGGCGTTCAGAGTTCTGTGTTTTGACCGCTCGAGTGTTCCAGTCGCCTGCTGTGTGCGTTATCGTAAGAGAAAGAGACTCAGTACATTCGAAAGAACACACAACTCTGAGAGCGGAACTCTGAACTCCAGAACGCTCTCTGTCTGCGCGGACTCTATAACACACCTTTTTGCGTCGGGGGTTAAAAATCCTGAAAAATATTCGCAATGTGTTCAATCAACTTTACCTAATCTTCTGCTGAAATATTCTAACTTGTTTTTGGAACATCTTGTATTCTTAAAAACTCAGAAAAATACTCTTCTGTTTCTAAGCAAAGTTATTAAAGAAACACTTGGAATTAAAACTTTTAGCTGAGCATAATTAAATCTTAGCACGAGTTTGAAAAGTCGGGGGTGATTTGTTATAGGCATAATTTGTGTCACATTTGCATCGGTAGACATGTTTTGTGCATAAATTATTTTATTATTAAATATTTATTAAATATTATTTGGGGGTTGAAATCGCTCGCGTCCTTAGGTTTACCCTCGAGACCCTACACGTAACCTCTGGGTGGTGGTAAACGAGCGATACAACTGCGGTGGTAGGCTTTCTGCCGTTGCTGGTCACCAACCTCCTATACTTAGGTTGAGCCAGGCCGCCAAGCGACTCTCGTCGTGTTTCGCCCTGTTGCCTATAGAAGCCATTCTGGAGGAAGGGTCTCAGCAGTTGTGCAGCACGCCCGTACCTACCGGTTACAGTGCCCCGTATTTGTTGTACGATTTGCACTGCTTGGGGACTCACGCAACACCGCGCTCAACTGCCTTCTTCCTGCTTATTCCTCTAAATTCAAGTCTAGGGTGAATAAGCATTTACTAGGCAAGCGTGCTTCATCGTAGGCCTCATATTAGCTTTCTATCAGGAGTGATTGTGGTCAAACGCGAGGCTATATCTAATATATAAAAATCTCGTGTCACGGTGTTTGTTACCGAACTCCTCTGAAACGGCTTGGCCGATTTTTATGAAACTTTTTTCTCTACACTCGGTAGGTCTGAGAATAGGTCTTAGGCTATTTTTTATCCCCCTTCCCCTTCCGTTCTTCGCGGACGGAGTCGCGGGCAACAGCTAGTTGTATATAAAAAATGGTTTGTTTAATGATTATAATATTTTATGATTTTTAATTTAATTTATGATCGTAAACATGACGCTTCGGGTTTATTTGGCCTAAACTTATCAAGTACCTACGTCAAGAATTCAAGACAACTTTGACGGATTAAGTATTGCATAAAGTTAAAAACAAAGTAATTTAAAGAAATATAATAAAAACCACCACGCTATTATTACAGAGGAGACCGAATCTCATTGTTCAATTTATATTATAGCGATTACTAGTTCAGCCAATGGCGAAAAGCCCGTGACGAATTCGTACGTGACATGGTCGTGAAATACCAACGTAATTACGGGCAAAGCCTCTTGCCGTTGGGGCACGTAAGACAGGCACATGCCTTCGTATCTCAAGAACCCTCAAATTCCCAGATGCCGAATCGATTAGATACCATACTTCAAACTTATGTCGAATTAAATCCCATGGCCATTCCTATTTATCTGCGGTCTGCGCTTTCAAATTTACCTATATGACTCCAAAGGCTGTCAAAACACATTCAGGGTTTTGACATTAGGTCGGTGGACCTTTCAAAGTGCCTGGAAGTGGGATGAGGGAATAACATGGACGCATTTCATTGTGTTAATGAACAAGTGGGGTAGACCTTTGCAAAGATTCCATCAGAGTGCGCTAGCTTAATTATCGCGGTCTCTATAATGTACACCTCACTCGAGTACAATTTTATTATTTAACGACCTCCATCAAGGGTAATGAAGGATAACTTCATTTTGTGACCGGCGACGATATTTTATGGAGTAACACTGTGTCGTACATATAATTTACCAGAGCTTTTGTTTTATTTTATAAATATAACATAACCTCTTATGCAGAAAATACAGGCGTAAGTATGTATACGGGATGGTTAGGTTTAAAAATAAAATTAAAAACAGAGCCCCAAGCAAATAGCACAAAAATAAAACTTGCCGTTTTTCCAGCGCGTTTATTGAGAAAAAAACACTTTCGTCCCTCACGTTTTCAATCAAACGGTAAGCACGAATGAATGAGCCAGCACGGCCGAATTGAGCAAGCGAAAAACTTCATGTAACCTAAGGGAGAAGGAAAAAGACAAACAATTTATCTACATTCTGTGGAAATTTAAAACTTTATGAATAAAGCAGCGACTTGCCCTAGTGGGCCGGAGCGACTCCTCGGCGAGCAAAGACGCGCGCGAATTATTAATTAAGGATAATCAACGCGAAATGAAATAGATCCAGTAATTAGTGACTACGTGGGTATTAACGTCAAAGGTGCTCCGAGATGCTTCCGCATTAATAGTCACGATACGCTTAAGTGCACTGTTTATGCAAAAGCTTACTCAAAATATTGCGGTAGACTGAGTAAAGGCAAATTTTATCAAGAATCTAAATTTATATTAAAATCTCCTCTCTTTTAACTGTTCTATTTCCGATATGAATACCAAACGACAACTGCAAAAGCTTGTATTATGCTATTCAGTGAAAGTTTTGTCTAAAATGAACGCAGTTGAATGAAATCAAATTGCTTACCCTTGTTTTTCACCCAGAGTTAATTGATGGAAAGAAACAAAGCATTTTACGGCTGCCGATGTAATTGCTTTGGGCGATTACGATTGATCGTATTCACGCCGGCCACGCGCTTTGTTTACGTCTACATTACGAGTACAATGTTCGACGTTTAACGTTTTTCCAACACACCGCAACTTGCCCCGACGCCGATTTTTCAAAAACCACAAACATTTCGAGCGGAGTAACAACCCACCCTCATGTGCAAAGATTCAATTCGCTTTTAGTTTATATTTTATGAAAGCTTCCTTCGGGTATTTTCCAAGACCGCTGTGTTTGTAGTATGTGCAAGTAACGAGCACTTGGTGCCAGAAGTTGCTTAACCTTCAAAAAAGCGTACGAATCGTTTTTTCGCTTGTTGTGTAGACCTTTACTATTGTTTCAAGGGGCAAGAATGACACGCACTGAGTGACCAGCGACAAAATATTGGCGTGTTAGAAATTCTGAAAGTAACGAGGCCTCGAACAAATGCTGTTTATTTCGACCTTAATCGCAAAAAGTACGAGTGTCATAATATGCCTCGTGATTCACATCCATTAGCAACTATGTTGAGTGAACCGAAACAGCAGAAATGTGGCCGTTCTCAAAACTGTATTATTTAAATAACCGTCTAGAAAATTATCGTAATTTATCTACCAATAAATTGGCGAAGTATTACGGTGTAGAAATACGTAAAGTATCACCATATTAATTAGGCTCGGCAGTAGATTCACGCGGCTTTTCAGAAAATGATTCCGCGTAGTGTAGTCAAGTATTAATGGCCACCGTTTGGACGGAGCGCAAACATTATTTACATCGTAAAATTAATTTATATTTCATTATTTTGATACAGCTGCGAGACTGCTCTTGACGGTTGGTAGGCAATAAAGGTTTATTGCAGAATGAAACAGAACTGAATGCCATGATTACACAGATAACCACAAAAATGTGATGGTTCTGTGTTAGCGAGACAGAACTCTTTGGGTTTATAGTGGACGAACACGAATGAATGGTAGTATTGGCGGCGGATATTTTTATGATTAGGGCAGAGAAAAATATTTAGTGCCATAGAATTAGTCTAGTTAGGCACCCTTTCAGACCAACGTGCCTCATGAATGATGTCATCCCCATGTTCTTCCAAGAATATTTAGGTCACAGGCTAGGCTAGCTCCATAAAATGTTATGGTGTCTATGTGGGTTAACTTACGTGTGTACAAAAAAAAAATATTAACAGTATATGTATACTTGTGTTTTTATATAAGGCATGTCTAGGTCTTAAAATTAATCCGAAATATTTCAGTAAATATTTGGGTTAGTTTGATTTAACACCCCTGTATTAAGATATTAAGATAAGTTACGTTTATCTTAATTTTAAGCTAAGTAATATTGCTACTTTTTAAAATAAAAGAATAGACTCCCTATCCTATGAGAAATTCGAAAACCTCTTTTTATTTGATCTCCGTAGTAAGGGATTTAAAGTAATTGTCTGATTTTTTTACGTCGTTGGCTTTTGGCATTTTCACTCATGATTGTTATACTAAACGGGACTTATCACGCTAACAATATTTACCTCGACGTTTCGGAAACATTGCATCAGTCGTGACCACGAGTTGACTCAACAGCAACAACAGCTCAACAACTGTTTTAGGCTTAAAAAAACTAAATTTCATAATACCTTATTCACTAATACCCCTAATTTTCAAATTACCATGGGCTCATAATACCTAAAAATACCTAAAATTTCAAATTTTAAGAGGAGACAATTTGAAATTTTAGGTATTTTTAGGTATTATGAGCCCATGATAAATTGAAAATTAGGGGTATTAGTGAATAAGGTATTATGAAATTTAGTTGTTTTAAGCCTAAAACCAACAATTGAGTTGGTTGACTTGGCTGTTGCAATGTGGCCGAAACGTCGAGGTAAATATTGTTTGCGTGACAAGTCCCGTTTAGTATTACAATTTAATTTTTTTAGGCTCTGCGTTGTCTTTCAGAAAATGACAAGTCAGGGTACTATGTTAAAATGTATGGAATAATTTCAGAATGTTAGCTCCATCTGTTCATAGAAAAAACACAATGAATAAAGTCAACAAAGCGATCTAGGGCCAGGTAGAACTCATACAATGGCTCCACAAAACATTATCTCGTTCGTTTGCGAATGAATTATATTGCCGCCACGCACGCATATTATGTACCCCATCCAAGATATACATGTCCTACGTAAATAAATTATCACATCAACTTGATGTGATATGTATTACGTGTGTTGTACATATAAATAGGGACAGGCCTGTACGAGATTATTTCTATTCAAAGACGCTTCTTGTTCATGTTTACTTTCGAACGTAAGAAGTTCTAATAAGTTTTTTTATAAAAATTTCATCTTTAACGCAAGCTTTTTTACTTACGGTACTTGAATATTGTATTGTCATCGGAACTTTATACGTATGAAAGTGGGTCAAATTTATTAACAAGATTAGAAACCAACAACGTTTTTCCTTACACACATCCGTAATATAAACATACTTGTATGTAAGTAATGTCCGTAACTTACTTACACAAATGAATATAATGTGCTAACAAATTAGGTAGGTATCAACATTTTTGAAGCTGATAGTACTCGGCTCTTGGAGTGTATTAAACCTTTTGGACGCTAGCGTTGTCTATAGACGACAATACAGTAAACACGATATTTAGTTGACAGCAAGTGTTAAACGCCTTATCAGTTAAATTCACAGGTATGACTATCTTAGGACAGAATTTGAATTTATTTCGTTCGGAAAATGAAAACATAAAAAGTATATAAACAGTATTCTTAATTTCTATTTAAAATTGGTAAGTATCATAAAGTTATTCAAAAGCGCCAAGTGAACTGAAAACGAAATTCTATGTATATAAATAATATCCTTTTGAAAATAAAGGGTCAAACAACTAGGAAGCCTTCTCCCTAACCGTACAATAATGGATACAAGAAGTTTTAAACTTGTAACGAGGATTTATATTAGGACAAAATTCATCACAAAGTTTGACATTATGCCCGAATTTGATAAAATCATTGAACTGATAACCACTCACGCGCTTTGAGCAACTACGGTTGCCAAATTTAAGAACCCACGAATTAATAGGAATTAGAAAATAAACAGAATAATAAATGAACATTAAATGGATGGTAGCCCGGAAACGCGCGTTGTCACAAAAGCAAAAGCAATTAAATTAAGCATCAGGTTTAAATGTAGGCAACATTTCTTCACAGCATGCCATTTAGTAGTTGGATCAAATAAAGTTAAGCAAAAAAGATTTAACGTATTTACCACAAGAGTACACCATTGTTTACAATCCCACGAGTATTATAAAGTTCCCAATCCGCATTGCAACTACGGCACAAAACCTCTCATTCTAGCCTGCAGTGAGACGTATGCAGGCTGGGATGATGATGATGATACTTTACTGTTTTTTTTAATTGCTCGGCTAGTTTCTCTGCGGTATCAAGGCAAGGATTACTTAGAAATGATGAAATCCGCGGAAGGACTAAAGACACCGACATAGCTCGAAGAATTTCCAGACTTAAATGGCAGTGAACGGGACACTATGGGTCCGAACGAAAGGTTCTCGAATGGCGGCCACGGACCGGAAGACGCACTGCAAGTAGGTCTCCAACAAGATGGAGTGACGACTTGAATCCCTTCTCATTGATAGCCAATGATTACGGTTAGAAGCAGCTTGCATCTACCGTGAACCTGTGGCATACCTATACTGAATCATTTATTGAATCAGGCGTTACTTTGCGGAGGTCCATATTAATGAACTAAAACAATTACTTTGCTCACCCGCGACCTTACAATAGTTACGTTTATGCAAGAAACACTATGGGGTCTATTATTAATGAACAGGTAAATTTAGTATCTTCTCCTTTACTGCGGCTTGGGTCGAATTTGAACAGTTAGTATTAATTAAATATGCCTTATAAATAAATAAACAAAAAAATTCAAGGTAGTTTTAAATATGTCAATAAAAGTTAATTTTTGTGGGGTAGTTTGAGAATAAGAAAAATAAAGTGGGTACTTGAGAAGTTACAGTGACAAGTTAAAACATTTGTTTTGGTTTGTTAGTTTAACGTTTGGTAGCATAGCATACGGTTGTGGTAACTCTGAAGATGAGCTCTGGTTGAGTTCGAAACGCGTCAGTGTAGCTTGGTGGTGGTGATGGTTGGGTTTATGTGATTTGTGTGTGTTCGTACAGTGTGGAGGTGGAGGAACTGCATGAACGCACATTTCTTGCATAAACGTAACTATTGTAAGGTCGCGGGTGAGCAAAGTAATTGTTTTAGTTCGTTTAGTTCTATACTGAATCATCCGTTCATCTCATTCCTAGACGTCCCACTGCGCTTGCCAGTCCCTGGTCTCCATTCGAGAACTTTTCCTCAGTAAAATATACCCAAGTATAAATACACCTCTACTAATAAGTAGGTGTTCGTGGTATCACGATGACGTGTGGATACGTGATGAATAAATAAGTTTTAATATAATAATGTTTGGGGCCGCGGTAAATGCGTTAGCACGGCGCGGTGGGCGTCTATTTGTGAAACTGGCAGCCTTGCGCGATGCAAAATAACGAACGAAACGTACGTGTGAACAAATTTAAACACCTTCCAATATTAAAATGACCCTTGACCATGTGAATGAAATCTACAAGGCGTTTCAAAATTAATCTTAACATACTAATATTACAAACTAGTTATTGCCTCATAATCCGTCAAACCGTTTTAGCGAGAAAGAGTAACAAAGATTCACACATCCATCCATACAAACTTTCATGTTATATTAGTGGGTTGTTGATATCATTGTATTGCACTCGTAAAAGGTAGTTAATGGACCGTTTAAAAACATTGTAGGCTTGCTTAAACCGTTTTTTGATTTATTTTTATTGTTCGACCAATATATCTAAACATTTTGATCCATTACTATTGTTACAAAAAAAAGAACCTTTCACACTGGTCTACCGCAAATAATTAATTAAATTTCATTCTTGATTATCTAAGAAGCAACAAAGAATTAGGATACTATTGCCTTAGAAATTACCTTCATTTGACCTGTTGAATGTCCCCTTAAAATTAAAGCAAATCAAAACAACACGGTGTATAACTTCCACAGGCTTTGTTTTCACGCGTCTCTAATTACGTCGCAATATCGGAGCATATTGCATTAAGTGAGTACCTATAGGAAATAAATCGACGCCACGAACAGTAGAGCAATTGGATTCCTGAAACGCTGACGTATTACTTAAGGGAGCTGGGATTGGAAGTGATTAATCGCATAACATGGCTCAAGTGGCTCTAGTATTGAACATATGCGACAAATTTTACGGCGGGCGGGGCGGCTAATAGGTCACCTGTCTCCAGCCTTCGTTAAAATTACGCAATGACACCGATGTCATCGAGCGTTAAATTAATAGAGTTGATATGTCATTTAATTTGTATGGTAATAAAAAACCGACGCACCATCGCGGTGATTACTACTCTCTAATTGGTCGGCCCATATACCACGATTGTTGTTATTATAGATTGACGATTAGAGTTAAGCAAGATAGCGATAAACGAATACTATGCAGACTGAGTCGCGGGCAATAGCTAGTGGTCAATATTTATGTAAACAGAAAATCAAGGAGATGACAAGACTAAAAAAGGTAATTTTCTAGTCACCGATGCCGCCGTTTTTCCCATGTTCAAACATGGAGTGTGAATTGAAACGCCAATTTTCAAACATTATTAAACCAAGATAATAAATCAGTGCCTCTCGGGACGTTGAGGAAATTGCGGAAAACGTTAAAATATGTCAAACAACTTTATTGTTTCGGGAATTCAGCACTAAAAAATAAAAACGGTCAACTGTGAGTCGGTTATCGTATGAAGGGTTCCGTATACCTAACCGTACCGAAAAAAACACGTTTTATGGGAACTCCCTTAAATTTTAACATTATTTTATTTTTGTTAGTTGTTGTCACAGTGGCCTTAATAGGTAATACTCACTCTACCTACCTTTGACGATTCGAAAGACAGACGATCACACAAACTGTCTTCCTAATAGAGTACCGTCCCGTTAGATATCCTTTAAAGAAAGAACCCTTAAAATGTCACCAATGCATTTGTTCTATGTATAATATTTGGTAGTGTGTATACCTAGTCAGGAAATATTCGTGAAAACGAATGAGATGCACAAACGTTTATCACGTGAGCGAGAGAGATGCAACAACCTAAAGCTTATTACGAACATAGTGTAGTCCTAGCATTATAAGTCTTTGTTATATTATTACAGAAACATTTCGCCACTCATGCAAGACTGTCAAACGTTATGAAGGGGCTAGTAACGGATTAAGGTTCTTGTCGGTTATACGAGCCTTTCATCGCACGCCCCGCTTCCACTGTTTTTGGAGCAAATATAACCAATAAATAGGTAAGAACAAGTATAAGAAAACAAATAATACTTCAAGTTTCCGGCTTTATGAAAATAGCAGCAAAATAATATTGAACTACAATAATTATTATTACCTTAATTCTCCACTTGTGTGCGACATATAATATATTTTAACATGCAAAACCGTCCTTCTCCTCTCCCACATAAGAGTGGAGTTCAAAAAGTTGGATACCTTAACGCCGGTAGTTAAAATTGGAAGGCAAGTTGTTCGTTGTGACACGAAAGTTAACCATATTTACAATATTTTATTCATGGTTAACTATAATTAATCGTCGTCTATTTTTTGGTTCTTCATCTACAAAACAACATTCAAACGTATATAGAGGTATCAAAGAGGTCACTTTCTGTACGGGGCTAACACCGCGGGCAATCACTAGTTGTGTAGTCACTGCTGAAGGAATCTTTGAAGCTGTATACATCAGTTATGCAATTTTGATAAACAACAAATTCTAAAGTAGGTTATGTAGAGTTACCGAAGTATACATTGCAAAACGCTTCTACAATAGCAAGATAATTCCATTGATTCCAGCAATACGGCAGTAGAAATAATTTTACAGAGTTCTATATACGGCGTTCTAGTGACGCCAACAAACTGTTTCACAGTTTGGCGTACTTAAATATATTGTTATGTATGTGCTAATATTAAAAAAAAAAAAATATATATATACAGAACCTCGACTTTTTAAGGTATAAAAGTAGTCTATGTTGCTCAGGGACAAATATTTTGATAGAACATTATTTTTACGAACGGTTAACCATTTGGTCAGATAGTAAAATAGTACCTGGGCGACCGAGCTCTGCTCGGGCAGAAACTCGGTACCAAGCGTTTTCCCAGAGATAAGACCAAGCTAGATCAATTTTTCATCCCCGAAAACCCCTACATACCAAATTTCATCGAAATCGTTGGAGCCGTTTCCGAGATCCTGGTTATATATTTGCGGGGGAGGGAGCGTGGGGGTATCAAAGGGGGGAAGAAAATTTCATTGATTTTGCCGTAGGATGCACCGTTTTCAAGATATTTGACAAAAAAACCGGAGTGGGTGGGGGGGTGAGCTACGTTAAACTATCGTCCGTAAACCGACTTTACAGACAACCGGTTTTTCTTGTTCTTAGCTCCCAATAGGGAACGTGCACATAGACGGTGCTGCCAACTGGTGTCATAAGGGTGCCATCAATTTGAATGCTTTACCTTGATAAGTTTGTTTTACTGTCCGCATAGTGTCTCTTTTGTCGCATTAGTGCTGCCGCCTATAGTTACTGCACGTTCCCTATAATACTTTTTCTCACAAAAGAAGAAACTTCGCTTTCTCATGAAACATAAACTTAAAAAAAAAACTAAAATCCTTAAAAAAAACGTGGAATCGAACCGAGGTCGGCTGGATCCGCGACCACCCGATTTCTACTGTGCTATTATGATCTGCTCGAAGCCGGCGAAATTTAGCTTTGTATTCTAATGCAAACAAAAATAGCCGGAAAACACGAGTAAAAGCGGTTTTCTGAAAATGAAACATAGCTAGATCAGTTTTTCATCCCCGAAAACCCCCACATACCAAATTTCATCGAAATCGTTGGAGCCGTTTCCGAGATCCTGATTATATATATACAAGAATTGCTCGTAGATAGATAGTAGGTAAATGTTGCCTAAAGAAGGTACGGCAAAGTTTGTTCCGGTTTATTATTCGTCTAGTTTCTTCTTGTCCATAATCCAGGAGATCATGTGACAAATGCGTATACGTCATAAGCTACAGGTCGGAACAAAGGCTGCGTGTATCCGGTAAAACGGTATGTATACCGGTATATTTCCCGGGTCTGGCTTTGACCCCTCATCATTTATTTCATCCGGTTTGCGTAGTCTACATGCCGTATTTTCTACGGACGTCAAATTACACATGTGTCATAGCCCAGTCCCGCGAGAATAGATAACAAATGTTGGGTATTGATCGACAAAGACAGTGTAATCTGTGCCCGAAAAGATTTGATCGCTGGATAGTACAAGAAAAATAATAGTAAACCATTTGCCACAAAGCAAAGCTTACATAGTGCCCATAGTAGATAGATATAAAACGGCTACTATGCATTTAATGTAATATGTAAAAATTAACAAACAATGGTATTAAGGTTGTACACTACAGTGACTTTTCATTACGCATATTTTAATTCAACTCGTTTTTAATCTCATTACGTTAACAACCAACGCGTATAACGGGTACGTGTTTAAATATCGAAAGTTAATACCTATATCAATATAGAAAAGATTTAACTAAATCCATTATTGTACCAATCCTACAAGTAATTGTATAATAGCCTTACCACTGACTTAAAGTCCATATTTGGTATTTATCGAGTTAATTATTTTATGATTTAAATGATAGTTTAAACTACTTGTAAGAAATATGTACCATTCCCACCAATTTCTCAATTATGCAATATCTTATAAGTGCAATTTAAATGGTTTTCATTAAAAGTATTATGTTTGATAGATTCTGATTTTGAAAAGGATTATATTTCATAGCTTTTATGTCCGTCACAATGAAAATAATGTTATGGAAAGAAATTGAATTGAAATAAATAAAATAGGTACCTGTCTAATACATGAGGTCCTTCTTCTCGACGTTACTTTTACCAAAGACAGCTAGACAAAAACATATAATATTGTTTCTAAGCAAATAAAACGAACCGGAGACTATACAATACTGGATTGGACCAGAATATGGCACATGAAGCCGTCGTAATGATAAATATTCCAGTTATGTTTCATTGAGAGTGTCACATGATGCAGAACAACTCGTATAGATCCATCTTAAATTAGTATAAATAACCGCAAATTGATGGAGTAACTAAAAAATCATCATGAATAAAAGACTGGCATACCATTATAACTACATCCTTCGACCAGTGTCGACTCTTTGCTTGAATATTGAAATCGAAAATTACTACGGAAGTTTAAGTTTTTCACCTTGTTCTCCATGAGTCTACAATGGAATCCATAATATTCTTTCTCTTATTTATTTTATAAAAACCATAATAACTTTCATCATAATGATCTTTTGTCATAACGACTACAACACATATCAGGGTATTAAGAGCATAGGTAATGTAAAATTATATCTTATGATGATTAGGACGTAAAAAATTATGGCAAAATGATATGTCGAAAGTACAGACATTCGATTATTATGGATCACGATGAAGACCAGTTCTTCACACTGAGCTAAAATTTACTACTTATTATACTTACTTAGATGGCTTTGTGTTGAGTAAACAAATCCGAATATCAAATAAATTGATGGATAAGGGTCACCATCCAACTACCTGCTTCAGGATAATGTTAGTGTCAATAAATTATATACTAGCTTTAATCCGCGGCTTCGTCGCTTGGACAACGCCATCTATTTTTTGCAGATGAAATTAGCACACCATCTTAAAAGCCGAGGTTTTTATTTCATGGGAAGTCACGGAACATTAAGTATCGTAGTTCTCAATCCAGATCCTTGTCTATCTGTACGCCAAGTTTCATGTAAATCAGCCATTATTGCGTGAATGACTAAAAAACATTCAAACATACTAACATCCATATATCATTATTATCAGTAGATGACAAGTCCGATGATTTGTAGCCTTATATTTTAAGAAAAGGACTCAACACTCGCCTTCTATACAAATGGAATGCTTGCTAAGATTGCCGTTTGTATAATTAATTACCTGAATTTAAACGGCCTTAAAAGGAAATGCATGCGCAGCCATTCCAACAATGGGTGATATTTCCCTCTGTACATGTGTGTTTGTAGGAATATTAATGAAACTCGACAGTAACTCGAAACATTTAACATGTTTACCAACATTTTGTTTACTTGTACAGACGATACCGAGCAAAAATAAGGAGTGGACTCTGTAAATAATTTTTATAAAAAACATAGCCGTTATTTTTGCTCGTCAGTATTACATGCTTCATTAAATTCCACCTTAACTTCTTGGATATTAAAGTTTATCCAGCAATAAACATTGGTGCTAAAACCTTTTTACTGTAACACCGTTGTTATACGAGTATTACGCGGGATACGACACAGTGGGCACGGTATGTACGGTTTTAGAAATCTTTAGGTAAATACGTTACAAACAAATTTTCTGGGAAACCTTTACATTTTTATATGAGATCGACTGGATCGGCGAGGATCCTAATACATACTATTAGCATTACATTATGCGAGTAAATAATGTAATGATAACAGCCTCCGTTTTTTCTGTCGAGGTAATTCGAGATACCTAGGTTGTTTTCTAAAACCAATTACGTGATGTAAATTTGGACCGTATTTATTGTTCTTTTTTTTAGAACTATGTTCAACACAGTTTGTTAATAAATCGAGTATGTGGCTAAACTAAGGTCAACGAGAAAAGATAAAGATAAAGACAAATGAACTGAAACAATTAAAATAATGATAAAGACAAAATAGCGAAATACAAAATTAAATAACGACATATCAAGCAGGGATAAAGTATATCTTGTCTCCTTGATTTTGCTTTAGACAAAAAGGCGAGCAACTCCCACAAAATAAAAGCTTTTGGACTTGTATCACTCAAAAACGAATTTTAGCTTATTTTACTTTGTGTATGATACAACACTTCACAACATGAGTTGACTCGAGCATAAATTGCTTAGCAACTGAGTTAAAGTAATTAAATCACAACACTTGAAATACTTGATATTGAGTAGTTAGTGGCCAATTGTGGTCTTCCTCATCAGTTCCACTCCACCAAATGAAGATTTTCAAGAGTTTGCTACAACATATAACCACATCTCTATAGGTGTCGATACGCTATTTTGAAGAGTTTCCTCGATTTCTCTGGGGTTCACTCATCATTTGGTTTAAAGTCCGGAGACTTTAAACCAAATTAAAAGTGTTCCCTTTCCAGCGAAAAAAAAACATGTTTCATAACGATTTATAAATGACGGAGTGCTAAAGTAACAAACATAAAAAAACATACCTACTACTGAATTGATAACCTCCTCTTTTTTGATGTAGGTTAAAAAAGATTAACATTTAATTGTGAAAATGTCAACCACTATCAGGTGCATGACTACCAAAGTGCGTGTTTTTAGGGTTCCGTAGTCAACTAGGAACCCTTATAGTTTCGCCATGTCTGTCCGTCTGTCTGTCTGTCTGTCTGTCCGCGGCTAAGCTCAGAGATCGTTAGTACTAGAAAGCTGTAATTTGGCATGAATATACATATCAGTCACGCCAACAAAGTGGTAAAATAAAAAATAAAAAATTTTTTTTTTTTAGGGTACCTCCCATAGACGTAAAGGGGAGGTGATTTTTTTTCTCGACTAACCCTATTGTGTGGGGTATCGTTGGATAGGTCTTTTAAAACCATTGCGGGGTTGCTAACATGATTTTTCTATTCAGTGATCTGTTTGCAAAATATTCAACTATAAAATTAAAATTTTCATTAAAATCGGCCGTCCCCCCCCCTCTAAAATCTAAACTGTTAGGTGGAAAAATTTGAAAAAATTCGGAATGGTAGTAAATATATCAAATTTACTAGGAAAATTATAGCGGCTAAGATTGCTTGGAAATTATTTGTAGTTTAAGAGTAAATAGTAGCCTAAGGTATAAAACATACCTAAACTTGGATGATTCCATACACATACGAAATCCTTAGAAAAATATTACTTGATTTTTTCGTAATGGCTACGGAACCCTACCTTGGGCGTGTCCGACACGCTCTTAGCCAGTTTTTTTTTTATTTTTTCGCGCAAAAACGGCTAGACGAATTTAGGTTAAATTTGGTAGGTATGTAAGTAGCTGGACGGCTAGAATAACACAAAACCTATTTTTTATCAAAATAGTCCCAAGGGATTCACTTAGAATCCCAAAGTTTCAATTGAAGGGCCTGCCTGCGGGCTTATTGTCTAGCGTTTCTGACGCTTGCCTTCGCAATCACTATTTCTTTCTGCCGAAAGGTATAAAGTAATGACAGAAAAAAATGGTGAAAGCGAAGGCAAGCGTCAAAAGCGTTACACAATACAGCCTCAGGTTTAATGGTTAACACGTGCAAAGCCACAGGTAAAAGCTAGTATTACTATGATAGTAATCACCTAACAGTCCGAGCTTGATCTCGTTAAGAGCGTAGCACAATTTGGCCGAGTTTATTATGTTACGAGTTACGCCGTTAATATGGCAAACACAGTAAAAACGACGACGCCCCGTAATCGCGTGAGTCGGGATAACATTACGGATACTAAATAAAAACAATGTCGTAAAGGAACATCGATATAAGGTATTATTAGTTTATTAGTCTTTTAGGAGACAGACACTTACGTCATACCAAAGTCGTAATAGGTAAATGGGCATTTTTCTATTTTTCGTTATACCCAAAATTAAGAATGTTAACAGGGAGTTAAAATTTGTTCGTGGTTACGCACTTTTTCAAGTCTTTACAATAAAAAAAAACTTAACAAAACGGACAATTCTTCACTTCTTGTTATACATTATTAAACTTGTCCGATTTGTTATGTTTTTTTTATTGTAAAGACTTAAAAAGTGCGTAACCAAACGAACTAATTTTAACTCCCTGTTAACAATTTCTTAATTTTCGGTACAACGAAAAATAGAAATGCCCAAATAACTTTTACTGGCTTGATATCTTACTTAATATTATAAATACAAATTCCCTAATTAAAGAAGTGCAAAAGCGCTTGGTCGACACTACTGGAGACCAGGCAGCTGTCTCTCTCAACAAATCGGCATAGCCATTCAACGAGGTAATGCTGCCAACTTTTTGGGCACCATGCCACGGGGGCCATTTTTTAAATTTAATTTAGTATCGACTTTTTTTTATTATTCCTGATTTTAAAAAAGGAAAATTTTATTTATCTCGCAAACCACGAGACTTACTATAAATCCATTTTAGGGACCAGCCTAAAGTGCCTTGTCGGTGGATAGAAGCTTGTCCATTATTTACTAGGCACCTTGTAAGGTAAACGTACCAAAGCTCGACACCTCAACGCCCAGTGTATGACACCCATCTGTCACCTCTCTCACTCATCATCATCGCCATATCAGCCGAAAGACGTCTACTGGTGAACATAGGCCTCCCCAAGGCTCCCCAAACAGATCGGTCCTGCGCCACCCGCATCCAACGCGTTCCCGCAACCTTAACCAGGTCGGCGCTCCATCTTGTCGGAGGCCAACCTACACTGCGTCTTCCAGTCCGCGGACGCCACTCGAGGACCTTTCAGCCCCATCGGCCGTCAATCCTCTCTTACTATGACATAAGATTGAAGTTTCCATGTATTGGGTCAGTGTTGAGAACAGGGGCGTTTACCGTATATATTACTTTCTATCCCAATATTGCTACGGGATCGTGTTTTTTTAGGGTTCCGTAGTCAACTAGGAACCCTTATAGTTTCGCCATGTCTGTCCGTCTGTCTGTCTGTCTGTCCGCGGCTAAGCTCAGAGATCGTTAGTACTAGAAAGCTGTAATTTGGCATGAATATACAAAGTGGTAAAATAAAAAATAAAAAAATATTTTTTTTTAGGGTACCTCCCATAGACGTAAAGGGGGGGTGATTTTTTTTTTCTCAACTAATCCTATAGTGTGGGGTATCGTTGGATAGGTCTTTTAAAACCATTGCGGGGTTGCTAACATGATTTTTCTATTCAGTGATCTGTTTGCGAAATATTCAACTTTAAAGTGAAAATTTTCATTAAAATCGAGCGTCCCCCCCCTCTAAAATCTAAACTGTTAGGTGGAAAAATTTGAAAAAATTCAGAATGGTAGTAAATATATCAAATTTACTAGGAAAATTATAGCGGCTACGATTGCTTAAAAATTATTTGTAGTTTAAAAGTAAATAGTAGCCTAAGGTATAAAACATACCTAAACTTGGATGATTCCGTACCCATACGAAATCCTTAGAAAAATATTACTTGATTTTTTTGTAATGGCTACGGAACCCTACCTTGTGCGTGTCCGACACGCTCTTGGCCGGTTTTTTACAACTTAAGACCATGATGTTACTCTCGAGAATCCCCACAGGAATTTTGCAAAATCCGAGAACTTCAATTCGAATGCGAATAATAACTACACAAATGGTTAACGACGGGGCAGCTAAAGGGTAATGGTTGAATAAACAAACATGTAAAGTAACGTGCATGACGTCAAACAATTAGGCGAGTAATTGATTCAAGGAGCCAAACATTTCTATTTCACTGTTTGTCAACCTTATTGTGATTTGCGTTGTCGGAGCCATGGGGGCTGATTCGAAATTTGAAGTTCGTATCGTGCTTTCTCTTTCACTCTTCTGTATGCATAGTATAAGTTTTACTTCGCCAAATACCTCTCAATTGCGTTTATGTAAAAATTTCAATTCTATGGAAACATGGACGCGCGCGCGCGGAGGCGCTGTCCATGTTTCCATAGTAATTGATTTTTTTACGTAAACGCGATCAAGAAGTATTTGGTGAAGTAAAACTTATACAAAGCATACTGTTTAATAAATACCAATAGTGTGAACGGAACCACACGAAGTTCGAAAATCGGATTTCGTAGTATAAACCTGTTAACGTCCTCAAAGCCCTCTCTGTTGATACAGCTATATTGGAAGGTAGTGTCACAAACGTAGGTTTCCAACAAATCAAATTCTTATATTTGTTGCGAATCTCAACAAATAGAATCGTATCCAAATTATATTTACTTACGTTAAACATTAAAAGGCTGTGACCAAGAGAAATAGGCATAGAGACATCATCATACTTACCAATCCTAAAGCGCTATATACTTATTTTATTTATTTATGCTCAAAAAGGTACATAGTTTTAGTAACATTACTAATTTCGCCAAACTGTAATGTTCATTTATGGAATACTGCGCATACTTTAACATCAGTTGGAACTTGCTTAATTTAAAAACTAAACTACATACTTAGATAAAAAATAAAATAATAAATAAATATCATGGGACAATTCACACCAATTGACCTAGTCCCAAAGTAAGCTTAGCAAAGCTTGTGTTATGGGTACTAAGCAACAGATACATTATACATCGCTGCTTCTCATGAACACTGTCATAAAACAAAATGGAGCACTTCGATTTCAAATCTTACTAGTAAAAGATATATTATTTAATGCAATATAATATGCTTCTATTTTTCCTTCCAGCAGTATTAAAAATAAATTGTTGTGTCGTATCAAGTGTCCCATCATATGTCCACTCCTACAATTTATGGTCTCCTGTAACATGGTAAGAACCTCTTTGTTGGTTGATTACTTGATTTAATTCATCCATCTCCATTTTGCCAATGGACATTTACGAGAAGGAAGCGTTTGCAATTGTGTATGTGGTTAGTATTCCGTTGTTCGCTTAATTTTCCTAATACGACCTGTTAAGGAATGGAATTCGCTCCCGTCGTCGGTATTTCCAGATAGATATAACCTAGGGCTCTACAAAGCTAAATTAAATAGGCTGTTACTGAACCAGTTAGGTACGCCTTTGGTCTCATCTGCATTTTTCATCAGGTGAGATGATATGGGTCAGTCGCTGGTAAGTGTTATGTATGTACTTACTACAATTTTATTATACAGGGTGAAATTTTAAACGTGGTACAGGATTAGTGTTTCTAGTTCAGCTGTTCAACTGTTTTAATTAGTCTTATTTAATTTGATGTGTCCATACATTGAGTTTGTGATTTAATTTCAACAAAGTATCAACATCCTGAATTTTATCAGACTAATTTTAACAATTGAGTTGATGCATTATATTAATCAGCATTAACTGACCAGTGATGGTGTAGGGGTAAGCACGCAGCACGGAACGCTGAGGACCGGGGTTCGATTCCCAGCATTGGTCTTTTTTCAGGGCTTTTTTCTGTGCATCTATATTTCAGTTTGTATTTAGTTTGAAATATATGGTTTCACGGGATGACCGTAAAAGTAATAAAAAATGAAGTTGAAAAAAATAAATAGAAAAAGATACTTCATACTTAACTTGTAGCATTAACTGAGTTATTTACACTAATTTAGTATTAAGTTTCACCTTGCATTCTGGAAAATTATGTGGTTAAGTATTACCGATACGGAATGTACACGTAATTGAGTGCTACTCGTTGGTTGGTTAGTGATGAGATTTAAAGCAGGTTGATAAACGTTAAATAAAACAAAACCATAGCGTAATTATTCCGCCGCAAAATCAAAACAAACAAGGCGAGAGGGATCCGTTACAAGAAATAATGTCACAACAGAACATTTCAACAGCATAACTATTACAAATTTACACACCAAGAACTAAACAAAAGTTGTCTTCAGATACAATTCAATCCAGTGCTGTCCAAACTCGGTCCATTAGTCAAACGTCGAAACTTCAAAATTAAATTTACGCCTCCTAACTATAAATAAACAAGAGATAGTTGGTTACCCACATCTAAAGCAAATTAAGCCACTGATTGGAACATTGAGGCACAGTCATTATCAAAGAAACGAATCTTTGACGAAATATTTTCTTTACGAAACTTGATTGTCTTACAAATTTATATTTGCATCCACTAATTTAACAACGTGGTAACACTTTGCGTGTATTTTTTAATTTGGGGGTAAAGTCACTAATACTGTATCGAGTTTTATATTTCTCTCACTATTACAAAATTACACTATTCTAGGTTATCAAAGACTACATTTTAATCCGCAGTACAAAGTTCCCGTGGATTACAGACGAGCTGCGGGCAACAGCCTATAAATATTCGATGTCATAAAATTGATTCCTAGTATTTCAGTGGTTGCTGGACAAGTTTGGTTGGATAACGTTTTAAGGGTTGTTCAGTGAAATTTTTGATTTAAATGTAATAATGCCTTTGCCGCGGTTGGTAACAACGATCAATATAAAGAAACTCTCGTCGACTTCGATCAAAAATTTGTAACAGATTTTACATAAGAACTGAACTTATTTAAAACTATACTTATTGAAAACTACTATACTAAACGGGGCTTATCACGCAATAAATATTTATTTATTTACCTCGACGTTTCAGTCACATTGCAGCAGCCGTGGTCACGAGTTAACGTAGCGAACGTAACGAGTTAGTTGAGTTAACTCATGACCCCGGCTGCTGCAATGTGGCTGAAACGTCCAGGTTAATAAATAAATATTTATTGCGAGATAAGTCCCGTTTAGTTTAGTAATTATGAGTGAAAAACACGAAAGTTTAAAACAATATACTTATTGAAAATGCCAGAAAGGTAACCAATAACTTAAACTTAAAATTAATAAAATCTGGAAAAAATACACAAATAGTTCCCCCTGCGGCATGAATCCAAAGACGCTGCAGCATTTCCTTGCTGTATAGTTCTGCTGATGAATTATGCGAGGAAGCTGCCAACTCTTCGTGATTCTTCGTCCTCTTTGTAATTATTAATATTTTTTCTATTTGTGTGTTTAATTACTTTGTATGCATATTAATTACTTAGGGTTTGAAACTTCCCTAATCATGTGCTGAAAATGCTGAAATAAGTAAGTATTCCGGATTCATTTTAAAACACTTTGTACATTTGGAAAATGAATTAATGAGATATGCATGACAACACATTCCTTTTCACTCTCCTTTATTAATCATGTCACTGACCTTTACATTAATTGTAGCAAGTTGAGCCTTTCAGTACTATTATTTTGTTACAAGCTTTTCTTTAACGGCACTTGTTGGTTATAATATTATATTTCCAATAGTCAGATCAATTTTAAAATAATATAATATTACATATTATGCCACTAACACAGTGGGACCGGTGAATCCGCCAGTCATAAGATAGACTTCTGAGCTTTTCAGAAATTAAAAAGTTATATGAACGTGGGGTCTAATCGACAATTCTAATCTTTCTTTTTTTAAACAAAAATAAATTATTTCAAATTTCAAGACAACAAGGCCTTAAAATGAGCTGGCAACGTATTCTAAATTGTAATAACATTCTCTGTTACAAATAAGAATACATTTTTAAGGGGAGGCAACGTTGCATCATCAGGGTAAATTCAATATCTCCCAAACCAAGCCAAACCGACCTGGCTTTATACTACATTTACGGCTTGAACTAACTTGAAGAGTCTATATTTTAAATCTGTCGGGTTACTTGTCAGTTACGGTGTATACATATATAGATTGTATACCACGCAAGCAACCCTAAAATTGAACAATTTAATGTTTTGCGTTCGTTCCAGTCTGTAGTGTGCTGGGCTCTCCCATACCGCTGAGGATTCTCGTAATGTGCGCAATAAACGTTTTACGATGGCAGGTGACTTAGTACCCTCCGTCAGCGTATACGACTGAGCCGGCAAAGTGCTTTATCGTATTATCTGATGTAATTTATTTAATAATTTATATTAAATTAAATTAGCATTCATTTATAAATCACGAATATTTCCATACTCTACTAATAGAATCTACCCTAGAGTTAAGTATACGCCGTGTTTTCTTTAATATCCGTTAACTTCGATAAATGGATTGCTTACTTAGTGCACCGTTAGCTCACTAACCCTTTGGCTAAATCACCGACGCATCGAAAGAAACAGTTCGATTACTAATACGAATTGATAAGAAATGGACCATCCCATCTCCCATTGTCTGTATTTCCAGATTGACTCGTCTAGGTTAGGGTGAATAGGTGTTACTGATCATATGGGTAAATCACTGGTCATTGTAGGTATGTACAAAATAATCTATTTCATACACAATAATTAATATAGAGCTCACAGCCGTTGTAGTTCTAATGTCACAAAAAGTTAAGTAGTATCAAATAACGACGTTAACGTTACTTGGACGTTAAAAATTATTCGAACCTCTCACACTGTTTCAATTCTTGATTAGGTATCTTTTTAAAATTATTAACTCTTATGAATTAGAGCACTAGTACCTTAGAGAAATTAAGTACTTGAATTCTTCTGGAATGCTTAAAGATAAAGGAAATCAAAAATAACATGGTTAATACAGACAGATTCCGAAGATCAGATCGGGACCAACCCCACACAACTCATTAAATAGGTAAATACAAGCCGTTTACCACCGTATTTACGTAAAACATTCACATTTTTATTTTTTTAATGAACATCACTAGAGTGTTGCCAACCTATGCACTCACACGAGGAAAACTGAAAACAAAAAAGCACTAGTCTCACTTATATTACTGCTACAAACGCTACCCTATAAGTATTTATATGAATAGCTTAGGATTGATCGTGATCTCGTCTCCGAAGCGCTTTGTATACATTATCATCATTGGCGTGGATATTTTTTATTAGCTTGACTGATACCAAACCCACCTTCCGGCAGACGTGGCTGCTAAAGAAGTGAGTGTAACACAGGAAGTGTGCGCGGCAGCATCTGTTGCTGACAGCGTCGACGTAATTTGATAGTCGTGTTGAAAATCAAATATTCATAAATTTTTTGTACGGTGCATTTTTGGAGTTCGTTTCCCATAGTATACTGAAACTGTTTAAGCATCAGTCTTATACAAGTGTATGAATAACAGTTAGTAATTCTACTAGCGCTTCCACCGCTATTAGTATCTTGTTGCACATATTGAAGGTTTTTATAAAACGATACAGTGTGCTTGTGGTATAATTTCAATGTAAGTATTAAAACTCCACGCTAACTCTAGCTAATTTCTTCAATAAATGCAACGGGAAACTCATAGTACAGTAGTTAAATTGTAGAACTACATAATTAGGTATCAATTGTAGGCTGTGCTTACGAACAACTGTTTTAAACTTTCGTGATTTTTCACTCATAACTATTATTATATAGGAACTGGACTTATTACGCATTTACATATTTAACTTGTGGTCAACTCGTGACCCTCCCGATCCGTCCCGTGACTAGTCTCGTATATAGTAATAGTTATATATGAGAGAACAACTTACCTAAAATAGTTAGAGACTTGCATTTTTCACGGAGTATATATTAAGATGGTTCGATTCCCATATAATCCATACGACAAGTTGCATTGCTTCCACAGACTCGATTACAGCGCAATTTTTTGAAGGTAACTTACTAGTTATGGACATAATATTAGTTTCGATAATCGCAAAAATGAGATAGTCTCTAATACATTGCAGTATAACGCAGTTCAATTTCGACCGGTTTTATATATGCTATGCTAATGTCCCATAGATGACACCCAACAGTCATCTCTATTGCTAACGACATTAAATTAAAGTTAGTAGTGGTAGAGACATGTTGTAGCTAGCCGCTGCATCACGAATGGGTCGGCTCGTCCGGGGCAGTACCACCCTCTCACAGAACATCGGCGTGAAGCAGCAGTACTCCTGCTGCGTTTCGTACGGTCAGTGAGAGCGCCGGGGGCCCAATACCCCTCCCCCTCCTCAATTCCCTTTCCTTTTTAATCTCCCTTTTAGGGCCGACAACGCACTGGCATCGCGTAAAGCGCTGCGGGTGTCTATGGACAGTGGTGATCATTTAACATCAGGTGACCCACTAGTTCGTTTGTCTGGCCTCTAACATAAAAAAAAAAGTTGATGACTACTGGAACAGTGACCCACCCCCGGACATTTACCTTACTATTCACAAATAAAAAATAAAATTAAATTAAAAATGAATAAGAGTTCCCATGCAAAAAATGGAAACTTGTGATTATTCAATAAATTCATAGCAAGCAAACAGCGTTAGCGTTAGATATGCATGACATGACACAAAGAATTTAAATATAATACCTGGAATAATGCCATCGGGCCCCGTTAGAAACGAAACCCTAAATATTGCTTGCGTTTAATTTGTCAAAAAGCTCTCAACCTATTTGTCCTTTGAAACAGAAGACAAAAACAAAAGCTTTGAAGGAAAGCCCTTTTAAATTATCACAGATTTTTTAAGGCAACGGATTTAAAAGTAAGGAAATAGGAATATAAAAATGTTTCAACGTGAATTTGGGCAACTGTATAATGTATCAAAAGGGCATTGTTATTAAAATATCGTGTGTCTAAACACTTAAGTACTTGAGAAATACGTTATTTCTCATTAGTAATTAGTAAAATTATATAGCGTGTGTATACCATACGAACATAAATCTCAATTAGCAACGGCATTAAATGGCGTTAACGGTTTTCGCAAAATAAATCTAATATAAAAAAATCTCGTGTCACGGTGTTTGTTACCGAACTCCTCCGAAACGGCTTGGCCGATTTTTATAAAACTTTTTTCTCTATATTCGGTAGGTCTGAGAATAGGTCGTAGGCTATTTTTTATATCCCTAGGTAATATGGCAAAACAACGTTTGCGGGGTCAGCTAGTATGATATATTTATGTAGATGGAGTTTGGTGATGAAAGACTCGCAATTTCAACTATTAACTACATTAAAATTGTGGAGTCAAATTACGGCAGCAGTGTTTCCATACAATTATGATATCGGAGCTTTCAAGAAAAGCGCTTATACTTTCTTTAAAGGCCGGCAACAGATCAGTGAGTCTCTTTGAGTGGTATTCACGGGCGGTGGTAATCATTTCCCAGCAGATGACTTGCTTGCTCGTGTGCCTCCCTCTCATAATGAAAAAAGGACATAGGACAAACTTTATCCCGTGTGTGTAATTCTAATTAAAAAACTTTTTAGTTAAATTATTTGGCTTAGTAATTCTTTTTTTGGCCGAAGTTTTACCAGTCTCATTCTCACTAGCAACATAACACGCACACGCCGCACGTGCGAGACATCGTCTGTGAAAAATTTTTTTACAGATATTCCGCAGGAATTATGCAATTTACCGGGATAAAAAGTATGATATATGTTAATCCAGGTTATAAATTACGACAATCAGATGACCTAGTGGTTAGAGAACCTGACTACGAAGCTTGAGGACCCGGGTTCGATTCCCGTGTTGGGGCAGATATTTTTATGAAAAATACGAATGTTTGTTTACGGGTCTTAGGTGTTTAATATGTATTTAAGTATGTATCTATCTTTATAAGTCTGCTTATCCGTTGGCTTAGTACCCATAACACAAGCTTTGCTTAGCTTACTTTGGGACTAGGTCAATTGGTGTGAATTGTCCCGTGATATTTATTTATTTAAATTCTCTGTACTTATGTCAAATTTTATCAGAATCTGTCAAACCGTTTTAGCGTCAAAGAGTAACAAACATCCGCCCTTTCCTACAAACTTGAACTTTTAAAATATTAGGGAGATAGTGTAGGCACATTGTATCCTAAGATTAACTAACTACCCAGGCTATCTTAGTACAAATATTTACACTAAGTAGAATTTGCAAGCTGAAACATTTCTTCTATAAATCAGCGTCACAGATCCATTTTCATGTAAATAACCCACACCCTTTATTTGTACACATGTGACTATAGAAATATTGAAACGGCCAACCCTTCTGTAGAGGGGCCCTCAGGTCCTCTGATCTGTGAACCATGTGAAGTTGATAGATGTCGGTTTAAGTTTCATTTTCGGTCAGTGGACAAAATTATTCAATTTTAAATAAAGCTTCGTCCTGTATTTTTAATTTTATCATTTCCAGTGTTGATTCTAATTTTGGACGTCTAAACTTTAATGTAACAGGCTTTTATTCAGCTTGAAGTGTTCATATAAGTTATTTTGTGATCGGAGTATCTTGAAATTTGATATGGATTAGTTTGATTGTCACAGCAAGTGCAACATGGTGCGGTAGCATCTTTGGTGGTTAACGTTAGATATAAGTTTGTTATAGGTATCTGAGTAAATTTCACCGTTTGAGCCCAAATAAACTCAAAAGGAAAAAGCTTGCATTAAAAATGATATTTTTAACAACTACCTTGACAGAGCGAATCTTCTTCTATCCTTCTCCTATCTGCTGACTTAAATTAACAAAGTCAAATTATATCAAATAACAAAGTTTCACACAAATAGTTAAAGTTGAGCGTGCACTGCATGGTCTATTTAAATTATAAACCATATTTTTTTCAGTTTATGTAAACACTATTTTTAGAGTAGTTTGCAAAACTTAATCTCGACAAAAGTAACAACGTTATCATAACACACTTAGGGAATTTCTTGTGAAGACTTTTTTCATCTCTTCGATCAAACCGAAAAGTTCCGCTCCGTGTTTTTATGCATCCTAAAGAAAATACATGAAGCTAAATATAAAATAACAATCGTTTCTTCATCTAGTTACGCAGAAGTATCTTGTAAATTAGTCATTGATCGATTTAAATCCAGGCGGCCGTGCAAACAGAACTGTGCCGCAGGTGGTCGAAGTTATTAAGCTGATTGATTTGTTTACCATTACGAGTATTACTGACGCTTCAACTTGTTTGTGGTAAAAGTTCTGACGGGCAAAATTATGCTAACGAGTTGTAATATTTTTACCCGGTTCCTAATCATGCTATTTATTTAATAACTTCTTTTCATTTACGGAGCCGAATTGAGTCTAAGATTAAATAGTATATTTAAAACTTTCGAGATACTCACTCATAACTAGGGAGGGATTTCTAGGGAGTTTATCACGAACTGTTTATTGCTGAAATTAAGTTGGTTTTTGATCATGGTCGATACCATGTGGTCGAAACGTCGAGGTAATTTCAACAATGAAAATAGATCGTAAATCTTGAGAAATATTAGTTATGAATCTTATGACTCTATGATTATATAAAAACGAAAAAGTACTTTGGACTTCGATCAACCGTGTTGATCGAAGATTTTGAAAGCATTTTGGTCGGAAAACGGCCAGCGACTACGAGGCAGACCAAGAAGAAGATGGCGGGACGACTTGGACGTGTATGCAAAGGACTGGCCTGGCATTGCGCCAGACCAAGAGTTGTGCCGATCAAAAGGAGAGGCCTTTACCCAACAGTGGGATACTATGTCAGGCTAAATGATTAAAAAAAGCATTTAGGGTGCGATGGACGGGAGTTGTACCCGTGTTTCTTGGATTTCCACGCCAAGCATGCTACCAATTGCACCACGCCACCCCAACCAACCTCCCCGAAAGCATCGATCGCTTGCGTATGCCAAAAGATACGGCTACGGATCCTGTTCGGTGTACCCAAAAACTTTCACATTATTGAAAAATCTCTAAACGTTATGCTTATAAAAACAAAAAATATTCGATTAGACCCTGTTACAATTCAAAGCTGTTTATATTAAACTACAATTAAGTATTTAACCTAAAGCAAGCTAAAAAAGATAATATACAAACGATTAAATAGAGACACCATTAAAATAATTGCCACATACATAATTGATATTATTCTAATGGAATTGATACATGCGCCAGACCTCGGTAGTATCGTGAGTGAAAAGTATTTTGCATCGGATTTTTCTAGTAAGCAATTTATACTATCCGCAGGTATTTGCCGGTTTGTTTGTTTGATGTTTTCCTTCACCGTAAAGCTAATGGTAAACTTCAAATGTAAATTAGCCCAATATAGAAAAACTCAGAGGTGCGGCAACGGCTTGAGAAGCCATAGGTCAAATTACTAGGCAACCACGGCTTTTTTTGGGCCCGAGTGGGAACTACGACCCCAGAGACTTCGAGGCCTGTGCTCTATAGTGGAACATATCTCACTCGTAGGAGCTCTATATATCTAGATCAACCAAAAGTACGAGTATATCAACTTAAAATAATCAGCCATTTTCATTTAGACCTTCCTGAAAGTAAATAAAGTCTAAATGAAATCGGGGTTTTGAGTTTGTTTTTTTTTAACATAAACTTGACCCGCGGTTGACCACTATCTCACCTGATGAAAAGTGCAGATGATTTGAGGTATCTTACTGGTTCAGTAACAGCCTATTCACTCTAGCCTTGAAAAGCCCTAAGTTGTATTTATCTGGAAATATTATAGGCAACGGGAGCGAATTCCATTCCTTAGCAGTTCGTATTAGACAATATGAAGCTAACTGGTTCATTCGGGCCAATGGAATACTAATCACATAAAGATAAGACGCTCTGCCCGCCTGGACGTCCGTAGGTAAAATGGATATGGAGGAATTAAAAAATAAACATGCACTCTTGATCTAGGAGTACAGATGTAGTTGCAAAATGATTTTCCTTCGTACTTTATCGGAAAAGTTCGTATTTATCGTGCTGTCTCAACTAGCTTAAGTTTAGTATATATATAGCTCCTGGCCGATTTCGGCTACAGCGACTGCTAAACTAGTGGATGAGGGCTGCGGTTGTTCGCCCTTTCATGTGCCCTTAAATGGCTACAGTACCCAATTTTAGCTTCAGTACCCATCTTACAGCCGTGTATGTAGCCATTTTACATTTTTCACTTTGACATTTGACACTAAACAATAAAGTTCCATATTAATGGATATGAAAACGTCACTCATACAAATATAAAATACAAATACAAATTCATTTATTGCCACAAAATACAAAGAGAGCACAAATAAGCAAAATAAAAACAATAGGTACATGACTACAAAGCATATTGTGGCAAAAGGAACCGGCTCAGCAGTAGCCGAACCCGCGCGGCACGCCGCGAGGGCTCGGCGCTGGTTTTCAGCCGGACCCTTCCGACTCTGAGCGAATAAACTATTCTTGGGATAGTAGTTGACACAAAATTATGATCTCATCATACAATCATTGTTTGACAGTTCGGGTGCCATCGTATTCCGATTAAGATCCGAGTTTTCCCGATGGAAAATCATTTTGCACTACACCTGTACGATGTTATAGGCTAGGATGATAATTATAGGACGTTTTTCTTCAACTTTCTCACGTCTTTTAAAGGTGAAATCAGCCGTGAAAATGCACAATAACGATCCAAGGTAGGCTTTAGCATTTTTTACGCGGCATCCCGCAGAATTTTAATGTCGGCAGTGTATGAGAGCTTGTAAAATAGGGCGTTTCCGCTTTAGTGCATCGTAAACTCGCCGCCTGGGGATAAGAAAAACGGCTATTAGCCTGGAAACACTTCTCTATTAATCACCGTGTTATATCTCACAACTCTTTATTACTTGGCTTAGAGTTGGAAAGCAAGGACTGCTCTACAATAGAGACCGCTTTTTAAATCAATGAATACAGTCTTAGACATAGAGAGAAATAAGCCACACGTACTAATGCTCCACACGTCAACGGCCAGTTGATGACACCCATCCGTCTACTCTCTTACTATGACATAAGATTGAAGGTGCCATGTATTGGGTCAGTGTCGAGCACAGGGACGTTTACCTTAGCAAATTGGCGCTTTTTTAAGGATCCGTACCTAAAGGGTAGCAACGGGACCGTAATACTGAGATTCCGTTGTCTATATGTCTGTCGCTACGTCCGTCCGACTGTTAAGGCTTGTTCGGACTAGGCTAGTATTTTAGTCTAGTAGCGAGTAATTTAAATAAATAAATAAAAATAAAAAATGATTTATTGTACAATCAACATCAAATTAGTTACAGTGCTCAATACATAAAGTAGGTTTGTACAGAGAAGTCACAAGAGTTGTCATACATTCTGACCCCCCAAACTAGGTAAAGACCTGTGTCTTGGTGGACAATTTAGTAGCTAAACGTGTCTGAACACCAAAAAATTAGTCGAGTAGATTAGTAAGTAATTTAGTCGAGACAATCCATTTTATTCTATTTTTTTTAGTAGTTTAGTAGTGAGAGCACCCCCCACCACGCGTCCGTGATTACTCGGCCGCCGGCTAAACAAGTCCGAACCTGTCAATTTAGTCGAGTTCATTAGTTTATTATTAGTTTTCATTAGTCTTTACTCGACTGTAATGCGAACGATTTTTAGGCAGTAGTGAATAGTTTAGCTACTAAATTACTCGCTACTAGACTAAAATACTACAAACAAGCCTTTACTTACAGGGCTCTATCTCTTGAAGAGTATAATAGCTATAAATTTGAAATTTTCACAGATTATGTATTACCTACTGTGCCGCTAAGTATAACTACTTAACTAAGAATAAAATAAAGTTAAAAATTAAACGGGGTCGTCATACAAAAAACGTGTTTTTTTCAGCGTTTTTTTTTTAGAGTTAACTCTTTTATCGTTTTCTTACTAAACTATTTTTAAAACACTGTACGCAGGTACGGAACCCTTCATGTACCTACGAGTCCGACTCGCACTTGACCGGTTTTTCTTAAAAGGCTTAAAACGGTTATGATGGACTGCAACCTTTTGACCTTCCTCCTCTGCCACCATAAAAACGTATCGTTTGGTAGCGGAGAAACACGGAAATAATATTGTTGCCTATTAATATGGAGATCCGTATGAGAGCTACTCCGTAAAGATAGCGCTAAACATCCCTACGAAACCCAGTGGTAGAGGAAGACCGCCGTCTACATGGTGGACTAATGTTGAGAGGGACCTGAAAGTCCTGAATATCTCACCAACGACAGCCCAGGACAGAGCGTCCTGGCGCCGACGTACAAGGAGGCCCGACCCCAGTTGAGATGGGACGGGGGGCAAGAAGAAGAAGATTAATATGGAGATCCGTAAAATAACGTCATTAATCAATAAATTACAGTTATGATGGCAACGCTGTCTCGATGGGTCTAAGCAATCAAGTTAACTTTTTTTAATACATCTGCAATCGGACTATGAACCATGAGCAAGTCTGTATTCAGTATAGTGTTTGGCTGGTGTTAGTGTCACGCGGACGTTCAGTACGGATTGCTGCGCACGGACCAATGTGTATTAAGCTTAGGGAGCGTTTAAGAGTAATGTAGACGGCTCCGTACGGAAGACCGTCCGCGCGGACAGCAGTTTTAGGCTGGTTTTAGTGTCACGCGGACGGTCAGTACGGATTGCTACGCATGGGCCAATATGTATTAAGCTTAGGGAGCGTTTTAGAGTAATGCGGGCGGCTCCGTATGGAAGACCGTCCGCGCGGACAGTAGTTTTAATTCATTGGTCCGTGCGTAGCAATCCGTACGGACGGTCCGCGTGACACTAAAACCAGCCTTTGAAACGAAAAGTCCATTGCCAGCTCTTTTCATCCTTCACTTATATGTACATTTCTTATACCTAGTAAGTTTTAGTTGTTAAGTATTTCTTGATTGAGGATGTGCATCACTTATTGATGGTGTGTGCAAGAACTCGAGTCAAGAGGGATACGTTCTGTAGAGTCTGGGACCTTACCCTCTTAAATATTGGTGTTTTCCAAGCTATACTGTCGGAGCCCTTGTCGCAGGCTGCTAGATTTGTATACGGATTTTTAGAAAGTAAGTTAATAGAATGTGTTACGTTTATTTAGCAGAGAACCCGTGTACAGGTTTGGCGGGCTGTGTCAGGGGCTTCGGCGGTGTGATTTGGGGGACGTGTCGTATCCCTCTTGGCTTGAGCCATATTTTTAATTGTAAGGTTGGTAGTTTTTTTTAATCTAGTTTTTTTTTTTTTTTATTGAAGAAGTTAAGGCCTATTGGAACTGTCATTTTCAATTTACTTGATCAAAGTTCCTTAAAATAAAGATTAAAAAAAAACTATTTCTGATTTAAAGTATGTTTTTGAATAATTTTATTATTATTATTATTTTATAGTGAAGGGGGTGATCAATATAACTAACATTTGAAATGTTCTAATTCGTTTTTTTTCAAGAAGTAAACATTTCAAGATTGTTTTGTAAAATAAATCTAACCCAATATTACAACAAAGTTTACTTTCTGAGTAAATCGAATCAATCAAACAAACTCGTTGCTCACGCCTCCGTCTGCGAAGTCAAAAATCAAAATGAAAACGTTTAAATTCTGAAAGTTTAGTAGTCCGCAAAGAGCTCATTTACATACCATTTTTTTTAAACTACCAGCGCTTTCGTAAGGACCATCGTAGCCAAGAAGAATGCGCCTCAAGAAACTTGGCAGAAAGTCATCTCTTACAAACATAACAAACATATAAACAACTACAATATTTATTTAAGAAGAATTCGGTTACCGCTATTTCGCAGGAATCATGCAACTTTACCTCAAACTATTTCTTTGCAAAATTTTATCTAAATCGTTTCAGCGGTTTAAGCGTGAAGAGGGAACAAACAGACATAGTTACTTTCTCATTTATAATATTAGTGGAAATATGGATGTAGCGTATTATTATAGTATATACCAAATTTATGCTGTATCAAATGTTGTTACAATATATCCATCACCGCACACTGTCTCGACACCTATCGCTATCAAGAGCACTTGCACTAAATAGCCGCGAAGCCAGCTCGGTAGCAAAACTCGTGTGAAACCACCAACAGGCGAGCCTGATAAAATCAGAAGCATCTTGAAGCAGCTATCAATCAAATCTTACTTCAAGTCGGTGAAGAAACTCGATATCTGAGACCTGGAAAGTGTTTAAAATTTTCCTTTAGGTTACGTACCTACAGGAAATATAGGTGTAAGTATCAGCATCATTCCAGCTAATATACGTCCCACTATAAGGCACAGGCCTTCTCTCAGAATGAGAAGACTTGGGCCGTGGTTTTTAGGCAGTGCGAATCAGGATCTTAACACACGCCATTGAATTTCTTCGTAGGTGTGTGCAAGTTTCCTCACAGTGTTTTTTTTTTCACCGTAAAGCCCATGGTAAATTTTAAATGTAATTTGCAGAGATCGGAATTTTCACGGCAAAACATAAGACTGTCGCAATCAAGCTAGTGTTAGAACCAATTTTTTATCGATATCGATAGAAGAAAAAAACGGTCCACCAAATACAAAAACATATTTAATACAAAATTTTAGGTCAGGTTTGTATAAAATGATATAGAGACAGATGCAATTTCTTCTTCGAAATCCGCGTCAGTACACACAGCAGCACATGCCAAATTATTTGGTAGTGATAGGAGGAGATAATCCACACACACACACACACACACACACACACACACACACACACACACACACCTTAAATTTGGATACAAAAAGATAGCAGATCTCAACTCTATACAAATAAAACATATTAGTAAATAGCAGCCTCTACCTACTTTGTTTGTCTGTTAACTTTTTACGCTTAACCGCTGAACCGATTAAGATTAAATGTGTCATAAAAATAGTTTGAAACACTGCAAAGATCATAGGATAGTTTTAATCTCGGAAAATTACATAATTTACGTGATATAGCGATAAACGAATTCATTTAATAAATTGGCAATTTTTCAGTGAAGTATTTTTTCTTTTGTAAAAACACCGTGCAAATATTTCTAAAAAAATCTAAAATAGAATCAAGATTGCCAAGAGAGATTCCAACGTCGATCAATTTTAACACCGTAGAAGTTTCCCGTCTCTAAAAAGTTGGACGTAAACGTGTACAAAAATATCCTATCTCAAAGTTATAAGACGTACTGGAAAATTATAGAATCACCAGCTGTCGGCTGCGGCTTCGCCGGACTGCCTATCCCCTGGGAATTTTCCAAAATCCGTCCCCATCTACATCATAACAGGAACCTGTATGCAAATTTAGTTTTCTACGTCCAAAGCTTGGGCTGGGCGTTTGTGACCCAGTTAGAAAAAAAAAATAGTAATTCCATTGTTTTTACTATCAACTTCCATCTTTTGAGCGCTGAAACTAAGTCATCCTTACTCCTTACTAATATTATAAATGCCAAAGTAATTCTATCTGTTTGTACCTCTTCAGCCTCTTCAGGCTTAAAACGCTCTACCGATTTACGAGTAGGATGATAATTTGTATGAAGGTAGTTTGAACTCCTGGAAGGGAAATCGGATAGATTTTATCCCAGAAACTTGCAGAGTTCCCGCAGGCGCGGGATAGCGATAAACGGATTCTTTGCAGATGGAGTCGCAGGCAGCAGCTACTTTTTTTTCATATTTGAAGTCGGTTAATGTTTCTGTTTTAAGACAAAAAAAAACAAGATTTCAGTTCTCATGTTTCAAATAACTTTGCTGTGCAAATAATGTGGTCTTGCTGTTTTGTGCTGTTCAAAGTAGATACAGTTAAAGGTCACTAAACTTGATACGCATAGAAGTGTGGACTATTTTCTCTTTTGATTCATAAATTTAATTTATTGAATCAGGCGTTACTTTGCGGAGGTCCATATTAATGAACTAAAACTATTACTTTGCTCACCCGCGACCTTACAATAGTTACGTTAGTCTGAAGATGAGCTCTGGTTAAGTTCGAAACGCGTCAGTGTAGCTTGGTGGTGGTGATGGTTGGGTTTATGTGATTTGTGTGTGTTCGTACAGTGTGGAGGTGGAGGAACTGCATGAACGCACATTTCTTGCATAAACGTAACTATTGTAAGGTCTCGGGTGAGCAAAGTAATTGTTTTAGTTCATTCATAAATCTGTCAAAAAATATACCCAGAAATTTAATGTAAACAGATTCCAAACTGGTATCCCATTTAGCATCCTTGATTGTACCTACAGCAAATCATCCCTTAATTTCTAAAAATATAAAGCGTTGTTTTCTTAATGAGTCAAATAACGTTATTTGTTTGCGACTTCTTTTAGTTTTTAATTAGCCTTAGCTTGGAGCCTTCCTTTGTTAAAAATGTACTAAAGTAATTGGTCCACAAACTTTATCCGCTGAGAAAATATCCTGTCGAAATTGGCTCGCTCTCATTAATTGCAATGAAGAATTTTTACCAGCCTACAAATAACCAATAAGATCAAGACTCATTTTTGTCCTTTTTAGAAGACCAATTAAGTTTGCTTTGGTAACTAATGAGGTTATGAGGTAAAAAGGCTACTGGAGTACTATCCTACAAGCAGACGCTAAAAGCCAAGAGTGAAAATTAACCAAAAAACGACGAAATGCGTAGGTATTGGTCATGTGATGTATAATTTTCTGAGTGAACTACAATAACTTTTCCGATCGCGCAATCTGCAGATTGGTTTAGGATACGTTAACTTTTTAAAATAATCATGTAAAGTTCAGTTTCTGAGAAAATTGCGTTATATACACGTTATATATACACCGTGTTTTTTCAAACTTCGACAAATAATTCATTGTATCAATATAAACTACCTGGTAATTAAAATTCATTCGTATCTATACTAATATTATAAAGCTGAAGAGTTTGTTTGTTTGCTTGAACGCGCTAATCTCAGGAACTATACTTTTCCGATTTGCAAAGTTCTTTCAGTGTTAAATAGCCCATTTATGGAGGAAGGCTATTGGCTATATATCATCACGCTAAGACTAATAGGAGCGGAGCATCAATGATTAACGCGGACGACGTCGCGTCGCGGGCACCAGCTAGTATATTATATGTGTGTGTTTAGCTTTCGATGTTTTTCATACCTTGATATATTTATGGCCTTGACTGTACATGAGCAAAAATATTGTAGTCGTATTAGACATAGACATAACTTTATTCAACATCAAAAAATACATTGACTCTTAAAGTAATGCAAATAATTACAAAAATATATTTAGTCGATGATGCTGCAACGGAAATTGAGTCAGCATTAAGCTGCATCAGGTGCCTGCTACTGCGCTGATTTTCAGTTAAATCCTTCATATCATCGCATTAGGGTTATACCTAAACATTTTTTGTTCGCGTCTTTCCTGTAGACATGGTAAAAGTTGAGTCTAAGGTATAGTCAATATTTTTAGCCAAGTCTACAATAGTCTACATCGGCATGTGAGACGGCTGGTCAATTTTCGGCCCATTTAAATAAATCTTAAGTTTGCTAACTCGGAGTCGCTTAGTTTGTGTGTTTGTTTGTTGTTTTTGTTTGTGTCCTACTGGGTTTCGTATGAATGAGTTGTACTTATAGTGAAAAATAGGGATAACTCACGTCTATGATCGAGTTTAGCTCGACATGTTTCTTCCCGGAGCCACACGTCACGGCGGCTGCCAAACGCGCACTCACGAGTTATCTGAGTTATCCGTATTTTTCACTATGATTGAGTCTCACGATAGTTTTATGTTCTGAGTTGTACTTATTTACATGTGAATTGCATTTAATGAACAATAAACAATATACAGGAAAGATATCTTTTTGTTTTCTCATGCTGCATATACATATATGATCCATCAATTACTTTTACGCATAAGTGTGCCTTTCCACCAGAGATGTGCTACGCTACGTTGCTATGGATGTGCCTAATATCCACCAATCATGTTCATTGGTCCACATAGCACAGCACTGGTGGAAACGGGTTCAACTAAGCTATGATTTTTATACGGAAAGATGCGTGTCCTGGATGCGTGCTACGGATGCGTGCTATGGATGCGTGCTATGGATGGTCTCCCCCCTCACCGCGCTGCCGCTCCACGCGCCCCTGTCGATACATCGCATAGCTCGAGCTGCGCATCTACATCGCGCATCTTCCTCACACAGCTACGTAGCTTAGCATTGGTGGAAACGGTCATACAGTTTCGTAGCGTAGCTTTCACATCTTCGCAGCATAGCTGCATAGTACATCTCTGGTGGAAAGGCACCCTGTGTAAGATATAATTCTGCTCCATAAACGCACACCTGTGTACGCCTGATACGTGTCCCGCTTGCAAACAAATCTACGCTGTCGTATAAACGGCTTGTTTCTATAAAGCAGATTTAATTACTAAGCCAATTAAATTCGTCAAGCAAGGATTACCGAATTAAATTGGCTCAAAGGAAATGTCATCTGCGTTGTCGGCTACTGACAGTACAATTTTAAAACTCAATATGTACGTAATAAGGGCGATGTATTGCTAAAATTATGTTTAGGTTTCGACCATACTGCAGCGGCTTTGTCACAAGTAAATCTAAAAACACATTTACTAACCCATGAAATTACACAGTGCACAAAATTACACAATACACATTGTTAATTAAGTGATTGCATATGTTAGATATTTCGGCGGCTTTCGTACCAGGCTCTCATGAAGAGTATCGCGAGAGCCAAGTGAAGTCACGTGTGTGTGTGTATGTTTGTGAAAGTAAACTCTATTATAATCATTGTGAGTAAAAACCCGTGGTAGCCTAGTGGTTTGACCTATGGCCTCTAAAGCAGATGTTCGTAGGTTCAAGCCCGGGCTCGCACCTCTGAGTTTTTCGGAATTGTGCGAAATAACATTTGAAATTTACAATGACCCTTACAGTAAACAAAAACGTCAAGAAGCAACCTGCATACCTACACCTGAGCAGAAATTCAATGATGTGTGTGAAGTTCCCAATACGCACTAGGTCCGCGTGTGAACTATGACACAAGCCCTCTAATTGTGAAAGGAGGCGTGTAGCCTGCAGTGGGACGTATAAAGACTGTGACGATGATGATGAACTTCATGAAATTGCAAGGAAGTCATGATTTTTTATTTGAAAATTTGAGCAGAGCACAGTTCATAATGTTCGTTTAAAAAATTCACCATTATAAAACAGAAATGGAAGGCAAAGTTTCACCTGATGGCACTTAAAATTGCTCGCAAACATGCATTCGTAGATCAATTCCGTATACAATCCCTTGCAACATAAACGTTCAGCGTTTTATGGTATGGTAATGAGTTCCTCGGTCTTTTCACATAACTCACGAGCCAAGGCCGACGTAAATCCACTGAAATGTTCATAAAATATAATTGGATGTCTCGCCTTCGGGCTTCCAATTCACACGCTTCGTAAATAGAAGTTCTTCAAACGTCTAGAGGTATTAGTCAGACTTCAGGTGCACTGATTTTTCATCAAGGAGCGAAAGGCAAGCCCCTGGATTTGCAAAATTACATGCAGGCACAAAGCAGGAGATAGCGACTTTAACGTGGGTCTTCTTTGTACTTATTCCCAAATATAGAAACACATCGGTCAAATTGTCTGTTGTTTTATTTAGTGAGATATATTCTTTACTTTTCATCTTCGTCTTGCTATTTACTGAATTGTATCAAGTTTATTTATTTACGGATCTGCAAATAATGAATCTACTTTTTTCTCAAAAGGCTGCGCACATACTCGTTATTCTAATTATGTTAAGGGTGGTTGAAGTTGATTGCTTTCCACCAAGTGAATCGCCGGTTCATTATCCCCCTATCTAATAAAGAAAACAATAGCTACAAAGTACAGATATAGTTTGCTAATAGTAACAGTAAATCACAAAGTAAGTTTTCATATTACCATTATTCCAAAACACCGAGCAATCGAGAACGCCTCGGCAGTAAAGTCCGGGCGGCGGGGTCTACTATTAAATCTGAAGTTCATATCTTGCCCTCCTTTTCACTCTTCTGTTTAATAACATTAGCGTTAACGGAAAGGCACGATACGAAGTTCGAAAATCAAAATTCGTAGGTAGTATAAAGCGTGGCTTGCGCCGTCAGCGTCCCAGCGCGCTTCATGGCCCACCCATTTCATCCGATTCCCATTTACCGATCGATCTTCATGCCCCGTCAGAAACTCCTTCAAATTCTGAAATGTCTAGAACTAGTCGCCGCTTGCACCGCCTCGGGCGCTCTTTCCGATCACATGACGGTCCATCGAGTTTATACTTCGGCTAAATGCTTTTAAAGATCGTTTGTTATAAACTTCACAAACTGCATGAGATAAATTGCCTTTCCAACTACGTAAAACGTTCACTGATGCAAGCCTCTTCGATCAATGAAAATTTGGATTTACGTTTCAATGCAGTCTTGAACCCGTTACAAATTTCAAACTTACTCATGACGTAAATATTTAAACGTTATATGAATTTGCAGCTTTCTTCGAAATGTTTTTGTTTACTGAAAAGTTCATGGTAAAATTTTAATTAAAATTTCGTACATTTATACTGAAAATTCTCTGTGATGAGTTCGAGCCCTTTAACCAGAGGCTCGTCCTTAACGATTAAGTTAAACCATAAAGGATCAGGAAGATTTTTGATCATCTTTCATCTACGATATATATGACATCACCCCTAGGAAAACAGAATTGACGTCCGAATGTTGGCCATATAAAAAGCCTACGCTACATAGTGATCTTTGAAGTAATCCAATAAACGTCCAATATCGTCCAAACGTAGCCAGCGAAGAATTTCTTACCAATAGATCCTATTTTATTGGAAAAGAGGCCGAGTCGGATACCTGTTATACATTTACGCGTATATGTATAGAAAATGGCAAATAAAATAAATAATCAGGAAGAAGTTACGATCAACATTTTGCTGCCTTGAAATGCCAGAAATAAAAATAAAATCGACAAGCGAGGAAAGATGAAAGGTTTCCTAAAACAATAACCCAGCTTATTATTTATGTATGATTACCCATCATTTGCGTTGACACTTACGTTTATTTTTAGCCATGCGTAGAACGATTGCGTAAATAAATGATTTAGAATTTAAAGCACATTTAAAGATCAAAGTATTGACCCTATTTTAAAAAAATTATAAGTTTCACGAGGCTGTAATAACTTTTGATAACATCACATATGTCTGTCTTTGTCGCCCTAAATTTGTAATTATGTAATTAATTTTGTCTCATATTTCATTCCGTGTTCACCGGAAAAAAAATGCGAACCAACTAAATACAAAAACAAAACACCAACTAAAATGTGTAATAAAATAGATACCTATCTAATACGAAAGGTATATTAAAGTATCTTACACTATACCCTAGGATTTTACAGTACCTTCACCATGCCCTACCTTTACAATTGATAGATAGGTACGTCGCTCTTGGTTTTGCTCGTTTAATTAAGATATACATCTGGAGCACAGCATTATATTGAATCACTTCAACACTGTTGTTTATGGAGTTGGACACTGGCACAAAGAGATAGAGATAGGTTGGAAGCTTTTGACATGTTGTAGGAAAATGGAGAGGACAAGTTGAACATAAAAGAAAACTAATGGGGTTTTTTGAGATTAGTTTGGGACAAGAGACGCTTGTTAAAACTATTAGGATAAGAAGGGAAAAGATGATAGGGTACCTAATTCAGCACGATAGTTTTCTGACAAATATTTCGGTGGACAAAGCTGAAGTGACGAGAGAATGAGGTTATTTTAACCATTAAGGGCCACCTGCACAGTTCAGGGTTAAAAAATTAAATCGGTAACCCCGGGTTAAGAATGACATTTCCATGCATTTTGACACTTGTTAAACCTGGGTTAGCGGTTAACTCGCAGTTAAGTAGCTAACCCAGGTCCGCGCAAGCCCGACTAAAAGAACGTTAACGCTAGGTCATATAAAGGAGTCAAAAGACTGGCAGAAGAGAGAGATAGCTGGAAATTACTCTACTGACAAGAGATAACTCTTAAATTTTGATGATGATGTCACTCTTGAAAGTTCACTCTTAAAACTCAATGAATTTCCTTCTACAACCTGCCCAATTCATATTTTTCTGTCTACCTACACCTTGAAATGTTTGTAGCTTTACAATACAGAATACGAGTAGAATTTACATAATAAATAGAAGAACCGTTGCCCTGTCGCACCAGATTATGAAATCGGAATAGTACATTACTGCAGCGGCCGCGAAATAGGGGGGGGGTAATTTTTTTATTATTGAGGAACTAAGGAGAGCCATAATTGATGAAAAAGCAAATTGGATAAAAAAAATAAGCTGCCCAAATTACTAATTCCACGCGGACGGAGTCGCGGGCAAAAGCTAGTATATTATATTATATCCATGCAAAATTCTAGCATTCCAGCATTATTAATAATAATAATAATTTATTTAGAAAAAATATAAATAAAGAGAATAATAATAATCATTTAATTCAGATTGTCTCCAAAATGTGTTAGTAACAATGACCCTTATTGACTATTTTAGTAACAATATACCTGCAGACTAACTTGAACTAGAAGGCAGATGCCTGGCACTCCACCCCTGCTGGAATGGGCCATCTACTCTGTTGGCGACAGACGATTAAGAGTCTCTAAAGTAAGCCACAAGCAGACAGAGACGGCCAGACGGAAATAGCGAAATTATAATGTTTTTTTAATAGGACTACGGAATACTAAAAATTATCGCCAACTTGCTAAACAGCGAAAAATATACATACCTATTAATTTTACGACTAACAACGCGCACCACCTAAAACGAAGACAAGAAACGTGCGTGTCTCATTCTCAGTATTCCTAATCAATCTTATACATCGCAAAGGTAGTAGTGGTAGAGCCATGTTGTAGCTAGCCGCTGCATCACGAATGGGCCGGCTCGTCCGGGGCAGTACCACCCTCTCACAGAACACCGGCGTGAAGCAGCAGTACTCCTGCTGCGTTTCGTACGGTCAGTGAGAGCGCCGGGGGCCCAATACCTCTCCCCCTCCCCTATTCCCTCTCCTTTTCCCAGGGCCGACAACGCACTGGCATCGTGTAAAGCGCTGCGGGTGTCTATGGACAGTGGTGATCATTTAACATCAGGTGACCCACTAGTTCGTTTGTCTGGCCTTTCTAACATAAAAAAAAAGGCGCGAAATCTGCCAGAAGTCGCTACTATTGTATGTAAGAACTTGTATCAACATTGAGAAAAGCTTGTTTAGTATAAGTATAATGGATCGGATAGTGCGAAGCGCTCTCCAAGCTTCATTTTCTTTGAGATAAAGTAAAGTATCTAAATAAATTTCTTTATCGCTGAATGCAGCAGCACGGCGCATCATGTTGCACCATAAATAGGTGTATGTTACATGCGCCTGTGAAGGCTGACTTCAACGAACTTTACTTGTTTGTTACAAGCGTTATTACTTCGTTTTTTTTTAAATATTTTTATTCATTAGCAACTTAGATCGTAGCAAATAAACATGCCAGCTTCAACATGGCTTTACTATAAATTTAACAATCACACAACGATATTTAATATATTATTATTTACTAGGTGTTAGCGTAAAAATAAAAAGGCAAAAAAATCACATTTGTTCTGTGGGAGCCCCTCTTAAATATATGTTTTATTTTAATATAATTATTTCTTTTTAAAGTGAATATATGTATAACTAAATATTCTGTGAATATTTCAAGTGTCTACCTGTTGCCGTTATCGATATCGAGCAAAAACGAGCAAAAAAATCACTTTTGTTGTATGGGATTCCCTTAAATATTTATTTTATTCAGTTTTTTAGTATTTGCTGTTATAGCGGCAACCGAAACACATCATCTGTGAAAATTGCAACTGTCTAGCTATCACGGTTCGCGAGATACAGCCTGGTGACAGACGGACAGACGGGCAGACGGGCAGACGGACAGACGGACGGACAGCGGAGCCTCAGTAATAGGGTCCCGTTTAACCCCAATCCAATCCCAATCCCAACGACAATGTCCGAAAAACGGTATAAAAATGTAAATTTGGAACTCATTAAACAATTCCACTAAAGCTACATTAAACTGTGAAAAAACTCGTCAAGAATTATGTTGAAATCACTCATCGAGAGTTCAGGTAAGAATGAGTTTGTTTGTTTATTTCTATGATTTTTTGTGGATCAGTGGTTTTCGTACATTTTTCTTTACAATGAAGATTTATTCTTTGCAAATTTTTAAATTCTGTGTCAACAGATCTGCAATAGGGATAATGACATCAGCATCACCAATCAACTGACGTACTTTTTATGAGCTGTCATTCACGATTCTAGATTTTTTGCGGCAACAGCTAGTTATGTATGACGTTACTTATACTATGTTGTAGCTAACCGCTGCATCACGAATGGGCCGGCTCGGCTGGGGCAGTACCACCCGCTCACAGAACACCGGCGTGAAGCAGCAGTAAGTACTCCTGCTGCGTTTCGGTCAGTGAAAACACCTCTCCCCCTCCCCCTCCCCTATTCCTACTCCTTTTTTAAAGGCCGGCAACAGATTAGTGAATCTCTTTGAGTTGTTGATATTTATGGGCGGTGGTGATCATTTTCCATCAGACGACCCGCTTGCTCATTTGCCTCCCTCTCATAATAAAAAAAAACTTATTGCGTAAAACAATCGAGTAAATATTTATTCACTAAAAAAAATGTGCAGTTAGGTTGAAAATTAGTCCGGTTTTCAGAGCTAAAATATTTTTTTTTTACTAGAGTCGCGTACCGTAATTATTATTGTATGTTGTCATATATCCTATTGACAGTAAATTAATCTTTATCTTTATCTATTTCCCTCAGTTTTCATATGAAAATACGCTTTCTAAATCTTATGATCGCGGCTCGCGTAGACTTAAAAACTTATTTTTTATAGTTGCAAGAAACCACAGCCCTCTTTTTAACATATTAAATTAATTTCAACTTCATACTGTCCCTGAAAAAAATAATCTTGACAGTCGAACGGGCAGCGAAGTGTTACAATAAGGGTATCTTTCCTCTTGAGGTACAGTACCCTATCTTTGTTTCACAAATAGTTAAATCGTTTTCCAAAACAATTTGCTATATTCGTAATTAAACGTCAACAATGTTCACCTCGTCTACCCAGCGCGCACTAGCAAACTCTCAGCTATCAATCCGTAAATGTATACAAACGTTTGTAGTGCTGACGTGTACTTGTTTTACGAGACAATCCCGTCCCATTAGCGTTTGTTTACCAGCACTATCGCCTGCGCCGCTGACCGCTCTCACTGGGAATAAATCCACATATTCACAACATTCTATTCTTAAAACTATGATGCGCCATTTCCAGTTCATTCCTCATGTAACGGAGCAACTTCGCTGTACAAAAGCGTGCCAGCTTCGTTTGTATACGGGAACGTTAGCGTTTTTGCCTGCTGTTGTTGTTTGTCGATAACACCGAAGTCTCATTACTTTTATTGCGAGAACGGGGTTTTATTACGTCTAACAAAATTGGAATTTTCGGGCATATTCCAACTGTCAAAGTCACAAAATGATGAGAAATTAAGTAAGTACTCGTAAAGCCTTTCAGACATACAGAATGACATGCAATGGTCTATCAACAAAATAATAAATAAACAAATAGGTAAATAAAAATAAATCATACCGCGAAAATGCAAAAAAATAAAAAGATTGTACTAGTACCTAAGTCTTGTACTGTCTAGTAAGGTAAAGATTTTTTATTTTTTCAGTACTATAATATATCAACGCTAAGTTTAATAAACCACCGATTAAAAGCTGGCTAGGCTATATATATGTATTACGAGAGTTAACTAGATATCTAGAACTTTTGGGGGGGGCTATGTTCGTTCAGCAGTAGACGTCTTTTGGCTCCAATGATGATGATGAAGTGCAAGCCAAACGCGCTTACGAAAGATTCCGTGTCACTGTACCAATAAAACACGTTTTTATATGTACAGTCAAGTGTAAAAATATGGGTGTACACAACATGCTCATAAATATGTCCCATAGCTCTTATGTCGTCGAATTAAGGTATAGGTATATAACGATGGGAGGATTAAATCGATACTTATTTTTGCACTTGACCATACCACCCTTTCTTGTATTATTTTTTGTTAAATTGGTCATTCTGTGATTTTTCCGGTGCATACCTATGCACATAATATGACATGCTCGCCATAGACAAATAAGCGGACATGCGGCGAAAGCTACTAATAAAGCCCCGCTGACACCTTTTACTTAAGTTATCCTAAAACTTAAGTATTTTATTAATAAAAACAACAGAATTTCGCAAATTTTTCATCACAAATGAAATAATAAGCAATTAAAATACTCTCACAATACACTTAATTGGCAGGTTCTAAGATAGCAAAGAGAAACTATAAGTTTCGTCGAAGAACTTGAGAACAGAGGGCTCTTTAGCTTCCTAATGAAAATAAAACGTGCCTTAAATAAACATTTCTGAAGCTAGAAACGAACACAGACGCGAGCAATTAAAACCGTAGAGAAGAAAATGAATTAAAACCACTGTTCGTGTCCTCGAGTTTCTACCACACCGTTCACCTACGCTTGTGTTAATGTAATTATATTAAGCAGTTTAAAAAAAGCTGTGGTAATTTAGTGGTTTGACGTATAGCCTCCCAAGCAGATAAACATAAAACCAAGCCCGTGCACGTAATTTTAAAAGCTTATATTTCACTTGAAATGTGTTTGTTTGCTTGTCAGTTTTTAAGTCAAGTCAAGTCAACTTTCACTCACTTTTAGTTATATAACGAGTTTAAAATTTTGTATTCACTTTTTTTTATTATAGGTTATGGGAGAGAGGGAAACGAGCAAGCGGGTCATCAGATGGGAAATGGTCACCACCGCCCATGACTATCAATAAATCAAGGAGAGTCATAGTAATTATAATTATATTATATGCACAAATATAGTCAGCAAAAAAGCTTGCATCATTTTTTTAAGTTGGTTCAAAAGAAGACTGTTTCAATACAATCCATCCGCTACACGGAAGTATACATAGAATATATACCCATATAATGCATACGATGCACACCGCACTCCCTTTGAAACTCGCTGGCACAGTGAGCCTTGTTCCTTTACCCGTGACTGCGTTTCATTAATAAGAGAGTATGTCTCCGAAGAAGGAAATGTTGAGTCGGATAAAGCAACGCTGGCTCTATGAAAACATAACGAATACGCGTATTTAATACCGCTCTCGTACTCTTTTTCGTATCCATTAAGTTATTAATTTTAATGGATGCTGATAAGCAATAATGTCAACCGACAAAAACTCGAGTTTCATAAACTAATATGCATCTAAATAATATCTAAATTAAAAAAAAATCACAACTTCAAACAGGGTACACTTTTTTTTAAAACACTCTTATACTGAATGATCACAGAACATGCATACCATAGGGAGCGTGGAACAAAAGAGGAGATAGGGCTTTGCCCAGCGGTTGAATACAAGATAAACAACCTGTTACTTTGTATTTATTTTACTTGAAAATGGATCAGTTGCAATGGTATGTTATCTTATCAGTTACCCCATCTAAGGTTAACGTTACATGTGTAACATTTAACAGAAACGCAGACAACTTGTTTGTGAAATCAAATCCCCTTAGGTTAATTAACCTATTTACCTACTTTTGCAACAAAAACCCCAATAAATATACTCTTTTCTTAAAGAAGTCGTGTAAAGATCCTCATGGATGATATTACGAAACCCCATTTAGTTTTAAGACCTTGTAAGGATTGGAATCCCTAAGGGGGAAATACTTTTGCAAACTTCCAAAGAGCGCGAATACATTATGTAGAAGCTTTATATATGAAGTATTATTTAGGAACTTCAAATTCATTATCGTATACTTACATGCCTAATATTTTCAGCTTTTGGAATATAATAAATTTTGCGACAGTTGTTTCACAACTACACACAGCTGACTAATATAATACATTTAGGTATAGTATTGTGTGTGGTGACACTTGCATACAAATTGCATTAAAGAAAAAACAAGTCATTGACCTTTGATGGGTGCAACTAGGGCACTTTCTTTTAAGTTACTCCCTTTGTAATTAAGAATTTTTAATTTTGTACCACCCTTCTAATATGAAAGATAGAGACAGGTGGAATGAAAAAGGAGAGGCCTTTGCCCAGCAGTAGAGCACCTAATAATTCACTTTAACTAACAATGTAAACCACGCTTGCAACAGCTAGTTCTTTATCGAACTCCTCCGAAACAGCTTGACCGATTATTATGAAGCTTTTTGTCTATATTCGGTAGGTCTGAGAATATGGTCGTAGGCTACTTTTCATACCCCTATTCTTCGCAGACGGAGTCGCGGGGAACAGCTAGTTTTAATTTATATAAAAATCTCGTGTCACGGTGTTTGTTATCGAACTCTTCCAAAACGGCTCGACCGATTTTTATGAAACTTTTTTCTCTATATTCGGTAGGTCTGAGAACAGGTCGTAGGCTATTTCACACATACAGACATACTACAGAAGGAGTCGCGGGCAACAGCTAGTATTTTTATAATTCGAATGCCGCCACAAAGATTCCAAGTTAATGTTCAGTCGCGCCCATAACCATTTTACGTAAGTATATATATGGAAAGGGACACTTTACTTATGATTCAGGAGCACGGACCCCTATTACTCGGGCACTATCTAAATAGTCTGGCTAGCCGACGTTAGTTCCACCGTCGAATTTTACATAGGTCTACCTACTCTACACAAATCATGCAGGTACTTGTGGGCTGATGAGTTTGTTTACTATACAACTCAATTAAACGAATATTCGAACCGCGCGGTTCGGAATGTAAATATCCTGATCCTAAATCGGCAATGTTTTGCCCCGTTCTCCCGATACTGTTTCCATAACATCGTAATGTAGGCTTCGGGCACTTTTCAGTTGGAAATTATTCCGATTGGCATGAAATGTGAAAGGAAACACAAAATCCCTTAAATAATTAAATATCGCGAGTTTTTTTATTTAGCGCCGGTCCCGAATCGCTTTCCCATTGATGCGGTAAATTGTGGTAACTTGGTTTTTATGTAAGAACATTATTATATTACGAGTAACTCTAGCTTTACTTCTAATGCTACACTCACTTCATTTGAACATGTTTGAACGAAAAAGAAAGCGGAAAATATTTGGCGACTCGTTTTCTAGCCCCTAAATGTTTTTATACTACTTAATAGAAGTAGTAGTTCTCTTACAGTTTCTTCACAAACAGAAAATTTTCCGTTAAATTATAATTATAACTTCTGGATTTGCAGTAGAAGAGTTCTCACATAAACAAAAAACAAAAGATCTGTGTAGGCAGAACAAAAAGCAAAAAAAAAATCATTTTACTCAGACTCACACGCACCCGATGTTGATTGTCTTTCATCAACTAACCCATCCGCTTTTTTCCCTTTCTCATATTAAAAAATACACATCAAGCAATGATACAAACTGTAGTTGTTATTATTTGAATCACGCGGATTCGTCAAACATTCCAACAGCAGGAAGTTGTGAAACCGTGTGAAGATTATATATCTGGATTGAAGTTTCGTAAGCAGGCCTGGATGGATTGTTCGCGGACGCCTGTGGGTGCGGTTGTTTACGGCACGCATCCTCAACGCATCCACGGGATATGCTTTATATGCGTCATCGCGCGTGATGTTGAACTGTTAATGGATACTGTAACTGGTTCTAACGGGAATTTGCGCTTGTGAAGCAAATGGCTATTTATTTTCACGTTCAAGCACAGAAAGCTCTCGTCGGAAATGATGTTTGTAATATTTCTCTATGTAATTTTCTGCATTGCTTACTACATGGTGTTTAATAAAGAGTCGTTGTATTGGATCGTAGGTACTGTACCTTTAATTTGGCAAAATGTATAAAACTTCATGTTACAAAACTTCATCGTAATTTCGAAGTCTTAAAAAATCTATGTTATGTACAACAATGAGTTTAGGGGTTTTAAGAAACTTAAACGTTAACCCCTTATTCGCAACAGCTGCAAACTTGATACAAAATGTATTTTTACACGCTTTATATTAGCTTCACCTGTATGTTTGTATGTGTGTTTGTATGTTTGTATGTTTGTAACCGACTCCTTAGGGCGCGATTTTGACCCACTTCCCGGTTTCCGATTGAGCTGAAATTTTGCACATATGTGTAAATTGGATGACAATGCAATATTATTGTAACGTGGAGCTGATCTGATGATGGAGCTGGATGGTGGCCATAGGAACTATGTAATAAAACAACACAATCCCATCGAGTTTGGGCTCGTTTGATTCGTTTTGACGAGCACTTTGATCCCAGATGGTAACCAGGGTCTGATGATGGAGCTGGAAGATGGCCAAAGGCACTCCACAATAAAACGACACAATACCATCGAGTTTGGGCTCGTTTGATTCGTCTTGACGAGCACTTTGACCCCATATGGTAACCAGGGTCTGATGATGGAGCTGGAAGATGGCCAAAGGCACTCCACAATAAAACGACACAACCCCATCGAGTTTGGGCTCGTTTGATTCGTCTTGACGAGCACTTTGATCCCATATGGTAACCAGGGTCTGATGATGGAGCTGGAAGATGGCCAAAGGCACTCCACAATAAAACGAAACAACCCCATCGAGTTTGGGCTCGTTTGATTCGTTTTGACGAGTACTTTGGTCCTAGATGGTAACAAGGGTCTGATGATGAAGCTGGAAGGGGGGTAGGTGGCGGGGTGGGGGGGAATGGGGTATGGGGTAAGGGGGTCGGGGGTTGTCTTCCAAATGTAAAATGAAAAAGTAGGTACCTTGTAAAGATAAACGTATGTCAAGGTAATATAAAGATTATCAACGATAGTATCCATGAGCTATAACCTAAAGATTCAACAGACTAAATTTAAAAATGTAAGAATAAAGACTGAGAGAGAGAGTTTAAGTTCTCCACTTTATTATAGTTTGCAGTTTAATAAAATCAAATAAATAAATGTAGGTCAGGATAAAAATAAAACTCCTGTAGAAGTATAGCACTATAGTATCGTTAACAGTATTCCTTATTTGGGAGTGAGACAAAGTATTGTTACCGAGACCCTCGAGGATTAAGGGATTTTCAGGATCTAATCTAAGTATATGTTTACTCTCTATATCTTGACAAATTATCTTATGTTGTGACGAGGGAATAAGTAGCATAAGCAGCTTGAACTTTTTTTACTTCTCTAAATTGTATTCTTATATGTAACTAGCAGAATACTGTTGGAGACGGGCACGGTTCTGAAACTTCTGAATATCGAAAGTTAATTTTATATTGAAAGTATAAATATAGTCTGATAGTTTATTTATCTAGGACGAATGAATAATAACAAGGGTAGGTAAAATTGAAATAAAATAAAAATAAAACCATCCTTACAATGACCAAACTATATGTACGGTCAGCTGCAGAGAAAATGTACCCCCGGTAGGGTTATCACCGTTACAGGGGGGAGGGGGTACCTTTTCTCTGCAGCTGGCTGTCCTATTCGCCTAAGTCCTGCCCCCTTTTTTTTTTTTTTATATAAGAGGTGCCAAACGAGCAGACGGGTCACCTGATGGAAAGCGATCACCGTCGCCCATGGACACCCGTAACACGGGGGGCATCACAGGTGCGTTGCCGACCCTTTTAGGAATTGGTAGGCTCGTTTTTTAAAGATCCCTAAGTTGTAACGCTCCGGGAATGCTGCCGCAGAATGCTGATTCCAGATCTTTGTCGTGCGAGGAAAGAAGTTGCGCTTAAAACGCACGGCCCCTGTGGAAGAGTGCCCATAAATAAGGCTGGCAACATTCCACGCTGGATTGTGATGCCAGTACGTTGGGCAATAAATGCACCAGACCTATGGTCACGGGTACTCTTGAACAATTTAGGTTTTATTTAGGTTTGTGAGGCCTCCACGGATCTAATGTCAGGACAGCAAAAATTGCAAATAATTTATGTGGTCTTTCTCTGGGTATTTCTAAGACCGTAAGTTTCTCAAGATTTATTAAAACAGCATCGTATAGAACCCAATAGGTTAAGTTAGTTGAATAAGAATCTTACAAAGTATATATGGTTTCAGAAAAAAAAACTTTTCGGTATACCTTTTGGTATAATAATCAGGTACCGGCAACAAAAAAGGATAGTATAAAAACTTTTTTAGGTTATTATTAGAGTTGTGTCTTGGAATTATTGGATCACCCATCATACTTACTAAGGTAAACGTCCCTGTGTTCGACACTGAACCAAGACATAGCACCTTCAATCTTATGTCATAGTAAGAGAGGTGACAGATGGGTGTCTTCTACTTGGTGTGTGTGTTTACCTTACTTTAGTTTTATTTTAGCCACAACCTGTAGAGTCTTGAACTACTCGTATGTCCGCGAATTAGTTCAAAATATCGAAACGTTCCTTAAAGTACCTACGTGATCCGTTTCTCTAACCATTTCAGTTACACTTGCTGGTATTTTTGGGAATCAGATCTAAAAATATCCGACCCACGCATTTTATATGTCAATAAACATATTTATAGCCTTAGTCAGTGGTAAACAGAGCAGTAGACAACACAACAACTCAGCTATGAATGTCAAGCATGTTTACTGTGTTCTCAGACCATCTTATTCCTACAGGTACATTTAGAACGGGATGCACAGAGCAACAAAGCGAGTCGTGGCTACTGTTGAATCATTCTGTGACTGATCTTGCAGCCTTTGAGCAGCCGTGCCCGAGGCGGAAGCTGTGGGCGTACGCGCACTAAGGAAGTCATTTCGCGTCACTTTCATGTTCCCAAGGGAAATTCCTTCAGAAAACCGCTGTTTGTCGCCATTTCACGGAACATCCTGTACAGTAAATATGGGGTCACTATTTTTCTTGTGTAATTGCACGTGAAGAAAATGTCACATTGTTAAATACATGCGAATTCATTGCCCTCTACGCAATGAAATTTTCATACATATGTGTAAGTAGCCACATCACTGTTTTAGTAAATTTCTTTCTAGTATCACCATGCAAGTTATCAAAAGGATGATGATGAAAATTATGATTTTTTCATAAATTAAAGTACGTTCGTCAATTGTTACGAATATAATTTTATTATTCAAAATATTGTCATAGCAATTTCTCAGAACCACCATGACTGATTGATACGGAGTTTAAGTCATTAACACGCTTTTTTTACTAATTTGGAACGTCAATTTGCTTATACACGTTACTACTAGTTATCATTTCAACGTGCAGTTTTCGTAGCAAAGTATACCTATGTTGGCAAAAAAATCAATACATCTGAAAATTCAATATTATTTTTACTGTAAAACATTTACTTCTGGATATCATTCTTCTCTTGTGCTACATTTTGAATACTTCAATTACCTTCTTGTAGCTTCCGTCAACGTGGAAAGTTACTATTATTAGCTTTTTTCTGATCGACGTGAAAAACTGACAGCCATACCCATTGAATTTATTTTGACTGTTTATTCGGCTTAATTTTAATAAGTGCGAATAACATATAATTTAAAAATACTTGTGTATTTTTTTGCCAACCGCACTTTGCTACGAAAACTGCACGTTGATAACGATCACTAGTTACTATACAGGTCATTTACTTAAGTTTTCCACCTGTAACAGTCACACTCACGCACGCACGAATATGCAAATGAAAACAAAATGTCACAAAAATTTTGAAATTTAATACTAGTAGGATAGATACGTCAAACGCATACTCATCGACCTCATCGTAAATAAAGACAGACGATGTGCTGTCAAATAAGTGCGTTAAGTCAAGTATTCTCTAGGAGAGGGATAACCCTAATGGGTATAGTCGTACTTATGTCCAAAATTTTTGTGTTTTATTACTCAAGTTAAATTAACACTGTCTACCCGAGTTAAGCAACTTTACACAACGCCTAACGATCCGCTTTGGAATCATGCCAACGTAAAGCGAACTGAACATCAGTGGGTACCAACCTCAAAAAGTTCAAATATGGTTTATTCGTTGAGACAGACGTTGGAATTGTCAGTTGGCAGCCATGGCTGTGCTAAGACACCTTTTGTTCTCGAAAGAAGAGTTTTACGCTTAAAGCTTTTTTATCTATATGTATATCTACATAAAGGATCGTAAAGACTCGTAGTCGTACCACAAAAGAATTAAATACGTCTTAGATATGCTTATATGTATCCTTGCTTATACTTACATATATCTGTGAAAGTGTGAACAGATTATGTCAAATATTTGTGCGTCGAGTGTCTATATTTTGTTAGTAACACAGTTAAAAAGTAGCATAATTTGAAAAATAATTTCAATTTTACCATGCACATCACCTGCATATGAACTACCTAACTGCTCATATTTGTGCTGTTTTAATACAATTGTCATATAGGTCCTATATTATAGGACATGGTTTGCTCTTCTGCAAAATTTCTTCGGCTTATGGGATTTTAGGACGGTAACTTACCAAACAACGCAAGCATTTGACGTACTTCCACATGTATTACATTATTTACGTTTGCAAATCTATCTATTTAATATAATATCAAACTAAAACTGTCATGCGAGCTTAAAGCGCGAGACGCACATAATAATATGTCTAAAAAGCCATATCTGGGCGCACGGCAGTGCCCCCACCAAGTCGAGCAAAACAAAGGCACGACCGTACCGTCCTTTCCTCGAAGTAATTTAGGGTATTTTCAACCTATTTATTTTCCCAACTTAGTCAGTGAATATTGGGTTTATTGCAGAGATTCTAGTTCAAAAAATTTAAATAAAAAATAAAACCTCCTTCAAAAAACCCCCAAAAAAACATAAAATAATAATTGATTGAACCGACCACAATAAGCATGAAAATATCTTTCTACTAATCTGTTTGAAGTTGGTGCCTCAGCACGAGCCAGCAGGAGTGTAGAAGCCCTATAATAGGTATGTAGGTAAGTTAGATTACTAGGTCCACTCCTGCTGGCTCGTGCTGAGGCACCAACTTCAAACAGATTAGTAGAAAGATATTTTCATGCTTATTGTGGTCGGTTCAATCAATTATTATTTTATGTTTTTTTGGGGGTTTTTTGAAGGAGGTTTTATTTTTTATTTAAATTTTTTTTATTTCCAAGTTTTTTTTGGGTGTTTTTTGAAGGCGGTTTTATTTTTTATTTAAAATTTTTTATTTTTTTCTTTTTAGTTGTTGCTAATGGCCTGGACTGGCACTCTTTACTGACTGTACTTTTTGCCTCTGGTTACCAAAGTACTTATCAAGACGAATCAAACGAGACCAAACTTGATGGGGTTATGTCGTTTTACTACGGAGTTCTTATGGTCACCATCCACTTCATTGTCAGACCCTGGTTACCATCTAGGACCAAAGTACTCGTTGAGACGAGTCAAATGAGTCCGTACTCGATGGGGTAAGTGCCGTTACTTTATGGAGTAACTTTGGCCACCTTCCAGCTCCATCATCAGACCCTGGTTACCATCTGGGATCAAAGTGCTCGTCAAGACGTTTCAAATGAACCCAAACTCGACGGGGTTGTGTTGTTTTATTACAGAGTTTCTATGGCCACCTTCCAACTCCATCATCAGATTAGCTCCATGTCACAATAATATTGCATTGTCACCTGATTTACACATGCATGTAAAATATGAAATCAATCAGAAACCGGGAAGTGAGTCAAATTCAACTTGCAAGATTTGACCCGTTGAGGAGTTCCGTTGGCCATCTGCGGTCTTCTTCATCAGATCTAGTTTACCAAATGACACTTTATGAATGCAAATGCTCGATTTGTCACTGAAAATACTAAAATCGCTTTACATTTCCCTTGAACTTTTGAAGAGTTCCTTCAATTCCTCATGGATCCCATCATCAGAACTGGATTCCGGTAACAACGGGACCAACCTTGAAGCATATGCTTTCAAACAACGAAAGAATTTTCCAAATCGGTTCATAAATGACGGAGTTCTGAGGTAACACACGTTAAAAAAAAAAAAAAAAAAAAAAAAAGTACATACAACCGAATTGAGAACCTCCTCCTTTTTTTGAAGTCGGTTAAAAATGATTGATCATGGTTGAGTTCCATAATTTACCAAAACCAATAGAAACGTCAAAAAGCTTGGCACAATCATAACAGAAGGACCAAAAATTACATCGATACTGGACAAAAATACACAAGATAGCATTTATTCTCTTTTTTTATTATTAGTTTTGTGATCAAATCCAATATGGGATATGTTTCTATCAAAAAATTCTAATATATCGGCGAACACGCCGCGGGCCCCCTAATGGTACATAATGTGGCACGCATCCATCAGGTAATATTCGGGAATCAATCACGAGGAGTCTGCGATCAATCATCACCTACAACTGAATGGCCCCATGCAAACGGGACCTTTGTTCGCGACGCTGTCACGATACCTCGATTGATTTAGTGCCCAAATTTCACAAATAGATGCGCGTCGGATGCTGGAAATTGAATAACACGCGCGCCTCATCCTATTTTTAAACGGCTACGACGAAATTATGAAGTTGATAGCGTGGCAAAATCGAAGGGGTATGTGTTATACCGAAGTACGAAAGACCGAAACTATTAAAGTATCGAATAACTCAAAATACTGAAAAGTTTTTTTTTTCTGAAACTGCTAACTTCTCAGGATTTTAAAAACGCCATCGTATAGAACCAATTAGGAGTTAGTTAGTTATAACACTAATGTAGATAGTTTACGCATTGAAAAAATAAACTTTTCGGTATTTTGACCCATTCGATATTCTAATACATTCGGTCTTTCGTAGTTCGGTGTTAGATACATACACCCAATTGAAGAGGTATTTTTAAACGGGTCACACATTGCCCCTTTAATTCTTGGTTCTAGAACTGCTCATAACATTAGGGAGGCGATATGATGGCTCTCTCTTAGGGCATATGGTAAAAGTTTCGATAGGTGTATGTCACTAATTTTAAGTAATTTTAAATTTTAAGTAATTTTACTAACATAGAAGTTAAGCACTAAATGTACCTACTAACCATAATATAGATGATTGTAAAAAATGATCTGAAATAAATTTATTTATTATTATTATTATTATAACATTAGGAATAGTTACAAACGGGATCACAGGATCACGGGATCTGAGGCTGTATCGTCTAACGCGTGGGCACTCGCGATCGCATCACTATCTCTTTCTACCGTCAGTCTATACCAACAAAACACATACCCCGTATGAGAGAAATAAATGGTCAAAACGTTTATGATCCCGAATGCGTTGATTAGACAGATAATAAGGTAAGGGTGAGGCCCCACTGGTGTGTTGCGTTGCGTTGCGTTGCGTTGCGTCGCGTCATCGCAACGAATCAACACATTTTAGGGTGAGGCTCCACTGGTGTGTTGCGTTCGAATCAACGCATTATGCCACACCTGCGCTGCGTCGACGCACGGCAAAAATGTACTGTTAGAGATAGCGCAGCGGCATCACCCTCCCCCCGCTTTGTCTCTTGTCCGTCGATCCTTTGAAACGTCGCGTCAAACGACGCAGCACATCAAACTGGCATATTATAAAAACCGGCCAAGTGCGAGTCGGACTCGCGCACGAAGGTTTCCGTACCAATCTATAAAAACGGCAAAAAATCACATTTGTTGTATGGGAGCCCCCTTAAATATTTGTTTTATTTTCATTTAATTGTTTATTAACCCTAAAAATATATGTAAAACGTCGCAGTGTCAACGCTGCTACAACGCAACTCAATGCATCAGTGGAGTCTCAATCTAAAGGTCACAGTAACCACTTGGATGAGGACAGCCCAGGATCGATCGTTGTGGAACTCTTCGGGAAGGCCTTTGTCTAGCAGTGATCGTCTTTTGGTTAATATGATGATGACAATACGAGACTGTTGAGCCAATTGCCACTGTTCGTAATTTGGCCGTGTAGTGCTAATTGTGTTTATTAATGTCAATATTTGCTACGAGTATACATTACTCGGCTAAATTACTAACTGTGACAAGCGGGTTAACAATCTCGTGTTGTGACCGTACATACTAAGCGTTTTAAAACGCTCGCTGTGGAAACGCGTGACTTAAGAAGCAAGAGATTCGAATTAGGTGTGCACAAGCAGACACGCACTTCTAGTGTGTACAACTACTTATTCGGGACGTCTTGATTCCTGAAACAACTTTTCCAAGACATGCTTTTTAAAGCGCCCAATACGCTCCAGCTCTTAGAAATCATAACTTCTTACATTCTCATTTTTCTTTAAATTTGGCTTCGTTGTCTTGGTCTTACTTCAACTTTTTCAAAATTAGACTTAAGCAAATCTGCTATACTTGTGTTTTATGCCAAAAACAAAAGCTGTAAAATTTAAATGGACTTGTTCAATCGCATGTCTCAGTTATGCTTCTCCTTCTTTTGTTCCTGAAAAACTATCCAATTTATACATAATTTTCAAAATAAGTGTATTAAATTAACCTCTCTTTTAAAATTAAAAGCAGGACATAACTGGGTAGCCCACTTCACTCGGGTAAAACGCTTGGTGTCTCGTTCAATTCAATATGAAATACCTACCAACGCAAACTCATTTACATAAAGCCGAAAAGATTACACTTTATTTTGCTAGAATAAAAATGAATCTGCTTACTAAAGATAAACCCACGTATATTTTTAAATCCTTTCTAGGTCAGCTGGGTCTATTGGACAATTTGTAATAAAAATCTGGCTTCTAATATTTTGAACAAAAGGCGAATATTCCTTTTTCTACTCGTGTACCTAATTTGATTTGTGAATTATTATTTCACGGGTTTTCAAAGGTTTTTATTTTATTACTGAACCTAAAGGCTATTGTTTAAGGTACTGGCTACTGTATCGAAAGATTTTATTAACATCCGCGCAGAGTAACTACTGAAAAGAGATTCAAAAAAAGAACGTTGCCATTCGAACATGATCTTCACTTTTTTCTAATATGACGTTATGGTACGCTGTTTCCTCATTGGTGGAAATAAGTTAATACTTGGCCAATCTGTTCACTTGCGTTTTGTTAAAATTATTCAATACCTGGTTCACCATTATCACAGACAGTGAATTTGTATCATGTTTATCTTATTTTGGTGTTTATGATTAAATTGATTGGAAAGCGGAATTTTATCCGTAATCCTCGGAAAGATGTTAAAGTCGGTCAAATAATTAAGGGAAATTCAAAAACTAAGTTCCAGAAATATGCAACTTGCTTGAACAAACTTCAAGTTGGTACTTATAGCATCATTGTATACAATCATTACATTATTATGTCTTGAAAATTTCGTACTTTAATTAAGTCAATCGGCAAAGCCTCTTGGTCTAAACACGGTGAACTACTATAAGGCCCCTAATTATGCAACGATAGTATAAATCATTATGTAGGGTTCCGTTAACATGAAAAAGAAGCCCTTGAAAGATCACTTTGTTAAAACCCTTTTCTCAGAAACGCTTGGATCTTCTTAGAAGTTTTGAAGAAATTTAACTTCTAAGGGCGATCAAAGTTACAATTTTTAAAAGATAAAGGATTTCGGCTTTTTGGTCAGGTATGCATAATTATGCAGCGGTTTTGGAAACAATTCCAACGATTACCAAACCACTGAAAACTGACAAGGTACGAGTCTGAGTCGCGCACTGAGGTTTCTGACCAAAAAGCCGAAATCCTTTATCCTTTAAAAATTGTAACTTTGATCGCGTAACTTAGAAGTTAAAAAAATGTATTACTTTTTCGTAGTTAGATTAAATTTGGATAGTAACAAACTAGCCAAATGTAATCTATGAAAAAGTAATAAAATTACAGTAGGTGTTGACAAGATTAAAATCTCGAAGAAAATATATTGCAATACCTCGAGGTGAGACGATGTGTATCGTAAACAAAATCTCGTTATTATTCATGCATTCATTTCTACACAAATTACTTAATACTGTCATTCAAGTCATTATACTAAGTGACTTTTTAGTCACCATCACAATTTTGATGTGATTCGAATCGGCATCAATAAAAGAACAAAAAAGCATGCACGTATTTTTTGAACTTGCATTGTGATAGCTAACCTACGTATCATCTATGAAACTGCAATACCTCGTAAACAGCAATGGCTAATGCCGCGTAACTAACAAAATGTGTCAAATTTTTGTTTGGGTAACTCTTCAATAAACACAATATTAATAAACACAAAGATGTTCAATTTTAATGCTCTCCTGTAAAAATTGACACAAGTCAGTTACGCAGCATTAGCAATTGTTGGTTACGCGGTATTGCATTTTCATCGATAATTACGTATGCCAAATTTCACATCAATCCGAGCACGGGAGCTAGATTAAATTCGATTTTCAAGATTTGACCAATAAACTGATATAGCAGGTGAAATAAAACTTGTAAAATATTTTTGTATTTTGAGTTGATCTTTACAGAAGGTCTACCTACGTTCAGCAGCGGACCTCATACGGCTGATATGATGAGAGTAGCTTGGTAAATTTTTTCGCCAGTGCTATGCATATTTAGTTACTTACTAAACGTTGCTTATTATTCCACACTGATAGTTCGTACTACGGTTGAGCGACCATCCTAATTACATCGCATTTCCGTGAGTCAGTATCCGTCAGTATTTCTTTATTTACCGCTATAATCCTTACTTCACTCTTATCTGCTTGCAAACCGAGTTTGTCCTCATCGCAAATGTTTTCATTTAATTAATCCAAGACCACCCTACTGTTTTTCCTGTAAATTGTGAGAAGCAGAATGCTCGTATAAATCATACTTGTAAGAGCACTGTGAAATTAAATAACGATCGACAGTTTTTATTGTTTCACATCACAATGTAAACGTGGGTAAATCATCTACGTATGCTATAATCATGGTTTAATGAGGCATTTTATAATGGTTCTTTCATTAAATTTGCTGTCATGCTTCCGTACAATCAACGTCAAAATAAGTCTCTATTTAGGGTTCCATGCTACGAAGGAAAAAAGGAACCACTTCGTTCGTAAGTAATCACAAATGCTCAAAAAATAGCCAAAAGTTAAGTCAAAGCCTGCTACTTACTTGCACAAATAACTTAAATTAACTTTACCGAAGTTTTAATTGAGTAAACGCACCTGGTTTTTTTTTTTGTTTTTGTACCTAGTGGTTTTTTTTATTGAGTGAGCAACGTAAGAATAATTTCCTAAAATGACAAAAAATCATGATAAATATTAAGAATAAATGGGTACCTATGTGAACGTTTGCTCTCATTGAATACTATAAAATGCTATAATTTTTCTGGCTTCATAATTTATACGAAAACCCTCAGTGCACAGTTGCCTTGATTTAAATATGTTGAAGCGGGCTGACAAGGTGCTCAAAGATATACATATACAGTACGTAAACATAAGAGACCCAAAAAAATTAATATGTGCATATTTAGATGAAATATAAGGTCAGGTAATTGCTTTTTGAAATACAGACAAGTTTTTTTTTTTAATAACAGTCACCTGATAATTTAATTCTTGTGACGCCCTGTATTAACTATTTGCAATTTTATCATTTGTCAAATGAAGGATAAGATCTACACTTCAAATGCCAGTTCAGTAAGGCTGTCATTTATCTGCTTAGTCAACTTTTTTCTTTTATTTCATAGCCCTCTGATGCCCAGAAACATTTAAAATAACTAACTAGATAGATAATTACTTCGCTTACATAGTCAAGGAAAATAATTATTATAACTGCAGTGACTTAATTGATTTAATGAGGCAGTTAATTTGTCTTTTCTCCAAGAGAATTTTAAAATAAATCAATAAATAAATAAATAAATAAATATCAGGGGAAAATTTCACACCAATTGACCTAGTACATTAAACACCCGAGACCCGAGAACAAACATTCGTACATACAAATATCTGCCCCGACACGGGAATCGAACCCGGGGCCTCAAGCTTCATAGTCAGGTTCTCTAACCACTAGGCCATCCAATAGAAATGTGTTATTAAAGAATTTTGTGGCGCACGGTCAGATCGCATATCTATACAAAATATATAGAGACCGACAATGTTGTTCCTATATATAATGCGGGATGCGTTCAATTTGACCTGACCGCGACCGTAGAACGCATCTAGTGTGGGAAATCCTTTAAACAATTTTTACGTACTGAAAATATATTAATGTAATATCTAATGTAATAAATTGATGTTCCGGTTATTAGTAAAGCTGTGTTATTAGGATTTGTGAAATTATATATTAGAATTGTGTTTACTATATAATAATCGGCTTCAGCTTTATTTGCTTTGACATAGAACCATCCCACAGAAACCATCCTGTACCATCAAGCCGACTTTATATTCAAAGTAAAAATGTGTGGAAATTGACCCGTTAATCTTGCTCGTCAAAATAATATAATAAAATAAGATTGGGCAGGTATTTCGCTCTATGTATTGGACGTCTACTGCACAAACTGGGAGACTAGTCAGACTACTACTATTGGGTTACAAATTGACGTATCTACGTAATAATATATTTGGATATCTTTGTTCATTTAATGACACTAACAAACAAAGTAAACATTACGGCGACACATGTGCGAGTGTATTAAATACTTGTTTATTCATAAAATTGTTTAACTTTACACATAAACTTAGGTCTAGACCATGAATAATTGATAACGTACAGCACATTTACCTTAACAAATACTTACAAGACGTATTTATTACGGTAGATAGCAATTCCGGATTAGTTAGGTTGAGTGTCACAGTAATGAGACTATTATTATTGAAGGAGCGAGTCTATCGTTATCCTTTAGCGTAACTACGCTTCACACGTAGCTCGTTTCGTAATTGGTTTGCAACTGAAGTCGTCTACCCATAATCAAATAGATTATCAGACGCATCGTATTTAACAAACTAGTCAGGTACTAAAAATCGAACAAAAAGGCGCATGTCGTATGTTAAAAATACGAATGCATTGTTGGCAAATTCATTTATAACGGTAATTAATACATATAATAACAAATGAATATGGTGTTCATGTCATTAATTATCATAAATTTTTTTGCATGTTGTATTTTCTGTGTAGGTATGAGTACAACATACAGATCGACTGAGCGGCGGCGTAACCATCTGTATAACCACCCACCTGCTTAGAGTAGATGAGGCTAAATTGAACTTGAGCTCCTTGAAAAAATAAAAAAGCTGGAACAGAAGTCAATGGAAAGCTACTGCTACTACTTGATCCATGATCATGATCGCTCTAAAAGTATACGACTCAGAAGTAAACACAGATTGGATCTTCAATTCGACTTTGAAATTATAGGAGGAATAAAGAACTACTTATACGTATATTGCTTATCGTATCGTTATATGGAAATTAAACTCACCGAACGTTAGCTAGAGTGTGGCGGCGGCTCTTGAGGTATCTGCCGTGATACTTCTGCAGCTCGCCGATGCTGCCCTGCTCCGCCTGCATCCTGGCGTGCGGCGCTTGCGCCGGCTCCTCGCCCGGCGGCGCCGGCGGCCCGGACGGCGAGACACTCCCCGCGCCCGAGCCACGCTTACGCGCGTTGCCCGACTTCCTAGCAGTAGCCGATATGCATATCTTCACGGCCGATGAACTACTAAAACTACGCTTCTTCCCCGAACTCCGAGACGACGTATAATTAGTGTCAGTGCTGCTCCTAGTGCTCTTATACGAGGGTGTGAGGGTGGCGTCTGTCACGTCCTCGAGCGGCCAATCTGAGTCGTCCTCCTCTTCAATACCGGGCAAAGGGGATTGTTGGCCGAGGGGTCTCGGTGAGCTTATTACTGGCTCCGGAACAACTGTAAGCAAGGCAATAAGACACTGAACAAACTGGGCCGCGGCGTAGCGCAACCCGCCCGCTACGACCGTAGCAGCGGAAACGTAATAGACCGAAATGTTTTGCTAAACAATGCTTTCCGCGCAACTCCCTCGGAGCATTACTCATTATAATGCGAAAATTATTAAGTGAACGTAGGCACCATTGAAATTACGTATTCGACGCTCGTGGCGCTACGTCGCGACAAGGACACAGTTTTAACGAGTAATTGCCGTCTTCCTGGTGAAAAATCTGTGGGCAGAATATCATATCAGACTCTTGAATTACTAAAACAATTGGGCACTTCGAAATTTAATAAAAAATGCATACTATTCAAATTTAATAAGAAGGTAAGCGGTTCGGAAGATTGGCATCGGCGGAATTTATTATGCAAATCATACCTACCGGGTTTTGAGAAAAACAGGACCAGAAAATAACATCAGGTTCAATTTTATAGAACACGTTCAATTACTTTAAAGTATTCAAGTGTAAATTCCTTTTAAAAAGTAAATTTTCATGGACTGAATGTAAATTTTTAAAAAGTTAAGTTTAGCTAACAGATTTTATATTTCGTCCGCAATCTATTTCTAGTTAGTTATTTTAAGATAAACGATTCTAATGTCGAGACGTGACTCAGTGAAACGACCAGTGACGTAAATTACGTCTGTCAATCCGAGAACACATTACACGGAAGATTGACTCGCCTGGGTTACCGAGTCACTAGGTTAAGTTTGTTTACGTTCTAACAAAGCCTTGAGAATAAATAACAAAATAAGGACAACAAAACATTATAAAAACGCAAACAAGTGGTCCATCATGATTTCACTACCCAACATTCTCAATATATTTTTGAAAGGTCAAATCCATCCCGTATATTTATATAAAAATGTGTTACGTGAGCATCGTAATGCCTCGACGAATAAAATATCTCCAGGCTCGACAGTCGCATATATCTCGTTTAGCCACGGTAACAGTATTACGCACATAAAGATAATCACAACTTTATTGTTACTTATGAGGATACATTAACTACATAAATATACTGTTTCAAAGTACCGTTAGTTGAATTAGGGCTCTCCCCGCCCTAGTCAAGGACAAGTTCGTGTGGGCCATTTGTTTAGTTACCGTGGCCTTGCCAAGGGTGAAAGCAAAATAAACATTATGCTTTTATTAAGTTAGTTTAATTTCCTGAATTTTAACTAGTGAAATTATGTATAGCCGACAAACACGGCATATTTTAAGGCTCTGTTAAATAGAAAACCTTGACTGGCGTATAAACAGAGCTAATAGAAAATAAGCTATTCTGTCAATCACAGCCCATCACCGACGATGAGTTGCAGATAAAATCCGCGTCGTTTTTTGTTCAAGTAAATAAATATTTAGGTACTTTATAGTAAAAACTCTTACTACTTATAAATCGGTTATTGTACTAAAAACTTAATAACGTGACGATTTATAAAAAAATAAGCTCAACTTTATTTATCTACTTTCGGTCTACTACTCTCATTATAAATCAATCACAATTACGTCATTTCTGATAACAATACTGCTACCAATAACAGGACTAACTATTTGTACCTATTGTGCCTAAACAGTCTATTATCTGTTTTTATAACGTTTATTTATTTGACCACCGATCATTAATTGTCCGAAACGTCCTAAGTATCGTGTTCAATTACTTCATACATTGTGGTTAATGGACACACTGTCTGTAATGTTACCAGGATCGTTACGGGGTAAGGGATATTTTCTGTTTGAAGAAATAATTCAAAGCGATATAAAAAACGAAAAATCATCATTACAAAATGAACAATTAAAGCTATTTAAAAATTTTCTTGAATCTTCGCCTATTTCTGGACTAAACAAGAAAAGTGTTAAGCACTTTTTCCTTTGCAAGTCAAGAGTGATTCAAAATTCAAGGGCACACTGGCTCAATTGAGGGGAAAAGTTTAACCTTAAGGAATCCGGATCGAGATTCTATCAAAAAACAGATTAATATTCACAAGAAGAGCTCGCAAAATTTTGTCTTATGTACGTGTGAATGTGAAATTATTCAGGCTAGTGTTGGCAATCCTATCTGACAATAGCTCTGCAATATAACAATTTATTGTGGCACGCTTGGATGGTCTGTTAATAAATCGGATAAACTCGCAAACATATTGCTTCAATGAAAGAGGCGCCATTACAATCCACTGACGCGAACATAATGCGTGGAGAAACATAATACCCTCTTATTTCTTAAACGGATCGCGGAGCGGTCACAGTTTTCCTGCGTACGTTTCAAAATCAAAGCTTTTTGGGTCCTTTAATTAACGTTTTTAGATAGTTATTTATCAAAAAGCTGACGCCTTAGAAACCTTAACACCGGTAGTTCGCCTCATAAGTTCTGACTTTTTTGGCCCGGCTGCAAGGAAAGGGTTTAAGTTTTTCACGCATATCTTGTATGTAATTAAATTAACAGAATAGATAGTCCTACAGTTTTGTGATTTTTGAAACTATTTCTACAGAAGCTCTCATTTCATTGAACAATTTGTAATTTACATAGTAATATAAAATTGATAGACTATACTATTTTACGTGGCCGAAGTTTTTGGTCTCCACCTTTTTGTGATACACGTCACATCAGATTCCAAAATAAATCGTTCGTTTTAACAATTGGTGTCATCATTAATTATATACGAAGTATTTGTGCTCTCGAGCAAAATGCGGCACAATTATTAGCGGCGCTTTATTCATTAAATGCAACTGATAGTTCCAGCCTGAGGTCGGTCGATAATCAATAGTCAGCGTGGAAGAGCAAAAATATCTAAAAAAGGGAACCTAGTGAGAACCTAGTTTTATTACGCAAGGATAGAGTGTGCTTTTAACAGTTTTATTTTATTGTAGGTAGAAGTTCGAACTGAATAGGTGCCTATTTTTTTCTGACATTGTGTTGGGTAAGTACGTAGGTACTTCGTTCAGGTAGAAGCCGGAATTCTCGCAGCACTTTTGAGGTTATCATAGGGACTTCCCATTTATCGACTTTCTATATACTAGTTATAGCTGTTGCCCGCGACTCCGTCTGCTAAGAATTCGATTATCGCTATCCCGCGGGAATAACGCATTTTTCCGGGATAAACAGTACCCTATATGTTAATCCAGGTTATAAACTATCTGTGTGCTAAATTTCATCAGAATCCGTCAAACCGTTTTAGCGTGAAGAAGTAACAAACATACACACTCACACACTCACAAACTTTCGCCTTTATAATATTAGTGTGATAGTGTGATTATATCGCAATCAAATATCCTAAACTATTTAAATACTACTAGTAATCTGTGCTATTTTTAATGGTCTCACTCATTTTACAGGTAAACGAGCATCCTATTTTTAACAGAAATTAATAAAGCATACTAAAAAAAAGTTGGCGGACACACTCTTATTTATATCAGAACGGAGTCTCAAAAATAAATCAAGGAACGCTTCAAAGTTATTTGAGCAGACAAATTTATTTATTTGGGATTTATCGTTCGGTAATTATGTCCTTGAAGGTGTCCGAAGTTAAATTCAGACCGCAGAACGTTATCTCAACAATTCCAAATTCTCAAGTAATTATTCACTTAATATTGACTTACTTGTCTATCGGCCCATTATTCCCGGTGTACTCGGTATTTTAAACGTTAAATTAACGTAAACAGACCCAAAGCACGCCCTCTGGGTTCGATGGTCGATCGAATCGAACCACCCCTTTGTTCAATATTTGTGTAAAATACGACCACTCCTACAATATTATGTTGCACAGGCACGCCGCGTATTCAAATACATACAAAAACCCTTCTATTTGAGATTAATCTTGTAGCAGCGAATGAGTTACACGAGTCAACGATAAAGAGCAGACATTGAGAGGTCGAGACTTTCTTTGCAATTGTCACAATTAAGATTTAATTAAATAGGTAGTTTATTGTGTGGACTTCCGCGAAGTAACGCGTGAATAAACTGTTCCGTTTTTGATCATGTTTGATCATTGTTTGTAATTTTGTATTAAAAATTGATTTATTAAGAAACCCTGATATATATCAACATTATGTTCAACTATCACAAATACAACACAAGCCGCATTTCAAAATCTATTCGAGTTTATTCTCTGAGTTACACTGAGCACACAACCGTTTCCAGACAAAACGAATAACGTACGTACCAGCTTTGAGAATGAACTCTTATAAACTTTCCACTGAAACGCATTAGAGTCCCGTATGTGGCGATTGTGATTGTTGAATCAGTATGACGTATGTGTAGATTCAGGTACATCAAAGTCGAAAAAGGCGAGCTTTCTAGATAAAATATGCGACACGATTATGTGTCGAACAGATGTGTACAATTCTCTTGCACGTGTAGTTACATTAGTCTTGCACCTACATTAGTCTGTTCATATTTATTAATTTCTGAGTAATTGGTTGTCTAGAAGAGATCGCTTTTTAGCGATAAGACCGCTTATTGTCTACCTGAATTTTTATTTTTGTAATTTCACTGTAATGCTTTTGGTGATCAATAAAGAATATTTGTATTGTATTTTTTTTTGTATTTTGTAGTTATTATATTAACTTTGTGTTTTTTTTTAGTTTTTCTTTCATTTTTTTTACCGTGAAACTCTAGTTCCGTACCCAAAGGGTGCCAAAGAGATTCTATCACTGTGACTCTGCTGTCTGTCTGTCTGTTCGTCCGTCCGTCTGTCATAGGGCTCTATCTCTTGAACCGTAATAGCAAGACACTTGAAAGGTTCACCGATTATGTATAACTGTGGCCGCTATAACAACAAATAAAAATTAAATAAAGTTAAAATGTCATAAAATTATGTATATACGTATTTTTTTCACCGTTTTTAAATCGGGTAGTTGCTAGGCAACGATTCATAGCCATAGCCGCGATAATACGCGCGAGCAACCCCATGCTGTTTAGATGTTTTTCGAAAACCTACCTAATTATAAACTTGTATGTATGTGCTTATATTTCGGCAATTGTTTAACTGAACTGTCTTTAAAACATTGTACGGAGGTCCGAGTCCGACTCGCACTTGACCAGTTTTTTAAATCTCGATGTTGAGCTTAAGTGACTATTTTCAAATCTGTATACCTACCGGTCAATTTAATTTTAAAAAGTTACGAATCTGCATTACATCAATAAAGTAATTTCAATTGTGCCCAAAAGGTGTTTAGCAAAACTTTCGGTCCATTAATTTACTTAAGTAATTGAAGTAGGTATAAAGCAATTACATCCTTTCGCGTTTCTGTAGCCGTACTGCAAAATTATGATCATTGGACGTTTAAATGTAAAAACTTAAATAATTAATAATGCTCCACTGAAACTCATAGATACTGAGGCACGGAATGTCAGAACACAATTTCTTATTTATAAATATTATAGCATTTCAGTGTAACATGAAGTAGCGGTCGAATAATAAATGGGTAAGATTAGAAATTTATTAAGGTTAAGGTAAAGGAATGTTACAATTTCGTTGAGCGTGGGTTGGACACGGTAAAATCAAGTAAAATTCAACAACCTTAGGGTTTGATTAAAAGCCGAAATTACCAAACCATTCTCGTACAAAAAATAAAGTGTTTCTATAGCAAAAGTGTAGGTATTCTACTAAGTTTTTAAAATAACATAAGGATCGTAAACAGCGTAAAAAACAAAATTTGTCTCTCCTGTGGACATAAAATTAGCAGCTCCGAGTCAGCAAACTAAAGATTTATTTGTATGTACATATTTTTGTAACTTTGGCTGTATCGATCTTTTTGTAGTTGTCTGTACATTTACTGATTTGTGTAGGGCTCATCCCAATACCATCTTCAGAGTCAATCTGTATTTACAATGTCAACTCATTCAGAATGGATACGCTAAGATTGGTTTCGCACTACGTCCGATGCGAATCCAGAGTAGTCCTTGAACTATTTGTACGGTAGTTGGATGATTTCGTCCACAGTCCCATTTCGTCATCTTCTTAAAGCGTTCACAGTGCCATGTCGTCAGCCTACTTATTCCTAAATCGTCACCTTCCAAACTCGTCTACTTTCTGATATCGACAATTCCCATTTTGTCTACATTCCTATTTTGCCCACAGTGCCAACTCGTCTCCTTTCTTTTATCGACTGCAGTACTAAGTACTTGGTCATCAGTGCCAACTCGTTCAAATTCCTTTATCAACCACAGACAGTACTGCTTGGTATACATAAATAGGAATGGTTGAAGAGTTAGCACTGTAGTCGAAAATAAGACTGTTGACGAGGTGGCACTGTGGTTGAAATATAAATGTTGACGAGTTGGTACTCTGGCCCGCGCAGGTATACGAACAAGATAGGAAAGTGATGATACGTGAATTTCGCGAATCAGAACACTAGATCATATTACAATGAAGACGATTTAAGAAGATGACGTAATGGGACTGTGGACGAAGTTACCCTGAGCCCGGTAGTTTACGCACTAGATCCGATTTCCGTCATCCGATTTCCCTCGGATTTAGTTCGTTAGCACACAAAGTGTTTCACGATTACGCTAGTTTGGTCGGACCGTATTTTCATATATTCGGATCAAATGTAGTCACTCAGTCGCAGTTTGTCGGGATGAGCCATCTGTTCCATAAAATTACGTCGGAGTATGCCGGTTACACTCTGAAGCAATGTATAGGTAGTTCATACTTCGATGTATATAGGTAACGCCATCAGAGTTGAGGTCACGCACACAACGACAGGTAATGACAGCGGGATTTTGACATTTATTCTAACCGATAGCAAGTTCAACAGACTCAACATAGAATTACAAGATTGACAAAAATTTTCTTCAACCTATTTCTTTAAGAATAATGTTGGAAATTACATCTATTTCAAACAAAACAGAAAATAAAATATTTTGATCTATTTTATTATGTATAAATCAGACCAACATATTTTTCGCTATTTATAATATACCGATTTTTTTCTTGCGAATATTTCTTATCAGTTTCAAATTGTTTTAGTTCAAAAGTAGGTTATATGAAAAAGAAAAATTATAATATGCATAGTATTGCGTAAGTATTTCATCATAAGATTATATAACACACATTTTCATTCACTATCTTTTTTGCAATCAGTACTTTATGTAACTGTATGTGTAATCATTCGCCTCAACTTTCGTGGCGTTACCTATATCTACCCTATTTACTTTATGCCTTAACGGACGTCCGCGAATGTGTAATCGGCCTTTTAGTTATTATGTAGGCGGACGTCTGAGCGAGCATTGAAGCACTCGTAATCAACAATAGGGTAGTTGACACCTTTAAATAAATATTTTCAAAACGCAACTCTGTAAAAACCCTTTTTTATCTGAAAACCAGATTAGTTTTCAGTTAACTGTAGAATTTAAGATTTAGTTTCTTTGAAATTAGTAAATGGTTAAATACGCTGGCAAATAAGTGACATAACAGGACTGTATATTCGCACAGAAGTCTATGGGCAAATCGCGTTTCAACGGTTCATGAAAGTACGTCTATTGATTGATGATGTCAAAACCCTCCTTGTGCATTTTCGCGCCGACAATCCGCAACCGACTAAATCGACTGATATCATCAGAGCACAGAACTAATAATAAAAAGGGAAATGTAAAAACTCGAGGTGCCTATCTGGCTACAGAATTATAATATTATTCTACTCGATTTAAGTGCAAAAAACTAATCAAAAATAATTAAATTTCATTGAAGATTGTCATAATTGAGTAAAATCTATGAAAACGCAAAATAACGTGCGCCCACGATATCGATACCTATAGTAATTTTATGCGTCTCACTATTATTAATTCTGTGCACCGTAGACTAGCCAAAAGGGTATGGGTCATCTACATTTTTTTGTTTGCGTCCCTCCTGTGGACATGGAAAAAGTTAAAGAGTCAAAAGCCAATATTTTTTAGTCAAGTCTACATCGGCGTGTGGGACGCCTGGCCATTCAGCCCATTTAAATAAATCTTACGTTTGCTGAATCAGTTTCGCTAACTTTACTAGTTAGAGACAACTTTTGTTTCTTAAGCTATGTATGACCGTATATTGTGTGCTTACCGTATTCTTCGAGTGTCGTCGGCGGAGTCTCTCCGCGCAGCGCATAGCCGGCGTCGTCGACGGGCGCCGCCGTGCGCGCCCCGCACCAGGGCACGCAACAACGGAACACCCCGCCTCCGACCACCGTGCTGCCGTGCGCACCGACCGAGCCAACACCCGCTGCCGCGGATCGCACACGCAAGTATCAACCACCATCAATACCCACACGAGTCTAAATCTTTGGCACTTCACTTTAAAATCGAAGATAACAGCGAAAAATGTATAACAATCAGTCTTGGAAATTAGTAGATAAGTGTAAGATATGTCAGTCGAATGTGATCTAGTGGAGGATTGAAAGCTTAAGGAAGTTTAGGATAGAAGAAATTTAAATTTTGTAGGCGTCAATTATTTTATCACTTTCACTTTTAGCACTTCAATTTATTTATCGCAAGGACATTGTTATACTTTTCATTGTTCACGTATTATTGTTTAACCCATGTTTTGTTTCAAACCTGAAAACGAACGGAACCTGTCGCTGTCGAATCACTTGGAGCTGATTTGGTTTTCCTTCCTTTGTTTATTTTGATGTAGATTGATTCATGTGTCTAATAAAATACTGATTATTTGTTAGTGCATTAAAACGTCATGCCACAAGCGTGAATCAGACAGATATAACGATTTGTAACTTTTGGTTGGCAGACTACCAAATTGTTGATCGTTCCTCACAATTCGTCGGTAAATAATGTTCTTATCGAATTGTGCGTATTGGATGTTTATTTTAATTACCATGAAGAAAAATAATGAGACTTGGGATGAACCGCGATATTGAAACCGACTCAATTAGATAGGAACGAATTTAATGAGCCATAAAGTGGCTATCGCTGATATTAGATCACTTGCCCGCGGGAATTATTAATTTTTCCTGGATAAAAACTATCAAATAATATTTTATCAGGGTTTCAAATTATCCCCATACCTAATTTTGTAGTGTAACAAACAAACAAAATATAATAACATGCGCATTTATAGTTTTAGTTAGGATTGTTTGAAATAAAGTCTATCGCAAAAACATGACATAAACAGGAACCTTTTCACAGAGAATGTCTTAGTGAAATCACATTGCCTGACTAAGAAAATTATTATGACAACAAGAACGTTTTTTTGTGGGTCAGGAACCATTTGGTTTAATATTGATATAACCCTAAATAGAAGTGCGGCTCTATGCTCACAGAACTTCAATGTTAAATCGGAGATATGTCCGACATTAAAATTACGCACCTACATGTCTGTAGCATTAGAAAAATATTAAAGATATTATGGTGACATAAAAGCTGATATTGCTGTATCGACTACAATAAAACATTTAACGACATTAACGACCTTCATGGTGAAACTAAAACAGTTTCGATATGATACAAATTACAAGAGAAAATGTGTAAATATATTTGTAGTCCGTAGTTATCTGTTTACTTTGATGTAGTGAAATAAGCAAAGCAACAAAAAAAACACAGTTTAATAATAAACATTTAAAAAATGGAAATGAGACTATTCTGATCACTGCCACAGTATAAATACAAAATTTAAAGCTGTTGTTGTGTAATGTAAGTTATTGAAACGTAAACGGTGAAACATTTTTCTCACAGGCATATTTTTCGCCACAATCAACGCATGGCGTCAATTTTCATCAAGCCAAGCCGTGTGAAATGATGCTACAAACCTTTACTCTTATAGGTATGCATTGGTGACAAATCGCATAAATAATACTCATAATCAAACAGATTGGAACGTAATACGACTACGTATTATACAGGTACATAAATTATGTAGTAGGATTTCAAATAAAGTATGTTTTTGTGGAAAATATTTTTTTTTGCCGTCTAAATTTGCATTGTCTTCCAAATTAGATATCCCTACCAAGTTTTAAGTAGATGCCATTAACTATTGAAGAGTTCCATTTTGCAGAGACGATCCTGGCCGGACCACTCGAATTTTACTGCCAGATTATTATACTGTCAACGGCTTAGAGTATAAAGAAGCAAGCTAGTCAAGGGACTTACATAAGGATACCAAATTTCAGTTCAATCGAATACCAGGAAGGGCTCTAAAATGGTTTGCTTTGAAACCACAACATAAAGTTTGACTCAACTTATAATTGGGGATGTCTATTTTTTTGCAATGTTATAGTAAATCGAAAACCATTTCGAGATAAATGGTTTTTAACTCATTTTCTGTAGTTATTTAATTTTAATATTATATAATGAATTTATTACATAACAAATAAGCAATGACCTTCATTTGACTTTGGTGTAAATTGCGTGACCGGTCCAAGTCGTACTTTATTCTGTGTGGTTAGAATTCTTCACAAATTTACGCGTGGATTATAACTACGGAGTTTGATTTGGACCCACTGCCTGACATCTAGCACTTTGACAGCGCCAGTAAAGTGACACTAGTTACAGTGTACCACCACGCAAAAAATAATTAAAGGGGTTGCCTTATCGTACGCATTTAGATAGATTTAGAAATTTGGCAGTGTGGGAGCCCTCAATTACAATCTGACGTCATCAACCAAAATAGTTTCAATGATTAATTTTGAAAAAAGTAGTGAACTAAGTGACAAAATATTGAAATTAGTTTCTTATAATTGACTTTTCTATACAAAAAAAATATAAAAACCACTGGTAATTTTTTTTAGACATTCCCAATTCCGATCGGTAGTTTTCGTTCGCGCAGAATACTTAGTAGTAGTTTCCGATAGTAGCCGAACATGTAAATAATCTATATTGAACTTTATCTGCAAGGACAACTAATCGAAAATTGTCAAAAAAAAAGTCATAGTCAAAGTCACAATTCTTTATTCAATTTAGGCATCAAATTGATGCTCCTATGAACGTCGAAAAATCTACCACCGGTTCGGAAAAACCCTGTTGAGAAAAAACCGGTAAGAAACTAAACAAGGTACGAGTATGTTTTTTTTCAAACAGATCTACATTGTTATTAAATTACATACATCTAAAGTACTTAATACAATTAAATTTTTTAACACAGTAGATACGCTATTTGGGACTAGGGATCGCCAATGCGGATCGGAATTATTTCCAAACATCCCTGTCCATGATATAGTCATTAATTTTATAGTACGCCTTAGATATTAATGTCTTCTTCACAATGCATTTGAATTTTATATCAGTTTGGTCGGTTATTGTTTTCGGAATCTTATATAATAAAATTCTCGTGTCGCGGTGTTTGTTACCAAACTCGTCCGAAATGGCTCGACCGATTCTCATGAAATTTTGTGTGCATATCGGGTGGGTAGATATGAGAATCGGCCAACATCTATTTTTCATACCCTTAAATGTTAAGGGTGGTGCACCCTTAATTTTTAGGGTTCCGTAGTCAACTAGGAACCCTTATAGTTTCGCCATGTCTGTCCGTCTGTCTGTCTGTCTGTCTGTCTGTCCGCGGCTAAGCTCAGAGACTGTTAGTACTAGAAAGTTGTAATTTGGCATCAATATATATATCAGTCACGCCGACAAAGTGATTGAATAAAAAAAAGTAAAAAAAAATTTTTTAGGGTACCTCCCATAGACGTAAAGTGGGGGTGATTTTTTTTTTCTCGGCTAACCCTATAGTGTGGGGTATCGTTGGATAGGTTTTTTAAAATCATTGTGGGGTTGCTAACATGATTTTTCTATTCAGTGATCTGTTTGCGAAATATTCAACGTTAAAGTGAAAATTTTCATTAAAATCGGCCGTCCCCCCCCCTCTAAAATCTAAACTGTTGGGTGGAAAAATTTGAAAAAATTCAGAAGGGTAGTAAATATATCAAATTTACTAGGAAAACTATAGCGGCTAAGATTGCTTGGAAATTATTTGTAGTTTAAGAGTAAATAGTAGCCTAAGGTATAAAACATACCTAAACTTGGATGATTCCGTACACATACGAAATCCTTAGAAAAATATTACTTGATTTTTTCGTAATGGCTACGGAACCCTACCTTGGGCGTGTCCGACACGCTCTTGGCCGGTTTTTTCTAATAAATCGATGAACGCCGGCTGCATATACGAAAAAGGATGACGCAATGTAAGTACATGAGCGGCGTAGGCCAGTTGCAAGAGAGAGGCGAACGCGATGCAAGAGGATGTATGAGGATTGGGTTTCATTTTTTTTTTTGCCTTTACTCTAAGGCGGAACAAAGTTCGCCGGGACAGCTAGTTTTATTGAAAAAACGTATGCATCTTCCCAGAAACGGCTTTTTGGTTTAAGCCAGTCTGTAACATGGAACTTTAAGCTTCCCTGTGTTTCTAGTAGGCTTTTGGCTTATCGATGTTAATGGGAAAATCACATATGTTTTTTCTTACATACATTATTATTTCAAATATATACAACGACGGCAGGGTTAGGATACCTATTTCTTTAAGAATTCTTAGTTCTGTCCCACTTATACGAGTCGAATATATGGCGGACGGCCTGCCAGGATTTGGTCGAGTGGGTAATCGATTAACCAATGACAGCGCAAGACTTTAGCGCGCGTAAGATTCTCCTTTACCGTTGGTAGATCAAAGTTTTCCGCGCTAAAAAATCTGCCTCCTGCGCAGGTACATCGAGAGGAATTATAAGTTGAGTCGAACTTTACTATAGGGACTGCGCAAGTTAAATAAAAGCTGGTAAAAAGATTAAAACAGGACCATATTGAGACCTCAAACATTTTAGTTAAATATCTAGAGTAAAACCTACACTTTAACCCAGAATATTAGGTCTCCCCACGCTTGACCTTTTGCCGTTATCAGTTTACCTCAGGTAGAGTTCATAGTTTATATCGAACAAAGTATAAATAAAAGTAGTTAGCTATAAGAGAGCATTAAGCAATAACATTTTCATTTTAATAAGTGTTCACATGTAATACACTTTATCGCAGTCACCGTAAAATGTACGATGACTCGCTAACAATTCGTTCATACGTTGCTCCGTATTTCTTAATTTCACTTAAACGGCGTCTGACGTGAGCCGTCTCATCCTTCATATTAAGAGGTTAAAAGCTTGTGACTCGAAAAAATATGATAGGACCAAGTGACAGACTGAATTGCACACGAACGGTTCCGTATCACCATACAATTGATTATTTAGGGCACACTCATATTTTTTAGGTAAAGTCGAGGCGAAGCAAGTCTGTTTTCGGCGCCGTAGATGCCAAGAACGCTAGCTTTAAACAGAACACTAACCTTATACATACAATACTGACTCTAAGATCAAGCAAAAACGCCGAAAAAGATGTTTCTTGTCCTATAATTTTTTACACCTAATTTAGACATTTGTACCTAAATTGCCCGTACCACAGAAGTACTATACTTACAACTTTAAACAAGTTAGCTATGAAGTATCTTTTTTTGTACTTATTTTTTCAACTTCATTTTTTTTATTACTTTTACGGAATGCTGAGGACCTGGGTTCGATTCCCAGCATTGGTCTTTTTTCTGGGGTTTTTTCTGTGCATCTATATTTCAGTTTGTATTTAGTACGAAATGTATACTATACTTACAACTTGTCAAATAATTGTATAGGCACCAGCTTAAACCCGCTGTTTCGCTCGTGTTAAAAAATACCTCCACGAGAAACATTTGCAATCTTAGAGGTTGACCTGAAAAATGGTTACGGTAACATTTTTAAAGCACAATGTTCGCTTAGGCAATACCATCTATTGATTGCAAACGCAGTTAACACGTCATCCTGACAGCTAAATGTACCTACTTCAATTTTCTTGGACAGCGACTGTCTATTCCTATTTAAAGCTAAATATTATCCCACGGAAACGCATTTATCTTAAAATTAAGTATTCTAATATCTTAATCCCGATTTTATATATTTATACGCTAAGTTTCATCTAAATCCGTTGAGCCGTTATTACGTGATTGAGAAACAAACATCTTCGGAAAATTTATCTTTCGGAATGTTATAGTATGAGTTGTTGCTAAGTATAACAAGTGTCTTCCTATTACGATTCGAAAGATTGAAAGGCGGACGGATAGATAGTGGAATCTTAATAATAGGGTCCCGTTAGCTCCTTTTCATTAAGGAACCCTAAAAATCGGAACATTCACGACGTGACAGTAAACACAGCCCATTATTTAGTGTTCATATACACGCGGAAAGTTGCTTGCGAAGCATGACTTTTCACTCTTATTAGAATAAACGATACAAGTTTTTATTTGATTAAATAATTACTACACGGGTATGTGAAAATGCCCGAGGGTGTCTAAAACTACTCGCCTTTTCGTCACTTAAAAGGTTTTCCGTGTCACTTTTGGACTGACTGACAGACAAGGTATTCCTAATCTATGCCCCGCAGTTGTACAGTCAAGGAATTTAATTCCCTACCCATTTCGTAAAAATGTCGTGTAATATTCGCAAATTTCGCAATGCATTAAGGTCGAAATGTCAATGAGGTTTTTCTATGAGAGGCTATTTGGCGCTAGTATCGTCAGGTCCGTTTGGCAACTTTGACATTTGTTGTATGGGTGTAACGTCAAATAGACCTTACGATACTAACGCCATCTAGCGATATTCCACCTGTCAGAAAACCCTCATTGGAACACGTCAAAACAACATCGTTGCTAGCTCTTATGGTGACAGTTTGCCGTACGATATTCAAACTTAGGTGGGTTGGAAATTAAATTCCTTGCCTGTACCTGTACGTAATATCTGTGGCAACTCTACCTTCCTAGGTCAACTCTACTCTGGTTATTGTTATGATAAACTATCTTTAACCCGTGACTTTGTCCGCGCAGAACTACTAATTTTAAATTTATGAACAACGCCTGTTCTCTACTCCGCGGAAAATTCCTAAAACTCCTTTTCACTGTATCTGCCAAATATCAAGTCTCTACAATAGCTACAGTCAATTAGTTATAATTGTTATAAATACCTTATCACGTGGGAATTCCCGTAAATCCTGAAATCAGTTTTTTACCGTTATAATCGTCTACTTCTATGCCATTTCTACTTCTATTTCATTGTTACAGAGATAGGGTCTATTTGAATCGAATAAGATATGATAAATTTATTCAAAATTTGATTTTTAGAGAATAACTTAATAGGTACAAAGTTTCCCTATAAGTCTAAGTAGGTAAGCGACCGTTTCTTTCTAAAATTGTGGGAATTTAGATAAATCCAAATTTGAAGAATCTGGTAATTAAAGTTACAGAGATAAATAAGGTTACCTACTTGAATCGTATCGCGTTGTTTTTTTTTCTTAAGAACCTTCTACAAAGTTCTCATGTAATGGCGTGACCAAGGGCAATAGAGATTTCTTTTTTTATATATTTATATATAGTTATCGTGCTAAGATGCAATGTTAGAATACTGTTCTCTCAAGGCGGACCTGTTGTTATGATAAATATTGTGCTAGATTCAGCGTAGATTAACAGTAGTTAATGTGACGCAAAACCAAGGTAGAGTTTACCCGAAAAGGTAGAGAATTTACCACATCTGGCTGTAGCTTTTAAATTTTGCTATGTTTTTTCAGCCGCAGTATTTACTGGCAAAGTTTGAATAAAGTTTTCCTTGAACCAATTAAAATTCGGTACTACATAATTTGTAACCACGTGTTTTTTATTTCGCCTCAGGGGATATAAAAGACGGCGCCAAATACAATACACTTACTCGTATTACAGAAGATAAAGTAAGGCGCAATGTTTGCCATCCAAAAAACTATGAAGGGCAATGATCAATATCATGGGAATTTTGACGTGGGTGTACGTTTACATAAAAGTGGCTGCAAAAGTGTAGTGAAAATATAAGCTGAAGCTCTCATAAGTTTCTGCAAAGAATCTTACACTCGCGGTGTTATACTTTTGTTACAAGCTTTTATATTAGATCAGAGTATTTATTTACAAATAAATACCAAAGTTACCAAAATTTTGTAAAAAATAAAATAAAAAAACTTAAACTCACTTGATTTAAACCAAACCTTCATTTTTTAAGCATTTTTTGAATTGCAATATTATTTTGTATGTTTTTAAAAACAAATCTTGCAATTCGAACTTCGCCTTCTTCTAGTGTGACCACTATTTAATTCGAACCTGGTACGGATACTTAGTTTGTATGACAAAGCAAACACAGTCAAAAAAATAGCTTGTAGAAATAATTCTTTTTATACAAAACTTATTAAATTTAAACATGAAACTACCGTGACACTCACTATTATTATTTACTATTATTTAATTTATTAAAAAATACACTACTATTCCTGCGCAAACGCAATTAGGAGCAGCTAGTACAATTATAAGTTTGTTGGACTGACTTTATCCGGTAATCCGGTTTCGGAAATCCGGCACGTGACGGATTCTCGTGGGTCCTTCAGCGATGTGCGCATAAATCTTGAGATTCGTTGGCTAGGATCTGGATAAACCAATTTGTGCTATTTCGGATCTTTTTCAACGCTTTTCTGTGCGTATTTATTTAAGTTGGTTACAGACAGTAATAAACTGGTCTTTCTACATTGGCACTACAAAACAGGCTTTGGGTTTTAGGTCTGTTGATATTAGTGCCTGCTTTGATTCCTGAACAGTAAGAATCGCGCAATTTTTTCATTCGTCGCTTCATGCACTTGCGCTCACTTAGGCCGGGGCCGCACTGGTAAGGCGACGGTGACGCGACAGCGATGTGACTAAATCAAACATAGTTCGAGTTATGTGAGCGGCCGCATTGAGCAAATTAAGCTACAATAGAGAATTATTTCTCTAGGCAGATGTTACGCCTTGATCAATGCGGCAGCTCACATAACTCGAACTATGTTTGATTTAGTCACATCGCTGTCGCGTCGCTGTCGCCTTACCAGTGCGGCCCCGACCTAACATAGTTCAGGAAATAAGTCTTATTTAAGAATCAAACAACACACTATCCTTACTAACAGGTATATTTAGATTTAAAAGCGAATAAGTTTTCCGGGTGCGCCGGTGGGATTCGAACCCACGTTTCCTGGGTATGCGCCCCAACACGGGTGTTCTACCAATTGAACCACGTTGCTCCCAACCGACGAGACGTGGGAGACGTGGGTTCGAATCCCACCGGCGCACCCGCAAAACTTTTTCGCTTTTAAATCTTACTTTCGGTGAGCAGACGTAACTGCTAATAAAAATAAATAATAGGTATATTTAGGTTCATTGTCATTATTCTGAAGGTGGTTCCGAGTTAATTACTAATTTGAACTTGTAAAATTGGGTATTTGACAACGCAAATCTGCGTCAGATCTAATTGCTTTTCTATTATTTATTGTTTCCTGTACTACTTTTCCAGGAATTCGAAGACCAATTTTAATAAACCATTTAATTTGAAACCAGATTATTTTTAATCAGCTGTAAAGATTTATTTTTAGTAGGTTTGAATTTAATAAATAGCTAGTCGATTGAATCCACTACAAAGTTATTACACAACTCACTATTATCATATAAGGTCAACGTACCAATGCTCGACATTTTTTTTTCTGACACACACCGGAAAAATGCCTAATGCACGCCTGAATAATGCTCGACATTTCAACACCCAGAGATCTGTCATCACTCTAACTGTGACATAAAATTGATTGTGCCATGTATTGGGTCAGTGTCGAGCAAAGGGACGTTAACCTTAGAGTTGCGTTTTGACAACTCTTAAAAGTATGTAAATTCATTTGTGGTGTCAAATAGCCTATTATGTGCTTCGTTTACAGATAATAAATTAAAAGTTTGTGTTTGTATTCAAACTCACAATAAAGTTATATACACCGTGTTTCGTTTTTGTTTCTATTAACTTTAAGGAAGGGTTTTATCAAATATGGCTAATTTCTCTAAGGTACTAGTATCCCAGCTTGTACCATTGACATGATAGTCAAATATTAAATTTAACAAGCAATGCATGGTTAACCAACGTACCTAATACTAAATTTTTGTTTTGTAAAATATTGTGTCTTGTGATGTTGTAAATAAATGTATTTTCTTTCTTTCTTTCTTTAAATTAGCAATCCCTAGTATTTTCTTTTTAAATTTCGTAATGAAGAAAGTTTTTTTTTCTTAGAAATTATGGGAGGCCTTATGATTAATGTCCTAAGTTAGAGTCTTAATTAACTACAAATTGCCTTATCAGTTCAGTATTTAATTATTGTAAATAATAGGAAAGAAAATCGGATAGAAAAAAAAATCATTTACCAGGAAATTTCTGCGAGTACCATGTATCGAGGTTGTCGGAAATATAAAAGCACGGTGTATAAATAAACAAAGATAAAACCAAGCGCATCTCACATTAAATAATTTCAGATATAATACAGAACAAGTAAACGACAATATAAAGAACTTATTCAATTGTTTAATTAGTTTCCCGCAACGGTGTATTCTAGAAGAAAAATTAGATTAAACTTTACTTTCCCTGGAAGTGGAGGAAGGCTGATTCAATTAAACCAAGCTGAGTTTTTTTTACGCAAACAGATTAAATCTTTTAGCTGATAATAAAAATCGCAGTCAAAACTAAAATTGAAAGTAATACTGGTAACGCATGTGGGACACATTTTTATGTTCGTGTCTCCCTTGTGGTTATGGCAAAACTTAAGATCGGTTCATAGCCAATATGTTTTACTCAACTCTACATCGGCGTTAGCAAGCGGCGGCAAGTTTACTGACTTGGAGTCGCTAGTGTTATGTCCACAGGAGAGATAACTTTTGTTTATTACGGGTAACATCCTTGTTTGGCATTTTTTGGTAAGACTACTTCAGACGTAAATTTACTATCCATCTGTTGCGGCAATAAAGGTCATTGACAGCGTCTGCTACTGTACTGCTGCTATAATACATAGAGGCCCAACTCTTTGTGATATCAGGATCATTTATTGTATCAGGGTCATACACACTGTAAGAAACAAAAGTTGTCTCTCCTGTGGACATAAAATTAGCGACTTCGAGTCGGCAAACTTAAGATTTGTTTAAATGGACCGAAAGTTGGCCAGGCGTCCCACACGCCGACGCCGATGTAGACTTGACTGAAAAATATTGGCTAAAGACCCTTAACTTTTGCCATGACCACAGGAGAGATGCGAAAAAAATGTTTAAAACCTATCATTTAAGAAAAAAAAAGTTGATAGTATCTGGCAATGTCACAATTTTACTCAGAGTTTTCAAGTCTTCCTGCTTTATTCCAGAAATATCAATTTTATTTATATCAGCCAGTAAAACCTGTCCAGGTTGTATGAAGATACAAAAACCTTTTTGCATCAGAATCTGTTTCCAGTTTCCCGTGATGATTAATCGTGAGATACGTTCATTCAGAGCTTGGAGAGGTTTGCCCTTAAGCCTGGTTCTGAGCGTAAACCTAGCTTTTCTACAAACTAGAACAATGGAACAATACCACTGATATTACGGAGCGGCCGAAGTATACCGACTACGATCGCAATCACTCGCCAAAGTTATTACTTCAATTGTTTTACAAAAAGAGCGACTCTATGCCTATATTTTACGAATCTGTTCATTCGATTGTTTTTTTTTACACATAATTTATTATCGGTCAGACTGCTGGAAGTAGATGGAAATCAACATTTTGCTTCACTGGGTTTCACTAATAAACACGCATGTTAACTTAAACTTTCAGTCGGACGAATCATCTTAAAATGACTCTACCATAATTAATAATAATAAGTAAGTTTTTGCTGTTGCCCGAACAAATGCAAGAAAGCCCTGCGGGATTTATCCAGGAACTAGGAATAAATTAAGTTACTTTGAGTTAAAGTGAAAAAAAGAGGTATTAAGTATAAAAAGATGAAAAAAAATTGGAAATACCGCGAGTATTTAATAAATTTTAAACTATTTAAATGATAATAATTACCACGAAGGTCAATTTAGTTTACTCACGAGTTTTGCTTATAAAGACTAACCGCCTTTGTGCAAGTAGATACTGAAACAATGGGAAACTAATTTACTAAATTGAAGCTAGTTCCAACTACGTCAATAATTTGCGCTGGGAAGCTTCTTTTAACGACATGGCCAGCCAAGTTCCAACAATTGAAACATTACGGCTCCAATTGACTTTAAAATAAACAAACATCAATAATGTTACTGTAAACATACCCCAATGTTATAGTTCGGTCAAGGACAACTGACAGAAATATCAATCAAATATAGTGTGACGTCGTTGCGTCGAATTTGTCGGTCGACTCCCTCGACTACCGAAGTAATAACTGTTGATTGAGCTCCGTTTATTTATTCAACAGCTCGGCATGTTCAATAATTGATATATGACTTTTGTAAGGAATTGCGATACGTTGCAATCGTACCAATCAATTACTACTCGTTGAGCGGTCGGTAGTTCAATTGTAGACTCATTTTTGTACCCGGTACTGCTAACTGGGTAATTGCATATTCGTGTCGGTCTCACCATTTAACGTGTCGTGCGAACTACTCGGCGGTTTTTAAATATTAATCAGTCGCCATGTTGGTTTGTTGACAATACGACGTCCTTTAAAGGTATCATTTCCAGAAATGGCAACGCGGACCATTGTTTTGAGCAGATGCGATTAGATTATTAGCCCCATTGTCATCCCTCGCCAAACATTACGCCCATTCACCAAAACTAATTGCAAACTGTAAGTACTTTAGCTATTCATCTTAGTCTAGTATGGTGGCCTACAAACGCAACGACGTCACACCTATGAAAACGAGTAGTGGGTTAGGATAAAAATAAAACTGTGTCTAATTATAATGATAAAAGATGCAACCGCACGCTCTATCTTTATTTTTCAAGTATGGAATTATCAGGTTTATCTTTGAATTAATATTTGAGAATTTCTGAATTCAATTGATAGGTAAATAAATAAATACAATTTATAAATTGTACATACTTTAGATTATTACTACTTCTGTATTTTGTTCAATAAAGTTTTCTCATTGATAGGTACCAATGTCATAATGTTCCCAATATTATTTAGTTAGATCCTTCCTTTCCATTTTCAATATTAACATGGAAGTCAAGAAAAACAAACAAGCCACAGGTTGTCTTTACGGATCATAATCGAATATTTTATTTTTTATGGTGGTAGGCGGGGATTAAAATGACACACTAATACTAGCATCGGATGATACCGTGGCAGGTATTTGCTTTTCTCGTAATTCAGCCGCATAATAGTTAATTGTGGCGTATGTTCAAAAGCGTGTCCATGGAGTCCTTGACTCTGTCAAAACATTCATTGAGGATTTAGGCATCAGGTTATACCTACGAATTGCTCTTAACACTGCCGCACGTAAAGCGCTAATGCATGTTTATTACCGCGTGATATTCAGATTAAACGCTTATCTCTTGTGTAACCGTGTTCGTGCTACACACGACAATCTGTTTGTATATGAATCTTCAAATCTGAATCGATGTGCTCCCGACATCAAAACAAAACCTTTCAGCAAGATCAGCTCGCAAGTGATTCGATGACAACATAAAACAAAGTGTCATCTACTCACAATCGTCAGTCGCAATGATAATTCAGAACTAATCGAACAATGCTGAATCGAACTGATGTATTAGTAAAGTATCGTTTTACCACAGAGCAACACAATCACAAAAACAAAGGGCCGATGGCACACTGCACTACACAAGAGCTCGGAGGCGAGCGGGGCGACAGTGCTCAGCGGCGGCGGCGACGGTGCAGAGGACAGCCGGCGCGGGCTCGGGCCGAGCGCTCGGCACACAGCGACGCAGTATCAGCAGTGCATCCCATACAGTATCCACATGACTCGCGGCGGCGGCGGCGCGGCGGCTGGCCCCGAGCGTCGCGACGGCCGGCAGACCGCGACTGGATGGAGCGCCACTGCGCGCCGCAGCCTAGGGCGCCGCGAGAGCAGGACGAACATACTCGCTCCAGCTCCCACGATCGAACAACGATTCTAGCCCTTGAACCTTCCCTCTTAATTCTCATTTACCTTGTTCAGGGAAAGTCACTTATGTTTTTGTGCGACCGCAAAAGGGTTTTCACCTCGCGAAACGTCCGTCCGCGTAGCGTGTTACGTAGGCGCTAGGGATAGAGATGCTGTGTGCCGGTTCCTATGGGTCGTTCCGATGTTATGACACTATTGAACGTGCCGTGCCTTGTTGTTTGGCCGTGAACATATTTTAACCCTGCACTCGTTAAGTTCATTACGCGGTATGTGTATGCATTTCCATTTGGACCCGCGTGATACATGTTACGTCGAAATTAGCGAGTCGCCGTGTTCTAATTTGGTCAAAATAAACGAGAGGTGTTAAAAACACCTGACTAAGGCTCGCCATTCATTAGACCGACACGACAATAACGCGACAGCTATGCAACATTTTTATTGGCCGTCATTCAGCCTTGACCAATTATATGGAGAATTTTTAGATAAGCACATGATGCGTTGTTTCGGAATTACTCACATGATTGATAAATAGAGTGGGTATGTCTTGGTTAATTACCTTTAAGCACTTTGATATATTGAATGAACCTATCTTCTTTGTAACATAGCGTATCAGAATTATAATGTTACAGTTTCGAATAGATAACGAATCAACCGTAATCCCGGTGCACTTAAAAGCTGAAATGGCGGCCTACTTACTGGTGACTAGCTTAGCCCGTACCCAGCATCCACGGTAGTAGCCGAGACCTCTCAGGAGCTTATGCAGATACAGGGTCGAATGAAACCTTACAAACACGCCGCATGCAAATTTAGATAGAAATTTTTCGACCAAAAAGGTCACTTAAGAAGTTGAATAAACATTGTAAACAGAGTAAGAAACCAGCTAACATCACCAAACATCGGTTTTAGAGCTTAAAATCAAATTATTACAGATTGTATAAGATTACAGGGGTAACTCGTTTTTTTTTAGTTTCCGAGCTTCAGAAAGATTTATGTGTTTGTAGCGACTACTAGCGCCATCTAGTCGTCACATAAGGAACTAATTGCTACAATCCTACATCACGCTATCGAAGGTTCTCAACTCGGCTGCATAAATACAACTTCCAACTTTCATCCATTGGACTTCGGTCCCCAGGCATAACATCTGCCTGGAGAGAGATCTCTCTATTGGAACTACCCCCAAATTGGTGACCCACGACATTGGATAAAATCGCAGCCTTCAGACACACAAGACGATGACGCAGTCTCACAGCAAGCCATACTCACCGCACTGTGCACCATTAGCATGTATCTATTATCTGCCTGGTGTCTACAGTTCGCAAATCCTCCTCCCACTACTTCCACTTGCCAATCAATCAACCAACGCTCGCCAACAAGGCTCTGAGCAATCACGCAACAGGCATGCATCTACAATTAGCAGAGGAACAACAATGCTCGCCGACGAGGCTCTGAGCGACTGGCCCTTGCAAGCGCCCACATGACGCACAGACTGCACTCCACTGCAATTCGTATCGACCTCCGGTCTAAAAGGGGGGCTGATGTAGCGACTACTAGCGCCATCTAGTCGTCACATAAGGAACTAATTGCTACAATCCTACATCACGCTATCGAAGTTTCTCAACTCGGCTGCATAAATACAACTTCCAACTTTCATCCATTGGACTTCGGTCCCCAGGCATAACATCTGCCTGGAGAGAGATCTCTCTATTGGAACTACCCCCAAATGTTCTATAATTTTATGTTAAGGTTAGGCGATAAAAAATCCAAAAATTGTGAACTATCACGTGACAGATTCGATGAAGCACCTATTCCGCGTAGTTAAGGCACTTAGCGCTTTGACGCAATACTAACCCAACCTAACCCATGAACTTTTGCAGGCCTAACCTAAATATTTAACTTTATAGTGAGGAACCCAGGACACACTAACAAAGACATTCAATGGTGTTTGTGAAGCTTCTAATCCGCACTGAGCTCGCGTGGGAACTACGGTAAGCCTAGATGGTGATGATGATTATGATGATAACAACACTATTACTCATAATAAAATCTACACATGTAAGAAGAATGTCTTGACTGATTAACTGACTGACTCCTCACACACTAACTCACTAACTGATTCATCAGCGCCTAGCCCAAATCCTTAGCGCTAGAAGGCTGAAAATTCGAACAGAGATTTTGAGGACGGATTTGTAACAACGGGATTTATGTGATCGATTCAGAGTGATTATATATCCGCAATTATAATTGCGTCTGCTCGTTTGCCACCTCTTATATAAAATAAAAAAAATCTACTAGACTCTTCAAATTTGGAATGCAATGCAAGCAGCTGATCATGACATTAAAAAACGAATTTCAGTATTTATCGAAAAAATGGATGATGGATTTTTGGCTGTTGTACTTTTTATAGAGTAGTCTGATTTTCATAATTCTTTTTTATTGGATAGATAGGGTATACCTAGAAGTTGGTATTATAAATTTGGAAAAAAAATTACCCCAAGGATAGAAAAAAAGTATAAAATAAAAACTTTTTAACAAAAAATTAAACCGCCGAAAAAACTGAAAAGCAAAAAATAATACCTTTTTTGTTTGACCTTAATCTAGGTACCAGTTTGAAGTCGGTGCCTCAGCACTTAGCCAGGAGGAGTGATAGAAGCCAATCAGGTAGACGATTATAGGTCCACTCCTCCTGGCTAAGTGCTGAGGCACCGACTTCAAACTGGTACCTAGATTAAGGTGAAACAAAAATATATATAATATAATATATTTTTGCTTTTCAGTTTTTTCGGCGGTTTAATTTTTTGTTAAAAAGTTTTTATGCTTTATTGTATTTAAAAAAACATAAAGGCGGTTTAGTACAAATTTTGATTCATCTCATCACGGACGAATTCGCGGGCGAAAGCTGATATACTATGTAAAAATGATTTAGAATAAATAAATAAAGGTTCATTTATTTTGTACAAACGTGACAGAAATACGAAAAAGTAACTATATTTATTTTAATTTATCCACTAGGGGATTGTAATTCCATATCATAATGTTTTATGGAGCCACTGTACCGCATAGATAAGTTTAAAAAAAATGTTGGAATCTAAATTTAAAAGGTGGAAGCAAAACAGTCAGGGTGCCGGCAGACTAAATAAAAGAAATTAAATAAAAGCGTGTTAAAAAATCAAGTACCTATGAATTTCGTGGTTTTCACTCATATTTTAGCAATTAAAACATGGCTAACAACTAACACCATAAAGTGGTTTATAAAATGATTATTACTATTATTCTTACTGGCTAGAGTCGAAATTCGTGTTTAGCAGAAATCCAATTAAGTAAGGTGCCTCAAAAATAAATACCTGAATCGTTAATAACTGTTTTAATAACTCGCGCTAGTAAACCTGGATTTTCGCCGTCTTAATCTAAAACGGCATAAAAAATAAGAGATATTGTTGGTCAGCTTATCTTTAAAATAATAAATTATGTAAACATCCGCTACTATATAGTAAGTATCGCTAGAGGCCGAGTTCTTAATCTTTTTAATAGGGACTTAACTGGCAAAGTAAGATGCGTCATTTACAAGGGTCGGAAAACAACCTGTCATTTTACTTTTGAGTGCATAACGACAATTGAGGATCCATTCATGAGTTGAAGAAGTTCATTCACAGTCTACTGATGTCATTGGAGCGTATTGTAATATTGTAAGGAAGTCTTTACTGCACGAAACAGGTTTAGGTTTTTAAAATGACGGGCGGTTTTCCGATCCTTGGTCATTTAATATTTAAACGTATCGTTGCATACTTGGTTTAGTTTAGTACTTAATAGCCTATTTACTTCATCCTCGAATAGCCCTAAATTGTACATGAGCACCACGCAATCGTTTGAATCGAATATCAAAAGTGGCACAAAAAAAAATACGACATCAGAAGTGGCACATTTCCCTGCGCACCCGTCGCTCGCAAACCCTCGAGCCTAGCATAGCGTTGGGCCGAGCCACTCATCGCGGATATCAATTTGCACGCCAAATCGATCACTATAAATAGACGAGATCAGCGTGTTCGTTACAGAATGGCCGCTTTCATTGAACACGCTAAATGAAACGCATGCTCTCTTATTGTGCTGATTTTTATCTCGCACGTCTATTAATAGAAACCTGGCTTCTAAATTCACTCCTACAATCGTCATTCAAGACTTAAAACGGTAGTTCACACTATTTAGAGTTAGGGCAGTTTGATATTGAGCGAGTCGTCCACAGAAACGCCCGGCTATGCCCGCCAATTACATTAGTGGACTTTTTAATCCAGCACATTATGTACAATGTTTCCTACAATTTATGATGCGATTTTTCTCTGTACAAAGTAACACCTGGTTCACGTTTAGCTCCGTTATGTACGTTTGAGCGAGATGATATTTTAATTTCACTCCAACAGTTAGAAATGATAAACGTTAGAGCATAAAACAAACAAGCCACTGGGCCGCACATTTTTTTACGTCGTCATAAATTTTGCGCGCGGTTATTTCAAATACCAAACATATTTGACGTAATATGTTTTACATTTAAGTTTAATTATAATATTTTCAAAGCAGTATTCATTTCACGTAACATTTATTTTGCTTTTCACGTAAATTTATATAGTACTGTAAAAATGTGAACAGAAGAAATCCAATCGTTCGCAGGAAACAGACTTTCATTCATTCAACATTGGGTACCTGTCTCCTACCGGCAGTGACCCCTTGTTTCATTATGTGACAGTCCCTTTTTTGAGCATCTGACCAAAAAAATAAATTATATTAGTCCTACTTTGGTTGGCATCGCAAAACAACATTGAAACAAGCAACATTTAGGTTTACCTACAGTCGGCTTACGCCTTGTTTCACTTATCAGAGCGATGCAGGCCGCTTCAGCCAGGCCTTCGAACTCCGCACCTGCGATCGTATCGCCCCAGTACAATCGTCGGCATATATTGTGGTCACAAGGACCGTGCCACGATACCACACGTACATACAAACTTTCAACTTTGATCCCTCAGAACCTAATCAAAGGTACACCTAGTTCTGAAAGCATTAATTCAATCCCTCCATTAAATACACTTTGGACACGGAAATGGCTGCTTTGATATTTAATGGTCATCATCTTAATGATTTATTGAATCAGGCGTTACTTTGCGGAGGTCCATATTAATGAACTAAAACAATTACTTTGCTCACCCGCGACCTTACAATAGTTACGTTTATGCAAGAAATGTGCGTTCATGCAGTTCCTCCACCTCCACACTGTACGAACACACACAAATCACATAAACCCAACCATCACCACCACCAAGCTACACTGACGCGTTTCGAACTCAACCAGAGCTCATCTTCAGAGTTACCACAACCGTATGCTATGCTACCAAATGTTAAACTAACAAACCAAAACAAATGTTTTAACTTGTCACTGTAACTTCTCAAGTACCCACTTTATTTTTCTTATTCTCAAACTACCCCACAAAAATTAACTTCTATTGACATATTTAAAACTACCTTGAATTTTTTTGTTTATTTATTTATAGGCATATTTAATTAATACTAACTGTTCAAATTCGACCCCAGCCGCAGTAAAGGAGAAGATACTAAATTTACCTGTTCATTAATAATAGACCCCATAGTGTTGTACCTAATTATTTCCATGCATTCCAGAGCATCCAGACGCAACCCCTTGCCGCAATAATGTAACACTTCATAAGAATCTGAATCTAACAATGAATGATTTGATTCCAACAAATGTTTTGCAAAATTCGATCTATCTGGATGCTCATTCCTATATGCCGAAACATGCTCTTTAAATCTAGTATTAAAACTTCGGCCTGTCTGTCCTACGTATATCCCATTGCAGTCATTACAAGTAAGCTTGTATACCCCCGATCTAGTTCCCTTATCTACCTGTTCTTTGTGGTTACATAGCCTAGAGTACAAAGAGTTGTTAGTCTTAAAGGCATTGATTTTAAAATGCCATAAATCTTATCAGACAAACCCCCGACGTAAGAGATGCTAGATCTATATTTGTTAGTAGACTGAGAAGGTAACGCAGCGTAAAGCATGCTATTTACTAACCGTGCCTGCTTCTTTTGAACTAAACTATCTACCATTGATTTTGTATAACCATTTGAGATCGCTATCTGATAAATAGTACTCAACTCTAAATCAAAATGTTCCTTAGAAATCATCATCTTAATGCTTCAGTTTAACGACTTTTCGTATTGAAGCCAATACAGATCTAGTTCAATTTCGTACGTTACTGTCCTTTGGGTATAGAGCTTTCTTGGCACGTTTTGTCTGTTGAAGTGTACTTAACGGTAAATCTCTAAAGGAAATAAGACCCGATCTAGACGGAAGTGGTTTTGACAGCTAACGATGTTAATTATAAACTCGTGAGAAATAAACGTCGAAATTCTTATTTTTTGCAACTGTAATCCTCTTCAGCCCAGCTGTTTTCGCTGGTAACTGCAAAAGCCGTTAAACGTCTCGCGTCAGATTTACTATAAAGCAGTCTATTAGACTGAAAAATAAACATTCAAATCATTTAAACACGATCTTCAGCCAAAAAAATGGTTTATTTTTAGTAATATTTTTTATTTTCGTCTTCAGCATTCTCATATTTTATCGCATATCCGTTCTGGACCGATTTCAATCATCTTCAAATACACACGACTGAAATAATATGAAATTAGGCTCGTAACATAATTTTTGCGGCAGCTCTAATCTGTCAAGACATTAAAGAGAGATTTCCCCGATGCGACAAGCAATGGTCGGCGAGTTCAACAAAGTTTACATTGGCAGCCGTAGCCGCTGAACAGCGCCGCACCTGTGCGCGACGCGTAAATAATCCGAGCTACACTTTGTGTATCGGTTACATTTATTCTTGACTGCTTGTCGCATGCATGCGCTACATTTTACATCTGCTTTCCATATCTTAAGACAAATTATTCGCTTAATCTGTGGCTAATTTGTATGAGACTCACTTCGACGTATCGTATCTAAGCTGAATAGAAACATTTTGAACCGTAACGTTTTTGATGCCCGAGTTTCGCTAGCTCGTGACAGGCGAGCGAAATAAATTATGAGTAACTACCTGTTTAGTCAAAAGATGCACAGTAAAGCTGGACTACGCAACAAGTAGGTACGTCGCAGCTTGCGTGACTAATTTGGTTTCGGATCGGTTTAATGTAATAAAAACCATCACTATCGCGTATATTTAACCTATTCGCTTTTAAATAACATTCGTTTTCGACAAGCATTTACTTATAGGGGACCACGTAGTACATACGTACGTACGTGGTACGTAGGGGACCATTCTTAATGACAGTTCACAGTTAGAGGCATTTACTAGGCAAGCGTGCTCCATCGTCGACCTCCTCTTAGCTTTTCATCAGGCATGATTAAGGATTTGCCATGCCACACTGGATGCGTTCTGCGGTCGCGGTCAGGTCATATTGAACGCAGCCCGCATTATGTATGAACAACATTGTCGGTCTCTATATATTACGCGTGCGTGCGCACCTATACAAAATATATAGATAATTTGACCTGACCGCGACCGCAGAACGCATCCAGTGTGGCAAATCCTTTATGGTCACGCAAGCCTATATTGTATAAAAATACTATAAAAAATAGGCATTTACGCAAAAGATGCCTAGCGTGGTAGGCTTTATTTAACTAGTCCAAAAAACTCATCAGTGATGTAGCACTTACAGTATCATCTGGCGTGTAACGCTTGGAAAAGGATAATTATTAAAGGGATAGAAATGATTAATATTGCGATATTTATGAGGTGATAAATAAATGAATAGTTGGGCGCTTGAGAGCGGAAACGTGTCGGACCGATCTTTCCACGTCTCCAAGACAGTCATTTATTGACCACCATTTTATTTGCGATATAATATATATATAGCACAAGATCTCTAAGTAATGTTTCCGCGATAAAGAATTTAGATGACTGGCATTATAATTTCTTGTTTCTAGTATTTTTTATTTTCATTATATTTATTCATATAAAAAATAATGTAATAGAAATGTGACTGTAACTCTGTGCTGTAACTACTAGATACTACTGTAGCTGGTTGTGACTGACTTAAAGTGGTCAATTTTGGTTCTACCTTACGAAGACTCATATCAACGAATTTCAAGGAAAATGTTATTTTTGGTCAATGGACTAGAAACCTACCTTGCTACTCCATGGTCTCCTACTCATTTGTGGTAGCAGGCGAAGCTATGTAGAAGGTTGCAGTTTAAATACTAATTTTAATAACTTTTTTCCATCAGAAATATTTTGTCACCTAACTGGGTATCATAGGTTGTCGGCAAAGAGTTAACAAGCCCTTGGCATTTAGGCACGTCGGTCTAAATGTCAAATTCACCTTTCTTCTTACAAGCTTTTAAAGACTAAACCACGATTTTTAATTTCGTGGAATTCTGACAAATGCCAGATTTTGACGTTTCAGAGGCAACAAACCTTTTTCATTTTAAATCTATTTATTATTTTAGTAACATAATAAAATAGGCACATTACTAATATAAATATAGTGAAGGATAGCTTTTACTATAAGAAGTTATCATCAGTTTTCATTTATTAGTCTATATTTATTTCATAGGTTTTTAAGAGATTCGTGTATTAATGGTTTGTATGAGACGCAGTTCAAAATGATATTATTCCTCTTTAAAAAACAACACATAGCAAAAAACAAAAACTTTTCAAGGAAATAATAATATCAATCAACGAAAACGACAAAAATAATACGGAAACAGGAGAGCGAGCACATTCGAACATTCAAGGCAGAAGCCGAATGACTTTAATATTGTTTTGACAGAAGAATGATATTTGATGGTTTTTATTATTTAAGTATGAACCTTGTCTATGAAATTTTAAATTACAAACCTCTTGAGACGTCGATTGAAACCAAATACATATCTATTAATTATAATTTAAGTCCGAAAGTTTGCGATATATGTCAATCATCGCAATGATACCCGAGACAATTTATTTTTACTAATAAAAGGGTTGAAAATTTTATTACATCTGAACAGTTAGATCAAAAAATATTCTAACTACGTATTAATTAATGTTTTATTACATTATGTCCAATTTTAATGCGTATACTAAGGAATTTGTGCTCTGTATTTCCTAGTTTTTGTTTTATCTCCTTTAAATTTCCGGGAAATATTTTTTGCCTAGTAACACTAAGGAATGTCAGAATTCCACGAATAATACACGTTAATGCTTACAAGCACGTGGAAAGAATTGTCAAAATAAATATGACAGCGTCCATTCATGTTCGTGACCATATATTACGTTAAATGAATGTGTGTCATCGAACTATCACGCACTTGTACTTGTAGTTTGTACAGTCGGTTCCCTAACATAAAAGTATCCACATAACATTCATGCCAAGCCAACGCCGCGTTACGCCCGCGATATGACAAAGCCTTTTAGCGTATCAAGAGCAGGCGTATAGTTTCGAGCAGGCGTATCCTAAGTATAGATGCTCACATTGCTTTAACTCATCCGGTATCTAAGAAACACGATACAACATGGATTGTCAGAATATTAGATAGGTACGGCGTCTTGCATGATCGCGTATCTTTTGGCGTCCTAACTAACAGCCATGATACTCGGCGGTGCTACGCGATGGATATATACAAGGTGTAATAATAGAGCCTCATAACATACACTTATGAAAAAATGTCTATCATGGCTTAACTAAATGACGTGTTTTTTTTTCTTATTTTCTGCAGAACTGTTGTAACTTAGCCTCTCGCCTGGTACCAGGTTGTCTTTGTATTTTGGGACACACTGTATTATATGTTTAAAGGATACAAATGTGGACCCATCCTTTATTTAACATATTAAGGATTTTTATCTGACGACAACTTCTAAATAGAAGTTATTGTGTTATGTGATTAGAAGATGAACTCCTCTTCAATTTATGTAAACAGAACGCAGCACTTTTAATCCCCTTTGAAAATGTTGATTTACTGACAATGACAAGGGGCGGTCAAAAGTCCAGGCCCCTATTTCATGAACGTGACAAGTGACAAGTGCCTATGAAAATTCGAAATCACTACTGACTTTTGTCAGTGTCATCTGTCACCTGTCACTTTTATGAATTACGAGCCTGAAAATGTTTATTATACCGTAAATACACTTAAATAGAATTAATCTATTATTAACAAGAAACAACACAATAATTCCGAATGATTGACGTAATCCTTGATAAAACCCTTCAACAAAAACAACTAAATGAGATTCGCTAAATAAATAAAAGTAAGGGTCCATTTGGAGCTCTAAAAACAACGGCTACTGTAATAACAATCGCTCTAAACAAGCGAATCTATTCAATTTCTTAATTTTGTTTACAGCGTGCGCCGTTGGGGCCGCGGCTTCTGCGACTGCCGCGAAGGCGTGGTCCAAGCTGTAAGAAGACGTCGATTATAACTATAACCAAGTAGCTTCGCCTGCGTTAGTAATATCTTCACGAAAAACATTTACAATCATAGAGTTATGCCTGAAAAAGGTTACGGTAGCTAAAAAGTATTTCAGTTTTCATGTAATACTATCTGTTGTCCGCGACTCCGTCTGCGAAGAATAGGGATATAAAAAATAGCTAACGAAACTATTCTCAGACCTACCAAATAAGGATAAAAATTTTCATAAACTTCGGCCAAGTCGTTTCGGATGAGTTCGATAACAAAGACGACACGAGATTTTTATATATTTATTTATTTCAAAAACAATTTTACAGCATAGCAGCATTACCCAAAGCGCTATAAAATTTACAAAAAACAAAAGAAAGAAAAAAATACAACATATAATAAGATAAATAACATCACCATAAAAATAAACAAAAAAGCTGGGGAATATCAAGTGGGGACATTAGTCAGCCTGTCAACCATCTTCTCGCAAAAAGATTATACTTATTAGAAGAAGACGACAAGCTGACCTGGCAAACGTTGTTTATTTATTTCTACCTATTCTACCTAGGGTATATAAAATACCAATTCTCAGACCTACCAAATATAGAAAAAAAAAGATAAAAAATGGTTAAGCCGTTTCGGAGGAGTTCGATAACATGTTTGTTACACCGACAACCGAACGTAACACGAAATTTTCATATTCATTAGATTAAGGCCATAAAAGTTTAAGACTCGATAAGCACCTCCCCTGATGGTAGGTCTGAGAATAGGTCGTAGGCTATTTTTTATACCCCTAATCTTCGCGGACGGAGTCACGGACAACAAGTAGTTTTAATATAATTTGCATGTAATAATGTGTATTAAACAGAACCGATCTGTTTGGCGAGCCTTGGGGAGGCCTATGTTCATCAGTGGACGTTTTTCGGCTGAAATGATGACGATGATGATAAATGTGTTTAATAGGTGCGACAATTTTATTGTCACGTTGGTGAAATAGGGCCCTGGTCTAATAGTTAACGACCGCTTTAGCCTAGTTGGTAGTGACCCTGCCTACGAAGCAAGAGGTCCTGGGTTCGAATCCCGGTAAGGGCATTTATTTGTGTGATGAGCACGAATATTTTTTCCTGAGTTATGGATGTTTTCTATGTATTTAAGTATTTATTTATCTATATAAGTATGTTTATCGTCGTCTAGTACCCGTAGTACAAGCATTGCTTAGTTTAGGACTAGGTCGATTTGTGTAAGATTGTCCCCTAATATATATTTTTTTTATTTACGCGAGTAAAGCAGCGGGTAAAGTCTAGTGAAGGCCAGTGATGTGTCGTGTTTTACGTGTGTGTTCGCCAAGTAGCATTTTATTACACTATTAATTAGACGCTTTCACGGTTCCCTAGAGTAACAGAGTTCAAACTAACACAAATGTCTAATAGGTACCTATCTATAAAATCGGAATTGAATTATTAACTTTGTGGTCAACATCTTCATCAAAAAGTAAACGAATAAGTAGTATTAGTACCCACTAGCGACCCATGTTCACTTCTTTCGATCTTGTCGATAACATAACATATGCCTAAAATAAAAGCAGACGAAAGTGGCAAGCACTTTAGATGAATAATTCAGTATCGAAGGTGTAACCTTGAGGTTTCAATGACGTGTTAACTAATTAATCGAACTGTAGAAAACAAGGCATGCCCGTTATGATTACCATTATTCATTGTACATTATCATGAACAATAATTTTGCTCCATTTCATAATTAACACGCTTGGTTCACAGTATAAACCCAGCAAGTGATCTCACTTTCACAAGCAAGCGCTGCCTGTACTATTCACAGCCAAAGCAGGATATTTCCATTTAAAAGTGCACTATTTACATAAGTATTTACATATGGGAATAATCCCATCCTTTTATAGTCCAAATAGTTTAGCAATCTTATTTTAGCAGTACATTTTTGTCCTTACGTTCTACAATTCAAACATTAGTAATTGACATTTTTAAATAAAATAAAGAAATTTTGAGTATTTCTTGTTCAGAATCAGTACTATCTACATACTGTAACAGTTTTTAATGATTCACAGTTAGTTTATTTAATCTTAAAGCACTGGATTTTTTTTTCGTTTGTTTGCAGCTCAATAAAGATAATCACGGTCTACATCTCGTAACTAATTAAATATTACTGTTCAAATTTGTTCATACAGACACAAAAAATTGTATGGAAAATTAACGGCACTGTTTTTCTTTATGAAAGTGAATTCTCGTAATTATGAAAAAAAGGTAGTACACTTAAATTGAAAACGCTCCACTAACTACATAAACTTACTCCCTAGGTAACCCTCGAGAACAGACAAGGGAGAACGAGCGAGCGGGTACACTAGTGCGAGTGGAAATTCGCCCCGTTGTTCGTAGATGCCATACTCTTATGTTTACACTATGCTAAATGCTACTCCGCTTCCGTCTGTCCCTGGGGCCGCATCGTAAAAGGGCACACCTGCCTACGTCTGATAAGCTGAAAGCTACCCCACTCAACAAGTGCCACGTCACGACAGAGAATAATGCCTTTTATATTTATTACAAATAACTACAGATACGACGTTTTCTTCTTACTTACATACAAAAATCACGAGACCTTCAAAAAAGGAGACTTCTCTTTCCTTATGGGGCCGACAACGCACCAGTAATTCTACTTACTAGCTGTTGCCCTCGACTTCGTCTGCAAAGAATTCGTTTCTTGCTATTCCGCTGGAATTATGCAGTTTCACGGGTAAAAAAATATTATGTATTAATTCAGTTTATAAACTGCATGGGTGCCAAATTTCATCAGATTCCGTCAATCAGTTTCAGCGTGAAATAATAATATAAATATCCATAAATCTTTCGTGTTTATAATAATTAGTAAGATTTTACGGGTCACCGACTATGGGATAGCTTTCCATTACATAACACATTTGATCGTTTTCCCCTTGTCTTATAAATAAAATATGTTGATTTACACAAATTGATCTAGTGCCTAGGTAGCATTGCCGTGTTTCAGAGTTGAGAATAAGACAATTACTGAGTGAGACGAATTGTGGAAAATTACTGTTAGATGAGATAAATAGTCTAATTTAGCCCTCTAGGTTAGCAACGCGTCTACAATCCTCTAATGTTGCGAATATCTATGTGTGGTGGTGCTCTGCTCACTTGCCATTAGTTAGCTTGATTTTCAGGATCACTGTCTACACAATCCGGCTATCCAGTCGTCAAAAAGAGTGTTAACTGTTTTTCTTTTAAAATATTTTCTTTGTCTGTGTGTGAGACATTTAATGTTCATATTATTCAGCTCGCTCCCAAAATAATAGCGAACGACAGTAGGCTAATTGTCTACGCTTCTGACGCTTGCCTTCGCAATCACTACTTCTTTCTGTCACACGGTATAAAATGATGACAGAAAGAGATGGTTAAAGCTAAGGCAAGCGTCAGAAGCGTTATACAAAACGGCCTCAGGAGTTTGCATGGTCAGCCGTCACAAAGATGCCATCTTATTTCAACGCTAACGTTGGAAGGGGACTGTTGTATATTTGTGGCGGACGGAAATATCAACTTTTGGAACGAATGATAGCTACATTACATATTGACTTTTTTATTTTGATGATACATGAAAGTGAATGGAATAAAGTACTGCCGTGTCAGGCCTAAGTAACGTATCTCCAAAAACGACGATTAGAGAAAAACGCGATCAAAGTTTTTGTTTTTGTTCATCTCATTGCTTGTTTACTAATGAAGTTTAAAATTTGAAATTTACACAGTAGGTTAGAAATATTATTGTGGCGATGTATTTTTAATTTTAACACTGTGCTACGAATCAATTGGAAAAAAGACGGTTTTTAAAGTTTACACGGCCTTACTTTTCATACAAAATTCTGTAACGCAAAGTTGCGTATCTGAATATACGTTAGTTAAGCGTGACCATGCTCTTTTTATTACCCAAAACTGTGTAATGGCTTTGACCTGTATCTTTACTTACATTACTTTTGGGAACCAAGAAACAGAACATTTAAGTAAATTAAAAGTGGGTAGACTCTTTTATCTAGTCCCGTTATTTTATTTTATAGATATACAAATAGGTAAGAAGGTTAATAATAAGTAAAGTGGAAGCTAGAAAACTTTTTATTGAATTTTATCACAGTAACAGGATTTCTATTAATTCTTAACTTGTAGGTATCTTTTTTAATAAATAATACTTATAAGGTCTTATAACAAAATATTATTATCTTTTCTCCCACTCCCTCCCCTCTAGTTAAACATACTCTTAATAAAATTATAATCAATATAGCTCTCCTTGGTTTCAGAGGGTAGGTACGTATCAAAATATATAAAGTTTAAAATTAATAATGGACGAAAATACATAATGGTCATTTGATATAATTATTCTTGGAAATTCTCAACTTTATTACAGGATAAACCAACCATAATAAACCTAACCTAACCTAAACCAATCTGTAGATTACAAGATTAAAAAAGTTCGTTTAGGTCAAGTTTCAAAGAAAATTTTAGTATATATTATGACCATCATGTATTTCGTCCATTATTCGTTTTAAACTTTATATATTTTGATACGTTCCCGTTTCAGAAGGTGTTACGTATTATGAAATACCTATAATTAAAATGCCTATTTAACATATAACAACAACCTGATTTGAATTAAACTGCACCAAAAGATTTTTCAATTTCGTTTCTGCGGGCGAGTTCTGTATGACCTATCTAACGTATTTGAAATACGGGAGATATCCATTACAAGTGCGTACAAAAATCCCAGATACGTTAGTTCGGCTATTGGTGTTTTTATTGAATTATCGCATAAAATGAAAATCTTCGATATGTATCAGATAGTATAGCATCAAAAATGACGATTTAGCACTGTTAAGCGTAACTAACGTATCTCAAGTTACGTTACTTAGGCCAGACACGGCAGAGTACCTAAGTACATAGTCAGCTTATTTTTTACCCTTATTACACCCTGCTGCTCGACGTATCACATCGTGAGTAAACTAACACACCTACGAAAGAATTCAATGGTTTATGTGAAGTTGGTGAAGTTCCCAATCTGCACAGGGCCCGCTCGAAAAAGCGACTATTTTGAGAGGAGGCCTGTGCCCTGCAGTGGGGCGTATGTCTATATAGGCTGGGATATGATGGTAAAATACTCATGGGAATTTAGTAAGATCCCCAAATTTTTAACACCTAATCGTTCACGCAAGCAAACCGCGGGTTAGACTAGTCTAATCTTCTCCTAGTATATAAAAATCTCCTGCCACAGTGTTTGTTATTGAACTCCTCCAAAAAGACCTAACCGATTTTTATGATTTTTTTATGTTTCATAAAAGTCGCGGGCAATAGCCAGTAATAATATAAGTTTAAGTACACAATAGTACTGGTGCAAGATTGTTTGTTATAAACTTACAAAAATTGCGAAGCTTGTCATTACAAAAAAGTAAAACGAGTTCAAGGCGTTACGCCCATTCTGCCTGACGCAGGCTGTCAATCTTCTAAAATAAAGCGATTTACATGGCCTGAACGCGGCACTGCTTAGTATAGAAGGTATTCTACAATGTATCTAGAATATCCAGGTGTGGCACTCATAAACATCATAGCGATCAAGGTGCTCAAAAATATCTGACCACACACCATGTTACGCGATTGACAATACGGTCGTATTTATTCTGATATTTTTGATTATCTTGAATTCTCCGATGTTTATAATGGCGACTATACGTGTCTTCAGGATTTTTTATTGTTTTTGTAAATTTTACACTAATGTTTCTACACTTTGCTCAATGTTCATAGTGTACCACGTCAAAAGCGTGACTATTAGGTAAATGTACATGTTTAATAATGTACATATTTGACATGCCAATACCCAATAGATGACAACCTGCTCCATGTCACTTCTATTACCAATAACATAATTTTTTTACTGTTGGCGGGAATTTAAGGAGAATGCGAGAAAATGTAGGTAGGTACAAATTAAAATTCCACGCATCCTTCAAACCTATGGAACAGAACCCCAAAAATATTAAAAGGAATTATTGCTCCACTAGACATAAAAATGTTAATAATTTTAATAATAAATAATAAATAAATAAATATTAGGGGACAATCTTACACAAATCAACCTAGTCCCAAACTAAGCAAAGCTTGTACTATGGGTACTAGACGACGATAAACATACTTATATAGATAAATAAATACTTAAATACATAGAAAACATCCATAACTCAGGACGCAAATAAATCCCTTACCGGGATTCAAACCCAGGACCTCTTGCTTCGTAGGCAGGGTCACTACTAACTAGGCTAAAGCGGTCGTTAATAATGCGAGTACGTTCTCTCTTCATGTCATAACGAACCGCTCTCGTTCTCCCAAATTCAAGCGCACGAAATATTTCGGTGGCATCATGGCTGCACTGTATAAACCCTTACATTTTAAGAATTTACTCAAGGCGTTCTGGCCTTCTGTAGACAGTAATAAACGTCTCCAGAATTCAGGCGAAGGAATGTAGACGAGGTCAAAGGGGTCCGGCCCTATACATGATCTTATGGATTCTGTAGCAAGAAATTAATCTTGGCGGTTTTGAGGCAAACCTACCAATCGATACTTACACGAATTTTCAGTAGCTATCCACAAATATGTAGAAGATTCTTTGGATACAATATAACTCTTTTGCAGTACGTTAATTACAGTCGAGGGCAAAAATATTTATACAAGTATCGAATCTAATATTATATTTATGACCTTGATTGTGCATCAGTAAGTCACAAAAGCTTCCTAACTTTTTTTTTATGTCCCTACATGCATTTAATCTGTGGGTTGACTGTTAATAGCTTGGATCAAAACTGATTTAATTGTGACCTTTAAACTTATTCACTTCCTGTAATGAGGCCACTCACGCTCTTAGAAACCTTCAGATCTTATTTTAGCATCTTCTACATATAAACAAAGTCAAATTTAGTTACCTAGCAGTAGTAAGTAGTAGTAGTATAATGTGTCCTCTTCACGGGAAATTTCGTAGTAACATCGCAATGCCTGACAAAGATAATGATTATGACATTTACTATGTAAGCGTTCTACAGTAAGTCAGTAATGAAATGGTTCGTCTATACCTGATGTAAGATCATCAATCTTTGTTGCACGCGAAAAATGGTCCACTATGCGTGAATATATTGTAGGGTTTCTTTCAGAAATTTTATTTCACTTACCAACATAGTAAGCTCGCAATTATAAATCATGCGCATTCTCCCACTTATAATACAGCAATAGCTAACAAAGTAAACCCATGATAGCACAATATGGCTGTAGTTAATTGTATGAAACAAAAGCTTGTGGTAGCCTATCAGCCGCGCATTGTATCCCATTCAATTATTCACGCATATTGTAGGGTACCCATAACGGTGAACGAACAAAAAAATTTTTTTTTTGGATAATAGGAATTCTGTCCACCAAACTTTTTTGATTGGCAACATTACTAGTTCAATATGTCGTTTAGGACGTTGCAAAATCACTAAACACAATTGTGGACTTGTCTATGCGGCTAGACGTAGTATTTAGCAGCCGGGTAGGATACCTCGTATTTCATGTGATACAGTATTTTATGAAAGCAACCGTGGTTTGTGATTTGCGTGTATATTAACTCTTAAAAATTTATTATTTTTATGTCATGCGTCGTTTTTTCAAATTACCTATTTTTTAAAATCTCCTTAAGAGCTTATTCGTTCGTATGCTTACCCAATGCATAAGTAAATCACGGTAAGAAAGCCTGATAGAGGTCAGCATATTATATTAGATGTCTACGCCTGGGGTCCAATGATGACCATTTTATTATGACCTGTTTTAGAGAGCTCTTTGTATAATGGTGTTCATAGAAACTCCATTGCATTCGTCCAAATTACATAGACCCTTTCTTTCATGTTTTTCTTCTAATGCACAGTAAAATATGTATAATGGTGTGTGACGGTAAATGGGTCGCGAAGGCGTAAAGGGAAGTGAGCAGGCAAGTATTTGATAAGCGTGTTTATATTAAAATAAATCATTTTTAAGGCAAACACTTTGAAATTTAACACAGCTTTAAATATCTAGTGTAAGATTAGTGTAGGTTTTAATCGAAATGTGTTTTTAATTAAATCGGGTCATTATTGGGTTGTCTGGTGAGCTTTGTCGTAAGAACCTTTATAACGTGCGTTATTAATCTCTTTTGTCGCCCAATGAATTCCTTCCTAAATTACGCATTAGGACAAAGGGGTAGTGCTTACGTGCTACAGCCGTTCTGACATACCGTGAAATTTAAGTGGTTGTTTTCCCGAAACGAGGTGATTTAGTTTCGATTGTACAATCGATTTATAATTACTATTTTGACTAGAGTCAAAAATCCAATTGTGAAAAACGAAAGTCGAAAATGACCGCAAACCAATAGTAACGCTTCGTTGGTACAAGTAGCGTACGATCGTACGATAGGTTAGGTACCAACGAAGCGTTACTATTGGTTTGCGGTTATTTTCGACTTTCGTTTTTCACAATTGGATTTTTTGACTCTAGTCAAAATAGTAATTATAAATCGATTGTACAATCGATACTAAATCACCTCGTTTCGGGAAAACAACCACTAAAATTTCACGGTGTATATAGGTATACACTGCCAGAAAGCATCTTAACTTGTTTGCAGAATCTAATAAAAATAAAACATTGTAACGTGGTGATTAATATTGATTACAATTTAGAACTAAAGCAGGTGACTTAAGAGCATATATTTTATGTAATTATTTTAAACATTCATGATATAATCCGCTTTTTTAATCGGTTTATTCAATCGTGGTATACCTATTGTCCCAGGCTGGCACACTCGGCTGAGTTGCGAATGTGTGTCATTTACTGACTATTAAATAAAAAATAAAATAAATAAATAAATAAATAAATAAATAAATATTAGGGGACAATCTTACACAAATCGACCTAGTCCCAAACTAAGCAAAGCTTGTACTATGGGTACTAGACGACGATTAACATACTTATATAGATAAATAAATACTTAAATACATAGAAAACATCCATAACTCAGGAACAAATATTCGTGCTCATCACACAAATAAATGCCCTGACCGGGATTCGAACCCAGGACCTCTTGCTTCGTAGGCAGGGTCACTACCAACTAGGCTAAAGCGGTCGTTAAGCGGTTATTGAAGAAACATAGGTGATTGTAGGAAACATAGGTAACATTGTAGGAAACATAGGTAACATTGTATGAAACATAGGTACATTAGGAAAGGAAACGTACCGAACTTACACCTACTTTACAATCTTCATAGTCTGAGATCCGAATGTTTAATTTTGTAGGTACCTGTTTTTGGGTTATGTTCCTTAGAAGATAGTATTTACTGGCAGCATCAAATCTTGGATCCTTTCGTCGTTGAAAAAGCCACTTTGTTCTGTAAGCATTACCTGAAACAAAAGATAAGATTTAGTCAAATAACTATAAATTAAAATTTTTAAAAACCCCCCAGGCAATTTAGTCACACATAATGTTTGGAAATAAAGTAAATAAGCGTCGAAGATCCCTTCCGCAAATAAACAAAAGAGCTGATAACTTTGAAACGGCTGAACCAATTTAAATGAAACATGTCTAAGAACCATCGCCAAGAAACCTAAGCTGCTGTCAAACAAAAAAAAAACCGCATCCAAATCGGTCCACTCGTTTAAGATATACACCGTGAAATTTTAGTGGTTGTTTTCCCGAAACGAGGTGATTTAGTTTCGATTGTACAATCGATTTATAATTACTATTTTGACTAGAGTCAAAAATCCAATTCTGAAAAACGAAAGTCGAAAATGACCGCAAACCAATAGTAACGCTTCGTTGGTACAAGTAGCGTACGATCGTACGATAGGTTAGGTACCAACGAAGCGTTACTATTGGTTTGCGGTAATTTTCGACTTTCGTTTTTCACAATTGGATTTTTGACTCTAGTCAAAATAGTAATTATAAATCGATTGTACAATCGATACTAAATCACCTCGTTTCGGGAAAACAACCACTAAAATTTCACGGTGTATGATGCCACAGACAGACGCACATAAATAGGTACACACACACACATAGCGGTCAAACTTATAACACCCCTGTTTTTGTGTCGAGGGAAAAAAATGATTTTGCACTTTTTTTGTTTACGGAATTTTTGTTGTATTATCATTGCCTAGGTGCCTGACAAATTTCAGTTCAATACGACATTTAGAAGTCGGTAAAATTCTACTTTCAAGATCGTCTTACGATGAAATTTGTTAAAAACAAAAAAAATATGTCGAAGAACTCAAGCACTCGGTTTCGAACATACGACCTTCTTGAGAGACCGTAGGTCAGACCCTTAGGTCTTTAATAAATTAACCATCTTAACCCGAAGCATGCTTTCAGTAAATGAGGGCACGCGATGTGGGCCGGTTGGCCGGGGCTTAGAATTCCCGCCGGCCCAGTAATGAGCACGGAGCGTCCCTTGTTCCGTTTAGATTTTAATATTAAGCTCATGTCAGAGAATTCAGTTACTATGGAATTATAAGGTGAAATTCTCAACGTGATACACAATTAGTGAATCTGACTCCGTTAAAACTGGACAATACAATCCATTAATTCAATTTATAAAATTAGTCTGATAAAATGTAGGACGGTTATACGAGCGACGAGCTTTAATTTGGGGCCCACTTAAGGTTGACAAACCTGTCATAATTGTACATATAAGGAATTCAAAGGATATTTTTTCAAAATAGGTCCCAAATTAAAGTATGCCATCGTACTTTGTCGAAATTAAATCACAGATTTGATAATAATCATCATTCACAGTTTTTGTTTCTTGGTTACTTACCTTTTTCTTATTGATATTTTATATTTTAAGTTATGTTTTAACCTAGTTAATAATTTAACTAGGTTAAAACATAACTTAAAATATAAAATATCAATAAGAAAAAGGTAAGTATATTAATTTCGACTTAAATTTTTACTACGATTGTTTTATTTTATTTTGTTTTATATGAGAAGTTTAATTATGACTGATTTGAATTTGTTTGACTATGTTTTATTGACTATGGCTTATATTTATTGATGTAAATAGTAGGTATGGACTGATAATATGTCGAGTTAAATATTTTTTAAGTAATCACAAAGTCAATATATAAATACTCCAAAAATAAATAAGACTAGGTAATTAGAACAATTCTATTCCAATTAGTCTTATTTAATTTTTGAGGTGTCCGGCATTAAACGAGTCAGAAATTCAAACTTTGTATCACTTTTAAAGTTTCACCTTGTACACGAGTTTTAACACAAGCCATTTTAAAATTAATGACGAATATTTGAGGAGAAGGTTGGCTTAATTTGATTAGACACCCCTGGAATTAATATATTTCATAGGAGTTTTTGATTTGATGTGCAACGGCTTTGACGCCGTACACTTTACAACGACCAAATGTAGGTACTGAAACGTCGATAACCTCAGTTGAATAAAAAGTGTTCAGTTTGGCTAAGGCTCGTAAAAACTATTTTAATTTCAAACTAATGTGTCTCTAATGGTCACTTCTTTATATGATACTAGCTGTTGCCCGCGACTCCGTCTGCGAAAAATAGGGGTATAAAAAATAGCCCATGACCTATTCTCAGACCTACCGAGTACAGAGAAAAAAGTTTCATAAAAATCGGTTGAGCCGTTTCAGAGGAGTTCGATAAAAACCGCTGTGACACGAGATTATTATATATTAGAATGACTTTTTGGAAAGTGCACTGTCTTAAAAACGCGCTTCCAATGGGTAATCCTTCCGAAATAGTCCACTTTCTGAGATGGTACTTTAGTGCTAATAGTAAGAAGGTAAACTTTTATCAAAGGAGCCGTATTTGTAAGTACATATTATTGTGTTTCCACTAAGCTATGTAGCCGCTCGAGGAAGATACAGACACTCATCCGTAACACGCATCCAGAGCACGTATCTTTCCATATTAAAAACATAACTTAATTGAGCCCGTTTCTACCAGTGCTACGCTATGTGAACCAATGAATATTATGATTGGTCGATATCAAACGCATCCATAGCAACGTAACATAGCATTTCTCTGGTGGAAAGGAACAACCCTACAACTACCCTAAAACAATCGTATTGATTTATCTAATAAGTACAATTTACATCTGAAAGTTGAACGGCTTTCATGACTGAACAATACGCCAGTTTTATAACAAAACCTCCAGTCATCGAGCAATTTGTATTGCTCGCAACCATTATCCGACGAGGTATTATAAAGTACTAAGTCTAAAATGGTATTGATGTTTTTAGCTCTGAAGGCCGGGGTTAGCATTGTGGGACAATCGATGTAAAGATCATTTTTATTTTATTAGCAGTACGGCTGCTCACCGAATCTAAGATTATTTAAAAGCGAAAAAGTTAGAACACCCGTTGGGGCGCATACCCAGGAGACGTGGGTTCGAATCCCACCGGCGCACCCGAAAAACTTTTTCGCTTTTAAATAATCGATGTAAAGATCGTCGGTTGCGATGGATCTTGTGCAAATGCTAGCTTTTATCCGCACCTCCGCTCGCGTGAACCATTAGATCTGGCAGTTAAATTGAAATTCCCAAGGGGATTTCCAAAAATTACATCGTTGGTTTTAGCTCTAAAAATCACCAGACTCAACTGGCAATGGGCAGGGCACATCGCTCGTAGAACTGATGGTCAATGGGACCAAAAGGTACTCGAATGACGTCCACAGACCGAATGACGCAGTGTAAGTAGGCATCCAACAACATGGAACGATTACCTGTTCAACCTCGGGGAAGCTTACGTTCAGCAGTGGACGTCTTTCAGCTAAAATGATGATGTCTTAAACGTTACATGTTGTCTTTGGCATTATCATAGGTGACATAATAGTTATTACAGATTCGAATCGAAAGACGTGACGTAGAAAGACCCTGACAAGGAGTATCGATGGTCTGGTAAAGATCGCAAGGACCATTTAGATGCGAGCAGCGCAGCACCGATCGTTGTGGGACTCTTTGGGGGAGGCTTTTGTCTAGCAGTGGACGACTTCTGGCTGATATTTAACGTAAATATAGAATTAAATTTTAAATGGCATTAAATTGTTTTTATAGACCTGGAGGTTGTAGACGTTAGCCAAGTGCTTCGTCGTAGGCCTCATCTTCGATTTCCATCAGGCGTGATTGTGGTCAAACGCAAGCCTAAAAAGTCTCGACAGGCGTGTACATGTAGCATTGCATACATAAATCCTCACAAAAGGGTATCTATCTATCGTGACACGCAATCAAGATCGGCACGGGGTCCCGTCGCCCTGCTAAGTGGATTACGGTGACGTTCACGCGTGACGTTAAGCAAACGCACTGATTGTTCGTAAGATACACGTAGTAGTTTCCTGTTTGTATGGAACAAAGCAGTGTAGGTACGTATTAAATAAGGAAACAAGTTGTAATCTTGACAAGATTTGCGTATATAGGGGAAAAGTGGCATGAATGGGACACGTATTGAAAGGGACAATTCAAATTTAGGAAGCTTCCTATTATATTCTTCCTATATATATTTAGGAAGCGTTTATTAAATCGGTGGGCTAGGTTGGCCACGGACTGGATACCGGTCAGGATGGATGGCGGTGAAGAGGTAGGCCCAGGAGGCGTTGCCGAGACGACCTAGACGTACCTTAGACACTGGAAGGACACCGTTTAATATCGGGATGAATGGCGAAAATGGGGGAGGCCTTTGTCCAGAAGTGGGAAACTTCTCCAGACTAATCAATTCTTTATATTTAGTCTCTGTTTTTATACCTACTTTTATCGTTAATTGTAATATTGCTCGATTAACTAATAAAATTTAACGACCGCTTTAGCCTAGTTGGTAGTGACCCTGCCTACGAAGCAAGAGGTCCTGGGTTCAAATCCCGGTAAGGGCATTTATTTGTGTGATGAGCACGAATATTTGTTCCTGAGTTATGGATGTTTTCTATGTATTTAAGTATTTATTTATCTATATAAGTATGTTTATCGTCGTCTAGTACCCATAGTACAAGCTTTGCTTAGTTTGGGACTAGGTCGATTTGTGTAAGATTGTCCCCCCCTTATATATTTTTTTTTTAATTGGAAAAATGGTTTAATTTTATAATACACTTTAGATATTAGTGTTTTCTTGATCAATTCTTAGAGGTTTATTTTCGCATCTTTTAAAAATGTGTATGTTCCCTTTCATAAAAGGATTTTTATTTTGAATTTTCCCTTTTAATATAGTGAGTCGGGTGAGATGAAAAGCAGTGTAAGATGAAAAACTACTCGTAGCACCCAAGTGTTTTTCATCTTACACTGCTTTTCATCTTACCCCCACTCACCCTACGTGTCCCTTTCATGCCACCTCTCATACAAGATAAAATTTTGATCTTGATACAAAATTTAGACGACCAGATGGCCTAGTGGTTAGAGAACCTGACTATGAAGCTTGAGGTCCCGGGTTCGATTCCCGTTTTGGGGCAGATATTTGTATGAAAAATACGAATGTTTGTTCTCTGGTCTTGGGTGTTTAATATGTATTTAAGTATGTATGTATCTATCTATATAAGTATGTTTATCCGTTGCCTAGTACCTATAACACAAACTTTGCCTAGCTTACTTTGAGACTAGGTCAATTGGTGTGAATTGTCCCGTGATATTTATTTATTATTTAAAATAAGGGATTCTAGCTCAGTTAATGATGGACGATACGAGTGTAATGCATTAACTCAATTGCTTAAATTAGCCTGATAAAATTTAAGATGTTCATAAGCTGTGGTGGTTTACCTATGGCCTCGCAAGCATAGGGTCGTGGCTTCGACCTCTAAATTTTTTTAATTTTTGTGTAAAATTACATTTCAAGTTTACCGTTAGCACGGTGAAAGCTAACATCATGCAGGTTTGAATGCGATGAAATTAGTTTTAAGTAATTTCGCACACACCATTGTGCGAAATTTCTAATCCGCATCGGGCCAGCATAGGAACTACGGCCCAAGTCTGAGAGGCCTGTGTCCTGCAATATAGGCTGGGATGATGAAGGTTAGGTCGGAGAAAGTTTAGGTTTTGGGTTCAGTTAGAGCTTTGTTGACTATTCTGGTTAGGATCCGGGGGCTCCTGAGCGCGGGGACCCCACTAAACGACACTGCCTTGCCCATTGATCTCCATTAAAATTTTTCAGATACTCAATAGTTCTAGGTAGTAAAATCGTAAGTCTCAACCCTAATATCAGCACTAATATTAAGTACGGCAAAAGACCTTCATCGCAGACTCTTCAATAATTCAAATAATTATCGAACACGTCACCGACCCAGCAAGTCTCGAGGCCATATTTCAATTTCGGTAGTCAAGGAAAATTACAATTATTATGTCAAAGCAATCAATATCCACCGAGTACCGCTATATTTTACTGATTGCACTGTTCCACGCTGTTGTGGGCCCTTTGTGCCCAAATACAAAGTAAATTTTAATAACGTTCGTGTCACTTAATCCAGTCTTCTCTGTAGTGGTTGAAACGCGACCAATGGAAGTGGCGGTTAATTATGGCAAGACGTGAAACAATAACCAAATAGACTTCTGCAAAATTTCCGTTTTCCTATCCTAATATTGGTTGAAATGAGACCACAAACTAAAAGTTTAAATTGGAATAGAAACACTGGCTTACTTCAAAATAATGGCAAAGTCTGTATTTTTGAAATCATATCCGCGAAAATACTATTCTAACGTGGTAAAACTTTGTGTATTTGAACAAAACTACATCATCATCATTTATGCCAAAAGACGTCGATTGATGAACGATAAGCCTCATTTATTATCAAATACATATGTATATTAAAATAATTTACTGTGATCAAAATAAGAAACAAAATAAATAAATTCGTGTTGCATTACAGCTGCCATTAATAACGCCTTGAAATGTTCAACAAAACTTTTCAAACATTCTTAAATACTTTGTTGATGTATACCTAATGTGTTTAATAACAGAACTGAACTTAATGATTAATTTCTTAACTTAGCAACAATAAAAGCGTAGCTGCGAGCTGCGGTTGCTGCCCTAAAATTGCATAAATCTTTTTGTTAATGCGAGGTATTAGATACTAATCTGTACTTACGAACTGTCAGTTCAAAACAACTTTTTTCCAATAATTGAACATAAATTAAATTAATCCAGTAAGTATTTAAACGTGACAGTTTACAGGTGATTATGACAATTTGAAATACATCGCTGCTTTAGAAGTACCGCGTGTTCCACCGGGCTTAGCATCCGCTACGCAATTTAGACCAAATTGTCAGTGTCACCTGTAATGTGTCACATTAATAAAAAGGCGCCTGGATTTTAATGCAATGTGAACCAAGCTTATCCCTCGATTTCTTCATAAATTAGACAGATTAAAGTCAATTTAGTGACTAACTGTGCCCGGTTAGTACATTCTTTTAAACCTCCTCATAATAACGAAAATATGACCTAAATAATAAATCTCTAGATACAAGGAGCAATGAGCCAGTAATTTTTAACGTTTATTTGATGGGCCCTTTCGTCCAGTAATTAAACAAAGTATGCACGAGTGGGTTTTTATAAATGTCCATTAGACCAAATGATTGCTTCAGGAATTTCATAATTAAATGGTTTAAAAATACTTCATCGTAATAACATCAAACTTACTTTGTCTATACAATGGATCTACATAGATATATAGATATATCCAAAACAATGCTACCTCTGTGCGATACAAGTAATTTTCCTGGATGTGCCAGCATAAGGCCTTAGATACGCTTGTAAGTTTTACTTACGTCAGTAGGGACGCAACTATCTGCTAAAAGAGAGATGAGTATTGCTATCTTATTCTAACTTATAGCTGTGTCCCTACTGACGTAAGTTAAAGGTGTAAGGCCGCCCTAATGAAACAAACAACGCTCAGAGCTGTCAGCCTTCTGTCACCCCATCAAATTCATCCAACATTAAAAGAAAAAAACACGATCCGGTGGTTTCCTAGCAAACATTTCAAATTGAGATGTCAATTCAAACCCGAACTACCCGCAATATTTCTAAAAATACACTCTAACTTTTCAAACCAAAAAGAGGACAACGTTACAAGATGAAATCAGGTACGGGCCTCATGAATATATTTTCAAAAAAAAAGGTAAGTGCTTCGTCATCGATACTATCGATGATTCCGCCAATTTCCAGATTGACAATGACCCTATCAGTCAGTCATCATCCGCAAATGCGTATCTGAATATCGAAAATTAATAAATCGACGACTGGTGACCAGAAGGCAGGTGGCTATTTCCGCCAACGATTAAGCCTGGCTATTCAACGCGGTAACGCTGCCTGCCTTCTGGGAACTATGCCGTCGGGTGACATCCTAAAAGATATTTTTTATTTATAAATTTTTAGTTTCAGCTTCAGTTTTATTTTCCTTTATTTATAAATTGTACATACTTTAGATTATTACTACTTCTGTATTTTGTTCAATAAAATTATTAATATTAAAAAAAATCGATTGTATTAAAATATTGAATGAGTTATATGTAACATAGAAAAGGTTTTATTCTAAAACCATACTTTTTTATGATTGTTATAAATAATACCATGCCGTTATAAAAAATCCTGCGAAGTTTACGGTTTCAGATGAAAAACTTTTCGATGTTTACCCATTCGATATTTTAATACATTCGATACAATAACTTTTGATATTCCGGAACGTGCACACCGCTAAATACTTTAATTTACATTCGACAACGAACTACCTACAGTCCTACATTTTTTACCCTTCTGCAAAGATTTAATTAAGTACGTTTTAATCTGTGCTTTTAATCACAGGCTTAATAAATCCAGATTTAATTTGTCTGCCTCATAGCACGATTAAATTGGGGTGTAAGCCGCACTCGCGGATTTGCGACATTCGTAACTATTCAATCAAGTCTGTCATGGAACCGGAATGGGATAATTACGAATAAAGGTTTCGTTTTATTGAATTAATCCAGTGGCTTTTAGACGTTACTAAATATATCCTTATTGTTTATACAGGATCATAATAATTATAGAGCCCTTGGGCATTTTCAAAAAAAGTGTACCATTTTCTTAAAAATTGTGTTAGCTTTGTGATGCACCATAATATAAACTCTATGAAAAAAACGTAAAAAAACTGATAAAAAAAATTGGGACATTTTTATTATCATCAAAATCAATAGCGCTCTTGATTCTGAGTAACAGAACCCCAAAATTTCCTAATTTGAAAAAAGTACAGGGTACACTTTTTTTGAAAATGACCACTTACGTATCAAGAACTTCACAATATCTCTTTAGGACTATTATTTATTCGTCATCATCATCATCATTTAAGCCGAAAGACGTCCATCGCTGAACAGATCGGCCCCGCGCCATCCGTATCCAATGCGATCCCGCAACTTTAACCAGGTTGTCGCTTCATCTTGTTGGAGGCCTACCTACACTGCGTCTTCCGGTCCGCGGACGCCACTCGAATCTATTTATTCTATTTACACATTATGTATTTGTACACATTCGCACACTTATTACTCATTTCATTACACATTTTTATTGTAGCTTCGTTATAACAAGCTTTTTTTTCTTATATTTAATCCTATGATTTTTTTAATATCATCTTATAAAATATATAGCATAGATTATATGCAGTAGATTAGGTTAGGATAGTTTATTGATAATTCTGATGAAAATACTGTTTCAAAAATAAATTACCTACCTACTTTATGACAACTAAAAATTATGGCATATGAAATTCAGGCAAACGAAAGAAAACCTCTAAAAACATCTAGAAATAGCACAAAGTGACCTCTCGTTATTAAACTACTTAGACTGAAGTGCAAAACTACCACACGAAGTAAATAACTAAAATTACTGACTGGCTGCGCCATTTATGTTATTTATTTATTTTTAAGTTTATTGAACGCACACATAACACGCATAACTCGAACGCACCCTTACACTCTGGCAACACATCCCTCCTTTCCCATCCCGCTACCAGTGTGCACCGAATTTCGAATAAGAAACAAACGACTCGCGAGTGACGCTATAATTTATAACGCAAAATTAACTTTATTTACTCCAAACTTGTGAAAAACTACGAAAAGTGTGAAGTTTACACTTTTGTTGTGTTGGTTGGTGAATGTTTTTATTGTAAATAATAACTTTTGTGTTGTGTCGATTATACGAACACCACTGAAGAAACTCAATGCTGGAGACAAGCATTACATTCCGGTGTATCAAGGTATGTCCTGCCCCTCCACTGACCTATTTTAAAGGGCACTTCTGGGCGAATTCTATCAACTTAACGCTCCATAGCTTTGGTTAATATTATCTTTAAGACCCCAAATACCTATTAATATTTGGTAATAATAGAGGTCAATTTTATTTTCAAACTGAATATCCTAGTGGTTTGACCTATGGCATCTCAAGGAAAGGATTTTCGGTTCGAACTTAGGCTTGCACTTTTAACTTTTTCGGGATTCATGTGCAAAATTATATTTGAATTTTATTATGAGCTTTTGGTGAAGGAAAATATCGTGAGGAAACCTGCACACATTTCGAAGCAATTCAATGGTTTATGTGAAGTTCCAAATCCGCACTAGGTCCGCATGGAGTCTAATAGCCCAAGCACTCTCAATACTCTCATTCTGAGAAGGCCTACGTGTGGTAATGGAACGATATCGCTAGGCAGAAGCCTAGCAATGGATATTTTGTTGGCCGAAATTAAATAATCATCATCATTATCATCATAATCACTGGCCTATGTATACGTCCCACTGCTGGGCACTTGGGCCCGTTCAGAATGAGATGATGATGAATAATAGAGGTCCATATTTTTTTAAATATGACGCTGCAAAAAGTTGCCCAATTTGAATATTTTGTCCGTATTGCGTAATCATGACAAAGGTAATTAACTTTGAAAAATAAAGACACTGAAATTAGGGTTTATGATTGAAATGGACTTTGTTAAGGACGGAGATAAAATAAATTTAATGAAAACGGTGGGCTTGTTTATTTAAGGGACCGTGAATACTGAAGATTATACTTAATTCAGTACGTTTGAAATGGCACTTTCGTAAATAAATTATATATCCTCTTTGCTCTCTATCAACTTTGCTGTTAGTTAATGCGAAAGGTTGACACAACAGTAATTTAACCGTTGCAATATTTTATTTTTGTGGACGTAGTACTCCATCAGAAAAAAAAATCTGTGAAAATTCTACACTGTATTTTATGGCACAAGTTCATATTTAATTACAAGCTTTTATTTAGCTCACCCCGTTTGTTTTATTTATAATTTACTAGCTTTTGCCCGCGACTTCGTCCGCGTAGAATTCCAATTTGTGGTAAAGCTTCTTCATCTCTTTCATTGTATAAAACAAAAATCCGGCAACGGCAACATCCATCATTATTAATGTTATTATCATTTCATCATCATCAGTATCAGTTCGTGAATATTATAAATCCCGTTTATTCTCTATACCGTGGGAATTTCAACAAATTTGTCCTTATTCTATGCAAATTTTCGCTTATTTTTATCCCGCGGGAATTTTGCATTTTCCCCGAGAAAAAGTAGCCTATGTCCTTAGAAGTGTGTAGCTTTCTACCGGTAAAAGAAGTATTAAAATCAGCCCCGTAGTTTCACGGAGAAAAGTAGTCTATGTAAATAATGGTTGGTGTAGCTTCCTATTGGTGAAAGAATTTTTCAAATCAGCCCTCAAGTGATATTCACTTGTTTCTATCCCACGGGAATTTTGCATTTTACCGAATAAATAGTAGGTAAATATTATTTATTTTATTAGCAGTACGGCTGCTCACCGAATCACTCACTGTTGGTGTATGTAAGCGATTAAGAATTTCGGTGGAGTCGGTTGGATGCGACGTGGTTCAATTGGTAGAACACCCGTTGGGGCGCATACCCTGGAGACGTGGGTTCGAATCCCACCGGCGCACCCGAAAAACTTTTTCGCTTTTAAATAATAAATAGTAGGTAGCCTAGCCTATACCAATAAAGGATGATGTAGCTTTCTATTGGTCATTTTTTTTAAACTCGGCCCCGAAGTTAAATTTACTATTTTCTATACCGCGGGAATTTTGCATTTATCCGGAAAATAGCATCCTATGTTAATCAAGGACAGTGTATCTTTTCTATTGGTGAAAGACATTTTAAAATGAGCTCCGAAGTTGAATTTTTTTTTCTATCCCTTGGGAATTTTGCATTTTTCCCGGAAAAAAGTAGCCTATGTCAATAAAGGATAGTGTAACTTTTTACTGGTAAAAGATTTTTTTAATCGGCTCGGAAGTTTCAGAGATTATCTATCCCACAGGAATTTCCAAAAATCCAGCAATACGTTTTTTTGCTGTTATATATGACCATTTACGTTTATACTGAATTTGAAAAGTTTAGTAATTGTAGTTACGGAGATCCAGTTGATTTGAGTATATAAATCTTGATTTATCCTTATCCCGTGGGAATTTTCAAAATTATTGAAATTAGCTTTATACCTATTCTAATAGTCTGCTTGCATGCCCAATTTGAACAGTTTAGTAATCTTCGTTATGGGGGTCACTCTTGATTGATGAAATATATACATCCCGTATATTCCTTATCTCGTGGGAATTCCGGAAAATTCTTTCTTATCGGATGCCTATTTCATACAAAGAACACATCCTCCATGTTTCAGGTCTCAACATACAGCGGTTTAGGCTGTGCGTTAATCCGCCGGTCAGTCATTTAGGACTTCAGGACAAAGCATTTTATATGTATTTGCATTGCACCAAGCTTTTAGGCGAGTTCAAAAATGATGTTTGAATAGTCAATTCGATTTTATTCGAAAAAGGTTGAACTCACATAAAAGCTTCATCATCATCATTTCAGCCGTAGGACGTCCACTGCACTGCTGGACATAGGCCTCCCTCATTGACGCCCAATCATTACGGTTGGAAGCGATTTGCATCCACCCTGAACCTGCGGCCTTCACCAAAACGTCCGTCCATCTCGTTGGTGGACGTCCCACGCTGCGCTTGTAAAAGCAAAACCTTGGTGAAATGCAAATACTTATACATATAATTAGTTATTATCAGAGATCAGATCAGGAAGTGGTTGACAAACGTAGACAAATGGTTTGCAAAATTTGAAGTTTCGTTTCGTTTACATTGTGTCAAAATAAAAAGTAATTTAAATCAAAAGCACTAAGGAGTATTGATATCAACTTCGAAGCAAATCACCCCCAAAATAACTTTCTACTCCTTTTTAACCCCGTCAAGGGATGAATTTCAATAAAATACGAAACACGTCTTCCATCAATTTTGTTATAGAATGTTTATGCAAAATTTGAAGTAGATTGGACCAAGGAATCACGTTGTCCCATACAAACTTTGCCCCCCTTTTTTACCCCCTTAGGAGTAGAACTACGAAAAATCCTTTCTTATCGGATGCCTACGTCATACAAAGAACACACCCTCCAAGTTTCAGGTCTCTACGATCCGCGGTTTAGGCTGTGCGTTGATCCGTCAGTCAGGACAAAGGATTTTATATGTATAGATTATTTATTATTCTTGGGTCAAATCTTAGAAGTCGATTTTGACCCACTTCCAGTGGTCGGATTTGCTTGAAATTTGGTATACTTATGTAGGTTGGATGACAATGCAAGTACAGTCAACAAAAAGTACTGTCAGCGAAAAAGCTTGTATTGAAAGTGAAATTTTTAACAAAAACTTATTTAATAATAATGTCATGCACCACTACATGGTGAACCTCTATGGTATACAACTGCCATCTGGTTACTTAAGAATAAAATTCAAAATTATTGATTCACTTTTGTTTTTGTCTATGCTCCGGCAAGTCGCAACACTCGCAACGCAACATGAAATCTGATTTCTTTTGTAGTTAAAAATAAATAAATAAATTGTGCTAGTGGGACAAAAAAAGGGAATGAAATACTAATGATTCATAATCATAATCATTTATTCATTTGTCCAGCATAGGTAATATTAATTCGGTCTTAGATTTAATTCTGAGTTCCACTATATGGTGCCCCAGGGCATGCAAATATTGCCTTATCTTCATACTTTATTATTAAGATAGATATTATAATTATTTATTATTAAGATTTATTATTTATCTTTGTTACTAGGTAGTTTAGATGTTTGTTACTCGATCACGCAATAACGGTTGACCGGATTTAGGAGGAGCTTGGTACAGAGATATAAAGATCTGGATTGAGAATAAGACACCTAATATCCCAGAAATGCTTTCCCGTGGGATAACAACCTAACTTTAATCGAAAATCGAGGGCGCTGTTCAAGAACGTTGAAGTACTTTGACTTTCAAGATGACGTAACTTTTTTTTAGGCAAAACTCTAAAATTTTAAATATTTCTCGTGAAGGTTTTCTAACAAAAGACTAGAAGATAAGAAAACTAATTAAACACTTTTCCATTACAACCACGCCTTATTTTACTATTTACCTCTTCTACCAACTTGCCAGTTACAGAGCAGAGTATGTAATAAGAGTGCCGCCGTCGCGAATAATGCTCACCATAAGAAGCACGTGACTATTAGATTAGGTGCAGGCCTTACCAAGCCTTACACAGTACAACATTAGGACACACGCACGTCGCTCTGACCAAGTAGGGCACAATAAAAGCGCATTGTTTTCGGTAGCAAATTATTCTCATTTGGCTAATTAGAAACATTCGCTTGCAGGAACTTAAAATAGAGGAACTCCTACATCAAATTCTTAGCTAAGAACTGATGTTCGATTCCGAAAATTCGGAACTTCCGATTGATACTAGATCTCCAATTTCTACTTCGATTCTGACACTTTTAAATCGGGGGTTAGAATCGGAAGTTGATCAAGGCGGAGATCGTGATCAGCCAGCGCTTATGGATAAGTTTACACTTGTCGCGCAGGGAACGTCCCTTACCACTGAAATTAAAGATAACTGAAACTAAAACATGTTAGTTTTGTATTATTTTATTTTATTTGACAGGCCCTTAACAGATCTTTGTTTTGCCTCCGCCTCCGCCATCGTCTCCGACTCCGACATTGACTCCGGTTCTGACACCGACAACTCAAATTTAAAAAGTCCGACTCTACTTCGGTTTCCATAGAACCACTTCCAGAACATCTCTACTAAGAACCATTGTAATTGACTTAGCTGTGTTGAAAAAATGCGTCTGTATGAGAGCCAAACAGTACGATCCAAATATTATATTGAAACCTCGAAAATAAGGCTCAATTTAAGTTATGCACGATCAAGAAGTTGCTTAACCGAACTTTTTAATCATTAATTACGAACAAAGGCTAAGAAAAAAATGGCGCAATATTTTATGAGGATAAAGAAGAATAATCACGATAATATTAAGCCGGGAACGGTCCGACTAGTCGCGGCTTTTGCAAAAGATCTTTTTAAGGGTGAGTTTAGCGGAGCTGTTTACATTATTTTTCTCAAACATGCTATGAAATATTGACGTTATGTTCCTTATAATACGCCACGAACTGTCACGTTGCAGGTGCGCCTAGACGAGAGGTCAATAGGTAATGGAATTTCATGCAACATTGCTGGCCTTGGCCAGCAAAGTGATCGTCTATTGTTTTATATGACACAGCACCATGACGTTTAATAGGTCGACGTGATGGATGGATGGATGGATGGATGGATGGATGGATGGATGGATGGATGGATGGATGGATGGATGGATGGATGGATGGATGGACGGACGGACGGACGGACGGACGGACGGACGGACGGACGGACGGACGGACGGACGGACGGACGGACGGACGGACGGACGGACGGACGGACGGACGGACGGACGGACGGACGGACGGATGGATGGATGGATGGATGGATGGATGGATGGATGGATGGATGGATGGATGTTGATGGATGTTGGTTGATGGATGTTGATGGATGGATGGATGGATGGATGGATGGATGGATGGATGGATGGATGGATGGATGGATGGATGGATGGATGGATGGATGGATGGATGGATGGATGGATGGATGGATGGATGGATGTTGATGGATGTTGGTTGATGGATGTTGATGGATGTTGATGGATGGATGGATGGATGGCTGTTGACGGATGTTGTTGGATGTTGATGGATGTTGATGGATGTTGGTGTATGTTGATGGATGTTGATGGATGTTGATGGATGTTGGTTGATGTTGGTTGATGGATGTTGATGGATGTTGATGGATGTTGGTTGATGTTGGTTGATGGATGTTGATGGATGTTGATGGATGTTGATGGATGTTGATAAATAAAATAAATAAATAAATAAATATAAAATAAATATCACGGGACAATTCACACCAATTGACCTAGTCCCAAAGTAAGCTAAGCATAGCTTGTGTTATGGGTACTAGGCAACGGATAAACATACTTATATAGATAGATATATACTTAAATACATATTAAACACCCAAGACCCGAGAACAAACATTCGTATTTTTGATACAAATATCTGCCCCGACACGGGAATCGAACCCGGGACCTCAAGCTTCGTAGTCAGGTTCTCTAACCACTAGGCCATCTGGTCGTCTAATGTTGGTTGATGTTGATTGATGGATATTGATGGATGTTGATGGATGTTGATGGATGTTGGTTGATGTTGGTTGATGGATGTTGATGGATTTTGATGGATGTTGATGATGCTGTTGGTGATGGTGATGGTGATGGTGATGATGATGGCGGTGATGATGGTGGTGATGATGATGATGCATGTTTGAGAAAAACTTTATACAAGCCTTGGCCACGAACAGGGATTGCCGGCCTCGTATCTCTAGATGGCCTCGTTGACACTCGGCCATCTATAACTGCTCGGCCGGCAATCCCCTATTTCGCGGCCGCTGCAGTAATGTACTAATAAATCACTTCTCACAAGAGCTTTGATAATACTACTATGTTTAGGACAGTAGATAAATTATATTTTAAGATAAATTTTTATTGCACGACATCGAATCCCGCGTCCCGTGTCCCGTGTCGGGGCAGATATTTGTATGAAAAATACGAATGTTTGTTCTCGGGTCTTGGGTGTTTAATATGTATTTAAGTATGTATCTATCTATATAAGTATGTTTATCCGTTGCTTAGTACCCATAACACAAGCTTTGCTTAGCTTACTTTGGGACTAGGTCAATTGGTGTGAAATGTCCCGTGATATTTATTTATTTATTTATTTATTTACGACATAAACGTATAGGGGTAGAAAGGGGGAACAAAGCGTTTCTATAACACAGACCTAGGTAGAAAGCGTTTCTACTCAAAATCAAAAACTTTCATAATAATATTATACATATCTAGTTAATTAAACTTCATTAAATTTCTGGAAGTTCTAAATTAAAATAGTATATTGTTTTGATTTGTTATGCTTTCTACCTAGAAGAGGAATTATATGGGAGTTTTCAGAAAAAATGTACCCGTTTTCCTTAATTGTCCTTAATTTTTCCATACAAAATTTATTACTCAGTTTTGTGACGGTCCATACAACATGTATGGTTAACTGCGTCACAAAACTGGCAATTAAGAGAGGGACACTTTTTTTATTGCTTAAATCGATAGTGCTCGTGATTCTGAGTAGAAATAACCCAAAATTTGTTACGTTTTTAAAAAAAAGTACAGGGTACACTTTTTTCTGAAAATGCCCATATAATAATACCAGCCTAGCGTAAGCCGTTAGGTTTGGCAATCGAATTAAAATTGCCAAAAAATTCCGTGGGAATTCCCAAAACTTGTATCGTGCTCCTTATAAACGATCCACAAAAATTACTAGTCCTAAATTTAATGTCTCGAAGCCTATGAGATGTCGTTATTTCATCCCGATCCATTGGGAACATCGGGATAAAAACTGCCAGCTATCTACGTACCTCCGGCGGAATTTACAAAAATTACATCGTACTTTTCATTACCAATGCATAAAAAATAACCCGTGCTAAATTGTGTCTCTAAGCCCTAGCGGTTAAGAGGTCGGTATTTTATCCTGATCCCGTTGGAATACTTATCGGAATAAAAAGTAAACTATGTGTTATTCCAGACGTGAGCTATCTACATATCAAATTTAGTTCACAACCGTCCACCCGTTTTAGCGTGAAGGAGTTACAAACACACGCACGCACGAACAGTCGAAGAAACTGAATTGCGTACCAGGAACCTTTTTATTGCAAATGACATGTTGACATTCCATACATCTGCCAAAGAAATCATCAGGAAATTGGCTGTGAAGTTGTCCCACCCTGGTACTCTATTAGTATTCAGTTTCTGCGACTGTACATACTCAATAACCTTCACATGTATATTATTAGTGGAATTAATTTTGTATTAGCTTACATTTGAATTATGTTAAGCCACGCATCGTATACTGTTCTATGTTTAATCTGATTCACTACATTGCGTCAGGAGCGTACCGTTTTAATTATTCCCGCTTTTTGCTATGTCCCAATTTCGTCCGGATTAATCCGATGTTACAATTTATTATGTTACGTCATGATCACGAGGATTAATTTAATGTTCAATAATTATTTACTCTCGAGTGAAATTAAATAAAGCATTTGAATTCACAATTTATACGCATTGATTCCTTTTCGAACAGGATAAAAGTATTTTTTGTATCCCGAGTCTTATTAAATGCAAGCTTGTAAAGTGATTACTTTGTTTATTTTGCCATGAATGACATCACAAACAAGGTATTATTTTAATTTTTATAATTACATTTTATTATTTTTATTTTATTTTCTGGTTAAGGTTGCGGGATCGTGTTGGATGCGGATGGCACGTGACCGATCTGTTTGGCGAGCTTTGGGGGAGGCCTAACAGCTTGGGGTATTTGGCTGGCTTGGGCTGAAATGATGATGATGATGAATTTAATTATATGTATAAATCACTGATTCCTGACGGTTGTTGACGAAAATCTACGACTTTAACAACAACTACACTCAATTTATCCGTTAACTTTAAGGAAAGGCTCCTTCAGGCCAAATATTTAAAGCTAATTTCCTTCAGACACTGGTATCCCTAGCTCATATGAAAGATAATATACTTAAAATTTAATAAGCAATGCATGGTTGAACAGTGCATATTGCCGCCTAATTTAAAGAACTAAAACCTATAAGTCCTATAAGGCCCAGGTGCGGCCGCACTAAACTTGGAATACTGTTCTCATCTCTGGGCAGGGCACCCCAATACCTTCTCCTTCCATTTGACCGCATTCAACGTAGAGCAATTCGACTTGTCAGTGATCAGTCATTGATTTCCGATCGTTTGGATTCCTTGTCCATGCGAAGGGACGTAGGTTCTCATTGTGTGTTCTATAGGGTCTAGCACGGCGAGTGCTCTGAAGAATTGTTTAATTTGCTGCCTGCTGCAAAATTCCACCATCGCACTTCCCGCCGTAAGTCTAAGTTCCATTGTCACCATCTCGATGAATGGCAGTCTACCACTGTACGTTTTCTTCGGCACTTCCTGCCACGTACGGTGAAACTGTGGAACCAGCTTCCGGCAGTAGTGTTTCCAGACAACTATGACATCGGGCCTTTCAAGAAAAGGGTATATGCTTACTTTAAAGGCCGGCATCAGATTGGTGACTCTCTTTGAGTTGTTGATATAAATTTTGCTAATTATGAAGTACTAGCTTTTGCCCGCGACTCCGTCCGCGTGGAATTAGTAATTTGGGCAGCTTATTTTTTTTTATCCAATTTGCTTTTTCATCAATTATGGCTCTCCTTAGTTCCTTGATATAAAAAAAATTAGCCGCCCCCGCACCCCCCCGCACACCCGCGTTCACATTCAACACCGTGCACCGTACTCCCAAGTCAAGCGTGCCTATAGAAGTTTTACTTCAAAAACCCCCGATTTTGAAACATTCTTCCGCTCCGCTCCGCTCCTATTGGTGTTAGCGTGATGATATATAGCCTATAGCCTTCCTCGATAAATGTGCTATCTAACACTGCAAGAATTTTTCAAATCGGAGTAGTAGTTCCTGAGATTAGCGCGTTCAAACAAAAAAACCTGTTCGATAAATTCTTAAAATAGACGTATCTTTCTTATTTGTGAACCGATTCAAATGAAACAAACAGTAAATGTTAATCCAAGAAAATACCAACATATCAGTGAAAACCCCATCCTTCTAGGTTAAGCCGTTTCTGAGATTAGCGCGCACAAACGCACAGACAAACAGACAAACAGACAAACAGACAATAATTCTAAAAATCATTGTTTTGGGTTCTATTGTGCTAATAAATAGCCCTAGTGACAGTTTTTCTCAAATATCTTCAATGTACAGGCACCGACTTGTTACAGATTTATTATATGTATAGATTTTATACATTGACCAACACTTAAGTATTTAATTATTACGTATGAAACAGGAAAACATCGTGAGGAAACTGCGAAGAAATTCAATGGTGTGTGTAAATTTCCCAATTCCGTCTGGGCTCGGCTCGTGTGGGAACTACGGCCCAAGCCCTCTCATTCAGAAAGGAGGCCTGCTGTACCCTGTAGTGGGACTTATATAGACTGGGATGATGATGATGGATGAAAAAGGAACAAAAATCGGTAAAAAAAAAAACAAAAAACGATTTATCACGTAGTTTCTTTGAATGTAGCAAGTAATAATAATAATAATAATAATAATAACTTTATTTCACCAGTAATAAATCGAAGATAACGAAATCAAAAAAAAACACAATGTATGTATTGGGAACTGAGAGAAGGTCTGTGCCCTGCATTGGGACTAGTATTTGTATCAATTTCTACTGGAGAACCCGGTTCGATCTACATCGTAATTCTTACTGAGGTAATAATTGAAGAACTCTACTACTCTTTCTAGAACAAAATCCCCGCACGCGACAACCCAGTATCAGGTCATCGAACTTATGTTACATTTCCAATAGCATTGTGAAAATTTCGTATTTTGCCTTTTATCTTGATTCTAGCTAGCTATTTCATATAACTTTTATTATTATTTAATTATTATCAGTAGGTAAACTAAAGAGGTCTAGATATAAACGGGTCCGTAGCAGAATGGCTAAAATCAAACATCCAAATACTCAATTCCTAAAGATAAAACATCGAAAATCGCAATGTCTAATGTACGAAATTCCTAAAGATGCATGTCCTAATGCACTTTTTATCGAATGATCTCATTTTCGAAAATCAATATTCCTTTGTACAAAATGCCTAATGACAATACTTTGAAACTCAATATTTCTAGTACTCAAAATAACTACGTACAAAAACCCTAATGACAACCGGTGTCTCACTAGCAGCGAGCAAGCGAATCGAGCGAGCAAGACTTTTCGGGGCAGAAACGACTCTGATTGGTTAGGTTCAGTCGTTAAGTTTTTTTTGTAACTGCACTGAAAATGATTATTATGGTGTTCTAAGTGCAAATGTCGTTCGAAATTTCGCACTTTATAAATTTTAAACTTAGGTCAACTGGACGTAGGAAAAATATCGCTAGAACTTTCATACACGAGCAGTATCGTACATTAGAAATTTTAAGAGTAGGCCAACTAGACGTAGGATGTACATATTTAGGAATTTCGTACATTATAAATTTTAGTTTTCGAAGTTTAGTCTTTAGGAATTTTGTCCTTAGGAATTTTAATTATTGATATTTTGCTACGAACCCATATAAACACTCTGTATGTGGCTTGACGTCATACGTCTGTCATCGGCACCAAAGTTACGCTCCCTGCCGATAACCGAAAAAGTCCCAGACGAAGTCTCGGGCAACAGCTAGTACTATTTGCAGGCAATGACGCTGCACTCGCCATCGCTGACTTTTGGGTTGCAGTCGGAAGCCAACTAGCGGCCAATAGTAGATTGTACAACAAGAGCATAAAACGAGCCATTTTTTACGAGACGTTCATATAGCCACTTGAGCCGGTACGGCGAGGGTGGATAGACACGTCGAGGGGAAAATGGGTTTAGTGCTCTAGTTTTACACTTTGCTTTTCACTTCGATAGCAAGAAAACAGCAACATTAGAAATAAATGTTCATTCACAAGCTTCTATTTTTCATGCATTGCAACTTTTATAATATTGTACTAGATTTGTCCAGTTTTATTAATTTCTTAAACGTGAACAGATAAGTTACCTGCGGGCGGTGGATAGTGGCCATTCTGCAGCGGTATCATAAGATATTCTGTACCAAAACTTTACCTTCAGACTGATCAGGCCTAAAAAGATATTAGAACTTCTTCAGTAGTCGGCAAACTCTCGTACAAACAAATAAAACTCGTTCTCCATTCATAAGATTCAATAAAACTTTGTCTCGAGAAAAATCAAAGACTAAGAAGGAAAGAATCAGAGGAACGTTGCCGATATTTTTAAAGGAATAATTCAATTCGAGGACGGACTTTTATATTGCATAATCGCTAAGGTTACTGGGGATTGCGGAAAACTCAATTCGCTATGGTCTTCGAACAGTAGATATATAGGTAACTAGATATAAAAATAATTGTTAGCGTACCAGAGTAGACTACCTACTACAATAGACCGCTGATGTGTAAAGGCCTCTTCCTCACGATGTTTTCCTTCACCGTAAAGCTCATGGTAAATTATAAATGTAATGCCATATATACATCTGCATACATCTGCGAAGAAATTTAATGGTGTGTGTTAAGTTCCCAATCCGCACTGGGCCCGCGTGGGAACTACGGCCTAATCTCTCTCATTCTGAAAGGAGGCCTGTGATGATGAAAGGCCTCTTCATTCCTTTTTCCACTCGTCTTGTATCAATATTCTAGTTCAAAATACTCCTAAATGTAAAATTTATAGCCACAGATGAATTCTTCCAACATGCGCAAGTGTCTTGCACAAGTACAGTCAAGGAATTTAATTTGCAACCCACCTAAGTTTGAATATCGTACAGCAAACTGTCACCATGAGAGCTAGCTACGATGTTGCTTTGACGTGTTGCATTTGACATTTCGACCTTAATGCATTGCGAATGTTAAACGACATTTTTACGAAATGGGTGGGGAATTAAATTCCTTGACTGTACATATACAGTAAGGTGAGCTGGAAGCTTAGAGTATATGCTTATTTATACTCTATCTAAGGAAAGAAAGAAAGAAAGAAAGAAAAATATTTATTCGTGACATAATCTTAATAAAATAACAAACAAAAACGGTAAAAGATACAAACATTATCACGAAATGGTCCCTACTCAGCATGTTGTCGGCCGTGAAGCTGACGCTGGTCTTCCGTTGGAACCATTTCACCAACAATAAAACATAAACAGGAAGGAACATAAGGCTGGAAGATACTTGCGCAAATTTGAGACTTTTATTATTTACTAGCTGTTGGCTACGATTCCGTCTGTGAAGGATTTGTTTATCCCTTAAAAAACCTAGAATAAAACTATCCTTTAACTTTCCACGGGACTTAAACTATCTCCGTATCAAAGTTCACATAAATAATGATTGAATAACAAACATCTTCACGAACTCATTCATAATAGTACTACAAAATATAGTATTTCAAATTCAGCATAATTCATCACCACTTTCGTTTGAATGGTATTTTCGAGTTATCTAATTCCAAAAATCAGTTCCCAATTCGTTCTTCGAATAGCCTGCTTCACAAGTTCAAAATCGTGAGAAATAGAGATAAAGCTCCTAAAAATATGTATGATGATAGCTCATTGGATTCGGAATGACCTCAAGAAAAAATGTTTTTTACGATTTTACTGCACATAAAAAATTGCAATTTGTATGGATGTTTGTTACTCGTTCGCACTAAAACGATTCGACGGATTCTGATAAAATTTGGCACACAGGTAGATATAACCTGGATTAAAATATAAGATATTTTTTATCCCGGAAAACTGCATAGTTCACGCGGGATGCATTCTTCGCAGACGGAGTAGCGGCCATCAACTAATTGAAAAATAAAATACAAAATCAACTTGTATAACGTTATATTATACCTTCGTTAAAAAAATGTGGGTGTTCTGTACGCGTTTATAGCTCTTCAGTTGTCGTTTGTTACATTTATACTGTACCGGCAGTCGAGGTGTTAACATGTCACTCAAATCGACGCGGGGCGCCTTTAACGGTACGCTTCCGTAACAAGCTGTAAATTGCGTTCGAACACAGACGTACTCAACTCAGAGTAGTCTGCGAAAGTAAAAATGTGTCAGTGACGGAAAATTAGAAAGTTATCATGAACTAGCTGTTGCCCGCGAATCCGTCTGCTAAGAATTCGTTTATCGTTATCCGTGGAAATTATGCTATTTTTTGGAATAAAATCTATCTTTTGTCCTTTCCAGGGTCTCATACTATATCCATACCAAATTTCATCTAAATCGGTTCTGCGGTTTAAGCGTAATGAAGTATACTTAGAGATTTTTCTGGCACGAACGACTGTGGTTAGCGTTTGACATAATAAGTAATAACATCGATTAGATTTTACCAAATCTTGTTCTATATTTTCAAACGTGTCTCATTGATATAATGCTACTTATATTATAAGACATCGATAAACTAAGTATTAGAATTATTACCTTTTGGCGTCGAGACCCTTGGTCCGTGGCGCCCTGGTGCTCTGAGTCTCTTCAAAAACTTGTCAAAGAGACTCAGAGATACCACAGGAGACCTAAGAACTGGCAGCTTCCTCGCTCAACGCATCAGTCTTATGATCCAGCGAGGAAATGCTGCCAGCGTCTTCGGTACCATGCCGCAGGGGCATTTTTTGATTTAATGTAGTTTTTCACCCCCGACACAAAAAGAGGAGTGTTATAGGTTTGACCGCTATGTGTGTGTGTCTGTCTGTCTGTCTGTGGCATCATAGCTCTTAAACGGGTGAACCGATTTGAATACGGTTTTTTTTTATTAGAAAGCAGGTTTCTTGGCAATGGTTCTTAGATTCTGTTTCATCAAAATCGGTTCAGCCGTTTCAAAGTTATCAGCTGTTTTGTTAGCTGCGGAAGGGATCTTAGACGCATAATGGGCATTTACTTTATGTTCAAACATACGTACCTACTTATAACATAATTGCATTGGGGGTTTTTAATTTTTTTAATTTATAGTTTATTTTATTTTAATATTATAGATTATAGTTTTAATTTTATAGATTGTTATTATCTCTAGGTATAGTAATGAGGTAACAGACATAATGAATTACTTTCGCATTATAATATTAGTATGGACAGTACCTAATACAATTTTAGCACTTAGTTACAACAAACTATACCTACTAATACAATGCAATGAGTGAAAATCGCTAAAGTTTAAACAGTACCTATAGGTACTTGGAGTGTGTGGATTCGATAGCTATAAAAAGATACAGAAAAATAAACAAAACAAAAGAGAGCCGCCAATCAATTAGTTCGTCTATTGTCACTTCATCTCTATGAAAAAAAGCGTGGGCGGAAGACGTTTTTTGTCTTTTTCTTCTCACAACGAATGTTTATTCGGGGCTATTACTGTAGTTCTATAACTCCGCGCTAAAAATAAATTAAAACAGTATACCTGAGAGTGTTGACCGGTTACACGTCTTTGTTTTATTTTGTAAATGGTTAGTTAAATTAAATTTTACTTCATTCGATGCAACGTAAAATAAATCAGATGCAAGAGTTTGATGAGATATTTCAGCTTCTGCCGTCAGAGATACGTGCTAGCTTTCGTGCTAGGAAGAAACTATCTTTCGTTGCTATCTTAAAGCGTGCATATAACTTTGGAATTCTGCGACTGAGGCCTAACTTCCTTTCAATTCTAAAAATAATAAGCATTTGTGAGATGCGTTGATTTTTAACATGTTTTTGCATTTCAAAGGTTTCAACTGAGTTTGTAAAGAAGTGGGCCACTCGACTGTTTCGACTTCTTGTGAAGCCAATTTTATTGTTTGTGTAAGAAGTCGTTGTGACCTATCGATTATTCTTTCACAATCATTACACAAAATATGTATCTCAGTGTACAATACTTCTGCACATACACGTAGGTAATAGATTAAAACCCGGTTGCTCAGGAACTTTTCCAGTCTTAAATGAAAAAACACGACCACTTGTATTCAATAACGCGACACCTCTTACACCGGTACCGTTCATAATGGAAGAATTTCCGTACAAACAGTTTATCTGGAGGTGAAGTTCAAAAAAGCGGCACATCCATTTTAATTATTCATGGCAGGGTATCGATCGTGGCCGACATCTGGCGCCCTCTCGCAGACTTGCGATTTCTAACTTCAACTAGTCCACGCACCGATTTTCCTTGAGAATTAAGTAATCTACACGGTCGTGTTTTCCTTGTACACAACTTTCTGATTGGGATCGAATGCCTTTATTATTTAGAAGCTTTCGAACGCGATATTGGACGCTATGAACGTGAGCTAGCTTGGTGAAAATCACATTTGTGTCATGGTTTAAAAATGAATTTCCGTAAATCAGTTCACGTAATTTGGTCAACATCAACATCATATCAACCTCTATACATCCCAATGCAGAGCATAGAGCTCTTCTCAGAATGAGAGAGCTTGAGCCGCAGTTCCCACGCGGGCCCAGTACGGGTTAAGAACTTCACACGCACCACTAAATTTTTTCTCAGGTGTATACAGGTTTCCTCATGATGTTTTCCTTCACTGTAAATCTTATGTTAAATTTCAAATGTAATTTCGCACATGAATTCCGAAAATCTCAGAGGTGCGAGCCGGGATTTGAACCCACGACCCTCTGCTTGAGCGGCCATAGATCAAACCACTAGGCCACCACACAATCAGTACTTATCATAAACATATTTCTGCATGAATGTACCTTTCTGTCTTTACCTATCATTATCATCATCATCATTTCAGCCGTAGGATGTCCACTGCCTATGTCCCTCCCTCATTGATGCCCAATCATTACGCTACCCTATGGACTTTACTTATATCCGGCAGTCCATAATTAGCATAGGCTGCACATAATTAGCATGAGTAGGGGAGAGGTGGCATGAAAGGGATACGTATTGAAAGGGACAATTCAAATTTAGGAAGCTTCTTAAATATATAGGATGTGTTTATTATGTAAACTATTAAAATGAAATACAATAATTGTCATTAATCAATTCTTGTTTTTTTTTTATTTTCGCATCTTTAAAAAATGTGTATTTTCCCTTTCATAAATGGACTTTTATTTTGAACTAGCTGTTGCCCGCGACTCCGTCTGCGAAGAATTTGTTTATCGCTATCCCGCGGGAACTATGCCATTTTCCGGGATAAAAAGTATCCTATATGTTAATATTAATCCAGGTCATAATCTATCTGTGTGCCAAATTTCATCAGAATCCGTCAAACCGTTTTAGCGTGAAAGAGTAACAAACATCCATCCATCCATACATACTTACAAACCTTCGCGTTTATAATATTAGTAGGATTGTCCCATTCATACCACCTCTCCTCTATATCACACAAAGTTTAGTCAGTAAACAGTATCTTGGGTCTAATAAAATTAGCGATCCCTGTTCTAGAGTAGTCTCCCAAGAGAAGTTCTTTTGTTAGCAAAGATTAAAAATCCCAGAAATATATTTTTTTATTATTTTACAGCCCATTTATAATAACTGTAACTGTAAGACCGCGAACTGGATGTAAACGGGCAGAGGAACAGCGACCGCACCTAATTCACGCTAACTCTTCATTGTTAAATAAATAAATTAAACACTACCGACTTTGCCCCAATGACCCAGCTAATTTGATAAATTGCTTCTTTTTCAAATAAGCAAATTCATACCTACCTATTACTAATCCATACCTACTATCCAAACTAGTATTATAAATAAGAAAGTGAATCTCTGCCTATCTGTCTGTCTGTGTGTTTATTTGTTATCTCTTCACGCTTAAACCGCTGAACCGATTTTAATGAAATTAAGAGATAGTTTGAGTCCCGGGAAAGGACATAGACCAGTTTTTATCCCAGAAATTATATTTTAAGGGGGTGGAAGTTTGTATGAGGAATCAATAACCGCTGAACCAATTTAGATAAAATTTAGTATTATAGTTTGAGACCCTAGAAAGGACATAGAATAGTTTTATCCCGGAAAATTGTAGTTTTCTCGGGATAGCGATAAGCGTATTTACGTAACACGTAGTACGTAACTTCGTAGACGGAGTCGCGGGCATCAGCTAGTTTCAAATATTACCGCTACTCCTAGACAACGACCTTTGACACAGCATATCTATTTTTGTATTCAATAAGGGCTTGCGTTCGACCACAATCACGCCTGATGGAAAGCGAAGATGGGGTTTTTGTGGGGACTACGATGGAGCATGCTTACCTAGTAAATGCTCATTCACCCTAGACATGAAAACGGCCAGATTGAAGTGTTCAGAGAACTAAATAACTCTAAACATTCGAATGTATTGCACCGTAGGTATAGTTATCGACCGACATCTTCAAAGGCAACATCTGCTCGTGACGGATATGGGCACGTCGCGTGTTCACAAGTTTACGGCGGAAGCAGACAAGCGCACCTCAACCATGTGAAGGCATCTCGCGAGACACTCATCATAGCTCTACGACGAAATGTATGAGATTGTCAGGGAACGCGAAAACTGTTTCATGTTCAACACGCTTGCTCTACTAGCTTTTTAGACGACCAGATAGCCTAGTAGGTAGAGAACCTGCCTACGAAGCTTGAGGTCCCGAGTTCGATTCCCGCGTCGGGGCAGATGTTTGTATGAATAATAAGAATATTTGTTCTCGGGTCTTGGGTGTTTAATATGTATTTAAGTATGTATCTATCTATATAAGTATGTTTATCCGTTGCCTTGTACCCATAACACAAGCTATGCTTAGCTTACTTTGGGACTAGGTCGATTGGTGTGAATTGTCCTGTGGTATTTATTTTTTATTTTTTTTGCTTGCAACTTTGTCCGAATTAGATATTACCTGATTCACTTAAGATTTTTTGAATAACAATAAACTGAAAGATTATCGCAACCGTTGACTATGCTACCAGATGTTAACACAATACATCTGGTAGCATAGTGAACGGTTGCGATACTCTGAGGATGAGCTCTGTTAAGTTCGAAACGTGTCAGTTTAGTATGGTGGTGGTGATAGTTAGGTTTGTGTGTGTTCATACAGTGTGAAGGTGGAGGAACTGCTTGAACACACATTTGTTGCAAAAACGTAGCTATCATAAGGTCGCGGGTGTGCAAAGTAATTGATTCAGTTCATTGGTGTGGACCTCCGCAAAATAACGCCTGATTCAATAAATTATTTTTGAATAACATTACCCTAACCCTGACATCACCCTAGTAGATGACACCCATCTGTCACCTCTCTTACTATGACGAAAGATTATGAAGGTGCCATTGTATTGGGTCAGTATCGAGCACTGCGTAAAAATATAATTTCCTTTTTTGCCTCCAAAAGAAGCCTCCACGTTTACAATTTGTTTATTTACGTTACAGGTCCTTCTTTGGGTCTTGACTTGCATATTTTCAACTAAAATTCAATAGAAAGTTTTGAAATCGTATAAATAGTATCGGAAATCCGTGTTTCCTATAGGTATGCCAACTGTATTCCAGGAAAATATACCCTATGTTGCCCTCGTAACTGTGACTAATCTAATGACACCTCACATTTTAAAATCCATAAACACATGCATCGATATCTCATAGGTACTTGAAAAGCATACCCCGCTTCGGCAGTCGGGTAAAAAGATAGCTTTCATAGGTAGCTTACGTCACAGGTTACATAACCGTTACCTACAACGTAACACATTCGACACTCGCGTTTGGCAAACGGCAGCCGGTGTTGTTACAGAGTATATTTTTTCGATTGATAACTGCCAAAGGGAACAGAATATATATATATGTGTGTATCATAACTAATATTTTTCGGGACTTAATCACGAACAACTTATTGCTAGAATTACTTCGACGTTTCACGACGTTTCAGCAATAAGTAGTTCACAGTTTAGTACCAAAAAATATTAGTTATTATGTAAAGAAATTAAATGGTGTTTATGAAGTCCTCCTTTCCGCACTGGGCCCGCGTCCTAACTACGGCCCAAGGCCTTACTCACTCTAAGAGGAGGCCTGTGCCCTGCACTGGGACGTACAAAGGCTAGGATGAAGATAATTAGGGTTAGATGAAGTTGTTGCGTACCCACCTGTTCAAACCTTAGTCATTTGCATCTTAGCTTGGCACTACACGATCGAGCGTCTTTCAAATGGAATAATCGCAGCCCTATTAATATGTAACTGTCACTACATCCTAAGCGACATGCTCTCACCCCCCTCGTTTCGAATTCAGCATCGGTATACGGTATCATGGAGAATAATGATAATTGTGATTAGTTAGGAATACCGACGCACGTAGATGTTATACATAGTTAATGAATCGCAACTATCTACATTCATGCTTGATGAAGTTGACGAAGTAGATCTTTGCGTATCAACACACCACTAATTGTAGCGCCATTAATACAAGCAACGGTACGTGTGATTACCCAAATATTATAAAATTTATTGCAGTGTTGTACTAGTTATTTATGTGATTAGTGCATAAATAACTATTAATTCTTAATCCCATTCCTATTTTATAAAACTACCCTAACCTAATACAGGGTTATTTTTAATTCACTGACATCCTCTTAACCCTGAATTCCTATCACTCAAACAAATGTTTTTTGTTCTACGACTTTTTAAAATGAAGCACTTTTTTTTGCCATACAAATACACAGAGTATCGTAAAAATAAGAGGTAATCTCAAATTTTCAAAACGTTATTACACCATAAATATTAAGTTATGACAAAAGCCGTAAAACAAAAAACATTTGTTTAAGTGGTAGGAGTTTAGGGTTAAAAGGATGCTAGTGAATTACAAATAACCCTGTATAGGGTTCTACAGGATAGTCCTGATATACATACATCCAGAATAATTCACAGTTTCAGAAAAAAAAAACAGTTGGGAAATTAATCAATTGGCAAAAATATTTGAAGCAAAAAGGCCGGATCCCATCTATTCTACTGAGTTTAAGTCAGTAATTTTATTTTCTGTGCCCTGTACGATTTTTAACCCTCGACGCTAAAACGACGGGGTGTTTACTGGATAAAACCTGCAAAAATTTGGGGCCCCAATTTCTTTTTGGCACCAGGCAGGACCATAGGATACACTACGCCGCTGAGGTTTATTCCTTAATTAAACAAATATCTTATCAGTTGGGGCAAAGTTACTCCGTTACATTCGTCTGCGGAAGAAGTGCTGGATTCGAGAGAATTCATGTTAGGAGCAAAGTTTACATGGGTTGTATCTTTTCTGCCGTCGGCGCGCACAAAGAGGCTCGGATACAGTCTTGAGATGCTCGAACAATCTGCTACTTAAATCTGCAGGGTAGTACTTAACTACTCACGATATACCATATTAAAATAAACGATCTCTTGAGATATTTTTCTAGGAGAAAATACATGTTTACTTGATTTTGTACACAGATTTTTGCCGTCGGTAAATGTTTATTTAGTGAGGACGAAAATATATTATTGTAGCCTCGAACCATACTCAGATAAATATTAGTCAGGATTTTTATTTTGTCATGTATTAATTATAATATTTAATGTAACATTGTATCTATAACCATTTACAATATAGTTTTATCATAGATATGAAGGTGGATATAAATTTTAAAACAAATGAATAGATAGTCGATGGAGTCGTAAAAGTGAACGTCATAACTAGCAATTCCATCCAAAATCTATGGGAAAATCGTATGTTGACAGCTCATAAAAAGTACGACGGTCTATTGACAGTGTCATCATCCCTATTGGTATAAACAAGCTTGACAATAATTAGTAAATTGCATGAATCGATAAGAAACCGAACAAGATCGATAAAGCTCAATCGTTATAAACATAAGAGGGTTTGTGATTTAAAAATATTTCTGCTTCGTAACGATGCGATGCGACGTTATACATAATTCAACGACCGTGACCTAGCTTTGAACGCGGCAAATAATATCTTCCTCATAACAGTGACATTTTTAGGGTTCCGTGGATCATTTATGGTATCATTTCGCTGTCAGTTTGTAGGCAGACCAAAAAGTTGGATCACGTCAAATGGTAGTTAACCATGACAGAAAGACTGTCTGGAAAAAAAGTTCCGTTGTAACACGAAAATTACTCATACATAAATGAGTCGTAATCGTATGGTCAATTTTCATGTCACAACGGAAAAAATTAAGCAAATTTTAACCATCGGTGAACAACTTTTTTAACTCTACCCTTCTCTGTCAGTCAACTTTGGATTTACGTAGCTAGTCAAATTAAAATTTATAAAGCCCAGTTTAAATTTGCAAGAAAATTCGTGCAAGTTGCATTAGATTGCGTGGCCGCAAAGCGAACGAGTGTCAAGTGGTAAAACGAGAGCCGCAGTTTAATGCAACTTAAAACTGGCCTTTACTTGCAATTGACCTAAAAAAGGAAAAAGTCGATAATTCTTAATTTTTTGTAATCTGCCTTACTTAATCTAGAGTGAGTTTAAAATGGAAAGCCAATTACTTATGCCATTATGACGGTAATGAAGAAAAAAATGTGAATTTTCATGATGTCGTCACCAATCGTGGATTCCCCCAAAAATCTAACAGTCTACAGGGCGACGATAGAATACCTGTTGTGCCGATAATTTCACCCGTGTTATGACTAAACAAATCAAGATTAAAATACCGTACCTAGTTGTTTATAGAAAACAAGACCGAACAATTTATCGTATTACGCAAAAACAAACTAAGTTATTAAGCAATTAGTTGGAAACCATGGAACCGCACAGTCTTGAACAAAGTTGTTGAACATGGGGCAGCGTCGCGGCGTGGCGATGACTCCGTAAAGCTGCAGCCACACCGTACATGGCACGCTAGACCGAGGTCGAACCAATGACCCCCTGCTTGAGAGACTATAATTCAAACCACTAGGCTACCGCAGCTTTTAGACATAGACATAGACATACATAACGTAGGAGAAATTTTAAGTCAATCAGACCACTAGAAGTTATTAAAATTTAATTTAATGAACTAAAACAATTACTTTGCTCACCCGCGACCTTACAATAGTTACGTTTATGCAAGAAATGTGCGTTCATGCAGTTCCTCCACCTCCACACTGTACGAACACACACAAATCACATAAACCCAACCATCACCACCACCAAGCTACACTGACGCGTTTCGAACTCAACCAGAGCTCATCTTCAGAGTTACCACAACCGTATGCTATGCTACCAAATGTTAAACTAACAAACCAAAACAAATGTTTTAACTTGTCACTGTAACTTCTCAAGTACCCACTTTATTTTTCTTATTCTCAAACTACCCCACAAAAATTAACTTTTATTGACATATTATAAAACTACCTTGAATTTTTTTTTTTTTTTTTTTTGTTTATTTATTTATAAGGCATATTTAATTAATTACTAACTGTTCAAATTCGACCCAAGCCGCAGTAAAGGAGAAGATACTAAATTTACCTGTTCATTAATAATAGACCCCATAGTGTTGTACCTAATTATTTCCATGCATTCCAGAGCATCCAGACGCAACCCCTTGCCGCAATAATGTAACACTTCATAAGAATCTGAATCTAACAATGAATGATTTAATTCCAACAAATGTTTTGCAAAATTCGATCTATCTGGATGCTCATTCCTATATGCCGAAACATGCTCTTTAAATCTAGTATTAAAACTTCGGCCTGTCTGTCCTACGTATATCCCATTGCAGTCATTACAAGTAAGCTTGTATACCCCCGATCTAGTTCCCTTATCTACCTGTTCTTTGTGGTTACATAGCCTAGAGTACAAAGAGTTGTTAGTCTTAAAGGCAACATTAATATTGTTTGATTTTAAAAAGCCATAAATCTTATCAGACAACCCCCCAACGTAAGAGATGCTAGATCTATATTTGTTAGTAGACTGAGAAGGTAACGCAGCGTAAAGCATGCTATTTACTAACCGTGCCTGCTTCTTTTGAACTAAACTATCTACCATTGATTTTGTATAACCATTTGAGATCGCTATCTGATAAATAGTACTCAACTCTAAATCAAAATGTTCCTTAGAAAGAGGCACAGTCAACAATCTATTAACATAACAATGGAAAGCAGCCAGTTTATGCTGCCACGGATGATTAGAAGATGCTGGTATAACAGCATCTGTGTACGTGGGCTTACGGTATATTTTAAATTGATGTTTACCATTTAATTTTGAAATCGTTAAATCCAAAAAGTTCAACGAACAATTTTCCTCCAATTCTTTTTTGAACCTTATCTTTACGTGCTTGTTATTCAAACCATTAATAAACACGTCAAGCTGTCTCATACTCCCTCTCCAGCATAGGATCAAATCATCGACATACCTAAAATAGTACACAATATTACTATTACCCACAATATACTGATTCTCAAAATGATCCATAAATATATCTGCCATTAAAGGACTCAGAGGTGAACCCATAGCTAAACCATCACTCTGTAAGTAATAAAGACCATTGAACCGGAAATAATTTTGTTTCATGCATAAAGTTACCAAATCTATTAATTCACAAACTTCACCCGGATGCAACCGCTTCCTTTCTAAGTGGTCTTTTAGAATTTCTAGTGTCTCACTATATGGTACGTTAGTAAATAAACTGTCTACATCCAAAGAAAGCAACGTTGCATTCGGCGGTATGCTGATGTCCTTAATTTTACTAACCAAATCTAAACCATTTTTAAACTATAAGATGGTTTAAAGGAAGCCTTCACACGAATAATACTATTTAATTTCTTCGCCAATTTATATGCTGGAGCACTCACGTATGAGACAACTGGACGAACAGGCACATCATCTTTATGAATTTTAGGTAATCCATATAGAATTGGCGCCTGCGGATTCATGGGAATTACAAAATTCTTTTGTTGTTCGGTTTCAAAGGCAAACAAAGAACCCTTTATTAGTCTCTTTAGATCTTTGTGAAATGTAATTGTAGGGTCCTTACGTAAAACTGTAAAACCGTCCCCTTGAACGATATCTAAAACTTTCCGATTATATTGATACCTATCCAATAAAACAATACAATTTCCTTTGTCTGCCTTTGTCACCACTAAATCATTATCATACACTTTCTCCTGAATAGATCTCAAAAATCTTCAGCCAGCCAGTCAAAAGGCGTAGGGATGTGACGACCTCATCGCCCGCTGGTGTTGGCGTGTCACCAGTGCAGTCAGTCATCGCAGGGCGGCTTGTGGCGAGCTGTTGGTGCGTAGCGACACCACGAACCCGAGACCTCCAGGGGTACACATACACACATGCACTTATACACACACTCACACACAGTTACACACCCACCCCGCCTCTAGTTTGCCTTTGTTGGCCGCCTAGAGTGGAGCGCAAGAGCTAAATGCTCGAAGGATGGATGTGTTTCCGTAAGTGGCGAGTTGGCATTTTGAAGTTTAAAGTCCAGGAACACCTCTCCATCCTTAGCCGTTCACACCAATGTTGCCGCCTCGTTGCCCCGAGTGGGCAATAGTTTGAGGGGCCCATTTAGTGAATGGCGAGTCACCGTCTACCAAAAGTTCAGTTTATGAGATATTGAAATGGTAGGTGTCCGTTATCTCACTCCATAGCCCGGTAATCCTGTCCACAACATCCCAACCAAATCCATGCCGCTTCCTACTTGGCAATAGTTTGGCAACTGTGGAGGACTGTCCGCTAGCACATCCTCATGGTGTATTAGGGGATAGACCTCTATAGTTGCGCCCATCTCATTTATATTATATGGTACCAAAGGCCTCTTCACTTAAAAATACCAATTCCACAGAGTGTATTGTCAATATAACCGAATTAAATTCTTTGAGATCTATTCAGGAGAAAGTGTATGATAATGATTTAGTGGTGACAAAGGCAGACAAAGGAAATTGTATTGTTTTATTGGATAGGTATCAATATAATCGGAAAGTTTTAGATATCGTTCAAGGGGACGGTTTTACAGTTTTACGTAAGGACCCTACAATTACATTTCACAAAGATCTAAAGAGACTAATAAAGGGTTCTTTGTTTGCCTTTGAAACCGAACAACAAAAGAATTTTGTAATTCCCATGAATCCGCAGGCGCCAATTCTATATGGATTACCTAAAATTCATAAAGATGATGTGCCTGTTCGTCCAGTTGTCTCATACGTGAGTGCTCCAGCATATAAATTGGCGAAGAAATTAAATAGTATTATTCGTGTGAAGGCTTCCTTTAAACCATCTTATAGTTTAAAAAATGGTTTAGATTTGGTTAGTAAAATTAAGGACATCAGCATACCGCCGAATGCAACGTTGCTTTCTTTGGATGTAGACAGTTTATTTACTAACGTACCATATAGTGAGACACTAGAAATTCTAAAAGACCACTTAGAAAGGAAGCGGTTGCATCCGGGTGAAGTTTGTGAATTAATAGATTTGGTAACTTTATGCATGAAACAAAATTATTTCCGGTTCAATGGTCTTTATTACTTACAGAGTGATGGTTTAGCTATGGGTTCACCTCTGAGTCCTTTAATGGCAGATATATTTATGGATCATTTTGAGAATCAGTATATTGTGGGTAATAGTAATATTGTGTACTATTTTAGGTATGTCGATGATTTGATCCTATGCTGGAGAGGGAGTATGAGACAGCTTGACGTGTTTATTAATGGTTTGAATAACAAGCACGTAAAGATAAGGTTCAAAAAAGAATTGGAGGAAAATTGTTCGTTGAACTTTTTGGATTTAACGATTTCAAAATTAAATGGTAAACATCAATTTAAAATATACCGTAAGCCCACGTACACAGATGCTGTTATACCAGCATCTTCTAATCATCCGTGGCAGCATAAACTGGCTGCTTTCCATTGTTATGTTAATAGATTGTTGACTGTGCCTCTTTCTAAGGAACATTTTGATTTAGAGTTGAGTACTATTTATCAGATAGCGATCTCAAATGGTTATACAAAATCAATGGTAGATAGTTTAGTTCAAAAGAAGCAGGCACGGTTAGTAAATAGCATGCTTTACGCTGCGTTACCTTCTCAGTCTACTAACAAATATAGATCTAGCATCTCTTACGTTGGGGGGTTGTCTGATAAGATTTATGGCTTTTTAAAATCAAACAATATTAATGTTGCCTTTAAGACTAACAACTCTTTGTACTCTAGGCTATGTAACCACAAAGAACAGGTAGATAAGGGAACTAGATCGGGGGTATACAAGCTTACTTGTAATGACTGCAATGGGATATACGTAGGACAGACAGGCCGAAGTTTTAATACTAGATTTAAAGAGCATGTTTCGGCATATAGGAATGAGCATCCAGATAGATCGAATTTTGCAAAACATTTGTTGGAATCAAATCATTCATTGTTAGATTCAGATTCTTATGAAGTGTTACATTATTGCGGCAAGGGGTTGCGTCTGGATGCTCTGGAATGCATGGAAATAATTAGGTACAACACTATGGGGTCTATTATTAATGAACAGGTAAATTTAGTATCTTCTCCTTTACTGCGGCTTGGGTCGAATTTGAACAGTTAGTAATTAATTAAATATGCCTTATAAATAAATAAACAAAAAAAAAAAAAAAAAATTCAAGGTAGTTTTATAATATGTCAATAAAAGTTAATTTTTGTGGGGTAGTTTGAGAATAAGAAAAATAAAGTGGGTACTTGAGAAGTTACAGTGACAAGTTAAAACATTTGTTTTGGTTTGTTAGTTTAACATTTGGTAGCATAGCATACGGTTGTGGTAACTCTGAAGATGAGCTCTGGTTGAGTTCGAAACGCGTCAGTGTAGCTTGGTGGTGGTGATGGTTGGGTTTATGTGATTTGTGTGTGTTCGTACAGTGTGGAGGTGGAGGAACTGCATGAACGCACATTTCTTGCATAAACGTAACTATTGTAAGGTCGCGGGTGAGCAAAGTAATTGTTTTAGTTCATTAATATGGACCTCCGCAAAGTAACGCCTGATTCAATAAATTATTTAAAATTTAATTTGTAAGATTTGAGCTAATCAAAGATTGCGAGTTAAATATAAAAGCTTGTAGAAAAACTGGCCAAATGCTAGTCAAGCTTGCACATAGAGGGTTCCGTAACACCGTCCATTGTCCATCTTTAATTTTATATATCGAGCAAAAATGTTGACAAAAGCACGTTGTTTGTATCTCTTTAAGTATGTAGGTAGGGTCAACGTCATAAATAAGTGACCACTTTTGTACCTTGTCACTTAAACGTCATATTAGTAAAGCCATACAAAATTATGTAACAACTCAAAGCGACAAGGTACAAAAGTGATCACTTATTTATGCGTTTGACTGTACCTACTATGATTTTGTTCAGGTGAAATCTTGCAAGTCAAATTTCACTCTTTTCTAGTGATCGGATTTACCTACTTGAATTTTGGTACAAAAAGGTGGTGGTTTGGATGACAATGTTAGTTAAGTTTACAACAGATTTTTTTAAAAAACTTTGTCCAGTGTGTGTGTAGTATAGTCCAGTGCACAATGTATATGCCTAATAGTCGTGCTTGATAGTCTCTAGTATACTCTCTAGCTAGTATAAGCGCGGCACAGTGTGGAGTCGCCCTTACTCCGTATGTAGGGTAGGTAGAGATCCGTGCGCGGCGCCGGCCGTATCGACCGTCGCCTGTTGAATGCGCCCCCCGTCCCCCGCGGCCGCACACCCCAAGACGGAGTACGCGCGCACTGCTTACTTTGTTGACTATCAGAGATGGTGACGGGAAAAGACAGCTTTATTAGGATGCGCTTGGATTAAAACGGAGCGAAGATGTGTAGAATTGACCTATCACTTTCAGCACATGACAAAGTGACTTTGACTTCAACTAGTGTTATATGTAAGATTTATACGCCTCCGCTCCGCTTCGCCTCAATGTATGTATACTCCTTTAATCACTTTGTGCTGCTTTAGTAATGCCAAATATATTCGTTTTCATATGTTGTTGGTGGAGTGATGAAGTGTTATAAAACAAACAATTTGTAACACAATATTTTGCGCAATATTCTTTAGTATTCTGTAGTGCAGCAGCTGATAATTAAGAATTGTGGGATCATGTTAGCCAAACATTTGATTAATATTGGCACTGTAAATCCTTTTGCACTGATTTCGCCTTCAAATTCACCGTTTCGGAGCAAAATGCACAAATCTCAAAATCTACAGAGCTACACGCAAAACGTAAAAAAATTACAATGTCTACAATACGCATATTGTGAAACACGCGGAATAAAATGTACAAATTGGAAAATTATTAAAAAATTGTACATTTTGCAAATGTATCGTGATCTCGCTCGCATGATGCGATCGCGAGCGCCCGCTCTTTAGGCCCCGTCCGCACTGCAATATTTCACCGCGCGGTTTTTTATTCGCAATTCTGTAACACATTGAATCTTATGGACGTAGCCGCGCGTCTACGTCCATAAGATTCAATGTGTTACAGAATTGCAAATATAAAACCACGCGGTGAAATATCGCTGCGCGGTCGGGGCCTAAAAAAAAATACGGCCTCGAATCGTACCGTCATACCGCCATTTGCTGCCGTGGTGTGCAGTGCGCGTCTTTCTACCCCATACCGACCACTTTTCACGTGCTTAAAATAGGAACGTGCAATGTCGATATTTCGAACATTAGCCTGCCACAGGACACTAAGCATTACGGCCGTGTGACGACCCCGAATTTCTCCCTTTGTTCATCCGCTGGGAATTTTATTTATGCTTTACGAGTGCCCTTTAGTTCAAATACGAGAATACAAATCGGTTATTGAATATGGAGTATTTTTGGAAAATGTTACTAAGATATTAAAAATTACATTTAGATGAATTACGCGATCGATTACACAAACGCGATTCTTCCTATTCGTGATTCCCATACAATATGGATTCCACACAACTGCAGTTTACCATATTCGGTACCACATTCGTGATTTTGTACACAGCCATTATTTTCACGCAATCGGGATTCTTCCTATTTGTGATTCTACACAATATGAATTCAACACAATTACAGTTTACTACAATCATTTTTCCAGACAGGCGTTATTTTTTAGTCGTTGGTAACCAATCATTTTTTACCATAACTGCCTATACCAGTCTATAATTCGTAAGAAAATAAATAAAACATTTTTTTTGTTATTGTTTTAATTAATTATGGAGGCTAGGAACAAATTTTAAAATAACGCCTGTCTGGAAACATGATTGTAGTAAACTGTAGTTGTGTTGAATCCATATTGAGTAGAATCACGAATAGGAAGAATCCCGATTGCGTTAAAATAATGGCAGTGTACTTACAATCATGAATGTGGAAACTGCAATTGTGTGGAATCCATATTGTATGGGAATCACGAATAAGAAGAATCGCGTTTGTGTAATCGATCGCATAATTCAATTTAGAAGAATAAGAAGAATTAGCGCACCTCAACACCGTAAAATGTTTAGAACAAAATTGCAAATGCAAGACTATTTTATATAAAAACAAATCTTTAATACTTTGCTTAAGCATCACAAGCAAGGAGCGTTATTTTTTAATCTAAGTAATTCTTTTCATTTTTTGTTCAACTTTTTGTTTGACCCGAATCGCTCACAAAAAAAGTCAAAGTAGAAGAACGTAATTTAAACTTTTATGTAGATAAAACGTTATTTCACAAAAGCAATTAATTATAATTGTATTTATTAATGTATCGTATTTTTAAATACTATTCCAGGGATCGACAAACTGCAGCTCGCGATCCGCATACGGCTCTTTCGATCTAAAATTTCGCCTCTAGTTCCATATGCAAAAATTGACAATTTACTACCAAAACCCTCAAAAGCACTATTTTCTGTCTAATGATAATGACATGAATGAAGTAAATACTTTAAAACAAAAATCTAATATTAGAAGCAAATATTATACATTTGAAACGGAATATTTCAGCGGCTCTTTAAAAGCTTGAAAATTCTGACTTGTGGGTCTTTCGTCTGAAAAGGTTTCCGACTCCTGCCATACCCTATTGATAAGACTCCTAGTCCTTCATTTTAAGAAATTTCTAAGTACTTTATGCACCTATTTGTTGGTAAAAATATACCAAATAACGACACAGAAATAAAAAACCTTTTTACCAACGTATAAATAAAATAAAATAAAATAAATAAATATCAGGGGACAATTCACACCAATTGACCCAGTCCCAAAGTAAGCTAACAAAGCTTGTGTTATGGGTACTAAGCAACGGATAAACATACTTATATAGATAAATACATACTTAAATACATATTAAACACCCAAGACCCGAGAACAAAAATTCGTATTTTTCATACAAATATCTGCCCCGACACGGGAATCGAACCCGGGACCTCAAGCTTCGTAGTCAGGTTCTCTAACCGCTAGGTCGTCTCAAAACGTATCTTCTTTACAATACAGTTGCCTAATTAAAAATGATCTTAATTAATATCCCAGTCTCTGAAAGACTAAGACGTAGCCAATGTTTACAATATTATAATTAGGGTATTTAAGCAGCGGCTTGAATTTAATACTAATAAAATGAAACAGTGATTATCTTCATCAATTACTAGGGCTCAAGCGACAACGTTAAAGTTAATGTCCCTTGAAATAACCCCTTCGGTGTTCGGTGTTCAATCCAATGCTATTGTTCGTGAAACACCCGACATAGTTGCGTCCTCGCGACGGCTACAAAGCGTTTCTTTTCAATTCTCTTGTGAGGCACTAGCCCTAATGCAACTCTATGTGCAGTGTACATTGTCGAAGTCGTATGGATTCAATACACATTCCAAAGTTAGCGTAGTAAAATCAATTGAAAGACGGGAGTTCTATTGGAATTACTATGTGACAGAGGTATTTCAATGAAACTGTAAAGGATTTGCCACACTGGATGCGTTCTGCGGTCGCGGTCAAGTCAAATTGAACGCAGCCCGCATTATGTATAAACAATATTGTCGGTCTCTATATCAATTTCTCTGTTTCAATTTGACCTGACCGCGACTGCAGAACGCATCCAGTGTGGCAAATCCTTAAAGAGTATCATATCTCATTACGGTGTCAGTTGCGGCATTAATTTTACAAGTGCTATTAACAAATTAGCAGGGTCCAGATCACTGATTCATGCTTATTTTGATAAAGACACCTTTGAATTGTTGTACAAGATGAGAGATAATCAACCTTAAGTGGTAAGTCCCTAATTAAAGTTGCTGACTGTTTGTACGCTGAAGTTGGTCGTAAATCTCATATTAATGGCCACTTAAAAAACTAATTACAAAATTGTAGTTAATCTACGTCCCTACCTGTACTGACAAACAAGGTATTTTAACCAACTTCCAAAAAAGGACATGTTTGTTTGTTGTATCAGAACTCCCTTACTTATAAACCGATTGAAAAAAAATGCTGTGGTTAGACAGGTAATACTTTTGATTAAGTACCCTAAGTAAGTAAGTAGTAAGTAAGCAAGTACCCTAAAGTCAGGATCCAATAAGTGACTCATGCTCACGCTCTAGTCTATCAAGCCAAAAACACCAAAATGTTGATAATTCAATGAAAAATATTTGTGTAATACTCGTATGTTCTTTTATCGAGAACGAGTGGTGGCATATCGAAATTTGGATGGTGACTAAAAAGCATCTTATATGTATACTAGCTATTGCCCGCGACTCCGTCCGCGAAGACTACGACCTTTTCTCACACCTACCGAATACAGACAAAAAGTTTCATAACAATCGGTCCAGCCGTTTCGGAGGAGTTCGATAACAAACACCGTGACACGAGATTTTTATATATTAGAAGATGCTAACGGTTTACTTTGCTTACGAGTATGATTGAGAATGTAGACAGACGATTATGGATGGGCGACTATTTGTGTGCATAATCCGCGCCCTCAACCAGCAACCAACATTAGTGACGCACGGCAAAATAGTCCTAAAATAAGGGGCCCCAAACTTCTGAGCCCAAACAAAGCCAAATCATATACATATTAAACCTGTTCCAAAAGTAATAATTTATGTAAAAAAAAAATGTTTCATTTATATTTAGATTTTTTTTAGACGACCAGATGGCCTAGTGGTTAGAGAACCTGACTATGAAGCTTGAGGTCCCGGGTTCGATTCCCGTGTCGGGGCAGATATTTGTATGAAAAATACGAATGTTTGTTCTCGGGTCTTGGATGTTTAATATGCATTTAAGTATGTATCTATCTATATAAGTATGTTTATCCGTTGCCTAGTACCCATAACACAAGCTTTCCTAACTTACTTTGGGACTGGGTCAATTGGTGTGAATTGTCCCGTGATATTTATTTATTTATTTATATACATTTAACAAAAATATTAACTATTTATTTAAGTTTGGTATGAAGTATCCATATTTCAGTTTGTATTTAGTACTAGCTGATGCCCGCGGCTTCGCCCCGTTGTATTTTTTTTTAATTTCTTTCATAAGAACCTTCTCCTGATAATAATAACAAACGCAACAAAAAAGAATTATCCATTTTGGTGCAATCGATCGGAAGTTATGCGCTTAGCAACACATTCAGCGATTCATTTTTTTATATTATAGATGAAAATATACATTTCTAGATTACCTACTCGTAGAATAATAATATAAATAAATCATGGGATGATTGATACAATTTACCTAGTCCCAAACTAAGTGAAGCTTGTACTATGAAACTTTTAAGAAATCTTTTTTTATGGTACGGAAAATGCGCCTTATGCATTCGTTTCTGTTCGGGGAAACGTAAGTACGAGTATGTGGACCTCACCCGCAAGGGGCCTACCCACTAAAAACCGCACGGATTCTCTCGTTACAATTGTGAACGCCACGGGAGCATGAAGAGACACCGCGACGCCCACTGGCCGGCCCGGGATGGAGCTGCTCTGTTAACTATTAAGTTATCTGTGCTATGAGTACTTGATATACTTATATGGATGATTACATATTAAACATCCAAGACTCGAGCGCATACATTCGTATTACTCACACAAATAGATTTCGTAGTCAGGTTCTCTAACCACTAGGCTTATCCGTCAACAACATAAACAAACAAAAATCTTTCATACCGAGAGTTACGTCGCGACTTAGCAGTCCTACATCATTACTCAACAGATTGCCTGAAAATACTATTATTAGGTAAAATAAATTGCGCGGTAATATCCGCTCAGACACAGTGACAAGGAAACGCAAGCCGACACTTGTAACCGCTCGCAAAAAGCTGCGAAATATAAAAGTAGTGATCAGCAAGATTAATGGTACAGCTACATCCCCGTGTCAGCAATATCTTTCAAGCCTTCCGCTTCTCTCGACATAATAAGTCACCGTCACAGCTCTTATTGTGTAAGTCTAATCACCATGTCTTGGCGTTAATTCCTTGAATCAAAGCATGTTGATAGAAAAAGCGATAGCAACTTCCTTTCATTAACCGGTAGCTGTTTTTCCGCCTTGTAAAAAAAGCTCATAGACTTTTGAACAGAAAACTCAACTGTTTCTTTACTTGAATGTGCCCAATGCAGCACGTCGATCACCAAGCGAATAATGTTGAATGAAAATTGAATTGGCTTGGGCCGTAGCTACCACGTGGGTCCAGTGCAGATTGGGAACCTCACATACACTATTGAATTTCTCTCCAGGTGTGTACAAGTTGACTGCACGATGTTTTCCTTGACATGACCGTAAAGCTCATGGTAAATTTCAAATGTAATTTTTATCATAACACCACGCTCTGCTTGAGAGGCCCTAGGTCAAACTACTAGTCTATCGTGATCATGCAAAGCCTATTTTTTTGGCAAATTATTTTTTCCAAACTGATTCATTTGGTAAATGTTTAAATTCCCAAATGTTTATATTTTCTGAAACTGTAAACTATTCAGGATGTATTTCAGGACTATTCTGAAGGTTACGTTAAGGTTAGGTTTGTTTTATGACAATCCTGAAAAGTTTACAGTTTCAGAAAAAATAAATATTTGGGAAATGAAACATTTGCCAAATGAGTCAGTTTGGGAAAAAAAATTGCCAAAAGAAAGTACACCCGTGATCATGACTTATGATTCTGCAAGATATTTCGACATATCTACGTAGATCATCTACATTCATTAATGATCGCGGTTAGACTAAAGAAATTGCTGGTGCATGTTAATTGCTGCGTGGACCGAGCCTCCACTCCACTCCACCAGTCATTACTGAGAATCGACTGCGTGCCCGCCCTCTCGCTACCATCCCGTAGAAAATATGTCGAATTTAATTAACCGTTAAATCTTACAGGACAATTGACACCACGTTATATGAATCCACCAATCAATTGACGTACTGTTTAGGGTTCCGTACACAATAACGAGACCCTATTACTGAGACTCTACTGCCTGTCTGTCCCTCCGTCTGTCACAAGGCTCTATCCTTGACGCTTGAAATTTTCACCGATTATGTATTACTACTATACTAAACGGGACTTATCTCGCAAATAATATTTACCTCGACGTGTCAGCCACATTGCAGCAGCCGTGGTAACGAGTTAACTGAAGTGTAGGGTGTCAAGTTCGTTTAGCCGCTCGAGTCTTTCAAACTACCCGCACTTGATTTCGATTAGAATCAGCACCGGTATCTCGAACTACCCGCACTTGATCAAGATATTTAACGCGGCGGGGATTTTTTAGTATAGTAATTATGAGTGAAAATCACGAAAGTTTAAAACAGTTGTACTGTTTTAAATAAGAACCATTAGCACGAGCAAACATAACTTTGCTTATCATCTTTAAAAAAATAAGTGTGTATTTGGAAAATTAAAGTAAATATTATTCTCATTAGAAACGAGTTTTTATTTTCTTGTGTAGGGAATTCGAGCAAGATTCTAGCCAAATTTTGCTAGAATTCCCTACACAAGTAAAGAAAAACTCCATACCATAAGTTTTGATAGTTTTATAAGTGGATTATGTGTTACTCGCATAATGCCAGGTTTTCACGAGCTGTCAAAATACGATATGGAGCACTTATTACCAACTCAATCGACTATCTATTTGTTTCAAAGCAACTTAAAATCTAATTTTGAAGTAAATTGTAAATTTATCTGTTTTTGGGGGTTAAATAAAGTGTGATGGAATAATTGTTTCATTGCGTTCATTTCATCGTCATCATGTTGATGAATGGCAGTCTTCGACGGTGCTTTTTAAGCGATCTTTTTTGCCACGAACTTGCAAAATCTGGAACGAGCTTCCCGCTGGGGTCTTCCCATCGAGTTACGACCTGGGTGCCTTTAAGAGGCGAGTGTACAATTTTCTGCAGGGCCGACAACGCACTGGTATCGCGTAAGGCGCTGCGAGTGTCTATGGACAGTGGTCTTCATTTAACATCAGGTGACCCACTGGTTCGTTTGTTTGGCCTCTCTAACATAAAAAAAAATGCTGTCACCTACCTTATGGTATGGACCTAGTACAAAAGCACAACACAACCAGCAAAGCCTGTAGGTATTATAAGAACTAGGCAAGTGATAAACAAGTTATGGAAGGGGGAAGTATGAGAAGATGAATTACAAATATTGTTTGCGAATAAATTAATTTCATTAAAATAAAGGTTACAAGTTCTTAAATCTGTCACAAATAATCTCGCGTTGTCCTAAGACCGGATGTAAGGTGTCAAAAGGCGAAGAATGACCGCGCACTGTCGTTTTATTGTATAGGTATCGATCGGAATCGTTGACCAATATCGATGATGCGCGGGCGACGTAGCTTGGTGGTGTAGCGACGTGATGTAACGTGGTGACGTAGCGAGGCGCATGCCTAACAAACGTACTTAAATAATGTATAGTTTTCAGATTTTTTCCTACACGGAGTATAAGACGGTGTTACGGTGTCACTTGGTGCAAATTTCATAGTTCGAGGTCAACGGAAAAAATCCTATAAATTTTGATTCTCTTGAAAGTAGCGAAATATATGTTTTTTGGGGCATAAACGGCCGTAGCTTTTTTTTACGTAATCTCAGAAGTTTTATTTTTTCACAGCTTCAAGGGGCATTGGATCTAAGTAATTATGATCCTAATTTCATTTCGATACGGACACATTGCCGAGATGAAGGATCTTTAAAGACAGACGCAGAAAAAACCGATACTATAAGGGTTCCGTTTTTTCCTGTTCTGGTTTTGAACCCTAAAAATAAATAAGTCCTTGTGTAATCATTTATTATCTGGAGGGCGAGAAACTTTTGTGAAAACTAGGTACGGCACTTTATATCAAGTTTTCTTTCAATTGCTCCATCGAGAACTGTTTATTATTTTTTATGTTCATTCGGCATCAAAAGTAACTACATACTTTTTTACATTATCGCTTTATGTACAGTCACAACACGGGATTATTGAGCTATTTGCCACTGTTCGTAATTTGGCCGTGTACCTAATGCTAATCGACATCAATGACAATATTTACTATGACTATGAGTAGGTATGTGTTGCTCGGCTAAATTGGATGCTGTTTTGCAATAGTGTGTTAACTCTGATTAATTCTGCAATACAATGTCAACCCTTAGAAAATAATTTTTACAGTTGACATTGTATTGCAAAATGACAGTCAGTTGGCTCAGTATTGCAAAATAGCATCCAATTATGAACATTGGGAATTTGTCGCTTCTTATGTTCTAACACCACGTAAGTCAATTCGCCATTCCAGAATTCTCTCAACGGAACGTCATTTCTACTCTAGAATGGTGCGTGAAGCAGTTGAAATTTAAAAAACACAAAAATTTCAACCGGGAGGATGTATATAAATAAATAAATAAATAAATATTAGGGGACAATCTTACACAAATCGACCTAGTCCCAAACTAAGCAAAGCTTGTACTATGGGTACTAGACGACGATAAACATACTTATATAGATAAATAAATACTTAAATACATAGAAAACATCCATAACTCAGGATCAAATATTCGTGCTCATCACACAAATAAATGTCCTTACCGGGATTCGAACCCAGGACTTGCTTCGTAGGCAGGGTAACTACCAACTAGGCTAACGCGGTCGTTAAGTATAAGCTTTCGTCTTCGTGAAATCCTATTATAAACAAATGTTGGCGTCGGGAGGAGTATTCGGAGAGATCGGCGGATGTTGTGAGTGTTGTGTGACGGTGTGATGGGGTGTCGTTAAACAATCTTGATCAAGTGCGGGTAGTTCGAGATACGGGTGCTGATTCTAATCGGGATCAAGTGCGGGTAGTTCCAAAGACTCGTGCGGCTAAACGAACTTTTGACATCCTACATTTCAGTTAACTCGTGACCACGGTTGATGCAATGTGACCGAAACGTCGAGGTAAATAAATAAATATTTATTGCGTGATAAGTCCCGTTTAGTTTAGTAATTATGAGTGAAAATCACGAAAGTATAAAACAGTAAGTCATTTTTTGGCTATTTTGACATTTTGATGCCATGCTAAGTAACGATCCAATGTTGAAAACTTAACATAATGCCATACAAAATTGACCAATGTATTAATGCTACAAAGTAATATGTAGTAGCTTTGACGCCGACCGCAGGTAAAATATAGCATAAAACAGTAGAATTAAAGAGGAATTAAAATATTTTACATACAAAATTGTTGCCATGTTCAAACATTTTACGTCAAAACAGTGACGTGACTTTTTACAAAAACAGCTGTGGCGCTCTCATCCAAAATTTGCTCTTTATTGTCGTAAAGTCACCATCATAATCATGGAAGTTTCTATGTCTTCAAAAATATCTGAACAGGCACTTACGAAACTGACCACCTTCCCACAAAATGCACATTTTTAGGGTTCCGTAGTCAACTAGGAACCCTTATAGTTTCGCCATGTCTGTCCGTCTGTCTGTCTGTCTGTCTGTCTGTCCGCGGCTAAGCTCAGAGACTGTTAGTACTAGAAAGCTGTAATTTGGCATGAATATATATATCAGTCACGCCGACAAAGTGATTGAATAAAAAAAAGTAAAAAAAATTTTTTTAGGGTACCTCCCATAGACGTAAAGTGGGGGTGATTTTTTTTTTCTCAGCTAACCCTATAGTGTAGGGTATCGTTGGATAGGTCTTTTAAAACCATTGCGGGGTTCCTAACATGATTTTTCTATTCAGTGATCTGTTTGCGAAATATTCAACTTTAAAGTGAAAATTTTCATTACAATCGGCCGTCCCCCCCCCCCCTCTAAAATCTAAACTGTTGGGTGGAAAAATTTGAAAAAATTCATAATGGTAGTAAATATATCAAATTTACTAGGAAAATTATAGCGGCTAAGATTGCTTGGAAATTATTTGTAGTTTAAGAGTAAATAGTAGCCTAAGGTATAAAACATACCTAAACTTGGATGATTCCGTACACATACGAAATCCTTAGAAAAATATTACTTGATTTTTTCGTAATGGCTACGGAACCCTACCTTGGGCGTGTCCGACACGCTCTTGGCCGGTTTTTTTACATTAAACTGACCTCTGTTTGACCACTATCTCACCTGATGAAAAGTGCAGATGAGACCAAGGGTGTATCTCACTGGTTCAGTAAAAGCCTATTCACTCTAGCCTTTAAGAGCCCTAGGTTGTATTTACCTGGAAATACAGACGAAGGGAGCGAATTCCAATCCTTAGCAGTTCGTATTAGGAAAGATGAAGCGAACCACTTCATGTGGGCCAATAGAATACTAACCACATAAAGATGAAGACGCTCCCCCGCCTGGATATCCGTTGGTAAAATGGAAATGGAAAAATTAAATCATGTAATTCCTGCGCACGCTCACCAAAATGTATCGATAAAAACAACAAATGGTGCAATAGAGGACAAATCTATACATATAATAAATCTGTAACAAGTCGGTGTCTGGACATTGAAGATATTTGAGAAAAACTGTCACTAGGGCTATTTATTAGCGCAATAGAACCCAAAACAATGATTTTTAGAATTATTGTCTGTTTGTCTGTGCGTTTGTGCGCGCTAATCTCAGAAACGGCTTAACCTAGAAGGATGCGGTTTTCACTGATATGTTGGTATTTTCTTGGATTAACATTTAGTGTTTGTTTCATTTGAATCGGTTCACAAATAAGAAAGATACGTCTATTTTAAGAATTTATCGAACATGGATAGTACATAGAAAAAAAATCCAACATAAAATGAGCTGACAACAATATAGTAAACTATACTAAATAGGGTTCATCTTAAGTTGGACATGCAAACAGGTTTGTTTGTTTGTTTGAACGCGCTAATCTCAGGAACTACTGCTCAGATTTGAAAAATTCTTTCAGTGTTAGATAGCCCATTTATCGAGGAAGGCTATAGGTTATATATAATCACGCTAACACCAATAGGAGCGGACCGGAGCGGAAGAATGTTTAAAAATCGGGGGTTTTTGAAGTAAAACTTCTATAGGCACGCTCGACTTGGGAGTACGGTGGTGAATGTGAACGCGGGTGTGCGGGGGGGGGTTTGGTGGGAGGGTGGGTGCGCGGGGGGAGGGGTTTTCGTGGGGTAATTTTTTTTATATCGAGGAACTAAGGAGTGCCATAATTGATGAAAAAGCAAATTGGATAAAAAAATAAGCTGCCCAAATTACTAATCCCACGCGGACGGAGTCGCGGGCAAAAGCTAGTTAAAAAAAATATCTAACTGTCTAACCTGAGGAATTTTGAAAAATTCCTTCTTAATGCACCTATATGATTCTCAAATAATGTCTGCTAACTTGCAAGTCTTAATCTCCAGTGGTTTAGGCTGTGCGTGCATTGTCTGTCAATCCATCATTCTGGCAACAACTAAGTCAGTCAGTCAAGTCACTCTTCTATGAATTTTACTACAATAATTGCTAGGTATTTATGTTGTAAATGCACGGTAAGTTGGTGTAATCCGAGTTCCACGGCAAAGTTTTGCTTTTCAATTTGAACATTATTCAGAAGCTAAGGAATATTAAAGTGCGTAAATAAGGCCGTGGTTGAGTAATTTTGAATAGTATTAAGGTAAATTCAACGATCAACGGGTTTCGGATAATTTATGGGAGAGGATACTTACGAGACGGAAACACAATGCGCAAACGTGTTGAGGGTATTGTTTTAAACTTTCATGGTTTTCAATCGTAACTACTACCACATGAATAAATACGGAGCAGAATAAAAGCTTCCGAACAGAGCTCGAAATTCTTACCTATTATCATAGGGTTGTCGCTCGGTAAAAAAAAAAAAAAAAATCAAAATATTTTATTCAAACAAGTACCTAAGTATCTAATATCTGTAGGTATATCTACAAACGCTACAACAGGTAGGCATCTTTAAAAACAACGGAACACCCAAACTATGTAGCTAAACGCTAAACGGTCGCGTCGTCGCTGGCGGCACACCTGAACTTTGTCTACTCACTGAGCTAGTTCAAACCGGTTTGTCTCCGAGCGGGCGCCGGTGCACGCCCCCCCGTCTTGTCTGTGACAGGTCACGCACACATATGATGAGCGTGTAGTAGTGTAATGCGTGCGCGACATTGTTTGAACTTTTTATTCTGCTCCGTATTTATTCATGTGCTACTACCACTCACTGGGGTTTATCACGTAATGGCCAAGCGAGCGCGAAGCGCGATGGAAGCGTCTCCGTTTCAACTTGAGCAAAAATGTTTTCGTATAACCGGCTGCTCTCTACAGGTCGCATTACGAATTCTTCTCAGACGGAGTCGTTGGCAACAGCTAGTTCTGCATAAGAACAAGGATTATATATTCTGAAATACAATGCAAGGTCATTTAGTGGAACGTATTGATAACATCAATACACCAGCCATATTACCACATAAACATAGACGCCGTTAAACATGTGTATAAAACATTTCAGCTCATAGAAAACTATCATATTACACATAATTGCTATACTAAACGGGACTTATCACGCAATAAATATTTATTTATTTACCTCGACGTTTCGGCCACAACTCGCCACAACAAAATTAACTCGTGACCACGGCTGCTGCAATGTGGCCGAAACGTCGAGGTAAATAAATAAATATTTATTGCGTGATAAGTCCCATTTAGTATAGTAATTAATTATGAGTGAAAATCACGAAAGCTTAAAACAGTATATCATTTTACGCTCGTTCGCGTTGATATACAATACAACGTCATCTAGTGGAACGCATTGATAACACCAACACACCAGCCGTGTTACCACAGAAAATTATAGAGCCATTGACCATGTATTTCCAACATGTCAGTTCATGTCATGTCAGGGCAAACTTTGTTTTAGTTTTCTATGGTAGGGTCACAGGAGTTCAAGAACACAGTGTTTTTCCTAGAGTTCAAAACGACATCTCTGTAAATGCGTGAAAATTCTTTTGACATCGCGTTTATAACGACTGAAAGGCCGGCCTCGTTACTACTAGTGCCACCTATCGGCATTTTCCTGCACGACATTAAGACTTTGCTTGCCAATAGTGTACATTTTTCACACTGAAACTGCTTCTTTCGTAACGGTGGGCCGTACTAGATGGCGTTGTAATAAATGATATCACTCAACTTTTATTTTGCGCGCGGACTTTTGTATTTTTTGTGCTAAGCATGAAATTTTATTGAACATGTTTTATTATGCAATATACATAGGCTTGCGTTTGACCACAATCACGCCTGATGGAAAGCGAAACTCGAGTCGGAGTATTATTTAATAAAACTTGAGCTATTTTTGAAGACTCGAGTCTTATAAATAATACTTAGAGCTCAAGTCCTTCAGAATGTAGAGTCTTTTGTAAGAAGACTTGAGTCCTGCCAAAAATAACTCAAAGACTGAGTCTTTTTAAAAGAACTCATTCATTCATCACTCGTTCATTAGGTTATTTGCGTTTAATGCAATTAAATTGTTGCTAATTTTTATTGTGCGATTTATTTTCAATCAGATTAGTAAATAAATATGGATGACGATATAAAATCACCCAGTATTACCTATTATAATATTTATAATACACCAACTCAAGTTCATGACTCAGTCTAGCTCAAAGAACATAAAAGACTCGAAAGGACTCAGAAGACTCAAAGGACTCGGACTCACGTGACTAACGAGCCTAGTCTTGAAAATCTACTCGAGTATCGAAACGAAGACTAATGGCCGGCGCCCACTGACGGCATGGCACGGCGTGGCATTTTATTACTATCAAGTTATTTTGAATCTTATTTCAATGAGTTTAGAATTCATGTTACTTTATTTCGATACCACGATGCCGCGACGTCCTGAGGGCCGATCCCACGCATAACCAATAAAGTAACATGATTTCTAAACTCATTGAAATAAGATTCAAAATAACTTGATAGTAATAAAATGCCACGCCGTGCCATGCCGTTAGTGGGCGCCGGCCCCAAAAGACTTGAATTTTTTACAACACTAGATGGAGCACACTTGCCTAGTAAATGCTCATTCACCCTAGACTTGAAAACGGCAAATAAAGAATAAATAATAAAGAATAAAGAATAAAGAATAAAGAACTCAGGTTCGCAAATCTTGTTTAAAGTTTTACGTTAAATACTTTTGGAATTCTGTTTCGGAGTTTTTTTCTGGAGTCCACAATTTGTGTATGAGAGAGAAGTGACTAACGAAAACCAGACGGCCCATTACCATGGGAAATCAAAAGATTAGGTTTTTATTCGTGACTTTCATGGAGACGTTTCAATTCCAATCACATAATTGAATTTACCAATTTTTATGTAAATAATGTGGTTAGGGTATGTATGTCAAACTGTCAAACATTGTACCCTGTCGCCGTCGCGCGAACTTGGTAACCTACTTAACTTACACAGATAAATGTCCCGGAGAGGACATAATGTAATGGTGTCGTTATATCCACACATACAATAGAATTACAAACTACATAAATATACTTAACTTAATTCGTTCATCTTAATAAAACGTGTGTTGCCACTTCCATTTACCGAATACTTTTATTTACTGGTCAGCCTTTATTTAGATGTGTTTATCGATTTCCTAGTAGCCATAATACAAGCTTTGTTTAATTTAGGAGACAACTGGTGTCAAGTGTCCCGTGACATTTATTTTATGTGTTTATTTACATACATTTCACCAACATATTTATGAATTTCAAGACAACCTGATCTTTGAAAGTGGATGAATTACAGCTATCAAGATTTGAAGACAACTTACGTATGTACATAAGAAAATTACAAATTTTCTAAGTTTAGTTAAGTTATTAGGCACTTATTTTTATTTTATTTTCAATTTAGTAAGATATTATGTGAAGGGTCCACGGAATATAATACATTAATTTAAGTATTCTATTTGTCTTTTTAATTACTTTATTATCATTACGAGTTAAACGAAAACAAAACTTGTAATAAAGAGGCTATTTTTTGTTTGGAATATATTAAGTCTCGGGAAAATCGATTATGAATTAACATTATTCCTGACTGAATTAAGCTTTTTTCTACTCGTATCCCGGAAAAATGTAATTTTCACCTCAGCACCTCAAACAGGCAGGTTTTGCTACTAAAAAACAGTGAGCAAAATCCGATTTTGCTCACTGCGTGAGACAAAGTAGCTTTTTAATTATTTTTTTTAAAAGTCAAAGACAATGATGGGTCTGCTTACTGAATTCGAAAGATTTGAACTTCAGTTTGATCTGTCACTTTCATTTCGATACGAAAAGAGCGAGAGATAAGATCAAATCGATTCGAATTTCGATTTCAAATTCTATCCTAGTCGACCTAAAAATAAACGAACGATTGAACGTTCGGATACTCATAATAAGTTCTTAACCTTAAAATTGTAATTCGTCTGTTAAGGTTTTAAATTAAATTATTGTAGGTACTTTTTTAATAATTGGGTTATATTTTTATATAATCAAATTAATAGTAAAAATGTTGTTGAAAACAAAGTTTAAACATGTATCTATATAATTATTAATAATTTTAACAATCTTGAACATCGTGGTAAATACAGCGGATGCAGCATCGGAACGCAGCGGGTGTAGTATCGGAACGTATCTTTAAAAAAATAGCGGGATTCAAATTTTAATTCTTTTCTTCTGTTTCTCTAGCTACAGAGTTCGATATCTATGAGTTTGGTACACGATCAGAGGCAATTTGGAAATTATTAGAATAGTACCTAATAAGTACTTATTTAATACATTTTTGAATATGATATGAGTGAATTGAGTGAGTCCAGTGACGAAGTCAACAATTGAACACCAGACGAATTAATGGAGTAATACATAATGCAGAGTAAGTTTCTTACTTGAAAAGTCTCGCGAAAAATATTTAAAAGCTTATGATATTTTTAAACAATGCAAACACTTTTTCGGAGACTGTACCTATTGTTATATAAATATAATATGAAGTATTTACTCAATGTTGAAAACCACAACAAAGACAAAAAGACGACGTTCATATACCTTTAATAATTTATCCTCGCTGCTGAGGTGAAAAGTTGTATGTGTCACACGAGACCAAAGTTTTTTTGCATCTCGTGTATTGTATTGTATCGTGTATCTCGCTCAACGCTCGTGATTCAATTATAGAATCCTTCGCTAACTCGTGATTCAAAATCAGCACTCGCAGTAAAAAACAACTTTGCTCTCTTGTTGCACAAATAACTATTTTGCACGGGGAGTTGGTGTAGTTGCGAACAACAGTAATTTATTAGAATTTTCCAGTTATTTTAATGGGTTCTCTATCATTTTTTTTTTTATGTTAGAAAGGCCATACAAACGAACTAGTGGGTCACCTGATGTTAAATGATCACACCGTCCATAGACACCCGCAGCGCTTTACGCGATGCCAGTGCGTTGTCGGCCCTCAGGAAAAAGGAGAGGGAGTAGGGAGAGGGAGTAGGGAGAGGGAGTAGGGAGAGGGAGTAGGGAGAGGGAGTAGGGAGAGGGAGTAGGGAGAGGGAATAGGGGAGGGGAGAGGTATTAGGCCCCCGGCGCTCTCACTGATCGTACGAAACGCAGCAGGAGTACTGCTGCTTCACGCCGGTGTTCTGTGAGAGGGTGGTACTGCCCCGGACGAGCCGGCCCTTTCGTGATGCAGCGGCTAGCTACAACATGGCTCTACCACTACAAAAAACCCAAAACCCGAATTTTGCCCGAATTTCATATGCTATGATGTATCATTTAGACGACCAGATGGCCTAATGGTTAGAGAACCTGACTACGAAGCTTGAGGTCCCGGGTTCAATTCCCGTGTCGGGGCAGATATTTGTATGAAAAATACGAATGTTTGTTCTCGGGTCTTGGGTGTTTAATATGTATTTAAGTATGTATCTATCTATATAAGTATGTTTATCCGTTGCCTAGTACCCATAACACAAGCTTTACTTAGCTTACTTTGGGACTAGGTCAATTGGTGTGAATTGTCCCGTGATATTTATTTATTTATTTATTTTATTTATTTCCCTAATATTCGTTAGACAATTTAATTTTTTTCAGAAACAGTATTTTCTTCAGAATTGTTATAAAACAAATGTAACCTAACCTAAAGTATTCTACAAGATGACATTTCAAAAAAATCCTGAAAAATTCACGCTTCTTTATATTATATGGCAAACGTTGTTATGGCAGATGAAATTCGGGCAAATCAAATTCTGGCAAGTAATGGTAAACGATTTGAATGAGATAGCAACCACCTTGAACTAGACGCCGTATTGTCTAACGTGCTGACTCTCGCCATCGCATTCACCACCTCATTCTACCCTTAACCTATAGGTATACCGTGTTATCACACTTCTATCGAAGGAAGTGATGAAAGCGACAGTGGCAATAAGCTCAGAGGCTGTATTGTCTAACACGCAGACGCTCGCTTAGGCTTGATTTCCTTCTACGCTGACATCGGTCGCTGACGTCGGTCGCGCGTACGAATATACACAATACTCTATGGGTCACCGCACAGCGACGCCGACGTCCGCTGCAGATTTATTGCTACGCGCCGCTGATGGCGCGCGTCGGTCTCGCTCGTCAGCGCGCGCGCGTCGGTGCGCTGACGCGCTATACACCACTATCGCGCGCTCAGGTTTGATTTCCTCCTACGCTGACATCGGTCGCTGACGTCGGTCGCGCGTACGAATATACACAATACTCTATGGGTCACCGCACAGCGACGCTGACGTCCGCGGCAGATTTATTGCTACGCGCCGCTGATGGCGCGCGTCGGTCTCGCTCGTCAGCGCGCGCGCGTCGGTGCGCTGACGCGCTATACACCACTATCGCGCGCTCGGTGCGAAGCTGACCGACATCGGTCGCTGACGTCGGTCGCGCGTACGAATATACACAATACTCTATGGGCCACCGCACAGCGACGCTGATGGCCGCGCATTTGTCATACGCGACCGACGGTACGCTCGACCGACGTCAGCGACCGACGTCAGCGTAGGAGGAAATCAAGCCTCAGTGCGAAGCTGGCCGACATCGGTCGCTGACGTCGGTCGAGCGTACGAATAAACACAATACTCTATGGGCCACCGCACAGCGACGCTGATGGCCGCGCATTTGTCATACGCGACCGACGGTACGCTCGACCGACGTCAGCGACCGACGTCAGCGTAGTAGGAAATCAAGCCTTAGTAAATTTTTTTTCTGTCGAACGGTATAAGATGGTGACAGAAAGAGATGGTGAAAGCGATGACATGCGCCCTCGTGTTAGGGTCTCCCCAAATCTATCGACGCGGAATCGGTCAGCTGATCGGAAAAACCTTTATGTCAACGCAATAAGAGCGAAAAGATGCCGATCGACTCGGCTACGCGGGCTGAATGGAGCCGAGCTGATCGACAACTTTTTCGCTCTTATTGCGTTGACATAAAGGTTTTTCTGTTCGGCTGAAGCCGATTCCGCGTCGTTAGATACGACCGCTTTAGCCTAGTTGGTAGTGACCCTGCCTACGAAGCAAGAAGTCCTGGGTTCGAATCCCGGTAAGGGCATTTATTTGTGTGATGAGCACGAATATTTGTTCCTGAGTTATGGATGTTTTCTATGTATTTAAATATTTATTTATCTATATAAGTATGTTTACCGTCGTCTAGTACCCATAGTACAAGCTTTGCTTAGTTTGGGACTAGGTCGATTTGTGTAAGATTGTCCCCTCATATTTATTTATTTTTTATTTAGATTTGGGGAGATCCTTAGACAATACAGCTTCGGCAGGCTTATTGTTTAACACTTCTGGCGCTTGCCTTCGCAATCACTATGTATTTCTGTCAAACGGTATAAGATGATGACAGAAAGAGATGGTCAAAGCGAAGGCAAGTATCAGAAGCGTTAAACAGTACGGCCTCAGGTGGTGTGGACTTATTTATAACATACTTACATACATAAAATCACGCCTGTATTCCCAAAGGAGGTATTAAGAGCACGCGAGATGTTAAATTTACGTTTCAAGGCTAACTTTTTCGATTTTAGATTTAAGGGTAAAAGTGGTATAATAGTGACAGGTTGCTATGCTAGCCTATCATCATCATCATCACGGTCTATATACGTCCCACTGCAGGGCACAGGCCTCCTCTCAGAATAAGTGGTATTTGGTCGTAGTTCGCACGCGGGCCCAGTGCGGATTGGGAACTTTACACACACCATTGAATTTCTTCGCAGGTGTATGCAGGTTTGCTTACGATGTTTTCCTTCACCGTTAAGCTCATGGTAAATTTCAAATGTAATTTCGCACGTAAATTCCGAAAAACTCAGAGATCCGAGCCGGGATTTGAACCCACGACCCTCTGCTTGAGTGGCCATAGGTCAAACCACTAGGCCACCACGGCTGTTAGGCTGCTAGCCTATCACCTACAATAATGTGGTACCTTAACCTAAGTCCTTAGTCGCTTCTTACGACATCCACGGAAGAAAGAGAGGTGTAATAATTAACATAGCTATACAATCAATAATCATTAGCATTACAACTGCTTTGTTTTCTACCAAGTAAATGGAACAAGGATTAAATTTTATTGAAATAGCGCTCATTAATAAAGCAATTTTTCTTAATCTATTCTCTCTCAACCCAAATTATGTTTATGCACAGTGAGGATAATAAATAAAATTACGGCTAAGGTTTACCTTAATCCTTTTGTAATGGAATGAAATATATTGGTTTTAACCTTGTTGGAACCTTTTAGGTTTAATCGCATTGGGAAAAATGCAACAGAAAATCCTAAACTGGGCATTGAATTCGCTAAAATCGTTTGCGTCGAGAATTAATGGCAAAGGCCTGAAAAAGCCTTAATGGGTCCGCTCTTTACATTTTCACCGATTTGAAATGAAAATGCCGTGATTTTAAAAGCCATGGTGGCCTAGTTGTGTAAAATGGCCTCTCAAGCAGAGGGTCGTGGAATCGAGTCCGGGCTCGCACCTCCCAAGTTTTTCAAAATTTATGTGCGAAATCACATTAGAAATTTACGGCGAAGGAAAACATCGTGATGGTGTGTGTGAAGTTCCCAATCCGCACTACACCCGCGTGGGAACTACGGCCCAGTCCTCTCAACCTGAGAGGAGACCTGTGCTTTCCAGTGTGCAGTGGGACGAATATAGGCTGGGATGATGATGATAATATATAGTACGAGTGTTTAGCTTATCTTACTTCTTCTTGATTCAGTCAGATAAACCTGATGGCGTCTCTGACGACCCCAGAGATGGCTTTTGCTTTGACCAAAGGCTGAATCTCGCAATGCAGGTGGAAAATGTAGAGAGCATCCTGGAAAATATGTCCCAGTTGGATACCCTATTTACCCGACTGCGGCGAAACTCATAAGTAGGGTTGTGCGTTTAACCTGTACGTATGTAAAGTATGTATGACTCTTAGAAGTTGGGCCAAAAACGAGTTGCAAGGTTATACAATTTTATACTTAGTAAGTATATCGAATTTGACCGAACTTCTAAGAGTCAGATTGGCTTGAAATTTAGTATATATAAACTACACACATACATATATCTATACTAATATTACTTACATACACGACGACCTAACAAAAGCGTGTTAAAAAGAGGAAAGATTTGATTGTTTGTTTGTTTGTTTGCATTGAATTTTAAGCCAATCCGACTCTTAGAAGTTCGGTCAAATTCCGTCCGCCCGCCCGCTTCCCCCGCGATAAATTATTTTCCCGTAGAAAAAGGTATTTTCCCGCGGTAAAAAGTAGCCTATGGCACTCTGTGATAGTGTAGCTTTCTAACGGCAAAAGAATTTTTGAAATCGGTCCAGTAGTTACGGAGCCTATTCAATGCAAACAAACAAACAAACAATCAAATCTTTCCTCTTTTTAACACGCTTTTATTAGGTCGTCGTGTATGTAATTAATATTAGTATAGATATATGTGTGTGTGTAGTTTGGATGGCAATACAAGTACATAATTTTTAGAATATTAGTCTGAAGATGAGCTCTGGTTGAGTTCGAAACGTGTCAGTGTAGTTTAGTGGTAGTGATAGTTTGGTTGATGTGTGTTAGTACAGTGTTGAGGTGGACACGCATTTCTTACATAAACGTAACTATCGTAAGGGTCGCGGGTGAGCAAAGTAATGGTTTCAGTTCATTAATACGAGTACAGTGAACAAATAGTACAGCCAGCAAAAAAGCAAGTTTTAAAAATGAAATCCTTACAAAAACTTTTTATAGTCAAGTTAGATTTTGTAAATGTGATTACTTATTCCATGTTTATCTTTTAGGCTAGTGTTAAACGGAAAAAAAGTTCCATGTATTATTTGAATAAATTTTAAAGCTGATTCACCGTCGTAAATCAGGTTTTGCTGTGACTAAATGGCGACATTCTCGAATAATCAGCCTGTACCGAACGTTCTCAAACAATAATTAAAGGAGTCGTTTTAACATTTTATGTAAAGAGCGCAGTTGGCAAATTAGGTCGAATTATAAAACGTATAATAAATATTAAATACTGACAGTTGAATTTACGTTTTAGGACTTTATTAAATTCTAAATGTTACGTTGTAATCTTCGTTTTGAAATTTACCATGAGCTTTACGGTGAAGGCAAACATCACCAACAACACCCTGCCACTCCTCGCTACCTCAAAGAGCGATTTAGCTACGTAACTTCTATTCGATGCTCTCAGAACTTTCTCCTTACCGTGCCTCTCTCTACTCCAAATTCTATGTCTATTCTTATACTGTCCAGGCTATTCGGTTGTGGAATTCCTTACCGATTGACTTACGACGGGCAAAATCTCTGTCAATCTTTAAATATATGCTTAAGAAGCACTATCTGTCATCTTGTAATAATTAGCTTTATTACAGTTTATTTATTTATTTGTATGTGGCCGTTTATCCCACTGCCTATATTTATTTTAGACGTGTATTATATGAACGATAACTATATGTATGAGTAGATGTAATATTTTTATTTTTGTTGCATTTTAATATTCTGATCCACCGTTGATGCACCACCTGCTGTAAACAAGTCCTTCCTTCTTTCTGTTAAAGGGTTGGCTGGAAGAGATCGCTCTTAAGCAATAAGGCCGCCTATTGCTTACCCTGTAACTTTCTCTCTGTGTACCTGTTTTCTGTATCGCTTAATATTTCTGGTGTACAATAAAGAGTCATTGTATTGTATTGTATTGTATCGTGAAGAAACCTGTACACGCCTGAGAAGAAATTCAATGGCGTGTGTGAAGTTCCCAATCCGCACTGGGCCCGCGTGGGAACTGCGGCCCAAGCCCTTTCATTCTGAGACGAGGCCTGTGCCCTGTAGTGGGACGTATATTGGGTGGGATGATAATGATGATGATGAATCTTCGTTTATGTTACGTTAAAACTACTTTGCAAAATTTCATGTCTGAAGACTTTGCGTGTGAGATTACACCTCAATCCCGTGAAAATATATCAGAATAAAAAATAGCGTATAGGTATATGAGTTATTCCCAGATCCTGCTGCTATTTATAAACAAAATTTCACCCAAATCGGCCAAGTCATGTCCAATAAAGAAACAACTCTAGTTTTAAGTATAGTTTAAGATTAGCTAATAATCATTCTCCCAGTTTAATAAATTATACGAAACTATAGTGTCTATCAGGGTTGGCCAACCGGTCGATTGCGATCGACCGGTCGACCGCCGCTATTAGTCCAGTCGATCGTAGCAAGACAAAAAATAAAAATTTCTTAGATTCGGAACAACTGCGAAAACTATCAATACTCTGCTAATGGATTTCATGACAACACAACATTGTTCTGTCGCGGCTATCGGAAACGCCGTCACTAGAAAAACTCATTAGGAACGACTATTTCGACGTTCTACTCACATGTACTTACAGTCAGCAGCACAAGTGAATGAGGGATTGTGGTGCTCAAATTAAATCTACACACGGCTTATTTCCAAAGTAATAAGAGTGTGTGTCGATCGTTTTGAAACTCCAACATCTTGACGTCATTTTCTGGAGTCTAACATCTGGTAGCATAGTGAACGGTTGCGATACTCGGAGGATGTTTGGTATGATGATAGGTTTTTAAGTGTCCTATGTCTCAATCCAGATCTTTGTGTATCTGTACGCAAGGTTTTGTCTAAACCTGTTCTACCGTTATTGTATGATTACCTAAGTATCGAAGAACTACGCATCCAAACATTTAATTAAACATCCAACAATCTTCACAAACTTCTTCAGTAAAATAGAGTTTTCAGTTTTTTTTAGTAAGATAGAATAGTGTTGTAATAGTTGGTGGTAAGAGCTAGAAGAGCATTTAATAAAATTATTTATAAATTTAGAGTTAGTAAAAAGATGTTGATTGTCAAGAGTGTTTATTTGAAGTAACTAAGGAACACCTAAAGAAAAATAATAATCTTATAAACAAGTCTACACAACAGAGGTTACTATCTACAACAAATAGTTGTAATACAAAGTTAGCAGTTAACTGTCGTTATCAGATGTTATGATTTTGTAAACTCGCAGACGTAGTCCTCCCGAGTGTGGCCCGAGAAGGCGTGCCGAGCCTTAATCTCCAATAGCGAGAGCGGCTTAGCATCGTCTCACCCACTTACGACGCACGGAACGAACTTTGCGAACAAAAACACCATTCAAAAGGTAAATATAATTACCTAAGCGAGACCGATCAATCAAATATTTACATTGACTGCGCTAATAAACAAACAGATTGCGTATAATAGGGTGCCGCGTTATGAACGTAATGAGATTCCGGCATGTGAAGTGTCCAAGTTTACTGAAATACCTTTTAAGGGGTCCGTACCTAAAAGGTGTCAACGGGACCCTATTACTGAGACTCTGCTGTCTGTGTGTCTGTCCGTCCGCCTGTCACAGGGCTCTATCTCTACCATAACAACAATAAATAGGTACAGACTGATAAAAGTAAGGTAAAGTTATAAATGAAAGGCGGTTGTTTATTTTATTTTTGTGTTTTTGCTAGCGTTTATTTAAGTTAATATTTCAATTGATTGGAGGACGGTATTTCATCCCAGTATTCTTAGGAAATTGTCAAAATCGCTAAATTAATTTACGGTTAAAACCAATTTCCACGAAAAATTGTCTAAACTATAGCTATAGTAAAAGGTACAAGAACTTCGTGGTATACCGATTTATTAATGAGGGATTTTAAAGTATTGGTTAATTTTACTATTTTTTACTCGTAGAAAAAGCATCGCATACATACTTAAAATCTCGTACCTTATTTAGCCCACTCGACAAAGCCTCGTAGCCTAATCACGGTATTGAACTTTAAGAAACCCTATTAACGATTTTATAAAATACTATTTCGTGACGTCTTCTGACGAATAAAAGTTTCTACGAGCCGTTCTCACTGTTCGATTTCTTTAGATAATAACCAAAGTTTCAAGTATTTGTTACCTACATAAAGTTCTTTCGTTTTGTTTTTTTCTAGTAATGTCATCGTCATCATCAGCCTATGTTCGTCCACTGCTGGGCATAGGCCTCTCCCATGGCACGCCACTGAGCACGATCCTCGGCCACCCTCATCCAGCTCTTGCCAGCCGCCTTGCGAAGATCATCGCTCCACCGAGTCTGAGGACGTCCTACGCTACGTTTGCCGATCCGTGGTCTCCACTCAAGAACTCGACTACCCCAACGGTTATCGGTTCTTCGGGTTATATGACCAACCCATTGCCACTTCAGCGTGCTAATGCGGTGGGCTATGTAGTAATGTCTATTTTATTATATTATAAGGGTTGACATCCATCATATTAAGTATTGTGCCACCAGGCACACTGCCCGTCACGTATACCAAATCGAGGGTTCGAGTTATGACACACGGATTATGATGCTACTCGTGCTGAATCAAACCTATACTGAAAATATGCATGAGCGTATAAATAAATTACGTATTATACCTGATTTACACTCTCGCCTCGTCACCTCTCCTCGCGCCTCGCCTCGTCGTCTCGCTCCGGACGCGAGCCTCAAAATCAAGGTAAATCACGAGACGAGGCGCGAGGCGCGCCTGTTCACACTCTCGTCTCGTGGCTCGTCCCGCAGTTCGTCTCGCCACTCGTACGCGAGTGTAAACCAGGTATTACGGATAATGCAGTGGCTTTACAAACAAAGGAAAACTTATTCCCAGCATAAATCGTATGAGAGATTACAATACACTCAAAGAAACAAAACTAGTCGATGCATAACAAAATACTTTTCAGATGAAAATTGTACAATACTTAACAATAAGTTAGAAAAGTGGCTGAAGCAATTCATATTGTTATTCAAAAATATCTCAGTCTGGAGTACTTCAAGCTACATCAAGTATGGAGACTAAAAGGCACTTTGCCAAGGAGTTTCATAACTCGGATTAGCACAAAACCATAATAATAGTAGGTAAGTACGACATAAAACAATTTCTTATATTCGAATGTAGCTAATGTTTATGTCTATAAGAATACAGCAACATTATGGCGCAGAAAATGGATAAAATTAACTCACAATACGGATAAAATGGAATGAATCATAATGCTTCATAAGACATTGTTGTTAATGTTTAAACATTTCACGACAAAAAAATAACGGTTAAGTACGAAGAAATCGGCGATCCCATTCCATTTAACGACCGCTTTAGCCTAGTTGGTAGTGACCCTGCCTACGAAGCAAGAGGTCTTGGGTTCGAATCCCGGTAAGGGCATTTATTTGTGCGATGAGCACGAATATTTGTTCCTGAGTTATGGATGTTTTCTATGTATTTAAGTATTTATTTATTTATATAAGTCCGTTTATCGTTGTCTAGTACCCATAGTACAAGCTTTGCTTAGTTTGGGACTAGGTCGATTTGTGTAAGATGGTCTCCTAATATTTATTTATTTATTTGTAACTCTTTATATCGGACTTCATTCTTTTCTCAGATTTAAACAATTGGATTAAAATAAAGCTCTAAATTTTTTGATTAAGTATATTGAAAAAACATATTCTATTTTAAGAGTCCCTTAATGCTTCATCTAACTTCTATAACAGTGCACTACAGTTTTAAAATACATGTAACTGACGATTGAGACTCCCAGCGGACCGCGTAATTGCTAAAAACGTTGATCTATTATATACTCGAGTACTAAAATCAGGATGATAATCGGAAATCGGAAGTAACCTTGGGCCTTTGTAGACCAAGATGTAGACAAAATTGATTTGTCGAAACCGGCAACATAATAAAGCCCCTCCACGAAACGCATTTCACATTCTGTGAACTATTTGGGACGTGCCCTTCCTTACTCATATTTTTGTACAGATTTCTTCACAGAAAGGAACGGATGGGGACCCTGTCGTACCCGAAGTCACAGATCAATTTTAGAAATTGACATTGATGTGGTATATCTGCGTTTGCCTTTCTTCGGATCTGTAGCAGGCGGAAACTAGACGTGTGAGTGTAACCAATCGGCTGAAAACTTAGATACCTATGCCATTAACAAGTTTGGTTTGAAGTATATTTTTGTATTTTTTTATATATTTTTTCAATTGAAGTTGAAAAAATATAAAAAGAATACAAAAAGATACTTCAATCCAAACTTGTTAAAAGTATGGCCTTGTAGCGACATCTCTTGTCCGGGTGAGCGGTTAGTTCCGAAGGAGTGTTGATGTTTCTCGATGAGAACTGAACATAGATGGCGCTGTATCACTGCATAAGTGATGATAGCAGACCGGACCGTATGATGCATAGAAAAAATTTGCGTGTAAACTCCTGACCAGTGGTGGTGACCTGGGTTCGATTCCCAGCATTGATATTTTTTCTGGGGATTTTCCTGTGCATCTATGTTTCAGTTTGTATTTAGTATGAAATATACATATGCCATTGTTTAGTAGTAACGTAGCGCTATAACAACTCGCCCCCAGTAAGTATAGTAGGTAAGGTATAGTAGTTTTTTAGTGCACGTTTCTCACATTAATCAAGAAGCGATCAAACATTCGACTAGTGGCTCATCGATGCTTTTAAGGCTCGCATTCCTATAATGAGGTCTAATAGCCACTAAGGTATTCCATGTAATAGCGCTTGTTAGACAAGATAAATTCTAATAATAGCCCCCGTCCGTGACACTGCAGAGCCATTCTAAATATTACAGAACCAGGTTTGGGAACATTACGAGGGTCCCTCATACAACTGCAAAATTTGTGGTCCGCTGTACAATACTATAATGTAGGAAATTTTAAAACGTGATTTTTACCGTTGGCAGCGATTTACAGCGTAAATAGATTTTTCCACTTTGGCTATATTGAGTGTACTAAATGAAAAGCAGATTGATTGAAAATATTCAAGCGTTTTTTGCTCGCCCGTTTGAATAAATACATAGATTGAGTATGTTCGCATGATTTTTTTTAATTTAAATGGTTGCTCAGCTGCCTTTTTTTGCTCGCCTCGTTTGCATGTAGAGAGGTACGAAGATTTAAATTCAAAATACGAAATTTTGAGCTGTCTAGCTCTATGGTTAGCAACCCCGTACAGGATTTAAAGAGAGCTACAAGAATTTACCAAAATTTAAAAGAGTCTATGGAACTTCCAATGATATCGGTGCAATTTGTGAGTATTCTTGTTAAATCTAGTATTCGTATCTCGGATTTTACCTACCCACCGCAAAAATATAGCAGACATTTTCTTTCTTTGTCGTCGTAATAACCTAGTCCGATAGAGGACTGGTTCCAGGAGGTAATCAATCAACAATCAATCATCGGTCGGTAATAAAATGCGTTGTAGTCCACCCAATCTTCCGCATAAAGAATATCTGCTGGTCGCCCAGATAATCTCTATCGATTACAAAGTTGAATGAAAGTTTAATACTTATCCTTATATCCATTAGTGGGGTAATAATTTCCCAGTGTATTTTCTAGCTTAACAAAATTACAGATGTTGATGAACTTTGACTTTTGCATAAATTACCTATTTAATAAGACCCAAAAAAACCGGCCAAGTGCGAGTCAGGCTCGCGCACGAAGGGTTCCGTACCCACGTACGTATTATCTATAAAAACGGCAAAAAAATTACGTTTGTTGTATGGGAGCCCCCCTTAAATACTTGTTTTATTTTAATTTAACTATTTATTTATAAAGTGAAAATTTAACTAAATATTCTGTGAATATTTCAAGCGTCTACCTTTTGCCGATATCAATATCGAGCAAAAACGAGCAAAAAAATCACGTTTGTTGTATGAGAGCCCCCTAAATATTTATTTTATTCTGTTTTTTAGTATTTTTTGTTATAACGGCAACCGAAATACATCATCTGAGAAAATTTCAACTGTCTAGCTATCACGGTTCATGAGATACAGCCTGGTGACAGACGGACGGACGGACGGACGGACAGACGGACGGACAGCGAAGTCTCAGTAATAGGGTCCCGTTTTTATCCTTTGGGTTCGGAACCCTAAAAATCAAAACGTTTATGACTATTGTTTTATAGTACCAGCGTTTTCTGAAAAACCATCATTGCCAAGAAGAATGGAGTCGCAAGAAACTTGTAAGAAAGTATTTTTTTCCAACTTAAATTACATTACAATTGACTAAACTATTAATACAAGCAAGGCAAAACAAGTTAAAACATTTAAAAGAAAAGAAAATACATGGGTATCGAAACATATTTCATCATTATCATATCTAGTTTTTACAGGGATCTAGGAGGTGTCTTAGTTAAGTAGGTAGGTACTTAATTAAAAATATCTTAGAACTGTACAACTAAAGAGTTACGCGACTATTTACATCTGGTTTCACAGCCACGTAGTCGGTGAATGAAAAATATTACACAATATGCCACTGGTAAAACTTTAATGTTTTTGGGGTTCCGTAGCCAAATGGCAAAAAACAGAACCCTTATGGATTCGTCCTGTCTGTCTGTCCGTCTGTCCGTCCGTATGTCACAGCCACTTTTTTCCGAAACTATAAGAACTATGCTGTTCAAACTTGGTAAGTAGATGTATTCTGTGAACCGCATTAAGATTTTTACACAAAAATAGAAAAAAAAAAAACAATAAATTTTGGGGGTTCCCCATACTTTGAACTGAAACTCAAGGTCTTTAAAAATGATATTGAGGTTTTTAATATAATTTTTGTATAGTTTGCGCGAGAGACACTTTCAAAGTGGTAAAATGGATGTCCCCCCCTGTAACTTCTAAAATAAGAGAATGATAAAATTAAAAAAAATACATTACATGCACCATGTGCACGTACATTACCATGTAAACTTCCACCAAAAATTAGTTTGAACGAGATCTAGTAAGTAGTTTTTTTAATACGTCATAAATCGTACACCGCAATTTTTTATAGATAATGGTACGGAACCCTTCGTGCGCGAGTTCGACTCGCACTTGGCCGGTTTTTTATATATTTAAACACCGGGGTAACAGAAGTGGCACAAAAAAATGAATCAGTCTGTTATCACAGGCACATTTTATCGTTTCCGACGCGTGTGAATTATTCATTCTGAAAGGTTGACGGAAGTGGATAAAATGTTATCCATTTATGAAGCACTTAAGTAGAGCATTAATACAATTCAATTCACACATAAATGTACGCACCTTCTCAGGTCGTTAACCGTGGATATTACACGCAAGCAGATAATCGACAATCGTAAATAAAATCAATTGCTTCACAAAGAATCCAATTTAAATTGGCAGTGTTATATTATTTTTTAGAGCAGCAGTATCTGTAAGGACAAGACGCAGTTAATAACGATGATGAAATTACCTTTATAAAAGGAAAAACTTTTTCTATCGCTCCGAGACGGAACAGACTAAGACCACGATTATCCTCGCACCATTTAAACATAACGAATAAAATCGCCTTTTTCCTAAACGTTTAAAGAAATTCTTTTGAAACACTTTGTCTTGGAATACGGTGGTTCGCATCATAAGCATAATAATGGCATACAAGAGCCATTAAGTCTTGGCACAAATTGTATAGGATTATGTGCGATTATATTCAGTCGATTATAAATCTAACGTTACATTATTCTCCTCTTTATAGCCGTCGACGTGAATGAAAACGCCATCAAGACGTAAATCTGAAATGTGGTAATTTCGTAGTACACGCCTTGATGGTTTTCGCGCGGCCATTTAGAGAGGCGAATTGTCTGCTCAGCTGTAAACGAACAAGTGTCATAATAAAAAACCGAATCTACACAAAGACAGATTAATCTCTGTACATGTTTTTGTTATATAAAATATAGACATACATTTGGCCACAATCACCCCTGATAGAAAGCGAAGATTAGGTCTACGATGGAGCACGCTTGCCAAGTAAATGCTTAGTCACCCTAAACTTGAAAACGGACAGATTGTAGTGTTCAAAGAAAACAGACGCCAGCAGAGAATTTCACTTATTAGTTGTACGGATGAAGAAGGAAGATTTTGGGAATGCTGACAACATTATGGGTGGAGATCTCGCCTACTTCAGTTGACCTGTGAAAGAAAGGAGCAGGTGGAATTTTAAGGCCGTTCAGTTCCGAAGCACATTCATTAATTTGTTTAAATGAATACAAGCTTTTTTTCTGTTTGTAACTAACTGTACTTTTTTACTGTAAGTACTTGCATTGTTATCTAACCTACAAATATACCAAATTTGAAGTCAATCGACCACTGAATGAGGGTCAAATTCGAACCCCAAGATTTGACCCGTTCATACTAACACTGTAAATTAAATTAAATTAAAGCTTTTAACAAAGAGCTCTATAAGGGTCCCTTACTGCTTCAAATAGCGTTTTCAGTTCCACGTGGTTTACTAAAGCAAGTTCACGGCTCTCGAAAGTTCGTAATTGTTCATTGAATTAGTTGAGGATTCCAATAAAATGAGGTATTTACAGTTGGGAACTTAGCGAAAGCTTCTTTCAAAGTCACTTTTGGCTGCACAATACACTTTATAAATAACGCATTAAATATTTCAGTATTTTGCAAAATGTGACGGACTTATCAATATGTATGTACAGGTCGATTCACAAGAGTTGCCGCGAATGGATCGAATGAGTGAATGAAAGTATCTATGTGTTACCTATGCGTCTGTTTCAGACGAATTTTGCCGTATCATCTGTGCAAAACGTCTTTCGTGTTCGTCCGCAGGCCTACCTATCCACCTACTTAAACACATAAGCTACCAGTTCAATATTATTATTAATTATTATTAATATGATTAAGAGTTATTTATTTCTCAGAAGATTGCATTCGCTTACGACAGTAAGATATAAGTAAAACAAATTATAACTATTTACAACACAACGCGCAGTATAATATATTCCAGGTATAATTTGATTCACGAACGGCATTTACCTGGAGGCTATTAGCAGCTAATGTATCTAAATTTAGGTACTCTATATGATGGAATGAAACACATTCAATATCAGCCATAAGGTACAACACTAGACAAATTTCACACACCGATGCGTCACGTCATTCCATCAATATTGAATACGTGAAAGGCGAAATAGGTCCAACAATGTTTTGGGCTTTCGTGACCAAATTTAGGTTGTAAACCATGCGTATTGTCAACAGGGATGAGCAACCCGAGGCATTAAATATCTCATTCAGAATCACTTTATAATAAATTGAAATTGATACTTTAATTGAATTTACATACCTAAAAGGGTATGTTATTCAGGCATTAGTCTTCTATCAGAAACATTTTCAATTTCGAAGATCAAAAGCAAAACTTTGAGATTAAAAAAAGAGTCACTTGCCGCCGAGTTTTGTCCTGCATTTCAAATGGAAGTTCTCTCAATCCATCAAGATTTATTAAACCTTTCTTTGGCAGCTGAAATCATGATGCTGAGAGCTACAAATAGCAGTTTTATCTAGACTGCTTTCAAACATGACTTCCTTCGTGTGATTTATGCTATTGTAAACGTGACCTACTTGTAAATCGCTGTACTATCTGGAAATAGGTATAATCATAATCAATATCTATACAATGTAAAACTGCAGCTCATGAGTATTTTAGTTCTTGGAAATATTTTGTGTAGTAAAGTAGGTTTAATAGACGTTTGAGTAATAAAATTGCCTGTTTTACAAGAAACTCTTAAACTTGTAGTTACTGAAGATATTGTATCTCAACTCCGTGCCGCATAGGTAGTAAGGTTTAATAATAGCAGTCTAATATCTAATTGTTTAAACATTTGAATGTTGTGCATGTAATGTTTAGAAAATGTACCTACAAAAAAGAGGTGTTTTGTGACATTATATGCATTGTTACTAGCTTATTGTAAAGCATGATTCAAAATAGAGACTAACCAACCTGAACCTGTTTTTTTTTATTTACAACAGCTGTGTAGTTCTAAGTCTATTACTTAGTATCTTTGACAGCGGCAACTCCCGTCAGGGCGTAATAGTTCAGATTAACTAATACGTGTGTTTTGATTAACTAATTGAATCATCAGAGAACATGTTAAAGTTCGCAAATTGCTGTCATGTCACGTTAATTTCGCTGTCTCCGCTTGTTGACTGAAATGACAGTGAGATGTGACGCACGCCCTTCCCAATATTGTATGGCGTCAAGATTCGTAATGTATGTATACTCACTAAATGTACTATTCACCAGCGTATAAAACTTAAGAGTATCCTTATCATCATGCTATTATTGGTATTTTGCAAATTAAAGGAATTATTATGTGTTTAATATAATACGTATGAATGTGGAACGCCGCTTAAATAAGAGGCTTGCTTTTTACAGGGCAGGTGATAAAATATATGAATGTTGTAGGAAATTATGCAAGACTTACATGTATTCACATCCAGACCTGGTAAGAGCAGATGTCTCGGATAAAATGGAATGAAATACCCATCAGTAGATACTTATATACATTCTTATTGTTTTATTTTAAAGACATTTTACGAGTATGTTACTCACATTGAAAGATCAGCGCCGGTCGCAAGACAGGCACTTCGCTGATTTGGGACCATTTCGTGATATTCGCATTTCTTATTGTTTTGTTTTATTTTTGTCCAATTTAATTTGGTTGTCACGAATAAATGTTTCTTTCTGTCTTTCTTTGTTAAGGCGGCACCGAGCTTTTGGCGCATTTATTGCATTCATTTAATCCCTTGTTTTATCATTACTAGCAAAGCTTTATTTCTGAAATTCATGTGTAAGATATTTGAGGATTTACTCTAATGACTAGTGATTTTCGAAAAACGATTACTTGTAGTTTTCTCTATAGAAAAAAAATCCAAATTCGTCTCTAAAAAATAAAATAAATCCTTAGTACGGCGTAAATTTGTGCAGTATTTATACTGCACGGCAGGTCATAACAGGATGTTAATAAAACAAGATGTTTTCTAGGGCCTAGTATTGCTACATTTTTAAAATATGGATTTGTTTTAGTAATACGATGGAAATTTAAAAAACGCAAATATAGTAAGATATCTTGGGGACAAAGAAGTATCGAGCAGATAGACGAATATCATAATCTATGTAATAATAAGTTAAGAGAAATCGATTTCCCCGAAGAATTCTCCACATATTTCAAACTAAATACAAACTGAAATATAGATGCACAGAAAAAACCCCAGAAAAAAGACCAATGCTGGATTCCCAGCATTGGTCTTTTTTCTGGGGTTTTTTCTGTGCATCTATATTTCAGTTTGTATTTAGTTTGAAATATATGGTTTCACGGGATGACCGTAAAAGTAATAAAAAAATGAAGTTGAAGAAAATAAAAAAATAAATAGAAAAAGATACTTCATACTTAACTTGTAATTCTCCACATGTTATAATAAATTATGGCGTCTTGAGGAACATAAAACTATTTTAAATAATATGTATAAAGACATTGTTAGCATTTTGTCCGACGCTGCCATAAGATCGCATGTAGAAATACCGATAAAGCGTGATAGACGGGTGTGCGGCTGGAATAAGTATGTCCGCAGCGCACACAGGGAAGCCAGGCTAAAATATAACATGTGGCTGGTAGCTAATAAGCCCAAAGAGGGCAATGTGTATAGGGAAATGTGTGAGGCACGTAAAATATTTAAAAGTAAGCTTAAATGGTGTTTAAAGAACCAGGAACAGATTAGGATGGACTTTATTGCAACGCAACGTCAATCTAAAAATTTCGTCAAATTCTGGAAGTCGACTAAGGAACTTAATTTTTTTTTTTTAATTTGTTTACACAAAAACAAACAAAAGAAGTACAGAAATACTTATGTTAAAATACATCTGCCAAACTTCATAGCAGTTCATTGGCAGAAAGTTTATAACTCTCACTACTTAAATTAATAAGGTCCACCACCTGAACCACCTAAAACCTGGTCTACCAGCAAGCGTGGACGGTGTCAGTGAGCCTAAGGGCATTGCTACAGTTTTCAAGGAACATTTTATGGTCAAGTCACCTTTGGGTCCTCCAAGATACACTATTGTCGGTGATGAGGCTGGTGGTGGCGCGGAGATGATCTGTTTTACGGCTAAGCAAGTAGCAGCAATCATTAAGAATATGACCACAGGCAAATCTCCAGGTCATGACGCTCTAAGCATCGAACATCTAAAGTTTGCTGGGGTGCACTTGCCGAGGGTACTGGCTATGTTCTTTTCACTTTGTCTGAGCCATGCGTACTTACCTAATGATATTTTGAAAACTATAGTAGTACCAATAATAAAAAACAAGACTGGTGATATTGCTGACAAAACAAATTATAGACCGATTTCCTTGGCAACTGTAGTAGCAAAAGTGCTGGACGGCGTGCTTAATGCTCAACTTGATAAATACCTACACTTTCATGACGGCCAGATTGGGTTTCGGCCGGGCCTTTCGACAGAAAGTGCAATTTTGAGCTTAAAGCACGCTGTACGGTACTACACTGACCGTCGCACACCTGTTTATGCGTGTTTTTTAGACCTCTCCAAGGCATTCGATTTAGTTTCTTATGATGTGCTTTGGAAAAAAATGGCTGATAGAAACATTCCAATTGAACTCATTGGCATATTGTAGTTTTGGTATGCAAACCAAAGTAACAGTGTCAGGTGGGCTAACGCACTTTCGGAGCCGTATGGATTGGAGTGTGGGGTGAGGCAGGGGGGGTTGACCTCGCCCAAGCTCTTTAATCTATACATAGATGGGCTTATCGTTGAGCTCAGCAGCTTCCGTACCGGCTGTCGTATTGATGATGTCAGTGTCAACAATCTGAGTTACGCGGACGATATGGTGCTGTTGAGCCCCACGGTAAGGGCACTCAGATCGCTCCTTAAGATATGTGAGTCGTATGCAGCCAGTCATGGACTAATTTATAATATCAAAAAGAGTGTATATATGATCTTTGAGGCCACTGGTAAGAAGAATCCTGAAAATATACCAGCCATCACATTAAATGGTGCTCAACTGAGCAGGGTTGATAATTTTAAATACCTAGGCCACTACCTTGCCGTTGACCTTAGGGATCAGATTGACATTGAGCGGGAACGCAGGGCGCTGGCAGTGAGATGTAACATGCTTGCCCGCAGGTTTGCTCGTTGCTCTGACCAGGTGAAAATTACGCTTTTCAAAGCGTATTGTCAGAGTTTATATGCGAGCAGCCTGTGGATTAGCTACACTCGAAATGCACTGAGCGCCCTGCGCGTCCAATATAACAATGGTTTCCGGGCGTTGCTGGGGTTGCCCCGATTCTGCAGCGCATCGCTAATGTTCGCGGAGGCGCGCACCGACGGCTTCAACGCGGCCGTACGCAAAAGGACCGCCTCGCTGATGCGCAGAATGTGGGACAGCCCTAACACCATCCTCCAAGTATTTGCGGGAAAGTATGATTCTCCGTTTCTCAAGCATTTCAACCAAGTGCTGGTTAATAATAAACTTTAACGAGCACTTGGTTGAAAATCTGTAAATTTAAATAAGCATGTCATTGTCATTTTCTTAATTTTACTCACTAACATAGCTATAAGATATTGTTACTAACACATGGACTATGTAGTTGTCTGAATAAAGAGTTATTATTATTATTCAATAAATACACGCGCGCTCTGACCAACCTATCTTAACCCGTCGTGCTTCCCCCTTATCCATATAGTTAGTTGTGTTAGTTCTCCTTCGGCCATCGGACGGGAAACTTGTGTCACTTGCGCTTACGCACGGCTTTGATTCTAGCCGCTCTCACGCACACATGCACAAGTGCATAGAATACTTAACATCGATGCGGCCTTAAGTTTGATAAGACTATTTCACGAGGTACTTTGAAAAATATTCTTGGCGGAAAAATTTACCACAAAAAGACATTTTTCTCATTTGTTCCTACAATCATATTATTCGCAAATGCCTTTATTTTAATTACCTGGTAGGTATTTTGCATTCTAAAACTGGCTCATGTTCAAAGAAATTCATCAAAATTACATAACAAAAACAAACGTTTAAAGTCACGAAGTAACTGAAAGCACTTATTTTAAATAGCAATCAAACCAACAAACGTTTACAGTATTTACTTTCCGAAGTAGCAGGAAAGTGAAATTACGATCCATCAAAGCGAATGGAATGGGCCTCAAACCACATTCGTCTCCCTGTCACTTTGCTCAAACTTATGTAAGTTGAAAGTTACTTGGAACTTGGACAGCAGGTAAAAGCGGCCAATTTCGAAATGATTCCGACCCTTTATTTGAACAAAGAAGAAAATTTTTAACCATAAAATATAAAATTACTAGTACGGATTACCAAAACTTATATTATAACCATTATTTAAAATTAAAATGATCACTAATTAATTTTTAACCAATATAGACTAATAGGTTGCATGGCGATCAAACAGTGAGTCTGGAGAACGTACACGTTTCTCGGCCTCGAACCCTTTGAAGCGGACACAAAAACCGATTCATAATGAAGAACAAGCACGAACTCTAAGAACAGGCGCGAAATCCCTCCACACTCACGTTTACGCCTCTTTGCAGGTACCTATTCACGCCGAGAGTGCGAAGTCTCCATAACATTCAAGAGGCGCTAAAAGCGTTGCTGAACTCCAGCTCCCATTTCAAGAAGGTGATCTGTCGGAATGTAGAAACTACCCCGTAGCACGCTTTACCTACCCACTTTATTACATTATCTGCGCTTCAAATAAAATAAACATAAGATTGTTACAAACCAAATTAGGTTACGTTTCAGGGGGTCTCAGTAAATTTGATTAGTTCTGGTAGCAGTCGAATAAAACACGCAGTATCATGCCAGACACGCAACGGGAAGGAATGAAGCACCAATCTATCGGCAAGATGATACGCTAAAAGTTTTATCAACACAACTATATTAGTAGATGTATGCGGGAATATAAAACTGATATAGTTTATTTACATACAATGCCCTCTTATTTACCAGAATATTTAAAGACTACTTATATTTTTTAGGGTAGACAAAGGGTGACACAAAAGGAATCCTTTAAATGTCGCTTCACTGTCTGTATATTATTTCACAGAGCTGAATATCAAAAACCGTAATAAATAGGCAGCTGAAAATTATACATGATATCTGATAATGTATTTTCATAGCCGCTACAATAAAAAATAATAAAAATTAAGAGGGTCCCAACCAACCAACATAAAGTGGCCCCCATTTCGTACATTTTAATCTCTCTAAAAGTTAAAAAAATCTTATCCCAATCTGAGTAATGCTCTTTTTGTTTTACTTGTTGACGCGAGATTTTTTTATGGAGGGAATCCAAACGGAAAACATTCGCTTGTTTATTTCTTTGCTCAGGGGAGGCTAATAGCAAAATAAACTAAAAGATCGAGCGTATTACCCACGATGAGGTTCAATCGATCGGATTAAAGACAATTGCTTTGTTTAGTGTACCACGTACTCCTCATATTAAGTAATATTGATTTTTGTACGATGTTGTAGGTAAGTTAGCTCTAGTTAACCATGTAAAGTAGCTCTGTCTCTTTCTCTTACCATCGTCGAAAAATATTAAATTTTGACTGAAATTACCTTGGAATTAGCGTTTGCTCGATTTATTTTTAATTCGGTTTTAATTTGTGCAACATTATAAAACTCTCGTTTAAAATCACCTAGTTTTACTCTGCTGTTGATAAGTGTTTCAATTATCGTAAAAAATAAAGAACAGCTTCCTTAGAAGCTCTGTTTCAGAACAGGTTGCTGCTTGATGCATAATTATATGTACTTATGTACTTATTGACATGGAATTGACAATGGATAAATTTACATTTTATGAAAATGATACGACTGAGACTAAGCCTCGCTATTTACATAATTTAATTGTTTGATTCCGACGTTAGATAGATGCCTTGCGGGGGGTCAATATCAAGGAACATCTTGCTACTCCGCCACTAAAAATACTTAAAAAATATGAAGGTAATTTTGACAAAAACAAACGGGTCATTCTCTGGTCTCACGTTTTTTCGTGTTCTCAACTTCGAGTAGTTGTAAAAATTTAATTTTAACAGATAACCTTATAATTAAAATACCTCATATAGATAACACTTTTTCCTGCTTAAAAAACTTCTAACAGTTTTATATAAGCTATATTTAATGGGAGAAAAAAAATCTAAATTCGCTGGAATCCCCATTTTGGCCTTGTCCCACCTCCAATTTTCACTATGTGTTACCGTTTATTTCAAAAACCAAGCAAGAAAACCAATAAATGTTACTGTTCACAGCAAACCAAGTACTTTATGAATTAGATTAAATTATCAAAATATTCCTTTTTACCTTATCTTTTTTTTAAAACCATATTATATAAATGTCCCGAGAAAAGCGTCTTATCCAATTTCGTTCATAAAACTCGTCATACTGTTCTTACGCACACTTCAAGAACATTTGACGATGGCTTGCCAGAAAGAACCATCCACGCTGCGTCGGCTGAACAGGGCGGACTTAAGGTTTTTTGCGTCACTGCCGAATTATGAGGGTAAGAATTAAGTATGACATTTTTGGTACCTCTGAAAATGATATCAGTGGCAATTTTTTCTCGCTTTATTTGTTGATATATTGAACTCAAATTAATATGGCATATTAAGCAGTGTTATTACTACTTCTAGAAAAAAATAGAGTTTCTATTGTTAACCGTTTTGAAGTAATTCGTTAAAAACTAAATTGCTCATGTGAATTCGGTGGCGGTGAATTCGGTGATTTGAATGAATCCGGTGGTATTACAGTTAGTCATGGATTTTTGAAGCTGTTAAGTTTATTTCCTGTACATATTTATGTAAAATAATCCGAGTCAGTTGATAATATTGGTAAATATTAATGATTTTACGAAAAAAACTTTGATTTTTGAACGTTTTTTTCAGCTTTTATTAATAATTATTTAATTATGTATTGATGGTGGATTAACATTGGTCAAATATTTCTGAAATTTATATCTTTTTTGTTTCATTATTTATTTGTTTCGCAAAAAAAATTTAGTTTGTGTTAAGCCGATTTTTGATATCATAAATACTGTTGAAGTAAATAATAAGTAGGGAATGATTATTGTTTTTAAGAGATTATTTGTTTTTATGAATGTGTATTTTAACTACTTTAGATAATTATAATAATAACTACTATTTAAAGCATAATAGCTTATGAACGAGAGCAAAGTTATGTAATTACCTTACAAGACTTAGATGCTTATTTAGCTAGTGAAACTTTCCAAAAAATATGGTGATAATTGCTTAATTATAGTTTAAGTCCATCATTGTAAGTTTGTAGTTATTACACATTGTAATATTAAACAATAAATGTAATTTACTTCCATTATTCGCAGTTTTGTGATTTCGGTGGCATATGAAAATTTGAAATTAATTATCTCGATAACTGTGAGGACTAAAATGGTGCCTCCTTCTGCAAAACATTTAAAATAAACACTAGTTTTCGATGTAATTATAAAAAGTCGGATAATCATAAAAAAAAATCGTGCCACCGAAGGTCACGCAAAACTGCCTTGGTCAGAGAACGACCCAAACATTTTAAATAATAGGGTAGATGATGTTGGCAACTCAGCAGATTTAATTTAATATTTTTAATTGCTATGGCAACACTTCCCTTCTTATCCAACTTGTCGCCTTGTTAGCTGCTCATTGTAGGTATGCGCTATGTATTAATTTTAAATTCTAAGAAACTGTTTCGATAGATAAAGTGTTTTGGTGTTGCTCCAGCGCAGTTACAGAGACCGCTTCAGGTTAAAGAATAATGCTGAAAAAGATAATGTGTGTAGTTGTGGATTTTTTTAGTGTTTTCTAGATAGTACCAACGTCATTTGTTTTGTTTGGAAACATTTGTGTACTCGGTGTAGCTTTGAGAACGAACTCTTGTCTTGTGTGGTGTTTATGATAATTAGTTCTGTGTAACAATTAGCAAGTAGAGTAAATTAAAGTAGCAAGGTAAAAGAGTTGTTGTTGATTGCACTATACAGGGTGATTCAGGAGTCATGAGCAGCAGTAAAAGGGGTGATGGGGAGATTCACACTGAGCAACTTTTACTATGGGATCAACCCCGCATACGCGAAAAAAAACATCCAATCAAGAATTAATTGATCGCTTACTATCGGAAATGTACGGAACAGCAAATTTTTGCCGTGATAACGTCTAATAAATCGATGAACGCCGGCTGCATACATGAAAAAGGATGACGCAATGTAACGTACATGTCCCGTTCATGTACCTACAGAGCGGCGAACGCCAGGACATATAATGCGCGGGGTGAGGTGGTTTCAAAGGGGGGATGAAAATTTTATTGATTTTGCCGTAGGATGCACCGTTTTCAAGATATTTTTAGATTTCGTCCGATCACCGAGATTAAGCAACGTCGGGCGCGGTCAGTACTTGGATGGGTGACCGCCTGGTTTCATTTTTGTTCTTTGAATGTTTTGGACGTTGTCACGTTAAACTATCGTCTGTAAACCGACTTTACAGACAACCGGTTTTTTATGCGATTTCGTGGCTGGCCGGTAGTAAAAGTGGTTCAGTGTGGCCCTCCTCATCACCCCTTTCACTCCTGCTCATGACTCCTGTATAATTTGAGTATTTGATTGTACAGGGGTTTTGATTGGGACAGGGTGTCCCAAAACTCAATGATAACCTAATGCCGGTTGAAAAATTCATGACACTTATACAGGGCTATTTTTAATTCACTGACATCCTTTTAACCCTGAATTCCTATCACTCAAACAAATGTTTTTTGTTCTACGACTTTTTAAAATGAAGCACTTTTTGCCCCATACAAATACACAGAGTATCGTAAAAATAAGAGGTAATTTCAAATTTTCAAAACGTTATTACACCAAAAATATTAAGTTATGACAAAAGCCGTAAAACAAAAAACATTTGTTTAAGTGGTAGGAGTTTAGGGTTAAAAGGATGCTAGTGAATTACAAATAACCCTGTATAAACAATAATAAAAAAATGTTTCGATAAAATCTAATACTAAAAATGATATTTATGAGTGACATGGTTTTTTTCTTATTTTTTCCTGAGAAGTATAACTTTACCTCTCGCCCATCATCATTAACATCGCAGCATTCAAGGTGGTTAAAAATATCTGAACACGACCGCATTGTCAATCGCGTACGTGCGTGTTCAGACATTTTTGAGCACCTTGACTGCTTTATGATGGCGACTGCACCTATTGTTGAGTTTTGTGATACCTATATATTTTTATTTTGTAACGTGACAAACTGTACTAATCGAAAGCGTTCGCGATAAACATATCAAGTTACTCTGAGAACGATTTATTTTATGATGGAGACGATAATAAGAACAAACAACAAAAGGGTCATTGTAAAAAAAAATTAAGGGCTTTCATTCAAACAAAACTTAATTGATTCCTTTGTGTAATGAAAGTTTCATTTAAAATGAACTCTCTTCTGTAAATAATAAAGTCGTTATTTCAATGAGCTATTTTATCTTATATTTCCGTTCATCTTAAACTGAGGATTATGCACTTGAGGACATAATAGAATACAATGGCTTTGTTCGAAAGGTGGCCTTTTAAAGAGATCGGGACACCTCAAAAAATTCGTACTATAATTACATTTTTTTGAAAACGACTCAAAATTTATTTATTTATTTAGAAAAATGAATTCTTTCATGAAAAACATTTCTACACGTAATCTGTAGGTAACAAAATGTACCATTATTTTTCGGAGTTGAAAATTTTCTTCACATCCACTTAAACTTGTGAGGCAAATCAATTCTGTTTTTGAATGCAGATTTGGCTTTGGGTAGGATAACAAGATTTATTGATCATTTACCGTGTCATTTAACTCAGAAGAGACCTCAAAATACTTTGAGTGAAATCTAACTAAATTTCGCGCAAGATACTGGATTTATCCCTCCACGTGTAACGAAAGCCAAATTCCCTTATTTCAAAATATAATGTATGTATGTATGTATGTAAAACTCTTAATAATGTTTTGTGTATATTAAATGCCAAATTAAAGAGCCCTGGTAATCGAGTCCTTTGATTTGATATTACAACACAATACAAGACACTTGGTGAAGGGATTTTGGTGGTGTCAAGAATCATTTCATTAGGCAAAAAAGTAAAAAATATAAGGGGGTAAGGTAAACGTCCCCGTGCTCGACACTGATCCAATACATGGTACCTTCAATTTTATGTCGTCATATTAAGAGAGGTGATAGATGGGTGTCATCTACTGAGCGTTGAGTTGTCGAGCATTGGTTTTACCTTATGCAGAGCACACGAAACGCTACATTCCCTTTTCGGGGCTACTTTTACCTATTTTAGGTTCGAAGTCAGTAAAAATAGATTAGGTATAATGTCATTTCATTCTTGCTTATATTCTAAGTAGTATGTAGTTTATTTTTAAGTTTATATAAATTTTTAGTGCCATATTGTTGATAGGTAAAGACTTTTTATTAAGGAATATTGTTATGTGGTTACTACCACAATTATGTATATATATTGCTGTGCTCTTACAGGGTAAATGTTGAAGCTGTACATTATTTTTATTACCCACAACATTTAAAGCAATAAAAAGTTTGAGTTGAGTTTGAAGTTAGATAAAAGTGGTACAATATTATAGTGTCAGGTTGCTAGTCTATCGCCTACAGTATGTATATAAATAATGTTAATGTATATCTTAACCTATTTCCTTAGATGCTTTTTACGACATCAACAACATCACAAAAAACATACTGACCCGCATGAATTACTCTCACTAAGTAGGTACTGATCTTTTTTTATCCACCTGAAAATGCGTAAGAACTCGTAATTTTCTTCGTGAGAGTTAAAACGACACAGATCCGACTTTTAAGCGACTAAAATATACATGTTAATTACATCATTAGGTACATTACACGCCCGTATTCTCAAAAGACAGGAAATGCTCGTCATCCATTTACGGACTGTTCAGTTTCAAGGGCCAGTGATTTGCAGCGCGTTGATTGATTATTCAGTCAGAATGTCCTTTTTCATGTATTTATCAATCAGGTTAGCTGAGCCAACGGCCTGATTACACGAAGTGGCGTTTGTCAACGAGATGTTTCGACCTATACAGCTGACGAGATAAAGCCGAGATCCCATTTTCAATCGTAAAGTTCTCGCACACGAAACACACAACTTTTGCATTTATGGGAAACATAAGGCATAATATAGGTACACTGTGTTTTCGTTTTAAATGACAATGCTATAACCTTTTAACACTGTATTACTTATATCACAATACGGAATAAGAGTGCATCATCTCAAAAATAATCCACCATTTTTATTTTTATTTAATTGAGTTTTTGGAAGGACTAAATTAAAATAGTGGATTATTTGACTTAATACACTCATGATTTAGGATTGCGATACGAGCTTTCTAAGTTCAATAAACGCTTATAAAGAAAGAAAGAAAAAGAAAGAAAGAAAAAACATTTATTCGTGACAACAATAGCATAAAGGCATAAATGTTACAAAATAAAGAAACTAGATATCACGAAACGGACCCACCTCAGCATAATGCCGGCTCGAGAGCCAGCGCTGGTCTTCCGGTGGGACCGTGAGGCCGTCATTTGCTCGCTGCACACACGATCGGACCGTGTCTAATTGTGAACGCAACCATATGATCGTGCAGCTGTACCAATACCAACACAAGGGCGTTATATTTTGGCATGGCGTTGACATTGACAACTGACACGGCCGACCACATGAGCAGCAAGCAAAACGATATATAATAAATAAAATGTATAAAAGGAAGTATACTCGATTTGGTTGCGATGGCGCCCACCACATGCAAAAATAATTGATTTATTAATGTAAAAACTGATGCTGCGAGAGTGCCTTGTATGGACAAGGCCGATTTCCGGTATTTTGCTTCTCGCCCGGGTACCAGGTTATCGTTTAGTTTTACGACACCCTGTACATACCTATATATACAGAATGATTCTGAAGAAGTGATAGGGATCAATCCTATACAACGTTATCATTGCATATTAGGACATCTGTATAGATATACATAGATACGCTTAAGCACCTACCTGCGGTACGACTGCGGTGCGACGGGCCAGCTGCGGCGCGAGCGCAGCACTAGCGCCACGCGCGGCGTCGACCCGTGGGGGTTGCTCATCTGTGGCGCGGACGTGCGCTTGCGACTCCAGCCGCGCCGGGCGCCGCTGCCCTGCCCCCACAGGTGGGCTGTGCTGTGCTCTGCGAGACGGACAAACATGCTTATATACTTCATTACACAACTGCTTAGGTTCCAATCATGCGATGCGCCAAAAACGGCTTGACGCGGATACAAACGGGAAAAAACCATCATGTGTGCTTATAAAGATCGAGTTAAAAACACCCCCCTTATAACTTTAGCGCACCACAGTAACACATATACATATACAATAATCATAAACTAATTTTGCTAATTGCAGCATCAGAATCCATACCAAAAACAACATTTAATTTGTCGACCTTATTTCTCATAATGCTACTGAGGTCTTCAGTCAATCTCGCCAAACGATCGGCTGAAACATTCCGATTTCATTTTATATAGGGTGGAATTTTGTAATGCCACTTCCAGGCAAAGTACTCGAAATACTGAAAATAGGAAAATTTACTCAAAGGAAACATTCCTTTATTTCTGACTGCATTCAAAGATTTTCGAAAATTCGCTTGCCTCGAACCGGCTTAAATGTGAAAAAGATAGCACCCAGTATTTTTTATATCATTGATATATATAAAAGAAGAAACTGACTGACTGACTGACTGACTGACTGACTCACATATCAACGCACAGCCCAAACCACTGGGCCTAGAGATTCCAAAATTGGCATGTAGGTTCCTTATAAGGTCTAGGGGTGCACTAAGAAAGGATTTTTCAAAATTCACTTCCTAAGGGGGTGAAACGGGGGTCCAAAGTTTGTATGGGGAAACAAGATTAGTTCGACTATTTTATTCGAAACTTCACAGAAGTACTCCGAATACTAAATGAGTAAACACGTGTTTCAGGTTTTTTAAGAATTCAACCCCTAAAAGGGGGGAAAGGGGTAACAAAGTCTGAAAATCAACATGGGTGTTGTTTCTATGGTTTATCGGGTCGCTGGTTATGAAAACAACAACGGTTTTAAAATCCGACGTGGCAGACGTAAAATACCATCTCCCTGGATGGGGTGCGATGGGGTTGAAATATCTAAATAAACTAAATGACTGTTGATATATCAACGCACAGTCCAAACCACTGGACCTAGAGACTCGACATTTTGCACATAGATACCTTATACAATGTAGGCATCCACTAAGGAAGGATTTTTGGGAATTCCCACGGGAAAGGGAAAAAACGGGATTTATATATTCGATTCCGAGTGACCCTATCTCAGTAACTATAATAACTAGACTCTTCAAATTTGGCATAGAAGTAGGTAATTATAATAGTAAAAAACTGTTTTAAGGATTTCGGAAATTCCCACGGGATAAGGAAATAACGGGATTTTTCGTTTTACTGGTCGTAGAAAGCCGAAATTCGGCATGTAGGTTGCTTGGGGAGTGTAGATGAGCATTGAGAGAGGACTTTCCCAAATTCCCACGGGAACGGGAAAAAACGGGATTTTTCGTTTTACTGGTCGTAGAAAGCTGAAATTCGGCATGTAGGTCGTTTGGGGAGTGTAGAGGAGCATTGAGAGAGGACTTTCCAAAATTCCCACGGGAACGGGAAAAACGGGATTTTTCGTTTTACTGGTCATAGAAAGCTGAAATTTGGCAAGTGGGTTTCTTGGGGAGTGTAGAGCTGGATTAAGAGAGGACTTTCCAAAATTCCCACGGGAACGGGAAAAAACAGGATTTTTCGTTTTACTGGTCGTAGAAAGCTGAAATTCGGCATGTAGATTGCTTGGAGAGTGAAGAGGAGCATTGAGAGAGGACTTTCCCAAATTCCAACGAGAACGGGAAAAAACGGGATTTTTCGTTTTACTGGTCGTAGAAAGCTGAAATTCGGCATGTAGGTTGTTTGGGGAGTGCAGAGGAGCATTGAGAGGGGACTTTCCAAAATTCCCACGGGAACGGGAAAAACGGGATTTTTCGTTTTACTGGTCATAGAAAGCTGAAATTTGGCAAGTTGGTTCCTTGGGGAGTGTAGGGGAGCATTAAGAAACATTTCCCGAAATTCTTACGGGAACGGGAAAAAACGGGATTTTGCGTTTTACTGTTTGTAGAAAGCTAAAATTTCAAAATTCATAAGTTTATACTGTAAGTAGGCCGCAAAGGGCACTTTAACCGACTTCTAAAAAAGGAGGAGGTTATGCATTCCACTTTATGTATTTTTTTATGTAGGTATGTTCACCGATTTCTCGGTCAATTGTGGACCTGCTTGCTTGCTTGCCTGTTTGCTTGCTTGCTTGATATCTTGGTTCTTAATAATAATAATAATAATAACCCGAGACCTCCAGGGGTACACATACACACATGCGCTTATACACACACTCACACACAGTTACACACCCACCCCGCCTCTAGTTTGCCTTTGTTGGTCGCCTAGAGTGGAGCGCAAGAGCTAATGCTCGAAGGATGGATGTGTTTCCGTAAGTGGCGAGTTGGCATTCTGAAGTTTAAAGTCCAGGAACACCTCTCCATCCTTAGCCGTTCACACCAATGTTGCCGCCTCGTTGCCCCGAGTGGGCAATAGTTTGAGGGGCCCATTTAGTGAATGGCGAGTCACCGCCTACCAAAAGTTCAGTTTATGAGATATTGAAATGGTAGGTGTCCGTTATCTCACTCCATAGCCCGGTAATCCTGTCCACAACATCCCAACCCCATAGCCAATTCCATGTCGCTTCCTACCTGGCAATAGTTTGGCAACTGTGGGGGACTGTCCGCTAGCACATCCTCATGGTGTATTAGCGGATAGACCCCCATAGTTGCGCCCATCTCATTTATATTATATGGTACCAAAGGCCTCTTCATGTTGGCTTCGGCCCCATGTATGCCTTTCAAATGACCGGGTCCCCATGGGCCCGTGATCGGAAATCCGTACCAACATAATAATAATTCATTTATTTGCCAGAATACACAGAATATAAATACAAGGTATTAATGTATATCAAGTACAGTATTCAGTCGTATGATAACGACATGCAAATCAAATTAAAATTGGTATGTCAAGGTCAATTTCATTCAAAATAAATAAAAAAGTTACAATGATACAAAACTACAATATGTCATGCAAACCAAATTAAATTATTTCAATGTCAACATAATTAAAAAAAAAAGAAAATTATTTTTATACATCAATATACAACATTACAATAATTATCAATTACAAAATGAATAATATGACTAACTATTACAATATGATTATTTACAAAGAAATAAATATTTAATCAATTATGACTCCAAAAATTCCTTAACACTGTAAAAACATTACTCATGTAACCATGTAGTAATTCAGGACTTGAAAACATTTCCCTGCAATAGTTTCAACTCCTCTGGAATCCTATTATACAAGACAATACACATATAATAGCAATTCTTCCTATAGATAGCAGTACGACAGCGAGGTAAATATAAAAGACCCCTGTACTGTGCTCTCTGTGTCCTTACCATAACATCTGCTCTCATTTCAAACAAATCAGAATGATTTTTGACAAAAATACAAGCTTTTCTTATATACATGCATGCCAAGGTCAAAACACGCAATTTTTTAAAAATTGGTCGGCAACTATCCGTGAACCAGGCATTAGTAACTGCGCGCATACATTTTTTCTGCAAAGAAAATGCTCTTCCAACGTCAGTAGAATTGCCCCATAACAGCAACCCGTAATTAAGAACAGACGACACATACCCATGATAGGCTGTTGTCGCTGCCTCCACAGATACGGTATTTCTCAATTTTCTCAATGCGAACACAAATCTATCCAACTTAGAGCATACAAATTCAACGTGGCTTTTCCAATTTAGATGGCTATCAATATAAATACCCAAGAATTTAACATTACTAGATTCATTCAAAGTACAGTTATTCTAATTTATATTTAAATGCAACGGATTATTCTGATAAGAATTAAACTGTATATACAATGTTTTAGATAAATTAATGTTTAAATTATTATTCTCAGTCCAATTCTTTATGTCAGTCAATGCTTTATTTATACTCATTTCATATGTTGCTTTATTGTCTCCCCTGACCAATAACGTTGTATCGTCTGCAAACAAAATGCATCTCTGTGACGTTGCCTTAGAAATATCGTTAATATACACCAGGAACAAAAGTGGACCCAAATTACTGCCCTGCGGCACTCCTGTCCTATTTATCCGAAAATCAGACCTATACGTTTTCTTTATTACATTCTTCCCCTTGGTGGCAAATTTGGATATCTCTGTGCACTGTTTCCTATCAAATAAATAACTTCCGATCCAATCCAATGCAACTCCTCTAATTCCATTATGGTCAAGCTTAGCAAGAAGGGTACTGTGATCAACACAATCGAATGCCTTACTTAAGTCAAGAAAGATTGACATGACTGGATATTTGTCATTTATTGATTCGGACACATATTTGACCAAGTTAAAACAAGCCAATTCAGTTGAATGACCCCTCCTGAAACCATGTTGATCGGGGTGTAGTAATAGTACATTACTGCAGCGGCCGCGAAATAGGGGATTGCCGGCCGAGTAGTTATAGATGGCCGAGTGTTAACGAGGCCATCTAGAGATACGAGGCCGGCAATCCCTGTTCGTGGCCAAGGCTTGTATAGAGTTTTTCTCAAACATGCATCATCATCATCATCATCATCGTCATCGTCGTCGTCGTCGTCACCATCATCATCACCATCACCATCACCACCATCATCATCTTATCATCACCATCATCATCACCATCATCACCATCACCATCACCATCACCATCACCATCACCAACAACATCATCAACATCCATTAACATCCATCAACATCCATCAACATCCGTCAACATCCATGAACAAGAACATCCATCAACATCCATCCATCCATCCATCAACATCCATCAACAACCATCAACATCCATCAACATCCATCAACATCTAACAACATCCATCAACATCCATCAACATACATCAACATCCATCAACCAACATCCATCAACATCCATCAACATCCATCAACAACCATCAACCAACATCCATCAACATCCATCAACATCCATCAACATCCATCAACATCCATTAACCAACATCCATCAACCAACATCCATCAACATCCATCAACCAACATCCATCAACATCCATCAACATCCATCAACCAACATCCATCAACATCCATCAACCAACATCCATCAACATCCATCAACATCCATCAACATCCATCCATCCATCCATCCATCAACATCCATCCATCTCTCCGTCCGTCCGTCCGTCCATCCGTCCGTCCATCCGTCCGTCCATCCATCCATCCACGTCGACCACGTCGACCTATTAAACGTCATGGTGCTGTGTCACATAAAACAATAGACGATCACTTTGCTGGCCTTGGCCAGCAATGTTGTATGAAATTCCATTATTGACCTCTCGTCTAGCCGCACCTGCAACGTGACAGTTCGTGGCGTATTTTAAGGAACATAACCTCAATATTTCATAGCATGTTTGAGAAAATTATGTTTCCCAAAGTAATCCGTTAATCTTACAAACATGGCTTTCTCAAAGACCTTAGAAATAACTGAAACGATAGTATTAGGTCTGTGATTATTGGGATCACTGCGATCACCCTTCTTGAACAATGGTCTAAGTACTGACAATTTCAACTGATCAGGAAAAATACCGTGGCTGAAAGAGATGTTTATCAAATGAGCCAGAGGCACACTCAAAAAAATTGCGTTCATTTTTAAAATTTTTGTTGACAAACCATCATAACCACAGGTTTTACTGTTATTCAGTGACATTAGTATTTTAAATGTTTCACTTACATCAACTGGTCTCAAAAATATTGTAGAGGGATTACTGTGTTGATTCCTAATATCTGACCGCAAATTCAAATGACTAGTATTTTTGCTAACAATATCAATAAAAAAATCATTAAAAATACTGCAAATATGTCGTGGATTCTTATATATTCTATCATTAAGTTTTAAATGGCTGATATCATTGTTATTAATACCAGTCTTTGTGGTAGAAGATATTACGTCCCATGTTGCCTTACATTTATTTTTATTATTTACAATATACTTACTATTACATATAATTTTTGATTTATTAATGCATTTTTTAAGAACTTTACTAATTATTTTATATTTCATCTTATTGGCTTGTGTGTTTTCTATTCTAGTTTTTAGGTATAGTGAACGTTTGGCTTTACTCGATTTTCTTATGCCTCTAGTCAACCAGGCCATTTTTTTCTGCCTATTATTTACTTTTACCTTTATAAACGGAAAGCATAATTCAAAAAGAAGGCACAGCCAATCATGAAACAATGTAAACGCCTCCCTCAAGTCATCTGAGTCCAGGACATCAGCAAAAGATGAGGCAGCGATGCACTGACAAAATTTGCGAATATTTTCCCCGCAATAATCCCTTTTAAATTCGAACCATGTTGAATGCGACTTTTTTTTATTCACTCTAATTGTCAATGACTGAGCTGTATCATGGTCAGACAAACAGAGTTTATGAGTGTTTGCTTCTACGTCCTTTAAATTGCTTGCAATTTGGTCGATACATGAATTAATTCTGGTAGGGGTATTAATATGCATTATGAAGTTATAATTCATAAGCGTACCTTTCAGTTCTTGGGTGAACGTGTTGTCTTTCAAAACATCAATGTTCCAATCACCACAGAGTATTATGTTCTTCTTTTTATACTTCGATGTCATTTGAGAAAGCAACTTATTTAACTTGAATATAAAAACACCAACATGTGATTTAGTTTGCTCAGGTATTCTATACATAACAATAACTACAATATTCAAGCTTACAATTTCAATTCCACAACACTCAAAATAATAATTTGCTGCTAACTTTGATTGGAACTTAATCTGTTTTACTTCTAGAGAATCTCTTACGAGTATAGCAGTGCCTCCTCTGCGTTTTTCTCTACAATAGGATGCAGCCAATTTATAGTTCTGTACAATAGCATTACCTACAGAGCCACGTTTAAGAAAAGTCTCACTAAGACAAATCAAATACTCAAATGTCTTTGGAATACTCATAGTACACGCGAGCGAAGCCGCGGGCAAAAGCTAGTTGATCGATAGAGTCAATCATAAGGATCAAATCTCTCTACGAAACTTAATAAATTAACCCAAAGGAAAACTATGAAATAACAACTTATTTCAATTGGGCCCATTTTGATGATACACAAATTTATAATCATTCAGATGTCATGGTTTTTCCTTCATTTAATTTACCAATTTTGTTAGAGAGATTTGATCCTTATGATTGACCCTATTGATCAATGAAATAAAAATGCAGGGTGCTATTTTTTTCAGATTTTAGCCGGTACGATTCCCGGGTGCGGCAAGATAATTTTCAAAAACCTTTGAATGCAGTTTTCTTTCTTTTAAAAAATAAAGGAATGTTTCCTTTGAGCAAATTTTCCTATTTTCAGTATTATGATTACTTACCCTGGATGTGGCATCACAATATTCCACCCTGTATAAAACAGTGTGCAACCAATGTTTTTTTGGTAAAGTAAAATCACTAAAACTACGCCTTACCCCGGCGCCACACATATTACAAATGTTTCAACACATATTTGAACACATATTTGATCTATGGTTGATTGTATGGATGTTCTATTGAACAAATAAGCAAATACCGGTGCTACACATGTGATCAAATAAATGTGTTCAAACATTTGTAATATGTGTGGCGCCGGGGTTACGGTATACAGTGGCACACACACAAGTGCAACTAAATTACATCATGGCGCAGACACACGTGCACGGTTTAAGGCTGCGTTCAAACCAAACCGACTGTCGGCCGCCGAATGTGAGCAGGCTCACTGTGAGCCCCAGTGTGAACGTTATTTTGTACGGTATTTTATGTCGGCAACTACGCATAGCGCATAGCGTAATATCGTAATATGTATGTAAATACAATAAACTGCGTAACGCGCGCTCACATTCGGCGGCCGACAGTCTGTTTGGTCTGAACACAGCCTAAGCGTTTAAGCTGTCAATTGTCATAAACATCGATTCAATAATAAAAGGGGTGCTTGTTTATTTGTGAGAAAGAACGTGTCATTTTCACAAGAAAACAATAAAAATCAAACGCATAATACAAGCTCGCATCACTTTGATGTTCGCAAAATTCTCTCTTGATTTTTTATTTGCTCTAAAAGCTCGATGTTACAGTCGTGTTACATACCGCACTCAGTATGTACATGTAATGATAATGATATATGTGCAATAATAATCCGATTGTAAACAAAAGAATTTTAAGTGCAGTCTGTTTGTAAAACATCTTCTTGAACTTGCGATCACGGGACCACGTGAGTTGGCCAAATGACCAAAGCGCCGAGGTAAACAAAACATGTGCCAGCTACCTATCTAGTCCAATAAAAATATGATGGCAAATCGCAAAAGATCAAGACAAAGTAGGTCACGCTTACATAGTATAGTAATGCTACTCAATTTCATGATACGTATCATATTCACGTTATTGCATGTGTTAAAACCACATTAAAATATTGGATATGAAAGGCAGAAGGAATATCAACATGCTCGGTATTGTACAGGTGTAGGTATTGTAAAACTACGTAGTGCGTCGTGAAAATATTATGTTCTGCGTGCTACAACAAAATAATTACAAGCACATAGTTAAGAATAACAATAGAAGGAACCAGTTTTACTTACTTAACATATTTTTATTTTTTGCTAAAGTTTTACTAGGTACCTAATTAATGTACCTACTGTTTTAAACTTTCGTGATTTTCGCTCAAAACTATATACCTAACGGGACTTATCACGCAAACAATATTTTGCCTCGAAGTTTCAGCCACATCACATCGGCCGTGGTCACGAGTTGACTCAAATGCAGCGACTCGAACGGCTAAACGAAAATGACACCCTATACACTTCAGTGACCAAGCCCGCTGTAATGTGGCCGAAACTTCGAGGTAAATACACCGTGAAATTTTAGTGGTTGTTTTCCCGAAACGAGGTGATTTAGTATCGATTGTACAATCGATTTATAATTACTATTTTGACTAGAGTCAAAAATCCAATTGTGAAAAACAAGTTGGTACAAGTAGCGTACCAACGAAGCGTTACTATTGGTTTGCGGTCATTTTCGACTTTCGTTTTTCACAATTGGGTTTTTGACTGTAGTCAAAATAGTAATTATAAATCGATTGTACAATCGATACTAAATCACCTCGTTTCGGGAAAACAACCACTAAAATTTCACGGTGTATTGTTTGCGTGATAGATAAGTCCCTTTTAGTATAATACTTACCTTATTAATGTGTATTATTAAACTTTTTCTTGTATTGTACAACCTATGTGATTTTTTATTTTATGTATTTTATTGATGCTCATATATGTAAATAAATGTACCAGCTTCTTTAATCTGTTATTTTCTTATTTCTGTTTTCAAGGTTGCCTGGAATGATATGGACTCTGTAGTGATATGGCCATCCATTGCTTACCGTGCATATTTCTTAACTTACCTACCTACTACTGTTCTAAGCTGTTTATTAAGGTGTTTTTTTTTTTATTGTGAGAGGGAGGCAAACGAGCAAGCGGGTCATCTGATGGAAAAATGGAAAATGATCACCACCGCCCATAAATATCAACAACTCAAAGAGAGTCACCAATCTGTTGCCGGCCTTTAAAGTAAGTAGGTAAGTATAAACCCTTTCCTTGAAAGCCCCGATGTCATAGTTGCACAATAAAGAGTTATTGTATTGTATTTTTTATAAACTAATCACGCTGTTGTGTGTAAAAATACCGGTATTTTTGGAACTAGTATTAAAACTAGATCGAAACATCAGAAAACTAAGGCGGTACCAGTACCGGTACCGTAAAAACTTACAACTTTGCCTTTTCATTATAGCTTTGCCCACCGCGTCACATTTCAGTAAAAGCGAAATGTACCAAAAATAGTTACAAATACACTTTCATTCTAATCTGTGGCTTATAGCTAAACATATTGCAGGCAACACTGGCCTATCGGTTGACGCGTATCTATCTTCTGTCACGCGTGAGCTGGCTTGGAGTGCGGACGTGTTTTTTGGCGGGCCAATTAGGACGAAAAAACTTCGAGTGTATTTTAAGCCAGGAAAGTCCCACAAGTATTTAATTTTAACTGTAACTAATATTCAGTTTAAAAACGATGTAGACAAAATCTCAACACCTTATCTCTATTAATTTTGTAATTATGGTAGTGGGCAATGTCATGAACGTTTTTCGTATTACTTTTTTTCAACTTTGCCCAGCAAAATTTTACCCTTAGGTTGTCACTAGTATGTTATATAAAATCATCATCATCATCATCCCAGCCTATATACGTCCCACTGCAGGGCACAGACCTCCTCTCAGAATGAGAGGGGTTGGGCCGTGGTTCCCACGCGGGCCCAGTGCGAATTGGGAACTTCACACGCACTATTGGATTTCACCGCAGGTTATATTAAATAAAATCCGTTTATTTCAGACAGATGATTGTAGTCCATAAAGTTTAGATTATTGTTTAATTTTACACTATTGAATCTTAATCTTAAAACATCTAGTATTATCTATTATTATTAAAATATTAATATCATACTGCACCTAATTTAGTCGTAGTCGGGTAAAGGCAATAAGTAAAAATTGACAACCCTAGCATATCCAGGATTTTGTATGAAGGATGTCAATTTTTTTTTACGACTTTGCCCACACGAGTTTGGAGGTTAAATATATCACTTAAAGGACTTATAATACGACACAACGTTGCTATGCCTATTCTAGATTATTAGACTTTAAGAATCATGACCATAAAATTGATAATCCCGAAGTTATGAAAGTGTAAACAAATATGGCCAATCTCGAAATTTTTTCAATATTTTGGCCCGCCTGTTTGAGGCCCGTTTTCTAGGGTACGGAAACTCATTTTAAATGTAGTTTTCTCATCTACACAAAGAAAAGTATGTCAATATGTGAGTGCCACAGATAAAGTTGCACAATACCGACCAATTGACTCTAAAAAAAGCAAAACATCGCAAAAAGCGGGCAAAGTTGTACGTTTTTACGGTACCGGTATTTTTGATACCGGTTACAAGCTCGCCGTCAGTGCATAAAAACAAGGAAAAATTGGTATGGCATCGCGATCGTTTTAATTTTCACTGGCAATTACCATAATAGAACCGCATGTTCAAAGCATATTGGCCTATTGGGCATTATTCCAGACTTATCGCCTTTTTACATGCAAATTAGTTCAAGTTAAGTGAATAAATTGACTGGACATAATGCTAAGGCGACTGGCTTGTCATTTCGTAGCTCGTAGCTCACTAGCAGAGAGTATTAAAGGTAACCAAATGTTACCTTTGTGCTTCTTAGAACAAGGCTCAATTTATAATAATCGTAATTAAACGTAGAACTTTGTCGCGGTGAGCTTATTTTCAGTTTGCGGCCGCAACGTTGTTTGTTGCTTTTACTTATGAAAAATAAAGGCGCGTCGAGAATCTCTTGAGGAAATATTATCTGCCTATTTAGATTTAATTGTTTCCTTAGTCTTTGACTTCGTTAACATTTTAAACTTAGATACTTACTAAATGATACTAAGTACACGTAGGTACTAAATGAAGAAGCTATATTCTTAACAAAAACCGGTCAAATGTGAGTCGGACTCGTACGTAAACGGTTCCGTATCGAGATATAAAAAATAGTACAGTAAAAAATATAAGATTCAATTAAAAAAAATATCACGGGACAAATCACAACAATTGACCTAGTCCCAAAGTAAGCTATGCAAAGCTTGTGTTATGGGTACTAGGCAACGGATAAACATACTTATATAGATAGATACATACTTAAATACATATTAAACAGCCAAGAACAAACAATCGTAGTTTTCATACAAATATCTGCCCCGACACGGGAATCGAACCCGCGACCTCATGCTTCGTATTCAGGTTCTCTAACCACTAGGCCACCTGGTCGTCTAAATTATCAAGTTAAAACACTAAAAAAGACGCTTCTTGTATAACGACGACCTCCTTTCATTTTTAACTTTATTTTATTTGATTTTTTTCTTATAGGGGCCATAATATACATAATCGGTGAAAATTTCAAGTGTCTAACTATTACGGTTCAAGAGATAGAGCCCTGTGACAGACGAACGGACAGACAGCGGCATCTCAGTAATAGAGACCCGTTGGCACCTTTTGGGTACGTCGTCCTAAAAAGTTATGGGATTTAGTTTTCAGACAATGAAGAAATACAATGATAGGATAGGTAGGTAGGTACCTAAATGTTTAAGGTCGCCGAAGGATTCAAATATCATTGAACCTCAATTCCCAATAAATTTCGCCTCGAGACAAATAACCAAGATGCCAAAGTAAATTGTTCAAATCAGTATTAATAAAAACACTGTGACAAAATCAAATTTTGATTAAACTATACCTACCTGGAGAATTGATATTCAATGAAATGGAAATGTTTAATTAACGTTTGAGATTGTCTGACGTCAGAAAACGTCGGGAAGGTTTAGCTGATTCACGGGTAGGTTATTAAACGTAATATATTTTATTAGTGAAGTTTTGACAGCAGTCATCTGTATACAATTCTCGTGTTGAGAGTTATACACACAGAATGACCGAATGACTAGATAATAATGTTCAAATTGGCGGATTCATCGATAGCATCATGGAGCTATATTTTTAAAAATTAAATTTTACTCATGTTTTTCTTTCGCCGGGAAACACGCATTTTAAGAAGTTCTCAAATAAACGTCTAGAAAAGTTTTTGAGTCCTCATGCTCGTAAAGTTTGTTTTTATGCAGGGAGTAGGCTCCATAAAATTACTTTTTATGCTCTAGTGCACAAAGTACAATTTTCGTATAATACCAAGACAATTAAGCGACAACCACTACGAACAATAAAAGTTCATAAGAAAAGGTTTTATTTTCTATTCTTTCTTATAATCCATGTTTTATACTCTATAATAAATCCATACTATTTATCAATTAATTGTCATTTTATTAATTTATTTCTATATAGGTAAGTGGTTCATATAGTATATTTGTGTATCGTTCCGTGAGTCACAGGCGGTAGACAGAAAATCAGCGCTGCAGGCGTCTAACGCCTCAGCATAATGCTGAGTCAGCGACCGTTTCACTTTTGCGGTGACACACATGCAGAGAGCTGTGTATGTAAATGTTTATTTATTGCTCAATTGTTTGTTATCTTTGTTTTTTCATTTGTGTGAAATTGTGTGTAATTTCTTGTATAGGTATGTGTGTCTTGTAAAAGTGAATAAATGTCTTCTTTCTTTCTTTCTTTCTTTCTTATATTTATTGATTAATAAAATTTGACTATAAAAAATAAAAAGTAGTTAAGGAACATCTGTTTAATTTGCATTGCTGCTTTTCTATATCTTCGAAAACGAAGGAAAAGAAGAGTATAAAACTTTTTTATAAAACCCATTTTACCCTTGACTTTACCATAAACCCTCACCTGCAGCTCGGGTGGATGTGTGTTCATAAGAGCTTTTTTGCCACGGTACTTTATTGCATTGTCGTCGGACTTTTATTTACATATTAAATTTCAAGACAATCCGACCACTGGAAGTGGGTCGACATTCCTTAATTGCAATAATTGAAGCAAACAAACAAATATACAAAGTTAAGTTAAATAAAAGCTAGAAATTATTCCGCTCCTGACACAATTCTGGGAGGAAAATGCGAAATCCGTTCTTATTGATGCTGCTCTATGTAGGTAGTTCCTCTTCTACCCAAAGGTTCGATGTAATTTGCAAGTCATAAAATGTCAAATGCTATTTTTACAAGTTAATGTGACAATCGTCATTCGTGGAATTATCATTAAGTAGGTATGACTTGTTGTCGAGAACGGTAAAGCCCTTTTGGTCGGTTTACCAACACAGCAAAGATTTTCCCAAATAGCGATGAATATTCCATGAACAACGGTACATAAAAATCGCTTCTTAGTTCAGGAGAGTCAAAACAATACCTATATGAGTGCCTATACAGGGTTATTTGTAATTCACTGGCATCCTCTTAACCCTGAATTCCTATCACTCAAACAAATATTTTTTGTTTACGACTTTTTAAAATGAAGCACTTTTTTCCCCTACAAATACACAGAGTATCGTAAAAATAAGAGGAAATCTCAAATATTCAAAACGCTATTACACCAAAAATATTAAGTTATGACAAAAGCTGTAAAACAAAAAACATTTGTTTAAGTGGTAGGAGTTTAGGGTTAAAAGGATGCTAGTGAATTAAAAATAACCCTGTATGTAACATATAACGAAACAAAAACGTGACATACGAGTATATTGGAGCTTAGGCCTTCATACCGTTTGCTCTGAAGTGTATGTAACTATGTACCATAGAGCTTTTGGCTACCGTACTTTAATAACTCATAAATAAATTTTTGTTACTGTTACAATAAATACTGAACTGTAAGCAGTTTATATTTCTACTAGCTTTTGACCGCGACTTTATCCACGCAGAGTTCAAAGTTGTAAAGCTATTTCATTTCTTTTGTTGAAAAAAAAACAGCATTCACAAATCCATCATCATCATCATCGTTAGTATAAATAAGTAAATAAATAAATAAATATCATGGGACAATTCACACCAATTGACCTAATCCCAAAGTAAGCTTAGCAAAGCTTGTGTTATGGGTACTAAGCAACGGATAAACATACTTATATAGATAAATAAATACTTAAATACATAGAAAACATCCATAACTCAGGAACAAATATTCGTGCTCATCACACAAATAAATGCCCATACCGGGATTTGAACCCAGGACCTCTTGCTTCGTAGGCAGGGTCACTACCAACTAGGCTAAAGCGGTCGTTAGCAATTAGTGAAATCTCGTTTTTTCTCATCCCGTGGCAATGCCCAAAAAACCTGGAATCATTTTTTACTGTTATTGTCATTTTATACTGTACTGTGGTGATCGTACCACGAGCTTGGGAGTGCAGCTTTCCTAACACTATTTATTATTAAATAAAAGATACTTGTTTATCATACGCCTCCGTTTTATTGACTGTCTGTTGCAAAGCTACAGAGTTTTTCCTTTCATGGCTGACATTCGACTGCTGTTCTATATTTAATATTTAAATCAATCCATAGACAACCTACATACAGCAGTCGCCTGCCAGCTAACAGTACCTACACGTATGCCAAATTTGAAGAGTCTAGTAATCATAATTAATGAAGCTGCCTCCGAATCGAACATAAAAATCCCGTTTATTCCCTATCCCGAAGGAATTTCAACAAATGTGTCTTTATTCCTTGCCTCCATTATAAAGACCTTTATGTAAAATTTCAGCCTTCTAGGGGCAAGGATTGAAGTTAAAATTAAACGTCAAGTCAGTCAGAAACGAGTGAGTGAATTCAATCATTATTTAATTGTACTTATAAGATTTTATCAACATGAATTAAAAACACATGAAACCATTAGAAACTGAATACTGCGTCAAATCAAACTCGCTCATCTTGTTTCGTTTCAAATTATTCCTTTGTAATCACCAAACTAATTGAACTCACTCTTAAAATCACAAGACTAAAATGCGTGCTACAAAAACGCACAATACCTACTATTCGTACAGAGAACAATCTACTGTCATCGAGAAAAGTTGAAAATACGTCTAGCGATAATCAATTGCCGTATTATAATCAATTTAAAATTAGAATAAGTTTGATTGTAACGCTGTTGTGCCCCTTAATAAATAAATAAATAAATAATTGCTTGATACTTCGTAAATAGTCGTAGTCTACAAATTTTCCCGATGACAAAACACTATTCACTACATATGTATGTTATGACGACTTCTGCCAGTAGGTATAACATTTCCTACAGAAACTCTCGTAACCGAGCCTTCGCAAGTTGCCGCAATTTTCCGATAACGCCAGATGAGACACGAAAGTACAAGAGCCATTGGATGCTTCCGATCGCTCCCTAGTCAAACTAATAAAAGAAAGTACACCTACATCTTATAAGTATAACAACTGTAACTCTTTCACGTGTTAAACGTTAAGAAATTGATGGCAATAACGTCATTTACGTTCCACCAGATTTTTAAATTAAATATAACTTTTAACGCAATCGTAAACCATCTGCGCATATAGAAAACAGGAATCGACGTGCCAAAAATAATAAGCTAAGGCATGTGTACAACATCCAAATACCATAATCAATGTTAAATACATACAACCACAAAACTAATCGCAATCAAACGACAAGAACAAAATCCGTGGAAACAACCCATCAAAATCCTCTACTCTTTCCGCTGATGAGCAATAACATATCAACCCACACAAACATCATTTTGAGAAAATGGCCACTAAAGATTTTTATTACAGATAAACTAACGCATTTCTGTCAACTAAGTATATTTCCTATATCTATTTCGATGTACGTGAAGGTGGTTAAGTCATTGTAACCGTTTTTGTAAAATTGAAAGGAGACGAAAAGGTATTCAAATCTCAATTTTCGAGGTTATTATTGCTTATCAGCATCCTTTTACGGTGCATCGGAAAGTGATCGTGCGGGAACACTGTCACTCACGTATCTGCAACGTGGGATGTGGCCCCTGTTCGGAGCAAGCGCGGCGTCCGCGGCCACTCAACAACACCTCTCGTCGCGTCCGCTCCGGAGGCGTATCTCCGTCGTCCGGCGCGCGCGCTCCGCCGCCGTCCTCCCGGCCTTCCTCCATCACGCACGCAGACATCACTATTTTTAATCCTCGCACACTTTACTCCAGCACAACACGAATTGTTACGCCAAACACATACAAAAGCGATTAACGTTACATCTGCGAGGTGCACGCCTCAGCTCACTCACCTTCAGTCCGAATATACCTCTTTCAATCGAACGATGTCAATCTGGAACAAATAGAACATGTGGCATTAATTGCTTTCGATAGACAGCCTGGGGCACCGTTCGTTGACGGTTATAAGCCCAAATAGTAGCGAAACATTAATGCTACGTTTACCAAATTAAACTTCCTCCAGCTAACCAGTTTAAGCGGAGGTTGGGACAAATTTAATTATTATAACTATACGTAGGCTGTTGTGGTTAGGTTGTCACGCCAACCAGCTATTGGAATGAGAATTCTTGGTGACTAGAATGTCATTCATTCATGTCAGTCGCTAGGAATGATATGCATCGTAGTGGAATCTAGACAAATACAGCGTGGAAAGAGACAGGACCCATTATTAATTATCGAAGCTAGCTTACCTAAGGGCCAGTGAAAGGAATAAGTATGTGCGCTTTCTTTTTTAGGACTCTTAGTTTGGATCCTACTAATATTAAACAAGAGCGTGTCGGACACGCCCGAGGTAGGGTTCCGTAGCCATTACGAAAAAATCAAGGAATATTTTTCTAAGGATTTCGTATGATACGGAATCATCCAAGTTTAGGTATGTTTTATACCTTAGGCTACTATTTACTCTTAAACTACAAATAATTTCCAAGCAATCTTAGCCGCTATAATTTTCCTAGTAAATTTGATATATTTACTACCATTCTGAATTTTTTCAAATTTTTCCACCCAACAGTTTAGATTTTAGAGGGGGGGGGACGGTCGATTTTAATGAAAATTTTCAATTTTAAGTTGAATATTTCGCAAACAGATCACTGAATAGCAAAATCATGTTAGCAACCCCGCAATGGTTTTAAAAGACCTATCCAACGATATCCCACACTATAGGGTTAGCCGAGAAAAAAAAATCACCCCACTTTACGTCTATGGGAGTTACCCTAAAAAAATTTTTTTTGTTTTTTTTTTATTCAATCACTTTGTCGGCGTGACTGATTTATATATTCATGCCAAATTACAGCTTTCTAGTACTAACAGTCTCTGAGCTTAGCCGCGGACGGACAGACAGACAGACAGACAGACAGACAGACAGACAGACAGACAGACAGACAGACAGACAGACAGATAGACAGACAGACAGACGGATAGACATGGCGAAACTATAAGGGTTCCTAGTTGACTACGGAACCCTAAAAAGGGAAAGTTTATGAGTACCGACGGTACGTGCGTACGTGCGTGCATATGTGTATGTTACTCCTTCACGCCAAAACGACTGGACGGATTTGGATGAAATTTGGTAGGTATTTAGATCGGTGAACGTCTAGCTAGAATAACACACAGACTAACTATTATCCTGATATTTCCTTGGGATTCATGTAAAGTCTCAAAACCCTAGAGATATTAAATTTTGTACAGGCGTTCATACGGAAATGAAATGAAGACCATGATATATTTTTGGGCATCGCATGGGAATTTAGTAAAATCTCAGAATTTCAATTCGACTACCAGATTTACTTAATGGTTTTCGCGCGCAAAGTCACAGGTAAAGGCAAGTTAATAAGCCCAACAAAACAGAGACTACTGAAACCTGAACTATGAATTAAACTATGCAAGAAAATAAAATGAAGCTTAAAAAATGTAAAACATGAGCAAAGTTAAGTTAATGGTAACTTTTTGAACTCGATCCTGTTGAAAACACACAAAGATACGCTAAAATTACGTTACTGTATCGTAAGAATTTCAAATCATACCGTGACTGTTGAGGAATAATAAGTACACATATTCTTGTCAGTGCGTTAATTTACATGTACACTATAAGATAACACCAGTGTCGTATGTTTGGTTCAAAACGCCGACGAAAACCCAAATCCGCCTCTCCAATTCTTCCATTATTTACCGAATTAAGTTCTTATTGGTCGGGGCCAGTTCAAATATTGTCGCGCTCGGGCCTAACAGGCGATCGATCGGGTAACAACCGCGGACCGAAACTTCATTACATTAATTGAATAATCCCTGGGGCCTGGGCTACAGCGTTATACTTACACCGGAGACAAACACATTACCTGAAATATAAACAATTACGTGCCTAATAGCATAAACCGTCGAAGCCATTAACATGTTGGTTTTACTCGATTCTTTTGTAATTTAATAACACGTGACGGACCCAGTAATGGTAACGCGAACGCAGAGCATTAAGACACCGCGTGCTATTTAAATTATAATCTCTATTAAATCAAATCAAATCTATTTAGAACAGAGATTCTATCATATCATTATCTACACGGCAAGTTACCTAAATAAAGCTTGTAGTAAAAGTTAATTTAGATTGAAAAAAATGCCTATTCATAGTTGTACCTAATCATAATGTACATGTAAGTACAGGTTAGCATTTACTTAATCAGTATCATGTGTTATTCCATACTTATCTGCTTTAATAAAATTGAAGCGTCGAATTCTTCCATAAATAGTTCGTTTATTAAGTTGGGTTATTACGCGGCATGTGGCGCCCGCACGATGAAATTAATCACATCGTGCAGTTTTCGCACGATATTTTCCATGGGTTTAATCGAAAAACAAGCTTCCTACCTCGACTTATATTACCTTGAAGAACCCTATTTCTTCGATACTTTGTTTACCTCTTTTTTAGCCTAAGTATAAGGTAAACCTCCCTCCCTGTGCTCGACACTGACCCAATACATGGCGTCATCTACTGGGAGTTGAGATGACAAGCATTGGTACGTCCTCCTCTTCCGTTATTTTTACGAATTTTTATTTAACTTGAAATGATTGCATGTTTGTGTCAAATTTTACTAGTCGAATTCCACCCACTACTAATAAAATAATCGAATTGTCTTACAATTCGGTAAGTAGCAGAACTCTTCTATTAAAAATGTTTTTTTACAAAAATATTCCCTGTCAAGGTTTGCTTCCAGTGAGGCGGAGCAAAAGCGAGAAGTGGCGAATCGACGGATCCCATTTAGTGATAGTGCACCCTTAACAATAGTGACATTAACAATTATAATTCAATTAGATAAGTAGTGTGACCGCGAAAGTCATATTTAATGTAATTAAGAGTACTTATGACTCATAATACATGTCCATTTCAAATGCCGCCATTAATTGTCTGTACTTGAATTTTCTTAGAATCCTAGCTTTATCGAATGAACTGTGGAATTAAATTCGAAAAGTTTATTTTAATTTTTATACCCAACCGTTTCCGTACCCAATAACTGGACCCTATTACTAAGACTCCGCTGTCCGTCCGTCTGTCTGTCTGTCCGTCTGTCACCAGGCTGTATCTCATGAACCGTGATAGTTTGAAATTTTCACAGATTATGTATTTCTGTTGTCGCTGTAACAACAAATACTAGAAACAGAATAAAATAAATATTTAAGGGGGCTCCCTTACAACGGACACGATTTTTTTGCCGTTTTTATATATAATGGTTTTAGACGACCAGATGGCCTAGTGGTTAGAGAACCTGACTACGAAGCTTGAGGTCCCGGGTTCGATTCCCGTGTCGGGGCAGATATTTGTATCAAAAATACGAATGTTTGTTCTCGGGTCTTGGGTGTTTAATATGTATTTAAGTATATATCTATCTATATAAGTATGTTTATCCGTTGCCTAGTACCCATAACACAAGCTATGCTTAGCTTACTTTGGGACTAGGTCAATTGGTGTGAATTGTCCCGTGATATTTATTTATTTATTTATTTAATGGTACGGAACCCTTCGTGCGCGAGTCCGACTCGCACTTGGCCGGTTTTTTAGTCTACCCGCGCTGCCGGATGCCGGAAAGACCATGATTGCCAAGAAGAATGCGCCGCAAGAAACTGGCCCACACGTCTCTTTGATCAGATTAAGAAAAATTGGTTCATATCGTTTTAAACATTCGCGATTTTCATTCATATTTATCATTACAAAATTCCATTTCCAAACTTTATATCATCCCGTTCCGTTCACGCTAATAGTATTGAATAGAAGAGTGAAAAGGACAAATATTATTTATTTTATCAGCAGTTACGTCTGCTCACCGAACCTAAGATTTAAAATCCACCAGATGGATGTTACCACACGCCACTGTTGGCGTATGTAAGCGATTAAGAATTTCGGGGAGGTCGGTTGGATGCGACGTGGTTCAGTTGGTAGAACACCCGTTGGGGCGCATACCCGGGAGACGTGGGTTCAAGTCCCACCGGCGCACCCGGAAACTTTTTCGCTTTTAAATCTTAGGTTCGGTGAGCAGACGTAACTGCTAATAATAGTACATTACTGCAGCGGCCGCGAAATAGGGGATTGCCGGCCGAGTAGTTATAGATGGCCGAGTGTTAACGAGGCCATCTAGAAATACGAGGCCGGCAATCCCTTTTCGTGGCCAAGGCTTGTATAGAGTTTTTCTCAAACATGCATCATCATCATCACCACCATCATCACCGCCATCATCATCACCATCACCATCACCATCACCATCACCATCACCATCACCAACAACATCATCAACATCCATCAACATCCATCAACATCCATCAACATCCGTCAACATCCATGAACAAGAACATCCATCAACATCCATCCATCCATCCATCCATCAACATCCATCAACAACCATCAACATCCATCAACATCCATCAACATCCAACAACATCCATCAACATCCATCAACATACATCAACATCCATCAACCAACATCCATCAACATCCATCAACATCCATCAACAACCATCAACCAACATCCATCAACATCCATCAACATCCATCAACATCCATCAACATCCATCAACATCCATTAACCAACATCCATCAACCAACATCCATCAACATCCATCAACCAACATCCATCAACATCCATCAACATCCATCAACATCCATCAACATCCATCAACATCCATCCATCCATCCATCCATCAACATCCATCCATCCCTCCGTCCGTCCGTCCGTCCGTCCGTCCATCCGTCCGTCCATCCATCCATCCACGTCGACCACGTCGACCTATTAAACGTCATGGTGCTGTGTCACATAAAACAATAGACGATCACTTTGCTGGCCTTGGCCAGCAATGTTGTATGAAATTCCATTATTGACCTCTCGTCTAGCCGCACCTGCAACGTGACAGTTCGTGGCGTATTTTAAGGAACATAACGTCAATATTTCATAGCATGTTTGAGAAAAATAAATAATATTTGAATTAAATAGAAGTGGTACATCATTTCTTACGCATTTCCAACTAATTTGGAACGTAGGAGTCATAGCTTCTAATAGTTGTGATGGATGTTACCACACGCCACTGTTGGCGTATGTAAGCGATTAAGAATTTCGGGGAGGTCGGTTGGATGCGACGTGGTTCAGTTGGTAGAACACCCGTTGGGGCGCATACCCGGGAGACGTGGGTTCAAGTCCCACCGGCGCACCCGGAAACTTTTTCGCTTTTAAATCTTAGTGAAAAGGACGATACGATACGCACTTCGAATGTCACAGTAGCACCCCAGGCTCGGATATTTGAGCCATAAAGCATTGTTGGGTGTGACCATGCGGCCACGCAGCATTATGGGGTGTCGAGTATTGTTTGCCCGCAATTCGTGTGTTTAATCAACTTGAAACTATCAAAGCTTAATTACACACGTCTACATGATACTAGCTGTTGCCCGCATACTCCGTCAGCGAAGTAGGGATATAAAAAAAAGATACATACAGTCGAACATATAACCTCCTCCTTTTTTTAAGTCGGTTAAAAAATAGCCTACGACCTATTCTCAGACCTACTAAATATAGACAAAAAAAATTATAAAAATCGGTCAAGCCGATTTGAAGGAGTTTGATAACAAACACCGTGACACGAGATTTTTAAATATTAGATTAGAAAGATTATGCTAGTAATTGATTTTTAAAAATGCTTTATTTTGATAGCTTTAGGAGCCAGGTGCATTCTCGTTGAGGAACAAAAAAACAGGCTAGTTCCCAATCAAGTTCAGCAGTGAATTAAGACAATTCTGACATCGGAGCTTACACATTCAATGCCAAAAACCCACACGGTGTATTATTCGGTCGTGGGCAGTTTTCGCTACAAAGCGGAAAAAGCTTCTTCTGTTTACGAGCATAGCGCGTAGCAATGCGTGGCAGCGAAAGTGTTAAGAATAGGGTTTATGATTCCTCTAACTCTTTTATACTTCGTGTAAACTTCTTAAGTGACTCGCCTTGAGTTATTGATATTAATGGGCGGTGGTGATCATTTCCCGACAGACGACCCGCTGGCTTTTATAGCCTATCTCATAATAATAAAAAAATCGTCATGAATTTCTAAAACCCGTTCTTAGTGCACTGTGTATGATCCTAAAGGCATACGTCCGCGAAATTTCAAGTTTCTGTGCCTGTAGCTGGGGCTGAGTACAGTTTGTCTGTCAGTCAATTGCCTACGAGTACTACACTCTTTTGTAAACAGTTATAGATACTTGACTAAAGTACATTTATTTGTCTGTTTCAAATTACGTAAATTAATGGACCCTCTTCTCTAGAGCTCGAATTGGCTTGAAATTAGTCAAATGACAGTGCAATAATAAAGTACCGGCCGTTAAATGATGAATAATATGATTTATATATTAAAAAAACTTATACTTACTCAACGGTCTAGAGTAGGTAGGTTATGTTCGTAGTACTCGTACGTACGAGTAGTATACGTAGGATACAAATCTGCATCACATATAGTCGTTTTATAAGCTAGGTATGTAAACGGATCATGCGCCAAATTTGCTACACAATAATTAACGAAAACAACACAAGATATTCCGTGCCACCCTATCTAGCAACCCAACTAATTTACCATATAACACAATGGGACCCAACTGTCACTCATCCCATTCTACTCTCAAAAGCTACAAATGTATTCAAGGAAGTCTCAACCATAGACAATCCAAACCTTATCATATGTTGTTCACAATAGTAATATGTAAACACGTTGCTTTAATGGATTTATTTAAAGAAAGAAAGAAAGAAAAACATTTATTTATAACAACAATAACACGTACACAGGCAAAAATGAGAATACAATAGACATAGACAGATAGATAGATAGAGTTTTGTACATATTAATGTTGTCACAAAAGGGACCCGACTCAGCATGTCGCTAGTTAAAACCAGGGCTGGTCTTCCGCCGGGCCACAGTGCAGTAAACTCACGGAAGGCCACACAAAACAGACACAAATTATATAATTATTATAATAAACTTATCACTCAGACATAAAAAAAAAACTAAAAACTAAACATGTTTACAACTGTTTCATCAATTGATACCTCTATAACCTACCTGTCATACTTCCCTTAGTTTCGAATTATAACAACAGCATGATTACATTTGTATTGAACCAGTTTATAACAGTGGCACCAAGACAGGGCTGACTTGTTTTATCATTCATGATATTTAAAAGCCAGAGCTGATGTCTGTTTATTTTACGTTTTTTTACAGTCATAATACGGAACCAACTGCGAAATACGTCACTGTAAGTTTGTGACATTAGCACGCGATTTGTGTTTAGTCTTGTAGGTGAATGATTAGAACATCTGACTCTAAATAAATGGAAATAAGGCCAGGTATAAGAAGAAAACTTTGAAGATATCAGGCTCAGGACTACTACTAAAGTAACCTAAATGTTTTATGCGACGTGAGCGATTACAAGTATAGGAAAGCTTGTCTACACCAACTGCGACGTTCATGTGAAAACATACCCTATAGACGCTACTCTCGCTCTCGAAGTTGCTGAACTATTTTAAAACGTAAGTAATGATTTTTATTAGTGCGAAATTAAGCCTCTTAAAGTTCTTGCGCTTTAGAAAGGAAAGGAAAAGGTTATGGTGTTGGAGATAGAAGAATGTATGTCAATTTTTTGTGTGCGGATAGGAAAGGAAGTTAGTCTGAGGGTAGTCACGCGGTGAGTTGAATGTAAGAACCAAAATTTTAATTTTGAAAAAGTTAAAATAGCCACCGTTAACCATATGAAACTCATTTTGTGCTTGTGCTAAGTTTCTCCCGCTATTTTACGGTTACGGTAATATGTCCCACCGGGCAGGCTAAACGTGCCTTCTCACCAGAGATGTGCCATACTACGCGTTGCTATGGATGCGTTTGATATCCACGAATCATATTTATTGGTCCGCATAGCACTGGTGAAAACAGATCCAACTACCTTAGCATTAGTAGAAACGGTCACATAGTTTCGAAGGATAGCTTTCATATCCTCGCAGCATAGCTGGATGAATATTCAGCGTTGTTACAGCGTTTTCTTTTCATCGTTACCGTTTCAGAAATTATTTTTATAAGTGATGTTGTCGGGGTTAACTTTTTATGCCTCGGCCGAGGATCGGACCAGGGGCCTCAAGCTTCGTAGTCAGATTCTCTAACCATTGGGTTATTAGGTCATCAAACAAAAAAACTCTAGTGGAAAAGGCACCCTATACTTAGCTGTCGGTGCGACCTAAAGCCCAGTTTAGACTGGCAAGAAAAATCGCGCAAGTTGCATGACATTGCGGCGCACGATTGACCACTACAAACTCGTTAGCTTTACGGCGTCGCAATGTAGTGCAGATAGATATAGTCGTCAACAACTTCGAGCGGAGAGTCTCCAATTATAATGGGGGATGGGGATGGTACAATATGGGCGTTCGACATGACCTTCGTCTTGTCCGTGTTCAATTTAAGACCTACTCGCTCGGAGACCGTCCCGAGGTCAGCGAGCATTGCACTTAGGTCTTCCAAGGTCTTAGCCATAAGCACACGTTATCGGCAAATCGAAGGTGAGTGATGTATTCGCCATTTACATTGATGCCTCGCCCTTCTCAGTCAAGACTCTTGAAAGCATCGACCGATCTGTTTGGCGAGCTTTGGGGGAGGCCTGTGTCCAGCAGTGTACGTCATTCGGCTGAAATGATGATGGTTATGAATGTAGTGCAACTTGCTCTATCTTTCTACGCTTTTAAGGTAAACCAGCTTACTCTTCTTTAACTGTAAGAGCCCTGGGGTCGTGACCGGAGCCCCTCGAGACGGCCGCACGCCACGCGAGCCGTTCGATAACCCGGCCCAATTCACAGCCCCAACAAACGAATATTTTTCCAAACGCTTTCCTACTTGTACAAACAACGTCAGGCTTCCGACAACACTTTGATGTACAGAATGACAAGTTAACATTCGTTATTAAACTGAACCGAGATTAAATATTTATTCAGGTCGTCATTATTATTGTGAATACTGCGCAATTAGAACTGTATTTTATATATTTCACTAGTTTTAAGCTTGCTGAAATGTCACTACTCACCTTTAAATCAATAACGTTGTGCTGTGACCATATTAATGACGGCGTTTTGTGGCTTTTACCGAAATCTATACATATAAAAAGTAAATGTCTGACTGACTGACTCAATGACTGACTGAAATGACGCTATAGACAAAGAATAAGGAAGCATTTGTTGAAATTCTCACGGGAAAGGGAATGAAGGGATCTATCTGTTCGATTCAGAGTGACCCTATCTCCGTAACTATACTCTAACTAGACTCTTAGATACGTATAGGTATTATAATCTCTTCAAATTTGGCACATAAGTAGGTGATCTTAAGAGTTAAAAACCTATTACAGGATTTTGGAAATTCCCACGGTATAAGAAAAAAACCGGCCAAGTGCGAGTCGGACTCGCGCACCGAGGGTTCCGTACAAATTTATATGTATCTATGAACATCCAGTCTGCAGACCCCTGCTCCTAAGCAAAATGTGCGCAGTGTGGGATCATGGTTTTTTTTGTGTTTAGTTTTTAAATGGGTCCCACTGAAAAACAGCGTTGTGGTTTGCCGCAACATTATGCTGAGTGGGGCCCAATTTATACTATTCGATGACTTTATTTGTATCTTTTCCTGACAACTGTATTTCCTGTGTATCGAATATGTGTAAACAAACATATCTCTCTCTCTCTCTCTCTCATTGTAGATTGGTTACTGATATAGACAGACAGACAAAAAAAATTATGCTTTTCGCAATTTTTCCTTTATCTGTGCTATAAGACCTTGCTTTGTACCAAATTTCAAGATTCTGAGTTCACGGGAAGTACCCTGTAGGTTTTGATTCCCTTGCGAGTTTCAAAATATGCGAAAATTTGTGTCATAAACGGCTGTATCTTTTGATTGCGTTGGCTTAGAAATTTGATTTTTTCACAGCTCCAAGGGACAGTAGACCTGAGTATTAGATATAAATTTCAGCTTGATACCTCCACGCGTTCCTGAGAAAAAGGGTCTTGACAGACAGACGGACGGACGGACGGACGGACAACAAAGTGATCCGTTTTTTCCTTTTGAGGTACGGAACCCTAAAAATACACATCAAGCAATGATACAAACTGTAGTTGTTCACTAACTGATAATGATGATGATGATGAATTGTTGGATGTTGCTTTGACAAAATTTTTCTTTCAATTAATTTGATAAATAAGTTTTATTTACCACAAATTTGAATTCTACGCGGACGAAGTCGAGGGCTAAAAGCTAATCAGCGATACATACTTAACTAAAAGTTCTTTAACTGCTGAAACAATGAGCAACAAAACATCTCGTTTATTTTCTTACTGAACGTACCTACGGGACGATGTTCTCGACACATTTTTGATAGGTGTCACCGTAGCGTAGTGTTATTCCCAGTAGAAATTTCCAGAAGTTATTATCGTCACTTACTCCGTCAATAATTACAGCAATGGTGGAAATAGGCTCAAGGAGAGCCCCAGTATTCAATACGTGCCAAAGCAATATTCAAACGAAATTGTTTCCGAGATTGTGTCTTACCCCGGCGCCACACATATTACAAATGTTTCAACACATATTTGAACACATATTTGATCTATGGTTGATTGTATGGATGTTCTATTGAACAAATAAGCAAATACCGGTGCTACACATGTGATCAAATAAATGTGTTCAAACATTTGTAATATGTTTTTTTTTTAAATAATTTATTGAATCAGGCGTTACTTTGCGGAGGTCCATATTAATGAACTAAAACAATTACTTTGCTCACCCGCGAAGGTCGCGGGTGAGCAAAGTAATTGTTTTAGTTCATTTGTAATATGTGTGCGCCGGGGTTATAGAAACTGGTATTCCAGTTTTATACTATCTTATGTTACTTTCGCTAGTATAACTAAAAACTCTCGAAGCACTGGCTAATTCCAAGCTTAAACAACTATAATATAGCAACTTTTTTTTTAACTTGCAAGTTCGTATGTATGTAGGTATAGTATTGCAACTCAAATTTCACTCACTTCTAGTGAGCGCGTTGACTTTGGCACAGATTATGGAAATAGAACGACATTCCAGTACCTACTATCAAAAAAGTACAATCACTAATCAGCAATAAAGCTTTTATTAAAATTTTTTTTAACAAAAACCTATTTTTATTGAAATTTAATCAAACGAAGGTATTTTCATAACAGACAAAAACATTCTGAATTTATTTAGATTTATTAAAAACACACGAGATCGGAAAGCCTATCCAAATATCCATTAAATACTTATTTTACAAAGAGCCTGGACGATCTCATAACTCATAACCTAACATAAAGCTTACCTACAACATAGCTCTAAATTCATAATTTTCTGGTGAACGATAAACTTTTTGAATGAAATATGTTACGCACATCATTTGTTGTTTTTATTTGTTTCGCTACGATCATTAGCACTGTCAGGTCAGGAGAAGAAACATCGGCTAAACTCAACTATTACAATCCGTTTACTCCCCCTTATAGTAAGTTTGCTTAAAAATTATCTGCATAGCCTCCTTAATCACCCTGCTACACATCAACATCGATCGAACTTAGAGGTCACTAGCATAAGCGCATAACGAATGCCTCTCTGCTTTTCAGAACTTGGCCAGGCACGCTGTTGTGTATCAAAAACTTGGAGACCTTACAACTAAACTCAGACGCCTAACGCCTGTCTGGAAACATGATTGTAGTAATAATAATAATAATAATAATAATAATACACACTCACACACAGCTACACACCCACCCCGCCTCTAGTTTGCCTTTGTTGGTCGCCTAGAGTGGAGCGCAAGAGCTAATGCTCGAAGGATGGATGTGTTTCCGTAAGTGGCGAGTTGGCATTTTGAAGTTTAAAGTCCAGGAACACCTCTCCATCCTTAGCCGTTCACACCAATGTTGCCGCCTCGTTGCCCCGAGTGGGCAATAGTTTGAGGGGCCCATTTAGTGAATGGCGAGTCACCGCCTACCAAAAGTTCAGTTTATGAGATATTGAAATGGTAGGTGTCCGTTATCTCACTCCATAGCCCGGTAATCCTGTCCACAACATCCCAACCCCATAGCCAATTCCATGTCGCTTCCTACCTGGCAATAGTTTGGCAACTGTGGGGGACTGTCCGCTAGCACATCCTCATGGTGTATTAGGGGATAGACCCCCATAGTTGCGCCCATCTCATTTATATTATATGGTACCAAAGGCCTCTTCATGTTGGCTTCGGCCCCATGTATGCCTTTCAAATGACCGGGTCCCCATGGGCCCGTGATCGGAAATCCGTACCAACATAATAATAATAATAAAGGCGTAGGGATATGACGACCTCATCGCCCGCTGGTGTTGTCGTGTCACCAGTGCAGTCAGTCATCGCAGGGCGGCTTGTGGCGAGCTGTTGGTGCGTAGCGACACCACGAACCCGAGACCTCCAGGGGTACACATACACACATGCGCTTATACACACACTCACACACAGTTACACACCCACCCCGCCTCTAGTTTGCCTTTGTTGGTCGCCTAGAGTGGAGCGCAAGAGCTAATGCTCGAAGGATGGATGTGTTTCCGTAAGTGGCGAGTTGGCATTCTGAAGTTTAAAGTCCAGGAACACCTCTCCATCCTTAGCCGTTCACACCAATGTTGCCGCCTCGTTGCCCCGAGTGGGCAATAGTTTGAGGGGCCCATTTAGTGAATGGCGAGTCACCGCCTATCAAAAGTTCAGTTTATGAGATATTGAAATGGTAGGTGTCCGTTATCTCACTCCATAGCCCGGTAATCCTGTCCACAACATCCCAACCCCATAGCCAATTCCATGTCGATTCCTACCTGGCAATAGTTTGGCAACTGTGGGGGACTGTCCGCTAGCACATCCTCATGGTGTATTAGGGGATAGACCCCCATAGTTGCGCTCATCTCATTTATATTATATGGTACCAAAGGCCTCTTCATGTTGGCTTCGGCCCCATGTATGCCTTTCAAATGACCGGGTCCCCATGGGCCCGTGATCGGAAATCCGTACCAACATAATAATAAAAAGGCGTAGGGATGTGACGACCTCATCGCCCGCTGGTGTTGTCGTGTCACCAGTGCAGTCAGTCATCGCAGGGCAGCTTGTGGCGAGCTGTTGGTGCGTAGCGACACCACGAACCCAAGACCTCCAGGGGCACACATACACACATGCGCTTATACACACACTCACACACAGTTACACACCCACCCCGCCTCTAGTTTGCCTTTGTTGGCCGCCTAGAGTGGAGCGCAAGAGCTAAATGCTCGAAGGATGGATGTGTTTCCGTAAGTGGCGAGTTGGTATTTTGAAGTTTAAAGTCCAGGAACACCTCTCCATCCTTAGCCGTTTACACCAATGTTGCCGCCTCGTTGCCCCGAGTGGGCAATAGTTTGAGGGGCCCATTTAGTGAATGGCGAGTCACCGCCTACCAAAAGTTCAGTTTATGAGATATTGAAATGGTAGGTGTCCGTTATCTCACTCCATAGCCCGGTAATCCTGTCCACAACATCCCAACCCCATAGCCAATTCCATGTCGATTCCTACCTGGCAATAGATTGGCAAATGTGGAGGACTGTCCGCTAGCACATCCTCATGGTGTATTAGGGGTTAGACCTCCATAGTTGCGCCCATCTCATTTATATTATATGGTACCAAAGGCCTCTTCATGTTGGCTTTGGCCCCATGAATGCCTTTCAAATGACCGGGTCCCCATGGGCCCGTGATCGGAAATCCGTACCAACATAATAATAATAACACCTCTCCATCCTTAGCCGTTTACACCAATGTTGCCGCCTCGTTGCCCCGAGTGGGCAATAGTTTGAGGGGCCCATTTAGTGAATGGCGAGTCACCGCCTACCAAAAGTTCAGTTTATGAGATATTGAAATGGTAGGTGTCCGTTATCTCACTCCATAGCCCGATAATCCTGTCCACAACATCCCAACCCCATAGCCAATTCCATGTCGCTTCCTACCTGGCAATAGTTTGGCAACTGTGGGGGACTGTCCGCTAGCACATCCTCATGGTGTATTAGGGGATAGACCCCCATAGTTGCGCCCATCTCATTTATATTATATGGTACCAAAGGCCTCTTCATGTTGGCTTCGGCCCCATGTATGCCTTTCAAATGACCGGGTCCCTATGGGCCCGTGATCGGAAATCCGTACCAACATAATAATAAATTGTTTATCTCACTCCATAGCCCGGTAATCCTGTCCACAACATCCCAACCCCATAGCCAAATCCATGTCGCGTCCTACCTGGCAATAGTTTGGCAACTGTGGAGGACTGTCTGCTAGCACATCCTCATGGTGTATTAGGGGATAGACCTCTATAGTTGCGCCCATCTCATTTATATTACCTATATGGTACCAAAGGCCTCTTCATGTTGGCTTCGGCCCCATGAATGCCTTTCAAATGACCGGGTCCCAATGGGCCCGTGATCGGAAATCCGTACCAACATAATAATAATATAATTAGGTGTCCGTTATCACACTCCATAGCCCGGTAATCCTGTCCACAACATCCCAATCCCATAGCCAAATCCATGTCGCTTCCTACCTTGCAATATTTTGGCAACTGTGGAGGACTGTCCGCTAGCACATCCTCATGGTTTATTAGGGGATAGACCTCCATAGTTGCGCCCATCTCATTTATATTATAATGGTACCAAAGGCCTCTTCATGTTCGCTTCGGCCCCATGAATGCCTTTCAAATGACCGGGTCCCCATGGGCCCGTGATCGGAAATCCGTACCAACATAATAATATAATATTTATTTAACAGATTTTTTTTTAACAAAAGATCCTTATAATAAATGGGACTCAGTTCCCTAAGTAGGTAAACCTGTATTTTAGGATGAACATTGCTCCTCCCCTCCCCTTATTGAAAGACTTATACTAAATATAATTAATAAGAAAATAACAAAGTAAATTTTTTTTCAATTAATATTTACTACAAAGCACTTAAAACTTAAATGAAATCAGAAAGTGTGTGTGTGTGTGTGTGTGTGTGTGTGTATGTTAGTTTGTGAGTGAGTGAGTGTGAGTGTGTGTGTATAAACTGTAGTTGTGTTGAATCCATATTGTGTAGAATCACGAATAGGAATAATCCCGATTGCGTTAAAATAATGACTGTGTAGAATCACGAATGCGGTAAACTGCAGTTGTGTGTAATCAATATTGTATGGGAATCACGAATAGGAAGAATATCGATTGCGTTAAAATAATGGCTGTGTAGAAACACGAATGTAGTAAAATGCAGTTGTGTGGAATCCATATTGTGCTTAATCACGAATAGGAAGAATCCCAATCGCGTTAAAATAATGGCTGTGTAGAATAACGAATGTGGTAAACTGCAGTTGTGTGTAATCCATATTGTATGGGAATCACGAATAGGAAGAATATCGATTGCGTTAAAATAATGGCTGTGTAGAATCACGAATGTAGTAAACTGCAGTTGTGTGGAACCCATATTGTGGTTAATCACGAATAGGAAGAATCCCAATCGCGTTAAAATAATGGCTGTGTAGAATAACGAATGTGGTAAACTGCAGTTGTGTGTAATCCATATTGTATGGGAATCACGAATAGGAAGAATCGCGTTTCGTTATTGCATACGGCGAGCTGTCAAAAATGTATTTAATTTATAGAGATGAAGGCGTTGCTTCCAGTTTAGCCGCATTCAAAAGCCTTTATAGCACTATGGCTAATGAACGTGATGCCACGATCGGTGGTAGGTTCAGCCCATAAAGGTGCAACGAATTCAAAACACGCGACTGATTGGTCTATCGATAGTATCAAAACACACTGCTAGGTCGGAATTCTGTTCGTTTGGCTTTACAAAAATTGATGGCCAGTAGATTACGACGTAGCTCGATGTCACGTTGTGAAACCGCCGACCAACGAAGACGTCTAGTAGACCAGTAAAAGTGGACATGAGTTCGAATGAATAAATAAATTTGAATACAAGGTGAAATTTTACACGTCATACAAAATTAATGTTTCTAAGTTTCTAGGTCAGTTAATGCTGGACAATTTAGCATTAACTCAATTCTTTAAATTTGTCTGATAAATTACGGGAGGTTCATATTTTGTTGAAATTAAAATACATACTCATGTTTGCGCACCTCAGATTGTATAGGTAATAATAATTAAAACAATTGAGTTAATGCATTATATCGGCCTGAGATAGAAACTTTAAACATGAAACTACCGTGAGACTCACTCTTAGTGAAAATATACGGATTACTCACGTCTTAAAACGAGTTTAAGTCGACATGTTTCGGGCTAATCCGTAGCCCTTCTTCTCGGAGCCACACGTCACGGCGGCTGCCCAACGTGCACCCCGAAAAATTAGCCCGAAACATTATTTTCAATTAGACCGATAACCGATAACCGTTGGAGTAGACGAGTTCTTGAGTGGAGACCACGGATCGGCAAACGTGGCGTGGGACGTCCTCAGACTCGGTGGAGCGATGATCTTCGCAAGGCGGCTGGCAATAGCTGGATGAGAGTGGCTGAGGATCGTGCTCAGAGGCGTGCCATGGGAGAGGCCTATGTCCAGCAGTGGACGAACATAGGCTGATGATGATGACGATGATTATGTTCAGTTAAACTCGTTTTAAGACGTGAGTTATCCGTATATTTTCACTATGAGCTAGAAAAACTTATTTTATACCACGTTCGATATTTCACCCTGTAATTCTTCTTGTGTAAATAAACCACTTTCGTAACATCAGCACGTGATTGTCAGTTTCGTGCATCGATTCGTTGAAATACAAATGTGTTCATATTTTTATACCTGTAATTATGCTAACCTAAACCTTCAGGCTGTATGTATGTTTGTCTAAGTCGTTTTGATTTAATTTCTAATAAAAATAACCTAGGTCCCTACAGTACGCAGCCGTTTGAATCAAAATTAAAACTATTTTGTTTTACAATTATTAACATTTACGTACAGTCAATCAATTTCTTTCATAGGCCAGCACGGAACCTTATCATAATGACATTTACGTCACTCAATAGCCATTGTAAAAGATAAGTAAAATTTGTTACTACGATAAAAGTTCTGTGGTGGCCTAGGAATTAATTTGGTTGACTCTTCGGTTCATTTGTAGGGCGACAGCCTTTTTTATTGGTTGTTTACTTGACATTGGATGTCGCAATGCAAATATTTCGTCTACCGAGTTCGAACTTCGATGGCGCTACCTACAACTTTCTTAATTGACTTTAGATGTCCACTTTCATAACTTTATCAACCCTTTAATAAACAGCTTATAAATAAGGATAAGCTTTAAATTACTCGAGAAGTTGCTGCGAGAATGCGCTCAAGGAAACTTTTTTAAAGGCAATACAAATGCATCACAAATGGGCCGGCTCGTCCGGGGCAGTACCACCCTCTCACAGAACACCGGCGTGAATCAGCAGTACTCCTGCTGCGTTTCGTACGGTCAGTGAGAGCGCCGGGGGCCCAATACCTCTCCCCCTCCCCTATTCCCTCTCCTTTTCCCAGGGCCGACAACGCACTGGCATCGTGTAAAGCGCTGCGGGTGTCTATGGACAGTGGTGATCATTTAACTTCAGGTGACCCACTAGTTCGTTTGTCTGGCCTCTTAAACATAAAAAAAAACATAAATAATGCTAGAATAAGTTTTGTTATTCTTGCATGTTTTCGTTTTTTTAATACAAGGCTTTTTTGTTGATTGCATTGATCTCGATGACATGTAGGTACATGTCATCGATATAGCGCGAAGAATCGCGATTCGCAGTGGGCAGGGCACATCGCTCGTAGAACTGATGGGACAAAAAGGTTCTCGAGTAGCGTCCACGCCGGAAGACGCAGTGTAGGTAGGCCTCCAACAAGATGGAGCGACGACCTAGTTAAGGTTGCGGGAACGCGTTGGATGCGGATGGCGCAGGACCGGTATGTTTGGCGAACCTCGGCGGAGCCCTATGTTCAACAGTGAACCTACAAATTTCAAGTCAAATCCCCGGAAGGGGGTTAAATTCGAGTTAAAAAATAAATAAAACCTCTAAAACGAAAAAAAAACCCTCGTACGAGTAGCTTAGTGGTTTGACCTATGACCTCTCGAGCAGAGGGTCGTGGGTCCGAGCCCATGTCCGCAACTCTTGACTTTTAAATGATGAGCTTTACGGCGAAGGAAAACATCGTGAGGAAACCTGCACACACCTGCGAAGAAATTCAATGACGTGTGAGTAAGTTCCCAATCCGCACTGGGCCGGCATGGGAGCTACGAGCCAAGCCTCCTCATTCCGAGAGGAGGCCTGTGCTCTCCAGCAGGACGTATATAATCTGAGATGATGATGATGAAAAAGAAAGTACTTAGAAATAACGTCATTGCCATTTTTGGCATACTTCCATCCAAAGCTAAACAAATCTCAAATAATGTAATTACTGACACATGTAACATTCCACCATGGCATCTTTGTTTTCAACCGACGAAAACAAAAGGAGGAGGTTCTTAATTCGACGTGTATATATTTTTTTTTTTATGTATGATCACGCATAACTTTTTACAGAGTAGTCCGATTTTGATGATTCTTTTTTTATTGGAAAGCGTATACCCCGAGGGTGGTTCCATTTAAATTTGGAAACAATATTCCTAGCCTAAGGGTTGAAAAACAGGGGATGATTGATTGTTCAGTTACTGATTGTACTATATGACCACACATAACTTATTACAGAGTAGTCGGATTTGGATGATTCTTTTTTTATTGGAAAGCGTATACTCCAAGGGTGGTCCCATTTAAATTTGGAAATAATATTCCTACCCTAAGGGTAGGAAAACAGGGGATGATTGACTAACCTTTTACAGAGTAGTCTGATTTTCATAATTCTTTTTTATTGGATAGATAGGGTATACCTTGAAGTTGGTATTATAAATTTGGAAAAAAAAGTACCCCAAGGATGAAAAAAAAGTATAAAATAAAAACTTTTTAACAAAAAATTAAACCGCCGAAAAAACTGAAAAGCAAGAAATAATACCTTTTTTGTTTGACCTTAATCTAGGTACCAGTTTGAAGTCGGTGCCTCAGCACGAGCCAGGAAGAGTGATAGAAGCCAATCAGGTAGACGATTATAGGTCCACTCCTCCTGGCTAAGTGCTGAGGCACCGACTTCAAACTGGTACCTAGATTAAGGTCAAACAAAAAAGGTATTATTTTTTGCTTTTCAGTTTTTTCGGCGGTTTAATTTTTTGTTAAGAAGTTTTTATCTTTGTTGACGATATGTCTGGGGTATCATATTTACTCGCACGATTTCATTTAAATTGCAGAGGGAGTGCCGCTTACAGTAATCACATCTGTTAAAAAGCCATTAAAAAAAAACAATAATATTTTTCAAGTCATAATACCCTAGTGTTTTGACCTTTGGCCTCTCGAGCAGAGGATCGAAAGTTCGAGCCCGGGCTCGTATCTCTAAGTTTTTGCAATTTACGTTTGTAATTTACTATGAGCTTTACAATGAAAGCACCTGTGATGAAATTCTGGTGTGTGTCGAGTTCCCAAAAGGCACTGGGCCCACGTGGGAACTACGATCCAAGCCCTCTCATTCTGAGAGGAGACCTGTGCCCTGCTATGTGCGATTGCGTGATGGAAGTTAGCCCCTAACAGCAATAGAACATTAGGTCAATTGGTGTGAAATTGTCCCCTGATATTTATTTATTTATTTATTTATTGATTTATTTTAAAATTCTCTTAGAGAAAAGACAAATTAACTATTAATATATGTAATCGTATATGGGTCAACCCACTTCCCGGTTTCCGATTGAGCTGAAATTTTGCACATATGTGTAAATTGGATGACAATGCAATATTATTGTAACATGGAGCTGATCTGATGATGGAGTTGGATGGTGGCCATGGCCATAGGAACTATGTAATAAAACAACACAATCCCGTCGAGTTTGGGCTCGTTTGATTCGTCTTGACGAACACTTTGATCCCAGATGGTAACCAGGGTTTGATGATGGAGCTGGAAGATGGCCAAAGGCACTCCACAATAAAACGACACAACCCCATCGAGTTTGGGCTCGTTTGATTCGTCTTGACGAGCACTTTGATCCCATATGGTAACCAGGGTCTGATGATGGAGCTGGAAGATGACCAAAGGCACTCCACAATAAAACGACACAACCCCATCGAGTTTGGGCTCGTTTGATTCGTCTTGACGAGCACTTTGATCCCATATGGTAACCAGGGTCTGATGATGGAGCTGGAAGATGGCCAAAGGCACTCCACAATAAAACGAAACAACCCCATCGAGTTTGGGCTCGTTTGATTCGTTTTGACGAGTACTTTGGTTCTAGATGGAAACAAGGATCTGATGATGGAGCTGGATGGGGGGTAGAGGATGGGGGGGGGGTAAGGGGGTCGGGGGTTTAGAGGGTTGGGGGTAAGGGTGTGGCGGTTGGGGTTAGGGGATGGGGGGGTTTGAGGGAAATAGGGTGGGGGTGTTGGGGGGTTCGGGGGTAAGGGATTTGGGGGGTTGTGGGAAATGGGGAGGGGGTAAGAGGCCTAGATGGTAACAAGGGTTTGATGATGGAGCTGGAGTGGGAGGGGCCGGGGGTTTAGGGCGGGTCCGGGGTTAAGGGGTTGAGTTTAGGTGGTTGGGGGTTTATAAAATGACGAGGGGGGTAAGGGGGGTTAAGGGGGTTGGGCGTAAGGGTGTGGGGGTTGGTGTTTGGGGTTGGGGGGGGGGGTTGGGGAAATGGGGTTGGGGATGTTGGGGGGTTGGGGGTTGTAGGTGAGGGGGGTAAAGTTAGAAAGAAAGAGGTTTACGTTTAGTAGTGTAGAGCAGTACGCGCGCACCAAAGACCAAGTATAAGATGGACTGATTCTATTTAAGACGAGCAAAAAACCGTTTTGTCTCTTTTTAGCGCATGAAAACTCTCACTGTGAAAAAAATGCAACTAAAAAATAGAAAATAAATAATAGTTTAAAAAAACTAAAAAACACGCTTTAAAAAATAAAAAAAAAAATTTAATAAATTTCAATTCACTATTCTTTTAGTGCAGTAAAAAATCTTAATAAGCAATTATTATATTGTTATATCCAGATCAAAATTTGTAAACAATTCTAAATATTGATAAAATAAATATTAATAGTTTAAAATATTTTATTGTAAAAAAAGCGTGGGGTGCATTTTAAGATGTTATCAAAATGATAATCCTTGACAATTGACACCATGCAACCCACGCTTTTTTTACAATAAAATATTTTAAACTATTATTATTTATTTTACCAATATTTAGAATTGTTTACAAATTTTGATCTGGATATAACAATATAATAATTGCTTATTAAGATTTTTTACTGCACTATAAGAATAGAGAATTGAAGTTTATTAAAATATATTTTTTATTTTTTAGTTGTTTTTTTTAAAGCGTGTTTTTTTTATTTTTTTTTATTTTTATACAATATAGGCTTGCGTTTGACCACAATCACGCCTGATGGAAAGCGAAGATGAGGCCTAAGATGGAGCACGCTTGCCTAGTAAATGCTCATTCACCCTAGACTTGAATGCGGCCAAATTATAGTGTTCAGGGAACAAAGTCGCAGACATACACAATGTTTACATAATAGTTGGCATTTGACCATGTTAACCCATAACTGTCTAAACAGTTTTTAAGATACACCATCTTCGGCTCTTACCTTTTACATTTTTACTCTGCTATATGTAATTAATTTCCAGATAGAATCGAAGCTCGCACTTAGCCGGTTTTATGGAGAGTAGCATTAAGTATTCCAATTACAACAAGGGCTTCCCAAAACCCCTGCTAACGCAGTAATGAGAGTTCGCCAGATCGAAAAGCGACCCCTCGTCTCTATTCAAATTATTTACTAATCTTTCTTTACATACGCAGCTGCCACTCGACTTAATCGGAGCACTTGATTATGCTATAACGATCTGTTAAGTAATATATTTTATTCATACGCACTCGTCTCCGTAGTTACTGAAAAATTTTAAAACATTTTTTTTTTCATATTATACGCAGGCTCAGTAGACGAAGGGGGAGTGTGATGAGCCTCTGGTGTCTTACGTCAAAGTCGTAAAATGTCCAGATGCCCAGGTCTTAGAAAAACCAGGTAGAAAAATATCAAGATCGTAAAATAACCAGGTAGTAGAATGTCAAGATCCTAAAATAATCACGTAGTAGAATGCCTAGACTAAATCGTTGCCATTGTTTTGCATTGCAAACGTTTGGCTTCGTTCGCGTGAATAGTACGCTTACTGTCTAACTTTCGCTTGGCTTTCGCATTCACTATTTCTTTCTGTCAAACGGTATAAGACGGTGACAGGAAGAGATGGTGAACGCGAAGGTCTGGTCGGGCAGTCAAATTGAAATTCCGGAATCTCAAAAAATTATCCCGTGGGAATTCCCATAAATAACGTCGTGCTCTTCATTAACGTTACTTAAAAAAATCCGTGCCAAATATAATGTATCTTAACCTGGCGGTTGAAATATATGTATGTAGGGATGAAAAGTAGCTTGTACTTATAATGTTATTGCAGACTTCAAGCTACGAGTATCTACAAACTAAACGCACTTAAACCATAATGATGAAATTGCAATCTGTTTTTAGAAAAACCGGCCAAGAGCGTTGAGGACATGCCTAGGATAGGGTTCCGTAGCCTTTGCGAAAAAATTCATGTCTATTTTATTAATTATACTGTCCGTATTAAACAAGCAATATTTTATAGGTCAGGCTTTACTCTTAAACTACCTACTAATAATTCTCAAGAAAACTTAGCCTTTATCCATATTTCCACCCATCTTGATTTTTTCAAAATGTTTATACTAACAGTTTTGCTTTTAGAGGGGGGGACACTCAATTTTAACAAAAAAATTGCACTTTAAAGTTGAATATTTCGCAAACGAATCATTTTATCGAAAACTCGTCTCCACAAACTTAACGGCCTACTTATAAACTCTTGATTTTTATTTTGAAAGGAAAAAAATATCGCAATAACTAAAAAAAAAAAGTATTATAAAAAAGAACATACGTATTTATTTCAAGAAATGATACGAAATACGAAAATAGCCGGACTACAAATAAATATTAAATGTTTGAGTGTGAAAAACTTTATCTTAACTAGCTAAGCATTAACTGCGAAACATCCTACTCAGAGCGAGTCAATTCTTGTATCACTCGTTCCGTGACTGATGCTGGAATTATTTAGGTCCGCTCACCACCTAAAAGGCTTAAAGATAGGTGCTTCAGACTTTTTGTAACAGGCTTTCAAGACCAATAATAAATGTAAACTATAGGTGCGTTCTTTGGCAATCTAGCGCTTTAACTAAATAAAAAGACCCTTTTATGAATCTTTAGTAGATCTTGCTATTTTGCATAGCGACAAAAATTCACAAAATAATATGAAAAAATTGAGATATTTCATCACATACTCCTGTACTCGCGTTGCTGTATACATATGTAAATAATCTCGGGTTCCACTCCCGGCTCGGGCTATATGTTTCTGGTATTTTAATGTGTTCTAGCTGCGGTATAATTTGTTATAATATTAGCCCTCCGGAGTCTTACATCAAGTCGTAAAATGTCCAATGTCGGAATTACAATTACATCGTAAGAGGAGGATCTTACAGCGTCTAAGTCAACCCACGTCTAAGTCCCGGATGGTCCATACCGCGGAATGTATAAGTTGTAAAATGTCCAATCTTTACTAATGTCTAAGTCTCGGATGGTCCTAACCGTGGAATGTTTAAGTGGTTAAAACAGGCCAAGAGCGTGTCAGACAATTATCAATTAATCAACATCAAATTGTTTACAAAATTAAGTACTTAAGTCTGTTTTGTTCTACTATTAAGTTTTACTACGTGTAATATCTAAATCAATATGCCGCCTGACATATAACTACCTGGTTATTTTACGATTTAGTCTAGGCATTCTACTACGTGATTATTTTAGGATCTTGACATTCTACTACCTGGTTATTTTACGATCTTGATATTTTTCTACCTGGTTTTTCTAAGACCTGGGCATCTGGACATTTTACGACTTTGACGTAAGACACCAGAGGCTCATCACACTCCCCCTTCGTCTACTGAGCCTGCGTATAATATGAAAAAAAAAATGTTTTAAAATTTTTCAGTAACTACGGAGACGAGTGCGTATGAATAAAATATATTACTTAACAGATCGTTATAGCATAATCAAGTGCTCCGATTAAGTCGAGTGGCAGCTGCGTATGTAAAGAAAGATTAGTAAATAATTTGAATAGAGACGAGGGGTCGCTTTTCGATCTGGCGAACTCTCATTACTGCGTTAGCAGGGGTTTTGGGAAGCCCTTGTTGTAATTGGAATACTTAATGCTACTCTCCATAAAACCGGCTAAGTGCGAGCTTCGATTCTATCTGGAAATTAATTACATATAGCAGAGTAAAAATGTAAAAGGTAAGAGCCGAAGATGGTGTATCTTAAAAACTGTTTAGACAGTTATGGGTTAACATGGTCAAATGCCAACTATTATGTAAACATTGTGTATGTCTGCGACTTTGTTCCCTGAACACTATAATTTGGCCGCATTCAAGTCTAGGGTGAATGAGCATTTACTAGGCAAGCGTGCTCCATCTTAGGCCTCATCTTCGCTTTCCATCAGGCGTGATTGTGGTCAAACGCAAGCCTATATTGTATAAAAATAAAAAAAAATAAAAAAAACACGCTTTAAAAAAAACAACTAAAAAATAAAAAATATATTTTAATAAACTTCAATTCTCTATTCTTATAGTGCAGTAAAAAATCTTAATAAGCAATTATTATATTGTTATATCCAGATCAAAATTTGTAAACAATTCTAAATATTGGTAAAATAAATAATAATAGTTTAAAATATTTTATTGTAAAAAAAGCGTGGGTTGCATGGTGTCAATTGTCAAGGATTATCATTTTGATAACATCTTAAAATGCACCCCACGCTTTTTTTACAATAAAATATTTTAAACTATTAATATTTATTTTATCAATATTTAGAATTGTTTACAAATTTTGATCTGGATATAACAATATAATAATTGCTTATTAAGATTTTTTACTGCACTAAAAGAATAGTGAATTGAAATTTATTAAATTTTTTTTTTTATTTTTTAAAGCGTGTTTTTTAGTTTTTTTAAACTATTATTTATTTTCTATTTTTTAGTTGCATTTTTTTCACAGTGAGAGTTTTCATGCGCTAAAAAGAGACAAAACGGTTTTTTGCTCGTCTTAAATAGAATCAGTCCATCTTATACTTGGTCTTTGGTGCGCGCGTACTGCTCTACACTACTAAACGTAAACCTCTTTCTTTCTAACTTTACCCCCCTCACCTACAACCCCCAACCCCCCAACATCCCCAACCCCATTTCCCCAACCCCCCCCCCCAACCCCAAACACCAACCCCCACACCCTTACGCCCAACCCCCTTAACCCCCCTTACCCCCCTCGTCATTTTATAAACCCCCAACCACCTAAACTCAACCCCTTAACCCCGGACCCGCCCTAAACCCCCGGCCCCTCCCACTCCAGCTCCATCATCAAACCCTTGTTACCATCTAGGCCTCTTACCCCCTCCCCATTTCCCACAACCCCCCAAATCCCTTACCCCCGAACCCCCCAACACCCCCACCCTATTTCCCTCAAACCCCCCCATCCCCTAACCCCAACCGCCACACCCTTACCCCCAACCCTCTAAACCCCCGACCCCCTTACCCCCCCCCCATCCCCTACCCCCCATCCAGCTCCATCATCAGATCCTTGTTTCCATCTAGAACCAAAGTACTCGTCAAAACGAATCAAACGAGCCCAAACTCGATGGGGTTGTTTCGTTTTATTGTGGAGTGCCTTTGGCCATCTTCCAGCTCCATCATCAGACCCTGGTTACCATATGGGATCAAAGTGCTCGTCAAGACGAATCAAACGAGCCCAAACTCGATGGGGTTGTGTCGTTTTATTGTGGAGTGCCTTTGGTCATCTTCCAGCTCCATCATCAGACCCTGGTTACCATATGGGATCAAAGTGCTCGTCAAGACGAATCAAACGAGCCCAAACTCGATGGGGTTGTGTCGTTTTATTGTGGAGTGCCTTTGGCCATCTTCCAGCTCCATCATCAAACCCTGGTTACCATCTGGGATCAAAGTGTTCGTCAAGACGAATCAAACGAGCCCAAACTCGACGGGATTGTGTTGTTTTATTACATAGTTCCTATGGCCATGGCCACCATCCAACTCCATCATCAGATCAGCTCCATGTTACAATAATATTGCATTGTCATCCAATTTACACATATGTGCAAAATTTCAGCTCAATCGGAAACCGGGAAGTGGGTTGACCCATATACGATTACATATATTAATAGTTAATTTGTCTTTTCTCTAAGAGAATTTTAAAATAAATCAATAAATAAATAAATAAATAAATATCAGGGGACAATTTCACACCAATTGACCTAGTACATATTAAACACCCAAGACCCGAGAACAAACATTCGTATTTTTCATACAAATATCTGCCCCGACACGGGAATCGAACTCGGGGCCTCAAGCTTCATAGTCAGTAGTGTCCGACCGAAACACGATTTTTAGCCGAAACCGAAACCGAAACCGAATATTCGGTTTTTTTCTGATTTCGGCCGAAACCGAAACCGAAACCGAAATTTTTGAAGACGTATCATGTCAAACAAAATATTCAAAATTACTGTACAGATCGTAAAGAAAAGGTTATTGCAAGGATTTCTTATATGAGAACAGTTACTTTCTTTGTTAAACATAATAAAAAGCGATTATTTTTAATGAAAAATGTCTTGGCATAGGTATTATATTATTCAAAACAAATAACCTATTCTTATCACGTCTAAACTAAATTCACAATCCTTATATCAAACGTATTGTTCATTAATCACAGCATAAAATGCAGTAACAAATAAAATAAATAAATATTAGGGGACAATCTTACACAAATCGACCTAGTCCCAAACTAAGCAAAGCTTGTACTATGGGTACTAGATGACGATAAACGTACTTATATACTTATATAGATAAATAAATACTTAAATACATAGAAAACATCCATAACTCAGGAACAAATGTTCGTGCTCATCACACAAATAAATGCCCTTACCGGGCTTCGAACCCAGGACCTGTTGCTTCGTAGGCAGGGTCACTACCAACTAGGCTAAAGCGGTCGCCAAACAGATTCTAAAAAGTAAATAATAATTTAATAAATAAACATCACTCATACATACTACTGTCGCTGGTCCCAGCTGGGCCGGCTGCCGATGCATTACCTATACCTACCCGGCCGAGCGTGTCCGAATTAAGCCGAGCGCTCCCGACGCGAGAGCCGCGAGAGGCCGCGAAGTAATTTCGGCCCGGCCGAAGGTTTCGGCCGGATTCTGGCCGAAACCGAAACCTCGGCCGAAATCACTTTTTTGGCCGAAATTGGCCGAAACCGAAACCGAAACTGAAACTTCGGTCGGACACTAATAGTCAGGTTCTCTAACCACTAGGCCATCCAATAGAAATGTGTTATTAAAAAATTTTGTGGCGCACGGTCAGATCGCATATCTATACAAAATATATATACACAAACATACATTTGATTATATACGATTTTGAAATCGCGCCCTAAGGAGTCGGTTACAAACAAACATACATACAAACAAACATACAGGTGAAGCTAATATAAAGCGTGTAAAAAACATACGATCGATGTCTGTTTCCTTAAAATGTTGTTACCTTTTATGAAGGTAAGTATACACATTAAATAAGCGCAAATAATAATAATCTTGATGAAACTTGCAATGTACCTGGCGCAGAATCTGAAGCAGATATCACAAATAGAGGAGACTAAGTAGGGTTGCCAACCGTACTATAATATATAGTATTGTACTATATTTTCGCTCTGTGTACTATATACTGTTGAAGAAATATATAGTACGCAAAAATACTATATTTCAGTCAGTCCTTACGCATGCGGTTTGGGTAGGCCATTTTTACTATACAATACAATACAATACAAATATTCTTTATTGATCACCAAAAACAGTACAGTGACATTACAAAAATAAAAATTCAGGTAGACAATAGGCTATACTTATGTTTAATGAATCAATTTTCGCTATTTAAAGTATTTTGTACTATTTTTTTTTTCAGAGTACTATATTTTTTCTACTTTGGGCTGGGAAATACTATATTTGCTTAAGAAATAGTTGGCAACCCTAAGACTAAGCTCCGAATACGAATTTGTCCCATTCCGTGTCGAGACACTTGGTCTATGGGGTTTTTAAGGCAAAGAGGCTAGTCGAGGACACAGGGAACAGACGAGCTTTTATTTATTATTGATTACCTTTTCTCCTATATTTTTATTTTCTCCACCTAAGTACTTTAACATATTTATATTAATTTCTTTATCCAAATAGTGGTCTGGAAGAGATCGCTTATAAAAGATAAGACTTCTTATTATCTATCATGCTTTTTGTGTTTTATTATTTTTTTGATAATGTAAATAAAGAATATTTTTATTATATTTGTATTGTCAGCTCTGGGACAAACGGACTTACGGACGAACAAACATGAAAGGAAACCTTAGTAGGTAATACGATCCCGTGAAAGTTCCTTGGTTACCGAACCCTAAAAACTAAACCTATTTTCCACGATTCCAAATAAACTTTAAGTGTCTATTCAAACCCTTTCAAAGTGCTTTTAAAAACTCTTCGATAAATGGGATCACTTATCTGTAAATAGTCTTTTATTCAAATTTTCAATAAATAAAACCAGAAAATGTGTATCTACTTTCTCTATTGAATTTCAGTGAATCTGACTATTTATAAGCTTTCAGACACCATCCAATTATAAGTATTAAGTAAATATAAAAGTTTTTGTTTCTTATCATTTGTATCAGTCCACTGCTGGACATAGGCCTCTCCCACGGCACGCAACTGAGCTAGTTCTTTAAAAGTCAAGATACATCAAAGTTCTTGGACAACGCCCTTTATTCTTGTTTAAAATTTAATTATTATCCTATATGTCTCAATGCAGATCTTTGTGTATCTGTATGCCAAATTTTCACCTAAATACCTTCAGCCGTTACGGCGTGATTGACTATTAAACAATTTATTGAATCAGGCGTTACTTTGCGGAGGTCCATATTAATGAACTGAAAAAAAATATTTTGCTCGCGGGTGAGCAGATTAATTGTTTCAGTTCATTTATTTGATGTAAATTTAAAATATAAAAATAACGAAGTTGCATGAAGCGTAGATAAGTTTTGTGTTGTAAAATTGGGTCATAACTAAGTTTTAATAGTATTTTATGCAACTGTTGTATAAGTGAGGTCTTAAAAGGCGAGTGACGTGAGTTGCGATACGAGCGAAAGCGAGTATCGCAATGGAAGACGGCACGAGCCGTTAAGACCAAATTATACACCGTTGCATACAATATTTTTCCTACGACTCGACTCTACTGTACTGTACTGTACCCTACTGTAGGGTACAGTCGGGTACAGTAGGGTAAAATGGGATACAGTCGGGAACAGTAGGGTAAAATAGGGTACTGTAGGGTACAGTCGGGTACAGTAGGGTAAAATGGGATACAGTCGGGAACAGTAGGGTAAAATAGGGTACAGTAGGGTACAGTCGGGTACAGTCGGGTACAGCAGGGTACAGTCGGGTGAAATAGGGTACAGTAGGGTACAGTCGGGTACAGTAGGGTAAAATGGGTACAGTCGGGTACAGTAGGGTAAAGTAGGGTACAGTCGTGTACAGTAGGGTAAAATAGGGTACAGTAGGGTACAGTCGGGTGCAGTAGGGTAAAATAGGGTACAAAAGAGTACAGTCGGGTACAGTAGGGTAAAATACCCTACTGTACCCTATTTTACCCTACTGTACCCGACTGTACTCTTTTGTACCCTATTTTACCCAACTGTACCCGACTGTACCCTACTGTACCCTATTTTACCCTACTGTACACGATTGTACCCTACTTTACCCTACTGTACCCGACTGTACCCTATTTTACCCTACTGTACCCGACTGTACCCTATTTTACCCTACTGTACCCGACTGTACCCTACTGTGCCCTATTTTACCCTACTGTACCCGACTGTGCCCTATTTTACCCTACTGTACTAGACTGTACCCGACTGTACCCGACTATACCCTACTGTACCCTATTTTACCCTACTGTACCCGACCGTACCCGACTGTACCCTACTGTACCCTATTTTACCCTACTGTACCCGGCTGTGCCCTATTTTACCCTACTGTACCCGACTGTACCCTATTTTACCCTACTGTATCCGACTGTACCCTACTGTACCCTATTTTACCCTACTGTACCCGACTGTACCCTACTGTACCCTATTTTACCCTACTGTACCCGACTGTACCCGACTGTACCCTATTTTACCCTACTGTACCCAACTGTACCCTATTCTACCCTACTGTACCCGACTGTACCCTTTTTTACCCTACTGTACCCAACTGTACCCTATTATACCCTACAGTACCCGACTGTACCCTATTTTACCCTACTGTACCCGACTGTACCCGACTGTACCCTATTTTACCCTACTGTACCCGACTGTACCCGACTGTACCCTACTGTACCCGACTGTACCCTACTGTACCCTATTTTACCCTACTGTACCCGACTGTACCCTACTTTACTCAACTCAGCAGGTCTAAACTGGGCTTTAGTGTTGAGTGTACCCTACATTTAATATTATGTGGCAGCTAGGTGTATCGTAATAACGACATTACGACACAAGTGCTGTTATGGCGAATAGATTAAGTATAGACTTTCTGAAGTCATATTATCTATGTTCTTATATATTTGTTCGCGACCATGTAAAAACCAGATAAAAGAACAGGAGTAGGAAAAGATATAAATAAAACGTTGGCTGACTTGAAACCTCCTTAGTCTAAAATGACATACCTACTAACTTCTATGCAAATTTTAAAACTAAAGTTAGAACTGGGTGGAAAAACTGTACGTAAATCCATAACTCCTTTAAGAACAATTTAGTAGACCATTGTCATTTAGTATACAGGCATGGAATAACACCATTGACGAGCAAGTGTGATGAAAACTTAATTAAATGACCTAATGTAGTAGTGCACAGAATTGATATGGAACTTAAGTAATTTTTGTAATTTGAAACGTCAATTGGTTTATACGGCCACGTTACTACTTCATACAACGGGTAATTTACTTAAGTTTTTCACCTAGGTATACTTCATCACTTCGTAATTATATTATAATGTTAACTGTTCTCTTCTTTTGCTACTACCTATAAGTATACGTATTAAAGACTTTCAATGGTCGAATTGACTTGCTGCCAAAGTCGAGACACTGAGGCCTACATATATGTACGTACGCGCGGGCGCTTGCCATCGCTTTAATCATCTCTTTCTGTCACCATCTATACCGTTTGAAAGAAAAAGAAAGTACGTGCAGTTCCTCCGCGCGGAAGAAGTGAAACTTCGTAATGTGGAAATGAAAACAGCACTTTTACATCAATATGAACCTTATTGCAATAACTTAAAGAACTAAATTTACTTATGCATCTATGTGTTTAAATTACTCACTAGATGGCACTTTTATCAAGTCTTAACATTTGCACAGACAGTATGAGTTCTGCATCGCACTATCGAAGTTTTTAACATCCGTTAGTATAATACTATACAAAGCGAGATTGCTTTGGCAGTACATATACTAATGCTTTCATACCCCCTCCATGGTAGCGTTAAACGTTTAACGCAACCTTGTTGGAAGTTGCAGTAGAAGTTTCACTTCAAAAATAGTGAATGCAATAGCAAGCACCCGCGCGTAAGACAATAATGGCCTCGGACTCTGTATAATGCCTACGAGCGAACGAATCAAGTTTTGGCTGTGAATCCACGAACGAGGTGTTTTTTTTATGTTAGGGGGGGCCGGACATACGCACTAGTGGGTCACCTGATGTTAAATGATCACCACTGTCCATAGACACCCGCAGCGCTTTACGCGATGCCAGTGCGTTGTCGGCCCTAAGGAAAAAGGAGAGGGAATAGGGGAGGGGGAGAGGAATTGGGCCCCCGGCGCTCTCACTGACCGTACGAAACGCAGCAGGACTACTGCTGCTTCACGCCGGTGTTCCGTGAGAGGGTGGTACTATCCCGGACGAGCCGGCCCATTCGTGATGCAGCGGCTAGCTACAACATGGCTCTACCACTACAAAACGTTTAAAGAATAGCACCCCTGGGCTGTAATTTTTCACCTGACTTTATCACTAGTGAAAGTTATACAGTATTGTAGTTACATATCAACGACGTTATGCAGGTTGAAATTTTAAACGTGACACAAAATTACTGTTTCTAACTCCGTTAATGCTGGACAATATAATGCATTAACTCAATTAATTTGAGTCGTCTCTACACTGAATTAGTGTTTAAATATAAATAATCATGGGACGATTGACACCAACTGACCAAGTCCTAAACTAAGCAAAACTTGTACTATAAATGTCAACAAAGTACCTAAATGCCCGGCGGAAGACCAGTGCTGGTTTTTTAACTAGCGACATACTGAGTCGGGACCCTTTCTGTAACGACATTAATATGTACATACCTATGTCTATGTCTATATTTGTATTCTTTTATTTTTGCCTGTGTAGGATGAGTGGGGGTAAGATGAAAAACAGTGTAAGATGAAAAACCACTCGTAGCACCCGGTACTAAGAGTAGTTTTTCATCTTACCCCACTCACCCTACGTGTTATTGTTGTTATAAATAAATGTTTTGTTTCTTCCTTTCTTTAAATTTTATCGGGCTAATTTTAACAATTGAGTTAATACCTTATGCTGTCCTCATTACTTGAGCTAAGTACGTGTAACATTTAACCTTGTATGCCCAATTAACAATATAAAAGGTTCTCTTCGCAACTAAACTTCCTATATTTAGTAAGTGAACCCCGTAAAGATTGTCCGGCGATAAGAGGGGCGGTAAAAAGCAATTTGCTAAGTTTTTCAAGTCAATTAACACAATTCATTAATTAACTGCGTTGGAACTTGGCAGAAATTTATTTAAGCGAAGTTTCATACTTTGACGGTATACAATCTTATTATGGTCCAGTAGACTACGTAGTTATTGCAATGTATGAAATAAGTGCAGATAAGATAAACTAATAACTTCCTAGCTAGTTCCGTGCAGTCATCTCAAAACAGATACAAACTTCCCATTACCCAAGGAGACTAAAAAAATAACCATTACCTGCAGGGGTTACCGTTCCAAAATTTGCAAAAATCCTAATGAAAGGCCAGACATTTCAAAAAACATTTGGATAATTAAAATTGCCGGGGTAATAGAGTAGAGTGTGAGGAAGGGTTCGACTGCAGCAAATTACACGAATAAACTTTTTTTCACTAAAGCGATTTCCTATCCTAGGCAGAGTACGGACGAACGCCAATAAATCCCGAAAAGTACGGACAAATTTGAACGTACTGGTATGGTAACCCTACCTGGTTGTCTCATGCTTAGGTGTATATTTAGAACTAAAGGGAACTTTGTCCGCCAGCAACAATGTTGCCAGAAATCATCAATACTTTTTCGGACAGATGTGGATTTCTAACCTATTTGAATTTAATAGATATTTCATTCTGTATAGATACAGGCATTCCTTTGCGGAGAGTTCCATGTATAAATAAATGAAATACATATTTTCCTCCTCCCTGAAGTAGTGAGGTTAAGTCATGCAAAAAGCTACGTTTGCGTCGAGATCTTTCATTTTACAAGTTTCTGATAACCCAGCAAATTTCTCGTTACCTCATATCCCTTTGAAATAAACACCGCAACTGAGTCTGTAAGTTTTTTTTTAATTGGTAAGCCTAAACCTAAACAAATGAGAAGGTGGATAACACAAGAAGAACAAGAACACAATTAGGGTTGCCTAAAGATGCGAGGTTGCTTTAGATATTTGAAACTTGAACGTTTAAATAGACAATATCGTTAATAGTAAATTAAGTAAGTACCAAAGTTGTCCGGGTTACAAATAAGCATAGCATAATGTGCTATAATAACAGTTTTTAATGATTCATGGTTAATTACATTTACATTATAAATAAATAATAAATAAATGAATAAATATCTGTAATTATATATTTGGAACGGGATGAGTTCTCGATATTTGGACGCAGTAGCAGTAGGTAGATACCCATCGAGAACTCAATAAAGGTAATCACCTTCTACCTCCCGTAATAAATATCAGATGCACGAATTTGATACCTGATTTACACTCTCGCCTCGACACCTCGCCTCGCGCCTCGCCTCGTCGTCTCGCTCCGGACGCGAGCCTCAAAATCAAGGCAAATCACGAGACGAGCCGCGAGGCGCGCCTGTTCACACTCTCGTCTCGTGGCTCGTCCCGCAGTTCGTCTCGCCACTCGTACGCGATTGTAAACCAGGTATTAAAGACAAAAGCGCAATATCACATCTTGTACATTTCATTCGTTACTAAAGCTCTTAAAATAGCCAAAGCTAGTAGAATATGGCCACCCTACTCGCAGTATTTGAGATTGTAATATAAAGTTAAAGCTTGGCATTGTTGTGGAAAGGTCAATCCTTACAAGTAACGGGTCAAACGACCCCTTTTCTTGAGGATACCGCGAAACGAGCGGAGTTACGACGCCTACTATTTTAGTATCTGTTTCATTTTTTCATGCCTTTTTTATTAACCCCAGAGCAACCCCAGAGGCATAGTCACAAGTTGAACGAACGCTTATCTTTAACTATAAAGCTCAGCTGAAATCAGAATTATGGAGCAATAACATTTAATATATAACATAATGTTATGATATGAATAATAATTTATCTGACTTTCCTAAATTAACGGGCGGTATTTTATCGTCATACCAGACAAGCCGTCGCTGGTAATAAATTTCAGAATGTTTCTGTTATCAGCCCATTATCTAAATTATAATTTTCATTACTAAGTATGTAAGGCATTTGACGACCGGATAATAGTAGTTATAGAACCTCACTACGAAGCTTAATGGCTTAATTAATCCTGGGTTCGATCCCAAAATACGAATATCTGTTCTCTGGTTTCGTTCTTGTGTTTAAGTATAAGTATATAAACTTACTATTACTTATTGTGTATTGCTGCGCCCTTACGGAGTTAATAAATGTTGAAGCTGTACATACTTCATAAGGTCTTCATCACAACACTTAATGTAATAAAGAGTTTGAGTTAGATGAAATATGATACCATTTAAGTTTATATTGCTTGTGACACCTCAGAGACCGCGCTATACGTAAAGTTATTTTAACTATCGGCCTACGTGTTTTTTGCTATGATGTTACAAGCTCACTGCGTTTCAAGGATTTTGATAAACAATATTTTACGTAATTAATTTGCTTATAAAGCCGGAATACCCAACCCACCTACAGAGTTAAGCATGCAAACCCTTTATTGTACTATAATAAAGAAAGAAAAACAATTGACAACGTTGAGATACTGAGATACGTGTATAAAGTCGAAAAATAAAACTCAAGGTTCGATATCACTTAACTTAAAACATGAAAAATAATTAATAATTAATTAATTATGAAAAAGTCTATTTTAAGTCTAATTTTATTTAGGTTTTTTATTCACCTGCAATTCAATATGCCAATCAACCATGTTTTTATTCTGATATTGGAACTGTAATAAGAAATGGTAAAGTACCTTTATTAATCTCTACCAGTCAACGTTTGAGCGTTCCACAATATGGGTTGTGTAGGTACAATATGCGTATTATACATTTTGCCATTGGTTACGTTTCGCGTGTAGTGTAAAGCGAAGCGAACCGAGGCGTATTTTTAGATGCGCTGAATTCTGCCAAATAAAATTATTATTCCTTCTTATATACTGAACCTATTTTTGACACTATTTTTGATTACCATAGGCTATTTTTTATCCCTCGAAAGTGTAAAATCTTCACAGTCCACTAGGACATACAAGAGGCGCTACATATTTTGTCCCGTCCTACATGACGTCAAAATGTTAGAGGGGCTCAACATTTTAAAGTGTACCTAGGTACTACTTCTAATTTTATGTCGCAGCAGCAGTCACGTTACTCACTCTCCGTACGACTAACAATAACATCAAATGTCATACTTGTACTTTTAACTTCAAACGTATCGCCGAGCTTCAGTGCGCTTCGCCTTATTTGAAATAGGACATTGTACTGGTTGAGTTCGAAAAAGAGGCTAACTCTTACAAACTCTTTTTCTAGTCGTGTCCTACCCAACACTACAACCCACAAGACAAAATTGCGGACAATAGCTCGTTTATTAACATCATAAAAATCATCATCTCCTGTACAAGGCTCCTCTCAGAAAAATCTACATGATGTCTAAAAAAAACAAACACGTATTTTCGAGTAGTCGAACAATACTTAACCCCAGATCTTCCCCAGATAAATCTTCTCCGACCAAAGTATATTTTTCTTATTCAATAAGACAATAATCTTTAGAATATAAAAAGGCTACGCTTGCGTGCAAATAAATAGTCCACCCAAGTGATAAATTGCTTCTTGAGGTCCAGTGACTTGCTGGAGAACCGTTACAGACTACTTTGCAGCTAAGCTTTTCTAGATATTGCGCTGTTTTAAGTCAAACGATCCGTCACTGTTGCTAGTAAGGCTGGTCATCCAGACTGAAGTGGAGAATGGGAAAAGCGAGTGTTAAATTTTTTAACTATCTGAACTATGACGTCATCATCATCAGGGCACAGGCCTCCTATATGAATGAGAAAGCTTGGGCCGTAGTTATCACGCGGGCCCGGGGAACTTCACACGTGTCATTAAATTTCTTCGCAGGTCTGATTCTCAATATGTATTCCTTAACTATAAAGCACGTGGCAAATTTCGTAATTCCGAAAAACTTAGAGGTGTGAGCCCTGGGTCGAACACACGACACTTTTGTTTGAGAGGCCGTAGGTCAAACCAATAGGCTACCATGGCTATTAACAAGGCTACCGCCTAGTTAAGACGTAGTATGAACAATTTTAAGTAATATTCTTTTGACACAAGCTGCCCACGATACGGCGAGCCAAAAGTTTGGCCGGTCTGCGTGTAAATGAATCCACATGTATTCTAAAGCAAAAATAATGTTATACTACCTTTATAATAAAGAAAAGAGATAAAATTAACAAAATAAGTCTATAAGTACCTACGGTTTACCTCATCCTGCTAATATTAAAAATATGTATTTTTTTTTGTAAGTATGTGTATGTGTGTGTGTGTGTGTGTGTGTGTGTGTGTGTGTGTGTGTGTGTGTGTGTGTGCGTGCGTGTGTGTGCATGTGTGAGTGCGTGCGTGTGTCTGCATGTGTGTGCACGCGCGTGTGTGTACGTACTTATTCAAGCTAAAACAATTGGACAAATTTTGATGAAATTTGGTATTTGGATGTTTGAAATAACACAAGCTACTAAAGTAGTTTAAAACATCTCAATAAATTTTACGGGATCCGTGTAAATTATAAATCCTTATTAAACTTAGGTACCTTAAATTAACATAATACGTTGGAATTTAACTGTCACTTTGTCACTTGCTTTTGCCAGACTTAAGACAAAGATCTTAAAACAAGCTGTAACTTTTTGCGAGTAGATATGCTAAAGTATAAGAAACTAGAAGTATATTTGCGTTTATTCTAATCTAAAAATCGGCAGCCTATCTAACAGGATAAATGGACGTTTATCCTGTACACGTCGGCAGCGATTGTCAACACGTGCCTAAAGCACTTTATAAAATTCGAGCAAGACCACGTCTCATAATTCCCCAGTAAGTACTTGAGGCAGGGATTCCGTTGTTTACCGAGCAACCCCGAAAGAAGTTTAAGTACATACTCGTGAGACGTTCGTGAATATTTCACTGAAATTACTTTGCGCCCTCCTTAATTAGACCTAGCGAAATTATTTTCACTTTCTGGAAATACTTACATGGAAAATAGGCATATAAACGGTGTCGCAGTGCGCTGTGCTACTTTGTTCAGTTTACGATATGTATTAAATGCGCGTGCCGCCTGTATTTGGCATTCCAGAAGGTACTTTTTAAAAATATGTAATAAACTGACTGAATACGTTTATCGGATATATTTACGATCAAGCCAAATAGGCAACAAAGGTAAACAGTTCATAAAACTAGACTTTTCAGAACTTCGATTTCGAACTTCTGAAAAAGCCTTAAGATACAATGCACTTTATGGGTGGATTTGGATATGAATTGAACTGACCAGAGGCCATAACCTAACCTCATTGCTTAGCAATACTGTCAAAGTAATCGAATCGCAACCTATGAAATAGTTACACGTTATCAGTATCGTTACGTTCGGTGGCCCACTGTGGTCTTCTTAATCGGTTCCACTTCACTAGATGATGATTTCCAAGAGCAAATGCACATGTCACTATGAAATATACCTAAAACACTATAGTATTTGAAGAGTTTCCTCGATTCCCTCAGGATATACTCATCAGATCCTGACTTTAATGACATGGGAACTAATTGGTACTATTTTCAGTCCAACCGAAAAAAAAACAAATCGGTTTATAAATGACGGCGTTCTGATGTAACAAACATTTAAAAAAACACAACCGAAATTATACCTAATCTTTTTTTGAAGAAAGTTAAAAAAATGTATTTATTAGTATCGACGACCCAAGAACATATTTTCCGCACGATGAGGGTACGATGCGCACCATTTCTCCATACAAACGTAGTCCCCTGTTTCATCCCTGGATAATGGCTTTAGAGCCAAATTTTTTTTACTGTGTAATCTGTATCTACCACAGCTATGCTCCTATGCCTATGTTTCGTTTTTTTTTCATATTTCAATTAACATAAGAAATATGAGCTTTCAAAAACTGAAAAAATTACCCAATTTCAACGTCATTTTCATACACTCATCAGAAAAGAATCCCTCCTATAAACAAAAAAAGGAAAACATAGGGGCATAGCTAAATCTATCCTCTAATTATTTATGAAAAAAAGAAATTTATTGGTCCAGTTTTCGAGAAGAAAACAGGGGACTACGAAATGCTGTTTTGATCAATTTTATGCGCCTATTACGGTCTGAGCTGCAGTTGTCCCGCTCTCGCTGTACTGACACGGAGGGGTTCGGGCGAGACAGCGACATTTCATTAAAATACCTATTTCTCAAAATTCTCTCAGCCATCGTATCCTCTTAAACCGTTATTAGGTAAACCATTGTGGGGTTGCTAACATGATTTCTCTATTCAGTGATCTGTTTGCGAAATATTCAACTTTAAATTGAAAATTTTCATTAAATTCAAATTCAAATTTTTTTCAAATTTTTATTATAGCGGCTAAGATTGCTTGGAAATTATTTGTAGTCTATGAGTAAATAGTAGCCTAAGGTATAAAACATACCTAAACTTGGATTATTCCGTACACGTACGAAATCCTTAGAAAAATATTACTTCATTTTTTCGTAATGGCTACGGAACCCTACCTTGGGCGTGTCCGACACGCTCTTGGCCGGTTTTTTTGTGTTATTGTGGTATCATGTTAGAGACACATGTTTATTATCTTAGTTCCTTTTGACGAAGACTAGAAAAGTGCATATTAATCACACATTTATTTTTCAACTAATTTGTTAACCTTACTAATATTATAAATGCGAAAATTTACCGTTACTCTATCACGCTAAAACGGTTGGAGGGATTTGAATAAAATTTGGTATGTAGATAGCTAGACGTCTTGAATAATCCATGGACAACTTTTTATCCCGCTTTTCCCAAGGGATCCATGTAAAATCCCAAATTCTTAACCGCTAAGTCTAGAGACATCAAATTTTGCACGGGTGTTTATTTTATTCAATAGGTATCTAAATAGCGCAAGCTATTACGATTTTTATTTAAAAACCTTACCTTTCTTAAAATTCTATGAAATTCAAAACCACAAATGACTTCGAGCGTAAAATATCACACACTTATTGTGAATACATAAAGCTGGTGCTTAAAACTTTGTTTTCCAAGTTTGTTCTAACTTGTTTAGTAAAACGGTTATCAAACTTATCAAGAATGCTATTGTAATGAGAACAAGGAAACGTATTTAACTTTAACAAACTTATTACAACTGGGAACTTAGCACACATAGAACTTAATTGAGAGTTCAAAAGACTTCTTTTATAATTACTTACCACTTTTTGAAATCAAAAGTTACAGCGAATAGTTTCACATTTAGTGGTTCAAGAAAACAAAAATTTGGTCTGTATTTAATTTAGTCCCTAAGTTTATAATAGGGTATGAAGGGTTCCGTACCTCCGTGCAATGTTTTAAGTACAACAGTTCAGTTAATAATTTAGAGACGCTAAAAAAAACACGTTTCTTCTTACTACGACGACCCCTTTAGTTTTTATTTTTTTTTTATTTTTAGTATTTGTTCTTATAGCGGCTACCATAATACGCAGTAATCGCTGCACGCCGTACATCCATCTCGGTGACAAACTTTTTATTTACCTAATACTCACCTATACTAACATAGTTCTTAAGTTACTCTTGATAACTAACACACTGATCTTTCTTCGTAACAAATTTCATAATTCTATGTCAACTTTGTGCCCTACAGGCTTCGATTCTCACGATTTTAGTTTTAAAATACATTTTGAAGAGGTTTTATCTTTTCATAGCATCAGCTAAGGAGCTTAATTTTTTCACAAGTTCAAGGATTTGTTTGTTAATAATTTAAACTCTACGCGCGTTCTTGTGAAATAGGGGCTGGACAGGTTAACGGGCAATGAAGGAATTATGTTTCTAATTTTCTTCATAAGTATGGAGCCTCAAAAACATTAACTATTAATCTGATGTTTAAATATAAATCCTATCAATCAAATTAATTATTTGTTATCAATGAATATTTATCACGATAACAACATAACATACCGTTTTAACGCATTAGCTATCTTAAAACGACCCATTCTTGTAGTTATATTATATTTGACTTTTTTCGGGAGTCTCTGAAACGATTTTTTCTAAGAATTTCGATGAAATTTGCTGTGGGAATTTCAGCGGCGAACAATCGATCTGGCATAGTGTTCGAAATCTCTGAGAAAACGCGTGTTTCCGAGTTTTAGCCCAGGTCGTCCATGTACTAGTAGTGTACAAAAACCGGCCAAGTGCGTGTCGGGCGGGCCACGCGCAGTGTAGGGTTCCGTACTAATATGTGGCAAATAGTCAAGATTAAGTTTTAATTGACTATTATTACTCGTTAACTTGTAAAGCCTACTAAACTGTGATAGTTTTCCTTTTAAATTCGTTATAGGTGCTACGATTTTGTTTTTTTTTTTCAGATTCTACACACTCACCCTTACACTTGACTCTAGCAAAAATTAGCATTATTGTATAATTTCGTCCGTGTGGTTAATAAATATTATTCTTCTTTGTCGTTTCACTCTTGGCATAGTGGTCGTGATCACGTTGAGGCGTCAATATCAGTAGAAGCGGAAACAGCTCTCCGCACGATTAATAAATATACTCATGGAAAATTAGGCACAGCTTTCTAGCACTAACAGTCAGACAGACGGACATTGTGAAACTATGAGGGTTGCTTTTCGCTATTAAAGCGATTTATAAAATTAATACTTACTTAATCTAAAAACAACATCCGTAAACGTAGATACAACTTCAAACTATGATTTATGTGACGCCAGATTCAATAAATTGCTTTACTTCTTTTGGCGTACACATGGATTCTGGGGCTATTTATGGGCAAGAGCGTTCGAGTTTTCGTAACTTATAGGTCAATGGCTTATCGATTGCGAGGGTTGCGTCGGCAACGCGCTTATTAATAATTAGATAGTATAATGCAACTGCCGGGTAAACTAATGTGGCTATATTTAAAGTGCTCATTTCTAATCAGACGACCAGATGGCCTAGTGATTAGAGAACCTGTCTACGAAGCTTGAGCCCGGGTTCGATTCCCGTGTCGGGGCAGATAGTTGTATGAATAAAAAACACGCTTTAAAAAATAAAAAATAAATTTTAATAAATATCAATTCACTATTCTTATAGTGCAGTAAAAAATCTTAATAAGCAATTATTATATTGTTATATCCAGATCAAAATTTGTAAACAATTCTAAATATTGATAAAATAAATAATAATAGTTTAACTATTTTATTGTGAAAAAAGCGTGGGGTGCATGGTGTCAATTGTCAAGGATTATCATTTTGATAACATCTTAAAAAGCACCCCACGCTTTTTTTACAATAAAATATTTTAAACTATTATTATTTATATTATCAATATTTAGAATTGTTTACAAATTTTGATCTGGATATAACAATATAATAATTGCTTATTAAGATTTTTTACTGCACTATAAGAATAGTGAATTGAAATTTATTAAAATTTATTTTAAATTTATTTTTTATTTTTTAAAGCGTGTTTTTTAGTTTTTAAACTATTATTTATTTTCTATTTTTTAGTTGCATTTTTTTTTTCTTTCTAAGTTTACCCCCCTCACCTACAACCCCCAAACCCCCTAAACCCAACCCCCCAACATCCCCCACCCCATTTCCCCAAACCCCCCCCCAAACCCCACACCCTTACCCCCAATCCCCTAAACCCCCCTTACCCCTCTCCTCATTTTACTAACCCCCGAACCACCTAAACCCAACCCCCCTAACACCGAACCCCCATACCCCCGGAAACCCCACCTCCCCCCCACCCGTCACCTGCCCCCCCCACCCCACCCCTCCCACACCACCCACCCCGCCACCTACCCCTTCCAGTTCCATCATCAAACCCTTGTTACCATCTAAGCCTCTTACCCCCTCCCCATTTCCCACAACCCCCCAAAATCACTTACCCCGAACCCCCCAACACCCCCACCCTATTCCCCGTAAACCCCCCCCATCTCCTAACCCCAACCGCCACACCCTAACCCCCAACCCTCTAAACCCCCGACCCCCTTACCCCCATTCCCCCCCCCCCACCCCGCCTCCTACCCCCCTTCCAGCTCCATCATCAGACCCTTGTTACCATCTAGGACCAAAGTACTCGTCAAAACGAATCAAACGAGCCCAAACTCGATGGGGTTGTTTCGTTTTATTGTGGAGTGCCTTTGGCCATCTTCCAGCTCCATCATCAGACCCTGGTTACCATCTAGGATCAAAGTGCTCGTCAAGACGAATCAAACGAGCCCAAACTCGACGGGGTTGTGTAGTTTTATTGTGGAGTGCCTTTGGCCATCTTCCAGCTCCATCATCAGACCCTGGTTACCATCTGAGATCAAAGTGCTCGTCGAGACGAATCAAACGAGCCCAAACTCGACGGGATTGTGTTGTTTTATTACATAGTTCCTATGGCCACCATCCAGCTCCATCATCAGATCAGCTCCATGTTACAATAATATTGCATTGTCATCCAATTTACACATATGTGCAAAATTTCAGCTCAATCGGAAACCGGGAAGTGGATCAAAATCGCGCCCTAAGGAGTCGGTTACAAACATACAAACACACATACAAACATACAGGTGAAGCTAATATAAAGCGTGTAAAAATACGAATGTTTGTTCTCGGGTCTTGGGTGTTTAATATGTACTAGGGGCGTTCAATAAAAAGTGAGAATGAGTATGTTATAAACAACTTTTACTAAATGTCATTTTATTTTTCGACATAGTCACCTTTTAGCATAATACACTTAGTATATCTTTTTTCTAAACTTAAAATTCCATTTTTAAAAAAGGTCTCATCTTGAGTACTTAAAAAATCTTGTACTGCAGCGACTACCGCGTCGTCGTCTTCAAATTTCTGGCCTCTCAGGTATTGTTTCAATCTCGGAAATAGGTAGAAATCACTGGGAGCGAGATCTGGTGAATACGGAGGATGCTTAAGGATATCGAACCCAGCATCACGAATTGCAGCCATTGCAACGGCGGACTTGTGTGCCGGGGCATTGTCCTGGTGGAACAGCACAACTTTCGAGAGTTTACCTCGCCGTTTTTCGCGGATCTCATTGCGCAATGTTGCTATTTGTTTGGCGTATAAAGTGCCCGTAATAGTGGCTCCATGCTTGAGATACTCAATCATTAATACCCCTTTACCATCCCAAAAAACAGAGCCCATGACCTTACCGGCAGATGGGCTCACCTTGAATTTCTTCGGAGTTGGAGATGATGGCTTTTTCCATGTCATAGACTGCAGTTTCGTTTCAGGGTCGTAATGATGGAGCCATGTTTCGTCCATTGTTATAAATCGCGCCAAAAAAAGTTCCCGGTCTTGCTGCATCAGGTTCAAAGCTTCTTGACAAATCTCTAGTCTAGTTTGTTTTTGCGTGTCAGTAAGCATTCTTGGTACCCAACGCGCAGATACCTTTTTCATACCCAAGCGTTCATGTAAAATATTATGCACGCTCCCCGTTGAAATCTTTACATTTTCAGCAATAAAACGAACTGTGACACGACGATCCGCCAAAACCGAGTTTTCGACTTTTTTCACAATTTCTTCAGTTACTGCTGTAGTAGGGCGTCCGGAGCTGGGGTCGTCCATTGTCGATGTTCTTCCACGTCTAAATTCGGCGCACAAACGTGCGACTGTCGAATACGGAGGAGCATTAGACCCTAAAGTGTCCCGCAAATCCAAATTGACTTGGTCCGTAGAAAAATTTTTCAAATACAAGTATTTGATAACGGCGCGCAGTTCAATTTTCTCCATTTTCGCTAACGTACTCAATAGCATTGCAAAGAAATTACCGTATATTTTTTTAAACAAAAGACAGTTAGTTTTTTTTTTCATAGCAATCAGCTAGATAGATTAGCTTTACCGGCCAGTATTTACGTTCGCAATATTAAAAGAGTTTGCATCTCATTCTCACTTTTTATTGAACGCCCCTCGTATATAAGTATGTATTTATCTATATAAGTATGTTTATCCGTTGTCTAGTACCCATAGTACAAACTTTGCTTAGTTTGGGACTAGGTCAATTGGTGTGAATTTGTGTCCCATGATATTTAATAATAATTGCAAGTCGTGAAAATCTAGTGGTTTGAACTAATGCCTCTCAAGCCTCGCCAAGGCTCGCACCTCTGAGTTTTTTGTATGCGCGTAATTTCTAACTTACCGTGAGCTTTACGGCGAAGGAAAACATTGTAAATTCTAGATACACTGCGAATAAATTCAATGGCGTGTGTGTGTATGTGAAGAACTAGAGCTCAAGCCCTCTCATTCTCATTCTGAGGAGGCATGTGTGTCGTACCTAATTATGTGGGCTACGGGTGACTTCTACCAAGTTTAAATATTTCTAAACAACATCGCGGCATGCATGTTTTAGGTTCATATTAACTAGGTACTTAAATTATTTCTGACTGAAGAAAATGACTAGGCCGTTCATAACATTATATTACTTTACCATAATATCATGGGAATGTCGGACCTGTGATGTGTCCGCGAAATGGCCAAGCCTTAATTTTATTAGAGAACATAAAATGTTTTTAGTGGGATTGACCGGTAACAGTCAGTTCTTTAACTTGGCACCTTTTGTGACACCACTACATTTTGTGTCAGAATAGAATTTGGCCTATTTTTTTACAATTTACATTTTTGTGGGATACATAGTTACAGAATAACCGTAAAAGCCTCCTGTTATATTCAATAATGATTATGTAGACACGCTACAAAAACGAACGATTGCTTTTCTTGACTTTCAAATTTTGTTCAATTTGTTTTAAATTTCCTTGCAGGATATTGTCCCGTCTGATTGCACGCGAGAAGACATTAGCTGGGGATAAAACCTGAGGGATCCAATGAGGCGCTCGCTCGTTGTGACGCATTTACATCACGACCAATCGTCGACGAGGTTGAAGAGATGAATTTATCGGGATTATTTAAAAACAAAAATAAGTATCAAAACGAGGTGACGTTGATAAACGAACGTTGAAAATAACAACTACGAATGACAGCTTTTAAGTCGTGTCATATACAGCAGGAGCGTAAGAAACAAAAGCTGTCTCCCCTGTGGACATAAAATTAATGACTCCAAGTCAACAAACTTCAGATTTATTTAAATGGGCCGAAAGTAGGCGAGGCGTCCTACACGCCGTTGTATGTAGACTTGACTTAAATACATATATTGGCCAAAGACCATTATTAACTTTTGCCATATCCACAGGAGAGACGCAAACAAGAAAATATATATAACCCATTCCTAAGAAAAAGAGTCTTGACGGAAGGACGGAGTTTTTTTTTAATGCATGTTATTTAAGTTATTATCTATATAAAAACGTTTCCGGTACGCTAATCCCGCCATTAACATGAAAGGTTGTCAGCTCCAGAGGTTGTACGTGACTCTTAAGCCGGCGTGTCACTTAAAACTCACCAGCCGGAGCGACGGCACCACGCTCACTTATTATACTACACTTCTGATAACGATAGACCATAAGTCCCTCGCCTTTTTATGGTTTTTTTTTTATGTGGGTGACCACAAGCAGTGCTAACCGTACAATAAATACGAGGCACTGTAACCGGTACGCGCGCCCTGCATAACTGCTCAGACCCTTCCTCCAGAACTACAAAAAAAACAGATACACACAGATACTAGAAAAAAAATCCCACGCCCCCTTTACATTATGTTGATCATTTCAGCCGTAGGACGTGCACTGCTGGACATAGGCCTCCCTCATCGACATCAAATCATTATGATTGGAAGCAGCTTGCATCCACTTTCAACCTGCGGTGTTTGCCAGTCCGTGGTCTCCCTTCGAGAACTTTTCGGCCCCAAGGGCCATCGGTTCTGCATGATATATAGCGCATATAATAATTACTTAAATACCAATTATATATGTGTGTCTATTATCCATTAGAACAATTGAATTGATCAAAAAAGTTCTACCGCTGATAAAAGACTACACTATTCCGGACATACATTCTCCTGAATAACATTTTATCGCGAAGAAGTGCCAAATTTTTTTTTGAAGAAGATTTGGCTTTCCTTGATTATTTATTTAGTAAGTTATTGTCCTTTATACTTGTGTTATTGTGTGTAAATGTGTGTATTTATGTATTATAAGTATTATAAGTATATGCATTTACATTTATTCAAATGTTTTTCTCTATTTCTCGATCCTTGTTTTTTGATTGCTTTTCTCTACCACTCAAAGGTTGTCTGGCCTCTGCCCCTTCAGGGATAAGTCCGCCTTTGTAATTATCATTTTTTTCTGTAACCTTTTTGTTTTCTTTTTTGTACAATAAAGAGTATAAACAAATAAACAAATTCCTGTGAGATGCAAACGTAGTTCTTTGCGACAACTCATAATCGTTTAACGCCGACTTAATTCTACTTAAGTCAACGAACTTAATATCACACACAAAGCAATTAAAAATTAATTATCGCAGGATTACGCTCTCCTAATTGGGTAACTTGACGCTGGTTTCCTTGCGCAAGATCTGAAATCCTTAATTTTGTTTAAAATCAACTTTTGAGCTGTTTGAATGAAAATCTTTCACCGTTTTAACTAATAAAATAAATACGTAAATTTGCGAGTGTGTGTGTCTGTGTGTTCGTTACTCTTTTACGTTAATATAGCTGGAAGGGTTTGGTTGAAATTTTGGTACGTAGATAGCTAGATTTAGAAAACAAGAAATTTTTATTCCGATAATTCCATAGCAATGGGATGTGTTTGTTACAGCCTCACGCGAAATATTTATGGACGGATTTGCACGGGTATGTAGATAGCTAGAAATCTAAAAGAAGACATAAGCGTCTTTTCATCCTGATATTTCTACGAGACCCGTGTAAATTCCCGAAACTTCAATCGCTAAGTCTAAAAACATGAGTTTTTGGACAAGTGTTCTTCACACAACTTAAAAGGAACATGATGTTTTTTTTTTAAATCCCGAGGGAATTCAGTAAATTCCTTCAGCTTAATTTCAAAGACCTAAATCATTAAGGCGAGTGAATCTGCGCGTAGAGGCTAATTTCGTAATAAAGTTGATTTAATTAATGCGCGACTACCGGCGCGGCTCACGCACGAACATTTAGTTGCGGCAACTTTAATATTAACTTAACATTATGACTAGCCAGTTAACGATCAATTAGTGGTTCGCAAAATGTCCTTTGTATGCTACACGCGACAAGTTGCGGCTGAGTCGGTACCATTTCGTGGCTGTGCCGTGACAAATCTCTTCGCACATAAATTCCGAAAAACTCAGAAGTAAGAGCCCGGATTTGAACCTACGACCCTCTGCATGAGAGGCCATAGATCAAATCACTAGGCCACCACGGCTGTCAAATATTCTGAATTAATTTTAATAACACCTTGTAGATATAACACAAAAATGCAAACAGCTAATCATGCCACTTGGTTGGTAGGTAAAAATACTATGGGTACTTTACCACTGAAGTTATTTTGAGACATTCGTTTTATGTTATATTTCAAAATGCATACGCTGTTTTATGAGCAAAATTAAATCATAATATGATTTACACAAACCTGCTTTCTTAAAGGGTTAATATAAATGCTAATAGCGCATGCTCGTCTCTACGTCCCCAATAGGGTGAGTGGGAACCTCGAACGTACATCAAGTTAAGTTGAAATGAGATAAGATGTAGAAATTTAGTCCAAGCTATTACAGAATGATTAAAATTCCCACGGCATCAAATAAGGAAGATACGCAGAAGAAACGAAAACATTCCGGCTCAATTATGTTCTCACACAGAAGCTGAGGTCTAAATGAAAACAATTTCCTTTATTCTGATTGTCCTGATGCGTAACAATGCACGTTCGAATATCTCAGTAATTGTGATGTTACAAAAGTTCTTATACTCGCGATATGCAAGAGAACCTAAACATTTATGTGTTGAGAATATTGACGGTTAGCTATGGAAGTGAAAATGTGCAATGAAATTGACGGTTAGCTGTTGAAGTGAAAATGTTAAATGAAATTGGGCCATGCAATCAACAGAACGAGCCCATTGTCACAATCTCGGATGAAATTAAAGCTACTTGTAGCGGATGTCTCTACCATAAAATATACATTTATTTCCTTTATTACGCCTCTCCATTGTCGATACTCAATCAGCGCGCTCAATAGAACTTCTATATCTCTTCCCAAAATGAAATTGCCGACACCAAACTGTCAGTGTCACCATTTACGTGGAAAATAGAGAAAATACCGAAAAACACGCGTCATTGCAAGCGTGGGTTGATAGTAATAGCTTGTTAGATTTTGTGTTTGGATACAAATTAATAGAGCCGAAATCCAACTACGATAAATGCTTGTATTATTGATGAACATCTTGACGTCCTTTCCTGAATACCTACTTTTTAACATATCAACTTACTGGTAATAGTCCAAGTAGTAATCAGCTACAAATAATATAACTTTAACGGTTGGTCGAAAATTCATAAAATGTACTAAAACAGTATTAAAAACAAATTCATAAAATATATAGCTACGTATGCCACATAAATATGTTTGATCCTAACAGGTCTTTCAACAGAAACAATAAATATATATCTATAAAAATGTCGTTCTCCTTATAATTTAACGACAAAAATATCTTAAAGCATAAGGCTCTAAAAATAAAATCGTTTCTGATAATATAAAGCCGGTTGTATTGCAATATGAAGGGTTTTAAAAGACGAGCCGTTGGCCAAAGCTTCGCTAGCCTGATATGAAGAGATTGCCGCCTTTCAACTCTCCGCCTTATTGGCGTAGGAGGGAAAATCATTCATGGCATTGATACATTTTTTAATGCAGTTATAACGTGTCGCAATCAGTGCTGCCTCAGTAGGCACCAGTGTGCCAGTTTACCTTTTTGTTAAATACAGTGATGTAAAATGAACTGATAATAGATAACCTTTGCGACAAAAAAAAAACATTTTCAGCACCCACTTTTTTGATGGTATAATTGAATATTACATTGTCATCGGTCTATTCTATACATACACCAAATTACAAGGCACTACTTTGACCATTAAAAGTAGGTTAAAGTCAATATACAACATTTGATTACATTGTTTGTTGGTTACTTTTTAACAAAGATATATATATATTATATCTCATAAAGATCAGATAGATATATGGTTACCTATCATATTCTCGAAAAGCTCATTTCCGAATATTAAAATTCCGAAAACGAAACTCCTTTCTTTTATTTTCCAAATTATTGTTTGTCCGAGATTTTATTTACCATATTTTCTTTTGCCAAATGTTTTAAAATCCATTTTTTTATTTTCCAAATGTTTCAAATCCAACTGCATGAAATTCCGTAGGATCATTTGCCAAATATATATTTATTCCGCAAAATTATTATTCCGCAAAGGTCAGGGGTATAAATGACGACCATACAATCGTTTAACCGTTTATTTCATAACTAGCTTTTGCCCGCGGCTTCGCTCGCATGTACTATGAGTATTACAAAGAACCAAGATATCAAGCAAGCAAGCATACAGGCAAGCAAGCAAGCAGGTCCACAATTGACCGAGAAATCGGTGAACATACCTACATAAAAAAAAAGTGGAATGCATAACCTCCTCCTTTTTTAGAAGTCGGTTAAAGAGCCCTTTGCGGCCTACTTACAGTATAAACTTATGAATTTTGAAATTTTAGCTTTCTACAACCAGTAAAACGCAAAATCCCGTTTTTTCCCGTTCCCGTAAGAATTTCGGGAAATGTTTTCTTAATGCTCCCCTACACTCCCCAAGGAACCCACTTGCCAAATTTCAGCTTTCTATGACCAGTAAAACGAAAAATCCCGTTTTTTCCGTTCCCGTGGGAATTTTGGAAAGTCCTCTTTCAATGCTCCTTTACACTCTCCAAGCAACCTACATGCCGAATTTCAGCTTTCTATGACCAGTAAAACGAAAAATCCCGTTTTTCCCGTTCCCGTGGGAATTTTGGAAAGTCCTCTCTCAATGCTCCGCTACACTCCCCAAACAACCTACATGCCGAATTTCAGCTTTCTACGACCAGTAAAACGAAAAATCCCGTTTTTCCCGTTCCTGTGAGAATTTGGGAAAGTCCTCTCTCAATGCTCCTCTACACTCCCCAAGCAACCTACATGCCGAATTTCAGCTTTCTACGACCAGTAAAACGAAAAATCCTGTTTTTTCCCGTTTCCGTGGGAATTTTGGAAAGTCCTCTTTCAATCCAGCTCTACACTCCCCAAGCAACCTACATGCCGAATTTCAGCTTTCTACGACCAGTAAAACGAAAAATCCCGTTATTTCCTTATCCCGTGGGAATTTCCGAAAATCCTTAAAACAGTTTTTTACTATTATAATTACCTACTTCTATGCCAAATTTGAAGAGCCTAGTAATTATAGTTCATAGGATCCCGTTGAACTGAATATGTAAATCCCGTTTTTTCCTTATCCCGTGGGAATTGTAAAAAATCCTTAAATTAATGTTTTAACTAATGTAATACCTACTTGTATATCAAATTTGAAGAGTCTAGTTATTATAGTTACTGAGATAGGGTCACTCGGAATCGAATAAATAAATCCCGTTTTTTCCCGTTCCCGAGGGAATTCCCAAAAATCCTTCCTTAGTGGATGCCTACATTGTATAAGGTATCTATGTGCAAAATTTCAAGTCTCTAGGTCCAGTGGTTTGGGCTGTGCGTTGATGTATCAACAGTCATTTAGTTTATTTAGACATTTCAACCCCATCGCACCCCATCGCACCCCATCCAGGGAGATGGTATTTTACGTCTGCCACGTCAGATTTTAAAACCGTTGTTGTTTTCATAACCAGCAACCCGATAAACCATAGAAACAACACCCATGTTGATTTTCAGACTTTGTTACCCCTTTCCCCCCTTTTAGGGGTTGAATTCTCAAAAAACCTGAAACACGTGGTTACTCATTTAGTATTAGGAGTACTTCTGTGAAGTTTCGAATAAAATAGTCGAACTAATCTTGTTTCCCCATACAAACTTTGGACCCCCGTTTCACCCCCTTAGGGTGTGAATTTTGAAAAATCCTTTCTTAGTGCACCCCTAGACCTTATAAGGAACCTACGTGCCAAATTTTGAATCTCTAGGCCCAGTGGTTTGGGCTGTGCGTTGATATGTCAGTCAGTCAGTCAGTCAGTCAGTCAGTTTCTTCTTTTATATATTAAGATTAATGACACATACATTTTTACATAAATTATTGTACTGCCAAACTGCGTAGCAGTTTGTTGGCAGTTCGAATGCTCTTGATACACCTTGTGTCTTACATCTAAATAGTTTTATTCATGCATTATTATTTTCTAGATATACCAAAATACTAAGCATGCAATTTGACATTTTATTTCAATGAGGACTAAAAACAATTATGTGTGGAGCGTAATATTCATTTGTTGTTTAATGTTGCCCAAATATTTTATTGAGTTTGCTATGTGGGTAGGGGGTTTTGTAGGTGGTTATAAAAAAAATAACTAACACCAAAGGCTAATGCGGCAGCTTCGCTCCGCTACGCTCCCGCATTAGCCTTTGAACCTAATCTATCCGAGTCGCTTCCGCTCCGAACCATCTTGCTCGCTCGCTTCGCTCGCTCGCTAAAAATTAAGCAATGTTGTCTTACTCTGATGTTAGGTTAGGTAGATAATAAAAACATACTTTCGGCTTTTCGTTACATTTAGATTTTGAAAATATGGCAACTGATTAGGTTGGCAAATAAAAAATGGATTAATGTAATTCGGGATTTTGAATTTGTTGGTAAATAAAACTGTGATTAAATGAATCCGTGGCATTGTGAAGTTGTGGAAAAACAAAACATTTGGATTTTAAAAAGTCGGTGAACCGTTTTCGTATAAATGAAATTCGAGTAAAGGAGTTTCTAAACATCGATAGGTTACCCAGATATATCAAGTGTATGTATGTAAATATAGAATAAAAGTAATTATTCTTAAAAAAATGGTATAAATATCTTTTGGTCACATAGCATGAAGACGTTTTAATTTTTCGGAGTCGATCGGCTTTTAGGCTCAGGCTTGGACTGATGAACAATTATAAATGGGCAGGAGGTCGTCCTTTTTCCCTGTGTCAGTAATCCCTGCCAATCACGACGTTGTTAGTTATTTAAAATAAAAAATCTTTCTGAGCCATCAAAGCTTTACCTGAAAACATATTCTACGGCACGTTTCGCATAAGCCTTAAAAGGTGGTAGGACCTATTCAAATGAGATGAAAATTTACATTTTACCGTAAATTTAAAATTTCATAGATCTTTCAAAATACTAATAATTCTCCTTGGAACAACCCATAAGAAAAACAATGCTCCTGTAGTTTTCAACTGGAAATATGAATCAAATGAAAAAATTACTGCGATAAAAAAAAAAACAAAAAAAAACAAATCATAAAATAGTAGAACTAAAATTTAGGACAAAGTAAAACGATACCTAAACCGATCTATTTTGTTTAAATGCCAATGCCAGTATTATTAAATATTCAATGAATTCATTACGTTCAAAGTTATTTGCCGATTGAGATTTCCTATTCAGATATCAATGGCTTCCCAATTTAAGTAAACAAGGCTAAGAAGACTATATCGAAACCGTCACCTTTTGAGGCTGCTTAATAATTTCTCAACTAATTTTGTTCATAACAAGTCAATAATGAAAACGTTTAATAATTTTGAAACTTCCTAAAATTGTTATCAAAACATTAAACCATTTGAGTAATATCATATTGCCTGTCGAGACGCCGAACAATATAAATAAAAGTAACAAGATATTTCTGTGAAAGACTGTGTCTTGAACCAAAGTTTTCTAATCTGTTCCGCAAATATTTTTGGTGGGAGCTCCGGTACGCTAGCTGCTAACTTAGTGTATTTTTCGCTGAAACTTGAACTATCCCGGTCTTTGTGGGCCAATTTGTAAGACGTTTTATGACTCTCGGTGAAGCACGTTCCGTTCTGAAAGATACCGTTCCGATATCGTATCGAAAAACGATTTTTTTATACTCTAGGCATGAAATTATTAATTAACCACACAATTTTTAAAATATCAAGATGACGGAGGCAATACAGCAAATCAAAGAAGTTCTATTACTGCAAAGATTTTATATGTAGAGTTATTCAATGTAAAGCTGAGAGTTTGACGCAATCTGCAATAACATACTTGCTTACTTACGAAAATTACAAGTTACTTAAATCCAATTAAATTAACTTAAACTATGACAACTTGGAGGCATCTTAATAAATCTAGCCATCTCGAAATTAAAAGAATGAGATATTAAAAATAGTAAGAACAGTTCATAGCTAAAAATCATTTCAAACAAATATTACTTGGCTGCACTGTTATCAGAGCTTAATACACATACCAAATGCAAAGCCGATCTGACCTCTGAAAATCGATCAAAACTCACTTGCAAGATTTGACGAAAACAAATAAACGATGTAAGTAAAGCTAAATAAACGTAATTTCAACCAAGTCCATCAATTACAGTTGAAATTATGAAAATTGCATTTTCTAAGACCACTAGGTACATTCTGCTTTCATAAAGGTAAGTGGTACTTCATTTAATATCGCTAAAGACTTTTTGACGGTACTCAAGTCTTGATTTATTATCTCGCCCCTCTAATCCATAAATTATTATTATATGCCGTTAAAAATTCAATATGTATGTAGAATTATACAGGTACTTGAATAATAACATAAATAAGAGACGATTGGTGTGATTGGTGTGATTGTCCGGTGATATTTATTTATTTATTTATTTATTTATTTATTTATTTATTGGGTAGTTCTGTGTCGTATGGCACTAGCGAGCTGTGATATCACTTATTTTCCCAGCTCAATGGACTTATTAATTACTCTTTAAAAAAATACAAAATATATGAAATTTTGTCTGATTTTCATTGTTAAAAGGGTTCTTTTATTAGAAATGTGTCTTAGAATTTTGTTTACTACTCCACTCGTAACGAGTATTTACAGAAAAGAGCTGTTTTCCAAAATATTACACTGTCTCTCACAATAACGTTGTACACACTCCGGACTAACAACTTTTCTATTGACCCTTTTCACTGGAGCACGTTAAAAGTACCCACCGAACTGACTTTGATGAGGATTCGGTGCTGAAATATTTTTATAAAACAATACTGAGCTTTACACGGCTAAGCTGAGGTTAAACGACATACCACTGATAATAAACAGAGTTTATTATTCAACAATAGTACATTACTGCAGCGGCCGCGAAATAGGGGATTGCCGGCCGAGTAGTAATAGATGGCCGAGTGTTAACGAGGCCATCTAGAGATACGAGGCCGGCAATCCCTGTTCGTGGCCAAGGCTTGTATAGTGCTTTTCTCAAATAAATCCAAGGAAATGACACGAATGTTCAACTTATATATTCATATTTAATTCAAATTGTTTTTTTTTTGATTCCCGCCAAAATATTTTTTTTCCAGCCAATTTATTTGTAAGCTGTTCCAGTTAATGTTTTTGACGCAAAATCTTGAGATGATTTATATTTATTAAAAAATTACGACCTTATTAATTATATTAATAAATTGTTAACAATAAACGCCAATCCTTATTTATTTTTTTAAATCTAGCCAAGTAAGATATTAAAAAGTAAATTCACAAACTAAATTTTTCTTAATTGGCAGTATGTCATTGATAGTCAATAAAAGAAAATACGACCCACTAAAACAAAAGACAATCTCTTTGCTGGCCTTGGCCAGCAATGTTTGTATGAAATTCCATTATTGTCGTCTAATTTGAAATTAGAACGAATCTTCCTCAACTGCTATACAATGGCATACTTCGTGTTCTATTGTCACGACTATAAGGACCACATTTCCTTGGATGTTTGAGAAAAAATCTTTAGCTGCAGAACCTGCGAGTCTCTGCTACAGCATGAGAGTAGCTTCAATAACGCTTCAATCGCTTTCAGTATCCTGTGACCTGTCGCATACTATACAAGCTGATTATTTTCAAAATTTCAATACGTCATTGAGTATAAAATATTTTTAATTTTCTTTTTGATAAGAAAGAACAAAGAAAAACAACATATTTGAAGTCGATTACTTTGCGATAAATCAATATTAAGTAAGCATGGGGTCTACGTAAAATTAAAAATATGGCGAGGAGTAAGAGTTTGGGGCTCTCTGCACTAGGCTTACCACTAGGCCACCACGACCTCGGAACAGATCATTTAGACATATATGTCTTTTCGTAAGATCAACGGTGTTGTCGCTTGTTAATGAAATTCATTTAGGTGCCCTTGTCTTATCTTATTTTTTCAACTATCTTTTATGACGAATGACTTAACGTTTTGTTACCATAAGGCTGCGCATATGCCGGAGATATGCGAGGAATCGGAACGGTGTGCTAGGGAAACGCTGAGCCAGGTTAGGAAAGTAAAGTAATCCTATTAGTGGATTTTCCTTCGCAGTATTTAAATCTCTGAATTAAGACGATTCAAACCAACAAATTAAATATACTTCGCCGCAGGGTATTACAAACCTGTCGATAGGTAGGTACTTCGACGCTGGGGTGCTAATGACACAAGTTGAATTAGTCGGCATATCGGATTTAGATACCAAATTCTCCTTGAAGAGTTGAGGACTTTTGGGGACTATCTCGTATGCAGTTTTCTAAATTCTCGCCCGATGAATCCTTTTGTGACTTAGGTACCCAGTAGGAAAAATGGGAAAACTAAGTCTCAAGTGAGAACATAACACTCTGACGACGGGTGAGGGTGGGTCGTAAGGGTATAACTGCGTGCTACCCTACGAACAATAATTATCTAGAAGAGTAATCGCCTACAAATTACCGCTTCGACTTTGGTTCCATTTACGCAAACAAACCTATTCCAAATCCTTCTCCGTGCACGCTGTTAGTCTGTGGAATCGGTTGCCGAGTGACATCAGGCGGTCGCAGTCGATAGCCATCTTCCGGAATCGCTTAGGGGCGTACTGGCTTGACAGTTCCTCTTAAATTGAGACTACCTCTGTTGTGTTCTTTGTTTAGTGTATATGCGTATATTAATGTAAGTATTTGTAGTTTTTATGTAGTCTATTTATGTTGATATGATATGTATTAGGCTATTGTATTCATTATATAATATATGTGTGTACTTGTGTGTATTCTTTGTAAGTATGGGTATTGTTTATGTTTTGTTAGTTTGGGTTTATTTTTGATTTCGGCTCTTTTTTTTTTACTCAGCATTGTATGCCTACTCTTGTCTCTAATGTCCTGTCAATCGTTCTAAGGTTAACTGGAAGAGATCCCTTTAAGGGATAAGTTCGCCTTTGTACATCTGTTGTGTTAACTAGTTATTTTCATGTTTTATGTACATACATACATACAAACTAACAGCAAGTGTTCAAGTGTTTGTTGTTCCACAATATGATCTGAAAGGGATTAATAATGACGTCATAAGTAAGCAGTATATCCATACACCGCACACAATACAATAAAGGGGGTTTCACATTGTCATCCGCCATCCACGGCGGTCAACATCGAGATTATGTGAAACTGAATTCCTTTGTGCATGATAAACGAGCTAATTATTTTACGGAATTTGACATTCTAATGTTATCCTTACTAATTTTGTACTGAACTGAACCGATTTAGACGAATTTTTAATATGATATACCTAGACATAGGGGTCATTCTAATTTTTTTTCCAGAAAAAATTGCAAAGTTCCCGCAGTACACCGATAAACTAATTCTTCATAGACGAAGTCGCGGGGAACAGCTAGTAATCTTATATTTAACTAGTACTTTAGTAAGAATAATAATTAAAAATAAATTACAATTGTAATAAAATACAGGAGAAAAGTAATTAATAACTAAACTAAAACGAGAAAAATCGTACAGAAGCCACTTCCGTCCCCCGTGGTGTCCGTTATTTGTTTTGATAGTTCTAGTGAATTTACGGAATTCACCAGTACTTTGAAATTATTAATTTAGTCCAATATACTGGAGTAGTCGTACCATTCTAATAAATTATTGACTGTTCTATTTTCACTTTGTACAATGTATAAAACTAGGAATATAATGTTTCGATAGTGTCGTAATATCTCGTTTCACTGCAAATAAAAGTAAGATCTGGCGTGTGAATTGTTTTCTGTGATATATGATATTCTGTGATTCACTTTTCGTGTTCAGGAAAATAGTAAATATATTACGTATCTCAAATATACGAATATTCGTGGTTTTGTTGACATTGCACCTCACCCGGATATTAAAGATGCTCGTAGTAGTTTAATGCGGAAAAAACACCTGAAACACCAAACGGAATGTCTTGTCATTCCAGTTGTCTTACGCTTCATACTAGAATACAACTGCGCACTGCTGCTTAGCAGCAGAATTAGCGAGGAAGACAACATCAGTACAAGGGTAACCTATCTCAAACACTAAAACTCATTGCCCGAATTTAATTTGTCCGAAAACCATTCGAATTGTTATCGTTTGTCCGATGACAGGTTTCGTGATTTTTTCTTTTTACCATTTCACGTTTAGTAAAAGTATCGTTTGTCCGAAAAACGTTCACCGTCTCATTCACTTGCCCTATGAATTGATATGTATTTTGTTTCTTAGCCAATTTTTCATTTACCTAATGGTACTTTTGACACTACCTACGTTTAGACAAATTTTTAGTTCACTTTTTAACGATATCCCAAGTTATTTTTCGACAGAGATACTTTTACTTCTACTCTCTCGTCTACTCGCTGATCTAAATTTTTGGTCAGGATGTAGTAAAGGTGGGCAAGCATCTTGGCAAGAATAAAGTACATAATTTTGTTTGGAATAACGTTTAACATATTGCTCAATTGTCATAACAACATTTGCAGTAACAATTTATAATCATAACGATAAGCACTCGGCGAGCGAGCGAAGCGAGCGAGCAAGGCGGTACGGGGCGGAAGCGACTCGGATAGGTTAGGTACAAAGGCTAATGCGGGAGCGTAGCGGAGCGAACCTCCCGTATTAGCCTTTGGTGTTAGTTATTTTTTTTATGACCACCCAGAAAATATTTACAGTTAATTACAACTTTATTATCCTACTGTGCTACTGTTAGTTTATTAATACGCGATACTAACAATATTTATGTGGCGGGTAGGGTTGTGAAAAGTCCAAAGAACAAAGTGGGTAATTTCCTGCAGACTAGTTTGCCAGATATAAAAATAACGCCGGTAATACACGTGCGATGTGTAAATTAAATAGATAGTGTGTGTGTACTATGACAGAAATAAAAGAGTCCATTTGAGAAAAGCCGAAAAGTTTAAAAAACGAATAGTTACATAGGACAAATAATATCAAAGTCAATCAAGAAATGTCGAATGATTAAAAAATCGAGATGTTACATCGGATAACCGATATTACGGACGAATGCGATTTAGGAAAAAATATAATTTGACGAAAGATTAAAAAAACAAAACAATAAATGCCTAATCGTAATAATTCGAAATGAATTTTCGGACAAACGAAAAAAGATTAAAACAAAATTTGTCGAATAGTTTTTGCCGAAATGAAAATCGGACTATCGTTTTTAGTGTTTCAGATAGGTAACCCAGTACAAGGCCCGTAATTTTGGTGTGGATTACACCACTTTCAGCGCAGGTTTTATCATAGTTTCCGAAACGTACCTTCCGGGGTTACAATTAAATAACCTAGCAAAAAAACACGAAATACCGCAAAGTCGTTTTAGTTTTACCCTGACCCTGGTAACTTTTGCCATTTCAATTAATTCATTCCATATTGTAGCCCATGCACGTTTTTACTTTTTTAGGGTTCCGTACCCAAAAGGGTAAAAACGGGACCCAATTACTGAGACTTCGCTGTCCGTCCGTCCGTCCGTCTGTCACCAGGCTGTACCTCATGAACCGTGATAGCTAGAAAATTGAAACTTTCACAGATGATGTATTTCGGTTGCCACTATAACAACAAATACTAAAAAGCGGAATAAAATAAATATTTAAGGGGGCTCCCATACAACAAACGTGTATTTTTTCTCGTTTTTGCCCGATACTGATAACGGCAACAGGTAGACGCTTGAAATATGCACAGAATATTTAGTTATATATTCACTTTAAAGAATAAATAATTTAATTAAAATAAATCAAATATTTAAGGGGGGCTCCCATACAACAAAACGTGATTTTTTTGCTGTTTTTATAAATAATGGTTCGGAACCCTTCGTGCGCGAGTCCAACTCGCGCTTGGCCGGTTTTTTATTACTTTTTTATATGCGGTCTTCATATGAGCCAAAATTAGCCTAAGTACATTAAGTCAAAGTACCCGGTGATTATAAACCCAAAAAATATGGACAAATTTGTCCCTCAACTTTTTGTGTGCTTTTTGTGGTCAATTTACTGGACACTACCGACCCAAAAAGTTGAGGAACAAATGGTGTCCATCGGATGCTCCACGAGTTAAATGCCACGCATGAAAATTATTCTCTATCGGAAGTAAAATCTGACTGAATGTCGTTAATCTTCGTACTCTAACTCTTCGATTAAATACCACGTCGATGAATAAATATGGGAAACGTTATGATTTATTACAAACCTATTCTATAAGGTCACCCACAAACACTGCAACATTTTCCGACGGTTAATTGCCTTCAGAATTGTGATTTATTGTCTTTACGATTTAAACTACGTATAGTGCTTTACCATTTTTTGTGACAGTTCCTCCATCAGAATAAAACCAATAAGGCCGATTGTCACATTGACTTGTAAGTGAAAATAGCCTTTGACGTCTTAAGTCATACAACTGACATTGAACCTTAGGGTGGTAAAGGAGTTTCTTGGTCGACTATACCTACGTTATTTATTCAGTAGACGCATGTAGTTGTCAGCTCTGAAACATTAATGAACCAATAAAATAGATATGTGCACGTTTGTGGATAGTTTAATCGGGAAATCAGTCGATTAGCTGTTGCCCGCGACTCCGTCTTCGAAAAATTGGGATCCTATCGATGTTTAAAAAATTTTTGTTTCCGAAGGTTTAGAATCTCCGAAAACTTCATTTGTCCGAAAGCAATCTTTTCTGAAACTGTAAATATTTCAGGATTTATTTCAGAACCATCGTGTAGAACCCTTTAGGTTTTTTTTTTTTTTAATGAGTCGTCAGAGGGGCCAAAGACGCGAAGTCTTTGCTATTTTTACTTTAGGGTAGGAAGAGTGACTTGTGCTCGGGAAAAATCCCTTCGGACGAACTGGGAATGGAGTGCCCAGACAGTGTCCGACTTGCACGGACTAAAAAACCCGGTCACAAGTCCCCTTCTCTATTGATTATTAATACAAAAAACGTGTGCTTTATATTTTGAGGAGGGGAGGGGAAGGGAGGGGACTTAATCTACCCACAGTGTCCTGCCTCAGCCATTTGCTGGAAGGCCGGGAGAGGAGCATGCATTCTCCCGCTGGGCACTGGGGGGTGCTTAGGTCGGTCTTTTATGTTTTTACCCGTTGGTTTATTCCTTGACCGACCCTCGCCCGTTTCAGTACAAATACTTAGAGCTATTGGTTGGGTTGGTGGGATTTCCTGTCATATGCATTTATCTATAACTACGGGCTTCCTTTCTTTTGCCCTGCGATGGAAGGGTGGGTCGGAGATCTTTTGGGCCCATTGTGTGGCTTTGGATGCCATCTTTTGGGTGGGGCTACCCTTTATGCCTGATGGTTTTTTGGCATGCTGTGTGTTTTTTTGCGCTTGTCTCCTAGCGCTACCCTCTTTTCGTTACCGCTTCCATCGATAGTTTTCCTGCTATAATAATTCGGAGGGATGAGGAGTGTCCCCCGGACGGCTGGACGCCCCAGTGTCTCACAAGGGTCATGTGGAGCCCAGCGGATCCATACCCCAGCCAATGCTGAAGGGCCAGAGAAGAAACTTTTAGTCTCGATTCTCTGTTTAGGCTTCCGCCGTTGCTCCCACGAGTTCCCCACCGAAACTACCGGATGCGTCCTCCGTCCGGAGCTCACCTGTCGTATGGGCGGGAGATGCATATGACAGGAATTCTTAGATCTAATTATACACTAACCACTATTATACAGAACCCTTTAGGTTAGGTTAGGGTTGTTTTATAAAAATCCGGAAATATTTACAGTTTCAGAAAAAAATTCATTCGGATAAATGAAGCATTCGGGATTTTAAATATTCGGAAAAAAATAATTCTAAATTTTGATAGGTAACCGTAATACTTTACCGCTATCCCACGGGAACTATGCAATGTACGGGATAAAAAGTATGTTCTTCCGGGTTGTAAACTATCTGTGTGCCACCTTAGAATCCGTCAAACCGTTTTAGCGTGAAAGAGTTACAAACATCCACACATCCATGTATGAAAACTTTCGCGATTATAATGTTATTTTAGACACGTAATTCTTTATTGTTAGTAAATGACCAAGTTCCAATACAAACTAGTATTTTTATAAAAAAAATGTATTTTACAATCTTACAACTGAGTTTTGTACCCCTGACTCTGAAATTATGGAAGCTCCATACCAGCCTTCACACCCCCTTGTAACACCCTAAGAAGGTGAATTATCAAAAAATCGTTCTTATTCAATGTCTACATTATTAATTGAATCTATGCAAAATTTCGACTTTCTAGGAGCAAGGGTTTTTAGCATAGGCATAGCGATAGGTCAGTCAAAGTCAGGAGTTTTTTAATACAGGTAAAAGATAGCATAAAAATATTTAAGAACTTTAAACTCAATGTCATAAGAATAAGAGAATATAAGTTTATGTTGTTTAGTATGGTTTAGAATGTAACGTAGGCCAATATAAGGAAATGGTTTATATTTTTATACACCGCATTAAGCTCTTTCATCAGATAAAAGGGCATAAAGATTCTGTGTATCCCTTATTTGTGTAGGTATAAAGAAAAAAGCAAGCAGCGATCTGTATTTTTTTTATTATTTCGACAATTCATAAGGACTCGTAAGAGATTAGAGAAGTAACATAGGTACCTATACTTTCCATTAAGATATTATTTCTTTACCAACAGGTACCACGAACAACAAATCAGTGTGTTCATTCAAGCACAGCTCGCATCTTATCACAGTCGATTAGTATGAAACGTAGCTTAACTAAGTTAATACTTACGTAGCAAAATAACAACGATATAAAATACAAGAAAAGTATTTAAAGTACTAAGTAATAAGAAAGATCCTTTTTAAACAAGTTAAAGAACGAAATAAAAAGAAAATAAATAAATAAACATATTGCAATCATTCCAAGGGTTTCCCTGCTTGGAACCTGGAAGTGCTAGTGCACAGTCAAGGTGATAATTATAATGTACATTACCAAGACGTCAAAATTATATATACACCTCTATGCCACTAATCATAAGGTTATGTATGTTATATTTATACTCGACTGTAAATCTACTGAATTTAAGTTGTGAATCGATATCAAAGGTGTCATTGTCTGACGCACTCGAAATCACGATTGTTTTCGTCATTTCTTTCTGTGACACGGTATAGGATGAGGGTAGAGAGAGAAAGATGGCGAACGCGATAGCAACCGTCCGCGCGTTAAAAAATACGCCACAGCTCCAATAAAGCTTCATAATCATAAGCCTAACATTAAGTGTTACAATAAAATACGATACGATACGATACTATACGATACGATACAATACAATACAATACAATACCATACAATACAATAAATACAATACAATACAATACAATACAATACAATACAATACAATACAATACAATACAATACAATACAATACAATACTATACTATACTATACTAAACATCAAGTGGACGGATCGGGTGAGGAACACCGATGTGCTTCGCCGGGCGAACGTCTTAGGTGTGGGAAGTTACTTGATGCGGCGTCAACTTCGGTGGAGTGGACATGTCTCGCGGATGTCTGAAGTGTGAATTGCAAAGCGCATCTTCTTTTCTGAACTCCAGAATGGCAAGCGAAAACAAGGCGGCCAGTTCCTGCGATACAAGGACGTTCAGAAAAGACACATGAAAAGGTGCAATATTGATCCCTCTCACTGGGAAGATCAGGCAAGCCGTCGCCCCGAATGGAGGCGGGTTGTAAATGAGAAGGTGACTGAATACGAGATGCGGAGGCGGTCCGATCTGGACATGAAGCGTGACGCCCTGAAGGCTAAACCACCCGCAGCCATCCTCTATCATTACGTTGATGGTGTCCTTACGTGCTGCCACTGTTCGCGTACGTTTAGGAATAAAATTGGCTACTGTAGCCATTTAAGGGCACATGAAAGGGCAAACAACCGCAGCCCTCGTCCAACAGTTTAGCAGTCGCTGTAGCCGAAATCGGTTAGGAGAGATATATACTATACTATACTATACTGTACAATAATAACAATAATACAATACAATAATAATAATAATAATGTTTCATCGCAGGGCGGCTTGTGGCGAGCTGTTGGTGCGTAGCGACACCACGAACCCGAGACCTCCAGGGTACACATACGAGGGGCGTTCAATATAAAGTGAGAATGAGATGCAAATCCTTTTAATATTACGAAATTAAATACTGGCCGGTAAAGCTAATCTATCTAGCTGATTGCTATGAAAAAAAAAACTAACTGTCTTTTGTTTAAAAAAATATACGGTAATTTCTTTGCAATGCTATTGAGTACGTTAGCGAAAATGGAGAAAATTGAACTGCGCGCCGTTGTCAAATACTTGTATTTGAAAATTTTTTCTACGGACCAAGTCAATTTGGATTTGCGGGACACTTTAGGGTCTAATGCTCCTCCGTATTCGACAGTCGCACGTAGGTGCGCCGAATTTAGACGTGGAAGAACATCGACAATGGACGACCCCCGCTCCGGATGCCCTACTACAGCAGTAACTGAAGAAATTGTGAAAAAAGTCGAAAACTCAGTTTTGGCGGATCGTCGTGTCACAGTTCGTTTTATTGCTGAAAATGTAAAGATTTCAACGGGGAGCGTGCATAATATTTTACATGAACGCTTGGGTATGAAAAAGGTATCTGCGCGTTGGGTACCAAGAATGCTTACTGACACGCAAAAACAAACTAGACTAGAGATTTGTCAAGAAGCTTTGAACCTGATGCAGCAAGACCGGGAACTTTTTTTGGCGCGATTTATAACAATGGACGAAACATGGCTCCATCATTACGACCCTGAAACGAAACTGCAGTCTATGACATGGAAAAGGCCATCATCTCCAACTCCGAAGAAATTCAAGGTGAGCCCATCTGCCGGTAAGGTCATGGGCTCTGTTGTTTGGGATGGTAAAGGGGTATTAATGACTGAGTATCTCGAGCATGGAGCCACTATTACGAGCACTTTATACGCCAAAAAAATAGCAACATTGCGCAATGAGATCCGCGAAAAACGGCGAGGTAAACGCTCGAAAATTGTGCTATTCCACCAGGACAATGCCCCGGCACACAAGTCCGCCGTTGCAATGGCTGCAATTCGTGATGCTGGGTTCGATATCCTTAAGCATCCTCCGTATTCACCAGATCTCGCTCCCAGTGATTTCTACCTATTTCCGAGATTGAAACAATACCTGAGAGGCCAGAAATTTGAAGACGACGACGCGGTAGTCGCTGCAGTACAAGATTTTTTAAGTACTCAAGATGAGACCTTTTTTAAAAATGGAATTTTAAGTTTAGAAAAAAGATATACTAAGTGTATTATGCTAAAAGTTGACTATGTCGAAAAATAAAATGACATTTAGTAAAAGTTGTTTATAACATACTCATTCTCACTTTTTATTGAACGCCCCTAGTACACACATGCGCTTATACACACACTCACACACAGCTACACACCCACCCCGCCTCTAGTTTGCCTTTGTTGGTCGCCTAGAGTGGAGCGCAAGAGCTGAATGCTCGAAGGATGGATGTGTTTGGCCGTAAGTGGCGAGTTGGCATTTTGAAGTTTAAAGTCCAGGGACACCTCTCCATCCTTAGCCGTTCACACCAATGTTGCCGCCTCGTTGCCCCGAGTGGGCAATAGTTTGAGGGGCCCATTTAGTGAACGGTGAGTCACCGCCTACCAAAAGTTCAGTTTATGAGATATTGAAATGGTAGGTGTCCGTTATCTCACTCCATAGCCCGGTAATCCTGTCCACAACATCCCAACCCCATAGCCAATTCCATGTCGATTCCTACCTGGCAATAGATTGGCAACTGTGGAGGACTGTCCGCTAGCACATCCTCATGGTGTATTAGGGGATAGACCTCCATAGTTGCGCCCATATCATTTATATTATATGGTACCAAAGGCCTCTTCATGTTGGCTTTGGCCCCATGAATGCCTTTCAAATGACCGGGTCCCCATGGGCCCGTGATCGGAAATCCGTACCAACATAATAATAGCGAAGAGTCTCGACCAACATCTCAAGAGACTCTCGCTAGATGGTTGGATCAAGGGTCAGATACAGAAGGCGGTACTCCTAGACACTGCGCGGATAGTCAGGAGGTTCCTCTCTCTGTCGCCCTAACCACCGATAGCTTAGGCCCCGCCTCGCTGCCGGTGGCACCCTAGGTTAGGTTTTTATAATGATTTTATGATTTGTATGTATAGTTTTATATTTTACTTTTTGTATAATTATTGTAAAAATCTAACCTAAGAAAAAAAATACAAAAATAAAAAAAAAATAAAGAGAATAATAATAATAATAATAATAAAGGCGTAGGGATGTGACGACCCCATCGCCCGCTGGTGTTGTGGTGTCTGTCACCAGCGCAGTCAGTCAAAAGGCGTAGGGATGTGACGACCTCATCGCCCGCTGGTGTTGGCGTGTCACCAGTGCAGTCAGTCATCGCAGGGCGGCTTGTGGCGAGCTGTTGGTGCGTAGCGACACCACGAACCCGAGACCTCCAGGGGTACACATACACACATGCACTTATACACACACTCACACACAGTTACACACCCACCCCGCCTCTAGTTTGCCTTTGTTGGCCGCCTAGAGTGGAGCGCAAGAGCTAAATGCTCGAAGGATGGATGTGTTTCCGTAAGTGGCGAGTTGGCATTTTGAAGTTTAAAGTCCAGGAACACCTCTCCATCCTTAGCCGTTCACACCAATGTTGCCGCCTCGTTGCCCCGAGTGGGCAATAGTTTGAGGGGCCCATTTAGTGAATGGCGAGTCACCGTCTACCAAAAGTTCAGTTTATGAGATATTGAAATGGTAGGTGTCCGTTATCTCACTCCATAGCCCGGTAATCCTGTCCACAACATCCCAACCAAATCCATGCCGCTTCCTACTTGGCAATAGTTTGGCAACTGTGGAGGACTGTCCGCTAGCACATCCTCATGGTGTATTAGGGGATAGACCTCTATAGTTGCGCCCATCTCATTTATATTATATGGTACCAAAGGCCTCTTCACTTAAAAATACCAATTCCACAGAGTGTATTGTCAATATAACCGAATTAAATTCTTTGAGATCTATTCAGGAGAAAGTGTATGATAATGATTTAGTGGTGACAAAGGCAGACAAAGGAAATTGTATTGTTTTATTGGATAGGTATCAATATAATCGGAAAGTTTTAGATATCGTTCAAGGGGACGGTTTTACAGTTTTACGTAAGGACCCTACAATTACATTTCACAAAGATCTAAAGAGACTAATAAAGGGTTCTTTGTTTGCCTTTGAAACCGAACAACAAAAGAATTTTGTAATTCCCATGAATCCGCAGGCGCCAATTCTATATGGATTACCTAAAATTCATAAAGATGATGTGCCGGTTCGTCCAGTTGTCTCATACGTGAGTGCTCCAGCATATAAATTGGCGAAGAAATTAAATAGTATTATTCGTGTGAAGGCTTCCTTTAAACCTTCTTATAGTTTAAAAAATGGTTTAGATTTGGTTAGTAAAATTAAGGACATCGGCATACCGCCGAATGCAACGTTGCTTTCTTTGGATGTAGACAGTTTATTTACTAACGTACCATATAGTGAGACACTAGAAATTCTAAAAGACCACTTAGAAAGGAAGCGGTTGCATCCGGGTGAAGTTTGTGAATTAATAGATTTGGTAACTTTATGCATGAAACAAAATTATTTCCGGTTCAATGGTCTTTATTACTTACAGAGTGATGGTTTAGCTATGGGTTCACCTCTGAGTCCTTTAATGGCAGATATATTTATGGATCATTTTGAGAATCAGTATATTGTGGGTAATTGTAATATTGTGTACTATTTTAGGTATGTTGATGATTTGATCCTATGCTGGAGAGGGAGTATGAGACAGCTTGACGTGTTTATTAATGGTTTGAATAACAAGCACGTAAAGATAAGGTTCAAAAAAGAATTGGAGGAAAATTGTTCGTTGAACTTTTTGGATTTAACGATTTCAAAATTAAATGGTAAACATCAATTTAAAATATACCGTAAGCCCACGTACACAGATGCTGTTATACCAGCATCTTCTAATCATCCGTGGCAGCATAAACTGGCTGCTTTCCATTGTTATGTTAATAGATTGTTGACTGTGCCTCTTTCTAAGGAACATTTTGATTTAGAGTTGAGTACTATTTATCAGATAGCGATCTCAAATGGTTATACAAAATCAATGGTAGATAGTTTAGTTCAAAAGAAGCAGGCACGGTTAGTAAATAGCATGCTTTACGCTGCGTTACCTTCTCAGTCTACTAACAAATATAGATCTAGCATCTCTTACGTCGGGGGTTTGTCTGATAAGATTTATGGCATTTTAAAATCAAACAATATTAATGTTGCCTTTAAGACTAACAACTCTTTGTACTCTAGGCTATGTAACCACAAAGAACAGGTAGATAAGGGAACTAGATCGGGGGTATACAAGCTTACTTGTAATGACTGCAATGGGATATACGTAGGACAGACAGGCCGAAGTTTTAATACTAGATTTAAAGAGCATGTTTCGGCATATAGGAATGAGCATCCAGATAGATCGAATTTTGCAAAACATTTGTTGGAATCAAATCATTCATTGTTAGATTCAGATTCTTATGAAGTGTTACATTATTGCGGCAAGGGGTTGCGTCTGGATGCTCTGGAATGCATGGAAATAATTAGGTACAACACTATGGGGTCTATTATTAATGAACAGGTAAATTTAGTATCTTCTCCTTTACTGCGGCTTGGGTCGAATTTGAACAGTTAGTATTAATTAAATATGCCTTATAAATAAATAAACAAAAAATTCAAGGTAGTTTTAAATATGTCAATAGAAGTTAATTTTTGTGGGGTAGTTTGAGAATAAGAAAAATAAAGTGGGTACTTGAGAAGTTACAGTGACAAGTTAAAACATTTGTTTTGGTTTGTTAGTTTAACATTTGGTAGCATAGCATACGGTTGTGGTAACTCTGAAGATGAGCTCTGGTTGAGTTCGAAACGCGTCAGTGTAGCTTGGTGGTGGTGATGGTTGGGTTTATGTGATTTGTGTGTGTTCGTACAGTGTGGAGGTGGAGGAACTGCATGAACGCACATTTCTTGCATAAACGTAACTATTGTAAGGTCGCGGGTGAGCAAAGTAATTGTTTTAGTTCATTAAAATAAATTAACCTATTATAGATAGCGAAAATTTTATTCTGTTTATTTAGTTTAACCCTCGACAAAAGTTATTAATTTTTAACATGAACAATAACCCATTTGCCAAAATCCCGGGAAATCCCGAGTCACATTCATGTTAAGCATAACGTTTGATGTCGGTCATCCCAAATTGCATCCTAGATCCGATCACTGAATATAACTTACACAATGCTTGTGCCCGTGTCATGAATAAAAAAAAACCGACTTTATGTCGAGATTAAAATTCCTTTAGTATATTATAATAAAAGCACAACACACACACAACAATATTACAACAATACAATATTTAATAAGTATCTGTTTCCGTTTCTTCTTTTTGTATTTTTTTTGTCACGAATAAATGTTTTTTTTTCTTTTAATAATAATATGATTATTTATTCAGACTTTTCAATCCAGTTTTGTTAGTAATACATAATCACTTATTGTGTAATGTTAGTAGTTCTCTATTTTAATTTAATTTAAATATGCAATAACTCTTTATTGTACACCACAAAGAAAATAATACAGAAAACCAAGTACATGGGAAAAAATATATAAGGTAAGCAATAGGCGGCCTTATCGCTATTATGTCAGTTATTGAGCACCTTAATTCTTTTATAAATAACGTAAGATCATTAATATATATCTCCTGTCTTCATCCGTAGTTACTGTGTTTGGTCCTAATCATAATTGAGTGAGTTAATTAAGCTAACTATCTGTGGAGGTAATTATTGTTAGTCACGTATGGACTTAGAAAACGTTACAGTACTGTAAATGCGAAATAGTTATTTGTGTTACAAGGGGCCAAAACAATTTTTTGTTCCTCGAGGGCGTTGTTTTGAATTCAGAGCGAAGTGATGGATTCTATAGTAGAATCCCGAGCGCAGCAAGGGATTCTAAAGTAGAATCCTGAGCGTGGCAAGGAATTCAACATACGCCGCCCGAGAACAAAATTTTTCATTACTACCTATGAGAAAAAGAAAGAGTTACGTCTCGAGATCGTATGTATAAATTTAGGACTGAAAGTATAAATAAAATCATTACAATACAATACAATTATTGTTTTTTGGCCACCACAAAGAAAATATTACAGAAAAATAGGTACATGAAGAAAAAAGAACATTCAAATAAATTAATCATTATGAAATAATTAAACATTTATATTTATATGGGATACATTTTGACAATTCGTGAATGATATGTTAATGGTTTTATTTGGGACTTATCACAGTCAAACTCATTTTTAATTATTATTTGCATGAACTTTGCGAACACTATGAAAATCTTTGAAAATAAATACAAATGAAATGATAGAAGAATGCACGTGACAGTTTTTTTTCCAGCGCGCATTGCCGTTATCTAACCGACCAGTAACTTCTTCATACATTTTTTAATTCAAACTTCACGCGAGCGCCTCCAACCAACCTAACTACGCTAATCTATCAGAAAGACAAATTCGTACCAATCAGAAGAGAGAAAACTCAAACTCCTATGGGGGCGGACAAAATTGAGTTTTGTTCCCGTTGCTAAAGCCAATTGGCGTTTTTCGAACAGGTGTGATGAAAAAAACTCTGTCTGTTACCTCTTCATGCTTAAACCGTTGAACCGATTTAGATGAAATTTTGTATTGTTTGAGGCCCTAGACATAACATAGTTTTTATTCGCAGGCTAAATCGCGGGTAACATTTATCTTCAATTAGAAGTAAAGGTAAGAATAAAATGTCTGAAATGTCTGAGACATTGGCGCGAAAACTGTTTTAAAGCAAAGTCAGATAACGCAATTAAAAACGTAATGAATATAATTAACGCAGATCGTTAGATGGCATTTAAGATGGACGAAGAAAAAGAGAGCCTTCTTTTGCTACACAGCTATCATTAGATTTGATATAATTTTACAAAATCTCTTGCGTAAAGGCAGTAAAGTGCCTAATCTTTAAGCCCAAAGGTATTACGGAGACTATCGCCTTTCTTGTTTTATATTACTAGAATTGAGATGAGCACTTTAGCAGAGTTGTTTGTTTGAGGGGCCATTCTACTTTTCGTTGACCAGTCATTTTTAGTAATGTGCTCTTCAAATATTTTATTTACAAAAACGGTAAAGTGCTCGGTTTTATCATCAAAGATTTAAATAGGCACATAATTAAGCTTATATTTAAAATTATCACTACGCATAAAAAGTAATCATTATTATCTATAAAGTAGGTAACGCAGTGGACATGCGTGCCCCCGCCATTTGTATGGAAATTGGTGTATTTTCCGCTGAGTTACCAATTTTTTCCACAAAATTTCTTTGAATTTAAAGTTTTTATGCTTTAAAATATTAAATTTAGTTATTTCAGTTTTCATATAAGTTATTTACACTTGAAAAAAATCACCAGGTATGCCTTATATTTCACGAAAGATTAATGGTTACTTAAAAGTAGAATGGCCCTGAGACTGAGTGACGATAATGTCCTCTACACTTAGGGACAAAACTAAAGAAAAGCAGAGTTTGTGCAAGGTTACTCGCTGATTCTGCCACCAGGCACCAGTCCAGTGCTTATGCTGTTGAGTTCCGGCGTGGAGAGTAAGACAACTAGAAAAATTACTGCCACGTGAAGTATTGTAGCATAACCCACTAGGGTAGCAATGTACTTGTAATCCTCTGGTGTTGCGAACCTCGGTGTGGTGCTCAATTACCATCAATTCAGTTGAACCACCACACGTGAGTTCCGAGTTCTCAACCATTAAGTGACAAAGCCAAATCATTTTTCAAAAATTTCCGTGAGAATTTAGTAAATCCCGGAATTTCAATTAAGCTGCTAGTTCAGAGGCCATATTATCTAACGCGTGGGCGCTCGCGATTACATTCTCTACCTGTTTCTTCCCTCATCGTATACCATGTGCCAGAAAGAAGTGGTGAAACAATTGTGATTCCGAGTACATTAGACAATAAGACCTTTGATTCATAAGAGCGAAGCCATAGGTAAAGACTAGTAATGTAACGCAACAAAATATTGAAATAAGTGGTACTACTTCCCTTGTACGAAAAGTGGCAGAAAAAAAGTAATGCACAGATAAGCCAAAGACAATTTCGGTGTATGTGCTTCGTGGATATTGCCTTATCTGTATTATTTTCGAAGCAATGAACATAATACTATATCCACTATGGTGTACGAGTATTCTGCTGAGTAAGCCCGCTTCAGCGATTGTGCGCTATTGCGGCGTAAGCTGGTGGCGTGATCGCCTTGATGTGACTGACGTAGACAGAAAATGTTTGTGCAACCTCTTACTTGGATAACACAAAGTAGCTAGTGAAATATCAAATATACGTAATAGCTGTTGTCCGCAACGTCGCGTCGTATGCGCTCTGCGGGAATATTGCACGTCCCCGCGATAAGTAAATAGTAGCCTTGTTAAAAATCAAATCAAAACGTTTATTCTGCAAGTACACCATAAAGGGCTAATTTACAGGTCACTTTTTTTAAACTACCAGCGATTTCGGTAGGACCATCATTGCCAAGAAGTGTGCACCGTAAGAAACTGCACAGGTTAATTTTGGATAGCGTAACTATATGGGTTAAGCCAAACGAACATAATTTTTTGAGTTATGAGTTGTGTATTTGAGGGCGCTTAATTTCTGCTGCATTTGGTTTTTTTCAAAAGTCTAGTTTGTGCCACATGTCGACGCAAAACAAGTTATACACAAATAGATTTTTGTATGAATGAAACCAAAATTACGCACAGAAAATAAGCGACTCACAGCTCAAAAAATTACATTTGCCTGGACTCACCCGTTCTGTGATCTTCCTCATTTGTGACACTTTTTTTAGGTAAGTGTAATAGTTCCTGATTACCCCCTACATACAAACAAAGTTTACCTAATTATTATACTATAATGTAATCATCAATTAATCAAGTGTCAGCACCTAAGCATTAATCTATACATAGAGAGGAAATGAAAACTTTATCGCTGCGTTTTTCATTGTATTTTTTTTCATTAGATATTCGCGTTGTTGTTACTATTCACGTATAGAAAATACTAAGTAGATTAACAAAAGTCCTCTTAGAAGTAAAAATAAGTTCTAACGCCTCCATTTCGACCTAAGTTGCTGGAAAAAAACTTTTTAACAAAAAATTAAACCGCCGAAAAAACTGAAAAGCAAAAAATAATACCTTTTTTGTTTGACCTTAATCTAGGTACCACTTTGAAGTCGGTGCCTCAGCACTTAGCCAGGAGGAGTGGACCTATAATCGTCTACCTGATTGGCTTCTATCACTCCTCCTGGCTCGTGCTGACGCACCGACTTCAAAATGGTACCTAGATTAAGGTCAAACAAAAAAGGTATTATTTTTTGCTTTTCAGTTTTTTCGGCGGTTTAATTTTTTGTTAAAAAGTTTTTATTTTATACTTTTTTTCCATCCTTGGGGTAATTTTTTTTTCCAAGTTTTTAATACCAACTTCAAGGTATACCCTATCTATCCAATAAAAAAGAATTATGAAAATCAGACTACTCTGTAAAAAGTTAGTCAATCATCCCCTGTTTTCCATCCCTTATGGTAGGAATATTGTTTCCAAATTTAAATGGGACCACCCTCGCGGAATACGCTTTCCAATAAAAAAAGAATCATCAAAATTGGACTACTCTGTAAAAAGTTATGCGTGATCATACATAAAAAAAAATATATACACGTCGAATTGAGAACCTCCTCCTTTTGTTTTCGTCGGTTGAAAAACTACCTGTCACGTCCTACTCCTACAATATTATTAATACGACAGTTTTTGGGTACGTATCTCTGTTTGTATGTTTGTAACTCTTTTGTGCTATAACGGCTGGACGGTTTTGGCCGAAATTTGGCACAGAAATTAGTAGATTTCGCGCAATAGCGATAAAAGAATCCTTCGCAGATGAATTAACATAATACTACATAAAATTAACCCTCATCCCAGCCTATATACGTCCCACTGCAGGACACAGGCCTTCTCTCAGAATGAGTGGGCCATAATTCCCAAGCCGTCCCAGTGCGGATTCGGAACTTCACGTACACCATTGAATTTCTTCGCAGGTGTATGCAGGTTTCCTCACGAGATTTTCCTTTACCATAAAGCTCATGGTAAATTTCAAATGTAATTTCGCACATTAATTCCGAAAAACTCAGAGATACTGCTAAAAATAACCCTGTTTAGGGATGGTTGGTTGTGATAAATTAAACTCCCTAATAGATTTGTATAAGTGAAGAATAGGTGAAGAAGAATGTTTATTAAAAAATATTTACAAGTGTATATAAAATATGTACAGGGCGCAATTAGTGCTAGGTCCGCGGATCACGCAAGAGGGCGTGGATCATTGCGCTCTCGCTCTAAAGTGAGCGAGACGGTTGCGGACTACAGAACGCTCGGAACTCTCGCGCTCGCGTCTATAAAATACGGCGCGGCAAAGCCTGCGATCTTTTTCATCGCGCGGCCCTCGAGGAAGGAACATGTCGTCGTAGCTCCGTACTTCGCTCTGATGCAGCGTGTGTCTCCGCTGCACTCCGCGATCTGAAGCACGACGACAAAGATGAAGATTCCTCGAGGCTTGAAGATTGGAAAATGCTGCGATCGACGAAACAAATAAAAACTGTTCTTTTGAGAACATTCGACCTTATGGTCGCGTCTCTATAGACAACGTCACTTTTCTCCTTTAACGACGTCAATCACCTACAGGGTTCCCCTTCAAGCGAAGCGTACCGGCAGGCGGATAGTGCGGCCTCGGCGAGAAGTTCTGCTTGTTGTTGTAGGTGTTGAGTCGTTTTGTCCTGTGTTTTGTTTCAGGTTCGGATCTTGTTGTTTCAGGTCGTTTGTTGTTGGTTTTGTAGTGGTTTTGTCGATCGTCTTTGATGTACTTTGTTTATTGTTGCAGAATGTCGGTGTTGTAGCAGTAGGTATAGTTGTATCTTGCTCGGCGATGGTGTAGGCAGGTTTGAGACGGTCTATTGATATATTTGTTTGCCGGTTAGGTAGCTGTATGGTAAATATCTTGCTATCTCTTTTCAGCACGCGATAGGGTCCGTCGTAAGGTGCTTGTAGCGGCTTCTTTACGGCGTCTATGCGTACGTATACATATTCGCATGTTTGCAGGTCGCGATGTACGAATATGGATTTCGTGCTGCTGTGTGGTTGGTTCGGCATTGGTCTCAGGTTGCGTATTGTGTCTCGCAGCTGATCGACGTAGGCGGAGTCTAGGGTGACGTCATCGCGGGTCAGTGATAAGAAATCACCGGGTAAGCGTACGTTGCATCCGTAGGTGAGTTGGGCTGCGCTTACGCCGGTGTCACTTCGCATCGCGGCGCGTACTCCGAGTAGTACTGTAGGTAGTTCGTCGATCCAGCTTCTTGCGGTTTGGAGTCTTGCTTTTAACGCGGCCTTCAAAAATCGGTGCCAGCGTTCAATAATCCCATTACATTGCGCGTGGTATGGGGTTGTGCGCGTTTTTTCGATGCCGAGTAAGTGCGAGAGAGATGCAAATACTCGGCTTTCGAACTGACGACCTTGATCGGTTGTTATGGTCGCTGGGCAGCCGAAGCGGGAAATCCAACCTTCGTAGACGGCTTTGGCGACGTCTTCAGCTGATATTTCGCACAGTGGGTATGCTTCGGGCCATCTCGTTGCACGATCGATCATTGTCACGAGGTAGCGATGACCGGTGGCCGCGGTAGGTAGCGGGCCAACGATATCGACGTGTACGTGCTCGAATCGTTCGGTTGGCGGGAAAATTGACGGTTGACTCGATGTATGGCGCTGTACTTTGGCGCGTTGGCATTGTACGCATACTTTTGCCCACTTGCCGATGTCCGCGTTCATTGAGGGCCAAAAGTAGCGTTGCGCGATGAGTTTTCGTGTCGTTTTGATTCCGGGATGACTGATGTTATGTACTGCGTTGAATGCGATGCGACGGTGTTCTTCGGGTAAATATGGACGTATATGTGGAGTTGATGTTTCGCAAAATATTTTGATGTTTGATGAGGGCAGAGTGACTTGCTTGATGGATAGATTGCTCTGTAGAGTGAGTGCTTGAATGATATCGCTGTCTCGCTCTTGAGCTTCGGCAAGTTGTTTGTAGTCGATTGGCGATGGACACGTAATAGCTTCGACACGTGACAAGGCGTCCGCTGCAGCGTTTTGCGACCCACTGACGTGGCGAATGTCAGTGGTAAATTCGCTAATGAATAAAAGCTGGCGGGTGCGTCTTGGCGATTCGCTACTTGCACTTGTCTTTGTATAGGCGAATGTTATCGGCTTGTGGTCGGTAAAAATGATTATTTCGCGTCCCTCGAACATCTTGCGAAAATGCTTGACGGCCATGTAGATAGCGAGTAGTTCTCTGTCGTAGGTACTGTAGCGAGTCTGCGCGTCGGTAAATTTCTTGGAAAAATATCCGAGCGGTTGCCACGAGTTGACGATGTACTGATTTAGAGCGGCACCGGCTGTTTTGTCGCTGGCGTCGCAAAATATGGCGAGTGTCGCATGATGAGACGGATGAGCGAGTAAAGCGGCGGTTTTTATGCTGTCTTTACACGCTTCATACGCTTGCGTTGCCTCAGCGGTCCATTCAATCGGAGTTTTGTCGCGCTTCTTGACATTGTGTAGGTACTTATTCAGCGGCGCTTGAATGGTGGCGGCGTCTTTGATGTTTTCCCGGTAAAAGTTGAGCATACCGAGAAAACGTCGTAGCTCTTCCACGGTTTGCGGTTTCGGGAAGTCGGTGATCGCTTGTATCTTTTCTTGAGGTGGCTGAATTCCTTCCGCCGAGACTTGATGGCCGAGGAATTTGACGGTCGGCTGGCCGAAAACACACTTTGACGGGTTGATAGTGATGCCGTATTCTTCGAGTCGCTGTAGTACGATGCGTAGGTGTTTTCGGTGCTCTTCCTCGTCGTTTGATGCCACAAGTAGGTCGTCGACGAAAGGGAATACGAAGTCGAGTTCGCGTAGTACTTCGTGAATAAAGCGTTGGAACGTTTGACCGGCGTTCTTGAGACCTGGGCACATGCGCGGAAACTCGAAGAGACCAAATGGGGTGATGATTGCGGTTTTCTCCACGTCTTCTTCGCTGACTGGTAATTGCTGGTATGCGCGATTAAGGTCGAGAGTGGAGAAAATTTGCTTCCCGGCGAGTTGGTAGGTGAAATCGCGTATGCGTGGTATGGGATACCGATCAGGCTTAGTAATGGCGTTGAGCCTTCGGTAATCGCCACACACGCGTAGGTCACCATTTTTCTTCGACACGACGTGAAGAGGTGATGCCCAAGGGCTCTTGCTTGGTCTGCATAGGCCTTGTTCCATCATGTTCTGGAATTCTTTTTTCACGAGTTCGTAACGGTGCGGTGCGATGGGGCGTGGCCTACAGTGAAGGGGCGGGCCAGTAGTTTCGATGAAATGTTCGACTGGATGTTTCGGCGACAATTTCATCGATGTAAGTCGGGTGGCTCCTGGAAATTCGGCAAGGATGTTGTGGTATGCATCTTGCACATCTATGCTGCGAACGGTAGGTATTGGCGCAGAGCATATTTGTGCGTTTGTTGTGAGATGCGTCTTGCCGTCGATGAGTCTGCGATGTTTTATGTCGACTATTAGATCGTGGAATTTCAGGAAATCTGCACCCAAAATCGGCTTGGATACGTCTGCGATGATAAATTTCCACCTGAATGATCTTCGGAGGCTGAGGTCGAGATCGAGAGTCTTCTCACCGTATGTAGGTATGACCGTATTGTTGGCGGCGTACAGTTGGAAAGGAAGAGGCGTTGCGGTGGAATTTTTCGTTCTTGGTATGACGGAAATATTTGCTCCCGTGTCTACCAAGAACGATAATCTGGTTTTTCTGTCTTTGACGAAAAGGCGGTGTGATGTTTCGGGAAAGCCAGTTTCCGCCGCAGACAGCGTTACATTTTCCGACGGCGTGTGGATGGGCTTGGCTCTGCACGGTGGTTCGCAGTTTTTGGCGTCCATACCGTAGCGATGATGGTACTTGCAGTATGGCATGGGCGAGTTTGGACGGCTTCCGTTCTGCGACGTAGTGCGTGGGCGTGATTGGAAGTTACGGCGAGGGCGACTGCGCTGTTTGTTCATGTCTTGCGGTCGTGATCGCAGCTCGGCAACTTCTTGGGACAATCTTCGAATTTCACTGACGAGCATCTGAGTATCGACGGCTGGAGAGTGCATTTTCTTGGATTGGATTCTTCAGAGGTAGGTTGGATTCTTCAGAGGTTTGTGTTCTTCACGGGGGCTCGGAAAGTTGCTGTTGTTCTGTTCGCGGGGTCACCCTTTGGGGACCTATGCTTCAGAGGGTTGCTGTTGTTCACGGGGTCACCACTTTAGGGATGGTTGGTTGTGATAAATTAAACTCCCTAATAGATTTGTATAAGTGAAGAATAGGTGAAGAAGAATGTTTATTAAAAAATATTTACAAGTGTATATAAAATATGTACAGGGCGCAATTAGTGCTAGGTCCGCGGATCACGCAAGAGGGCGTGGATCATTGCGCTCTCGCTCTAAAGTGAGCGAGACGGTTGCGGACTACAGAACGCTCGGAACTCTCGCGCTCGCGTCTATAAAATACGGCGCGGCAAAGCCTGCGATCTTTTTCATCGCGCGGCCGTCGAGGAAGGAACATGTCGTCGTAGCTCCGTACTTCGCTCTGATGCAGCGTGTGTCTCCGCTGCACTCCGCGATCTGAAGCACGACGACAAAGATGAAGATTCCTCGAGGCTTGAAGATTGGAAAATGCTGCGATCGACGAAACAAATAAAAACTGTTCTTTTGAGAACATTCGACCTTATGGTCGCGTCTCTATAGACAACGTCACTTTTCTCCTTTAACGACGTCAATCACCTACACCTGCTTTCAGAGTCTTCAACTAAAATACATTATAGAATCTTTAAACCCCAGGCTTCAAATTTGCGAGCACAATTTATTTGAAGACGACGCCGGTGGAAGATAGTCAAATTTAGTGACTCTTTTTATATAGCCCAAATGAGATTTTAATAGTGTCAGGCTGATAAAAATTCAAATCTTACTCCGTGGCGGTCCTCAACAAACAGAACCCGAAAAGTAGGTACCTGGACGGACTTAAATACCTAGCAGCAACTGTGATATAAGTCTCAATGGCTTTGAAAGTCGTTCGCACTTACTAACACTCTTAGTTCAATGCTCGAGTGTTCTGTTTAATGTTATTCAACGAAACTTTGCTTTTTGCGGCCTCAAAAACGGATGACGCAGGTCATTTAGAATTCATTGAATCGAAACTTGATGGTAAATTGAACACACCGTTCAGACTATCCAAGCTCTCGCTCGCTACTACACTTTGGCTGCTGTCGTCATGTCAAAAGACTTCTCTTGATATTACGTCTGGAGCTTAATGTTAATAATGTTTACCAGAACCCTAAGCAATCTTGAACAGATGGGTGAAATTAGACAGACAATGGCAACCGTGAATATTTTAAGTTGTTGCTTTATCCTGACATAGGTATTAAGTAGATATACTTGCCCTAGAAAACAATTGTGTGGGAACTCATCAAAAATGTAGCAATTAATTGTAAATTATCTAGCCAACCGTTGTGTTAAAATTTTTATTACAAGCTTTTGACGTGACAACGTCTAATAAATCGATGGACGCCGGCTGCATACACGAAAAAGGATGACGCAATGTAACGTACATGTACCTACAGAGCAGTGAAGGCCAATATGTACTTGCGCTCGGGTAATTTTCAATGCGGGGAAGTGCGGCGTGCGGGGTGGGGGCATGGGGTTGAGGGGGTTGGGGGGGTTGGGGGAGTGCGGGGGGAGTGCGGGAGAAGGGTGCGGGGGTATTATAGGGGGATGAAAATTTCAATGATTTTGCCGTAGGATGCACCGTTTTTAAGATATTTGACAAAACACTAGTTCTCATCCGATCACCGAGGTTAAGCAACGTCAGGCGCGGTCAGTACTTGGATGGGTGACCGCCTGGTTTCATTTTTGTTTTTTGAATGTTTTGTTATGACGTTGTCACGTTAAAACATCGTCCGTAAACCGACTTTACAGACAACCGGTTTTAAAATACAATCATAGTACCTAAAAGTGAAAACAATTCTACATTTTTAAGAGCGGTCATGTTGAAAAACTTTTTTCCGTCATATCTGCTTGAGTAACGATGTAATGTACCTACGACAAGTATTCTATGCTATAGATATAGGTCTAGGGGCATGTCCGTTCACTAAGATCAGTCGATCTATGGATAGGATTTACTAGACTTCATAGCAACATCCTAGTGAACATATCGAGGAATCAAATATTGACAAAATCGACGAAAGGCTTGAAGGGGTATACATAATGAAGAGTGTAAATTGTCAGTCTGATAGTCGGATGTTTGCGGCAGCCCGTCGAAGTTTACGTCTACCTACTGCGAAAGATCCACGACCTTCCAATTAAATATAATGCCACTCAATGTAGCCGTCGGAGAATTAAATTATAAGCGGCCACGTAATCTTATGAACGTTAATTAATTCGAAATATATGAAATTACGAAACCTTCAAATTCAAGGAATCTGTTCTGAGGGATCCTAAATGTACATTTGTCCGTTAGCAACAAAAAAAATAAAATTAATTCTGGTATATTTTGCCTCTTCCGAACGCTAACCGTTTTACCACAAAAACTTAGTAAGGCACTAAAAATTTCTTAAACACATAAGGTGAACGTACCAATGCTCGACACCTCAACGCCCAGTAGATGACACCCATCTGTCACCTCTCTTACTATGATGTCAAGCATTGGGTCAGTGTCGAGCACAGGGACGCTTACCTTATCAGTTTTATAGAAAATCGTTCGTTATATCTAAGAGGTTTTTAATTGAAACATTTCGATGACTTCAAATGTAAATGGCAATATTGTTGCTAAACGGAATTAAATTACGCAGAAAAAAATGCCTACAGACGATAATTATACCTTTTTGTTATAGTAAATCGAAAATCAACTTAAGTAAGTTCATAATTAAGGTACTAAAATCCCGATCGAAATCGGAGTTCCTCTCGATACGTTACCTTACCACGCACCATGTATAAGTTGTGTACGTTAATCAAAAAAAAATCTTAACAGGGAAAAATAAAGTTTGCGTAGAAATAAAGCGGTGTTCCTGTTCTATTTTATTTAGGGCTCAGAAATCAATGTTCGTTGTTTGTGGAAGGTGTACTGTGAGGATTTTACGTTAAATAAAATGTGTCACTGTCTGCTTAGGTCGGAACGTACTAAAAGTAAAATGACGGAGCTCGTATGATATTATTTATTCCCTCAACGACGCCTTTGTGCTAATTAGCTAATTAACAAATAAAGTCAGAAGTTAATTAAATAAAGTTTTCAGCCCTACTACGATTACAAAGCACGTTTATTCAAGTGAATTCGAGTAAATAATTTGTGTAACAAAGATGTTACAACAATGTGTTACTTGGATGAACAATCAAAGCACAAAAGTAAACCGATTTTAGGTTCTTTCATATTACTTAGGAAAATTATAAATTTAAAAGTTTATCAAAGAGCTCCAAAAAACATAAAACTTGACTATTTTTCCACGTATAATATTTCGGCAGTGCAAGTTGCTGGCTTAAGAATCAAAATGTTTTTTATCATAGGTGTTACATACTTAATGAATCCTTAATAACTATTAATTCAGAAAGTAAACCTTGTCCCATTTAACGACCGTTTTAGCCTAGTTGGTAGTGATCCTGCCTACGAAGCAAGAGGTCCTGGGTTCGAAACCCGGTAAGGGCATTTATTTTTGTGATGAGCACGAATATTTGTTCCTGAGTTATGGATGTTTTCTATTTATTTAAGTATTTATTTATCTATATAAGTATGTTTATCGTCGTCTAGTACCCATAGTACAAGCTTTGCATAGTTTGGGACTAGGTCGATTTGTGTAAGATTGTCCCCTAATATTTATTTATTTATTTATTATTTTATTTGGTGTAGAGATCCTTGGTCCGTGGGGTCCTAGAGCTATATATTAGGAAATAGCAAACAGGTTAGTCGACGTCACAGGAAAACCAAGAGCTGGCACCTCGGACATAGAATTAGCTAAGCTATTCAAAGGGGGCACGCCGCCAGTCTCTTCGGAACCCTGCCTAAGGGGATTCGCCTTTACATAATAAGTAGTTTTAGTTTTTGAAGTGAAACTTCTAATGCGACTTCCAACAAGCGTTGCGTTAAATGCGTTGCGTTAAATACGCAACGCAACGCAACGCAAGTTGACGTTTACGAGACGTTTGTTTTTGAAGTAAAACTTCTATGGGCACTTGAGAGCGGGTTGGTGGCGGGTTGGGAGCGGGTTGGGGGCGGGTTGGGAGCGGGTTGGGAGCAGGTTGGGGGCGGGTTGGGGGCGGGTTGCGGCCGGGCTGGGAGCGGGTTGGGGCACTTGGGGGCGGGTTGGGAGCGAGTGGGGGGCGAGTTGGGAGCGGGTTGGGAGCAAGTTTGGGGCGGGTTGGGGGTGGGTTGGAAGCGGGTTGGGGGCGGCTTGGGAACGGGTTGGGGGCGGGTTAGGAGCTGGTTGGGGGCGGATTGGGAGCGGGTTGGGGGGGTTGAGGGGGGTTTAGGGGGTTACATTTTCCCTCATAGTGATATTTTTTATTACGAGGTTTCACTTCTTCCGCGCGGAGGGACTCCACGCACTATTTTTTTTTTCTTTTTTTTGTGCCCACTTTTAGTTTGGGATACTTTTACATACAAACATAATCACTTTCAGGAGTATTTAAATTTTGCGTGAATGAATAAATTCAGAAAGAATGGTATTGTATACAGTTGACCCATCAAATGATGAGGATCCGGGTTCGATCCCCGGCTTTACCATAATCTTTCTGGTTTTTCGATGTGTTCTAGTTACATTAAGTATACATATTTAAAAGTAAAATAGTTCCTCACCAGAAACAATGAAAAAAATATAAAACTGGAAAGCTAAACTCTCCGAGTAGTACTTTAATTCTTCCAATGCCCTTGGAATTTTCCTTCTATTTATAATTAAACTAACTAAGTTAGACAGTAAGTGATAAAAAAATTAACATTGTGAACAAAACGAGTATGATAGTGGAACATTATAAGTAGTTCTAATTCATTTTATCAATTAGCGCCTGCACAGATTTTCATCATTTTCGAATGCAATTTTAAAACACCGTTATTGTGATGGGCCACTGCAGCATTCGGATCCAGAATCCCTGACCTCACATGCCCGCCATTTTTCCTGCTAAGAGATTACTTCAGGGAACCGAAATTTTAAATCACTTTACTCGAAAGTATATTCCTAAAGTATTAAAAATTTGTGTTTTGCTACAAAACAACAGCTCAAATTAAATTATCGACTAGTTGACAAGACTAGAGTAATCAGAGCAGAATATTTCTACCACTTAAACAGTTCATCTCTTTGTTAAGTTCCTGATATTTTATGTGACAGATATTTAAGATGCAGTCTCTGAATAATCGAATAAAATAAACAGATATAATATCATAGATATCTGTAACATAAGATAAAAGGAGCCAAAACAGTATTGAAACAGTAAAACCGTAACAGTAACATTAGTAAGTAAGGAATTTAGTAAAACCCCAGAGTTTCAGTTCAACTGCCAGATTTAATAGTTGACGCGTGCTAAGCCGCGGGTTAAAGCTAATTAACCCCCGACACAAAAAGAGGGGTGGTATAAGTTTGACCACTATGTGTATGTGTGTGTCTGTCTGTCTGTGGCATCATAGCTCTTAAACGGGTGAACCGATTTGGATGCGGTTATTTTTATTAGAAAGCCGGTTTCTTGGCGATGGTTCTTAGATATGTTTCATCAAAATCGGTTCAAACATTCGTATGACATAATTGCGTTGGGGGTTTTTAAAATTTCTAATTTATAGTTATACATAGTATGAGCGCTTTGTTTAGCTGAATGTTGACTTTAATATTATATTTGCGTTATCTGTCACTTTAACATTTAGTTTTGCGATACACAAATGAAATATACATTTTATTACCTAAGTATTCTGTTAATGTGTTAAGTTTGCAACTTTTTACGAAGAAGGATGTTATTGTACAAATCCATTAACATCGTTATCCATATATTATTTATTTTATTAGCAGTACGGCTGCTCACCGAGCAGCCGTACTGCTAAGCAGCAGCAGCAGGCAGGCTAAGCAGGATTTTTTCGCTTTTAAATAATCGTTATCCATGTGTCAATAATTAAATATTCAAATAGTAGGCTGAAAATAAAATCACATGTCACAATGTGATCGATTCTGTTGATGATCTATTGATAATAATGCCGCACGCAGCTCTTTTGACACTAACAATTGAGATGTACATATCTCGATGGAACTGATATTTGAGCAGCGAAATCTCATTTAAAACCCATGTCAATCACCATTGTGCAGAGGTTATTCTCGAACAAATAACTAACACTTTATCTTATCTGCTAACTCCAGCATGTTTATGAATGCTCTATTTTAAACCGGCTGAGAAATGTTTACGCACCAATTAGGTATTCGCAAATATGAACGTCTTTGATGTTCCAAATTATATCTTTTACCTTACGTTATTTTATAACGATCGTAAAACGCACAAGGTTGATACACGTAGTTATCCAATATTATGAGTCAGCGCTTATATTGCTTCAAACACGATCGGTTGCGCCAAAAATTGTTAGTTACATTGTACGAGTAAAATATAAAATTACAAGTTACATTTTAGAATTTATCGAGCATCCAGCTCTCCCCTGCGGCTTCGCTCCCGTAGAAAAATAAAAAAGGTTGGCTCTCTATCCTGTGGCAACTTCGAAAAATCCCTTTTATTACACATCTGTGATCTTCAAAGAAATTAATATCAAATCTCGAGCTCCAACATAAAGATTGTGCATTGTCTGTCAATCAGTCACGTTATGCTTTTTCCGAGATGTTGTAAAATCTTTGCGCCATTCAACTCTATTTCCCCATAAGTATTGCATCAAACTGTTTGTTAAAAATTTAATTTTAAATACAAGCTTTTTTTTACTAACTTTACTTTTTGTTCATTGTCCACACATTGTCATCCAAACTATTTACATGTCCTTATCATGTTTAAATTCGATGCCATTCACCGTCCATAAGTTCTGTTCTGCATAGACGATCCTTGCCAAACCACCAGATTATTTTTGCTAGATTATTAGAATCGGCTAACAAGAAGTAGTCGAAAAAGCGTTTGCAATTTTTTAAACCACACTTAAGTACTTGTTACTTACATCTACTAGGGGCGTTCAATAAAAAGTGAGAATGAGTATGTTATAAACAACTTTTACTAAATGTAATTTTATTTTTCGACAAAGTCACCTTTTAGCATAATACACTTATTAAATCTTTTTCCTAAACATAAATTTCATTTTTAAAAAAGGTCTCATCTTGAGTACTTAAAAAAATCTTGTACTGTAGCGACTACCGCGTCGTCGTCTTCAAATTTCTGGCCTCTCAGGTATTGTTTCAATCTCGGAAATAGGTAGAAATCACTGGGAGCGAGATCTGGTGAATACGGAGGATGCTTAAGAATATCGAAACCAGCATCACGAATTGCAGCCATTGCAACGGCGGACTTGTGTGCCGGGGCATTGTCCTGGTGGAACAGCACAACTTTCGAGAGTTTACCTCGCCGTTTTTCGCGGATCTCATTGCGCAATGTTGCTATTTGTTTGGCGTATAATGTGCCCGTAATAGTGGCTCCATGCTCGAGATACTCAATCGTTAATACCCCTTTACCATCCCAAAAAACAGAGCCCATGACCTTACCGGCAGATGGGCTCACCTTGAATTTCTTCGGAGTTGGAGATGATGGCCTTTTCCATGTCATAGACTGCAGTTTCGTTTCTGGGTCGTAATGATGGAGCCATGTTTCGTCCATTGTTATAAATCGCGCCAAAAAAAGTTCCCGGTCTTGCTGCATCAGGTTCAAAGCTTCTTGACAAATCTCTAGTCTAGTTTGTTTTTGCGTGTCAGTAAGCATTCTTGGTACCCAACGCGCAGATACCTTTTTCATACCCAAGCGTTCATGTAAAATATTATGCACGCTCCCCGTTGAAATCTTTACATTTTCAGCAATAAAACGAACCGTGACACGACGGTCCGCCAAAACTGAGTTTTCGACTTTTTTCACAATTTCTTCAGTTACTGCTGTAGTAGGGCGTCCGGAGCGGGGGTCGTCCATTGTCGATGTTCTTCCACGTCTAAATTCGGCGCACCAACGTGCGACTGTCGAATACGGAGGAGCATTAGACCCTAAAGTGTCCCGCAAATCCAAATTGACTTGGTCCGTAGAAAAATTTTTCAAACAAAAGTATTTGATAACGGCGCGCAGTTCAATTTTCTCCATTTTCGCTAACGTACTCAATAGCATTGCAAAGAAATTACCATATTTTTTTTTTAAACAAAAGACAGTTAGTTTTTTTTTTCATAGCAATCAGCTAGATAGATTAGCTTTACCGGCCAGTATTTAATTTCCTAATATTGAAAGAGTTTGTATCTCATTCTCACTTTATATTGAACGCCCCTCGTACATCTACATCTACACTAATATTATAAAGAGGAAAGATTTGTATTTTTGTATGTAATGAATAAACTCAAAAACTACTGGACCGATTTCAAAAATTCTTTTGCCGTTAGAAAGCTACATTATCACTGAGTGACATAGGCTATATTTATTACTAGAAAAAATTAGAGATCCTCGGTACATCTTACTAAAACCAACCCAAGGTGTAAAAAAATTAGCCATAAAATGTCTATCATCGCATGCGCTGCGGAAAGTATTAATGATAGAACAAAAAAATGTTCTACAATATTATAGAACGTATCAATATCTACAAAAAACTTCGCGAGACCATATGACCAATTATTGTAGTTACGTCACTAATACTACTTTTTTACATTTTAAAAGATGATAGAAATGCCTATCAAAATCAGACCATGTTTTCCACACCTTTGTATTAATTCTTATCCAAATTAATTATTTCTTATTCAAGACTGGTTCAATACCTGTTGATTTCTTTTTGAATTATCGAAATCGGACATTCCGTTCAAAAAATATTACGAAATTAAAAATGTCAATATAAATAAATGCCTTAGTTTTTAATTTTGGAAATCATGACAAACTAGCGACCCGCCCCGGCTTCGCTCGGGTGCAATTATGCATGTATTATACATTATAAACCTTCCTCTTGAATCACTCTATCTATTAAAAAAAACCGCATCAAAATCCGTCGCGTAGTTTTAAAGATCTAAGCCAGACAGACAAACGACAAGACAAGCGGGACTGACAGACAGACAGCGGGAAGCGACTTTGTTATAATACTATGTAGTGATAGTGATTGAGTCATGTAGGTACGTTATAATTAGCATACTTATATATAAGTTTGATTATCTTTATTTATCCCAAAATGTTTATAAAGATAATAGATTAGTGTAGATAAAATAAACATTCCAAATAAAATACAGATCATTTCGGTGGGACCTGCCTGCCAATAAAAAAAATTAAGGTCAATTTATGATTGCTCACGGACATGAGGTTCAAAGTAGCTTTACGTTTCGCTAAGCATGACATTGAAAAGGTTAAAAAAGCCACTAGAGAATTATAAGAGTAGATTATTATATATTTCAAACTAAATACAAACTGAAATATAGATGCACAGAAAAAACCCCAGAAAAAAGACCAATGCTGGGAATCGAACCCAGGTCCTCAGCGTTCCGTGCTGCGTGCTTACCCCTACACCATCACTGGTCTAGAAGTTAGCGACGAATCTTTCCCATACATCGTACACTTCAGTCTGTTATAATCACATTTAGGCAGTGATAAAGCGCATCTATGTTATGCCCTCTACCGAGAGACTTCAACACTCCTTCGGAGCTACCCGCTCACCTGGACCAAGAGATGGCGCTACTAGGCCAACTTTTACAACTTTAACTTTTTTTTTTCTTTTTTTTCTGGGGTTTTTTCTGTGCATCTATATTTCAGTTTGTATTTAGTTTGAAATATATGGTTTCACGGGATGACCGTAAAAGTAATAAAAAAAAATGAAGTTGAAGAAAATAAAAAAATAAATAGAAAAAGATACTTCATACTTAACTTGTAGATTATTATAGCTAGACCGTTTAAATGTGTCTTCGCCCGCGCGGTACAGGGGCTGGGGAGTATGATTAGAAAGGGGCCGAGAGAGGTGCGTTTCATAAAACAATTTCATAAAACTCGCGAGATCTACTACAGCTCACAGAGCCAGCTGTCTATCCATACTAATTCCATACTAATATTATAAATCCGAAAGTGTATCTGTCTGTCTGTCTGTTTGTCTGTCTGTCTGACTGTCTGTTACCTCTTCACGCTTAAACCGCTGAACCGATTTAGATGAAATTTAGTATACAGATAGTTTGAGGACCCTTTAAGGAGGTGAAAAGGGGGGTGAAACTTTGTATGAAGAATCAATAACCACTTAACCGATTAAGACGAAATTTGGTATGCTTCCACGCATCCTTGCTTGCTTGCATGCTTGCTTGCTTCCATGCCTGCTTGCATGTCTGCTTCCATGCCAGTTAGCATGCCTGCCTGCATGCTCGCTTACATGCCTGCATGCCTGCTTGCATGCTCGCTAGCATGCCTGCTTGGATGCTCGCTTACATGCCTGCATGCCTGCTTGCATGCTTGCTTGCATGCTTGCTTGCATGCTTGCTTGCATGCTTGCTTGGATGTTTGCTCGCATGCTCGCTAGAATCCTGCTTGGATTCTCGCTTGCATGCTTGCTTTCATACTTTCTTACAAGCTTGCTTGCTTGACCGCTGCTTGCACGCTTGCTTGCATGCTTGCTTGCATGATTGTTTGCGTGCTTGCTTGCGTGCTTGCTTGCATGCTTGCTTGGATGTTTGCTCGCATGCTCGCTAGAATCCTGCTTGGATTCTCGCTTGCATGCTTGCTTTCATGCTTTCTTGCAAGCTTGCTTACATACTGCTTGCATGCTTGCTTGCATGATCGTTTGCGTGCTGGCTTGCGTGCTTGCTTGCGTGCTTGCTTGCTTGCTTGCTTGCTTGCTTGCTTGCATGCTTGCTTGCATGTTTGCTTGCTTGCATGTATGCTTGCTTGCATGCTTGCTTGCATGCTCGCTAGAATCCTGCTTGGATTCTCGCTTACATGCTTTCTTGCTTCCTTGCATGCTTTTTTGCAAGCTTGCATGCTTGCTTGCATGCTGCTTGCATGCTTGCGTGCATGCTTGCTTCAGGCTTGCTTGCATAATTGTTTGCTTCTCTGAAATATTTATGGTTCACGCTAGCAATGCCGCGGGTAAAAGCTATATTAGATAAAGTGACTCAAGAGGAAGGTTTATAAGTATAATACATGCATAATATAGTTGTACCCGTGCGAAGCCGGGGCGGGTCGCTAGTAATTAAATAAACAGAATAACACGCAGATATTTTGTATGAAAAATACAAATTTCTCGAGTCTTGGAGACTAGATAATTTATTTATTGCTAAAATAATAATTATAATAACATACAACAACAATCCGATATCACAAAACATAGTCTTGGATGTTTAATAATGTATTTTAGTATCCGTTACCTATTACTTTAATAACCTAAGCTTTGCTTACCTATACTTTGGGACTACGTCAATTGGTATGAATTGTCCTTTGATATTTATATTTATACAGGCTGATTCAGGAGTCAAGGAGCAGGAGTGAAAGAGGTGATTAGGAGGGCAACACCAGGCCACACTGAACAACATTCACTATGGGACCAGGCACGAAATCGCAAAAAAATATCAATTACCGATCAATTAACTCTGGATTACATTTTTTTTCGTGCTTTAGGGCCATGTTCCATAATAAAAGTTGCTCAGTGTGAATCTCTCCATCACCCCTTTCACTCCTACTGAATCATCCTGTATAATTAATTATACACATGCGAACGTTGCAAGTTAAATTAAAGTTTATGACAAATAAATAAAGTCTTAGTTTGTTCTTTTGTACACCTCACCATTTTTATTTTCTGGGAAATAATCAAAATTATGATTACCTTTTTATATCTTTACCGGACTACCATTACGAGACTCAAATAAGGGGACGATGAATCAGAAAAAACCTTTTCAATACTAACGTTTTAAAACAACATGACTGTGTACTTTGAGCACCTGAGCAATTCAGTTATTGAAAAGAAGGATATTTTTCACAAGATTGGCTTTTATATCGTTTTAATAGAATCGTGACTTGCTATCAAAATTGTGTTGGATTTATGGGGCGCGGAGATTTTAGAAAATAATAATGCTGTAAACTCCGGAGTGTTTTTGTTGTTCCGTATATTTTTATTGTTTTCAAAACTTTTGCTTCAGACTTTTTACCGCTTCAGCGTGCCTCAATTTTTGCGTGAATATCATTTCAAATGTTTGAAACTGTTTTTTTAGGGAATACAAATATGGCATTTCTCTATTTTCTTCTTCTTCTCTATCTCTAGGTCTGGAGAAATATCAACTATAGAGAAAAAAAACTCACATACACAGTTTACACTCCAATACATAATTTATTGTCTTTAAGCGAGTAAGGCCAAACTTAAGCTAAAATACTTAGTAACTGAATAAATGTTGCTTACTTATTTTCTTAAAACAGATAATTATTAGCCGACTACAAATTAAATTAATACGGCATCACCTCGGCGGTAAGTATACATACTTACCCTTTAAATTTTTTTCCAATCGGTTTATAAATTGATGAAGATATGCGTGTAAGAAGGTACGTTTAAAAAGAAGAAACAAATTGACGACCTCCTTTTTGAAGTCGGTTACAAATGCATGTATTTTATGAGAACGCCATGCCTATCCTGGACACAATTAAGGGTAAGATCTCAAAGCGTGATTTTGATTGATGTTCTCTTCGTAATTATCCAACGACAAGAGCTTCTCTGTAAGAGCAAACCTCTTCAAGTATCTACCGTTGACGTTGTTTGCTGTACTTAAAGCAAAAAGCTTGGACATAACGACCTTTTGTTACGCCAACTGTATTATATACATTTGTATGTATGTACATAGAACCCGGATTCCATACATTCATTTCGTCGTTCTTTAGGCCATATAACCTTATAATTAACCCCCGTCGCAAAAAGTGGGGTGTTATATTATGAGTTTGACCGCTGAGTGTGTGTGTGTGTGTGTGTGTGTGTGTGTATGTCTGCCTTTTCGTTTTTGTTTTTAGCGTTGGGGTTTTTTTATAACTACCTAAATTATCGCGAAGAGAGTACATATTGTTCTTTTCTTACCATAATTATTACACACCAGCCACATTACACAAACAAAAATAAATTAAATTACATAAGAACTAACACTAAATGAAGACAATATTTAAAACCGGCCAAGTGCGAGTCGGACTCGAGCACTGAGGGTTCCGTACTTTTTTATTCAAAATATACGCCGTGAACAGCCGTAACTATAATAATCCAGTTTAGCAGAACCCTGCTTCTAAGTAGAATGTACGCAGTGTGAGATCATTTTATATTAGTTGATCAAGACCCCGTTAACATTATATTTAATATGATTATATTTTTATTATTTTTTGTTAAACCGGCCACAGTAATACATAATCGGTGAAAATTTCAAGTGTCTAGTTAACGCCATTATAAATATCAAGTCAAAAACGCTGGAAAAACACGTTTCTTGTAAGACGACCCAAATTAGTTTTTAACTTTATTTTAATTTCAGTGTTTGTTGTTATAGCGGCAACAGAAATACATCATCAGTGAAAAATTCAACTGTCTAGCTATCACTGTTCTTGAGATACAGCCTGGTGACAGACGGACAGACGGACAGACGGACGGACAGCGAAGTCTCAGTGATAGGGTCCCGTTTTCACCCTTTGGGTACGGAACCCTAAAAACAAAAGAAAAGTAACTAATAAATAAACTAAAACCAGATAAAATTTACAAATGCCTCCCCTACGGCACGGCAAGGACCCAAAGACGCTGGCAGTATTCCCTCTTGTATACGAACGAGTAGCAATGCTGATAGGTTGTGCGAGGAAACTGCAAGATTATTACTTTTTCGTACTTAGATACAAGTCGTATAAGCGTAATAGCCAGGGATAAATGTTTTACTTCGACGATAAAAGCTACTAGCTTAGCCTTCTAAAGCTGAGGCGATAAAACGAATCAATCTACTTAGTCAATTAATTAACTCCAAATCTCATTCGCGTAGTCGTGAAAAGTTTGAAGTGGATATAATCAGTATACTCGTTCCATCGATAGTGCGATGACTGATAATCAATCAATTATCTTAGTTATAATCAACATCAATTCTATTTCATTAATAATCTGATGTAGAGTTACTCAGAGCCGCCTGTGCATACTGGAGACATGTAACGATAACAAATGGGTAATTCTGCCGTAACTACGATGAATGACCGTCCGGATACTCTTTGCGTAAATATTGTAGAAAATTGAATTTATTTTTCTATGCGCCCGTATATAAAACATACTAGCTTTAATCCCGCGTCTTTGCTCCTGTGTACACCACGGCCAGCCAGCTCTCTATCGAGAAATCCCTCCTTAGTGCACCTTTGTGACCTTCAAGGAATATCTGTGCCAAATTCTAAATTTCTAGCTTAGTGGTTTAGGCTATTCGTTATCTATGAGTTATCATTTAGTAAAACTATCTTTTTTTAACCGCCGCTAACGATGGGCCTTATAAGAAAGCTCAAAGTCACTCAGAGGGCGATGGAGAGGGCTATGCTTAGTATGCTTGGAGTTTCTCTGCGGGATCGCATTAGAAATGATGAGATCCGCGCAAGAACTAAAGTCGCGGACATAGCTCGAAAAATCGCTAGACTTAAGTGGCTTAAGTGGGCAGGGCACATCACCCCTAGAACTGACGGCCGATATGGCTGAAAGGTTCTTGAGTGGCGTCCGCGGCCCGGAAGACGCAGTGTAAGTAGGCCTCCAACAAGATGGAGCGACGACCTGGTGAAAGTAGCGGAAACGCATTTAAGGCGGATGGCGCAGGGCCGATCTGTTTGGCGAGCCTTGGGGGAGGCCTATGTTCAGCAGTGGACGTCTTTCGGCTGAAATGATGATCTTTTTTTGAAAAGATATCTACTTAACGGATGATACATACACATAATTACCAAAAACTGATTAAGAATTAATTCTTTGTAGTTATTTTCGGTTATTGATCCTTTAAATACCAGCGAAATAAATATAACTACTTGGAAACACTTATTCCAACTCAATAGAAGGCTCACGCTGTTGTCAAATGGATAATGCAATTAGCAACTTAGTGACGGTTTAGAACTTACCTTTACGTTTGTAAAGTGTACAAAGGAACCATGTATCACTGTTGTGATAATCATAGTATGTATTCCTCTAGTCTAGGTACTTCTTAAAAAGTTGTCATATTTCTTGGCATAACCTAGTAAGTAGAACTAAACAAACTGACGAAAATTTAACAAAGGTCCTCTGATGTTTCCTTTAAATTTAATGAATTTTCGAATATTCTAACTAAAGTGTTCTAATACTTTTATTACCCTTTATTTACAGAAGTATGTTAAGTTTGTGGGGCACTTAGTTTACTGTATTTTGAATAACACGGTATATTTAATCAGACTAATTTTATCAGACAAGATAAAACAGTTAGCATCGTCATTATGTAGAAATATATTTGCTAAATATAACGTTTCGTAATTCAAATATTTAAAATTGTTACAAAGACATATAAACACTAGAAATTAAGTATGTGCCTAGCCACATAATAAGCAGGCTGTAGAAAATATTTATATGTGCCTAAGTGACCGAGTTTTGCTTAGTGTTTGCAAAATCGGACAAAAACGTTTACACCAGATCGACTTTTTACCCCCAAATACTAATAAGCAGCAAATTTTATCCCAATCGGTAGAACTGTTCTCGAGATCTCAAAATAGGTATTTACATAAACATATCGTTCCTTTAATACGATACGAATAGTATATTTTTTGACGTGAAATACGTTTGTAATTTATTACGAACAACTGCAAGCAAATCGTAATTTCTCAAACCGCGATCTTACTTTGGTAAAACACGCGTGCTAAGTTAGTTAAATTATTTTTCAGTGGAATACGAGCCCGCCCATGTTATTATGGCTTTAATTTAATTTGCAAAGTTCGTATGCCGTATGTAAGTTTATACACATGTAGGTATGTTCAAATGTGATTTCAAAATTTGCAAACCATTTTTCGACATCTTCCTGGTATCCGATTGAGGTAAGTTTGGCATACTTAGGTAATAGTGACAATACAAGATTTTGGTAATGAAATTCTAGTGGACAGATCAGGATCGTCTCCGCAGGCCGGAATTCTTCAACGGTTAATGGCACTGACTTGAAACTTGGTTCGAATACGTAGTTTGGATGACAATGCTTTTTCAATCAGTAAAAGAGCTTGTATTAAAAATACTTTATTAACAAAAACCTAATACAAATGACACTGGGTGTGTGTGTGTGTGTGTGTGTTTGTTCTGTTTTATTTTTAGAGTAAGTACTACTATGATGTTGACTCTACCCGCTAATTATAAACGCTTATCAATTTCATATTCGTTTGTTACAACCGTCACTTTGATAATTGCCTTTGCCAAACACCGACAAAGCAACAATTTTGTTGTATCGGGATTATAACTTTGTTTACATTTAAAAGCTTGGAGCACAGTTCGATGCAAGTGTTACTAGTTTTTACACGACCGGAGACACTAGAAGCTGGCTTTCATACGAATTTGAATTCAATAGAATTGATCTTCGGTAGTATCACGGTACAAAAGGGCAAAAAGACAGTAAACTAGAAACCAACTTACCACAGTAATCACAGTCAAAAGGCAATCCTTTTAGTCACTATTCAACAATATTACAACACTTAACGTCACACAACACGCACTGAAGTGCCTAATATTACAGTTTACTGAGGCATTTAACACAAACACGACTTCGTAGTTAGCAACTCTGTAATTTGTTTAGCACTAACTTAACACACGAAACTAAAAACATTCCGAAGTCGCAATAGTTTTAAAGTTGATTAAAACGCTTAAAATTATGACGTAGCGGTTACACTTTCTTATGGTTGTGTAGGCATCTAATGCAGTATTGCTTGCTACGAATATAGTGGTAAAGCTAGCTTCGTAGAACCGCGGCGTACGACAGCGTAAACGACGACGCGAGGTACCGGGCACAAGGGAAGGCCGAACGCGACTGGCAACGTCGCGCCGCCGACCGACGCCTGAAACACCTACTGAAGGTATCATGCTACATTTACACGCTTGCCGAGGCTTGGCAAGCGTGTACAAGCTACAAGCCTTTACAAACGCTTGGACGCCATTTACACGCTTGCGATTGGGTTATAGCGTTGTGTAACTCATGCTTTTAAAATGAGGATGAGGGAGTAACTCGTTTTGCCTCGCGAGGTACTCGCGAGGTACCCCTCATTTGAGGTGAGGTGAGGTTTGAAGAATTAAAACGATCGCAACTCGCAATGAGTTGAATGAGTAAATGCGTAGCGAGGCACGCGCATCGTTGCCGCTTCGTATAGTGAGTTATCTGTGCTCGCGCCTCGCGCCTCGTTATCTGTGCTCGCACCTCGCGCCTCGTACTCTGTGCTCGCGTCTTGTGATAGAAAATGAGGAGCTAAATGAGGTGGTTCAAAGTTGCAATTCGAGTACTCCCTCATTTTGTCGCGATGAGGAACTCAAACGAGGTACCTCACGAGTGAGGGGCTCATCACTATTGGGTTAGTGTGCTCCGGACAAGCAAACATGGCAGACGTGGACGTTGAAGTTGTGTCAGCTATTGCGTTTAGTTTGACATATTTTATTTAAAATATAAACAAAAACAAAGAAAGCGAAATGTTCGTCAGAGAAGATGGTGGATGTTAAAAATCCATAGAAACTGTTGTAACTAAATTCGAATGTTTTTAACGTCCTATTTTTAATTAAACATTTATTTTAATTGATATGCCTCGAGAAAGGCCAGTTTCATCGTTTGACCAACTTATGGTCGAGACGCGATCGAGGTACAGCACAAATAGGTACGTCCGTCCGGCGCGAGTTCGTGAGCGACACTAAACACGCGCCAACGTGTAAACACGTCGCAAGCGCTTGCCGCAAGCTTCCTTTGATCTGTCTTCAAAAACCGACACTAGCCCGGATCGCGACAAGCTCACGCAAGCCAAGCCAAACACCCCCGTTCACACGCTTGTGTTTGTTGAAGCTTGCCGAGGCTTGGCAAGCGTGTAAACGTACCATAAGGGTATCACTGCCAGCGAGCCATTCGCCACACGACCTAACTACATCTACCAAACCACCGGGTTTGTAAACACAACCGCGCCGCCTCGTAACGTGTCGTTTTATCACGCGACCATTGATTGTACCCTAACGCCATATGACTTTAGCTTTAATAGCTTTGGCGTTCAGTGCTCTCTTCAAACATCTCTTACAAGCCACCGTGCACATATTTCTTCGGGTTAGTTTGGATTTCGGAAACTTTCTCGCAATATATCACTGTCCGCTGACAGAACGTAACTAAATAAACAAAACCCTGAGATATAAATAGATACGATGGACGGAGAAATTAATATGAAAGTCCCAATGTAGGATTTTCGATAAGCAATTTCGGTCAGAGTGGGTTTTAGTACAATATTTAATAAATCAACATCATCATCATTTCAGCCGGAAGACGTCCACTGCTGAACATAGGCCTCCCCCAAGGCTCGCCAAACAGATCGGTCCCGTGCCATTTGCATCCAACGCGATCCCGCAACCTTCACCAGGTCCTCGCTCCATCTTATTGGAGGCCTACCTACACTGCGTCTTCCGGTTCTCGGACGGCACTCGAGAACCTTTTTGCCTATTTTGTGTTTTTTTGTATTTAATAATTAATACTTTAATAACCATCCATAAGTTCAGAGTCGCTCAGCGTGCTATGGAGAGGGCTATGCTCGGTATCTCGTTGAGAGATAGGGTCCGCAACGAGCATATAAGACAAAAGACGAAAGTCGTTGACATAGCCCGAAGGATTAGCACGCTGAAGTGGCAATGGGCTGGTCACGTTTGCCGTACAACTGACGATCGTTGGAGCAGACGTGTCCTGGAGTGGAGACCACGTTTAGGAAAGCGAAGTGTGGGACGCCCTGCAACACGTTGGACTGATGACCTTAGGAGGACAGCGGGCAGTGGATGGATGAGGAAAGCCCAGGATCGCGAATGTTGGCGCAATATGAGGGAGGCCTACGTCCAGCAGTGGACGGACAATGGCTGTAGATAGATAGACTTTAATAACTGCCCTAGTTAACGTAAACGTAATTACGAATGTAGTGAGGCAAGGGAAGAGTAATTTTCACACTTAGAATCGTAGGATGATGATTTATTTCTATTTCAGTGAGGACACAAGGCTTTGTCAGTGTAATCGAATGAGTAATAGTCTCGGGAAATCTCTGGAGACATTTGAATAGATTTTGAATGCTTCCCTGCCGTTCTGCCACTTACGATATAAGGAAATTCATGGCAGGCGGCGGGGTAGGGGCCTACCCGTACCTATTATGTAAGACTTTAAATAAATTGGCTACTTAAACAGCTTTATTGCAGACTCCTCCAGATCGCAGCTACTTGATCCTGTATCAGATCATTTGAATAGAATTATCATTGTTATACATAGATAAGATAACACATATCATGGGATAATTGACACCAATTGATGCAACTGACCTAGTGCCCAATTAAGCAAAGCTTTTATTTGTACAAGCAATAACAGATAAACAAACTTATATGTACATACTAGCTGTTGCCTGCGATTCCGTCCGCGAAGAATAGGGGTAGGTATAAAAAATAGCCTGCGACCTATTCTCATACCTACCGAATATAGAGAAAAAAGTTTAATAAAATCGGTCGAGCCGTTTCGGAGGAGTTCGGTAACAAACACCGTGACACGAGATTTTTATATATTAGATTTTATTATGATATATACAATTATACATATATAATTGTTACAATTTATTCACACAAAAGATAAATTTAGTACCATAAAATAATTATGTAAGTATAGTACCTATATATACTCTTAATTCTAAACTAAGAGAAAACCGGCCAAGCGCGAGTCGGACTCGCGCACGAAGGGTTCCGTACAATAATCTATAAAAATCACCCTTAAATATTTTTTATTTTCAACCGACGAAAACAAAAGGAGGAGGTTCTCAATTCGACGTGTATATATATATATTTTTTTTTAATGTATGCATAACTTTTAACAGAGTAGTCCGATTTTGATGATTATTTTTTTATTGGAAAGCGTATTCCACGAGGGTGGTCCCATTTAAATTTGGAAACAATATTCCTACCCTAAGGGTAGAAAAACAGGGGATGATTGATTGTTCAGTTACTGATTGTACTATATGACCACGCATAACTTATTACAGAGTAGTCGGATTTTGATGATTCTTTTTTTATTGGAAAGCGTATACCCCAAGGGTGGTCCCATTTAAATTTGGAAGTAATATTCCTACCCTAAGGGTAGGAAAACAGGGGATGATTGACTAACTTTTTACAGAGTAGTCTGATTTTCATAATTCTTTTTTATTGGATAGATAGGGTATACCTTGAAGTTGGTATTATAAATTTGGAAAAAAAATTACCCCAAGGATGGAAAAAAGTATAAAATAAAAACTTTTTAACAAAAAATTAAACCGCCGAAAAAACTGAAAAGCAAAAAATAATACCTTTTTTGTTTGACCTTAATCTAGGTACCAATTTGAAGTCGGTGCCTCAGCACGAGCCAGGAGGAGTGATAGAAGCCAATCAGGTAGACGATTATAGGTCCACTCCTCCTGGCTAAGTGCTGAGGCACCGACTTCAAACTGGTACCTAGATTAAGGTCAAACAATAAAAAAAAAAAAAAAAAAAAAAAACCGCCTTCAAAAACGCCCAAAAAAATATTAAATAAAAATTTAACCGACTATAATGAGCATTATAATATCTTTCTACTAATCTGTTTGAAGTCGGGCCTCAGCACGAGATAGCAGGAGTGGTAGAAGCCCAACAAATAGTAGGTATAATAGGGATAATAGGTAGGTAAGATAAATTACTACTATAAAGTTTGAGGTCCCAGGTTCGGTTCCCGCGTCGGGGCAGATATTTGTATGAAAAACACGAATGTTTGATCTCGGGTCTTGGGTGTTTGATATGTATTTAAGTATGTATCATCTATATAAGTATATTTATCCGTTACCTAGTACCCATAACACAAGCTTTGCTTACTTTGAGACTACGTCGATTGGTGTGAATTGTCCCGGGATATTTATTTATTAATTTAATTACTAGGTCCACTCCTGCTGGCACGAGCTGAGGCCCGACTTCAAACAGATTAGTAGAAAGATATTATAATGCTCATTATAGTCGGTTAAATTTTTATTTAATATTTTTTTGGGCGTTTTTGAAGGCGGTTCTATTTTTTATTTTATTTTTTTTATTTTTGGCTTTTTAGTTGTATTGGTATAAAAAAGATGCGTAGGCGTAGCCAGTAAACGAAACCCCGCTTCTGTTTACGCTCTGAGGATCGCAAGGTAACTAACGAACTTAACCAGGTTAAACGGGGGTAGTTTGAAGGTATTTTTTTTATGCGGGTAGCTCTGCCCCCCGAGCCCCCCGTTCCAGTAGCGAGGCTTCTATTACTACTCTGAGGGATGCTAGATAAACTGACGAATTTAACCAAGTGAAACGGTAGATGGTTTAACAGATTTTTTTATTGCGGGGGGCTCTGCCCCCCGAGCCCCCCTCCCCTCCAAGAGCGGGGCTTTTATTTTCACCCTGAGGGACGCAAGACAGCTAACTAACCTAACCAGGTTAAACGGGAAGTGATTTGAAGGTATTTTTTATTACGGGAGCTCCGCCCCCCAAGCCCCTCTACCGGTAACGAGGTTTCTATTTCCACTCTGAGGGACGCAAGATAATTGACGAATCAAACCAGGTTAAACGGGAGGTGGTTTAAGAGTACTTTTATTGCGGGGGGCTCCGCCCCCCGAGCCTCCCTCCAACAGCGGGGCTTCTATTTCCACTCTGAGGGACGTAAGATAACTAACGAACCTAACTAGGTTAAACAAGGGGTGGTTTGAAGGTGTTTTTTAATACGGGGGGCTCCGCCCCCCGAGCCCCCCTTCCAGTACCAAGGCTTCATTTTCCACTCTGAGGGACGCAAGATAACTAACGAATCTGGTAAGGTAAACGGGACGCGGTTTGACGGTTTTTTATTGCGGGGGGCTCCGCCCCCCGAGCCCCCCTCTCACCTAGTATCACTTTGAGGAGCGCAAGGTAACTAACGAACCTAACCAGGTTGAACGGGGGATGGTTTGAAAGTATTTTTTATTGCGGGGGCTCCGCCCAACGAGTCCCCTTTCCGGTAGCGATGCTTCTATTTCCACTCTGAGGGACGCAAGATAACTGACGAATCTAACCAGGTTACACGGGATGTGGTTTAAGAGTATTTTTATTGCGGGGGGCTCCGCCCCCCGAGCCCGCCTCCTAGAGCGAGGGTTCTATTTCCACTCTGAGGGACGTAAGATAACTAATGAACCTAACCAGCTTCGCCCCTAACAGGGTTTAAAACAGGTTTGGTTTTAAACAGAGGGTGGTTTGAAGGTGTTTATTATTACGGGGGGCTCCGCCCCCCGAGCCCCCCTTCCAGTACCAAGGCTTCATTTTCCACTCTGAGGGACGCAAGATAACTAACGAATCTGGTAAGTGAAACGGTAGATGGTTTAACAGATTTTTTTATTGCGGGGGGCTCTGCCCCCCGAGCCCCCCTCCCCTCCAAGAGCGGGGCTTTTATTTTCACCCTGAGGGACGCAAGACAGCTAACTAACCTAACCAGGTTAAACGGGAAGTGATTTGAAGGTATTTTTTATTACGGGAGCTCCGCCCCCCAAGCCCCTCTACCGGTAACGAGGTTTCTATTTCCACTCTGAGGGACGCAAGATAACTGACGAATCAAACCAGGTTAAACGGGAGGTGGTTTAAGAGTACTTTTATTGCGGGGGGCTCCGCCCCCCGAGCCTCCCTCCAACAGCGGGGCTTCTATTTCCACTCTGAGGGACGTAAGATAACTAACGAACCTAACTAGGTTAAACAAGGGGTGGTTTGAAGGTGTTTTTTATTACGGGGGGGCTCCGCCCCCCGAGCCCCCCTTCCAGTACCAAGGCTTCATTTTCCACTCTGAGGGACGCAAGATAACTAACGAATCTGGTAAGGTAAACGGGACGCGGTTTGACGGTTTTTTTATTGCGGGGGGCTCCGCCCCCCGAGCCCCCCTCTCACCTAGTATCACTTTGAGGAGCGCAAGGTAACTAACGAACCTAACCAGGTTGAACGGGGGATGGTTTGAAAGTATTTTTTATTGCGGGGGCTCCGCCCAACGAGTCCCCTTTCCGGTAGCGATGCTTCTATTTCCACTCTGAGGGACGCAAGATAACTGACGAATCTAACCAGGTTACACGGGAGGTGGTTTAAGAGTATTTTTATTGCGGGGGGCTCCGCCCCCCGAGCCCGCCTCCTAGAGCGAGGGTTCTATTTCCACTCTGAGGGACGTAAGATAACTAATGAACCTAACCAGCTTCGCCCCTAACAGGGTTTAAAACAGGTTTGGTTTTAAACAGAGGGTGGTTTGAAGGTGTTTATTATTACGGGGGGCTCCGCCCCCCGAGCCCCCCTTCCAGTACCAAGGCTTCATTTTCCACTCTGAGGGACGCAAGATAACTAACGAATCTGGTAAGTTAAACGGGAGGCGGTTTGACAGGTTTTTTATTTCGGGGGGCTCCGCCCCCCAAGCCCCCCCTCTAATATCACTTTGAAGAGCGCAAGGTAACTAACGAACCTAAACAGGTTAAACGGGGAATGGTTTCAAAGTATTTTTTTTATTGCGGGGGGCTTCGCCCCCCGAGCCCCCCCCCCCCCTTTATTATCACTTTCAGGAGCGCAAGGTAACTAACGAACCTAACCAGGTTAAACGGGGGATGGTTTGAAATTTTTTTTATTGCGGGGGGCTTCGCCCCCCGAGGCCCCCTCCACTGACTGAACTTCCATTCCCACTCTACGGGACGCAAGATAACTAACGAACCTAATAAGGTTAAGCGAGAGGTGGTTTGTAGGTATTTTTTATTGCCATACCTACTTACTATAGTTTAGGTGAATAACTAACACAATTCTTAGGACTGCTTTGGCGAATTAATATTAGTAATAAAACGTAACGTAGGTAATTCGATGTTCTTGTTATCAATATAAGGACGAACAAATATGCTTTAGGACTTTCAACAGTATGCCAAACATTCTTCGCCAGAAAATTTTAGAATGATCAACATTATGCGATACAACAGGCACTCTTTGCTGACTGTACTTTTTGATCCTGGTTACCAAAGTACTCGTCAAGACGAATCAAACGAGCCCAAACTCGATGGGGTTATGTCGTTTTATTACGGAGTTCTTATGGTCACCTTCCAACTCCATCTTCAGACCCTAGTTACCATCTAGGATCAAAGTACTCGTCAAGACAAATCAAATGAGCTCAAACTCAATGCGGTCGTATCGTTTTATTACAGAGTTTCTATGGCCATCTTTCAGCTCCATCATCAGATCAACTCCATGTCATAATTATTTTGCATTGTCATCCAATTCACGCATGTCTGCAAAATTTCAGCTCAATTGGAAACCGGGAAGTGGGTCAAATTTAACTTGCAAGATTTAACCCGTTGAGGAGTTCCGTTGGCCATCTACGGTCTTCTTCATCAGGTCCAGTTTACCAAATGATACTTTCTGAATGCAAATACTTCACGTAGACTTCCTACTCGATCACAATACCAAAATATTTTGCGTAATACTGCATGTAACACAGCGTTGATGAGGAAAAGCATATTAGGAATGGCGCCAAAAATATTCAACAAAATTCCAGATAGTATAAAAAATATTAATACCAACCAATTCAAAAAGAAATTGACATATTTACTCATTGAAAAATGTTAATAGTATTGATGAATATTTTAATGACATGAATTTATAATTTTATGCATTCCAATGACATTAATTTTTAGTTTTATACAAATTGTGCCAGATATTAATAATATTATTGACATTCATTAAATAATTTTTATTTTTCGTTTTTATTACTGCTGTGAAAATTAATTGTATTTAGACTTAATGACTTGATAAAGGAAAACAGAAATATTTGTACGCCTACTGGCAGAACATAGAGATTCCTGAATGTTATACTTTTAAGACCGATTATGTACACCTATGTTCCACAAATAAACATATTCTATTCTATTCTATTCTATTCACTTGATACGAAAAATGCTAAAATCACTATAGGTTTACCTGTAAATTTTTTTTTTTTTTTTTATGATATAGGGGGCAAACGAGCAGACGGATCGCCTGATGGTAAACGATTACCGTCGCCCATGGACACCTGCGACACCAAAAGAGTCACAAGTGCGTTGCAATTTGAAGGTTGCCCTCGATTTCTCTAGAATCCCATGATCAGATCTTAACTTGGTGCCAATGGGACCACCTCAGGAGTATACTGTTTCAAACAAAAAAATAATTTTTAAAATCGGTTCACAATTGAGGGAGTAATCGCGTAACAAACATACAAAAAAAAACATACAGACGAATTGATAACCTCCTCTTTTTTTTGAAGTCGGTTAAAAAAGGTATTATTTTTTGCTTTTCAGTGTTTTCGGCGGTTTAATTTTTTGTTAAAAAGTTTTTAATTTAATGATTTATTTTTAAAGTCAATATATAATTAAATATTCTGTGAATATTTCAAGCGTCTATCTGTTGCCGTTATCAATATCGAGCAAAAACGAGCAAAAAAATCACGTTTGTTGTATGGGAGCCCCCTTAAATATTTATTCTATTCCATTTTTTAGTATTTGTTGTTATAGCGGCAACCGAAATTCATCATCTGTGATAATTTAAACTCTCTAGCTATCACGGTTCCCGAGATACAGCCTGGTGACAGACGGACAGACAGACAGACGGACGGACAGCGGAGCCTCAGTAATAGGGTTCCCGTTTTTACCCTTTTGGTACGGAACCCTAAAAATTAAAAAAAAAATAGTACCTAAGAACTAAAACATAATGAAAAGGTGATACATATATATATAAATTCATACACAGAGCGGAAGACGCAGTGTGGGTAGGCCTCCAACAAGATGGAGCGACAACCTGGATAAGGTTGCGGGAACGCGTTGGATGCGGGTGGCGCAGGACCGATCTGTTTGGTGAGATTGGGGGAAGCCTATGATCAGCAGTGGACGTCTCTCGGCTGGAAGAAAATGATACATAAATACATATTAAACATCCAAGACTTGAGAATAACATTCGTATTTATGAATTTCATTAGACGACCAGATGGCCTAGTAGGTAGAGAACCTGCCTACGAAGCTTGAGGTCCCGGGTTCGATTCCCGTGTCGGGGCAGATGTTTGTATGAATAATACGAATATTTGTTCTCGGGTCTTGGGTGTTTAATATATATTTAAGTATGTATCTATCTATATAACTATGTTTATCCGTTGCCTTGTACCCATAACACAAGCTATGCTTAGCTTACTTTAGGACTAGGTCAATTGGTGTGAATTGTCCTGTGATATTTATTATTATTATTTATTATTTATTATCATCATCAATCATCATCATTTTAGCCGAAAGACGTCCACTGCTGAACATAGGCCTCCCCCAAGGCTCGCCAAACAGATCGGCCCTGCGCCATCCGCATGCAACGCGTTCCCGCCGCCTTCACCAGGTCCTCGCTCCATCTTGTTGGAGGCCTACCTACACTGCATCTTCCGGTCCTCGGACGGCACTCGAGAACCTTTCGGCTCCATCGGCCGTCGGTCCTACGAGCGATGTGCCCTGCCCACGGCCACTTAAGTGTAGCGATTCTTCGAGCTTATGTCCATTTAGTTCTTGCGCGGATTTCATCATTTCTAATGCAGAAACGGAACTCTTAACAAAACGGTGCAGTGGTTGAAAGAAAATAATCTCAAAGTAAACCTTTCGAAAACTAAATTAATGCAATTTCACACATATAGAGGCAAACCACTGCCACTGAAAGTTAAATACAACGAAGAACAAATCTGCCAAGTAGACAGCATGAACTTCTTTTAGGTGTCATCTTGGACAAGTTCTGTCGTTGGAATGATCATGTTCAAAATCTCTGCCGCAAGATAAATCGCTTCGTCTTTGCATTAAGGAAGGTTAGTCAAGTAGTGACAAGGGAGGCAGCCATTTCGGCTTACTATGGTTATATTAATTCTATCTTACGATACGGCATTACTTTATGGGGCAGAGCCTCAGAATTCGATAATGTATTTATAATGTAAAAAAAATGTATTAGAGCTATATATGGTACTAGCAGCCCGTCCCGGCTTCGCACGGGGTAGGCAATTATTTATTTTTGGAAATTTGGATATAAAACACTTTTTTTCACAAATATTTTTATTTATTAAAAAATTATTATTTATTATTTATTAATTATTACAGACGTGCACGCCCCACTCCTGTATTTCAGTGCCCCCTCCACCCCGCCCGCCGCGATGCCCGGCGCGCTTTTCAGACTGCATCGCAAACAACGGCCACGGCGCTATGGCGGTTTTGTTTACTGTTTGAATTTTTTAATTCGTAATATCTTTTGAATGGAAAGTCCAATTTAAATAATTTAAAAACTATTTTATAGGTAGTTAAATGGTCTTTACCATTAAATAATTTATTTGGATAAGGATTAATATAAACACATAAATAGCATGGTTTGAATTTGGTTAGCATTTTCATTAATATTTAAAATGAAAAATGTTGCTGTAGTGACATAACTACAATAGTTGGACATATGCTACCGCGGAGTTTTTTGTAGACATTATGATGTTCTTCAATATTGTTGTACATTATTTTGTTCTATCGCTAATAGTTTCGGCAGCGCATTCGACGAAAGACATTTTAAGACTCATTTTTCTACACCTTCGGTTACATTGTTCAAATTTTACCAAGGATCCCTAATTTTTTTCAAAATGAAATGTAGCCTATGTCAAATTGGAAGAATGTAGCATTCTATTAGTGAAAGAATTTTTTAAATCGGCCCAGTACTTTTTGAGCCTATTCATTACAAACATACAAACATAGGTACAAATCTTTCCTCTTTATAATATTAGTGTAGATTAAGCAAACTGAGTCGTGTAGGCCTATTTTTTAAAAAAGTGGGATACTTCCATTGCCATGTCTTTATATATTGGACGCATGTTTATTTGTACACCAATATGGTTATTTGTTTAGACAAGCCAAGACATGTTTAAAAACCCTGTACGTTCGCAATATCGTAATAAATTGTATGTTCCATTGTCACATTTATCATTGGTTGCTAAAAATAGTTATGTAATGTGTACAAAAATATTTAATAAACTGCCAGATGTAATTAAAGATCTCACATTTGCGAAATTTAAAACAAGTCTTAAAAAATGGCTTGCCGAAAAATCATTTTATAGTAAACAGGATTTTTTGGATTACACTTAGGTTAAGTTTTTTCTTACTGTCAATTTCACATGCCTTGCAAGGTAGATTTTAGTGAAACCCACTCTATACAATCTTATTGTACCTACAATTGCGTGAAATAAATTTTATTCTCTCTTTCTTTCTTTCTTTGTGATCCCGCAGATAAACTCCAATCATAGCTCTCTCCATCGCCCTCTTTATGAAATTACCATGCATAAATCTGCCCAGACTGGGGATCGAACCCATGTCCTCAATACCAATGGCGAGGCACCCAAAAATCTCGATGCCCTTCGGTTTCCCTGAATTTTTACTTGACGTCGTTGAAAGCTAACCTAACGACTATAACCTCACGCCTCGCTCACTCCCCGACTTCTCTAACTTAAGTATTCATTCCGTGCTGCTACTTTATATTACCTAAGCCTAATATTCACTAAACGAGCCGTGTTAGCCCAGTGGTTTAACATATGGCCTCTCATGCAGGGAGTCGTGGGTTCGAACCCGGGCTCGCACCTCTGAGTTTTTCGGAAATTACTGAAATTTACCATGAGCAGCACTAATTAATCTCGGTAACCTATCGATGTTTAGATACTCGTTTACCCGAATTTCATTTATCCGAAAACGGTTCACCGACTTTTTAAAATCCATATGTTTTGTTTTTCAACAACTTCACAATGCCACGGATTCATTTCATCACAGTTTTATTTGCCAACAAAAACAAAATTCCGAATTACATTAATCCATTTTTTTATTTGCCAACCTAATCAGTTGCCATATTTTCATAATCTTAATGTAACAAAAAGCCGAAAGTATGTTTTTATTATCTACCTAACCTAACATCAGAGTAAGACAACATTGCTTAATTTTTAGCGAGCGAGCGAAGCGAGCGAGCAAGACGGTTCGGAGCGGAAGCGACTCGGATAGGTAGGTTAGGTTCTGGAGTTAGTTATTTTTTTTATAACCACCTACAAACCCACATAGCAAACTCAATAAAATATTTGGGCAATATTAAACAACAAAATTAATATTACGCTCCACACATTTGTCCACACAATTGTATGGTCGCCTTTTGTACCCCTGACCTTTGCGGAATAATAATTTTGCGGAATAAATATATATTTGGCAAATGATCCTACGGAATTTCATGCAGTTGGATTTTGAATCATTTGGCAAATAAAAAAATGGATTTTAAAACATTTGGCAAAAGAGAATATGGTAAATAAAATTTCGGACAAACAATAATTTGGAAAATGAAAAAAAGGAGTTTCGTTTTCGGAATTTTAATATTCAGAAATGAGCTTTTCGAGAATATGATAGGTAACCATTAATCTCGTAGGCGTGCAAACCGTGGACTAAACTGGCGAGTCGGCCGCACGGAAAGAGTTTAAAAGACGAATAGATTTTTAAGTTCAAGCCCATATGCCGAATTGCAAAAGGTTCGTGCGGCCGACTCGCCAGTTTAGTCCACGGTTTGCACGCCAACGAGATTAATTAGTGTAAAGTTAGGGCTTATAGATTTAGAGCTGGGCACGTAGGGTTAGAAACTTGGCTCTACAAGAGATCTGATTACTTTTTGACAGTGCGAGCTACATGGTCTCGTCTTGGCAACATTTAACATGAAATGTTTTTGTGGGATTATTTTGTCTCTAAAGACTTAAATTGAATAACTACCCGCTAAAACAAATTGTCACTTTTTTTTATGTTAGAGAGGCCAGACAAACGAACTAGTGGGTTACCTGATGTTAAATGAACACCACTGTCCATAGACACTCGCAGCGCTTTACGCGATACCAGTGCGTAAAGCGCTGCGATTTTCTGTCAGGGTAGAACAGGTGAGACCCTAGGGGTTTAGATGAGTGAAACAAAATAAAGATTTAAGACATATATTTAGCCCCTAGGGCTTAACTGACAGAAAATTTATATCTCGAGGGTCGCGGATTCGAGAGTTGAGTGGGAAAGCGTTTCTTGGCAAGGCTTCCCTGGATTAGGGTACGAAGCGTAGACTGCCGGTGCTGGTAGAAGGCTGGAGGCAGGTAGTGGCCCCAGGGTCAGCAAGCGGCAGGAGTAGGCCTTGCCGTAGAAGCAAGGAAAGGTCTTCGGTTCCAGGAGCCATCCGAAGAAATAGCGCAGAGGAAGATGTGCGGATGTTGGAGTGGTAGCAAGGTTCGAGTCATTTACCATAGATAATGTAAATTGTGTTTAGTTTAGAATTCGAATGGTCATACGACCAGATTCTGCCAACATGTAAAAAATAGTAAAATTATTGCAAAACTATTTGATATAAATTAAAAATATGAAAATAGCGAAGTTTCATGAAGCGTAGATTTGTGTTTTGCGTTGTAAAATTAGGTTATAGGTGGGTTATAGCTAAGTTTTAAAGATATATTGTATAGTCAGCAAAGATAGTAATTTCACTAGCAGTTTAATGAACTTTGAATTCTTCCTTACCGGTAAGTACCTACCTATGTTATGATATAATAATCTATCTCAAAATAAACCTCGTCTATTATTGCTCAACTTTATAAGTGACATTTAATAGTCTAAGAATAGGCCGTATAGGCCATTTTTATAGCCCTATTATTCGCAGACAGAGTCAGGGGCAAGAGCTAGTTTTTATATACGAGGGGCGTTCAATATAAAGTGAGAATGAGATGCAAACTCTTTTAATATTACGAAATTAAATACTGGCCGGTAAAGCTAATCTATCTAGCTGATTGCTATGAAAAAAAAAACTAACTGTCTTTTGTTTAAAAAAATATACGGTAATTTCTTTGCAATGCTATTGAGTACGTTAGCGAAAATGGAGAAAATTGAACTGCGCGCCGTTATCAAATACTTGTATTTGAAAAATTTTTCTACGGACCAAGTCAATTTGGATTTGCGGGACACTTTAGGGTCTAATGCTCCTCCGTATTCGACAGTCGCACGTCGGTGCGCCGAATTTAGACGTGGAAGAACATCGACAATGGACGACCCCCGCTCCGGACGCCCTACTACAGCAGTAACTGAAGAAATTGTGAAAAAAGTCGAAAACTCAGTTTTGGCGGATCGTCGTGTCACAGTTCGTTTTATTGCTGAAAATGTAAAGATTTCAACGGGGAGCGTGCATAATATTTTACATGAACGCTTGGGTATGAAAAAGGTATCTGCGCGTTGGGTACCAAGAATGCTTACTGACACGCAAAAACAAACTAGACTAGAGATTTGTCAAGAAGCTTTGAACCTGATGCAGCAAGACCGGGAACTTTTTTTGGCGCGATTTATAATAATGGACGAAACATGGCTCCATCATTACGACCCTGAAACGAAACTGCAGTCTATGACATGGAAAAGGCCATCATCTCCAACTCCGAAGAAATTCAAGGTGAGCCCATCTGCCGGTAAGGTCATGGGCTCTGTTTTTTGGGATGGTAAAGGGGTATTAATGATTGAGTATCTCGAGCATGGAGCCACTATTACGGGCACTTTATACGCCAAACAAATAGCAACATTGCGCTATGAGATCCGCGAAAAACGGCGAGGTAAACTCTCGAAAGTTGTGCTGTTCCACCAGGACAATGCCCCGGCACACAAGTCCGCCGTTGCAATGGCTGCAATTCGTGATGCTGGGTTCGATATTCTTAAGCATCCTCCGTATTCACCAGATCTCACTCCCAGTGATTTCTACCTATTTCCGAGATTGAAACAATACCTGAGAGGCCAGAAATTTGAAGACGACGACGCGGTAGTCGCTGCAGTACAAGATTTTTTAAGTACTCAAGATGAGACCTTTTTTAAAAATGGAATTTTAAGTTTAGAAAAAAGATATACTAAGTGTGTTATGCTAAAAGGTGACTATGTCGAAAAATAAAATGACATTTAGTAAAAGTTGTTTATAACATACTCATTCTCACTTTTTATTGAACGCCCCTAGTATGATGCTCATTAAACTATTTCAACATTTTCTATAAGGCGCCACACCCAGGGTTTAACATCAAGACCATTGAATCTACAAAATGTCAAACATTTTCTCAGAAATCCGTTCATCATTTTTTCAGTGACACTATGAGTATGGGTTCATCTAACTAAACCATCTAATTACCACGATCGCGCTCATATGCTTGCTTAGTGCCTTTTAAAGCCAAGGGCGGATTCAGGGGGGGGGGTCATGGGGGTCATGACCCCCCCCTGGGCTGGGTCCAGGACCTAGGTGGTCCAGTAAATAAAATTATTAAACAATGTTTTTATATATTTTTGTCACAATATAGATTTTATGTAAGTACCTTTAATATTTAATTTATTTAATATAGTAAGTACTTTGTATTGTATATGGCAAACGCATTAATTCGGGAACACATCGAAAATTTGAATTTTACGGCGCCACCGCTACCTTTCATCTGATGACACTGACACCTGCGCGCGCTTTGTTTCGACCAAGTCACTAATGTCTAGCTAGACCTAACCTCAATCGGAACGACTAATCTACTAATCTTCCTTCAATCAACTGTTATTCTCAAAATAGTTAATAAAGTACTACGTTAAAAAACTTTCAGAACTGAAGAGTATTTCCGCAGAGTCAAATAGGTACAGGATTTTTGGCAGTCGAGTTAGGGGTTTTAAGGGGTGATAGTTAGGGTCATTCTGGACATTTTTGACCACATTTACTATTATTCCAAGTTGCACGGTTTTTGGGATATATGTACAGGGTGTTTGGTAGTTATGTGCAAAGCTTTAAGGGGGTGATAAGCCGAGGTATTTTTGAACATTTTTAGCCATATGCCTTAGCCGAAATTTGTTTTTTTTTTAAAATTGAAGACTTAGAAATTTTAGGAAAATACCCAGAGTTTGATAGTCACGAGTCAATATTGCCCCAATGAGCGTTAATTTGGAAATTTTAAATATGGCGCAGAAAAATGACGTAGACTTGTCTTTTTGACATGTTATTTACTAGTAAAATTTCAAGACTAGTGCATTCTTAGCGAGTGCTCCCTGAGTTTGGTTTTTACTTTTTATCTCAGATTTAGCAAGCAATGTCAATGAGTGATGCCTTAAAAGAAAGAACAATAAACAGGCATGTTTCTAAAAATGTTTAAACATTTCAAGGATTTTTTTTTATGGCACAGAAAAATGACTGTTCTAACCTCAGACATTTTTAGTTATTTCGAATGCCTCCATTTTGTTTCTGTGGCAAGAAAAACACTTCCAATATACATCAAACTATCCGAAATAAAAGATTTGGTTTCCAAATTAAGGCTCATGGGGGCAGTATTGACTCGTGACTATCAAATTCTGGGTATTTTCCTAAAATTTCTGTCTTCAATTTTAAAAAAAATCAAATTTTGGCTAAGACATTATATGGCTAAAAATATTCAAAAATACCTCGGCTATCACCCCATTAAGGCTTTGCACGTAGCTACCAAACATCCTGTAAGTATAGCAATTTTTTTTTTGTTGAAAAAGTCACTCATTTTGCCAGATTTTTTATTTTTTTTCACTCTGTATCGCCTGTATTGAATTAATTTTAAGTGTTTTGCCTTCGCAATACCCTGGTTCTTCAAAATAAATTCAAATAATTGCCTATTACTGCTAGGGTTATTAAAAAAACTTCTTTAGACGTGACGAGAAAAAAAAATCTAGAAATATTTTGTAACTTTGCGTGTCTACTAAAAAAAACCGGCCAAGAGCGTGTCGGACACGCCCAAGGTAGGGTTCCGTAGCCATTACGAAAAAATCAAGTAATATTTTTCTAAGAATTTCGTATGTGTACGGAATCATCCAAGTTTAGGTATGTTTTATACCTTAGGCTACTATTTACTCTTAAACTACAAATAATTTCCAAGCAATCTTAGCCGCTATAATTTTCCTAGTAAATTTGATATATTTACTACCCTTCTGAATTTTTTCAAATTTTTCCACTCAACAGTTTAGATTTTAGAGGGGGGGGGGGGCGGCCAATTTTAATGAAAATTTTCACTTTAAAGTTGAATATTTCGCAAACAGATCACTGAATAGAAAAATCATGTTAGCAACCCCACAATGATTTCAAAAGACCTATCCAACGATACCCCACACTATACGGTTAGCCGAGAAAAAAAAAATCACCCCCACTTTACGTCTATGGGAGGTACCCTAAAAAAATTTTTTTTACTTTTTTTTATTCAATCACTTTGTCGGCGTGACTGATATATATATTGATGCCAAATTACAGCTTTCTGGTACTAACAGTCTCTGAGCTTAGCCGAGGACAGACAGACAGACGGACAGACATGGCGAAACTATAAGGGTTCCTAGTTGACTACGGAACCCTAAAAAGTAGCATTCAGTGATTTGCGCGTACAAATTACTTAATAAACTTCTTTGATTTACGGGCTTTTCAAACATGTGCCACTTAAGAAAAGAAAAGAAACAAAATAACAAAAAATAAAGTAGGTATTTCCAAATACCCCTGGGGTAAACACTAAAAAAAATTCAATACAGGCTATACAGGATAAATGTTCAGAATGACCTGTTTATCAGCCCTTACAACCCCTACACTCGACTGCCAAATATCCTGTACTTACATCTTTCTTCTAGATTCAATAATACTCGTAAGTGACCTACAGGAACGACTGTCTCCTGAAGTACTTAATTTGTTTCAGCTACACGTTTTTATGCCAAAAAGCGAATACTTACAGTAATCAAGATATTGAAATTGAAACAACTAGCAACCGATTATACATACATTGTTACTAGATAATAGTAGTAATACTAGTTTCTGTCATCATCATCATCATCATTTCAGCCGAAAGACGTCCATTGCTGAACATAGGTCTCCCCCAAGGCTCGCCAAACAGATCGGTCCCGTGCCATCCGCATCTAACGCGATCCCGCAACCATAACCAGGGCTTCATCTTGTTGGAGGCCTACCTACACTGTGTTAGTGTAGCGACAGCGGAAAGATCTTTCTCTACGTTACGAAGAATCAAATCGTGGCTAAGAGCTTCAATGGTTGAAGAATGTCTAACTGGACTGGCACTTCTCCACGTCCATATTAAGAGGGTACGATGCGCACCATTTCTCCATACAAACGTAATCCCCTGTTTCCTCCCTGGATAATGGCTTTAGAGCCAAATTTTTTTACTGTGTAATCTGTATCTACCACAGCTATGCTCCTATGTTTCGTTTTTTTCCATATTTCAATTAATATAAGAATAAGAAATATGAGCTTTCAAAAACTGAAAAAATTGCCCAATTTCAACGTTATTTTCAGACACTCATTAGAAAAGAATCCCTGCTATAAACAAAAAAAGGAAAACATAGGGGCATAGCTAAATCTTTCCTCTAATTATTTATGAAAAAAATAAATTAATTGGTCCAGTTTTCGAGAAGAAAACAGGGGATTACGAATTGCTGTTTTGATCAATTTTACGCGCCTATTAACGGTCTGAGGTGCAGTTGTCCCGCTCTCGCTGTACTGACACGGAGGGGTTCGGACGAGACAGCGACATTTCATTAAAATACCTATTTATCAAAATTCTCTTAGCCATCGTACCCTCTTAACGTACCCATTGAAGTAGATGAAGGTGATAATGCATTTCGGAAGATGTAAAAGAAAAATTGATTTTGTTATTTAAATATAGGTATTTTTAAGTAAAATACTCACATAGATTAATAAAATACATACTTTTTACCTGCATCTAATATTATTATTAAGTTAAATTATAACTTCTTGTGACTTGACCACGACTATTGTGACCCTCCCCTGGCCCCAAAGCTGGATCCGCCCTTGTTTAAAGCTTAGGCCCTCAGTTGGGTCTGGCTGAGAAAGAAATCACCTCGGCTTGTCGATCATATTGCAGCATCAATGTGGTAGAAACTTCCAGGTAATATTGAGCAATAAATTGTCACGTTCAATTCCCGGGTTGTGATAATAACTAACTATAAAGTTATAAATAGCTTCCAATCCAATTTTTTTCACTTAAAAATCTACCACTGTATTACTGAACTTTCCATTTATTAACTTTTCCATTAATTCAATTCACAATACAATAGGTACTATCTTTTATGAATACCTAACAAAAGCATTGCAAATGAGCATTGTATTGTAGGTACTATTCCCTTGAAATTCACCTCGCTTATGCCGACGTACTCGTTGCTATGAAACAAACGTCACAAATGGCACTTAGCCCCTTTCCAGATTGGATATCTCGACTTCCAGACCAGTGAACTCCTTTTTGAATTCCTGTGTCTACAATCCACTCATGAAAAATCTAAATCTCTCTACTTCTCTTTAAAGGAGCATTCAGAATTAATTAGTAGGTAGGTAAGTACACAGTAAAATAAAAAATCCTGATTCACTGGCTGGATTACCAAATTCTAGCCTAAAGATCTGCACCTAGACATAACTAATACCTGTTTTTTTGTACGTTGTTCTGACACACTGACTGTGAGGTTGTGGGTGTGTAAAAATAATTGTTGTGTTCAAAATGATAATTTGAAATTTAAATATTATATTTATATCAGCCTAATAATGACAATAACCTCAAGTCACATTAAAATAAATAAAATTTAATTCAAAAATTATAGTGAAATTAAAATTTACATGTCATCGGTTTTGTGACAAAAGCGTGTGAAAATATTTCTTCTATATTACCACTTGCGCTTACTCGTACACCTATAGGTAACGCCACGAGAGTTGAGGCGAATGATTACACACACAGCTAAATACATAAAGTACTGATTGCAAAAAAGATAGTGAATGAATGAAATGACTGAGTGAATGAAAATGTGAGTTATATGATCTTATGATGAAACACTTAAGTACCTACGCAATACTATGCATATTATAATTTTTATTTTTTCATATAACCTATTTTTGAAATAAAACAATTTGAAACTGATAAGAAATATTCGCAAGAAAAAATCGGCATTTTATAAATAGCGAGAAATATGATTATCTGATTTATATAAAATAGATCAAAATATTTTGGTCTACGCAATACAATATGCATATTATAATTTTTCTTTTTTCATATAACCTATTTTTTAAATAAAACAATTTGAAACTGATAAGAAATATTCGCAAGAAAAAAATCGGCATTTTATTAATAGCGAGAAATATGATTATCTGATTTATATAAAATAGATCAAAATAAGGTTTTGTTTGAACTAGATGTATTTTCCTAAATTGTTCTTAAAGAAATAGGTTGAAGAAATTTTTTGTCAATCTTGTAATTCTATGTTGAGTCTGTTGAACTTGCTATTGGTACGAATAAATGTCAAAATTCCGCTGTCATTACATGACGTGATGTTGTGTGCGTGATCTCAACTCGGATGGCGTTAGCTATACTAATGCAGTGTATCTAGGTCCACCTACAGCATGTCAGAATTGCCTGTAATAAAATTATTTTTCCTACTCCTGTACTTTTATCTGGTTTTTACATGGTCGCGAACAAATATATAAGAACATAGATAATATGACTTCAGAAAGTCTATACTTAATCTATTCGCCATAACAGCACTTGTGTCGTAATGTCGTTATTACGATACACCTAGCTGCCATATAATATTAAATGTAGGGTACACTCAACACTAAAGCCCAGTTTAGACCTGCTGAGTTGAGTAGAGTAGGGTACAGTCAGGTACAGTAGGGTAAAATAGGGTACAGTAGGGTACAGTCGGATACAGTCGGGTACAGTAGGGTAAAATAGGGTACAGTCGGGTACAGTCGGGTACACTAGGGTAAAATAGGGTACAGTCGGGTACTGTAGGGTATAATAGGGTACAGTTGGGTACAGTAGGGTAAAATAGGGTACAGTCGGGTACAGTCGGGTACAGTAGGGTAAAATAGAGCACAGTAGGGTACAGTCGGGTACAGTCGGGCACAGTCGGGTACATTAGGGTAAAATAGGGCACAGTCGGGTACAGTAGGGTAAAATAGGGTACAGTCGGGTACAACAGGGTAAAATAGGGTACAGTTGGGTACAGTAGGGTAAAATAGGGTACAGTCGGGTACAGTAGGGTAAAATAGGGTACAGTAGGGCAAAATAGGGTCCAGTAGGGTACAGTCGGGTGCAGTCGGGTACAGTAGGGTAAAATACCCTATTTTGCCCTACTGTACCCAAATGTACCCTATTTTACCCTACTGTACCCTACTGTACCCTATTTTACCCTACTGTACCCTATTTTACCCCACTGTACCCGACTGTACCCGACTGTACCCTACTGTACCCGACTGTACCCTACTGTACCCCATTTTACCCTACTGTACCCGATTGTACCCTACTGTACCCTATTTTACCCTACTGTTCCTGACTGTATCCCATTTTACCCTACTGTACCCGACTGTACCCTACAGTAGGGTACAGTACAGTACAGTAGAGTCGAGTCGTAGGAAAAATATTGTATGCAACGGTGTATAATTTGGTCTTAACGGCTCGTGCCGTCTTCCATTGCGATACTCGCATTCGCTCGTATCGCAACTCACGTCACTCGCCTTTTAAGACCTCACTTATACAACAGTTGCATAAAATACTATTATTGCTTGCGATGCAATATACCATACCAAGTTTAAACGACCTCTACCGAAGCCAAATTTTATTAGCTTAGCTACCGTAATTTTTATGAAACGACAGACTTCACATATCGATTTAATCTGAAATAGATACTTACCTAAATATACTATAGAACTTATGCGAGAATTCGAAGATAGACCCCTCTTCAACTCCAGCTTGAAGCGTAGCGTAGGTACATTTAAGAGGTCGGTAAGTACATTCAGCAAAACATACAATCCACCCTTTTCTTTTTTGTTCCATGTATTTGAGTTAGCTGAATATACCTAGTGTTTTGCTTTTCACTAAAATTCTGTCATTAATCCATTAGGTTTTAAGAAGATACTATGGTTACTTTTATGCCGTTTCACGGATTAATTAATTAATGTTATCAACTAAAAATTAAGAAAAATGGTCAAGATAAGGATTGTGACAATTTAAGGATCGTTACAGATGGACTCCATTACAACTGCATTCAGTTTGCAAAAGTACAGTCTGGATGCAGTTCATTTGCAGTCGACATAAAGTGCATTGAAACTGCAAACCAACTGTGCAGTGCATGCAGTTTGCTGTGCATTTCAGTTACATTGCAATTGGTACAACAAGTACTCTCAACAACAATAATCACAACCAGCTACTTTGCAGTCAGTGTGCAGTCGTCAGAACTGCCACTGCAGTCCGTTTGCCATTTCGATGCAGTAATGCCAACTGCAAAATAGTTACATTTAAACAGCACTTCTGCAGAAAGAATCCAGTTAAAAAGAAGACCTTCTGTAAAGGATTATTGACAGACCTTTTTTATTTGAGTAATAAGTATTTTTCACGTGGAAAATGCGTTACACGAACCTACCACGTATTCAGGGCAACAATAAGGGGTCATGTGGGGTTCTCCCAAGTTGGACATACACCTACTAAAAACCACGCGCGTTCCCTATAGCATAGGATCCGAGTATACCTATACAACGACCTTCACCGATCTGATAATGGATGAAAAGTATTATATATTAAATCAAATCTATACATATAAAATCCTTTGTCCTGACTGACGGATCAACGCACAGCCTAAACCGCAGATCGTAGAGACCTGAAACTTGGAGGGTGTGTTCTTTGTATGACGTAGGCATCCGATAAGAAAGGATTTTTCGTAGTTCTACTCCTAAGGGGGTAAAAAAGGGGGGCAAAGTTTGTATGGGACAACGTGATTCCTTGGTCCAATCTACTTCAAATTTTGCATAAACATTCTATAACAGAATTGATGGAAGACGTGTTTCGTATTTTACTGAAATTCATCCCTTGACGGGGTTAAAAAGAAGTAGAAAGTTCTTTTGGGGGTGATTTGCTTCGAAGTTGATATCAATACTCCTTAGTGCTTTTGATTTAAATTACTTTTTATTTTGACACAATGTAAACGAAACGAAACTTCAAATTTTGCGAACCATTTGTCTACGTTTGTCAACCACTTCCTGATCTGATCTCTGATAATAACTAATTATAATAAGTATTTGCATTTCACCAAGCTTTTGCTTTTACAAGCGCAGCGTGGGACGTCCACCAACGAGATGGACGGACGTTTTGGTGAAGGCCATGATTGGGCGTCAATGAGGGAGGCCTATGTCCAGCAGTGGACGTCCTACGGCTGAAATGATGATGATAATGATGAAGCTTTTATGTGAGTTCAACCTTTTTCGAATAAAATCGAATTGAGTATTCAAACATCATTGTTGAACTCGCATAAAAGCTTGGTGCAATGCAAATACATATAAAATGATTTGTCCTGAAGTCCTAAATGACTGACTGGCGGATTAACGCACAGCCTAATCCGCTGTATGTAGAGATCTGAAACTTGGAGGATGTGTCTTTTGTATGACGTAGGCATCCGATAAGAAAGAATTTTCCGGAATCCCCACGGGATAAGTAATATACGGGATGTATATATTTCATCAATCGAGAGTGACCCTATCCCCATAACGAAGATTACTAAACTGTTCCAATTGGGCCTGCAAGTACACTATTAGAACAGGTATTTTTTTTTTATTTAAATCTGCAATCGGCCACTCTGGCCATAATCAGATAGTTATCATCAATTATATTTTAAGTTTCTTTGGGAGGGTTCCATTGAACACCTTCGCCAATTTATGTAAGGCTTAGTCGCTCTGGTCTAGCTCTAGTATCTGCCATCTTTTCAATCTTGGAGTATATTCATTTCATTGCCCCTGCCCAGTCCATTCCCTGGCCAGTTCATTGGAGTGTCTTCGTAATCTGTTCTTATAGCTACTGCAGTATTTATTCACTTCTTGCTTTATAGTAGGTAGTTCAGTGTACTCATGCAGCTCATCATTCCTTGTAAACCACGGGGCACATGTGATTTGTCTCAATATTTTGTTTTGGAATCTTTGTAATATTTCCAAGTTGGAGTTGCTAGCTGATCCCCACAGCTGGATTCCGTATGTCCATACTGGCTTTATAACAGTCTTGTATATCAGTAGTTTGTTGTTAAGAGTTACGGTAGATCTTTGTCCTATGAGCCACTGTAGATTCTTAGATCTGATATCTGCTTCCTTTCTTTTCATCATTATGTGATTTTTCCATGTCAATCTTCTATTTCTATTTAGAACAGGTATAAAGCTAATTTCAATAATTTTGAAAATATCCACGGGATAAGGATAAATCAGGATTTATATACTCAAATCAACTGGAACCTATCTCCGTAACTACAATTAAGTACTAAACTTTTCAAATTCAGTATAAACGTAAATGGTCATACATAACACCAAAAAAACTTATTGCAGGATTTTTGGAAATTCCTGTGGGATAGATAATCTCTGAAACTTCCGAGCCGATTTAAAAAAAAATCTTTTACCAGTAAAAAGTTACACTATCCTTTATTGACATAGGCTACTTTTTTCCGGAAAAATGCAAAATTCTTAAGGGATAGAAATAAAAATTCAACTTCGGAGCTCATTTTAAAATGTCTTTCACCAATAGAAAAGATACACTGTCCTTGATTAACATAGGATGCTATTTTCCGGATAAATGCAAAATTCCCGCGGTATAGAAAATAGTAAATTTAACTTCGGGGCTGAGTTTAAAAAAAAATGACCAATAGAAAGCTACACTATCCTTTGTTGGTATAGGCTAGGTTACCTACTATTTATTCGGTAAAATGCAAAATTCCCGTAGGATAGAAAGAAGTGAACATCACTTGAGGGCTGATTTGAAAATTTCTTTCACCAATAGGAAGTTACACCAACCATTATTTACATAGACTACTTTTCTCCGTGAAAAAGCAAAGTTCACACGGGAAAAAAATAAGTGAATTCAACTACGGGGCTGATTTTAAAACTTCTTTTACCGGTAGAAAGCTACACCTTTAAGGACATAGACTACTTTTTCTCGGGGAAAATGCAAAATTCTCGCTGGATTAATATATGCGAAAATTTGCATAGTATAAGGACAAATTTGTTGAAATTCCCACGGGATGGTGAATAAACGGGATTTATAATATTCACTAACTGATACTGATGATGATGAAATGATAACAATAATGGATGTTGCCGTTGCCGGTTTTTGTTTCATAATGAAAGAGATGAAGAAGCTTTACCACAAATTAGAATTCTACGCGGACGAAGTCGCGGGAAAAAGCTAGTATGTTAATAAATAAATATATTGCAAGTGGGTTGACTAAAAAATTTCAGTCCAGAATATGATTAATTAAAAATTGTTTTTTTTTTTAATTTCACCGTTTCGGTTAATAGACAAATGACATACCAATCCAAAGTATGAAGCCTGTAGAATATGTAAACGTTAGGTTGACTAACCATAACCAGACCAGTACAAATAACGATTTACCTGTTTATTTATACCTGCCTACCCGAAAGTTATGACGGGAAAAAATAGTCAAATTCTATAGGCTTCATACTTTGGATTGGTATGTATAATGTCATTTGCCTATTAAACGAAACGGTGAAACGTTTAAAAAAAAATAAACAATCATATTGGACTGAAATTTTTTGGTCAACCCACTTTCAATATATTTATTAACATATTTAATCCAATATATAAAAATCTCGTGCCACGGTGTTTGCTATCGATCTCCTCTGAAACGTCTTGGCCGATTTTTATGAAACTTTTTGTCTATATTCGGTACGTCTAAGAATAGATCATAGGCTATTTTTATACCCCTATATTCTTCGCAGACGGAGTCGCGGGCAACAGCTAGTTTAATATAAAATACGTTTCATTCATTAACCAGTTCGGTGAAGGTCGTTGTATACTCGGATCTTAGACTACTAATGGCCCTTGTGGGACATCTAGGGTACGCAAACTAACTAGATGATACCAAGAAAATTGTCTCTATGTACTTATACCACTAATGTTATAAACTAGCTGCCCGCCCCAGCTTGCCATGGGTGTAGGTAATACCTACTAATTAAAAAAATGTAATTTTCTTGTGCCTATGGCAGAAAATCTTGACGATATTTTTACTTTGTAGTTTTAGTTTAGAGGAGACTCCTTAGTCACGTAGAGTTAATCGAAGCGTTCATTTTCTTTCTTACAAGGTTTCTCTCTTTCAAAGCTCTATAGTTACTAACATAAAAAAGTCGGTTTACGGACGATAGTTTAACGTGACAACGTCATAAAAAAACATTCAACCCCCCCCCCCCGCACCGCGCATTGTACATCCTGGCGTTCGCCGCTCTCTTGCAACTGGCCTTCGCCGCTCCCTTGCAACTGGCCCTCGCCGCTCTCTTGCAACTGGCCTGCTTCGCTGCTCTGTAGAATGTAGCGTTACGTAACGTTAGGGCCGACGCTCACTGCCGGCACGGCACGGCGTGTCATGGCAAAGGATTTTATTACTAATCAAGTTATTTTGAATCTTATTTCAATGAGTTTAGAATTCATGTTACTTTATTTCGATACCACGATGCCGCGACGTGCCGAGGGATGCTGCGGTATGAGTGTCATGCCGTTTCATTCCACGGGTTGCCGCGGCGTCGCGCGAGACGTATCGGTCACTTTGTGTCGAGGAATTATGATTGCTAAACATACAGACAATCTCTCTGTAACAGGTATAGGCGATCGAAAATTAGTTTTGGTGTGCGATTATAGCAAATTTTTTAATTTTTCATAGTCCATAATTAGAATTTTCGCATGTTGTATCTCAAATCATTAAACAAGTTGCCGAATTCACCATTTATGCACAAATTATGCACCCAAAATCGTCTTTTCGTCAAATTAGCAGTTTTTCTTTGTCTCTCTTCATCTTCAGCTAGAAGTGCTATTAATACTAAATCCCAGTCAACCATAACGACACAACCAACTTCGAATCCGCGCGGAGCAAAACTGATTGATGCCAGAGTAGCTGGGCTTTCAGCAGGATGCCACGGCATGCCACGGGATGCCACGTCATGCCACGGCATGCCACGGAACGCCGCGGGATGCCGCAGCATAACCTGCCGTGCCATGTCGTTTCATGCCGTCAGTGAACGCCGGCCCTTACATGTACGTTACAATGAGTCATGTTTTTTCGTGTTATGCAGCCGGCGTTCATCGATTTATTAGACGTTGTCACGTCAAAAAAATATATTCATTAATCCATTAAGTCCAAACACGTACGTCTTTACTCTACAGGGTGAAATCTAAATGGTGATACAAAATTAGTGTTTCTAACTTAAGTAGTTAATGCTGGACAATGTAATGCACTAACTAATTTTTTTTAATTTGTCTAATTTAATTTGGGGTGTCCATACATTGAGTTTGTGGTTTAATTTCAACTAAGTATGAACATCCTTAATTTTATCAGACTAATTTTCAGCCCCGGATCTAAGGGGGGGCAAACCGGGGCACTTGCCCCGGGCGGCAGTTTCATGGGGGCGCCAAATCCTTGAGGCGAGAAATCGAAATATCGAACAAGTGAAGGGAAGGGGCGCCACTATCAAGTTTTTGCCCCGGTTTGAAATAATCGTAGATCCGGGGCTGCTAATTTCATCCTGTATAAAAATGTTAGTTCCATAATTTACTCTTAAGAGCGTTATTTAAAAAAAACTAGTTCTCAGTTCGGGAATCGAACACGGAAATTTTGAAAAAAAAACGTAGTACATTATTTCTATTTAGATATCGATTGTGTAGGTCTTAAGCAGCAAATGTTACTGTGAAACATGATATCTAAAATGAATAAAATGCATTGTTTTTCATATCCTTTAATTTAATTTAGTAGGTGTTCGAAATGACAACCATTTTTTTCGAAACAAAAAAAAATTTTTTTCAGATCTATGAATGCAGTTTTTCTTATCATTAAAATCAATGACATGGTTCCTAAGAACAGATCTTTGTATATCTTATAGTTTTAGACTTTCCCATACTGACCGATTTAAATGAGACACCCTGTATAAGTTAATGTGTCTACCTACTGCAATAATTATTCGTGATATACTTTTATTTTCTTTAAAAACCATTAGGTAATATTTTGTTCGTTTTTAAAGAACAAAAAAGTCTATCACGAATAATTATTGCAGTAGACACATTAACTTATATATTAGAACAATTCTTATAGACCACATTTTTAATTTTCATTCAATTTTTATGGAATAATCGAGAAAAACTAACAAAAATGCAAGGTTGCCAGCTCAACAGGTATAAACGCTCTTAAGCTGGCTAAGATAGGTACCTATAGCTATTAAACCTTAAGGCTTAAGCGGCGCGGCGGAACAGCAGTTAATGGCAAGCGAACGCAGTCAGCCGGTGATATCACTTAATTTAGCGCACTTTAACCCCAAGAGAAAAGGGCAATGTCATAAGTAAATCTCTATTTACAGCGCTCAAACACGTCAATCCATGTTTAATCTTAACACGCGTTGTTTCTGCGTAGAAATTCAATGGTGTGTGTGAAGTTCCTAAGCCGCACTGGGTCCTCATTTTGAAAGGCCTGTACCCTACGCAGACGCATTGGAGATGTGGTGCTGGAGACGTCTCCTAAAGATCCCGTGGACGGCATTTCGCACCAATGTTTCCATCCTCAAAGAGCTTCATATTAAAGACCGGCTTTCGTCGACTATGCAATTACGGATACTGAAGTTCTTTGGTCACATCTCCAGGAACGTGAACTCAATGGAGAGGTTGGTGGTCCATGGTCAGGTGGAAGGCAAGAGGGCACGCGGCCGTTCACCAACTCGCTGGACTGACCTGATTAAAAAAGCTACTGAGTCCACCATGGTCCAGTGTACTCGCAACGCCTCTAACCGGCAGAAATGGAAGCAAATTATTAAGAGGGCTGTCCTCGAAAAAGTCTGCGACCCACCGAACATCTCTCCGTGCATGTACCTCGTCTGCGCAACCACGACCACTCTGACAAGAGTGTCTGACTGAGAAGAAGAAGACCCTGCGCAGTGGGACGTATACATATAGGCTGGGATGATGGTGATGATGATATCATAAGTAGATGCAACCTAGGGCTTATCAAGGCTAGAGTGGATAGGCTGTTACTGAACCAGTGGCCTCATCTGCACTTTTCAAGGCTAGAGTGGATAGGCTGTTACTGAACCAGTGGCTTCATCTGCACTTTTCAAGGCTAGAGTGGATAGGCTGTTACTGAACCAGTGGCCTCATCTGCACTTTTCAAGGCTAGAGTGGATAGGCTGTTACTGAACCAGTGGCCTCATCTGCACTTTTCAAGGCTAGAGTGGATAGGCTGTTACTGAACCAGTGGCCTCATCTGCACTTTTCAACATCATCATCCTAGCCTATTATGCGTCCTACTGCAGGGCACAGGCCTACTCTCAGAATGAGGGCTTGGGCCGTAGTTCCCACGCGGGCCCACTGCGGATTGGGAACTTCACACACACCATTGAATTCTTCTCAGGTGTATGCAGGTTTCCTCACGATGTTTTCCTTCACCGTAAAGTTCATGGTAAATTACAAATGTAATTGCGCACATAAATTCCGAAAAACTCAGAGGTGCGAGCCCGGGCTGGAACCCACGATCCTCTGCTTGAGAGACCATAGGTCAAACTGCTAGGCCACCACGGCTTTTATTTTTCATCTTTTTTTTAGGGTTCCGTACCCAAAGGGTAAAAACGGGACCCTATTACTGAGGCTCCGCTGTCCGTCCGCCGTCTGTCCGTCTGTCAGTCAAAGAAAAATATAGGCTAGTCTCGCGCACACGTAAACGTCTCGGGACATTTACGTTTCGGTCTACTTTTAGCAATTTTAGGTTTAATTGTAGATTAGGTGGCACAATAATGAATGACAGGTTGCCAGCCTATCTACTACAAAGAAAAAAAAATTGAAAACAAAAATGGTTAGTCGTCTAATGCAATAGGTTTAAAAAAAAAGCAAAACGGGTACCTACATTTTTTTCTGAAACCCCCAAATACTTAAACATGCTTACGAGACTTTATTTTCCTTTAAACAAATACCTATTCGAAAACATTATCAAAAGTTTTTGTTAAAAATTTCATTTTAAGAGCAAGCTGACTGTACTTTTTGTTGACTTTGCTTGCATTGTCATCCAACCTCATAAGTATACTAAATTTCAAGTGAATCCGACCACTGGAAGTGGGTTAAATTCGACTTCCAAGATTTGACCCGTACATACATATACACCGTGAAATTTTAGTGGTTGTTTTCCCGAAACGAGGTGATTTAGTTTCGATTGTACAATAGATTTATAATTACTATTTTGACTAGAGTCAAAAATCCAATTGTGAAAAACGAAAGTCGAAAATGACTACACTAAAATTTCACGGTGTATACATAGGTACAGTCAAGTGTAAAAATATGGGTGCACAGCACACAACTTGCTCATAAATATGTCCCATAGCTCTTATGTCGTTGAATTAAGGTATAGGTATTGTGCTAAGCCTTAGGCTCCGATAATATTTATTTATTTTGTTTTGGCATGATCGTCTTAATTTGGACCGTATATACGTTGTGTAGTTTTAAAATAATAATAACCAGGGTTCACAACTAGGTGAACTATTAGACTTTACATACTTATGTAAATAAATAGATTATAGCGAATATGTGTATAAATTCTTAAATATAAATCCTCAGATAGAAATGGACAAAGGTTTAATAATTAGTATTATTTATTTGCCCCAGAAGACATTCTATAGAAATATGGTCTTATAATCGTAAAGGATGAGCCCTCTCCCCGCTCTTTCCAGTAGAGTTCGGCGCCTTACTGGACACTCTTCCTCGATCCTACCACGACCATTTCAAGAGGGAAGAACAAACTATGTCGCCCGTCTATAGATCGTATGTATCGGTCACCAAATGAATAAGAGGACAAACAAGGATGTAGTTACCCCTGTGGTAGGATTTTATTACTCCTAAAATTTACACGGAGTAACTACCCTACTCACTTGAGACTACTTCTGTTCCCCCCCTTAGACTCTAGTATAATAAGAAGGTACTTCGATTAATGTATGAGTAAGCTGAAGGACGCTCCATTACTTGGTCTACAACCCAGATCGAGTAATTGGCCTCCCCCCACGTACCTCCCTAAGACACCCAATTCTGCACGGATCGCCTCTAGGGACGTTTTATCCTTAGCCGCAACCTCACTAACGACACCTATTGCCGAGCGAGTAAGTAGACACCCCGTTGGATTACGCATAATCACTACGTGCCGATTGGTCAGACCGAACACTAGGGGGCAACCTTCAGCACGCCAGAGGCAGAATTGACCCTTGGAGACCATACGTATATCGCCAATCCTCGCACCCAAATAATAATTTTGGTAATCTACAGACCGCATAATGAAAGCTTCACATCAACCGTTGCTTAGCCTAGCCATCGCAACTGTATCGTCTGTACTATGGTACGTGATGGTGTAACTGCGTGCTATCAGGACCATTCCACTTGGTCGGTCGTAACTATACTGGCATTTGTGCCTACCAGTATTGTCACTTCCCCACTCTCAGAGTAATAGTACGGATAGAAGTGTGTGAAATACTTTCTCTATACTGGTCTGACTAAATCCAAGGTTAATATTGAGGACTGGTAAGTATTAGTGGTTTAATTTAGTCTCAAGTATTATGAAACCCCATTCTAGGTTCTAATAGGTTAACAGATTTTATACCAAAATCAAGGGATGAATTTTGAAAATGATATTCTTTCACTGGAGCAAATAAAATAGATAATACAATACACCATAAGTCTAAATGGACTTGTATAACAGCACAACAAAGGTAATAAACAGTAATAATATGGCCGTTTATCCATTTCTATCAGTAATTGATCAATTACTTCCCAAAAATAAATTCATAATAAAAACACAAGGTTAAATAATAATAAACCCTATTAAATTATACTGGGAGTTCTTACCTAGAAGGTACAACTGTTTCACTGTTTAAATACTCTGTAGTATTATCGAAGATAGGTTCCCCAGTAGGTTACAAGATCTCCGGTTGTTCAGATAATATTCAATTCAACTATTATTTCAAGACAAGGTCTTCAGTAGCTCAGTTAATATTCACTTCAAATATTACTTCAAGACGAAGGTATGACAACATAAACGCACAAGGTTCTCAGTCAGAATATTGTTCAGATCCACTGTCAATTATCGAAGATAATTCCTTTCGGATTTCAAAAAGATTTAAATTTAAATAATAATTCCAAGAGAAAAGACAATAAAAATAAAATCAATTCAAAACATTGTATAGCTCAACTCAAAGTGGTTTCTCGATATCAAATGCCAATAGACATTCTAATTTATTTAAACAAAGATTCAATTGGCCTGTTCTAAAATTTAAATATTTAAACCTATTGTCATGTTTATTTGTATTAGCAAAATAGAACCCTATTACTCATCTTGACATTAACTGTCAGTCATCAAAATCTTGTTTAAAATTGAACCTTAAATTCTGTTGACCTAAACATCTATCTTACTATGTAGTTTTGTTCTATATGTATGATTTCAATAAATGTTTAGCCGCGAGAGTCAAACCCGGTAGGTTTAAGTTAAGATCGCAATTGATTAAAATATACGAAGGGTCGATATAACTATAAATGTTCTTAATATTCGTATAAGTTTCTATTGTTACGTTTAAGTAAAATTATAAAGACACTTAGCTAAGATTATGGTCCAAACACATCTCGTTCCCAGCATACAGCCCCGAAGTCTGCATCTCCATACTCCAGCAGCTCTCCTCGCAGCTCTCAGCAGAACTCCAATCAGGAACCCGCCGTCATATCCAGTGAATGGATATCCATGTCAAACAAATTATATATTAATATTGCATCAAAATCATTATTCAATCCTGATATGGTTCAGGGGGTTTCATAGATCATGTATTTCTGCGATGTCTATTATATTGGTCCAATAGTTCCAATGCCTGACGTATGACGGATATAATAATATACTGGAAATAAGTCCATTATGCTTTGGTTTAAAATATAAATTATTGTTGAATTTCCAGTCGTCACTTTGATCCCTGTCATATTTGTATGTAATTCATCACTACTCCATTATCTAAATTCCCCATAGTTCCCCAATAAGACATCAGTATTTTGACTTACGCGTCAAATGATTCCTTTCGATCTTCACTCCATCAACCCTTGACGTAGACTCCTGACTTCTATTCTTCTACTCCACATGACAGCTGACGTCACGCGCCTCTAAGCTCCCACTATTTCTGAAAATAGTTAAATTAGCCTGCGAAATATCATTTTGGACTCACGGCAGTACTTCACACTGATACACCATTTAATTCTCTACACAATTCTCATTATTAGAACACTCCCGATTCAATAGACACTGAGTTATAGTCATTTTAATCCCAAACACATTATCACAAGTTTGTTATTATTATAACTTCACTCGTATGTCCCGTAGATTAGACATCAAGTTGACAGTTCTCAATGCTGCTTTCTTGGAAACCAAATTTAATTATCTTTGACTAGGCGAAGCCTTTCCTTCAGCTCTATACGGTCTCGCTATATGATGATTGATAAATAAATCGACTGTTGTTTATAACGTTTTCGTTGTCGTAATTCCCAACGCCGTAATTCATAGTCATTTCAAGTCGTCGCGTTTGTGGAAAGAATGAGGAAATAACCATAGAAAAATACACACACACACCACACGACACTTCACTCGCACAATCATGGATCAAATTATCAGGATTAACTTTCTCCTTTTCGATAAAATTATTTTGGTATCCCCGTTTTCTTTCTCCGACATCCCTCCTGTCAATCTCCATTTCTTTTTCCGACCGGTGTCATTAAACAAGGTTTGTTATTGAAACTTTTTCAAAAAAAAATAATACCTATATAACGAGTTCAGTACAGTATGTAACGATGGAAGGATTAAATCGATACTTATTTTTGCACTTGACCGTATGGTCAAATAAAAACCATAATATGAAATAATAATATGATATGGTGGTATTGAAAGTTAAATAAAAGCTTGTAAAATTGACTTTTCTCTCTCTTTCGAAAGATTGGTTAGCCTTGCTTGGCTCATTGTTGTGGACTTTAAGAAAGATTTTTTTAATTTTAACTTTGTTAGGCTTCTTTCACATGAAGCCACTGCAACACAAACTGTTAAAAGAAATCGACGTCATAGCGCTAAATTTGGAACAGTCTCACAATAGCCCCTTTTGGGTAATTGTAATTTAAAAAAAAATTAAAATTTAGACTGTATATTTCATTAAAAAAAATACAATATTGCATGCATTATCTTAACTTACAAAGATTATTGAGTTAAGAAGTCTTTTTGTGTATACAGTCAAGGTCACCAACACACGCACGGTACCCAGAAGTCAAAAACATCTGTACACCTCTTTATCACTAATCATAAGGTTGGTGTTTACATTATATCCAACTCCGAGCCGTTCATATGTTTATGCCCTCGACTGTACCTACGTAATTCATTTTTCGTATGAATTCATTTTTTTAAGAAATTAGAAAATATATTCGAAAAGTAATTGAAAATATAGTTGCGATGTGTTTTAAAATTATGATATTAGTAGGTATGCAAGTTACTAGGTACGAGAGCTTTAAGAGTATAGTTATTTATTGATACTTATGTCTTTAAAGAGGGAGATTTTGTGCGCCTTCTTTGGATGTACGAGCGAGTTGTCGTTGTCACCTCTTCGCGCGTGGCACCCGGCGCAGACCACCCCCTCCGCCCCCCTTTATGCTGACACTGCAAGAGGAAGGTTTATATGTATAATAAATGCATAATTTAGTTGCACCCGTGCGAAGCCGGGGCGGGTCGCTAGTTTTATATATTTTGATACGTACCCAAAAAAATCCTATGCTGCGACATATTTTAATTTAAAAAAACCGAGTGTGCTTTAGACCACACGACTGAAGTAAAACTTCTTCAGCTCCATTTATATGATGTATATGTGTATATTTTATGTATTATGTTGATGTGTATATGTGTATATACATCATATAGATGGAGCTGAAGAAGTTTTACTTCAGTCGTGTGGTCTAAAGCACGCTCGGTTTTTTTTGTCTGCAACAATAAATGAAGTAGTTTTAGTACAAACACTTCAAAAAAACGAGAACCGGTGTTTTCAACGTGGTATGGACGTTGGCGATAATGTAGTCGAATTTTATCACTATGAGGGAAAATGTAACCCCAAAACCCCCCCTCAACCCCCCCCCCCCCAATCCGCTCCCAACCCGCTCCCAACCCGCCCCCAACTCGCTTCGCTTCGCTTTACTTCACCAAAATACTTCTCGATTGCGTTTACGTAAAAATTTCAATTCTATGGAAACATGGACGCGCGGCCGCGGAGGCGCTGTCTATGTTTCCCTAGTAATTGATTTTTTCACGTAAACGGGATCGAGAAGTATTTTGGTGAAGTAAAACTTATACTAAGCGTACAGTACGCTTCACTCAACTAAACTCGATTAAAGTCGTGAGTTATCCATATATTTCACTACCTTGTATTTCTAATTGTATTGTCTGTGCACCCGCTTATCCCGGCTATTAGGGGCAGTCTATCTTGTCTCTGCCCCATATGAGAAAATAGACTAAGCACACACCCGAGATCTCGCTATAAATAACTAAGGGCCGCCTATTATTTCGCAGACAATATTTTTGGCGGAAACAATAAAACTCAGAAGGCAGACTTCGTCATTTTAATTCGGTATTCCGTGTCGTAGAACTTTAGTAAGTAGGTAGAGCTGTAATGAAAGATGAAAAGTTTCAATCTGGTCTTTGGCGGGTGTTTTATTCTACGCAAATAATTAATTAGGACCTAGATTCGTCGTAACTCGTAAGCTTCGCTTGTGTTAGCTCGGAAACACTCGTTAGGGTTCCGGAGCCAAAATAGGAAAAACGGAACCCTTCTAGTTTCGCCATGTCTGTCTATCCGTCCGTCCGTCCGCGGCTTAGCTCAGAGACTATTAGGGCTAGAAAGCTGTAATTTTGCACGGGCATGTGTAGCAATAACCCAGACAAAGTGAAAATTAAAATGTAGAATAATAAAAACGGGTTGCACTCCGGGAGTGCCGGCAGAGGCCGGAGTAACCTAGTGTGGGGTGTTTTTGGATAGGTCTTTTAAAATCATTTCAAAGTGGTGAATACGAATTTTCGATATAGTGATTCGTTTGCGAAATATTCAGCTTTAAAGTGCAATTTTTTGTTAATATCGAGCGTCCTATAAAAGCTAAACTGTTGGTATAAAAAAAATCAGGATGGGAGGAAATAGATATGTCAAATTAACAAGGAAAGCTATAACGTGTAAATTTACTTGAGAATTATTTTGTTCGCCTCCGAAAACCCCCACATAGGTACAAATGTCATTGAAATCGTTAGATCCGTTTCCGAGATCCCTGAAATAATAAACAAGAATTGCTTGTTAATTAAACGCTAAATTAATTAAAAAGCAAATTTCATTGCTGGGTAAAGAAAAAAAGAAGCATTTATTTACTTATAACAGCAAACGTTTAAACCGCTGTATTTTTTTGCGTTACTACCAAAATCAGCGAATCCTAAGTACATAGGTACTAAAGTGAGTGTTTTGTTACTCCTTTATCTGTCTGTCATTGTTTGTTTTTCTATAATAAAATTAAAATGAGGTTAACATCTATGAACCTCTTGAACCGATTTTTAACCCCCGATACAAAAAGAGGGGTGTTATCTAATATCTAACTACCCCTATTCGTCGCAGACGGAGTCGCGGGCAACAGCTAGTCTTCTAATATATAAAAATCTCATGTCACGGTGTTTGTTATCGAACTCCTCCGAAACGGCTTGACCGATTTTTATGAAACTTTTTTTCTCTGTATTCGGTAGGTCTGAGAATAGGTCGTAGGCTATTTTTTATTCTTCGCAGGTGGAGTTACGGGCAACAGCTAGTAACTTATAAGTTTAACCGCTATGTGTGTGTGTATGTGTGTCTGTCTGTGGCATCATAATTCTTAAACGGCGGGTCAACCGATTTGGATGCGGTTTTTTTATTTGAAAGAAGGTTTCTTGGCGATGGTTCTTACTTCAAAATCGGTTCAGTCATTTCAAAGTTATTTTTAAGTTTTAGACGACCAGATGGCCCAGTGGTTAGAGAACCTGACTATGCAGCTTGAGGTCCCGGGTTCGATTCCCGTGTCGGGGCAGATATTTGTATGAAAAATACGAATGTTTGTTCTCAGGTCTTGGGTGTTTAATATGTATTTATATATATAAGTATGTTTATCCGTTGCCTAGTATCCATAACACAACACAAGCTTTGCTTAACTTACTTTGGGACTAGGTCAATTGGTGTGAATTGTCCCGTGATATTATTATTATGTTGGTACGGATTTCCGATCACGGGCCCATGGGGACCCGGTCATTTGAAAGGCATTCATGGGGCCAAAGCCAACATGAAGAGGCCTTTGGTACCATATAATATAAATGAGATGGGCGCAACTATGGAGGTCTATCCCCTAATACACCATGAGGATGTGCTAGCGGACAGTCCTCCACAGTTGCCAATCTATTGCCAGGTAGGAATCGACATGGAATTGGCTATGGGGTTGGGATGTTGTGGACAGGATTACCGGGCTATGGAGTGAGATAACGGACACCTACCATTTCAATATCTCATAAACTGAACTTTTGGTAGGCGGTGACTCGCCATTCACTAAATGGGCCCCTCAAACTATTGCCCACTCGGGGCAACGAAGCGGCAACATTGGTGTGAACGGCTAAGGATGGAGAGGTGTTCCTGGACTTTAAACTTCAAAATGCCAACTCGCCACTTACGGAAACACATCCATCCTTCGAGCATTTAGCTCTTGCGCTCCACTCTAGGCGGCCAACAAAGGCAAACTAGAGGCGGGGTGGGTGTGTAGCTGTGTGTGAGTGTGTGTATAAGCGCATGTGTGTATGTGTACCCCTGGAGGTCTTGGGTTCGTGGTGTCGCTACGCACCAACAGCTCGCCACAAGCCGCCCTGCGATGACTGACTGCACTGGTGACACGACAACACCAGCGGGCGATGAGGTCGTCGTCACATCCCTACGCCTTTTGACTGACTGCGCTGGTGACAGACACCACAACACCAGCGGGCGATGGGGTCGTCACGTCCCTACGCCTAATTATTATTATTATCTCTTTATTTATATTTTTTTCTTAGGTTAGATTTTTACAATAATTATACAAAAAGTAAAATATAAAACTATACATACAAATCATAAAATCATTATGAAAACCTAACCTAGGGTGCCACCGGCAGCGAGGCGGGGCCTAAGCTATCGGTGGTTAGGGCGACAGAGAGAGGAACCTCCTGACTATCCGCGCAGTGTCCAGGAGTACCGCCTTCTGTATCTGACCCTTGATCCAGCCATCTAGCGAGAGTCTCTTGAGGTGTTGGTCGAGGCGACGACCTAGGGCGCCAGTATTAGGGGGGCGCCAATCAGAGACATCGAAATTCAAAAATACCAAAGGCCACCATTAAACCGAAGCGCAGGGCGGGCGCCGTCGAAGCAGGCCCAACAATTATATCACTAAATCCTATATGCGATGACACACCGGCAGCGCGGCGCAGCGTATATTATTCAGTCAGTACAACGCACTGGGCCCGCTCCGTCGGCGCGCCGCGCTGCGTTCTGTGGTGGCCTTAAGTACAATTTTCTTAATGTTCAACTTGAATACTCCCTATTTTAACAAAGTAACAAAACTAAATAGATGTCTTTTGCGAATTTAAACCTGCTAAAATTTTTCTTTAAAAAATTACACAGTCTATTTGAAAGTAAATATACAGGGTGTCTCGTAAGTAGTACGACAAACTTAAAGGGGAAATAGGTGGGCAGGTCAATCTACCAAATATAAAAATTACAGAAAGGCCACCACAAACCGGGAGCAAGGGGCGCCGGACGGAGCCTGCCCAGCGCGGTCAATAACACTGAATCATATACGCTGTGCCGCGCTGCCTGTGTGTCACCGTATACATGATTCAGTGTTATTGAGCGCGCTGGGCCCGCTAAGTCGGCGCCCCGCGCTCCCGGTTTGTGGTTGCCTTAAAGTCTCACAGTTTTCGAGAAATTTAGATTTTTCTGATTTTTTTGAAAAACTTATAGCCGCCCCTAAGATTATAAATTATGAAATACTAATTAATGTTTTTATGCATTTTTATTAAAAAAACTGATTAAAAAAATATTACAGTTTTTTTAATAAAATTTCAAAATTGCCTCTTCAAAAATGATAAATAACTCATCAAAAATACATCTACGCTATAAATCTTAATTTCGCGTGTTTAATTAAAAAAATTAAAGTCCATTTGAACCTAATTTTACTGTTAATTGGTGCGTGGTTAAATAAACAAATGATAAACAAAATTAATAATTAAATTTCAAAATTTTGCGACTAGTATTTTTTTAAATAAAGACTTGGACAAGCCGTTTTTAAAGCCCACCACAAACCGGGATCGTGGGGCGCCGACGGAGCGTGCCCAACGCACTCTATAACACTAAAGCAAATACACAGTGGCACACACCGGCAGAGCGGCACACACACCGTATATGATTCAGTGTTATTGACCGCGCTGGGCACGCTCCGTCGGCGCCCTACGCTCCAGGTTTGTTGTGGCCTTAAGTTTGCCGCCATCTCATAGTTTGAAAATTGCAGAGTAATAGTTTTAATTTTTTTCAATTTTGAATAACTGTCGTTAATCCGCGTGCTCTGGCTAAACTCAGGAGCTGTGCAAAGTGAAATAAACAACTTAAAATCTCCATTTCACATGTTATATTTGAAATAAAAACTTTTTAACAAAAAATTAAACCAGCGAAAAAACTGAAAAGCAAAAAATAATACCTTTTTTGTTTGACCTTAATCTAGGTACCAGTTTGAAGTCGGTGCCTCAGCACTTAGCCAGGAGGAGTGGACCTACGAGGGGCGTTCAATATAAAGTGAGAATGAGATGCAAACTCTTTCAATATTAGGAAATTAAATACTGGCCGGTAAAGCTAATCTATCTAGCTGATTGCTATGAAAAAAAAAACTAACTGTCCTTTGTTTAAAAAAAAATACGGTAATTTCTTTGCAATGCTATTGAGTACGTTAGCGAAAATGGAGAAAATTGAACTGCGCGCCGTTATCAAATACTTGTGTTTGAAAAATTTTTCTACGGACCAAGTCAATTTGGATTTGCGGGACACTTTAGGGTCTAATGCTCCTCCGTATTCGACAGTCGCACGTTGGTGCGCCGAATTTAGACGTGGAAGAACATCGACAATGGACGACCACCGCTCCGGACGCCCTACTACAGCAGTAACTGAAGAAATTGTGAAAAAAGTCGAAAACTCAGTTTTGGCGGATCGTCGTGTCACGGTTCGGTTTATTGCTGAAAATGTAAAGATTTCAACGGGGAGCGTGCATAATATTTTACATGAACGCTTGGGTATGAAAAAGGTATCTGCGCGTTGGGTACCAAGAATGCTTACTGACACGCAAAAACAAACTAGACTAGAGATTTGTCAAGAAGCTTTGAACCTGATGCAGCAAGACCGGGAACTTTTTTTGGCGCGATTTATAACAATGGACGAAACATGGCTCCATCATTACGACCCAGAAACGAAACTGCAGTCTATGACATGGAAAAGGCCATCATCTCCAACTCCGAAGAAATTCAAGGTGGGCCCATCTGCCGGTAAGGTCATGGGCTCTGTTTTTTGGGATGGTAAAGGGGTATTAATGATTGAGTATCTCAAACATGGAGCCACTATTACGGGCACTTTATACGCCAAACAAATAGCAACATTGCGCAATGAGATCCGCGAAAAACGGCGAGGTAAACGCTCGAAAGTTGTGCTGTTCCACCAGGACAATACCCCGGCACACAAGTCCATCGTTGCAATGGCTGCAATTCGTGATGCTGGGTTCAATATCCTTAAGCATCCTCTGTATTCACCAGATCTCGCTCCCAGTGATTTCTACCTATTTCCGAGATTGAAACAATACCCGAGAGGCCAGAAATTTGAAGACGACGACGCGGTAGTCGCTGCAGTACAAGATTTTTTAAGTACTCAAGATGAGACCTTTTTTAAAAATGAAATTTTAAGTTTAGAAAAAAGATTTAATAAGTGTATTATGCTAAAAGGTGACTATGTCGAAAAATAAAATTACATTTAGTAAAAGTTGTTTATAACATACTCATTCTCACTTTTTATTAAACGCCCCTAGTATAATCGTCTACCTGATTTCCATCCTTGGGGTAATTTTTTTTCCAAATTTATAATACCAACTTCAAGGCCCTATCTATCCAATAAAAAGAATTATGTAAATCAGACTACTCTGTAAAAAGTTAGTCAATCATCCCCTGTTTTCCTACCCTTAGGGTAGGAATATTATTTCCAAATTTAATTGGGACCACCCTTGGGGTATACGCTTTTCAATAAAAAAAGAATCATCAAAATCCGACTACTCTGTAATAAGTTATGCGTGGTCATATAGTACAATCAGTAACTGAACAATCAATCATCCCCTGTTTTTCTACCCTTAGGGTAGGAATATTGTTTCCAAATTTAAATGGGACCACCCTCGGGGTATACGCTTTCCAATAAAAAAAGAATCATCAAAATCGGACTATTCTGTAAAAAGATATGCGTGATCATACATAAAAAAAAATATAAATATATATATACACCGTGAAATTTTAGTGGTTGTTTTCCCGAAACGAGGTGATTTAGTTTCGATTGTACAATCGATTTATAATTGCTATTTTGACTAGAGTCAAAAATCCAATTATGAAAAACGAAAGTCGAAAATGACCGCAAACCAATAGTAACGCTTCGTTGGTACAAGTAGCGTACGATCGTACGATAGGTTAGGTACCAACGAAGCGTTACTATTGGTTTGCGGTCATTTTCGACTTTAGTTTTTCACAATTGGATTTTTGAACTCAAAATCTTATTGCGGATATATTTTACTCAAAAATTCCAAAAAAACCGGCCATGTGCGAGTCGGATTCGCGCACCAGGTCTCCGTACAAATTTCTAAGTATGTCAAAATATCCGCCGTAAACAGCCGTAAGTATAATAATCCAGTGTTAGCAGAACCCTGCTTCTAAGTAAAATGTACGCAGTGTGAGATCATTTTATATTGGTTTTTCAAGAATAATAAGAAGATAACTATCTTTTTATTATTTGTTGTTGTACCTGTCACAGTACTTTAACCGGTGAAAATTTCAAGTGTCTAGTTAACGCCATTATAAAAACGCAAAAAAACACGTTTCTTGTACGACGACCCCCTTTAATTTTTAACTTTATTTTATTTTTTGTACCTAGTTGTTATAGCGGCAACAGAAGTACATCATCTGTGAAAATTTCAACTTTCTAGCTATCACGGTTCATGAGATACATCCTGGTGACAGACAGACAGACGGACGGACAGATAGACAGGCAGGCAGTGAATTCTTAGTAAGAGGGTCCCGTTTAACTCTCGAGCGTAGCGAGGGAGTTTTTAGTTGATTCCCGAGCGAAGCGAGGGAATTAAGATGGAGTCCTGAGAGTAGTGAAGGATTTAAGCGCGCCCAAGGCAAAATCAGTTTTATCCCCGAGGAGTATACTCTACTTTTCTCACCTTTTGCGAGACAATAAAAACGAAGGCTACTAGAAAAATACTCGAAATAGACCCAGAAGCACTGATTCTGACACTGACTTTGCGCCTTTCGCAGTTTTCCATTTGTCGAAATCTTTGTAAGCTTTTAAGTATTTTCCCTTCGACTTCTCTGGGAGTACATTATTAACAATTTCTAAGGCCGGCTTGCGCAGACCTGGGTTAGCTACTTAACTCCGAGCGAGTTAACTGCTAACCCAGGGTTAACAAGTGTCAAAATGTATGGAACTGTCATTCTTAACCCAGGGTTACCGATTTAAATTTTTTACCCTGAACTGTGCAAGTGGTCCTAAGGCGTCTAATTTAATGGAATCAGGAGTCAAATCACTTTCGTCACTCGATATTTTCTTAATGTTTTATCTTCTTTTGCAGTTGTGATACTTTAAATTGCAGCGTATTGAAACACTCGCGGCTTTTGTTTAAGTATTTGACTTTGTTTTCGTTCGGCCGCGGAACTGCAAATAAATAAGATGCGGCGCGGCCCCCGCGGGGCTGAGCACGTTGAGCACCAGCACCAGCAGCAGCACGGGCTTTGAAATTAGACTTTAAGTGCATACCAATAAGAACTACGAGAAGTGAGAATCACATTACTGCCAATTACAATTAGTGAGAATCACATTATAATGAAATTCAGTACAACATTACGCCCCGGCGAAAGCCAAGGGCTATAATGATTTACTTTGAGAGAGGTTTGCGTGATATATAATAAGGCATTGTCGAGCAGGTGGTGTGAAAAAATATAAAGATCTCGTAAAACGCAGATGAAGTTGCGAACAAAAAGCTAATAAGATTATAAACTTCAGGTAGTACTTATACTTTTTTTTACCGTTGGGGCCCAAAAGTTCTGGAATGGAGACCACGGACTGGCAAGCGCAGCGTAGGACGTCCACCAACGAGATGGACGGACGATTTGGTGAAGGCCGCAGGTTCAGGGTGGATGCAAATCGCTTCCAATCGTAATGATTGGGCATCAATGAGGGAGGCCTATGTCCAGCAGTGGACGTCCTACGGCTGAAATGATGATGGTGATGACTTTTTTTCTTTATTAGGGTGACCGACCCCCCTTCGGCCGTTTTTTTTGTACAGAACCCTTAAAACTACTCCGTGATAATAAAATAACCCATGGTAACAAAAGCCTTCCTGTTTCTAAATCAGGATTTGCGTTTCAATTTCAAAGCTTTTATTACGCTATAAACTAATCGTAAAACTTTCAATATTATTCAATTAAGTATCTACACCTATATGTCTACCGATCTATATCTACAGCCATTATCCGTCCATTGCTGGACGTAGGTCTCCTTCACATTGCGCCAGCACTCGCGATCCTGGGCTTCCCTCATCCATGCGCTGTCAGCTGTCCTAAGGTCATCTGTCCAACGTGCCTCAGGGCATCCTACCTACATGTAGCTACACAACGTTTTCCCAAACGTGGTGCCCACTCTAGGACACGTCTGCTCCAACGATTGTCGGTTCTACGACAAACCATGACCAGCCCTTTGCCACTTCAGCATGCTAATCCTTCGGGCAATGTCAAGAAAACTAAATCGCGTATTAGTATAAATCTTCCCAGGTGAATTTTTTGCTTCGAGCCCTTATCTTTCAAAACAAACGGTATCGTCATAGTATTAAGGTTCAACTTTAATGTAATGGCTCGAAGCGAAAAATTCACTTGGGAAGATTTGTACTATACCAGGGTGGAACCTTTTCACAACCATTTTTTTACGATGATTTCTTTGACAGATATATGGAATGTCAACATGACATTTGCAATGTACCTAAAGGCTTCTCCCTAGTACGTAATTCAATTTCCTTGACTGTACCTCATGTACGTATGTATACCTATATTGAACCTTGACGTAAATAGGATTGAAAAATCTGAAGTTATTTCATGCCCTTTGACTTGTGTAAGTATATGGATTAACTGTCAGATTCATTCCTTATCGCGATCTAATAAAACTCAATGCCCATTTATAGCCTGTCCAGTGTTTTATTGGATGCTTGATCGTCACTACTTTGAAAAAATCTCGTATCTCAAATCAATATGTAAACCAAACTGAACATTATTGCACAGTTAGTAAAGTTCAATTAGCCAGATTATCAATTTTGAGATACGAGCTTTTTTCAAAGTAGTGACGATTTGTATGTATGAATGGCTAACTCTTTACTGTATGTACATAAAACACGTGAAATTGACAAAATACTTATAACAAGAGAACCAGATCTACAGAGACGAACTTACTAGCCCTTTCGAACCCGGTTGATGCAATTGTGACGTTTAATGGCAATTAAAATTGAACTTTACATCATTTTGAAATTTGAACTTTACATCATCTTGGGGATTCCAAATTTAAAGATAATATTAGTACATATCACAAAGTCCATTATTGTAACACTTTTCATACTTACTTGGGTTCGAAAGGGTTATAGATACTTACTAAGAATAAAATAGCTGTAAGAAATAATTTTAAACGACTACCCGGCAATAGATGGCGCTATCAGGTCACCACAAAGAGGTAGTGGCATTGTGCCATAAACACTTAATTATAGAATTGAAAACAGGCCTTACAAATTTCTGCAAAAACAAATAATGTTATTGAGGCCAATTTCGTTTTTTACTTTATTTATTATTATTAAAATGTATAGCAAATTAGACTTTTAGTCTTTGGTTTACAGTTGAATATTAAAAAAAATAGTATCTTTCGTAAGATTAGACTTAGTAACATTAGCACCCGACGGAACGTATCGCATTTGCGAATGAGATTGACTTTTGTTGAGGGCAGAGACGCATGGAGTTTAACAAGTTCTTGATAAATTTATAATACGTAAAATGGCTTCAGTTCAGAAAGAAGAGGAAACTTTGAAGAAAGAAGTTGTCGCTAATGGCCAAGAAGAGGACTTGGACGATGTAGAGGAAGAGGATACTAAGGATCCCGCCAAGAAGAAGAAAAAGAAAAAGAAGAAGAAGAAGGCAGGTTAGAACACAAAATGCACATTTTCTATATGTAAATTTTTTCTGAGTCAGTTTACAATGCGTACTTCGAAGTCCCAATTATATTTTCTCGTTTCAGATAGACTTAACCTCAAAATTTGCATCGTTTTGTTAAAAATAATTCACTACAACAACAAAGAGAAACATCAAATCATGATTGCAATCTTGTTGGAATATCTATTATACCTATCCTATTGATATTATAACCGCGAAAGTTTGCGAGTGCGTTATTTGTTACTACAGTCAAAACCGGTTATTACGACATTCAAGGGACAGCAATATTTGGTCGTTAAACACGGTTGGTCATTGTAACCAGTGTTACTTTGGTATATAAGATCGTGTTGGTTTTTTTTCTTGGTCGTTACATCCAATATGTCGTTGTAATTGGTGTCGCTATAAACGGTTTTGACTGTATTTCATGCTGAAACGCGAGACCGATTTCGATGAAATTTGGTCTGTAGATAGCTGGACCTCGGGATTTACGCAAACTCCTTTTTATCGAGATGTTATGTCTAAATTACTTTGCATGGGTATTCTTCATACAACGTAAATAAAGACCACAATATAATAAATTCTTGGGATTCCTGTGAGAATGTAGCAAAATCCCGAAATTTCAATTCAATAGCTATACCAAGCCAAGCGGGTAAAGGTTAATCAAAAATAAATACCTAATGTTTATTATAACCAGACACTGGAATTCGTAACTCACTAGTACACGGGAAAAGCAGCAATAACTGAGTTTATCAATACGGGAACTCCCTACCTGTCATTAAATTTTGCCCCCTAAATTCCGATGTCTGTTTATAACATTACTTGAGATTTTTGTTACATTATATTTTATTTTTTAGCAGCAGAATCTGAAGTGGTTGGTGATGCCCCTCAAGTCATAAATGCAGCAGATAAAGTACAAGCCTTATCTGTGGAAGATGCTTCACTTGAAAGTGAAGAGAAGAAGAAAAAAAAGAAAAATAAAAACAAGAGTGGCAAAGGTGGGGCCAAGGAACAAACTAACCCGCCCACCATACCCATTGCGGAGTTATATCCACAGGGTAAGTGTACAATAAATTGTTACAATTTTGCATAACTACTTACTGGAACTGACTAAAGTAGGTACAATCAGCTGCAAAGAACTGCACTCACATATTTCTTAACAACTTCCTCATATCTTGTTTTATTATGATTTTCCTTCATTCATTATACTATCATGACTTTGTATGCTTAGGCATAGGTGCATTGAAAATTTAAGGCTATCTCATTATTTTTAAGATGGATTTAGTTAATTTAAATATTGGGAGTTGAATTTAACCCATTTCCCGTGGTGAATTGACTTAAAATTTGCAATGCAATGCAAGTACAATCAGCGAAAAAGCTTTATCAAATTTTTTTTTAACTCTTATTTATTAATCTGTAAAATTGGCTTAATATTACGAGGCAGTTGAGACTATACTAAAAGCTGTACATCTGTTTAATGTCACATATGCGGTTAAAACACAACCTGGTATTGGTCAATCCAGAATAAATGACCATAATATACAACCTAATCAGTACACTTATTGTCTAATGCACTGACACTTGCTATCGCATTCATTATTTCTTTCTGTCAAACTGTATGAGACTGACAGAAAGAGATGGTGAAGCGATGGCAAGGGTTTGCGCGTTAGACAATACAGCCTCAGGTTGTGCATTTTTGTCATTTCTGGTCAGCAAATACAGTTTGTGTTTTTACTGCACCTTAGAGCTCTACTTTCAACTGCAATGTCCATTTCACTGTATCACTATAACATTCTACCATCAATTACTCCGTCTTGCTCAATTATAAATTATAATACAAAATGGTATGATAGTGTTGTACATAATGGTAGGATAATTTAAAGTACTCAGAATTACCTCATAGTTTATCAGATAAATTGCCCTCAATAATGCTTTATGACTTCCTCTGACATTATCAGTTAGTCACATGTGTTTTTACTGTTTTAGAAAGTCTCCTTTCTTATGTTGTAAAGTGTACTTTTACACATGTATTGCCTGTATTAATAAATAGTTGATACTAGCAAAATAATACTTCTAAATTCAATAATACATTGTGAAATTTTAGTGGTTGTTTTCCCGAAACAAGGTGATTTAGTATCGATTGTACAATCGATTTATAATTACTATTTTGACTAGAGTCAAAAATCCAATTGTGAAAAACGAAAGTCGAAAATGACCGCAAACCAATAGTAACGCTTCGTTGGTACCTAACCTATCTTACGATCGTACGCTACTTGTGCCAACGAAACGTTACTATTAGTTTGCGGTCATTTTCGACTTACGTTTTTCACAATTGGATTTTTGACCCTAGTCAAAATAGTAATTATAAATCGATTGTACAATCGATACTAAATCACCTCGTTTCGGGAAAACAACCACTAAAATTTCACGGTGTATACTTGAACTCCTTTGTAAAATGCTACATATCATACTTCATACTTTTGGTATAAGCGAGCGCATAAAACCTATGGTTATACCGAATTCACATTAAACAATGTCTGTAAGGCTATGTGAGGCCCATTACCTCAACCACCACTGGTTTACCACTAAGTTTGTGGCTCTTGAAGAACTTTATTATTTGCTGTAGGCAACTTCCCTGAGGGACAAATAATGGAACATGGGCCAGCCGAGGGTATAGACGATAGGACTGCCAAGGAGAGGTTCTCCAGTGAAGAGAAGCGAGCCCTGGACAGGATGCATCAAGACATCTACCAGGAGATCAGGCAGGCTGCTGAGGCCCATAGACAGGTTTGCTTAAAATTTTTGCATTTCTTTTGTATAAATATTGTGTTTAAAAAATACTTTCTGACTGTTGTAAACAGTGATGTGCCGGATTGTTAAAAGTATATATCCGCAGATATGGATATCAAGATCTGTGCAGTGGCTACTGATGCGGATCTTTCTACTTCAGATATCAGCAGGTAAAGATAAGGATATTCGGCACATCACTAGTTTTTTATTGCTACTTACACTTGTTGTTTACTGCTAGTCCTTATTATAATAATGATGCAAGTATATGTAGTAGTGGGTTATCTTTGCTAGACGTTAATCTTTAGCAGCTCAGCTCTTGTCTTGACACTGTTGAAAATAGACACACTAAACAAAGTTTTGTTAAAAATTTCATTTTAATACAAGCATACAAGGATTTTTTGCTGATTCTACTTGCATTGTCATCCAAACTAAATTTTTGTACCAAGTTTCAGCTTGATGCCATTAAGGATTTGTCACACTGGATGCGTTCTGCGATCGCGGTCAGGTCAAATTGAACGCAGCCCGCATTATGTATGAACAACATTATATTGCGCGTGCGTGCGCGGACCGCACGGTCAGATCCCATATCTATACAAAATATAAAGAGACCGACAATGTTGTTCATACACAATGCGGGCTGCGTTCAATTTGAACTGACCGCGACCGCAGAACGCATCGAGTGTGGCAAATCATTTAACCATTGAAGAGTTCCATCCTGCAAAGACGATTCTGGTTAAGCCACCAGTATTTTTACTAACATTTTATTATACTGTCACCAGATTTACACAAGTATACCAAGTTTTAGCTCAATCAGATACCAGAAAGTGGTCAAAAATAAATTTGGAAATTTTGAAACCTCAACTTACATACAAATAAACATGAATGTTGCAAATTTAATAAAAGCTTGTAATGACATAATAACATCATTTTCAGACACGGAAATACATCCGTGACTGGATCAAGCCAGGCATGACGATGATCCAAATATGCGAGGAGCTGGAGTCGACGGCGAGGCGTCTGATCGGAGAGGACGGTTTGAAGGCCGGACTTGCCTTCCCCACAGGCTGCAGTCGTAACCACTGCGCTGCGCATTATACACCTAACACTGGTAAATATCCATTTTGTTAAATAGCTTTAACCCACAGCTTCTCCTGCATATTTCCTTATCTTCACAAAAAACATTAACAATTGCCATCTTATTAATTCTTAATGGTAATATTATTATTATAGACGCAAAAGTTTGTATGGATGGATGTATGAATGTTTGTTTCTGTTTCACACTAAAATAGTATTATTAGTGGTATTCTAGTGAAATTTGGCACACAGGTAGTTTATTTTATTTATAGAAAATTGCATAGTTCCCGCGGGAGAGCAATGAGTTCTTCATAGACTGAGTTGCAGGCAACAGTAAAGTTAATATTGTTGAAACTTTATCTGCAATATTTAAAAAATACTTTAGGTACTTATTTTTGAAATTATTGCACATCAAATCAACTTAACTGTTCAACCATTTTTGTAAATAACATCCCTGGCGGATTGGAACGGACAAGAATTAATTAGATAACTTTTTAACCCTGAACCGAACAAATGGCCCTAAGAGAGTTCTTTGAAGTCTTTTTTTATATTATTATTGCTAAATGCAAACAACACATCTATAGCATAAAACATTGTCACAGGTGACACAACAGTGCTGGAATACGACGACGTCGTCAAGATAGACTTCGGCACGCACATAAACGGGCGCATCATAGATTGCGCGTTCACGCTGCACTTCAATCCGCGATATGACCCGCTCGTGAAGGGAGTGCAAGAGGCCACGGAAGCCGGCATCAGGGCTTCGGGCATCGACGCCAGGCTGTGTGACGTCGGCGCTGCGGTGCAAGAGGTCAGTACAAACAAGATAGACTTGGGCACGCTCATTCACGCTTGTCAGTGATGATGATAACTTGTGCCACTGAGATGTGGCTGCTAACGATGGGCCTTGTAAGAAAACTCAAGGTCACTCAGAGGGCTATGCTCGGAGTTTTTCTGCAGGATCACATTAGAAATTATGAAGTCCGCGCAAGAACTAAAGTCACCGACAGAGCTCGAAGAATCGCCAGACTCAAGTGGCAGTGGGCAGCGCACGTCGGTCGTAGAACCGACATCACAAACTAATAATCCTAATATTGTGGGGACTGATGCTAATCTTGCCTGAGTAATATCACAAAATAAAAAGGTACAGAAGTCAATCAAGTGTATGTACTTCACTTTTCATACCTACGCTCGGCGGTCGCTCTAGGGTTGTCAATTATGGCATATGCACAAAAAACTTATCGTGATAGTGGCACTCGTATCTAGTTGTTTGATTTATTGTTGATATTCAATCAAACGGGAAGAATGGTAATATAAAATAATAATAATAATAATTAAAATACCTACCTACAAAATTTAGCGTTTGTCAATTTTCATTATCGAAAATCCCTAATAACTTCTAAACGGATTATCCTAGTTACACAATTTCCATTGTCCTATCGGTTTTAGACCTAAACCTATCTAATGACACTAAAAACAACACAATATCTATACAAACAAAAAGACATGTTTTCAAGTTACGTAATATTAGTGGCGTGAATTTACCTTACAAAAATGTAGTTAGGTACTTACTTCGTTTATACCAGGGTTTTTCAACCGGTGTGCCGCGGCACACCAGTGTGCCGCGTACATTTTCAAGTGTGCCGCGATGCTTAATTGCAGTCCAACCTAAAGGGTATCAATACAACCCCTACGTCCGTTACATATAAATCAAAGCCTCTAATATACCGAATTCTTTACTGGTGTGCCGTGAAAGTTTACTGAAACTAAAAGTGTGCCGTTGACAACAAAAGGTTGAAAAACCCTGGTTTATACTGATTCAAAATAGGAAACTATTATTACTTTGGGAGTCGGGGCGAGGTGCTTACCTATCTACCTACCTAACTATTCTATATAACGTTAAAATGAACCATCGTAATACAAGCAGATACCTACTAAACTTACCTCTCTGAAACAACTGGTAGCTTAAAAAACGACCATTCACCGTTTAGGGTTGAATTTAAACAACCGTCCACTGAACAGTTATAATAACCTTTTTTTTGTTGCTCCATTATTGCGAAAAATTCCACAGACGCGCGACACAAAATAAATAGGTACCGCGACCACAGCGCGCGCCTCACACCGATGGCAATCGCGCTCGGACTGATCCGAACTGATTCGAGATATCGTGTCTGTGAACAGTTGTGTTGTCTATATGTGCGTTGCTCGAGCGCACTTTGTATGTAGATTTACTTCTGTACCTTTTTATTTTGTGGTAATATTATAAATGGGAAACAATAACAAGACTTATTTTACAGGTCATGGAGTCCCATGAGGTCGAATTGGATGGGCAAGTGTATCAAGTGAAACCCATACGCAATCTTAATGGGCATTCTATCGGACCATATAGTGAGTATGACCAACAAAATCATCATAATGTTTAGAGTTGCACTTATGTTGGTGGAGTAACTGTCACTCATTCTTTACTTCCGCCAGTATTTTGACTTCTTGATATGACCTGGTGCCTACATTCTCTTAGATTTGGTTGAAATAATAGTTTCATTTAAAACACAACCCTATATTTCTCGACCCGGAATGAACGTCAATAATGCACGAACTGATAATGGCAATAACATAAGGGTTTGAATTATCAGGTTGTGCATTATTGTCATACATTCCGGATCGACAATTACAGGTCGTGTTTAACCGCAGCGCGCCCAAAACATTTTCACTCCTCTCCTCAAATTTTCCCTATAAAATATCTGTTAAGAAACCTATCATGTTGAATTGAGTGTTTTATAATTTTTCTTTTCTTATCCCAAGTGTTTTAAACAAGTATCTCTTCTCCCCAACCAATCTTGAAACATTATTACCTTAGTTTTAATTTCTGTTCAACTTATCCTCTGTATTGTAACAAATATGTAAAGAAAAACGATGTGTTATGTTGAGTAAAACTATTCTCTTTTCGTTATCAGGAATCCACGCCGGCAAAACCGTGCCGATCGTGAAGGGCGGTGAAACTACCCGCATGGAGGAGAACGAGTTCTACGCGATAGAGACCTTCGGGTCCACGGGGCGCGGTCAGGTGCACGACGATATGGACTGCTCGCACTACATGAAGAACTTTGATCAACAGTTCGTGCCTCTAAGGTAAACTTAGGGAACATGGGTAATCTATTTTAAAGGTCCTGTGGCATACAACTTTTTGAACGCCAATATCGCGTATAGACGGTAATACAAAAATAAACCTACCCGCATCCGCATAAGAATCAATTTTGTTCGTAAAAAAACGATGTTTTGCGTTCAAAAGGTAGAAATGAGTTACCATGAAAATGAGTAACATAATATTTTTTCATTCTCTGCTGGTTATCAATCAGACACCATTTCCTCTGATATTTAGTTTTCTAGATGTTTTTATCGAATTACGGCAAAATACACTAGACACTGGCAAATTGTCCCCTGCTGGACAGAGCCATAATTGACGACCAGATGGCCTAGTGGTTAGAGAACCTGAATATGAAGCTTGAGGTTCCAGGTTCGATTCCCGTGTCGGGGCAGATATTTCTATGAAAAATACGAATGTTTGTTCTCGGGTCTTGGGTGTTTAATATGTATTTAAGTATGTTTATCCGTCGCCTAGTACCCATAACACAAGCTTTCCTAGCTTACTTTGGGACTAGGTCAATTGGTGTGAATTGTCCCGTGATATTTATTTATTTATTTATCATTAAAAAAAATGTGTCAACAGTATAAGCAAGACACTGCCATTGGCCCACATCCCTAAACTTTGACAGTATTGTTTACCTTTTGAACGCCACCCATACATAGTTTTTGTTATGTTATGAACAAAATTGATTCTTATGCGGATGCGGGTAGGTTAATTTTTGTATTACCGTATTGTCGTCTTAAGCCGACACTGGGGTTCAAAAGGTTAAATTTAGTTTGGTATGTAGATAGCTGGACTTCTAGAATACTTTTTATCCCGATATTACCGCGGGATCCATGTAAAAATCTCAACATTTTAACCGCTATATCTAGAGACATGTGCATGGGTGTCCATCATATAAAGTAAATGAAGACCACAATGTAATTGTATTTATTTATCTATATAAGTATGTTTATCGTCGTCTAGTACCCATAGTACAAGTTTTGCTTAGTTTGGGACTAGGTCGAATTGTGTAAGATTGTCCCGTAATATTTATTTATTTTATTTATTTATTTAATTTTTGAGAATTTTGTCAAATCCTAGGCTTGTAATTCGATCGCCATATCTAATGATATACGCGAGCGGCTAACATATTTATTAACTTAATTCCAGGTTGCAATCATCGAAGCAACTTCTAAACTTGATCAACAAGAACTTCAGCACACTAGCCTTCTGCAAGCGTTGGCTGGAACGCGCGGGCGCTTCCCGCTACGCCATGGCCCTCAAGGACCTATGCGACAAGGGCGTAGTGGACGCGTACCCGCCGCTGTGCGACGTCAAGGGGAGTTACACTGCCCAGTTTGAACACACCATCCTGCTGAGACCCACTTGCAAGGAGGTCATCTCGCGCGGCGACGATTACTAGCGCGGCCCGTTTGAAGTACTGTCTCTTGCTGGTATTTGAATCACACCCGAGGCCGTGTTGTCTTTGTCCTGAACGCACGGACGTTCGCGATAACAATCACCATCTCTTTCCATCCTATACTGTATGTCAGAGAGAAATGGTGAAAGCCATTGTATTTCAAGTGCATTAGACAATAAGGCTTCTGGACATTCTAATCCGACTTGCACTAACACTCGCGTTCTCGGCAAATGACGTTCTACCGTCTACGGGGAAACCGTGCCCACTGAAACATATAAAGTCCAGAAAAATTAGCAAGAAAAATTGTAAAAGATAAAACATTTATTTACAACCTCATAAGACACGTCAATATTATTTATTACTAATAGACAACACGAAGGATAAACATAGTGTGTTGTTGCGGTTGCAAATCGGACACTGGCTCAGCAGTTTAGAGCATCCGTGCGCTGATTTTCAGCCAGCACCGTCGGTGATACTCGGATCGCTATTGTGCTACTTGCATTAGGGATATTGCGGCGCTCCATTTACCATTTAAAACTTGTTCGCTTTAGGCCTCGCAATATAATGCGACTTGCACGATTTTTCTTGCAAATCTAAACTGGTCTTACCCCCTGTTTCACCATCCATTGATCAAATTTATTTGACGGATAAATGTGATGCCGTCTCTGTTAGTTTTGTTCGAATAGACGGAGACGGAATCACATTTATCCGTCAGTTAAAATTAATCAATGGGTGGTGAAACAGCCCCTTATTTTAAGAGCTGAATGGTTTATACCAGGGGTTGGCAACCGATATGTAGGTATTCTAGGTATCTACCTAACTAGGTGATATTACAAACAACCGCAGGCTATAGAGGATCACGTTATGGCGACCGCTGGTTTATTATTAAGCTGGATGCTACAACAGTTCTTGCCCTGCTGTAAGAAACCTGGCCGTTGAATGTTCAAGTCGGGAGTGCTAGAAATAGTCGCCGTCTATAGAACATGTTTTGTCATGACTTACTGTTTATGTGGCGACTGCAGTATTTTGCGCGCTTAAACTGAACAATATGTGAAGTGTATGGAGGATTAGGGACATTTTTTATATATTTAAGATCAATAGCGCTTTTGATTCTGAGTAAGAATAACTCAAAATTTCCTCATTAAAAAAAAGTGAGGGGTACACTTTTAATGAAAACGCCCATTGTCACTTTTTCAATAAGGCAATATTCGAATCGAAACTAAATACCGGCGGCGCGACGAGTGTTTTCGTTTGTTCATTGCGTATGCTGTCACGTAACCGCTGTGCGGCGATCATCTCGGCCGCGCAATGAACAGAAAACGCTCACCGCTTCGTCTATCGCGCGTTGTCGAGACCAGGCAGTAAGCGGCTCTGCACCCTTACTCAGCTTAGTTTAGTCGTTACTCACCAAAAGTGAAAGACTGACGTCCAGTAAAATTATCACGCAAGAAGATAAGTACTTCATTGATGAAGTGTTCTGACAAAAAGTGTAACATTTATATGTATACTTTATTAAGTGTTTGACAATTGTTTGATGTTTGTTTAATATTGTACAATGCAATGGTGCAGGTAAACCACGATATAATCGGGGATTTATGATCCATAATAAAAGTGTTTAAACGCAATGCTGTGCTGTGACTAGGCAGCACTCGTTGCAAGCTTATTTTACTCAGTATGTTAAAATGCGACACGAGTCTTCGCAATAATTTGTCAATAAATCAACTTTATTTGAGAAATGATTTTTTATTAAGTACTCCTATATTTTTGCCCCTACTCTGCAGTAGTTGAAAGTTGCCAGTGTAAAATCACTGGAATACTTCTCGTCTAACGCACTCGTAATCGATCCTTTTTGCCGCTTCTTTCTGCTCCACAGTATATGTTGAGGATAGTAAGAGATATTGAACTTGATCGAGCGCCCGGGCGTTATGACAATACTGCCTCTAAAACTTCCGAATCCGAAGTTTCTCAGTCTTCAGCCAGATTGGGATATTTTATAGGAAGAGGAAACCATTGGTGATGATAGAAACAATACAGAAATCGCTACGTTTTCAACTTTAATTTAGTATTTTATAAGAAGAAATAAATCACTATAGTACTCACTCAATTTCAAATGTAAATGGTTACATCATAATATCATAATTTATATATGTTTTAATGTAAGTATACATTCTAAGTTGCACAGTACAAAACCTTTCCAACTAACATGAGGTAAAAATGTATAAAACTGCAATTTATAGTATGAATACGTAATACTACACGACATTTTACTACTTATGCTACTAACAATGTCTACGCGCGATAACATCAAAAATGTTTAAACCCTCCTGACTAAAAGTAGGTGTTACACATTGAAAGCTTGTGCTTAGCCCGTCTGGGTATGGTCCTGTAAGGATGATGGACTTTGTGCTATGCACGATCGGAATCAAAAGATAGCCTTTATTTTTAAAGCCATGCTTAACCTTTTCGACGCCAACGACACATATATCAGTACCACATGAATAAATACAGAGCAGAATAAAAAGTTCAAACAACGTCGCGCACGCATTACACTACTACACGCACAACATATGTGTGCGTGACCTGTCACAGACAGGACGGGGGGGGTTTGCACCGGCGCCCGCTCGGAGACAAACCGGTTTGAACTAGCTCAGTGAATAGACAAAGTTCAGGTGTGCCGCCAGCGACGACGCGACCGTTTAGCGTTTAGCTACATAGTTCGGGTGTTCGGTTGTTTTTAAAGATGCCTACCTGTTGTAGTGTTTGTAGATATACAGATATTAGATATTTAGGTACTTGTTTGAATAAAATATTTTGATTTTTAATATATTTTTTTACCGAGGGACAACCCTATGATAATAGGTAAGAATTTCGAGCACTGTTCGGAAGCTTTTCTTCTGCTCTGTATTTATTCATGTGTCAGTACCGCAGGTTCTGTGCCAACGACTGATCTATCAGTCACGGCGTGCAGAGCGATATCTACCTACATGCATTTATATAGGGTTCAACTTCGCGTTTGACTTTCCGATTTCATGGCGTGTGAGTGAGAGCTGTTGAATTGACAGAGCATTGAAAAAGTTAAACATAGCCACTCTAGACTGTTCAAAGCCAGCGAAACTAAATTGGCAGTAATTTTTAAAGATATTTCATTCACTATTTGACGTCAGGAGAAGTTGACATTTTATTTAGAACATTTTTGCGCAATACTGTAAATCTTAAATCGTGATGCCTGATTACTAACGCAAATACTATCTTTATCTCAACAAATTTATGGTTTATTAATTCACTGATATTTTATTTTATTTTAAGACATTTTCCAGAAACCAAAATTCAAATAGATCACTTAAATCGCTGTGTTTCCATCTCTAATGTAACATAAGTCGATGTACCAACTCAGTTGGCATTAAATTAATTCACTCCCTGTGCGCTAATTTCATAAAATACGACAAGAAGTAGAATATTTCTAGACAAATAAAGGTTTTTAATAATAACAAATAGTTGATTGACATGTCAATTTTGTGGCTTTGAAGCCGGACACCATCCATCGTCCTACCGTCATGACAGTTAACTCAGCTATTTACACGGGGATACATTATGATTTCAATACTTCATTCGCCACAGGAATATCTGATTCCATCTCGATTTAGCATAGAAAAGTACATGACTAGATTTAAATAATGTTACATGCCAACTATAAAATAGTCATAGTTCATAAAAAACATGTCAGAAATTGTTGTCTTTTATGTGAAGCAAATCCTTCTAGCTAGAGACACGTTACTAATTGAAAAAATATATATAACATTAATAGGTACTACAAACTGAAACCCCCAATTAAAACAGGCTATTCCATGTAGTTAGATACTATTGAATAGCAACGCTAACAGAGAGAAACAAATGATAGCGGTTGTGGCATAGATAGCGTCTGCCTGGGGAGATATATTGAGGCCTATCTCCACAATATAATTATCGTATTTTCTTTTATTAAATGTGGAATCGAATGTTGAAATTCTATTTTAACAATATTATTGCTATTTTGAGGTAAAACTACAATCCAATATTGCAATACTCATAATTATTGCAGATAGTTACACGATTTCCGCACGTCTGAAACAGGGCTTCGCGACCCTGACCCGACGATATAACAAGCCTTGGCTTAATATATAGATCGTCTACTTTTATCGTTAATCCATAAAACAGGGGAATTAGTACATAGCACCTATTCACTAAAGTATCCTAATTTTTTAAGTATAACTTGGTGGTATAACTGACCATGCCATATTATTTCAATATTAATTTAAGTTTTTATTCTATCTAAATCAATACAGCCAAACTGAAAATAAAAATAATAAATACTTAAAATTCCCATACTATCTGTCTACATCAATAATCGTTAAAACTGAATAATTATACATTCAACTAAATTACAATCCCTTATACCGAACTGGTAAAGTATCACAGAAATTAACCATACCTAGCTAAACTATCATGTCTTCAGTAATATTTCAACATTACTACAGGAGTTGGTCAAAATTTATTTTATATGATGAAGGACTAAGTACAGTTAAAATTTAGTAAACGCCACAGTATAAAATTAGGCTACAACATATACCTTGAAATGACATTAGACCATTTAGCGCCATTGGCACGAGCGTATGGTGTTTTCATTGTAATATCGTTGTACGACTATCAAACCGCAGAATAAATCTAAACTATATATTTCAAAACTAAAACACACATTTTTCATCAACACCAAAACGTAGAAGGAAGCGCATATCAATTTTAAGCAATAGTAATATTAATATACCCATAATTTATTTAAAAAAAAATCCTATGAAATAAAAACTAAACTACTTAAATCGGCGATCATTTGCAAGCAACACCCAAACAGTAAAAATAAATTATGGAATATGTATTCACAAAATAATGTGCAACACGACAAGTATGTTAAAAATTAATATGTCTACAAAATTACCTGGGGCAAAAGGCTTAGAGTAATGTTTAATGGAGAGTTAGTAGTTCTGTAGGTCCTGAGAGTCCCCGTTGACGATGGGCGCGGTGAAGGGCCAGTTGTATACGGACTGTAGCGGCACGTGCAACAACTCCACTACGTACCGGTAGTTTGGCTCTGCAAGTATTCGTTTTAGTTAAGTAATGCGATCAACGCTTAGAACGCATATAAGCGTTTTGCTGACTCACCAAATGCCTTGATCGCATATGAGTTCATGATTTTTGAGAACTTTGCCCAGTGCTTTGAACGCTACTGTGACTTCATATAACGGTACGTTACTCTATTACTATGAACACTTATATGCGTTTTATAAGCGAGATAAGATGGAGCGAACCGGCATTTACAAAAGAGTTAGCAACATATCCTATCTAAACTAATATCTATATGTAGTATGAAAGTAGCCATCAATGCCCTCTTTCCCTTAAGGCAAATGCTCAGTGGCCCCGCCTTCGATACATTCGCTTAGAGGAAAAAATAGTTTTAGCTATTAATAACAGTCACTTTTTACGTTCCACGGGGCCCCATGTTCATTTGTACGGTCAGCTGCAGAGAAAAGGTAACCCCCTGGTGTGATTACCGCCTTTACAGGGTACCTTTTCACTGCAGCTGACTGTACCTGAAGACCCCGGCATTTCCTAAGACAACACTGGCTTCCATGTCATGCAAAACTATCTCTATGTCTTACCATTTTCAGGATTAATAAATCCTTTCCTTATCAAAAAGTCCAGCAGAACCGGTGCACTAGTGGTCTTGAACTGCGGCGTGAGAGCTCGCTGGATACACTCTTGAGCCGTCAATAACTCAAAACCCTCTACTTCGCCGTCAGCATTTTGCGGTACAAAGTCTAGAGGTAACTCTAGGTCATATACATACTCCGTGTTTGGGAAAAGTCCCCTTTCGCTCTCAAAGTAGAAACTGGAAAGAAATATTTGAATATATCTAAAACTATAACATAAAACGGTTGTTTCTTATAAGAACTAAATTGGTAACCGTTAAACAAAACAAATACGTCATCGTGTAATGTACCTTATTATACACATAATAATACAATAAGCAACGTAATAATTAATGATGTATTATAACAGTTTCAGGTTGTGAAAACTGTTATTTGCACAACTGGTTTACCATCATTTGTTCATTGATAGTCGTAACAATATTATAAGTTAAAGAGCAAAAAAACTGAAAAGATTCCCAGATAATCTACTGTAAATAATATTCACAGCTCTAGAACTAGATAATTGAACATCAACAAGTTTTTGTAACAATTTCATTTTCACTTCTCATGCTCGTAAACTTCGTATTTATGCTGGATGTAGTAGCTCTAGTGCACAAAGTGTATGACTTGTTTATAATTATAAAATCCATTTTACGGCCGACTCGGCTCGGTTGGATAGAAACGCCTCGGACAAAACAGCGCGTTTTATGCACTTGTTGTACAACCTACTATTTTATTATTTTACCTACTTGCATTATCACCTAAACTAAGTACATAACCATGACAAATTAATTTCAAGTCAAACCGATTACTAGAAATAAGTGAAATTCGACTTGCTAGATCAGACTTTAACAAGATCAAATAAATGTTTGTAAAAACTGTAAATTACGCAGGTATTGATTACTTTATTTAATTATCAACATGTGACATACCTCACACAGCCAGCTGGCACCAATTTCTTGACCAATTCTCCTTCCACAGACGCTTCTTCAGCAGCCTCTTTGATAGTGGTCTCTAGGACTCCATAGCCCACAGCAAGCCCTCCACTCACAAAACAGTCCCACTTACCTAAGTAAAGATAAATAATGGCTAGAGTGAATAGGCTGTTACTGAACCAATTAGGTACACCTTCAGTCTCATCTGCACTTTTTATCAGGTGAGATAGAGGTCAAACATCGGTCAGATATTAAAATATAGGTATACTAGCAGCCCGTCCCGGCTTCGCACGGGGTAGACAATTATTTATTTTTGGAAATTTGGATATAAAACACTTTTTTTCACAAATATTTTTATTTATTAAAAAATTATTATTTATTATTTATTAATTATTACAGACGTGCACGCCCCACTCCTGTATTTCAGTGCCCCCTCCACCCCGCCCGCCGCGATGCCCGGCGCGCTTTTCAGACTGCATCGCAAACAACGGCCACGGCGCTATGGCGGTTTTGTTTACTGTTTGAATTTTTTAATTCGTAATATCTTTTGAATGGAAAGTCCAATTTAAATAATTTAAAAACTATTTTATAGGTAGTTAAATGGTCTTTACCATTAAATAATTTATTTGGATAAGGATTAATATAAACACATAAATAGCATGGTTTGAATTTGGTTAGCATTTTCATTAATGTTTAAAATGAAAAAAGTTGTTGTAGTGACATAACTACAATAGTTGGACATATGCTACCGCGGAGTTTTTTGTAGACATTATGATGTTCTTCAATATTGTTGTACATTATTTTGTTCTATCGCTAATAGTTTCGGCAGCGCATTCGACGAAAGACATTTTAAGACTCATTTTTCTACACCTTCGGTTACATTGTTCAAATTTTACCAAGGATCCCTAATTTTTTTCAAAATGAAATGTAGCCTATGTCAAATTGGAAGAATGTAGCATTATATTGGTGAAAGAATTTTTTAAATCGGCCCAGTACTTTTTGAGCCTATTCATTACAAACATACAAACATAGGTACAAATCTTTCCTCTTTATAATATTAGTTATAAGTTATATAGGTATATATATAATAACAATGGACTTGAGACCTTGCTCGATTTTTTAAGTCAGTTGGAAATGTTAGTTAGTTAATCAACTCCAACTTATAGGTCATACCTCAATCACAAATATGTAAGAGATCAATTACATATTTGTGATTAAGGTATGCCTTACAAGTGTCAAATCAATTCAAGGCGAGCTCGATAGGAGAACGAAATGCAAACTCCAACTATACGAGTGACCTATTTAGATAACTTCTATTCTACAATGACATAATAATCTCAAACAGAGATATTGAACCCTCTTTTCTCAAGGGTCAGTTTTAAAAGCTTAAGCTATGAGCTAATGGACAAATAATAGACAAAAATAACAATCAATGTTAATTCTGTCCTATCAGAAACAATATTAAATAACAGAATTGGGCGCAGTAGGTCTAGTCACGAGTAGCGCGATAAGGATAACAATTCATGGGCCATATGTTTAACGTAGCTTAATTAAAAGTTTAGATATTACCGAATAATACCGAAATTACATAAATAGAAGACTTAGGTACAGGATTCTCTAATGTTTTAAGGTTTCATACATCCAAAGGAACACTCGTGTGTCTGCCTGTCCATCTGTCACAGCTGATTTGCTCCGAAACTACTGAACCCATTGAGTTGAAATCTGATACAATGTAAGTTGGTGACTCAAAGACAGAAAAAGGGCCACTTGTGCGGGAGGGTAAATTAGAAAAAATGCAAAACATATTTCCAAAAACTATCGCATTACATAACAAATGAAAGGGCTTGTTGTGAGTTTCTGAAATTTGTTTTTTTATAATTTTAAGATAAACAGTTTTGAAGTTATTTAAGAAAATAAGCGAAAGTTAACCAACCTATTACAATTGTTTGATTTAGATATGGGGGGCATAATTCAAAACATAAGTATTAAAATATTTTATGGTACGCAACCCTCGAGTTAGACTCGCGCTTCTCAGGTTTTTTTTATACATTTAATCTGCTGCTTTTTTTTTGGCTAGCGCCCATAGAAATTCTGAACTATACAATGTTGTTGAAGTCATTTGCGTCACTAATAAAGGCGCAATAGATGTTAGCAGAAAAAATGCATATGCTATTCTGCTATCATGTCATCAACAAAGTTTGAAACAGAGCTGTTGAAAAAGCTGTACAATCAAACCTTTGCTGACATTTTTTCCAAGAAAGATAAGCACAAAAAAATTGTTTATGATTAATATTAGTTTTTGCTTTGGAAATGAACTCATAGAGAGATCGAGACCATGGTGAAAAAGTTTTTATTAAAAAAAATCATTTTCAATGCAAGCTTTTTCGCTGACTGTACTTTTTGTTGACTGTACTTGCATTGTCATCCAACTTACATAAGTATACCAAATTTCAAGTAAATCCGACCACTGGAAGTGGGTCAAATTCAACTTCCAAGATTTGACCCGTACATAACATACATATACCTATACAACATTGCAAGTTAATAATAAGTTTTGTTAAAAATTTCATTTTTAAAGCAAGCTTTTTAGCTGACTGTACTTTTTGTTGACTGTACTTGCATTGTCATCCAACCTACATAAGTATACCAAATTTCAGGTGAATCCAACCACTGGAAGTGGGTCAAATTCGACTTCTAAGATTTGACCCAAGAATAAATAATACAACGGGGTGAGCTAAATAAAAGCTTGTAAAAAGCTTTTAAATATAGGGAATGTAGGTCGTCTATAATCGAGTTTAGCTTGACATGTTTCGGGCTAATCCGTAGCCCTTCTTCCACCAAACCGTACGTTGTGACGGCTACCAATCGCGCACTGCGCGCCACCGCATGTTCGCGCGGCTGCTCGACTCAACTACAGCGACACACAACTACCCCCGTTTTCATCGTCATTTTTATTGTCATTGTCCAATTTGTGTGTAAAATGACGATGAAAACGGGGGTAGTTGTGTGTCGCTGTCAGTCGCGTCGAGCAGCCGCGCGAACATGACATGCGGTGGCGCGCAGTTTGCGATTGGTAGCTTTACCGGAAAGACATAGTCCCCTGACTGACTACATCTTGCCGGATATTGGAGGGAGCAGAGGGTTATGCTACGGCTACACACATCGCGATAACGCGAATATTCGCATTATCGCGATGTATGTAGCCGAATATTCGCGAATACTTCGGCACTTCGCCCGAAGCCGCAGACCCTTCGCCCCGCTGTCGGTAAATTTGCGCACAGCAAAGGCTGCTAAACTAAACTAAGCTCTGCGGCATTGCTCTCTATAGCAGTGTGGCCATGCACATTCGCCGTAGGCCGAAGACGACATTTTATCGCGATAATTCTATCGCGATGTGTGTAGCCGTACCTAGTATTAGAGAAACTACTTTGTGGATGTTCTACATGAGACTGCCATGACAGACATGTCTACTATCACTGATAGTGATATATTTAATACTCGAAAACTTTATATTTATATACAATAATCTATTCAGTAAATCTACACTATCTATCTACATGCTTCAAGTGATCTTACGTGACCAACTACATCTTAACCTATCACACGCACAAGATTAATGCTAAAGAATGTGGCTCTCGCCACAGTAGCCGTCACGACGTGTGGCTCCGAGAGGAAGGGCTAAGGATTAGCCCGAAAAATGTCGACCTAAATTCGAGTTCGAGTATTTTTTCACGATGAGTCTCACGAGTAGATTTATGTTCAAAGGTCGAGACCAGTTAGTATTTTGTGTGGTGTCTGTAATAGTTGGGTCCTGTGTGACGTATGTTTGATTGATGTCAAAATGGAGGAGGATAGATTGCATGAAAAGTCGCCCAGATGTACATATTAATATGTAGTGCCACTCAAGAGGAAGCGTGAATTTATCGAAATTATTGTCATTGCAATAAGAACCACAGCTAGGGTTGCCATCTCTAAAATTTGGAAACCAGGACAAGACGCGTGAAAACCCCGGATTTTAGAGTCCAGAACCCGGACTTTACGGTTTTTTTTATTTAAACATAGTCACGGTCACGAGAGAGGGGGGACGGTGAAGTGTGCGTACTGTGCGAGTGTCGCGGGCGGCGAATTTAAAATTTTTAAACCCGGACTACAAATGAAGCCCCCCCGGACGCTCCCCGGATGCCCTCTAAACTAGGACCAATCCAGGGAAACCCGGACGGATGGCAACCTTAACCACAGCACGCATCATCATGAATGACTCGATCTTTAGCTATTGTGTATACATGGTAGCAAAAAAGCAAGGTAATAATGTAAAATACTGGTCAAGCACAAGTTGGACTTACATGTGAAGGTTTCCATACCTCCATACAATGTTTTAAAAACAGTTCAGTAAAAAAAATACAAAGATCGAGTTAAAAACGCTGAAAATTCTTGTGATGAGGACAAACCACTTTCATTTTTTAACTTTATTTTATTTTTATTTGTTTTTGCTATAGCGGCCACAGTAATACATAATTGGTGAAAATTTTCAAACTATTAGGCTATTTTAGCTATTACGGTTCAAGGGATTGAGCCCTGTGTATGACAGATGGACGGGCAGACAGACAGACAAACAAACAGACAGACAGGCATCAAAGTCTCAGTCATAGGGTCCTGTAGGGTGCTTTGGGTACAGAACAATAAAAAAAATTAGACTCAAAATCAAGAAGCCATTCTTTGTAACATTTGAAACAATATGCCATAAACTCTTGCATCACAACAACTGGTTGTTCATGATGCAGCAAACTGCTTATCAGAATAAGATTAGATATTGAGTGATATTGTTTAAATGTCACTGACCCGGCCATGTCTGCTTGGTGAAGCTTCTTTGTTGCAGCCAGATGCACAGCCCTTTGGTGGGATGATTGACGTAGCCCGAGACGCTGACACCATAGTTCCTGATGCCAAACAAACAGATGGCGCTCCTGTCCATTTCCATCAAGCTTTCGTAATAGAAGGGTGTGCTCACTCCAAAGCACTGTAATAAGCCAATGAGATTTGTCATTTTAAAGTTGGTGAAAAACATTTTTCTAGTAACCTCCTTGAACCAGCATCCTATGCTGACGACTTATTCTGGTGTGACATGGAACTCACTAATAAGTGACAAAATTTAAAGTCAAGGGGAAAATCGGATTTCTAAAAATTTAATTTCTACTGTTTGTAGCTATTTGTGGCAGATTGCCTTTGTCTTCAATGAAGAAATTACTTTATGCACAAGAGCATAAAAAGCTATTTTATGCAGCATTCTCTCGACAAAGAAAAGAACAATAATACGAGCATGAGAAGTGAAAAAGGATTTTTATAGATTACCAAAAATTTCAAATAATTTACTATATTTTGTAATTTATTATTTTATTTGACTAATAACGAATTTAATCATCCTTTAATGTATTAATTTTTCATTAAATACTACCTGAAATATACACATTGATATTTAAAACAATTACTTTCAGTATACTAATAAAACAACAAAAATACTACTACTTACTACTAAACTATAAAAATGGAACTTGATGAAGGGAAGCCTGGAACTTAATTCCCAGAATGTGTGCTACATTTCCCCACTGCACTGCAAGGTCCACCAAAAGCCTGCTCTGGGGTTGCCAGAGTCACTGATGAGTTAGTAAACCCCATTAAACTATATACAAAAACTAGCTATTGCCCGCAACTCCGTCCGCAAATAATAGTAGCCTACAACCTATTCTCAGACCTACCAATTACAGAGAAAAAAGTTTAATAAAAAGCGGTCAAGCCGTTTTGGAGGAGATCAATAACAAACACCGTGGCACAAGATTTTTATATATTAGATGTTCTCACCTCATCACGCCAGCCCTTCAAAGCACATAATTCTCCTTCTTTTCTCAGATTCTGCAACACATCAGCCACCTTAGCTGTTCTCTCTTGATAGTCTCTGAATGCTGGATTGAGCTCCACATACTTCCCTGTGATTCGGAAAACCTGAAAAAAAATTAAGAAACAGAAATGTAGCATTCCTATTGTATAGGCTACAGATCCAAAGTACTTGATAGATATAATTACCTCAGGAAACCTTTGAAGATATTTCATTATATCTGGGCGAATTAAACCTACTTGGTGGCCAGCCACAATAAAAGGTTTACATATGCCTTGATGTAAACCTGTAGAAGAAAAAACCCAATAAGAAAACCAACACACCCAAAAAAATGTGGCTGCTTGATAAAACGCTTAAATATTACAGAAAACTCACCTGAAAGGTAGAAACAGTTGAATTTTTTTGCTAACTTCATCAGCTCAGAAATGTTGTTCTGAAGAGAATTCATGTTTTTCATAGCTTAATTATCGCACAAAAGACGTATATACCAATGGATCCTTACACAATTTTTATAGCAGGACTCGATTTCTACTCTCAATCTTATTTAAGGTCAAATAAGTTCAAGGATTTTCTTTCAATTTTTCGCCATAATTTTCTTCAAAGCATTTATATAGTACTACACGGTGGAATTCACAAATCCATTTTAAAGAGAGGTCTGGTTTCTAAACAGATAATACTACGAGTTTGTTGTTAATAAAAATGGTTTAGTATGAAAGAAAATTACGATTTGCGAATCTTTAAGTTCTTATTACTTTCTTCACTTCACTTCTTGGTTTCTCAAGCGCAACTACACTACACTACATAGCTTTACGTTTACGTTGTTAATTACGTTTTCAACGTCAGTGTCACAAAATTCTAATCTGACTCAAACGTAACGTAACGTCAGAGCAAAGCGTACAACTTGCAAAATTGTAAGTCCGAATCGCTTCAATTATATTATGCACCTATTAATAATATGACATGATTGCATTTCGTATCGCATGAATAATTAAATTTGGATCAACATCAACTTACTCGAACAAAAAAAAATACTTAGGTCTTATTTTGAAGGATAATAGTTAAATTAAGTTATTAATTTAAAAAAAAAACTTTTATTTGTTTTAAAGTAAAGTCTTATACTACACATTGGACTGGACATATAAAACTACATTGACCCGTGCCCGTGCAGTGTGACCAGACTTAGGAGAATGAGGTAATTTTAGCAAATATATTTTTCTCAAAAATGGTATGAAATGTTGCCATTACGTCATCAAAAACGTCGTAGAAAGTAACGCATCCTGGAGACTAGCTGCTAGCGACCAGGAAGTAATCTCGAGCTGCCAGGAAGTAAGTATGAAATTCCATTACATATCAAGTGTTTAAATTTGGAACCCATGCTCTACTCTCGAACTGTCCAGGACGTAAGTATGAAATTCATCAAGTGTTCAAATTTGGAACCCGTGCTCTACGTCTGTGAAAAACTTAAACTATTAAAAAAGTTCACACTTAAGAGGATGTATGCAAATGTGAATTCTCTGATTAAATAACTGGAACATTTTTCACTAATTTATGTTGTTGTAATTACAATTTTCGTGTTTCAAATGTTTCAAAATTAAGAAAATTCTTATTAAAATTATGACGTTTGTAATTTAAAGTTGCCGGACAATTGTTGGTGAATCGATTAATCGTCGATTATAATTGCGGCGCACAAATAATCTAAATATCGATTATCCAATCGATGTATGGATTAAATCGATATAATCGATACTAAGATTCAAACAATTATATCGATTAAATCGATTATATCGATTGTTAATATTTTACAATTTAATCGATTTAATCGATTATATCGATTGTTAATATTTTACAATTTAATCGATTAAATCGATTATGTAGATATAATCGATTTAATCGATTACATCGTGTACTTGACCGATTATAATCGATTAATCGATTAATCAATTATAATCTATATAATTGTATGAATCTTAGTATCGATTATATCGATATAATCGATACATCGATAGGGTAATCGATACATCGATTGGATAATCGATGCATCGATTGGATAAGCGATGCATCGATTGGATAATCGATATCTAGATTATTTAGGGGGAAAACAATCGATTAATTGATAATCGATTATCCGGCAGCACTAAGATATCTAAACATCACCGCCAGGTACCTATAAAAAAAACAATCATACCATAGACAGACATAGGTTAGCGAGTGAGTAGCTAATGGCGGGTCGTAGATTTTCTTTATTTTTCAATGTGTTCTTTTACTTTATTTTTATCAACTTGTTTCATTTTTGAGAAAAGCACTATACAAGCTTCGCCCAGTAATCGCCATCCTGGCCTCGTATCATTGCTGGCCTCACCTAGCGGTTCGGCCATCAAACTTCTACTCGTCCAGGATGGCTTACTTACTGGTTTCTGCAGTAATGTACTATTTTCTATTTGGCGCCTACATAGCGGATTTTACACTAAATTGGAAAAAAGTAACAGTATTAAGCAGAATGTAATAATACGCTAGCAAGAATCTGGCACGAATCAGTGGGGCTACTATGAAATTCGAAATTCAAAGTTTGTATCGTGCTGTTTCTTTCACTCTTCTACTAATAGTGTGAACAGAACGGCACGATAGGAAGTACTAAAATTGAATTTCGTAGTTAAAGGCCAAAACGCGCTGTTTCTGTTACATTTTGTGCTGAGACCAACACATGATCATAAATTAAGGTCTTGTTGAAGACAATGTAATTTTTCCGTTACTTTTTGGTCAACATATTAACAAAATGCACAAACTCATTCATAAACTTTTTCAATTATATAAAAAGACTTAAAACACAAGTGAAGTGATTATGCACGCATCAGCTCAATGAGCTGCTAGTGTATTATTTTAAATAATAATCATTATAATAACTCTAGGATTGCCACTATGGAAGTTAAAGACGAAAAAATGCTAAATTTGCTAAAAAAAATTGCTAGTCTTTCTTCATTTTGTCGTGTAAATGAAAAAATAACAGTTTATAATTGGTTAAATGTCATTTTATTTTACATTTCTGTGCAAAATATAGCGTATAAAGTATAAACACGGATGGAACACGGTCATACAATTTCAGCTATTTAGCAATACAATTTAGCGGAATTTTATGCGCAGAACTAGCAAAATCACCAATTGCAACATGGTCACACTGGACCATTGACAGATGAGCTAGCCAGGCAAGACGATTCTTAGAAAGGCAAAAAAATAATAAATAAAGTAAATTTATAAGCGACACGAATTTAAACTAAACCTTACAATGGCAACAGAAAATTATGGGGTGATCAATGACATAGCACAAGTTTTTCGTCCCTATGTTCAAAACTTATATCAAGACCTAAAACTAGGCAAGTAAATAAACTATTTTCTCGCCTTAATTAATCTTAGTACAGCATATCATTTAACTTACTCGTTTACTTTTATTTATTTGCAGGATTGTGTAAAACAAAGGTAGATGTTGAAAGGATTTCCGGCTCCGCAGAAGGCGCTGAGAGTCAATTTCGCTTAGTTTTACCATATTGTTCAAAAAAGTTAAAATGGGAAGTAATTTTTGATGCTTCTACGCCCTGGTTTGCACCAGACTTCCGTTTTGATGATGAATCATTTCTGAACAATCTTGATGAAGACTTTTTAGAAGAAAAAATTCCAAGTCTTTTGAAGTGGAATGAAAATGACCCAACGGCATTAAGTGGCGTCATATCTGAAATGCTTGGTCTTTATAAGATTCACCAGGTTGGTTAGCTGGGATTTTATTTACATAATTCTGACCCGTGATTGAAATCTATCTCACCTGATGAAAAAAAATTAAGTTTCTTTCCTTTCATTTTATCAGCAAAAGTAAGCAAAGTGATTACTTCTATGTTTATGTTAGCATTGATACAACTTTTTCAAAATCTCCTTAAGTTTCTTGTAAAGAGTCCATTGTAGGCTCAGTCTGAAACCAGTACCAAAAATACCAATGTACACTGCTTTATATTAAGGGAAGCCCATTGTCGTCTCCATTTGTAATATTCGTTACTGTTTATATGGGTTAGATTCAAGACTGAGTATATACCCTGCAGATTCTACCCATATCCTAAATATATCACCAAAGGGCGGACAATGGATGCAATATGGTGACGAAAGCAGAACATGGATAAGACTTTTATTAAATTTCGAGTAATAAGTATTTATGTATAAAAATATATGCAGTTTTTGCTATACATATGCCAGTAAGTAGGTACGTAATAGTAATACCTCTATCCTCCAATAAAATTAATGGAGTCAATTATAGACAGAATTCCAGATTAGGGTTTTATAAGAAATTTGAGTAATGGTAAACGTTACTAATAATGGCGAAGTATAACTTTACAAAATGGTACGCACTTCTCACATCTGTAGAGTGTAGATATAGAGTCGTCATTTTCCCAGTATAAAAGTGGATAGTGAACTTTAAAAGAAATGGACTAAAAATATGTAATATAGAAAAAATATATAATTATTTTGCAATTATGTTGTTGTTTTGAAACCGATTGTAGTCATATCCATATTACGTATATTGTATGACATGATTTTGACGTTTTTTGCATCCATCGGCCGCCCATTATATATCAGATACACACCCACCAGTGGCGGGGCAAGTAAAAAAGTAAAGCCAGAGCAAAAAAAAACCTAATAATCCCATTTATCCTCTTTTTGAAAGTGCAGTAATGGAAGAGCAATGTTTGGTATCTTCAAAAGTTTAGTCAACCTGGGGGGAATTGGGTTGTTAGTACCCTTCACCACTGACACCCACCCACCTTTCCTTTGATACTCATATAATGCATGGTCCACTATCAATACTAAAATGATAATTTTAATCATTACAGATAAGAAAGTTGAATGAAGATGAAAGTTCTCGGGCATACTTTGAATACAGTGCATTGCTTGGTGATGCCCTCACGTCCGAAAATGATATAGAGGTGTGGGTGGGGGGCCATGTTGTAGAGTTCTTGATAAGGCTCAATGTGGACACTTCAAGATTACCTGAGCTATTCAATGAAAGGTAAAAAATACCCTTACCTCATAATCAATCTTAGCCACTGTAGCAAAAAAATAATAAGGCATTGTTACCTAGCAAAAAGAAGATAATTTGACTTATTCAAAAATCATTAATTGGGTAATTGTTAATTTTAATAAGTCAAATTTCCATAAGATATGGTGAAATTTGTATCATGTTACTTAACATATTTTTATGTTTATAGTAGAGAGTAGAAATCCGTGCTATTTTGTTTAAATTATATTCTGTGTGCCATTTGAGAAAGGCCACCCGCAACACTTCATCATCTCTCTTCCTTGCATATTTATTTATTTATATCAGCCACACTCTAAGTGTGTTCCGCGGAACCCCAGGGTTCCGCGATACCCCTGTATGGGTTCCGCAAGAATTGAAACAAAAGTTCAAAACGCCTCTCTCTGGTCGACCGTTTTGAATTGAGCGCAGAACTTAGTTGTAGGGTTCGGTTCCGTCAAGTATTTCGCTTTCCAAAAGGGTTCCGTCACCAAAAAAGATTGAGAACCGCTGATTTATATTTATTTTACTTTGCAGCATTGAACAAAATCCGGGCATTGACACTGCACTGTTACTTGTGAGGTACCCTAATTCAACAAATGCAGAATTAATTCTGTCACCTCTACTCACAAAATCACTGGGCAACATTTCATTACCACCGTAAGTATCAATTGGTGCGTGCATGCGTGGGTGCGTGTGTGTACGTTTTTTACTTTACGCTAAAACGTCTGGACGGATTTTGATGACATTTGGTATGTAGATAGCTGGACGTCTGGAACATAGAGACGTACTATGTTTTAGCCTATTAGGCGGGCTTGCGCGGACCTTTGTTAGCTACTTAACTCCGAGTTAACTGCTAACCCAGGTTTAACAAGTGTCAAAATGTAGGGATCTGTCATTCTTAACCCAGGGTTACCGATTTAATTTTTTAACCCTCAACTGTGCAAGTGGGCCTTAGACTACTTTTTTTTAAACCTAATATTCCCATGGGTTCCAAGTAAAATCCCAAAATCTTAACTGAGTCTAGAAATATGAAATTTTGCACTGGGGTTTGTCATACAGCGTAAATGAAGACCACAATGCAATCTTTGTGATTTGCCATGGGAATTTGGTAAAATACCAGAGTTCCAATTCAACTGCCGATTCAAATGCTTTAAGTATATAAAGTTATTACTAAATTTACAATAAACTAGTTGACCCGGCGAACTTTGTTCCGCCTTAGAGTAGAGGCAAAAAAAAATGAAACCCATCCTCATACATCCTCTTGCAATGCGTTCGCCTGTCTCTTGCAACTGGGGCGCTCATGTAGGTACTTACATTGCGTCATCCTTTTTCGTGTATGCAGCCGGCGTTCATCGATTTATTAGAAAAAATTAAGGGGTGAACCACCCTTAACATTTAGGGGTATGAAAAATAGATGTTGGCCGATTCTCATACCTACCCGATATGCACACAAAATTTCATGAGAATCGGTCAAGCCATTTCGGAGGAGTTTGGTAACAAACACAGCAACACGAGAATCTAATATAGGTATAAAAATCTCGTGTCACGGTGTTTGTTACCAAACTCCTCCGAGACGGCTTGACCGACTTTTATGAAACTTAGGTCTGAGAATAGGTTGTAGGCTATTTTTTATACCCGTAATATGGTAAAACAACGTTTGCCGGGTCAGCTAGTTTGATATATAAGATTAACCAATGTCATTTACCTCCAGTTAAGTAAATTTTGGTTGCAGATATTGAATATTGTTACAGTAACTCAGTGCAAATTCCACTAAAACAATGCACAAATAACACAAAAAAAATCTTTTTCAGGATGCACCAGTCTGGAGTTCTAATGGATTATGTTCCAATGGTCACAGAATTGTTGAATAACAAAGTATGTATTTAAAGGAAAAGCTTTTTAGTTCTTAATTAAATATTCCACTGCCAAATGATACCACTGTATAGTCAAACAAGAAATTCCTTTACCATCCTAAGGCTCAAAATCATTTTGTTAAGTATAAAATATCAAAGGATAAATGATATAGTCAGCTTTATTTTAAGGGTCCACGGAAAGAACATGTCTAGTCACTTTTTTAAAAATTGTCATTTTAATCTCAAAATGTAGGGCTCGCAAAGCACTATAACTTACCATTATATTAAATAGGGATATCTGAAAATAATATATTTAGACGACCAGATGGCCTAGTGGTTAGAGAACCTGACTACAAAGCTTGAGGTCCCGGGTTTGATTCCCTTGTCAGGGCAGATATTTGTATGAAAAATACGAATGTTTGTTCTCGGGTCTTGGGTGTTTAATATGTATTTAAGTATGTGTATCCGTTGCTTAGTACCCATAACACAAGCTTTGCTAAGCTTACTTTGAGACTAGGTCAATTGGTGTGAATTGTCCCATGATATTTATTTATTTATTTATTTATTTGCATTGTATGCCTACTCTTGTCTCTGATGTCCTGTCAATCGTTCTAAGGTTAACTGGAAGAGATCCCTTTAAGGGATAAGTTCGCCTTTGTACATCTGTATCTCATGTTAACTAGTTATTTTCATGTTTTATGTACAATAAAGAGTTTTACATACATACATACATACATACATTTAATATATATTTTTTTCACTTATAAAGAAATGGTTACTATAGTAATTGTACGCGATGACTAACTTTCAAACCGCTATAACTCAAAAAGTTGTTTAGGTGACAAGACATGTTCTAACCGTGGACCCTTCATTTATTCTTTTCTGATGCAGGAACTGTCTGAAATCATTGTTAAAGAAATTTTGCACATAGGATAGTTTTCATCCCAAAAAAATTGTATAGTTTCTGCGGGATATCTAAAAGCCGGCCGAGTGCGAGTTGGACTCGCCCACAAAGCGTCCCGTACCATTATCTATAAAAACGGCAAAAAAAACACGTTTGTTGTTTGGGAGCCCCCCTTTAAATATTTGTTTTATTTTAATTTAATTATTTATTTGTTAAAGTGAATATATATACAGGGTTATTTGTAATTCACTAGCATCCTTTTAACCCTAAACTCCTACCACTTAAACAAATGTTTTTTGTTTTACGGCTTTTGTCATAACTTAATATTTTTGGTGTAATAACGTTTTGAAAATTTGAGATTACCTCTTATTTTTACGATACTCTGTGTATTTGTATGGGAAAAAAAGTGCTTCATTTTAAAAAGTCGTAAAACAAAAGACATTTGTTTGAGTGATAAGAATTCAGGGTTAAAAGGATGTCAGTGAATTGGGATGTTGACACCACCAATCAACTGACGTACTTTTTATGAGCTGTCAAAACACATTTCTCCCATAGAGTTTGAATGGCAATAGCAACATATGACGTCACTTGTTCGCATACTCAATTAACTAACTATTTATTTGTTTTAAAGCAACAAAAAATGTAATTTTGCAGTTAATCGAAAATTAATCTGGTTTTCAGGGATAAAATAAAGCGTTTTTTTACTGGAGTCGTGTCTTCGAATTATTTTTTAATGGTGTCAACATCCCTATTACAAATAACCCTGTGTAACTAAATATTCTGTGGATATTTCAAGCGTCTACTTGTTGCCGTTATCAATATTGAGCAAAAAAAATCACGTTTGTTGGATGGGCGCCCCCTTAAATATTTACTTAATTCTATTTTTTAGTATTTGATGTTATAGCGGCAACCAAACAACTGAAAATTTCAACTGCCTAGCTATCACGGTTCCTGAGATACAGCCTGGTGACAGACAGACGGATGGACAGCGAAGTCTCAGTAATAGGGTTCCGTTTTTACCCTTTGGGTGCTGAACCCTAAAAACGTACTCTTGGCTTGCAGACGGAATCGCGGGCAATAGCTAGTGAGATATAAGTTTTAAAAGTATAAACTACTATTTAGGAGTATGCGATTTTTTCGTTTTAGATACAGGCGATTTTGAATAACGAGAAGTTAAAAAGAGAATTACTCGCACAACTCATTGTCAAATACGAAGGTGCAGTACTGGAGCATGATGCCAATAATGCAGCATTCCTCTTTGAGATGAATGATTTCCACTGGATACTTCAGATGGATATAGGTAAGCCAACAACTTAACTTTTAGTTCAGAGGCTGTAAAACATACTTGTAGTCACAAGGGGCCGTCCATAAAGTACAACGTCACACATTTAAGGCCACCACAAACAGGGAGCGCGGGGCGCCGACGGAGCGTGCCCAGCGCGCTCTATAACACTGAATCAAATGTACAGTCGACTACAAAAAGATCGATACCGCCAAAGTTACAAAGATATGTATACACACCTTTATTGACTTAACATTAAGGTCGTGTATACATATTTTTGTAACTTTGGCCGTATCGATTTTTTTGTAGTCGACTGTACGTACGGTGACACACGCCGGCAGCGCGGCACACCGTTTTTTTTTGATTCAGTGTTATTGACCGCGCTGAGCACGCTCCACGCTCCGGTTTGTCGTAGCCTTTAGGGGGGGACAAATTGATCGAAATTGGTGTGACGTAATTTATGGATCCCAATGTTCCTATCACATTCCCCATTTGTTTGCCGTAGTTTAATTGGGGATGTCTATTTTTTTGCAATGTATAGTAAATCGAAAACCATTTCGAGATAAATGCTTTTTAACTCGTTTCCTGTAGTTATTTAATTTTAATATTATGTCATGAATTTATTATATAACAAATAAGCAATGACCTTCATTTGACATTGGTGTACATTGCGTGACCGGTTCATGTCGTACTTTATTCTGTGTGGTTAGAATTCTTCACAATTTACGCGTGGATTATACTACGGAGTTTGATTTGGACCCGCTTTCTGACATCTAGCACTTTGACAGCGCCAGTAAAGTGACACAGTGTATAGTGTACCACTACGCAAAAAATAATTAAAGGGGTTACCTTATCGTACGCATTTAGATAGATTTAGAAATTTGGCAGTGTGGGAGCCCTCAATTATAATCTGACGTCATCAACTAAAATAGTTTCAATAATTAATTATGAAAAAAGTAGAGAACTAAATGACAAAATATTGAAATTAGTTTCTTATAATTGACTTTTCTATACAAAAAAAATATAAAAACCACTGGTAATTTTTTTTAGACATTCCCAATTTACACCACTGACTACCACCATTACGACGGTACTGCTATGTATCGTAATGGTGCTAGTCAATGGTGCAACTGAAACTACTGCATTTCTTTCTGTCTAATGGTCTAGGTTGAGGGTAGAAAGAGATAGTGAATGCGGACTCCAGCGCATGTTCTTTAGACGTTACGTCCTCAGCTCTAGTTTATGGTCCGTGTGGGCGTTTCGAGTGCGGTCAAGTCATGTACCATTAAATAAATTTTTAAATATGATGAAAGTTGTCCAATCCCCAATGTGCATGGATTGTAACAGGATTGAGGACTTGATACATTTTTTGGTGGAGTGTGTACGGACCAAGGATAACCGTGAGACTTATTTAAATGATGTAGACCTTTTCAATGGGGCACTGAATGTTATTTTTTAATACAGTTGCTCAAAAAGTGGCATATTGCAGGGACGTATAGCGTTCGGGATGTGGGCTATTACATACTCGAGCTTTTTCTTTACCTTTTCCGAACTCGTGCGTTCTCTTTCCCAACTATCAAAACATTGTCTATTAAAAAGAAAAAACCAACCACGAAGTTTTTACTAAAAAATATTCATCGAAGTTTTTACGATTCATGCAAATATTTCTAAAAAGAAGCTTCTAATTTGTTTCAATATCAGAATTAATGATTTTATTCAATGAGTTAGTTAGGTTTCATTTCATTTCTTCTCATTAAATTTCATTTCCATTTCATTATCAATAAAAAAATTCTACTGAAGACTTGGCTGTATGGGCATAGTTCCCTTTGCCTACCCAGAATGGGTGAAGAAAACAAAAAAAATCTCTGCTTATATTCTTTTACGGTTGGCGCCATTTTCCAAAAATGTTCTTTGCGAGTTTAGTTGTTTGTTGCACAAAATGAGTAATTTCGACGATATTTTATTTGAATTAACACCACTGGAACTCAGTATAATTGCACAAAATGCTTCGGAGAACATTTTACCGGAAAAGTCAAAAAGTCGCTACATATCTACATACGACGAATTTATTGCGTGGAGAGAAGAGAAAAAAAGCAAATAGTTTTTCAGAAAATGTTATGTTGGCATACTTCTCTGAACTCTCAGCAAAATTAAAACCTTCTGCGCCTTCTGCTGCTGCTTTCTGGTCGAGGTTTTCGATGGTAAAAAGTATACTGAAAATAAGGAACAACGTGGATATAAGTGAATACCCAAAACTAAATGTTTTGCTTAAAACGACAATCAGACGGTTTTACAACTAAAAAGTCGAAAATATTAATATAGAATGAAGTGGAAAGGTTATTGAACGAAGCTCCCGATGATCGTTATTTAGCCACAAAGGTAATTTATTAATAAATACTTATATTTTTCTTTAGTATTCAGTTTACGAAATCGCAAAATACAGTCAATATAATATTTAAAAAAATATTAATCAAATCCCTTTTTTTGTAGGTTGCGCTGATTTTTGGCGATGTTGGAGCTTGCCGCACAGAGGAGTTAGCCAATATTACTTTAAAATATATATATGTTATATATGTGAATTATAACTTTTATAAGAAATAAATGATTGGTTAGTTGAGTTTATTGTGTTTTTATTATTTTATTAAATTGCTACATTTTTTCGCAACTGTATTAAAAATAGTTGTTCAGTACACGTGCGGAACCGTCATTGCAACTTGTTCCGACTGTCAACCCTCACCTTCGGCTGCGCCTCGGCTCGGGTAGACATTTGTCGGAACTCTTTGCAATGACAGGCTTTCCGCACTCGTAATGAAATATACTATTGAGTTGTCCGGTGTCGCAAGATTCAGTACAAATATACAAGTTCATGAAACATTCTTTTGCAGCCAGAGAATCTGGACGTGGCAGGAGCAGTGTTTGATGAATTTGGCCATTGAGTCCCCCAATGAGGCTGGCATAGTCACACAGGTGCACTAAAGCCTCGAAAAAAAAAAATAGAAAAAAGGTCCAAGATTTTACCAACACTAATGGTACAACTCGTAAAAAACCGGGGTAGCCTAGTGGTTTGACCTATGGCCTCTCAAGCAGAGGGTCGTGGGTTCGAGCCCGAGCTTGCATCTCGGAGATTTTCGGGATTTATGTGCGATTAAATTTTAAATTTACCATTAGCTTTATGGTGAAACATCGTGAGGAAACTGCACACCTGAGGATTCCTGGGGGAATGGTTGCAATGAATAAATGATTATCAAATTTTATGGTGTGTGTGATTCCCAACCCGCACCGTGACGTGGGACGTATATAGACTGAAATGATGAATGGTACAACCCAGGTTGCCCTTTATATTGAAGCTTACTAAAGTTCAAGTAAAAAAAAAAACTATTGAGTATTTTTTTTCTTTTACCCTATTTAAGTGTCCCACTTAAATATTAAATATATTAGGTTAGGGGACAATCTTACACAAATCGACCTAGTCCCAAACTAAGCAAAGCTTGTACTATGGGTACTAGTACTAGAAGACGATAAACATACATATATAGATAAATAAATACTTAAATACATAAGACTACAATAGGTACTTGCCGCGAAAAGCGAGCTCTACCATCGCACGTGATATTATCTAGGTGCCCCCCCCCCCCATCTCCCGCTTCGATTTGCCTTTATCACAATATACATATAATCATAACTACTCTGCTTACTTATTAATTCTCTCTCTATAGTAGGTACTCTTTTTGTTTTATTGTTTTTTTTTGTGTTCTATGTACAGTAAAGTATTTACATACAGTCAAGGAAACTGAATCGCGTACCAGGGTGGAACCTTTTCCACCCAAATTCACGATGATTTCTTTGGCCGATGTATGGAATGTCAACATGACATTTGCAATTAAGAGGGTATGATGCGCACCATTTCTCCATACAAGCGTAATCCCCTGTTTCCTCCCTGGATAATGGCTTTAGAGCCAATTTTTTTTTACTGTGTAATCTGTATCTACCACAGCTATGCCCCTGTTTCGTTTTTTTTTCATATTTCAATTAACATAAGAAATATGAGCTTTCAAAAACCGAAAAAATTGCCCAATTTCAACGTCATTTTCAGACACTCGTCAGAAAAGAATCCCTCCTATAAACAAAAAAAGGAAAACATAGGGGCATAGCTAAATCTGTCCTCTAATTATTTATGAAAAAAATAATTTTATTGATTCAGTTTTCGAGAAGAAAACGGGATTACGAAATGCTGTTTTGATCAATTTTACGCGCCTATTAACGGTCTGAGGTGCAGTTGTCCCGCTCTCGCTGTACTGACACGGAGGGGTTCGGGCGAGACAGCGACATTTCATTAAAATAACTATTTCTCAAAATTCTCTCAGCCATCGTACCCTCTTAAAAGGTTTCTCCCTGGTACGTGATTCAGTATCCTTGACTGTACATAAATCGCCAGGGACCCGTTCCATGGCAACTTTGGCTCAACATTCTGGGCCAAAATATAATTATTATTATTAATTACTTTCAGGTACAAAATTCCCAGAAAAACCACCAGTACTTACTCTCCGATCTGTATATCACAGCAGTAAAGGAAAACCAAAACAGAAAGTATTATCATCCTGCCCTTACAATAACTTTGAAGCATACATCGAACAACAAGTAGAGATTTTCAAAAACGAGTGCAAAGGAATATCCTCTCAAATTGTTAATGTAGACAACTAATCTTAATTATAAGTATGTATAAGTCTTAGGTATAACCTTTATAATTAATTGTTACAGTGGAAATAAAACAATTGAAAATAGTTTAAGACTTTATTTATTTCACATAAAACATACTTTTAAATTTTTGCATTGCACAATGTAATTGTAAGTACGTATTTTAAATTTAAGTCTTTATGACATGGCTATTACTATAATAAACTGCAAGACTAGTCCAAAACGTAATATATTAATTGGTGATATTTGAGATTGATTTTTGTAACTCATTGTCAGGAACATCAAAATATTAAATAAGCTACACTAACAAATCCTATCAAAATAGATAAATAATTTAACAAAATAATTTAAATCACAAAGAGCTTTAACAGTGACAACTCTTGCCGACAGAAAGACTCCACAATTTCAATCAACTTGGTACTTAATAAATTTTTCTTAGTTGATCAAAATGAAGAACCTTAATTTAACGGGATACATAATACTATTATTTTATTTTATCTTAATTAGTCAGTTTTGTATTTTCTTCTTTGTTGCCCAATAGTTCGTAGCGATATCTCATGTACATAACTTTCATTCTGTCCCATGCATTTTCGACAGAGTCTAGGGCAGGCCTTACATCGAGTAGGGCGAATTGATATTTGTTGTCGATCTCGCCGCCGTCGTAGTAGTCGATAATATAACGGACGTCTTTCCCGCAGCGGTCCACAATCCAGTCGTGACGGTCAAAAGGCAATTCATAGCTGCAGAAGAGCAAAACATGAATATAAATTACTACTGGCTTTGAATAATGTGTGAAATGTAGTTGAAATGTCCAGCTAATTTCAGCGAAATGGGCGTGGTAAAGACCTCAGGTGGATAAAATTTCACTTAAGAAGGGGGAGGCACAATAAAAAAAAAAGTGGTGAAGTCCGACTAGTACTTGAAGGATTCTGATTGGTTCCAAATCTTCCTTAGTATGGAATATTAAAATAGACAAAGATAAGTTTTTATATATAATGAGAACTCACCCAAGCCATGATCGTAATTGGGCTCTGGGACTGTATTGTGTGGCCTTTCCTCCAAAACTCTTAAGCCGAGGGTGACCACACTCCTTTGCGTGTAGAGCTTCCCACTTCAGTACTTCCAGCCAGGCCTAAAAGAATGAATAATTAAAAATAAATTATGGTTAACATTTCGTATTCTTTAACCTTTCATATGCCTAGTGCCATATCCGTCTCTATACCCGTCATATGCCAGAGGGGCACACTATATAAAATTCTTAGTTCAGTGTTAAAAGGGTGGACATTTGGACAGGTATAGGTAAGGACCATCACTAGGCATATGATGATGTGCGAGCATCTCCAGCATACAAAAGGTTAAGGCAGATCAGCACCAGATTTAAGGCTATGCTTTTGTATTTTTATTTTAATCTGTAATACTGGTATGATTTGAGACAAGACTGGAATGCAGGTTTTTTTTACTTCCTGCAGACAAGGAGTTAAGCCAGTGATCATGGGGCCCCAATGGGTGTAGCATCAACAACAACAGCAACTTTATGTTTAGGACATTAAGGGGCTGTTTCACCACCCATTGATTAACTTTAACTGACGGATAAATGTGATGCCATCTCCGTCTATTCAAACAAAACAAACAGAGACGGCATCACATTTATCCGTCAAATAAATTTGATAAATGGATGGTGAAACAGGGGGTATATTTAGTATTTTGTAATGAAATGGTTAACAACCGCCTTAGCCTAGTTGGTAGTGACCCTGCCTACGAAGCAAGAGGTCCTGGGTTTGAATCCCGGTAAGGGCATTTATTTGTGTGATGAGCACGAATATTTGTTCCTGAGTTATGGATGTTTTCTATGTATTTAAGTATTTATTTATCTATATAAGTATGTTTATCGTCATCTAGTACCCATAGTACAAGCTTTGCTTAGTTTGGGACTAGGTCGATTTGTGTAAGACTGTCCCCTAATATTTATTTATTTATTATTTATTTGCTAAAGAATGGGTTAGATGTAATGTTACAAATATATTTTGAGTGCGCCCATATCTGCTCGAGTCAGCATGCAAAATCTTACTTTTTATTTTGGCAATTTGTATCAATCATACAAATTATTAATTAAATATCATTAATTGTTTTAGTAAGGCATATTTTGCCAATGTCGACGTAAAGACATGATACACATGAGGAGACTGTTTGGTTTAAGAAATTTTGATTTTGGGGATTATAATTACTATTTATTACTACATGTCAAAGAATTATTATTTGTTTTACAATAAATCAAGATTATATACAGAGTTAATTGTCAGCAACATTAATTATTACTGTTTAGAAGCAAAATATTCCTTAACAGAGTATAGGCATAAGTCAAATAGCCACCTATAGATAAAACCTTTTTTGAATTGTATTAGAGGCAGATCTTTGAGCTCTGTGGGTAGCTTGTATATATTTTCAAGCACATGAAATAGGAATTCAGAGTTGTTTGTTTAAGCCATACTTTTGGGACTGATAGTAAGTCTTGCTGTCTAGCAATACAACCATTGTATGCCACAACTTTTTGAAATACTGCTTATTTACATTTAATTTTATTGAAAACCACACTGCCATTCTCAGATATATTTATTAATATGAATTAAATAATTTTGTGATATAGGTACCTCTAACATCTTAATTAAAATAATTGTTAGTTAATCAAACTCACCTGTTCATTATTTGCATTGTGAATTTTTATAATGTCATCCATATCTTTAGGTTTGATGTCCTCATCCTTCCAGCGCCATCCCTTGCGCAGCATAGCATTCCAGAACATTTGTTGGCTCGGGTACACCCAGAACTCGGTGGAGCCATCAGGCATAGCTCGAGGAATAGATGATACCTGACGATTAACGGGGAGCGAAAAAGGCTGGTCAGGCGCAGGCTGCTGATTGGCTGGAGGCATCTGAAACAATTCCCGCATAAATAAACACGTGTTAAAAACATTATATCCCCATGCACTCATTTAGTACATGTCTTGGCACCAGCAGGCTTATTGTCTAACGCTTCTGGCGCTTGCCTTCGCAATCACTATTTCTTTCTGTCAAACGGTATAAGATGATGACAGAAGGAGATGGCGAAAGCGAAGGCAAGTGTCAGAAGGGTTAGACAATACGGCCTCTGGTAATCGAAAAACCATTTCTAATTAGGTACACATTTTACAGAAGTTATCTATTTTATAAAAAAATGTTTTGCTTACCATGTTATAAGGGTTTATGTCGTTTCCATGTTGAACTGGACAATCGGACACCTGGGCTTTGGTCTTGTTTTCTTCTTTTTTGTGCATCGGACATTCTGGGGGCGGATTCGCATTGCCTGTGAAATTCTTTATGTCAACGCTGGCCTCTGCAGAAACCTTGTTACCCATCTTTTAGTAATACTCAAGACCAATCTTACGTAAGTTGACCTCAAGGTTGGACGGAAATCTCAAACATAGTTTTCCTGAAAATAAAATTTAAAGTTGAATAACTGACACTGTATAAGTCACACACACTGTACAAATCATCAATTTAAGACTTACAACACGAGAATTATTTTTGCCAATTTTAAGATTTTTTTGCGTTAATATGACGGGACAGTTAATTATTGCCAGACTGCTTAAATATTTTGCGCACCATGTGGTTTGACCATTTTTACTGTGGCAACATTTAATTATTTTTTAATCGATGTTTTCCAGAAAAGGCAAAAATATTAACTATTAAGTTATTTTAAATAAAACGGATAAAGAGCATACAAGTGACAAAGTCAACCGATTGTTTTATTGTCATCGAATGACCATCTATCAAAACCATAAGCATAGAGAAAGTATTATGTATAGGAGATATAACAAGGCGGTATATCTTCACATTAACCTATACAGAGGCGCTACTACGAAATTCGAAAATCGAAGTTCGTATCGTATTATCCCTCTCACTCTCGTGTCAAATCATATTAGCGTGAGCGAGACGGCACGAAACGAAGTTTAATTATGCACTTCGTGGTAGGGCCTCAGCTCTGTGGCAGATGAACAAACGGAAAGCAAAGTTATTTGTAATAGAACCTGCCCTTAAATTAAAGCATAAAGCCGACAGCAGCGTGAGTCATGCGCGCGACGCCGACGGAGCATCCCAATGCGTTGCATAACACTGAATCATATTCGCTGTGCTGCGCCACCGAATGTGTCACCGTGTATATGATTCAGTTTTATAGACCGCGTTGGGCACGATCCGTGCTTCGATTTGTGGTGGGCTTAAATCCTAAAAAACCAATCAACATAGTTTGACCAAACAATTTAGGGCCTACGCTAGCTGACGCGGATTACCCGGAACGGACGCCCGTCGTGCGCGTGTCTAATAAGAAATTGTATGAACAACGCTAAGTGGCGCGGGCGCGTGCGACGGATTTTAGGTAGATTTTTTACGGAGCGAGACCCGCGAGCGTGCGCACGCGGCGGGCGTCCGCGTCAGCTGGCGTAGGCCCTTACAATGCTAGTATAAAAGTAAATAATATCTCAATAGAGTTGCAGAAAGCTATCATGAACCAAATGAACATTGTTTTAATAATTACCCACAATTTTTCTTCCATTCAATTTTGCTTAGCAGTACATACCAGATACATACTAGTATTATAAATGAGAAAGTGTGTCAGTCTGTTACCTCTTCACTTAAACCACTGAACCGATTTAGATAAAATTTGGTATCTATAGACATAGTTTGAGTCCAGGGAAAGGACTTAGGAAAGTTTTCGTCCCAGGAATCATCATTCAAGGAGGTGAAAAGTGGGGGGTGGAAGTTTGCATGGGAAATCAATAACTGCTGAACCAATTTAGATGAAATTTGGTATGGAGATAGTTTGAGACTCTAGGAAGGACATAGGATAGTATTTATTCCATACAATCACATAGTACCCCAGGGATAGCAAAAAAGGAATTTTTGCAGACCGAGTCATGGGCTGGTAAAAAATAAAAAAATACTGTTTTTTTTTAATAAAGCATAACAATACAACTATGACTAATAACTACACACACACACATTGCTATTATTTCTTTTTCATAAACTTAAGGTATTTCTTTGCATTAAAGTTGTCTTCAACATCTGCTACAACTTTAACTTTCTTCCTTGGTTTCCTTTTATCTATTCTTATTTTCCTTTCTTCTTCTGTTAGTTGGGACAAATCAAGTGGAAGCTGTAATCAAATAAAATAATTTTCAATTTTGTACTGTTACACTTTATTGCAATAACTCAAAATCCATTTTAGTTAGTGGTTTAAATATTGTATGCAACCCTACATTATGCATGGACTGACATGCAATTAGCCATTAGCCAGTTTTACAAAAGAAATTAATCCCTTCAGATGCTGTGAATTAAAAAAGAAGAAAAACCTGCATTCCAATCTTGTTTGTCCCAAATAATACCAATTTTACAGACTAAAATAAAAAAGAAAGCCTTAAATTTGGTGCAGATCTGCATTCTGGCATCCAAAAGGTTAATTTAATTTAGCCATTGACCAATTTCAACTCTAATTTAATATAACTACATTTTTCAATGTAATCATAAAAAATTGCTTGCTGGATTTGCCATTTATTTGTAGGCTTTCCAGCCATATTTTTTAAAAACTAAGATTTGAAGTTGGAAAAACCAGGATAACTTGTTTTAAACATTATGACCTTATCAAGGCACTTTAAAAACCCATGATGCTTCTTTTAACTATCCAGAATGCCCCAGGGAGCCCCAAAAAGCAGGACATCTCCTCAGAAAACAGGATGATTGGCCACTATGTGTTGTATTGAGTTATCACTCTATTATTATTCATAAATTAATTTATTGTTAATTTTGTAGTGTTGTTAGTCAACCACAACACAATAGAAATTGTAGACATATCTGTTATTATTTCGTCTGTGTATCACCCTAGTTAAAGCATCAAAATGTAAAGTAGAATGAAAATAATACACTCAGAGAAGAGGCAATTCGAAAGCCAAGTGGCGTTAGTAGGGCAGTTCTGCTGTAGTGAATAATGACATAAAGTCGTACCTTAATAATTTTTCGTGGCTCGTGATATCTTATATTGAACGATGATCCATCTGAAAGAACTACCGTTGTCGGATACATTCTTGTATAAATTTCTCTGTGTATCTTCGTCACTTCAGGTATATTGTTACTTAAACATCTGTTAAATGTGTAGTTTAATAACTGTATCTTACTATTAAGTAAAAAACGGAAATTCATTTTTATTTATTTGTATTTTGTAATGCAAATTTAATTTAAGTTTTTTCAAATCTAGGTTATGTTATGTGACTATTGAAGTGTCACTGTCAGATGTCAGCAAAGAGTATTGTAATATTATATGAACAAGAGTGGCAACTCTATGGTCAAATATGCATGTATGGAGGGTGCTGCTGCCCTACGCCCTGGTGAAGAACTAATGTGACGTATCTATAGATGTATAACTATCTATATGTATATGTTGGTAGTGATGTACAGCTATAATTACGCGTAATTTTAATTGATAGGCTAATTGCCACTATTCGTATTTTAGCCGTTTAATTAAAATCAGCATATACGAAGTATAAGCGGCTAAACCCGATTTGCACTATACGGCTAAAATACGAACATTGGCAAGTGGCCTATCAATTAAAGTCCTTGGCCGTACAATTTGGTACGCCATGGCCATGGCCGATGAATGACAACTGACAAGTTTGACAAGTCAACCAAGATGGCCGCTAATTTAGTTCTTTACCAAACAACCAGAGATCGCTGTAGTCGCATGAAAAGTGTGATAGATGTAAGTGTGCCCCCCCTGGGCTTAATGAAAACAATGTCACGATCGCGTCCTTTTTGTAACGAAAGATCCAAAGGAAGCTTTTTCTGTCTTGTTCTATCATATGACAGCGTCCTATGCATTTGCCGGCGTCTGCCAAACTTGTGTATGTGATATGTGAACCCGGCACAAGCCAAGCTCACTCACAACTTTGCTTGGCGTGCCGTCGCCGTCCGTCATCAAGCGACCCCACGCATCTGTTTTTTTAAATTAATTGTATTTTCACGTAGGTAAACGAAGAATTAAGCGATTTAAGCGATATCAAATGAAATGTATCATATACCTATTTACGAAGTAGTGCTTACTGTGAATAGTTTTAAGACAAAGTGATTAATTTAATAGACTTTTGTATTAGAAGTAAATATTGAAAATGGGTTGCGCGCAAAGTGAAATTTCACCTCCAAATGAAACTCCGAAGAAAGGTTGTACGGATGTTATATGGCTGGTTATTTATGTTATATTTTGGGTGCTCATGGTAAGTGTTCAAACATAATACATTATAAACATTTATGAGTGTGTTGTGTACCATATAAATATTAATTGTTTTCTTTTGTTTAGCTTATAATTGCTGCGATATCGTTCGTGTACGGAAACCCGCTTCGTTTGATAAACGGTTTTGATTCTTTTGGGAATACTTGTGGTGTAAAGACTAACACAAAACACATAGATTTCCCACTGGCTGGAATAAGCACTATCGACAAGCCCTACCTCTTTTTCCTGGACTTGAAGGAGCTGAGAAGATCTATTAAAGTGTGCGTTAAGAAATGCCCAAATAAAAAGTTGGAGTCCTTTGCAGACATACAGAACTTTTACCGTACAACTGATTCTAACTTGTGCACTTATGATGTGAATTTGAACACGGTAGTGAGTACTCCGGAGCTGCACAGTATTACCGGACCATGCCCTACTCTGCCAGTGTATGAGTCGTTCCCAGTCCTACATAGATGCTTCCCAAAGTACGCCCGTGATTTAGCGAGCAAAGTATTTACAGACTTCTATGACTTACTAAATAGTTGGGACACTATTGAGCAGATGCTGACTGATCTGTATTCATCATGGAAAGAGATGATAATATGTGTGATTGTAGCATTCCGTGAGTATACACAAGTATATAAAATTTTAAGTAATACGCATCCCCAACCAAATAAAGCGGTAATATGAAATGCCTTAGTTTGTAAACTAAGCTTTAACCGGTCGCTTTATGGCTTAGTTTGTAAACTAAGGCATTTCATATTACCGCTTTATTTGGTTGGGGGTGCAAATAGTTCAAACAAGTGGAAGCAAATTCTGAATTTGATAGTTTTTATTTCATATTTATTACATCAAAACAAACTAATTTGTGTTTGGGAGGTGGGTGTACTTCCAATTTGGTCATATTCAAATTTGAAGAAAAAATAGGGAATGGACTTTTGTGTTTGAAAATATTTTTTTGTAGTAGCTTTTTTTCTGTTCATTTAGCTTAGATCAATCATAAATGCTTGTATGTGGAATTGGACAAACCCGGGTTAACAGATATAATGATTAACAGATTTGATTCTTAAGACCTAGATGGATTGGGCAGCCCATATTTTTTTATCAACAAGTACAGTATTGGCTCCAAAAACCCATGTAGGTGGGTCGGTTCTATGTGGTTAGTATGGAAAAGTGGATACTTATGTTAGGGAACCGACTGTACATATTGTTTGTTATAGAGCCATTTTGAAATCTTTAAATATCACTACATAGTATAAAACAGTCGCTTCCAGCTTTCAGTCGGTCCCTATGTATGCTTAGATCTTTAAAACTATGCAACAGATTTTGATGCGGTTTTTTTTAATAGATAGAATGATTCAAGAGGAAGGTTTATATGTATAATACATGCATAATTTCATTCGTGTGAAGCCAGGGCGGGTTGCTAGTTTATATAATATATTTCAATATCTGCTCATTAAATAGTGAGTTTGAGATGGGACATCATTGTTTTTTGAGATTGTTTGTGTTCTAGCTGTACTCTGCATGAGCAACAACATCAAAACAAACAATTAAATTTAATTAATGTTAGTCTGTATTTCCTTAAATTTTGTAAAGACAAATACCTTCTACAAGTATTTCCTGTTACTATGATCTAGTTACTGGTGTGGGAAGGCTGACTCATCACTTAATTGAAATATGACATCATTACTACCTCATGTCAGTCAGTTTTATCATAGCATTAATCTAAATAATGTAGTATAAAATGACCTACATGTATTTTATTTGCCTTTTAGACATTACAGAAATCGACATGTCGCGCGCCATAATTACTTAAGAGTTCTTACGAAAATAGACCTAAGTATCTATTGTGTCTAAGTTTGTGATACCACACACAAAAGTAATCTATTTATGCCTACAAAATCATGTTATGACTAACTGTCTGCCAGACAATACACGGCCTAAACCACTGGAGCTAGACTTGAAATTTTGTAGACATATTCCTTGATCATAGAGGTGCACTAGAAGACATTTATTTTCTCGAAATTCCTATGCGATAGAGGGCTAGCTCACTTTTATTATCTCGCGGGAGCGACGCCGCAGGATGAAGTTAGTAGTTACTCAAAAGAAAAAAATATTTATATCGCCTTCTTTTATAATTTACAAGGTATTTCCTACTTTAAATGTGTATTTTTTAACATTGCTCTTCACTAGAAGGTCTCAATCAACAAGTGAGCGTTAAACAACTAATTAGGAAATGTATGCTAATGTTACTATTATCATAGCGTAATAATGTCTAACAGTAGGCGCGCTTTTTTGTCTCGGCGGCGCTAACTAGGCTCAGCACGTATTGAAAATCAGACTGACTGGAGCCACTGGAGCCAGCTAATTCGTGTGTATAAAAGCCAGGAAACGAAAAAAAATGCTGTACATTTAATATACAGAACTATGTATTATCTAATAATCCATTTTTTTTGTTTCAGTATGCTCCCTCCTCATGGTATCTATCTTACACTTGTTGGCTACTTTTGTATCATGGATATTCATGATAGTAGTATCCATTGTAAGTGTGGCTGGTACTTGCCTGCTGTGGTATACATATTACGAGATAAAGTCAGGAAAGCAGAGTTTTGCTGAATCACTGTATTTAGCAGTAAGTGTGAAAGAACCTTGTCCGTTCAATGTGTTCATTCATATTATGATTTTACACAAAATTTATGTTTTATATAATGTCTATTTTTTTTAGGAAACCCTTAAAAATGAGACGGCGTTTCTCTGGTACTCTATTATTGCCACCATAATTACGGTAAGTTGAATTATAAATAACATGTAATGTAATTAATGTCCGTTTGTTAAGATAAGCGCTCCCTTAATTGCCAGTGATAATTCAAGTTATGGCGGCGCCAAATAAATGAACTTAATATGTAGGGTGTCCATTGTCCACACACGCAGGTGAATTTGTCATTTCATATATCTGGGTTTAATGTGGCTTTAGAGGCGTGGCGAGCCTTAGCAATTACGTAATCATGTTGTCTGAAATTATATAAAAAAATAAATTGTATTTGTATACGCGGAAATTATGTTTAAATGTTTTTCCCACGTGTTTATTTTCAGATATATCTGTGCACCTGAATATTTGACATTATTGAAAGTTCAAAGTGGATAGTTAGCATATATTGCCACAAACAATATTAAAATAACACTATAATACTCTTGCGTCTGTGTTTGCGCTGCTTCCGGTATTCCGTACGCGAAAACGGAATTAGGTGCGAACAGTGCGCACAGATATGTCTGACAGCTTTTCTCTGAATTATATCCCCTGGGATTAAGGTGGAGAATTCTTCACACTTTATTTACTGTTAACTTAAATGTTAAATATTTTATCGAATTCAAGTAGGAAAGTTATTTGCGTTGTCACTACAAACAGCCCTATTTTAAGGCTTAATATTTTAATTCAAAATTAATTGACTATCAATATTAATTTTAAGGTAATTCTGCTCCTCCTCGTGTTCGTCATGCGCTCCCGTGTCTCTTTCCTGGCGGCCTTGTTCAAGGAAACTGCGCACTGCCTCGGCTCAATTCCGACTCTCTTCCTACAACCTATAGTCACGTTCTTCTTTCTGGTACTCTTCTTTGCGTTTTGGTCTACCGTTGTTGTAAGTATTACCCACATTTTTTTTTTATTGATTGAGGGAGGCAAACGAGCAAGTGGGTCACCTGTTGGTAAGCGATCACCACCACCCATGAGAACCAGAAACCCCAGAAGGGTCACTAGTCCGTTGCCGGCCTTTAAGGGAACAATACACTCTTTTCTTGAAGGACCCGATGTCATAGTTAGTTGGGAACACCGTAGACGGGAGTTGATTCCACAATTTAACTGCGCGTGGCAGAAAATGCCGACGGAAACGCACAGTTGTAGATGTATATTCATCAAGGTGGTGACGGTGGAACGCAGACTTACGGCGCGACGTGCGATAGTGGAAGCCCGTAGCTGGTAATAAATTGAATAGCTCCTCGGAGCACTCCCCGTAGTAGAGCCTGTAGAGCACACAAAGAGAACCTACGTCTCTTCGCAAGGAAAGGGGATCCAAACGACCAGAAACTAGCGGGTCGCCGACAAGTCGATCTGCGCGACGTTGGATACGGTCAAATGGAAGGAGAAAGCATTGGGGCGCCCCCGCCCAGAGGTGAGAGCAGTACTCTAAGTGCGGCCGCACCTGGGCCTTATACAGTTGAAGAAGGTGCTTTGATGTAAAGTACAGCCTGGATCTGTTCAATACCCCAAGCTTTTTCGAAGCCAATTTGGCTTTTCCCTCCAAATGACCGCGAAATTGAACGTCACTCGTTATGACCACGCCGAGAATCCCTATGCTGGATTGGATATCCAGGGGAGCGCCATCAAAGCGGGGAGATAGCACGAACGGGGACTTTTTTGCGGATATAACCAATAGACATTCTCTACCTCAAAAATAAAGCGAAACCCTTGTATACAGAATCACGCCGGTATGACTGCCTGTTACACGCAATTTGCTTTATATCTACTGGACCGACTATGTTGAAATTTGGTAAACGTTTTGCATTTCTGTGGTCCAAAAAACACGTGTAATGTAATTAACTTAATCTATACTTCTATACTAATATATAAAGCTGAACAGTTTGTTTGTTTGTTTGTTTGTTTGTCTGTTTGTTTGTTTGTTTGTTTGAACGCGCTAATCTCAGGAACTGCTGCTCCGATTTGAAAAATTCTTTCAGTGTTAGATAGCCCATTTATCGAGGAAGGCTATAGGCTATATATTATCACGCTAACACCAATAGGAGCGGAGCGGAGCGGAAGAATGTTTCAAAATCGGGGGTTTTTGAAGTAAAACTTCTATATCTCGGGAACTACTGCTCCGATTTGGAAAATTCTTTCAGTGTTAGACAGCCCAGTTAGGGGCGGGTTGGGAGCGGGTGGGGGGGCGGGTTGAGAGCGGGTTGGGAGCGGGTGGGGGAGGCGAGTTGGGAGCGGGTTGGGGGCGGGTTGAGAGCGGGTTGGGGGCGGGTTAAGCGCGGGTTGGGGGCGGGTTGAGAGCGAGTTGGGGGCGGGTTGGGGGCGGGTTAGGAGCGGGTTGAGAGCGAGTTGGGGGCGGGTTAGGAGCGGGTTGGGGGCGGGTTGAGAGCGAGTTGGGGGCAGGTTGGGAGCGGGCTGAGAGCGAGTTGGGGGTGGGTTGGGGGCGGGTTGAGAGCGAGTTGGAGGCGGGTTGAGAGTTGGTTGGGGGCGGGTTGGGAGCGGGTTGAGAGCGAGTTGGGGGCGGGTTAGGAGCGGGTTGAGAGCGAGTTGGGGGCAGGTTGGGAGCGGGTTGGGGGCGGATTGAGAGCGAGTTGGGGGTGGGTTGGGGGCGGGTTGAGAGCGAGTTGGAGGCGGGTTAAGAGTTGGTTGGGGGCGGGTTGGGGGCGAATTGAAAGCGGATTGGGGGCGGGTTGGGGGCGGGTTGAGAGCGAGTTGGGGGTGGGTTGGGTGTGGGTTAGGAGCGGGTTGGGGGCGGATTGGGAGCGGGTTGGTTTATTATGAAGTTTCACTTCTTCCGGAAGGATCTAAGGAGAGCCATAATTGATGAAAAAGCAAATTGGATAAAAAATAAGCTGCCCAAATTACTAATTCCACGCGGACGGAGTCGCGGGCAAAAGCTAGTTCTGTTAGTATATGTCAAAATGAAGATTGACATTGACTTTAATAAAGTTTCATGTTATTGAACTTAAATGAACACGTCAAATATTTAATTATGACAATTTATTGACACTGAGTGACATAGTTTTCGTGACGGAAAATAATTATTTTACTACGTATGTATTTATCTATTATGATTATAGTAATATAATTTTTTAAACGTTATTTAATCCTAGGCCTGTCTCGCAACTGCCAATTATCCTGGAATACCGTACAAGTATAACTTCTTCATAAATGGCACACAAATGCACGATCAAGTCAACAATGTGTCCGTTAAGGCGCAAAGTGTTAATAGCAGCGTTACATGGAAATGTGAGTATTTAATAAATAATGTGTTTCTTTATTTCTTTTGACTAGAGTTGTCGAACAAAGTTTGTTCAAACTGAGACGTGACGTGGAACATTTAATTGAGAAAATATGTCAACAAGGATCACTTATTTAACGCATTCGCACATTCTTTTAAAACAAGTTAGGTACCACTTCGGTATCACAAATAATTATTGCAGTAGACACATTAACTTATATATTAATTTTTACTTTTCACCACCACATTTTTAATTTTCATTCAATTTTTATGGAATGATCGAGAAAATCTAACAAAAATGCATCGTTGCCTGCTCAGCAGGTATAAACGCTCTTAATAAATTTGACGTTTGTTTGACATGCTCCGTTCTCGTCTACAGCTTGGAGCCTGGATCCTATAGAGTTCAACCATATGTGGGTGCAGAGCATGTGGTGGATATGTCTCATTTGCCTCATTTGGGGCAGCGAGTTCATCCTCGGCTGCCAGCAAATGACCATAGCTGGTGCCGTCTCGCATTGGTACTTTCGGTATGTGATAGATAACTTATATAAGCAATAAAAAATGTTTTTGTATTGAAAAAAAAATACAAGCTTGAAATTGACCTTTATGTGACCCACTCTCATTTTTATACTCTTACTAGCTGACCCGACAGACGTCGTCCTGTCTTAACTATGAATATTGAATTCGAATTGGTATAATTAAAAAAAAAATATTTTAAAATAATAAGGGTTTATTATTCTAATGCTTTATGATATACAACATTATGGCGTTGGCAATAAGGAACTTGTTAGATGATATATTTGACCCTGAATTTTGAAAGTTGGCATAAAATTTTCATGAATAACTTTTGTCGCACCAAATGACGTCATTTGGAAACAATTATTGTATTGCTGGATATGATTCAAAAAATGTTTAGAATCTGGCCCATTTCCGGAAACCAATGAATGTAGTGGCTCTGGTGGCGGTACCAATGGTGTCAATTTGACTTGACCGCTCGCGCAACACAATCCAGGAGCTTCATTTTTAAACTTAAATGCCTTGCAATATTGGCACACAACGTTCATTGGCCCAATAGCAACGATTTGCTGTGAACTGTAATCGATTTCCACGTTATAATTGAATGCAGCTCGATAGGGGTTAAACGCAACATTTCTATGTTGTTGATTTTGATTCCATCGATTCCGTTCAGCTTCATTCCGCGCTTCGCGTTGCTCGTCAGTTTGACTTTCTCTTGTATATCTTTGACTCGCAGCATTGCGAGTTCTGCGACCTAAGTTTGTACGTCTAATTGCTGGCATTTTCAAAAACGAAAATTCAACTGTAAATTAAAGAAAACTATTGTATTCTTTTTTATAATATAACCAAGTATATCAAATAACAAATAAGTATAACATGTATGTTAGAATATCCAAACTTACCAAAACTCCATATCAAATTGAAGTTTTAATATTAGGCGTGATGGCTCTGAACTAACCGTGATGTGATTCAGTCTTCTTACGTTCTTTTTGTTAGAAATGATAAATTAATTATTTCAGTTTGTTTACATCCCATTTGACGATATTTGCAGCAAGCATTCTGTCAATTCTATGTCAAACATCAAAAAAGTTTACATTAAAAAAGTTTAATTATATTGTCCAAAGCGCTAAGGTTAGATTAGAAATAATTTTATATGGTGGTTAAGTATTCTTAAATTTTCTAATTTTCCGCGCAATTTTCTTAATTTTTTCTTTCATAAGAACCTTCTCCTGACAATGACGAACACAACAAAAAAAGAATTAGTGAAATCGGTCCAGCCGTTCATGCGTGATGCCGTGACCAAGGGAAATAGGGATTCATTTTTATATATATAGATGAATATCATTGATAATTTTAGAAAAAAATGTATTTTTTTCGAGTTACCTCACTAGTGGTTATTGTTACGTTATGACCCAACGCTCAGTTTTATTTTATATTTCTTGTTTCAGAGGTCCGAACGCGCACTCCCCGGTCCTGTATTCTATTGGTAAATTAATTAAATACCATTTGGGATCGGTCGCCAAAGGCTCCTTCTTGATAACTCTGTTTAAAATCCCACGACTCGTTCTCACATATTTGCACGCAAAGTAAGTAACGCTATTATTTGTATTATATTAAATTTTATCGTTATTTAGTATTACACCCGGGACTTATCGCGACAATTTGCTAAAATTAACTCGACGTTTCAACCACAGTGCAGCGGCCGTGGTCATGATCATGAATAAACTCTATGATTGAAACTCGCGATCAGGTTCAATTTAAAAAGTTATTTGAACCACTGTTGCCCGCGACTCTGTCTGCGAAAAATTTATTGCTAAACCACGGGAACTATGAATTTTTTGGGATAAAAACTGTCCTTTCTTCCCAAGGTCTCAATCTATCTCCATACCAAATTACAGCTAAATCAGTAGAGCAGTATAAGCGTGAAGAGTTAACAGACAGAGATACCGTTGCAACTATAATATTAGTTTGGACTTACAATGACTTACAATTATTTAATTAAAGAACTAAAACAATTACTTTGCTCACCCGCGACCTTACAATAGTTACGTTTATGCAAGAAATGTGCGTTCATGCAGTTCCTCCACCTCCACACTGTACGAACACACACAAATCACATAAACCCAACCATCACCACCACCAAGCTACACTGACGCGTTTCGAACTCAACCAGAGCTCATCTTCAGAGTTACCACAACCGTATGCTATGCTACCAAATGTTAAACTCTAAACTAACTAACTATTGTAAGGTCGCGGGTGAGCAAAGTAATTGTTTTAGTTCATTAATATGGACCTCCGCAAAGTAACGCCTGATTCAATAAATTAATATTTAATTATTTTTATTATCACTATGACATTGGTCATGTTGCTTCACAATAATAGTTTAAAAAAAACTAAAAAACACGCTTTAAAAAATAAAAAATAAATTATAATAAATTTCAATTCACTATTCTTATAGTGCAGTAAAAAATCTTAATAAGCAATTATTATATTGTTATATCCAGATCAAAATTTGTAAACAATTCTAAATATTGATAAAATAAATAATAATAGTTTCAAATATTTTATTGTAAAAAAGCGTGGGGTGCATGGTGTCAATTGTCAAGGATTGTCATTTTGATAACATCTTAAAAAGCACCCCACGCTTTTTTTACAATAAAATATTTTAAACTATTATTATTTATTTTATCAATATTTAGAATTGTTTACAAATTTTGATCTGGATATAACAATATAATAATTGCTTATTAAGATTTTTTACTGCACTATAAGAATAGTGAATTGAAATTTATTATAATTTATTTTTTATTTTTTAAAGCGTGTTTTTTAGTTTTTTTTAAACTATTATTTATTTTCTATTTTTTAGTTGCATTTTTTTCTTTCTAACTTTACCCCCTCACCTACAACCCCCAAACCCCCTAAACCCAACCCCCCAACATCCCCCACCCCATTTCCCCAAACCCCCCACCCTTACCCCCAATCCCCTAAACCCCCCTCCCTTACCCCCTCCTCATTTTACAAACCCCCGAACCACCTAAACCCAACCCCCCTAACACCGAACCCCCATACCCCCGGAACCCCCCCCCCCCCACCCCCACTCCCCCCGTCACCTGCCCTCCCCCACTCCTCCCCCCCCCACCCCACCCCTCCCACACCCCCCACCCCGCCACCTACCGCCCCCCCTTCCAGTTCCATCATCAAACCCTTGTTACCATCTAGGCCTCTTACCCCCTCCCCATTTCCCACAACCCCCCAAAATCACTTACCCCCGAACCACCCAACACCCCCACCCTATTTCCCGTAACCCCCCCCCCCCCCCCCAACCCCTAACCCCAACCGCCACACCCTAACCCCCAACCCGCCACCTACCCCCCTTCCAGCTCCATCATCAGACTCTTGTTACCATCTAGGACCAAAGTACTCGTCAAAACGAATCAAACGAGCCCAAACTCGATGGGGTTGTTTCGTTTTATTGTGGAGTGCCTTTGGCCATCTTCCAGCTCCATCATCAGACCCCGGTTACCATATGGGATCAAAGTGCTCGTCAAGACGAATCAAACGAGCCCAAACTCGATGGGGTTGTGTCGTTTTATTGTGGAGTGCCTTTGGCCATTTTCCAGCTCCATCATCAGACCCTGGTTACCATATGGGATCAAAGTGCTCGTCAAGACGAATCAAACGAGCCCAAACTCGATGGGGTTGTGTCGTTTTATTGTGGAGTGCCTTTGGCCATCTTCCAGCTCCATCATCAGACCCTGGTTACCATATGGGATCAAAGTGCTCGTCAAGACGAATCAAACGAGCCCAAACTCGATGGGGTTGTGTCGTTTTATTGTGGAGTGTCTTTGGCCATCTTCCAGCTCCATCATCAGACCCTGGTTACCATATGGGATCAAAGTGCTCGTCAAGACGAATCAAACGAGCCCAAACTCGATGGGGTTGTGTCGTTTTATTGTGGAGTGTCTTTGGCCATCTTCCAGCTCCATCATCAGACCCTGGTTACCATCTGGGATCAAAGTGCTCGTCAAGACGAATCAAACAAGCCCAAACTCGACGGGATTGTGTTGTTTTATTACATAGTTCCTATGGTCACCATCCAGCTCCATCATCAGATCAGCTCCATGTTACAATAATATTGCATTGTCATCCAATTTACACATATGTGCAAAATTTCAGCTCAATCGGAAACCGGGAAGTGGGTCAAAATCGCGCCCTAAGGAGTCGGTTACAAACAAACATACATACAAACATACAGGTGAAGCTAATATAAAGCGTGTAAAAAAGTTCTCGGTCCTGTGCATACAAGCTCGCTCGTTTAGGTTAATGTAATTTAATATAATAATGCTGTATAGTGTAGTACATTGGGTAATTTTTAATAATTTTTATTATTCTTGTAGGCTTTCGGCGAGGGCTGATAAGGGTTCAGAATGTGCAAAGTGCGGCCTCAAATGCGGTATTTGTTGTTTCTACTGCCTGGAAAAGTTTATTCGTTACCTGAACCACAACGCATACACTATTATAACTATAGAAAGATGTCACTTCTGCAAAGCCGCTGCTAAGGTATGACTGGGTAAACCATAAACATAAAGCTGTATTGTAGTAAACGATTCCCACTTGTACTTCTTTGGGCGAAGCTAAACGATGCACACATTTTTTAATTGTGAGTGTGCGATCCCAGTGCAAATGTAAGCACGAAAATCGCAACCTATAGGTAGGTATTCAAAAACATCCAAATAGCATAGGGTCGCTGGCGCGTATGCGAGCGGTCAAGGCTATTTATTTATTTATTTATTAAGTAAAACAAAATTTACACAGTATTACAGCTGTAAGCCAATTCACTGGAAAATTCAATTTAAACATTTGAAATAAGAAATTATACATTTAAGAAATAGATAACAATCCACTTCCATCCATCGCCTCACAGAACCTCAGACATGTGCGACAGACTTCGGCCCATCGACTTGCAAAGAGGTCAGATTCGGGTGCTGAAGACAGAAGCGAGTTGAGGCACGTTAGTGCACGAATTACAGGGGAATTACGGTGTGATACAGTACGAGTCCTTGGTACCGCCAGCAAACTATTGCTACGCGGTCTGAGAAAATTTTTTTGGGAGAATGGGACTGCTAACCTTACGATCATTGACACTAGATCAGGACAATCTGAATTGCCTCGCAAGATGTCACACACCGTCGTTAACAGAGTGCAGTTACGTCTCGCTTCCAGAGAATTGAAGCCAATGTGACCAAGAAGAAATTTTGTAGGGTACATCAGAGGATAGTATCCATACATTTTTTTATATATGAACCTTAGGAAGGCCTTTTGCACCTTCTCAAGAAGCAAAGCGTAACTACACTCACATAAGGATTCCATACAATGGCACCCGCTTCAAGTTTGCTTCGCACCAGAGCCGTATATAGCAATTTGATTGCACCGGCATCATGGAACTCACGCGCATTCCTAATAACGAAGCCTAACCTTTTAAAACAATCAGCTGCTATGGTTTTAATATGGTCATGGAACGTAAGTCGCACATCGAACAGAACACCTAGGTCCCTCATATTTTCGACACGAGCCAACATTTCCGGTCCCAACATATACTGAGCGTGCAAAGGTCTCGATGTACGACTGTAACTGACTGTTACTGTTAATCGTTGCCTGGCAACTATCACCTGTCGCCTAACAACTAAAGCAGGGTTTACACGGGTGACTAAAGCCGCACGATTTTTGCCGCGCGGCTAATCGACCGTGGCAATTCGGACGGATATTTTGCCATTTAGACGGTCGATTTTAGCCGCGCGGTAAAAATTGTGCGGCTTTAGTCACCCCTGTAAACCCCGCTTAAAAACGCTGAAAATATGTCTGCGATCAGCTTGCGTCATGCCCCTTGCCCCCCCGACCCAGGTAAAGACTGCCCTGCATAATTCAATTATAAATTCATCATCATCATCATCATTCCAGCCTATATACGTCTCACTGCAGGGCACAAGCCTCCTCTCAGAATGAGAGGGCTTGGGCCGTAGTCCCCACGCGGGCCCAGTGCGGATTGGAAACCTCACACACACCATTGAATTTCTTCGCAGGTGTATACAGGTTTTGCTCACGATGTTTTCCTTCACCGTAAAGCTCATGGTAAATTACAAATGTAATATTGCACATAAATTCCGAAAAACTCAGAGGTGCGAGCCGGGATTTGAACCCACGACCCTCTGTTTGAGAGGCCATAGGTCAAACCGCTAGGCCACCACGGCTTTTTAATTATAAATTGAAGGGTACAAATGGATGTGGCCCAAAACTAACTTATGCTGGCTAGACACGTAACGTTAAATCGTAACGATTAATCTGTGCAAACCGATTTGCGCAGACTTATCGAATGTGTGTGTGAGAATAATCTGCAACGATTTGTCATACACACGATCGATAAATCTGCGCAAATTGGTTTGCACAGATTAATCGCTACGATATATCGTTACGTGTGTAGCTAGCATTATGGTGTGTCAGTCAGATGTAACTATCTCTCTATGCCAACTTCGTTATTTTTACATTAGACGAGATTGATTTTTAGCGTTACATTGCGAAAGTTATATAATATTGTCACCTTGCTTCTCCGCTACGGAACGATGGGAATTAATTCTTTTTAGTTCTTAGTTCATGACCAACTCAAATCTAATTAGAGTTTTTTTTTTTAAATATATTTTTTGTAATTTTATGTGTTTTGTGTGTGAAATAAACTTTTTCATTTCATTTAATTTCATTTTAGAATCAATTGTTTTCAGGCGTTCAGCACAATAATGAACAACGCGCTGCAAGTGGCGACCATAAACAGCGTGGGCGACTTCATCCTGTTCCTCGGCAAGTGCATCGTGACCGCGGTCACCGGCATCATAGGCCTCCTCTTGCTGAAGCGGAACACCGACTTGCACTTCTTCGCTATCCCCACGCTCTTTATCTGCGTTTACTCCTTCTTTATCGCACATTGCATCCTGTCACTCTATGAGGTTTGTTTTTGGTTTTGATTATTCTTGAACATCCGAAAAAAAAATTTTTTTTTTCTCTTCTAATCCGGCCACGACTACTGCCAACCGGCAACGCGCTTAGGGTTCATTAAAAAAAAATTGCATAGTGCCTTATTAACTAATTTGACTAAATTTCAAATGCTCATGTCATGATCCCATAATGCCTAAATAAAATATCAAATTGACGCATTATTAAAATGAACGAAAGTCATAACATAATGACTGACCGAAAACGTCCAATTCCCGAAATGACTGAATATTGATATGTACATTTCCTTCAAACACCGGAAAGGCAAAATGTCACAGTCTCAAAATACCTAAATTTTTTTACAAGCTTTTATAAAGTTTAACTGTCATGATAACTGTTAATATTTAGGTATTTTGGGATGAAGGTGTTGTGATGTTTCGTTATTATGAGACAGTGACATTTTGAAATTCAGTCGTATTAAAAATCCGGTGTTTTGGGAAAAAATATAGGTATTTTGGGATTCAGCCATTTTGACACCAAGTTATTTTGAGATCTAGGTATGTTAGTAATAGGGTATAACGAAATCAAGGTAAAATGAGACCTAAACGGCGACCTACGTAGCGCAGGTGTGGCATACAATGCGTTGATTTGTTGCAATGGCGCAACGCAACGCAACGCAACGCACCAGTGGAGCCTCACCCTTATTGTAATACATTTCGTGTGTAGTAAATTAATCGGCGGGCGGTTAGTGTACGACCCGGAATAAACGACAATAGTGCTCGACCAGATGAATCAAAACGTTATGGTAATTAAAAAAAAAATTAAACTCATTATTACTTTCATAAAAAAAAAATATTATTAATATTAAATTTTAAGATTATATACTAACAACTTACTTTCATTAGCACTACATTAACTTAATATAATTAAATAATTTATTGAATCAGGCGTTACTTTGCGGAGGTCCATATTAATGAACTAAAACAATTACTTTGCTCACCCGCGACCTTACAATAGTTACGTTTATGCAAGAAATGTGCGTTCATGCAGTTCCTCCACCTCCACACTGTACGAACACACACAAATCACATAAACCCAACCATCACCACCACCAAGCTACACTGACGCGTTTCGAACTCAACCAGAGCTCATCTTCAGAGTTACCACAACCGTATGCTATGCTACCAAACGTTAAAACGTTAGTTTAACGTTTGGTAGCATAGCATACGGTTGTGGTAAATTCTCAAAAAGCTGGCACAAAAGTGACTGAATGTCGTTTGATGTGCGTATACGCGCGTCATCTGCGCGTTTAAATTAGGCCGTGTGCTTAGGGTCTAAGGGTTTGAATTATCAGGTCGTGCATTATTTTCGTTCGGTCCGGTTCGACAAATACCTACCCTCTTGCTTTATTGCCTAAAGCCTGCAATACATGTTGGCCGAGCGTCGCCGAGTGAACGCCAATACCAACGTATAGACAGTATACCTATTTGCATTGTCTTGCCATCGCTCGGTGTCGCTCGCCTAGTTAACTGTGCGCGTGGCGTGCATACTTTATGCTACGGTTTAATAAATACTTAAGGCGGAGTACAAAATAAATGGCAAATAATGTAAAGTTTGTGCTGGCAAATGTACCTACATGATATGACGAGTAAGGAATATGACGAGTTAGGAATATGACCAGTTAGGAAAGTGTCAAATTGGGAATATGACGAATCAGGGACAAGTCAAAATTATGTTAGTTTCTGATAAGAGATTAAGATTTTTCCGGTAAGACCCTATAAATTTACAGATGGTGGTCGACACGCTGTTCATATGCGTGTGCGAGGACCGGAACATGAACGGCGGCGAGGGCCGCTGGCGCAGCTCGCGGCTGGCCGAGCTCGGCGGGGCGCCGCGGGGCAGCGAGGAGCCCGACACCACGGAGATGGGCGAGCTCGCTGCCAAGTATTGAGGTGCGTACAACCATATCCCGTGTTTCACCATTGATAAATCTGAACTATACCCTGTCTATTTAACAGAGTTAGTACTAGAAAACAGAGAATGCACGTAATTGGTCAGCGATAAGGATTAAGGACGATGCACCGGCACATACGTCCCACTGCAGGGCACATATTTAAATATTATTATCTACTACTTTAAATTACATAATTATGATTAATAGATGAATAAACATGACATGTAATTATTTGAGGTGCCCGAGAAAAATCAAAAAATTACGAGAAATATTACGAATATTCCAACAAACGGCATGTAAGCCGAGCCCGCCATCGACGTGCGATTGTTGACGCCCACTGACAGTTTCTTGTCCCTTTCATTTGCATACAAAAGTGCAACAGATAGAACGCCTTGCAAACTCTGTTAAATAGACAGGGTATAGGTAAACTAATAAAAATAAAATAAAATTCGTTTTTATAAAATTCTTTTGTTTGAAAAACATAATGTCTGACAATAATTACCAGGGGTCCCCGCAATAGGCTTCGCCTGTATCGCGGTGAACCAGATAACATTTTATAGCAGAATCTAGTTAACACCATAATAAATAACAGACTTATGTATTTAACTTAAGAGAGAAAAAAAAAACAAAGTTTACTCTACTTAAAACTAAATAAGTGGTTGAACAACATAGGTAAATGTGCTTATACAGTTATTTAAGACATCTTATCCAATATTGCTTCTGATTCATCGTAGCTCATAGATTGGAGCAGTTCAAAAAGATGCTTCTTAGCTTCATTTAAAGTGCAGCCCTTTAGGTTACAGTAATTTAAAATTTTATTATAAGTAAATGCCCTGATGTGATCTCCGAAACGTTTACCAAAAGAGGTAAAAACTCTTGGAACTGGTAACCTGAAAATACGTTTTTGAAGTAATTCACTATAACATGTCATGGAGCGAGAAGATTTGTGAGTGAGAAGAGAAATTTTGAACAAAACTAAACTATCCAGTTATTCACCATTCACCAGTGATTGACCAGTTTAAGAAAAACGGTGCACCATGGTTTCCCGTAATTTAATAAGGCATAATGACATTAGTCACAAAGTAATTTATATCTGATACAGCGTTTTCTTCAGGATTTTTTTAAATGCCATCTTATATCTATAACTAAATATATGTATAATTAATATACCTAGAGATTTTTCTAGCACAAACAACTTGTGGTTGGTGTTTGACATAATAATAACATTGATTCGATTTAGTATTCTTGTTCTATATTTTCAAACGTGTCTCATTGATATAATGCCACTTATAAGACATCGATAAACTAAGTATTACAAGGAAAAGTATTTGTTTGTGCTATAAAAATCTCTAGGTATAATAATTAAATAACTTTCTGTTACAGGTCACACTGGACCAAGCAAAATGCATTTTTATACATTATTATTTAACTCAAACTTCATAATTAGGGATAAATTATTTTTACATGAATCGAAATATACATGTTTTTTACATTAATTTATTATTAAGTTGAGTACATCTAGTTTTAAGTTCAATTAAATTTATATGTAGTTTAAAACTGAATGGTCTAATTATCTATTTTTTTACTCAATCAATTGAATCTCCATTTATCATTCTCCATTTATCCTGTGATAGTTATTAGTGCATTGCAAATTATTATTATCAAATCAAATCAAGTTTATAAATGAATTATTTTTTCACATGTTTACACAAATTATTTATAATAGATATGCACTAGTAAACTCGACATTACTGATTTTATTAAATTGTAATTGAATTATATGTATATGAACTGGCTCGTAAAAATTAAAATGTAACTATTAAGTTTTGATGGTATCTATTATACAAGTTGCTAGTATTTTATAGACTTTTACAAGCAAGTTTTTGATAGATGTGACTTTATTTTGGTGTTTTAACAATGTGCTCCTCTGATGCAAAAAAGTGTATTATAATATTAAAGCTTTAATAAATAAATATAACATAATCAAGTTTTAAGAGTCCTCAAAAAACTCCATTCCTCAAAGATTAGTTTTGATAATTTGTTACTGATTTTAACTTTTTTAACGCATTCTCGTTCTTTTATATATACTTATTAATTATAGGTATGATTTTTATTTTACTATGTTTAGATAAGATGCGTTGGGGTGACGTTAAAGTACGACCAGCAATCGTCTACCCGGAATAATACGAGTATTGTACGAGTATTGTATACAATCTGATAATTCAATCAAACCCTCATGTAATTGCCATAACTTTTAGTTATCAGGTTGTGCATTCCGGGTCGACAAATATGGGATTGTTTGTACACTATCTGCACCCGTTTTGGAATAATAAGTTAATCTGGAAAAATACTCCACTACCAACTTTATAATTTTTTAATGCTTTTTAGGATTCCGTACCCAAAGGGTAAAGGGGCTCCCATACAACAAACGTGATTTGTTTGCTCGATATTGATAACGGCAACAGGTAGACGTTTGAAATATACACAGAATATTTAGTTATATATATTCAATTTAAAAATAAATTATTAAATTAAAATAAAACAAATATTTAAGGGGGCTCCCATACAACAAACGTGATTTTATAGATAATGGTACGGTACGGACCCTTCGTGCGCGAGTCCGACTCGCACTTGGCCGGTTAAATTATTAAATTAAAATAAAACAAATATTTAAGGGGGCTCCCATACAACAAACGTGATTTTTTGCAGCTTTTATAGATAATGGTACGGTACGGACCCTTCGTGCGCGAGTCCGACTCGCACTTGGCCGGTTTTTCCTTCTACATAAATGAAACTTTTTCGCCTTCGTAATAATAAGGTGTTTCAGAGTAATTTTATTAATGCACTAATTGTTCATGGCACGTTTAAATGCCTGTGTAATTTTGAATAGCACAAAGTATTAAAATCGCAGGCTCAATTTAATGGATAATGTATGTTGTAAATGATTACCGTCCATTTTTGTGTAATCGAGATCTCATCTACTGGAATGCAATAGTTTAGTATTAGTACAATCAATTTAGTTATTGACAAGTGCGTTATACTCACTTATAATTTATATGAGGTGAATTTGTATTTATCTTTAAGTACATGAACTATATTTTCTTACTGCCCAGACCAAATTAAAGTAAACAGTGCTGCAGTCATTTCTTGATTAAGAATTATTTAATTACTAATAAAAAGTAATATATCCTAACTGACATGGTCACCCTTTATTTTATTGCAACCATTTTGACAACTTTTCAAAATTTGTAAGAAATTTGTCAATATTTCTTATGAAATGATGTGTTATTGTTAAAATTAACCTGTCAGGTACACCAGGCGTAAGGTGACAATAATCTTGCTTTGAACTTAAATTTTCTAACTAAAACAAAAGTCTATAAAAACCTTGGTTCTTTTATGTGACCAATTTAAATGTTTGTGTTAGAAAATGCTTTATGTAACCAATTCATAAACTAGTAAGTAAGGAAATTAGCTTGTAAATACAAACTACATGTTTTGTTTTAACCTTTTCAACGCTCTGTCAAATACAACAGCTCTCACTCATACGCCATGACATCGGAACGTCAAACGCGAAGTTGAACCCTACAGAAATGCATGTAGGTAGATATCGCTCTGCACGCTGTGACTGACATATCAGTCGTTGGCACAGAACCTGCGGTGCTAATATATGTGTCGTTGGCGTCGAAAAGGTTAAATGTGATCTGATGAACTTTCAATTTCTTTCAACTGTACCTGTTTTATAATAATGCTTCCCATTCAAATAAAAACTACATGTGTGAAATAATAATATCTGTTTTATTTATGTTAGGCCGTGGTCGCTTTCACCCGCCGCACGCGGCCGACAGCGGCCCGCCGCCCGCGGCGTCTGAATGGTGTGTTCGGAAATGCTCGGGAGTGGTCGTTTTCGCCCGCCGCGTGCGACGTCCCGAACGCGGCGGGCGAAAACGACCACTCCCGAGCATTCCCTAACACACCATTCAGACGCCGCGTGCGGCGGGTGAAAGCGACCACGGCCTTAAAATTACAGTTGTAGACCATTCAGAAAGTTATTTTTTGTTTGGCTTCTTCTTCTTGAACTGCTTCCTTTTCTTTATCTGATCAGATATTAATTTGCTCTTAGCTTTGAGTTGCTTACGCCTTATCGCCATATCTGGTTTACTCTTTGACTTTTTCTTTTTAATCATCGGTTTCAACTGAACTTCCTCTTCACTGTCATTCTCTTTTATTTCTTCTGTAAAACAAATTAATTTTAATCATCATCATCATCAGGGCACAGGCTTAATCTCCGAACGAGAGCTTGGGCCTTAGTTCTCATGCGGGCCTAGTGCAGATTGGGAATTTGAAACACACCATTGAATTTCTTTGCAGGTCAATTTCAAATCTAATTTTGCACATAAATAATGTAATTCACACATAAAAGAGCCCAGGCTCAAACCCACAACCTACTGCTTGGGAGCCCATATGCACCTTCAGAACAAGACTGACCCGATAGGAATTATTCTTGTTTCAAAATTGAACTTGATGCTAAAAGAACAACAGGTTTAGTTTTGAAATGAGAAAAAGGTGCAATTATGTCAAACCACTAGACTAATTAAATATGGCTACAGCAATTTTAATTAGATTCATTATTTTTTTAAATACAGTGAGAATGATTCACTGTATTTAAAAAAATAATGAATCTAATTAAAATTGCTGTAGGTTATAATTATAACATACCTTTAACAACAACTTCTTCTGCTTTGTCCATTACATCCCCTTTGAAGAACTCTGCATCCTCTATGTCTGGATACCCTGTTTCTGGTTTAGTAGCTTCATATACAACTTTCTTTTCAATTCTCCTCTCATATTTGTCACCAGCTTTCTTTGAGTAAGCTTGGCGTAGCTTAGCAGGGCTGACATATTTTGGATTTTCCCAAATAGTGACTCCACCAAACGATCCAGAGAATATTTTGACCTGAAAGTTTAATACAGTGAAATAAAAAAATAAGGATTATAACAAAACACATACAGTCAGCAGCAGTTGTAGTGTTCAATCAAATGTTAGAAAACATTTAATATGTGCGTTTGAACTTCAAAATGATCTACACACACTCTTGCTACTTAGGCAGTGCAAGGAGTGTAGATTATTTTGAGCTCTAGAGTTGCTTATCCACTTCTCATGCCGACAATACCATTTGTGGAACAAATTACTTACTGGATTCAGAACAAATCTCGGTCCAATTTCAGCTAAGGCGCCATCTTCAGACAAAATTTGGTAATTTCTAAACCAAATTCTATTATCAAGGACCATGAATGTGTAGACATGATCAAAGAAAGGCTGACTTTTCGGGTGATGGTTGGGAACCCCAAATATTTGTATGAGTAGCTCCTTCAGCAAGGCATAGTGAGGGTCCTTGGTGAACTGAGGGTCAAATGAAAGCAGTGGCCTGGATCCTCTTAAACAGTTCCCTGTCATTTTAAGTTCTCCCATTGTGTAAACTGCAAATAAAAGAAGTTCCTGAATAAATTTAACCTTTCATCTGTGTATGATAACTACTTGATCAGTATCATTACTACTTCTGCCTATTTATGATGTACTTCAAAGTATAATGGTCTAAAATTCTACTAAATTAAAGTTAAACTGTTGCAAGCCGCCACAGACACTGGGTTGAGCTGACCTCATTATCAGCAGGCCATATTAATTGAAAATACTAGGGTTGATTCAAATCACACATTAGACTTCTGACATTTACAAAATAATTTGACAGAACAAACCTTTTTAGCTTAGGTACTTTTTGTGTCATAATTAACAATTATCATTATCATTTTGTGTGTTTTATTCTATGACAAGTGGGTCATACACATTTTTTTTCCTGTCTCTCTTGTGGACATGGCAAAAGCTACTAATATCCAATATTTTTTAGTTAAGTCTAGATTGGCGTGTGGGACGCCTGGCCAACTTTCGGCCCGTTTGCTAACTCTGAGTCGCTAATTTTATGTCCACAGGGGAGACAACTTTTGTTTTTAATCCTGTGTATGACCCAAGCATAATTTACTAAAAGCTGAAGTTTTGCAATTCAAAACAATGTTGAATGGAGAAATTGGAAACTAAATGTTGGCCTTTCAATGAATTTGCTTTGCTGATAATTGGTGTTACTTGCAATCTGAGGCTATTTATACCATCACTACTTTGTTTTGGAAAAAATCTGGCTGAATAGTAGTAAATGCTTCTTACAGTCCAGAAGCATAAAGTACTTTGACATACTCACTGTTTTCAACTAGGAACTTAACGCTTGGTCCATTGGGAATGTTTGCAGCCCACATGTATAAATCTCTCATTTTTCGCCCCTCAAACAGAATGCATTTGTTGCAGTTTTTCATTTCACTGATCTCGTTGACTACATAAAGGTTCTTGCTCCTTTCCATTTTAGATTCAGTCTTGTGGTGGGGCATCAATTTTTTAATGTCCTCCATCAAATACCTATGTCGGTGGTTGATGCCGCGGGCAGCAAAAACCAGCACCCGTTGCCGGTTTATCCATTTCACCTTAAAAGAGACAAGAATATGATGATATATTTTACATCACGAGTGTTGAGTCCTCATGCCTTGCTCTTAGAAGCTCATAATATACTATACATTAATATCATACCTGTTTTGGTGTGGGATCATCTGACATCCTCACTGGCGGTAGCACCACTTCTTCCACTTTTTTAATCGCATGCTCTTTTATTTCTTTCTTCTTTTTAGGAACTTTTGCTTTTACTTTAACCATTATTATTATTAGGTTATACCGACCGATACAAAGTTTGTCGGTTATTCCGAAGGCGCACGCACGTGTGGTGTGGTGATACTAATGACAGCTGTCAAAATTTAAAAAAAAACATGATTATTGTTCGAGGCATTAATAAAAACGTCAAAATTTTTAGTAAATGCTTCACCACAAATTCATTCTACGCAAAATATTTTCTGAAATAATTGCAGTATCTCATGGACGTACTATAGAATGGACGCGTCATATTTAAGACGAAATATAACCATCGGTATTCTCTCTCCTTAAAGAAAACATCATCTGCAAATAGAGACAGATATACGTCTGTCTGTATTGGCTTTCAATGCAATGAAGCCAGTTTACTATAGGTATTTATAAATCGATATATATATGTCCTAGAGATGTGCCACTTTTATATCGATAAACTTTAGCTGTCAAAAATAATTATCGTGTCATAATTTAAAGGACCATAATAGATTCGAAAAATTACCAAGAATACTATTCAGCATTTTAATGATTCTTTTATACTCTTTTCCTTTAGTTAAAAAATTACGAAAAGCAGTTTGATATTGGAATGAGTAGGAAGTAGTAGTTGTAAGTTGTAAATTAGAAGTCTGCGAGTTTAAAAATAAGCATACTGAGACGCTCTTGGCAGATGGCGGGGCGGTGCGGACTAGTCGAATCTAATAACGACAAACTCGAAAAACGATACAGAATTATTTACAAAAACAACAACAAAGACAAAACGCAAATTAACCTCCCCGAGCCGTACCGCCATCTGCCCATCGCCTAAAATGGTCCAAATAATACGTGCAACGTACAATTTTTTTAACGAGACCATACTTAGGTCCCGATAAGGCGTATCAATCTAATCTAATATATGTATAAAAATCTCATGTCACGGTGTGTTACCGAACTCCTCCCAAACGGCTCTACCGATTTTTATCAAACTTTTTTCTCTGTATTCGGTAGGTCTGAGTGAGAATAGGTCGTAGGCTATTTTTTATCCCCCCCTCCCCCCATTCTTTGTGGAAGGAGTCGCGGGCAACAGCTAGTTATTTATATTTATTTGTATATTTATGTACGAGTAGTATAATGGATACAAGGGGAAAAGTAAAACGACAATTATGAAATAATAATTATGATTGTATTTTACGTACTTTTATCATTTATTGACCACTAAATAAAACCAGTTCACATTCTATATCCACTTATTTCATCTTTAGGTAACCTGAGAACAATACACATCCACAATTAGCATTATATTAGTCATAATACAACTTACTTAGTTTTTCTAGTAGTGCTTCTCAGAGCCTATAAAAAGTTTAACTAAAACATAAATTAATTTTAAATAAAAGTGACAAAACTGAACCGGACATACAATATCGATTTATTTAACCACATCCCTATTATCAAATTTTAAGTACATGAACTGTCATAACGTCATGAACAGATGTTTTGTTATTGATTATTTTAATAAATCTTTGGCCTTACGTGATCTTTATGACTTCACGATATTTAGAACGGCAATTTATTTATTGAGATCAGATCATATAATCTAAACATTGCGCAATAAGTTCATTATGATAGTCGATAACTTACCTATGGAAAGATATTCTTTGGTCACTTTCTGTTAATACACCCATTCTACTCTTGCAACCGATAGCCACACAAGCTTTGGTTCTAGTGATATGAAATTAACTAAATTTCACTCTTCAAAGTGGCATAAAACGCATAAAATTAAAGGAAAACTGATAACAAAGTTGGTATCCAGCTGGCTACCACGGCGACTCAGAATTTGACACACTGACGTTTAAGATGGCGGTGTTTGTCTATGCTTCACTCTTTTCTTCACAGTGAGATTTTGCATGTGCTAGAAAGAGACACATGACGGTTTCTTGTTCGTCTTAAATAGAACTGGTCTAACCATACTACGTCTATGCAGTATCTGCAGTCAATGCAAAACATGTGCAAAAAAAGTGCCACTGCCGTGCATTGGAATATATACGTCATAAAATGACCGAGACAAAAACTAATAATACTTTATAAACAAAGCAATTAATCTCGCTGAAGTTATTAGTGTCAATGTTTTCTTTGAAGTAAGTCGTCGAGCAAAGTTAAAACATAGACCTAATTAAAATGATAAAATCACTTACGCTTTTTGTGAAGACTGTTAGACCACCTAAAGTAGCCTTATCACAAACTCGTTTTGCATCGCAGGTGCTGCCTCAACTATCATCAGTAAGTAAAAAAATAAAATAACAGAATTTAATATGCGCAAGCGATTCCACATTTTAAATTTTCCACCCAAAATACAATCACACTTTTCTTTTTTGATAGTCGAAGTAAGCAGTTTTGTTTTTACATTCTTTTGGTTTGGCTTTATATTATTTCAAATTTTTACTTTGCCTTTTTAATGCTCTAGTTGTAATCCACATAGTAATCGTGTTATCTTTTTTGGTTTTCAGACAAAGTACAATATTAAAAGGAAGGAATTTGGTTTGGTACAGGCAGATGATGTAAATTTTTTTAAATCTATTCTTAGTGAAGACCAAGTGCTCACAGACGAAAGTGATGTGCTACCTTTTAACATTGATTGGATTAAGAATTGCAGAGGTATTTCTAACTATAATTAAATTAAATAGTTTTTTTTTTTAATTTAATATACTTCAATATTATATCTACAGGTCAATCAAAAGTGGTGTTAAAACCTAAATCAACACAACAGGTTTCTGAAATATTGGCCTACTGCAATAAGAGGCAACTTGCAGTATGTCCCCAAGGTGGGAACACTGGCCTTGTTGGTGGATCGGTACCTGTATTTGATGAAATAGTGTTGAGTCTGTCTTTGATGAACAAAATAATTAGCTTGGATGAAATATCAGGTAATCAGTTATTATTATTACTTAACTATAGCCTAATCATTATACAGTCAAACTATTTAAATGATTAACATTATGGAATTTTTTTATGGCTGACTATAGTATTTTTTTAGGGCTATCCCAACAGAACTCATCAACTATACATGCATTCTGCAGAACTATCACTATTTAAATCAGTTTAACTGTTATGTGGTCTGTGTGAGATTAATGAGGCTGAAAGTTACTTCACATCACTTTTAGATTATGGGCTGTGAAAAATATTTTATCATGAAAGAGAGTTATTTTACAAACATATGTAAATCAAAAATATTTAAGGATCAATGGCTACAAATTAGTCCCTAGAAATTTTTGTACATTGAATTATTTTACATGTTTAAATTTTCTTTTATAGGTGCGTTAGTTTGTGAAGCAGGATGCATTCTAGAAACTCTGGACAATTATGTAAGGGAGCAAAATCTTATCATGCCATTGGATCTTGGTGCCAAGGGCTCCTGTCATATTGGGGGCAATGTGAGCACCAATGCAGGTGGCCTCAGACTTCTACGATATGGCAACCTCCATGGTTCCCTGATGGGAGTTGAAGCAGTAAGTATACCATACCAAAGTTAACAAACTAAATTTTGTCAGGTTAAAGGCAAAACTGACTATCTGCTATTTGTTTTTGGATAAAATAGTTGGCTTTTGCCAATAATTTAATTTTAAATAATCGTTCTGATGTGTATTGTGTATATATAATTATGATAATTTCACAAAAATTCTATCTTTTGAGACTAACAATTAAATTGTCCTTTTTTTGTACTTAGGCATAAAAGTTTTGAAACACCAAACTTTATTTCACCATCCATCAAACAATTTTAATTTAATAGTGGTGCAAAACAAAATGAGAAACCTTGAAAATAGAACTTCTTGTTCATGTTATTGCATGGAAATGCAACATTCAGACTTGATTTATGCCATTGTCTAGTTTAGATTTATTTCTTACAAACTGTTTTAAAGGTCAAGGCTGATGGCACCGTAGTAGATTGCCTTAGGACACTAAAAAAAGACAATACTGGATACCATCTCAAGCACTTGTTCATAGGATCAGAGGGAACTCTGGGCATAGTAACTAAGGTCGCAGTACACTGTCCCGTATTGCCGAAGGCTGTCACACTTGGATTCTTTGGTAATAATTTGAACTAACTATTTGTTGATGAAACTGCAATACTGCGTTACTAGCTTTTTTCCATAAGGTCTAATTTATCTAATTTTCACTGTTATTTCATTACAAGTTGTATCTTATGGAAAAAACTAGTTACACGGTGGGACCCTAGTGAAAAAGGGGTTAATTCTGCAGAAATTAAACAGCTATTTTCTATTTTATGTGTAAAGGCGGTTAAGTCGAAATCAGCTGTTCGACTTCTGCAGAATTAACCCCTTTTTCACTAGGGCCCCATAATTGCAGTTTAATCGACGTATTGTAGAGTGTGATTGTGTTTCTTGCTCCACTGTTAAGAGTTGAACATGTAACAACACGCGAGTGGCATTTAAAAGATAAGTTTCTAAATCACCAAATTTTGAATTTTTTTTATGCTATCTGTGGGCAGCTAAAATGGTAGTATTTTCAGCTAGCATTTTGGAAAAGTAATATTTTAACAAATAAGCGCATTAAAGAAATGCAAAAGAGTTTCGCCTTATTTTAAAAAAGTTTTTTTTAATTCTTTTTCTTTTATAAAATTTTTAATGTCCACAAATGAATGTTTTAAGGCCGTTCGTACATTACGCCACGCACATCTTCGATACCCGACGATTTTAGTCTCTATTGCGACTACCGCAGTACAAACTAAACTCATAGAGACTCGTTCGTACACACACACGTCGTCATCGACACGCGTGCGTGTGTACGAACCTCTATGAGTTTGTACTGCGGTAGTCGCATAGACTAAAATCGTCGGGTATCGAAGATTTGCGTAGCGTAATGTACGAACGGCCTAATACTACTCGCTAAATGTGATGCAATCGACACGTAACTTATGCTATAAAGGTTTAGGTACTTTACTAAATGTAAACAAACATCAGCTGCCAACACGACCAAAAGTTATGGCGTCGGGCTAACCAGCCAAATGCAATATTTGTAATTGACTTTGACGCGTCACATTTCCGACGTGCGCTTTAGTTTATGGAGTTTTTTTACATTTAGTAAAGTACCTAAACCTTTATACATTGACCTATAATAACAACTAGACTCCCAATCACGCTCAAAAACCGTCGGAAGCAAAAGCCTACACACGCGTCTATTGTGCAGGCTTTTGGTTCAGTTGTGTTTCGACCGCGCGTTGATTACAACGTCACTTCTCGCCCCGTATTCGTATATGTCTCTTTCGCACCGTAATCAAACTCACGAGAAAAAAAGAGACAGACAGTCTAGCTTCCGCTTCGCATGACCACTCCACTGCATTCTTTACTCTTTAGGCGGTTTCCAGCGCGTGACGTCATGTCACTACTTCGAACGATCGTATTCAATTGACATTAAACATTACTGCTACGAAACAAGGTGTTAATTTGAATGAATGCTGTTAATGTTATCTGTATAAATTGATGTATACGTACACACAACGCCGCTCGGACGTTTTTTGAGGAACTTTTGTTAAGCGATTGGGTGTCTTGTTGTTATTATAGGTCAATGCCTTTATAGTATAGTGAATATTTTCCAGGTGTAAAGGACTTTGAAAGTGTACTCAAATTGTACAAGAGTGCGAAGTCGTCTCTGGGGGAGATTCTGTCGGCTTTTGAAATGGCTGACAATGATTCCATCAGCTCAACTGTAGAGAACCTGAAATTGCCGTAAGTGGTTTTTAATGCTAATTTTAAGACTACACAAAAACGTCTGGGGTCAAATGTGTAGGCGAAATGGCGAATTCACGATATTGTTGATGCTTGAAAGGCGAAATGATCTCTAAGCGACATTTTGCGGCAAATAGAATAAATTAAATACACTATGTAAATACATTTTGAGTTCAAACTCCATTTAGACTGAAATGTCACTTAGATAATTTCTCCTTTCAAGTGTCGATATGTAATAAGTATTATCAAACCGCGTTTAGAAAGGGATTCCAGAGTACCGTTAGCACAACTGTACTTATAAATGATTAAATATAATCATAAGTCAATCTTTGATATCTTCATAAGTGCAAACACTTATTGATAATAGAATTAATAAATTTACAGAGTATGCTTTGCATATTTGGATTCTAAACCCGGTAAATGTTGTCATTTGTTTTATAAAAAATATTAATATCATATCTGACAAATCTGTCACTAATTCACATCATTTTCGCGTTATCAAATACATATTTGTTGTTATAGCGGCAACAGAAATACGTCATCTGTGAAAATTTCAATTGTTTAACTATCACGGTTCATGAGATACAGCCTGGTGACAGACGGACAGACAGACAGACGGACGGACAGCGGAGTCTTAGTAATAGGGTCCCGTTTTACCTTTTGGGTACGGAACCCTAAAAAGATTTAATCAATAGATTATTCAAGCTGCTAAACATGCATATTTTTAATGTTAAATCCGCCTCCACACTTGCTCTTGCTTCAGTTTATGTAAAACAATAAAACAACCATTATCTCAATGGGATTACACAACTTTGCAAATTTCATTTCTACATTGATACAGAGTTGAGAATGGCAGCTTATCTTTACGCAATATTATGCCACAGTAAAATGCTTATCTAACTAAGATAACTGAGAAGTATTTTATTTACCATAAGAGATAACACTTGGTATATGTGTCTTAAACTGTGATAGTACTTAAAAACATAAATAATCATAATACTATACAACAAAACTAAATTTTAAGAAAAGAAAAATCTAATTCTAATATATAAAAATCTCGTGTCACGGTGTTTGTTACCGAACTCCTCCAAAACGGCTTGGCCGATTTTTATGAAACTTTTTTTTCTACACTCGGTAGGTCTGAAAATAGGTCGTAGGCTATTTTTTATCCCCTCCCCATTCTTCGCGGACGGAGTCGCGGGCAACAGCTGGTAAGTACAATAAATTTAACGATTTTTCTCATATACATGAGTTTTAAGTAAAAAAATACTTGTAGTCGGAACGAAAAGTGGTATTTATTTAACTAGGGCAAAAAACCAATATCACGCTCGAAATATTGGTACTCTCGCTATGCTCAGTTGCAATGTTATCTCGTGTGATATTGGTTCTTTTCCTTCCTCGTTGAACAATATACTATTTCAGCCATCTGAGCAGCTTATTAAAATCTTTATTCTTATGTCTAACCCTTAATTCCAGCAATCCGATAGCAGACTTCCCGTTCTACGTGTTGGTAGAAACGCACGGCAGCGATGAGACGCACGATGCGGAAAAGCTGTCTCGCTTCCTCGAGCAGGAGATGGGCAGCGGGCTGATCGTAGACGGAACCGTCACCTCGGAGCCGGCCAAGATGCAGGTGGGTTTTAATAGTTTTAGGATACCGTTCCATCTATACACTTCTCGGCCCCGTTCCCCTTCTACCTCTCAAAGAGCCGGCAACTCATTTGTCCTGTCACCTGGCACACCCTTAGTGTTAGTGTAGACCCGCATGCTTGTTTTCTCCCTCTTATACATACATGACATGTGTATGTATACAAAAAAAAAATGTCGTTGCTCAGTGGTGGGAAATGAACTACAGGCTTTTACCTATGTCTGTGCGACGACAAATTGGTGTTTTCATGCCAAATATCACAAACAGTACACAAAATAGTATATGCGGAATATATCAGCAATTGGTTGGTTTACTAAATATAAATACCCATAATGGGTTTTCATCGAAATTTAAGATTCAAATACACTTGAACATCGATCGATTGAATGTATATTTGGCAAGCGCAATTAAAAAATCCTGAACACCTTCACAGTTAGCATAACTAACCCTAAATTAGGGGTGGTATTTCCATACATTTTGCCACTAAGTACTTAACTGGGCTACCAGTTGACTCGGAGTTACGTAGATTCAAGATTCGTTTATTTGCCAAGTAACATCAGTCACATTTAGCAAGTCATGAAAACTATTTACAATCATATACTCTTAATCTAAGTGCTTAAACAATTTCAGTACATCAGATTTAGACTTTTCTTTGAACAAGTCCGTGAACTCATTTACTGAATACAGTGCATGTAGTTCAAAAAACTGTTTGAATTTCGTCTTAAACCTATTCATATCTAATGAAGTAATTTCAAATCTTCGATCAACAATACAACTAGATATCGGGTCAGCGCACAAAATACGGCCCGGAAAATAAGAGCTCACTTCCAAAGTGAGCTCTTATTTGGTTTTAGTTCGGTCCAAGCACAGCCAACATTAACACGTCTCGCGATGCCGCAGTGTGCGTTTAAAACTTGTAAAAACAATGCCCGAAAAAGTCATTTATCCGCCGGAGTGTCTTAGTTTCGTAAGTAAATGTAAAATAAGTTTATTTCAAGCTTTAAACTAGCAAATAATAAGCAAATTACCGATTTTAACCACGACTTGTGCGCGCGTATTGGCCAGGTTGGCCAAACATTCTTAAATGTTTGGCCAACCTGGCCAATTCGCGCTAAAACATCGTAAAACAGAACAGTAGATGATCTGTTTTTTACATGGTCGCGAACAAATAAGAACATAGATAATATGACTTCAGAAAGTCTATACTTTCTCTATTCCCCATAACAGCACTTGTGTCGTAATGTCGTTATTACGATACACCTAGCTGCCACAGATTATTAAGTGTAGGGTACACTCAACATTAAAGCCCAGCTTAGACCTGCTGAGTTGAGTCAAGTCGATTCCAGTCGGTTCGATTCGGTACGAGTCGTTTCGAATCGGTTTGAGTCGATTAAAGTCGGTTCGAGTCGATTCAAGTCGGTTCGAATCGGTTTGAGTCGGTTCAAGTCGGTTAGAGTCGGTTCGAGTCGGTTCGAATCGATCGAGTCGACTAAAGTCGGTTTGAGTCGGTTCGAGTCGATTCGAGTCGATTAAAGTCGGTTCGAATCGGTTCGAATCGATTCGAGTCGGTTCGAGTCGATTAAAGGCGGATCGAGTTGATTCGAGTCGGTTCGAATCGATTCGACTCGATTAAAGTCGGTTCGAGTCGGTTTGAATCGGTTCAAGTCAGTTCGAATCGACCCACTCACCCCTCTTTTTGCGTTGGGGGTTAAAAATTGCCGCTATTCGTACATAACAAACCTTTTATATGTAATCATTATATAGGTAAAGAACATAAAAAGTGATACCGAGTCATAATTGTATTTGTTTCAATAAGATGCAAAACCTTCTGGCCGGCACCGTCATTACTTACACACGTGAAAAGAAACTAGCTTATACATACGGATTTAAATTTTCTGTAGGTACGACTCTTACAACATTATTTAATTAAATAAATATATCACACAAAAAACATCACGCCAGTAAAATAACAAGTGTAACGCGCGAAACCCATCGATCGCCGTGTTAACGGTACCCTGTTGCTCGCAATGGTCGCCGCCATACTGCACGGTCACCTGGCAACGCTCGGTCGCCTAGCAACCGTGCCGCCATTATGGTTTTCATCGCCTGCGCCACTCACGGCGCATGCGCGCGACGCCGCGCCTGGACCGTCGCGCCGGCCGCGCATTCATTCAATTCGGGATCGATCTGCCGATTCTGCCGTCAAGATCAACTTAGCCGCGCACGCTGTCCGCGCCGCACCCCGCGCATCTTATGTTTTCGTATTGTTCTTTATGATAATGCATCATATGTTTAGTCCTTTAATAAACTATATACCTACAAAGTACTACTATCATTGACTATCCGCATTATACAAGAAAGTACTAATAAAAAACATAGATACCCAAAAACACTAATCTTACCAAGCAAGTGAATTTCTACACAGGTACCTATTTTTAAATAATTTTATTTCTGTCGTGAGCGACTCCATAGCTCCCGAAGTTAAAATCAGAGTGGAAAAAGTAGACAGGAAACGAAAGAATGTAACTCGCAATGTAGTCAAGCTGAAAAACACTTTATCTGTAGTGTGATAAGGTTGACTTCATAGTAACTGTTATTTGACCTATGATTTTTCATTTCTAAGTGGCAGGTGTTATTTATTGCTTTGCTAGCTGTTTCTGGCGAATAATCGTAAGTGGAAGGTATAATTGCGACTTTAATGTATGGTGCATGGTCGTAAATGGGTTGATCTTAAAACTGTTTTGAATTTGTTGTCTCTTTTTAGCAGAAAACATAAATCGCTCTATAGCTACACATTCAAACGGACACATTTTGGCGTGGATTTTGTACCTGTCCCGAAATCTAGTTGTATTGCTGATCGAAGTTTCAAATGGTATTTAATTATATAAACTTATTTTAATTGGTAAACCTTGTTTAAATGTTTTTCTTAATTTAGATATTGGTACATACAATTTTTCTTTGTTTCTGGTGTTTGTTATACTTATGAATGTCTGACCATTTCTTCAAATTAGATTTTTCTTGGTGGATTTCAACAATAAATACAAAGAAATCACTGTCATTATTTTGTTTTTTGTGAAATAAGGTCTTGCTGATGTCTTTCTGTGCAGTCCATTTATAATTCTCACAGCTCGTTTCTGTAATATTAATAATTTCTGAATATCCTTTCCGTTTCCCCATACTGTTACAGCATAAATAAGGTTTTGGTAGCTAACCTAGATTAACGAATAATTTTCAAATCTAGACTGCAAGTGACCAAAGGGTTTACATACATACATCTCCTTTCAGACGATCTGGAACCTGCGCGAGAGCATAGCGGGCGCGGGTTTACTCGACGGCTACGTGTACAAGTACGACGTGTCGATCCCGGCGGCGCGGTACTACGACCTGGTGCCCGTGCTGCGCCGGCGCATGGCTGGAAAGGCTGTCAAAGTGTACGGCTACGGACATGTCGGTGGGTATAGAAAAAAAAATAAAGCCTTCCACACATTGAAGCGCGGGGCGTGCGCGGGACGCCGGCTAGTGCGCCCCTTTTCCAGGCACAGTCCATAGCGACCACATAACATACACAAAGATTCGACCTTATTCTCTTTGCAATATGGTAGAAAATCAATTGAATTTGCTTAAAATACGCTTTGGTTTTAATCTTGTTTCATAGGTAAAGTAAATTAGCAAGCGTCCCTCCCAGCTAAATGGTAGTTTTTGAATAAGTACATTGAATCATTCATGTCTGTAGTACTTATATACTAGGAAATCTATCACAGCTACGTGGGCTTTACAGATTAACGAGTAATGGGCGATCAAAACTTAGTATTGAATATTTGCTGCATATTACAGAACCCTGCTCTGCGCGACTTGCACGCACATTGCCAGCTAGTCCTTGTAGCTAATAATATTAAGGATACCAAATAATCCACAATTTACTTCATAATTTTCAGGCGACGGCAACATCCACATAAACGTAACCGTCCACGAATACAGCAAGGAAGCAACAGCCATGTTGGAGCCGTACATCTTCGAGGAGGTTTCAAAGCTCAAAGGATCCATCAGCGCGGAGCACGGAGTCGGCTTCCGGAAGCCACACTTCATACACTACAGCAAGGACGAGGGCGCTATTGGGCTCATGAGAGACCTCAAGCAGTTGATGGATCCGAACGGGATTCTGAACCCGTACAAGGTTCTGCCAGACCCTTAGATGTTATTGGTGATGCATAGCCATATTACAAACGACTTGCATACAATTTATATTGTTTAAAAAAGTTCGTGTTGGTTAAAAAAGGCTTTGTTAATTATTTGTAAAAAATTATATTGGTTATACAAGTTATAACTTTATAACGTTTGTTATTTTATTGTAAAAAAAATACTGATAAGAAAGAAAAGAGGAAACAAAATAAAACAGTGGTGTGGTTTTATTGAAATGACTTTTATTAAAATATCCATTTATTCTTATAACATTCATAATATCACTGCAACAAAAATACAATGGAATATTATAAACATTCTCCTAATTGCATCAAGTAAACAAATCCCGCACTGCATAAACATTTTCAAAAAAATGTGTTGAATATTGAATTAGCACTTAGCCTGTTTGAATGGTAGATGTGGCTTACTTTAGCAGTTCTTGCTGGCACAGAGTTTCAATGCTTAGCCGGCAATCTAGAATTATCGAACATTCACGCAACTATCACGCATAGTTTCACTCATCTCAAATGGACAAATTCGAAATTTATATTATAACGAATCATTTTATTAAATGGCAGCGATTAATAAAGTTGGTGTTATTTTGAGCTGCCACCAGAAACTATTCTGAGCTAAAATGTTTCTAATGGATTTTGTGTTTTCCGGCAGCAAAGTCAAATAAAACATTTGTGCTAAAGAAAACTCACATGCAACCAAAACTAAACTTTACATTACATTTTATTCAAATAAATTGTTCAAAATACAGTATTGCTGGAACTTACGCGTTCAAATTAAAATAATAATTCGTAATATATTAAAATCAATTATGTATTCAATAAGTTAAAAGGACCAGAGACCGTATTGTCTAACGCGCGTACGCTTGGCTTCGCTTTCACCATCTGTTTCTGTCACCATCTTATACCGTTTGACAGAAAGAAATAGTGATAGCGAAAGCAAGCGTCAGAGCGTTAGACAATAAGCCTGCTGGGCCCTAATTATTAGACGACTTTGCAATTAGAATTTTTTGTTTTAGAAACTTGAAATGTTTGGAAATGGTAAGTAAATAAACAAAAGTTAAAAGATGAGGGATTTAACGGAAACTTTTTAAATAACAACATTCAAAAAGCAGAAAGCCTAAATATATTGAAAATTTCTCAGTCTCAATCAGCTTTGCGTTGTTGGCAAATGAAAAGTGAAAAGTGATAAGTCGAGAGCTGAAAAGTACGCCTAAAATTTTGGGCCCAGCACACAAATGACAGTCCGCCATCGTCCGGTTAAATGAAATTAAATCGGTAGTTGGTATGCGTCTCACCGAATGGGATTTCTCTTGACACACTGTTTCAATGTCAAATACATAAATCAGACTTGTGTTACTTGCTTCAGCTCTTCTGTATTGCTTACAGAATAGCGAAACAAGGAATACACGCTATTATGGGCTCGTGTAGTCATGACAAAGAAGTAATAAATGGAGAAATAATGAGATCACTAAAATAAATATTATTTAAGTTTTTAGACGTAATGTAAACAAGGTACACGGCTCCTAAACGTATGGCCTCTGATTTGAAACATTTCGTCCTCCACAAAAAACACGACACATATTTTATAAAATTGAACATCGTAAACTCCTAATTTAAATGGCTTGTTTACATTAAGTCTATGGAATTTACAGTTATCACCAGATGTTCCACATGTTTACGTATAAATATAGGTAAAAACCAAACTGTTCTATATGACCACAAGTGTGTCAACAATCCCAAATGCTTCATTTATACGTAAACAATATTCCCCACGCATCAACAGACCAAAATTTTCATTATTTTAACATATTATAACGTATGTATCGTATCGTTAAGTATTCTATTATGCTATTCAAGAAAAAGCACGTAAGTTCAAAATTAAAAAGCTCTTAAATATTTAATGTCCAATTATTTAACCACTCTAAACGGCATCGTGTTTCGTGACCGAGTCGAGTCTCGGGTTTCGGCAGTGGCGGCGGTGGCAGCCTCGTTCCGGTCGTTCTAGAGTGATTATAAAGTTGGTCGCTCTAGGATAAATATTTTTATAGTTTTGTGTTTTATATTTTTTTTATAGGTTTCGACCGTGGCGGGGCGGCGGGGGCGGGGCTGGTTATCGGTTGATCTGGTTGGACATCCTGAGGAACTCGAGAAAGCCTTCCTGCATCTCGGCGTCCATGCCCGTGTCCCACGCATCGTTTTGCAGCTCCTCGCTACAACACCAACAACATAACATTCATTATACATCCCACTAATATTATAAACGTGCAAGTTTGTATGGATGGATGGGTGTGTGGATGTTTATGGGCGTTTTCAATAAAAAAAAATAGGTTTTTCTTACTCACAAGGAAAGGTACCCAACTGTCCGGCTCCGATTTGATTTATTTTGATATATGTTAGAGAGCAGTCTAAAATAACAGACCCATATTTTTTTAAAGGTGCCCAAACTCAACCTATTTGGAGAAATTGTCCTCCAAAGTACTGAAAAGTGACTTAACCCCCTGTGTTACCATCCATTGATCAAATTTATTTGACGCATAAATGTGATGCCGTATCTGTTCGCTTTGTTCGAATAGACGGAGACGGCATCACATTTATCCGTCAGCTAAAATTAATCAATGGGTGGTGAGACAGCCCCTTAACCTATAAGAACCCTATTGATTTTGATGGTTAAATTTTTTTGTGGCAGTTTTGTGACGATCGGTATAAACTGTATGAAAAAAAGTAACTAAAATGACCCAAAAAATGAGGACACTTTCTTTATGAAAATGAATTGTGCTCGTGATTTTAATAAGAATAGGAAAACTCCAAAATTACCCGATAAAAAAAAAATAAAGGGCTAAGGGCCTGTACTACGAATAAAACCATAAATAAATACATATAGGTATGTTACCAAGGTGTCAAAAATATCTGTACAACTCTATGCCACTAAACACAAGGTTGATGTTTACATAATTTGACGCCATGGCCGTATAGATATTATAGTGCCTTCGACTTGTGAAAATACCCTTGTTACTTTTTCACGCTACGGTTTGACGGATCCTGATGAAATTTGGCACATAAATAGTTTATAACATATAGGATACTTTTTATCCCGGAAAATTGCATATCCCGCAGACTAGCTAGTAATAAAGAAGTGTTGCTCACAGTATGTCTTCGTCGAGTGCCTGCCCCTTGGGCGCGGGGAGGTTGCTTTGCAGGAAAGCGCACTCTTCGGCCGTCAGCGAGTGCCCGTCCGCAAGGTAACCGCCGTCGCTCACGCCCTCCGCCGACCCGTTCGTCACTGCGTCATAATAATATTAAATTTAGGGTGACCAGATTTCCGGTATTTCTCAGAATGAGAGGGCCCAGTGCGGATTGGGAACTTCACACACGCCATTGAATTTCTTCGCAGGTGGATGCAGGTTTCCTCACGATGTTTTCCTTCACCATAAAGCTCATTGCAGATTTCAAATGTAATTTCGCACATAAATTCCGAAAAACTCAGAGGTGCCAGCCGGGATTTGAACGCACGACCCTCTGATTGAGAAGCCATAGATCAAACCCCTAGGCCATTACGGCTTAAAAATACCTATTCAAACAATATTTACACTTTCCACCCAGTAAAAAACCCCCTCTGCCTCTATCCTGTTTCCTCCGCGGGATTGCCGTTAGGCGTTATATCACGGGTGGAGGCTTTAGCTGATGCTTTTCCGTCATCAATTAAACGCCACTGGTGTTTATCCTTATGTACTCCACTGCCTTTCTGTTTCTGGCCGGCAGCGGTCCTGGAGTTGTGTCGGTGTGTGTGTGTATAGTTACCGCGGCGCGGCGGCTGCCTGGCGGCGGGCGGCGCGGGCGCGGGCAGCGCGGGCTCGGCGAGCCCCCAGCGCGCGGCGCGCAGCGCGACCACGTTGCGGACGCTCGCCAGCTGCGCGCGCCGCTTGAGCCGCTCGAACACCGCGTGCATGCCCGAAGGACAGTCAGCGTCCAAGGCTATACCCGAGAGCTAAACAGACATTTTATAATATTATAAAATTTATAAATCGTACACCTAGATCAAAACAGCGTTAACTCAAAATAATATACCATTTTACACCGTGTCCAATAAATTCGAATACAATTTAAAACTCTCATTAAAATAAAGCACTAATAACAAATGTAATAAAAACTATATTTCATGAAATATATTCTTGTCTACAATATTCACAGTAAATATTTTGGGATTCATCACCAGCTTCAAGCCTTTTTCGAATCCGTCGCACGCAGCACGCACTGCCTCCATCGGCATTTCGTCCCAAATTTGCACGATATTTTTTTTAAATGCTCTAAATTCTTAATTTTATAGTTATTAAGTTTTGCAAAAAAGTCCAGTACATTTAAATCTGGAGAACTTGGGGGCCATTCGTTTTTTGGCTAGTAATCCGTTAAACTGGCTTGACATCACGCTTGAACTAAGTTTGTCGTGTGGGACGGAGCTCCGTCTTGTTGGAAACAATAGTAGCCGTTCCCAAACATCATTTTTAAATTTGGAGCAACATTTTTTCCAAAACTTCTGTTTATAGTAGTACTCGGCATTGATTTTTACTCATCTGTCAATAAATACCAAAGGAAATTTACCCCGCTTGCAAACTGCTCCCCAAACCATCACTGATGGTGCACTTTGGAATCTTGGCACATTCCTCTGGCTAATCTGGAATATTCTGTATATTTGCTGCCCACAAACGATCATTTTGAGTATTGAGATTGCTCTAAAACGAAGAGTTTTTCGTCGGAAAAAACGAATTCATCCCCCGCGTGCCAGGGAAGTTACTGTGTGATCTATCTAATCTTTTTTTTTGTAGCTTCGGAAATGCCGTGTACTTTTCTTTTCTTGTAAGCGTGACACCCAAGGTCTGCTCTCAAGATGTTGTGTACTGATCCTCTTGAAATCTTTAAGTCTGCAGCTAATTAACGGATGGAACGGTGTTTTTTCCGGCGAAGACGCTCTCTCATGATTTTCACGGCCCTATTCGTTCTTGCTGAACGCGGGCGACCAGATCTCTTGTGGTCTTCTAAAGAGGAGGTCTCCTTGTATCTTCTAATTGTAGTATAAACCAGGTAACGCTTAACTCCAAAAGATGTTAATGCTGTAAAAATTGCACTGGGGCTATCGCCTTTACGAAATTTTGAGATAATAGGTTCCCGGAACTGCTTCATCATGGATTAAATTGGATTAACGTTAGCTAAATATTTTAAAAATATTCTTATGTTCATGACAATATAAATTTCGAATTATAATGACAAAACTGTATGAAAGTTGTCTATATTTTTCAAACCAATGTTAGAAAAAGTGTATTCGAACTTATTGGACACAGTGTAATTTAGATCTTTTAGAAATTGTCTAAAGTCTAAGTTAAAATGGTACATTATTTATTTTGAGTTGACACTGTTTTGATCTAGGTGTGCGAAATGTGAAAGTGTTTGTTTTCCTTCTTTCTCCGTCGAAACTGAGCGACGGATTGCCGTGATTCGTTTGTATGGACACAGTTGAAGGGCTGGAGAGTGACATTGGCTACTTTTTACCACGAGTGAATATCTCATTCCCACGGGAAAACACGTTTCAATCTACTTAAGCGGGGGCGAAGCCAGGGGGCATCAGCCAGTCTTTATAACATTAGTATGGATACACTGACACATTGTAAATCTACTAATCAGTGGTAATAAAACGCAATTACATTTATATTTATTTTCCTGTTTCGACTTCGTTTTACTTTAACTCATGTCATGTGTCATAAACTTTAGCTTCTCATCAAGGCAAAATTTCAAACAAAACTATAGTCAACGGCCATTATGAAGTAAATCCTGCTACATTGCATAACTATGAATTGTATGTCATATTGACAGTGTGACACATAGGAAAAAAATGCTATATTTACTATTCTGTCATACGCAGCAAGTACGTATAGCATTTATTTTTCCTATGGTTCACATTGTCAATATTGAGAAACTTCATAGTTGTGCTTGCATTGACTGTATTGCCTAAAAAGATAAACATACAAATACATTTATGATTTAGGTAAAATCTAAGTAAACGCAAAAAAAAAGCGTGTACACATTTATAGCAAAGACATTTTTTTGTTAGAAAATACAAACGATAGCATTTCTATTCCTATTATTAATGTCTAGTTCTGTGGTATAAACTTAAAATGGCATAAGTGCGACGGCGACGAAGTCATGTTGTTGTACCGAGTTAACTTTGCATTTCTGCCGTCAAGTAATGCATAATTTAAGACTATTTTCTCCTGCGTACACATGCACCCCAAATTTCATCCAAGTTTGCCAAAATCACTTAGGTACGTGCGTTTACAAATAAACAGTCGTTCCGTAAACTATCAAACTTACTTTCCCGATTGCGACTAAAATGACAAGATTGAATAAAACCACATACACCTCTCCTACCCATTAAGAAATCTGGTATTCCAAATTTTTCATTCGCAAATTATTAACTCCAAATATTGAACAACATTCTCCACCGACAGCATTGATATTGATTTTTTCAATAAAATGCAGGATATAAGAAAGATAAATCAATGACTATAAACAAAAAAGTAACTCGTAATTCTATAATTAAAAGAGAAACCGCGCCACGTGACCTCATTATTGGGGTCAGCAAAATGCGTCATCTCGACTTAATGCATAACCGGGTTTCAGAGTAAATATCTAACCGCTGCAATATTCACGGACGCATGCGTAAATATTTAGCGGCTCAGACTTCTTAAAACACAGATGCGCTCAATTGATCCAAAGTATTTCAGTAGTCATCAAAATTACACAGACAACACATACTAACTTGAAAATGGTGTTGAACTGCCTGTATTCGCAAAGGAGATAGGTAGAGCACACGAAACGTCGCATTTAAGTTTCGAGGTACTTTTCAATTTAATATTTATTTTATTTTAGGTTTAGGGTAATATACAATGTTAATAAATAAATTACAAGAAGTAAGTTTCGCATCTCACAATCTTTGGCTCTCCAATGGAATTTTCTGTCTCTCTAATCTAATATCATACATAAACGTGAAAGTTTATATTGATACTCGTTCACGCTAAATCGCTTGGACGAGTTCTGATGAAATTTGGCACACAGATAGTTTATAACCTGGGTTAACATATAAGATAATTTTTATCCCGGAAAATAGTTTCCCACGGGATAGCGATAAACGAATTCTTCGCAGATCGATTCGCAGGTAATAGCTAGTACGACATTAAAGTAAGCATAAAGCATGTACAAAAATGTATAGTATACTTGGCCGTCCCCATTGTCAATAAATAAATAATTCGTAAATGTAATACATTTCTAAATTAATATGAATATGAAAATAAATTGATTACTTGAGCGATTTACCTTTAATAACTGGCACACAGACTTGATGTTGGTTTCATTGTCCGTGTCCAACAGGTGCAGCAACACTTTGCAGAGGCCCTCTCCCAATGACCTGATTCTGCCACCCTATTTGAAATAAACCATGTATGAAAGAAAGTGCTAAAACTTGGCAATTCAATTGCGTATATTCAAGTGCGGAAAATTTGTTTGAATGTTAGTTCATTATTAGGTACCTATTTAATCAATGTTTGTCAGAACACAAGTTCCTGCAGCGTAAATTGTAACTTCGAAAGCTCGCACCGATAATTTATCCGTAGCGGCGAGTTGGATCCACAAGATACAGACGAAGCAACCAGTTGCAGCCTTTAGCGCTCTAACAGTTAAACATATTCAGTGGACACTTTGAAATTAAAACTGACCACAAGACCTCCACTTAAAGTGGGTGGCCTGGTTCTGTACCGAGCTATTAAGACACTTTTTACGCCCGCTGCGAATTGTAGTGAGGAAAGTGTAAAACAGTTGGGTCTCTAAGATTAAATTAGAATAATAAATGTTTTTTGTAATTATAAACCTATCGTGGATCTCTTTTTTAAGCCCTTAAAAAAAGACCTGAAATCACTTGTCAATTTCAATTTATTTGTCTCGTTTAACGCATTCACTGCCGGAACGCAAATACATATGAGTTTTGGTGACTTTCGCCTAGTGCCGCTGTCATAGTTTGGCAATCATTCGAACGCACATGTGCGTTTGGTACACCTGAAAAAATCTTGAGTCTGACAGTCGGAGCGAATGCGTTAATGACACTGTACTGGCGAACCAACGGAATCGTGATCAACTGTGGAATCTTCTGAATATCATGGTTCTTAGTGGAATGTTTTCAGAAACTCGACGACTATTTTCGCCTATTGTGATGGATTGATGAAATGGATTCAGAGTAAAAAGAGTTGGGCGTAATGATGAATTCTGACAAATGATGGATATGGACTTTAAATTTTATGCAACCCAATATAGACCCAGTTTCTAGCTATCACAATACCTGGCTATCTTCGAGCTGAGTGTAGATCTCAGCGAGGAACATGGCGAAGCCGCGCATATTCTCTTCGGAGGTCTCGACGCCGCTAATGATCTTGTTTTCTTCAGCAGAGCAGCGTTCGAGGAGACACGCGCGGAAGGTGGATTCCTCAGGAGACGCCACCGAGTCGTACATGGAGCAAAGCCGCGCGCCGTTGTAGCGGAAGTTGGGTTCGCCTATTGACTGGACAATCAAAGTCCTTTAGACCAGAGGTATTGTCTAGCGCACGGGCGCTTGCCATAGTTTTCACCATCTTTAAATAGTGAATGCGAAAGCAAGCGTCCGCGCGTTAGGACAACACGGCCTCTGGGATCACCAACCAGTTTCTTCAGGGGTCCGGTTTTTAAAATAAAATTACCACCGCGGTCGATTTCTACTTGAGTTTATTAAATAAGCAAATGTAATGAAGAAAACTAACAAGGGTTTATTTACATATCAATGGGAAAAAATATTTTTTTTGCCATGAACTATTTGTCTGAAGTTTGGAGTAGCTATTGCAGTTGGTGGAAGTTGTCATTAAATCGCGTAGGATACATTTTATTAAATTACGTACTCACTAATGCAAATTACTGTTTATTTAAGGGAACGCGGTTCCGTCTTCAAAAATGACCCTTGCTTTAGACCAAAGTGCTGATTTACAAAGCGCCAGTAGCATGACATTGTAGCGCTCGATCCTCTATAGGTATCAGCGGCATTTTACACCACTGTTGTTCATAAATCTAAATTGGCCCTGAGAGACTATATTATACATCTCTAAGGCATTTTAGGTTCAGTATTAAACTATAATTATTAATTTTGGAACCCTATACATCAATTTCAGATTTCACATACTTAGTTGTTTATCGGTCAACGAAATTGTGCCACTGGAGTAATGTTCTGGTTTATAAACTAAACTTGTTCGAAAAATGCTGTCTTGTAACTATTTAGCGAGTTTTCTTTGTGTTATGCATTTGTGGTTGTGTATTGTATGAGAAATTGTAATCTGTAGTGTTTTGTATCTGTTTTTAGAAAAAAAAGCTTTGTCCTTCTTGCGGCGCATTTTTCTTGCCATTGAATTGTTTTTCCGAAAGCACTGGCAGACTTAAAAAAACGTAAAAGAGCCTGAGAGAGAGGTTTCGGGAATATTTATACTTAATGCGTTAGCCCCGCGACCCCGCGATGTAATGCCACTGGCAATATTTTAGAAAGAAAGAATTAATAGTTTATTTTGATCAAAACCCAACCCATTACAAGTTAAATCCTAATAATTACAAACAAGACAGGTATACGACGCTGATTTTCAGTGGATCCAAATTTTACTGACAGTGTAAACCAGCACAAAGGCCGTATTGTTCAACGCGCTGACGCCGGTAGCGTTCACTATATCTTTCTACCCTCTATACCGTTTGACAAAAACTAGAGAAAGAAATCGTGACTCAGAGTGTGTTAGATAATATTATTATATACTCAAGAGGTTATATTGTCTAAGACGCTCGCAATTGACATTCACGTCTCATTCAATCTCTATCTTATATGGTTTGACATATAGAAATGACGATTGCAAATGCGACCATGCGCACATTGGCCAATGAATTTATTGTTGTAAAGCTGGTTTATTGGTAGCAGTAATGTTTGCTTAAGCAGACAGATAAAAAGTGTAGTTATTTTTTCCACCTGGAAAATGTTTCTGTTACCTACCAATTAAATAAGTAAAATCTGCAAAAAAACCAGTTGTACTCAAATGCTCAGGATTACACATCCTATATGTATTACAAAATGCGGATAAAAAAGATTCAATGCTTGTTTGCTACATGATGTCAAATAAAAAATATTAATTTAAGTTCATGAACATTTTTTAGATTTATTTAAGTATGGGAAACTGGGTATTAACACATTGTATGACAATAGTTACACCATTCATTTCAAGTCTCATCACTTCTATGATATAATTAGCACACATGAGACACTCCTAAAGCTTTTAATCAACATTATGGCATCATTCATTCTCAGCATATATAATCTTAACTTCTCAAGTGTAATGAATGACCTATAGATACTCAGAGGTCATTGCTAGGTACCTGGTTGATAATGGCATCGATGAGAGGCCTGGTGTAGCTTCTTTCATGAAGCATTGTCGCAAACGAGTCCACAAGCGGGCCGCACAGGGTGTCAAACTTGCCAGGGTCGAAAGTTATCTCACACATGACAGTTATCAAGTTGCTGATGTTCTCCTGCGGAATGTTGTTTATTAAAGAAAATAATCAATGACAAACTTACCATTATATTTTGTGATTATGATTTGGTACTTTTCACACATCTTTCATTTATTTTCAAATACAGGAGGAAATTTCAATGAGTGCACTAATTTTTACACATGATTTTGTAGTATTTTTTATTTAATTATTATCATATTCAATTTTGTATGTTCATAGAAATTTGATCAGATAAATTGCTGGATTTCATAGACCATCAAAATGATGTTCCATTTACAATACTAAATCACATATCAAAAAATTGCAGTGGTATAAAAATTACCCTCTATTTTATTGTCACTAAAATAGTGTAAAGTTTTTGCAGACTAAGTGAGAAATAATTCGAGTTGATTGTAGTTGAAATTGGCTTTCGAAAACAATCAAAATAATATATACATACCCGTAGGTCCATGTTCTCAGCCTCCTCAAGGGAGTAAGACATGTTGTCAAAATTGTAGGGGTTCTGGTCTTGGGCCTGGCGAAGGCGGTCCTGAACCGAGAACCGCTGCGCCCGGTAGGGCGCCGGCTCGGGCGCGTACGCCGGCATCGCCTGCGGGGTATAGTTCGGCGGGTACCATTCCTTAGCCTCAGCAGACAAATTTGACTTGGGAGCTTCCACTATTGACAAAATGAAGTAAACAAATTACACTACGAAACAGTTTTATCATAGATTTATCACTTGTCTAATCTAAAACTTTGTTATCAATATAAATGGTGTAAACAATTTTCTTATTAGTACCTATTTAACTTTATCTTTTTTTTTTGTTAATTCCAATTAGAAAAAATGTGACAGAAATGGTGATGGAAACAAGTTTCTCACATTAAGAGAGTTTATACCTGCTGAGCTGGCAACGTTGCATTTTTGTTAATTTTCTTGATTATTCCATAAAAATTGAATGAAAATTAAAAATGTTTTGTATACAAATTGTTCTAATATATAAGTTAATGTGTCTACTGCAATAATAATTTGTGATAAAACTTTTATTTTCTTGAATAACCGTTAGGTAACAATTTGTTCATTTTAAAAGAAAATAAAAGTCTATCACAAATTATTATTGCAGTAGACACATTAACTTATACAGGGTTATTTGTAATTCACTGACATCCTCTTAACCCTGAATTCCTATCACTCAAATTAGTTTTTTGTTTTACAACTTTTTAAAATGAAGCGCTTTTTTTCCCGTACAAATACACAGAGTATCATAAAAATAAGAGGTAATCTCAATTTTTCAAAACATTATTACACCAAAAATATTAAGTTATGACAAAAGCCATAAAACAAAAAAACATTTGTTTAAGTGGTAGGAGGTTTAGGGTTAAAAGGATGCTAGTGAATTACAAATAACCCTGTATATTATAACAATTTGTGTACAAAACATTTTTAATTTGCATTCAATTTTTATGGAATAATCGAGAAAAACTAACAAAAATTCATATTATTTACTATCCTGTTATTGAGAAAAACAAGAAGCTATATCCAAAGTTCACTTAGAAACAAGTTTATGGCTGTGGCTGACCATCACCTTGCTTTATCAAACCACCTCAATGACTATTAAATAACATAAATGATTTTGTTGACACAAAAAACAATATTTGTAATGAAATAAAATAAAATACTTACTCTAATTGGTAGAAAGAACAGCTGCTTAAAAGATCAGAGCAGATTGAGTGCATGTGCTTTCCAATAAGTCAACGTAACTTGAAATCACAGGGTATCTTAAAATAAATCGACACTATTGATAACTACGTAGGTACGTGGACAAATTGAATAAATTAGCAAATGCCCAAATCATCAAACCATCGTGAAGATGGATGAAGAACACTCAGAATGGAAAATAGAGCAAGCTGCGGGGCAGCCGGCCGTCCCCTTTCTGTCAAATTACGTCGACGTCATTAGAAATTGAAATCCTTACTTTCACCTGAAGTCTTGAATGAAAAACGCAGTTAACTGGTCAAATATAACGACGTCATCACACGCCGGATCGGATTGAGAAAGTATAGCATTAAACACATTTAGTTACCTATAGCTTCCTCCACAACATTTCTGGGGCGACGAAGCTCCCGTGGCTGGTTTTCCGGCTGCTGCCAACCGCGGCCTCTACCTCTGGACCCCCCGATGTCTCCGTTATTCATTTCACAATTTTAGTCTTCCGCAATAATTCTGTAAGATTGTCTTTGTAATAATATCATAACCCACGAAAAGATGATTCTTTGTATGCTTCTTAGATCGAAAATCTTCCGCTTTCATTAATTCAACACGTAAACAAAGGCAAAATCGTTCAACACAGTTTCAACAGCGCTGCCTCCATGTTATTTGTGCAAGAGAGAAAGATATGGTCACTTCTCGTTCATTCACAATGGATGCGTTCATTTTCTATAAAATTTCAGAAAATATCTACGTTCACAGATTCAATCAAAGGCAAACTGGGGACTTGACATCAAAAAGAGGAATTGAACCATACTGGAACTAAAAGAAGTCAATGCAGTATTATTGTAGATAAAATCAAAATTGGTTAGAAATTAAATTTTTATAAGCCAAAAAAAACAATATTATGTTTTTTTATGGTGGCTACTTCTTCTTGAATGCATCGTCAACTCGTCATCGAAACAAAAAAAAAAGTCAAAATTCTAAATTCGATGCGCAGTGAGTGGGTGTTTAAGTTTAATAGCCTTCTTATGATGTAATTAGATGTAGTGTAGGCTAAACCACCACACAAACAAATAACATATTGAAGATAAAAGCTATAAAAAGCTATAAAAATTTGGATATTGTACCTAAAATCAAGAATTAATATAGGAGCTATGTTATGCATGCACATGTGTGTGAGAGTGATAAAAACATGCTGTATAACCTTGTCGCAATAAACTGTTGCATTGGCTAGTAAGAAATTTATTGCAAAAAGTTTCTACATGTCGGTCATCGGTCTAGCTAGATTATCTTTTCGGTCTAGTTTAGCTTTAAATTTAACGAAAAGGGAACAAAATGTTAGGTTTCCGAATTCATCAGTTCCAATGACTAAAAATAATATTTATTTATCTCCTCCGAGACGGCTTGACCGATTTTTATTATACCTGATTTACACTCTCGCCTCACCTCACTTCGCCTCGCGCCTCGCCTCGTCGTCTCGCTCCGGACGCGAACCTCATACCTGATTTACACTCGCGTACGAGTGGCGAGACGAACTGCGGGACGAGCCACGAGACGAGAGTGTGAACAGGGGGGTTACTACGAAATTCGAAGTTCGAAGTTCGGATCGTGCGGTCCCTCTCACTCTCGTAATAAATACCATTAGCGTGAGCGGAACGGCATGAAACGAAGTTCGAATTTCGCGCTTCGTAGTATAGGGCCAGAGGCGCTACTGCGAAATTCGAAAATCGAAGTTCGTATCGTATTATCCCTCTCACTCTCGTGTCAAATCATATTAGCGTGAGCGGGACGGCACAAAACGAAGTTCGAATTATGCACTTCGTGGTAGGGCCTCTGGCGCGTCTCGTGCCTCGTCTCGTGATTTGCCTTGATTTTGATACCTGATTTACACTCTCGCCTCGTCACCTCGCCTCGTCGTCTCGCTCCGGACGCGAGCCTCAAAATCAAGGCAAATCTCGAGACGAGGCGCGAAGCGCGCCTGTTCACACTCTCGTCTCGTGGCTCGTCCCGCAGTTCGTCTCGCCACTCGTACGCGAGTGTAAACCAGGTATGAGGCTCGCGTCCGGAGCGAGACGACGAGGCGAGGCGCGAGGCGAGGTGACGAGGCGAGAGTGTAAATCAGGTATGAGAATAGGTCGTAGGCTATTTTTTATATCTACCCCTATTCTTCGCGGACGCGGACGGAGTCGCGGGCAACAGCTAGTCTTCTATAATATATAAAAATCTCGTGTCACAGTGTTCGTTATCGAACGAACTCCTCCGAAGCGGCTCGACTGATTTTCGTGTATTTTTTTTCTATATTCGGTAGGTCTGAGAATAGGTCGTAGGCTATCTTTTATACCTACCTTACCTACCCCTATTCTACGCGGACGGAGTCGCGGGCAACATCTAGTAATATTATAAATGCGAAAGTAACGTTGTGTGTCTGTCACCTCTTCACATTTAAACCGCTGAAGCTGAACCGATTTAGACTAGGTAAATTTGTTTTGGAAATAGTTTGAGACCCCGGGAAGGGCACAGCATAGGACAGTTTTTATCCCGGAAAATAGGATAGTTCCCGCAGGATAGCGATATAAGAACTCTTCGCAGACATAGTCGCAGGAAACAGGTAATTGCGTAGAGTACCTGGGCGACCGAGCTCCGCTCGGGCTGAAACTCGGACCCGCGCGTTTTCCCAGAGATAAGAGCAAATTAGGTGGCTAGATCAATTTTTCATCCCCGAAAACCCCCACATACCAAATTTCATCGAAATCGTTGGAGCCGTTTCTGAGATTCTGATTATTTAAGAATTGCTCGTTTAAAGGTAGGTATTAGATTAGATTAGATACTTAGATAGATAGATTTACGATTTAAATTAATCTTGCGATTTGAAGTAAACTGCGGTCTGAATAAACGCACACACAAACACACACACACACACACATAGTCATATAAATATTGGTTGTCTGAAAGAGGTCGCTTTTTAGCGATAAAACCGCCTACTTATTGTCTGCCTGATTTTTTATTTTTGTAATGTAGTGACATACTTACTGTTTTGGTGCTCAATAAAAAATAATAAATAATATTTGTATTGTATTGTATAACCATCCTACTTATGTAGACTATGTAAATAAAAAATCGTGCGTGCGGAAGAAGTGAAACTTCGTAACTAATGTGGAAATGAAAAAGGCACTTATACATCAATATGAACCTTATTGCAATAACTTAAGGAACTAAATTCACTTATGCATCTATGTGTTTAAATTACTCACTAGATGGCCCTTTTATCAAGTTTCATACAAATAGTTCTGCATCGCACTGTCGAAGTTTTTAACATCCGTTAGTATATAGGTGCGAGATTACTTGCTTCGGCAGTACATATACTACATTTTTATTATTCGGCAGTACGCTTTTTTCACTTCAAAAATGTGTGTATGTTGTCCTCTATGAATTACACTAATCCGATTACGATGAAAATTTGGAGTGATTGTAAACTTGTACCTAAGCAAACCAGCTAGAATGGTTTCTGATAAAAAAAAACAGTCAAAGGTAAGTCGGATCTACAGGGTCATTTTTAATTCACTGACATCCTCTTAACCCTGAATTCCTATCACTCAAACAAATGTTTTTTGTTCTACGACTTTTTAAAATGAAGCACTTTTTTCCCATACAAATACACAGAGTATCGTAAAAATAAGAGGTAATCTCAAATTTTCAAAACGTTATTACACCAAAAATATTAAGTTATGACAAAAGCCGTAAAACAAAAAACATTTGTTTAAGTGGTAGGAGTATAGGGTTAAAAGGATGCTAGTGAATTACAAATAACCCTGTATAGTACATTGTTGTAGAGGCTGGAAAGTAAGCAATAGATGGACGAGATTGTTTGAGGGCCGACGCGTAGCGGAGGCCCTCGAAAGTACGAGTCCATCTATTGCACTTTTGGCCGAGACTAAACATTGTGCTTTTCAAGACTAATGCGAGGAAATCATTATCATCATCATCATCATCATAATCATCCATCCATCCATCCCGTCCATCCCGTCCATCCTGTCCATCCCATCCATCCCGTCCATCCGACCATCCGTCCATCCGTCCATCTATCCCGTCCATCCATCCATCCCGTCCATCCCGTCCATCCCGTCCATCCGTCCATCTGTCCCGTCCATCCCGTCCTTCCCGTCCATCCTGTCCATCCCGTCCATCTGCCCATCCGTCCATTCTGTCCATCCCGTCCATCCCGTCCATCCCCTCCATTCCGTCCATCCATCCCGTCCATCCGTCCATTCCGTCCATCCCGTCAATCCCGTCCATCCGTCCATCCTGTCCATCCCGTCCATCCCGTCCATCCGTCCATCCATCCATCCTGTCCATCCCGTCCATCTGCCCATCCGTCCATTCTGTCCATCCCGTCCAACCCGTCCATCCCGTCCATCCCGTCCATTCCGTCCATCCCGTCCATCCGTCCCGTCCATCCCGTCCATCCTGTCCATCCCGTCCAACCCGTCCATCCCGTCCATCCCGTTCATCCCGTCCATCCCGTCCAACCCGTCTATCCCGTCCAACCCGTCCATTCCGTCCATCCGTCCATCCATCCCGTCCATCCGTCCATCCCGTCCATCCGTCCATCCTGACCATCCGTCCATTCTGTCCATCCCGTCCATCCCGTCCATTCCGTCCATCCCGTCCATCCGTCCGTCCAGTCCGTCTGTCCGTCCGTCCGTCCGTCCGTCCATTCATCCATCCATCCATCGCATGCAGCAGACGATTACTGTTGATTGGTCCAATAATGTCGTTTCAGCACGCCAGGAATGAAATTCAGAAATTATCTTTCAAAAAGTCGTATCGTATAATGAAATACATATACTGATACGTCCTGTTTTCGATTAGTGTAACTTTGTTGTCGTGTTTGTGCGCCATAAATGAGTCAGCTGTTAAATGTACATATATAGGCAGTTTTGAGTACTGGATTTAGGTTATCTATGGCCACATTTTCGAGCAGTGTCGTGAAAAAGGTTTAACGTAACTAATTTCTTTATTAAGTACAAGTACCTACATATTTGTACGATGATATCCACAAAATGTTTTACTAAATTTCTATGAAAATTAGACTGTTATGAAATTTTAACGCTGATAACGTTTTCTTTAAAAAAGTATAAAGACAAGTGTAACTCGAATTTAGTGGTTGGCCTAATTCCTATGTAAGTAGGTACTTTATATATTAAGTACTTGTACGCTGTGGCGTAGCTAGCATGGGTGGCACCGGGGGCGGCTAGGTACAATACAATACAATCGATACCTTAGTTCACACTCATACTAATTACAATGAACTGCACATACAAATTAGCACTGTATTTCCTAATAATAATGACTCTTTACTGTCCACCACAAAGAAAACAATACAGAAAAACAAGTATTTACATCGAAAAAAATATATAAGGTAAGCAATAGGCGGCCTTATCGCTTCGAAGCGATCTCTTCCAGGCAAACTTTTAACAAAAGAATGACAGCAAGAAATATATACAGCAGGTGCGTGCAAATATATAAAAATAAATAAATAAATATCACGGGACAATTCACACCAATTGACCTAGTCCCAAAGTAAGCTAGGCAAGCTTGTGTTATGGGTACTAGGCAACGGATAAACATACTTATATAGATAGATACATACTTAAATACATATAAAACACCCAAGACCCGAAAACAAACATTCGTATTTTTCATACAAATATCTGCCCCGACACGGGAATCGAACCCGGGACCTCAAGCTTCATAGTCAGGTTCTCTAACCACTAGGCCATCTGGTCGTCTAAATAATAATACAAACAACCTTAATAATAAATAAATAAAAAACAAATATAGGTAATAATTTCTGCTACAGTTTTAGGAGTTTCTATAAGTGGAACTACTGATGTTCACGGCCGCCCCCGCCGCCCCCCTACTTGTAGAATTGTTGTTTGTACATCGCTCATCGTCTGCTTAGCTATATTCTATAACATGCATTCAATTGCAATGAAGTATTGGTGAGTTGAGATACAGACGCCAGCAAATATTTTTTCTCCAACATGCTATGAAATATTGACGTTATGTTCCTTAAAATACGCCACGAACTGTCACGTTGCAGGTGCGGCTAGACGAGAGGTCAATAATGGAATTTCATACAACATCGCTGGCCAAGGCCAGCAAAGTGATCGTCTATTGTTTTATGTGACACAGCACCATGACGTTTAATAGGTCGACGTGGTCGACGTGGATGGATGGATGGACGGACGGACGGACGGACGGAGGGATGGATGGATGTTGATGGATGTTGGTTGATGGATGTTGATGGATGTTGGTTGATGGATGTTGGTTAATGGATGTTGATGGATGTTGATGGATGTTGATGGATGTTGATGGATGTTGGTTGATGGTTGTTGATGGATGTTGATGGATGTTGATGGATGTTGGTTGATGGATGTTGATGTATGTTGATGGATGTTGATGGATGTTGATGGATGTTGATGGATGTTGATGGATGTTGGTTGATGGTTGTTGATGGATGTTGATGGATGTTGATGGATGTTGATTGATGGATGTTGATGTATGTTGATGGATGTTGATGGATGTTGATGGATGTTGATGGTTGTTGATGGATGTTGATGGATGGATGGATGGATGGATGTTGATGGATGTTCTTGTTCATGGATGTTGACGGATGTTGATGGATGTTGATGGATGTTGATGATGTTGTTGGTGATGGTGATGGTGATGGTGATGGTGATGATGATGGCGGTGATGATGGTGGTGATGATGATAATGCATGTTTGAGAAAAACTCTATACAAGCCTTGGCCATCTATAACTACTCGGCCGGCAATCCCCTATTTCGCGGCCGCTGCAGTAATGTACTATTTCTCAAACATGCTATGAAATATTGACGTTATGTTCCTTAAAATACGCCACGAACTGTCACGTTGCAGGTGCGGCTAGACGAGAGGTCAATAATGGAATTTCATACAACATTGCTGGCCAAGGCCAGCAAAGTGATCGTCTATTGTTTTATGTGACACAGCACCATGACGTTTAATAGGTCGACGTGGTCGACGTGGATGGATGGATGGATGGACGGACGGATGGACGGACGGACGGACGGACGGACGGACGGAGGGATGGATGGATGTTGATGGATGTTGGTTGATGGATGTTGATGGATGTTGGTTGATGGATGTTGGTTAATGGATGTTGATGGATGTTGATGGATGTTGATGGATGTTGGTTGATGGTTGTTGATGGATGTTGATGGATGTTGATGGATGTTGGTTGATGGATGTTGATGGATGTTGATGGATGTTGATGGATGTTGATGGATGTTGATGGATGTTGGTTGATGGTTGTTGATGGATGTTGATGGATGTTGATGGATGTTGATTGATGGATGTTGATGTATGTTGATGGATGTTGATGGATGTTGATGGTTGTTGATGGATGTTGATGGATGGATGGATGGATGGATGTTGATGGATGTTCTTGTTCATGGATGTTGACGGATGTTGATGGATGTTGATGGATGTTGATGGATGTTTATGATGTTGTTGGTGATGGTGATGGTGATGGTGATGGTGATGATGATGGCGGTGATGATGATGGTGATGATGATAATGCATGTTTGAGAAAAACTCTATACAAGCCTTGGCCACGAACAGGGATTGCCGGCCTCGTATCTCTAGATGGCCTCGTTAACACTCGGCCATCTATAACTACTCGGCCGGCAATCCCCTATTTCGCGGCCGCTGCAGTAATGTACTATTTCTCAAACATGCTATGAAATATTGACGTTATGTTCCTTAAAATACGCCACGAACTGTCACGTTGCAGGTGCGGCTAGACGAGAGGTCAATAATGGAATTTCATACAACATTGCTGGCCAAGGCCAGCAAAGTGATCGTCTATTGTTTTATGTGACACAGCACCATGACGTTTAATAGGTCGACGTGGTCGACGTGGATGGATGGATGGACGGACGGATGGACGGACGGACGGACGGACGGACGGAGGGATGGATGGATGTTGATGGATGGATGGATGGATGTTGATGGATGGATGGATGGATGGATGTTGATGGATGTTGATGGATGTTGATGTATGTTGATGGATGTTAATGGATGTTGATGGATGTTGGTTGATGGATGTTGATGGATGTTGGTTGATGGATGTTGATGGATGTTGATGGATGTTGGTTGATGGATGTTGATGGATGTTGGTTGATGGATGTTGGTTAATGGATGTTGATGGATGTTGATGGATGTTGATGGATGTTGATGGATGTTGATGGATGTTGGTTGATGGTTGTTGATGGATGTTGATGGATGTTGATGGATGTTGGTTGATGGATGTTGATGTATGTTGATGGATGTTGATTGATGTTGTTGGATGTTGATGGATGTTGATGGTTGTTGATGGATGTTGATGGATGGATGGATGGATGGATGTTGATGGATGTTCTTGTTCATGGATGTTGACGGATGTTGATGGATGTTGATGGATGTTGATGGACGTTGATGATGTTGTTGGTGATGGTGATGGTGATGGTGATGGTGATGATGATGGCGGTGATGATGGTGGTGATGATGATGATGCATGTTTGAGAAAAACTCTATAAAAGCCTTGGCCACGAACAGGGATTGCCGGCCTCGTATCTCTAGATGGCCTCGTTAACACTCGGCCATCTATAACTACTCGGCCGGCAATCCCCTATTTCGCGGCCGCTGCAGTAATGTACTATTTTCTCAAACATCCAAGGAAATGTGGTCCTTATAGTCGTGACAATAGAACACGAAGTATGCCATTGTATAGCAGTTGAGGAAGATTCGTTCTAATTTCAAATTAGACGACAATAATGAAATTTCATACAAACATTGCTGGCCAAGGCCAGCAAAGAGATTGTCTTTTGTTTTAGTGGGTCGTATTTTCTTTTATTGACTATCAATGACATACTGCCAATTAAGAAAAATTTAGTTTGTGAATTTACTTTTTAATATCTTACTTGGCTAGATTTAATAAAATAAATAAGGATTGGCGTTTATTGTTAACAATTTATTAAAATAACCAATTAATAAGGGGGGTTACTACGAAATTCGAAGTTCGAAGTTCGGATCGTGCGGTCTCTCTCACTCTCGTAATAAATACCATTAGCGTGAGCGGGACGGCACGAAACGAAGTTCGAATTATGCACTTCGTGGTAGGGCCTAAGGTCGTAATTTTTTAATAAATATAAATCATCTCAAGATTTTGCGTCAAAAACATTAACTGGAACAGCTTACAAATAAATTGCTGGAAAAAAAATATTTTGGCGGGAATAAAAAAAAAAACAATATGAATTAAATATGAATATATAAGTTGAACATTCGTGTCATTTCCTTGGATTTATTTGAGAAAAGCACTATACAAGCCTTGGCCACGAACAGGGATTGCCGGCCTCGTATCTCTAGATGGCCTCGTTAACACTCGGCCATCTATTACTACTCGGCCGGCAATCCCCTATTTCGCGGCCGCTGCAGTAATGTACTATAGAAGAAAAACCGACAAGCATGCCAGTCCGATCTATGGGTTTGCGTCTCTATGCAGTTTCCGGCGCCACTCGTGTTTGCAAGGATTATAAACAAGTTTCGAAAATCCATGCTACTCGCATGGACAACTATACGTGGCTTGCTCACGCGTCGGTAAACTGTCTCACTTATACAGAATATACCAAACCGTTTTTTTTAAGTGGCATTTCAACGAATACCGGGATAAAAACTGGCCAAGTGCGAGTCGGACTAGCGCACCGAGGGTTCCGTACACATTTTTAGTTATGTCAAAATATACGCCGTAAACAGCCGTAACTATAAAAATCCAGGGTTAGCAGAGCCCTCTGCTTCTAAGTAAAATGACTCCCCTTAATGTTTATCTATACAAATAAAAATGTATCGCCGATTAATTATATTTTTATTAATACACCTAAGGAAGAAATTCAATGGTGTATGTGAAGTTCCCAATCCGCACTGGGCCCGCGTGGGAACTACGGCCCAATCCCTCTCATTCTGAGAGGAGGCCTGTGCCCTGCAGTGGGACGTATATAGGCTGGGATGATGACGTTATAGCGGCAACAGTAAAATACATCATGTGTAAAAATTTCAACTGTCTAGCTAGCTATTACGGTTCATGAGATACAGCCTGGTGATAGACAGACATATGGACAGTGGAGTTTTAGTAATAGGGTGCAGTTTTTACTCTTTGGGTATGGAACCCTAAAAATAAACTAAAGGCTTGTAAAAATTAGGATAAAATTCTTTTCACAGGGCTTAGGCTAAGACTACACATGCTGAAAATGGCCTGAGTGGATTGGGATGCAATTGGTAGACTAATGGACAGTTTAGTTAGTTATGTGTTATATTTAGTTATACATTTAAGAGGGTTTATACCTGCTGAGCTGGCAACGTTGCATTTTTGTTAGTTTTTCTCGATTATTCCATAAAAATTGAAAGAAAATTTTAACTGTTTTGTATACAAATTGTTCTAATGTATAAGATAATGTGTCTACTACAATAATAATTCGTGATAAGACTTTTATTTTCTTTAAAAACCGTTAGCTAATAATTTGTTCGTTTTTAAAGAAAATAAAAGTCTATCTCGAATTATTATTGCAGTAGACACATTAACTTATATATTAGAACAATTTGTATACAAAACATTTTCAATTTTCATTCAATTTTTATGGAATAATCGAGAAAAACTAACAAAAATGCAACGTTGCCAGCTCAGCAGGTATAAACCCTCTTAATGAATTTCAAAATTATCACTAACATGTTCCCTGTCCGTGCTTTAAAGTAGAACCTTATTACAATGGAATAAGAGCTATTATGCCCCACATTTGGGTGGTGTCACTGGACTGTGAATGTGTTAGATAAAGAAAAAACAAGATCAGAGAATCAAGCTATTTAATGTACATAAAATATGTAGGTAAAACAAGAAAAGTCAACAATATATTTATATTTACAACTAGGTGCACGACTAGTGCTAATTAATTTACATTGAGTTGCATTACCAATAGGGATGTTGACACCATTAAAAAATAATTCGAAGACACAACTCCAGTAAAAAAACGCTTTATTTTAGCCCTAAAACCCAGATTAATTTTCGATTAACTGCAAAATTAGATTGTTTGTTGCTTTAAAACAAATAAATAGTTAGTTAATTGAGTATGGGAACAAGTGACGTCATATGTTGCTATTGCCATTCAAACTCTATGGGAGAAATGTGTTTTGACAGCTCATAAAAAGTATGTCAGTTGATTGGTGTCAACATCCCTATTCCATTTTTTACTTTTTATATTGGCAATAAAGCTAAGTACAATTCAAATTTTAATACAACTTTAAGATGATTGATAAAGGTAACTTTTGTTCTACTTTAAAAGCCATTGAAGCATTTTTAGAAAGAAAACCTCTAACATTACCTAACTTTGAATAAACATGATTTTTTTTATAATTTGACAATAAACATTGTCATTTTTAATATTACCTGTGTGTCTTAAAAGTTTTTTAGCAGATCAATGTAACATTGTCTAAGATAAAGCAAGTAAATGCCTCTAGTCTAATATCATTTGCTCTATATACTAAATGATTCACCGCAGCCACATGTCCCTTTTATGTTTGGATTATTAAAAACAAATTCAGCAGATAGTTTGTTCTCTACAAAGTCCATTTCAGTTCCTGTAAAAAAATAATTAAATACAAAGGATTGTTGTTTGGTGGCAAAGACAGCCAAAAATGTGCCCATTATGTTCAGCTGTTTTGGATCTAAATGCTTCATCTTACGGCACTTTCACACGGGCAACGTCCCGTTTTTTGCGGGTTCGGTTTTTTGCAGGATCCCGTTTAGTAGCATACATGCTACTGTGGTAATATTCACACAAGCATTCGGTTTGCAGGATACCGCAAACTGAATGCTCGTGTGAATATTACCACAGTAGCATGTATGCTAATAAACAGGATCCTGCAAAAAACCGAACCCGCAAAAAACGGGACGTTGCCCGTGTGAAAGTGCCGTTACAATGCAATATTATCTTGCCCCTATTTCATGCTAGGTGGCAGCACATTGTGTGCAATTTTCATTCAGATACCTATACAATAGACTCAATAATATATCATTGTTGTAAAGTTCTACTAATGTTACCGGTTCAGTAGTTATTACTTTTTTGATTTAGCAGCCGCAACCAATAATCACCAAGCATTCAGTGTGTGTGAATGTGCACATAAGCATTTTTAGCAAAACTAGTTAAAAAAAAACACGACTTATGACATTTCCTCTTGTGTGTTCTATTATATCACAAAAATAAAGTTTTTTGTAATAATATTTTTTGCAAGTCATAATTATAATAGCATAAGTTACTAGTTAACTCTGTACAATTCCTTTTAAAATTAAATGGATACAAACCTAATAATGTTAACTGTGCCTTTTTGTCTATAATAATGGTAACTCCATCTTGCTTGACTTCTTCATCCAGTTTGTCTTTTGTCTTGGCATAATCCAATGTATAGGAGAGTCCATTACAGCCACGCTGTCTGACACCCACTTTCAGGCCTATAAACCCATTAGCTTCTTGTTTGGCCATTAATTCTTTAACTTTGTTCACCGCTGTGGGAGTCAGGACGAGTGCAGCACGAGACGGCAATACTCGTTTTTTTACAGCCCTTACAGTGGCACTGGCTATTGTTTTGGTTGCCATCTGCAATTATAGGATTTATTAAGAAGTAATTATTGCTGATTACAAGGTTCACAGGAAATATGTCACAGTGGTAAAATTCTTCAACGAAAAATAAACCCTTCGGAGACTATTGCCAAAAGAGATTCTTACGAAACAATACCAAAACACAAACACACTGCGTAGATCTATACAAACTATAAACAACAAAATAGAAACTATTTAAATGAAACATTTAAATCTCTCCTAAATTTACTTACGTTGTTTTTCTTTGCTTTATAGTTTCATAATAATTTGCTATTTCATATCATTTAAAATTTTTCTTCAGAATCCGAATACCTTTCGTCTTGTCTTGTCAAACCAAACGTCAAAAAATTATGACGCTGTTTGAGCCACAAATTGAAACGATTGAGTGTATGTAGATTTAAAAGTCTCCTTAAACTATCCAATGATAAATGACAACATAATTATTGACAATGACGTTTCATGACACGTCTCCGCTATTGAGCTCGTGTTGCGTGTGTGTGTGGTGATTTTCTTTTTATTCACAAATGATTTAATATATTTACGATGGGAGGACAAAAATTCGAATATGATGAGAGTGGATCAACATTCTTTTATTTTGTGCTATCATTCCTTGCGCTAATATTAGTGCCAGCGACATTTTACTATTGGCCGCGGAAAAGAAAAGAAGGTAATGGTATAAATTCATGTTTTTTAAAATATTCACTACATTATTACTTTAATAAAGGATTCTGTAAAGGTTAGTTCATATTAAATTGCCTATGGGGCAGGTATATCGTACGTTGTTGGGCACTTTTACCGTTATGTCAATACGATCGTCGGAAGTTCAGAAAGCCAGCGCATACTAATATACGCGTAGTTGATGCCGCTACCCATTGAGGTTATAGGACTAGTTTTTGCTTTTTTCCCTGTTCTAATTAGACCTGATAATATTTTTGTACCTTGACTTGATGCTGTAGAAACCTTTATTAGTGTCTCATTCACTACCACGTTATATTACCACGCCCTCAGCCAGCGCATTTTAGAGTGATCATTGTAGAAAAAAACATTAGTTATAATTCAACTCATATATTTTCAAAAATTTGGAACTGAATGCAAAAATAGTTGTAGACCCTGGCAACGCAATAAAAATATGCTATCAAAAAGGTACACAAATCATAACTAATTTGTAACTACATATGTTTCAGATCCAGCAAAACAAGCGGAACTATGTCAATGCCCAGGATGTGTAAAGAAACAATCAATAATAGAGCAATCACAACCATACAAAACATTGAAGAATTTCTTTATAAAACTAGCAATCATTATGGGTTGGGTGTTGCTTGCATTTTTAGCATACAAAGTGTCCCAATTTGACTATGAGATGTCCAATTTCGATCCCTATGATATTTTGGGATTGCCGCCTGGTGCAACTCAGGCTGAAATCAAGAAATCTTACCGTAAACAATCTCTTATACTCCATCCTGATAAGGAAACTGGTGACGAAAAGGCATTTATGAAACTTACCAAGGCTTACCAGGTAAGGTTATATGAGACCGCTTTAAACAACTTAAAAATTACATTGGATTTACTGCAAGCAAATAAATATTACTAAGTTACGTATGTTCAGTCCCAACTGCAAATTCTATGTGAACATGATGTTTTAGATGTTTTTGCAGATAAATTATACTTTTAATTTTGTCTAGTGTTAAATAATTATATGATATGGCCTATGATGTGAAAATTACCAACTAAACACCTCAAAATAAATCAAGATCAAAAATTTAGTTATATAAATACTTTCTGCTGAACTATGTTTTTCTTTATGTAGTTTACAGACAATTATTTTGTGCACAGGATGCACCATGCTCCATTAATTTATCTACAATTAATGTGAACTAATTCTAGGCACTAACAGATGATGAGGCGCGTCGTAATTGGGAGAAATATGGCAATCCTGATGGACCGGGAGCAATGAGCTTTGGAATCGCCCTGCCCAGTTGGATTGTAGAGAAAGAAAATAGTGTTTGGGTACTCGGACTGTATGCTCTTGTATTCATGGTTGCTCTACCTACTGTTGTGAGTATGAAATCACGATTTGTTATACTATGCTACTTTTTATGATTTGTTATACATGTTTGAAAACTGAAACGCAGTTCTATTTTGCTCTTTGCTGATTCATGTTACAATTTAAATTGAAATATATATATTTTTTTATTATTACAATTGTCTGCCTGTTTTTTTTTATTGTTATGAATATTTTTTCTGTATTTTTTTTGGTGATCAATAAAGAATATTTGTTTTGTATTGTATTGTATATTTTATGTAAATCATTTCAAAATGAATGAACTTGAAATCTATTTTAATAAAAACTTAAGTCATGGTGATATAGTTGATAGTTACATAATAATTAATTACCAGTGATAAGATTATTGAAAGAATTAAATTTGTAGTCAATGTGCTTTGATTAAATGATAATTTTTTTTTTTAGGTTGGCACATGGTGGTACCGCTCAATCCGCTATTCTGGAGAACAAGTGTTACTGGATACAACACAAATGTACTTCTACTTCTGTCATAAGACTCCATCAATGCCTCTTAAAAGAGCCCTCATGATTCTGGCAGCATCATGTGAATTTGACCGCAGACACAATTCTGAAGTCATCGAAAGGATAACTGATAATGAAGAAGTGCCAATGGTAATAAAAATTTGTTGACTTAGCATGATGTGCCGTTTCATGTTGTTGCCACTCAGTGTCTTATGTAACTAATGCCTAAATGTATGTACAGACTTGTTGTATATATTTTTGGCTTTAGTAATGAATCCAAATTGCATTAAATTATCTGGTGCTTGCTGGCATAAAGTCATGTAAACCAGAACATATTGCTCATAAGCTGTTGGCAGCAACATCTTTTATATACTTTATATATTTACTAGCTGTTGCCCGCGACTCCGTCCGCGAAGAATGGGAGGGGGGAGATAAAAAATAGCCTACGACCTATTCTCAGACCCACCGAGTGTAGAGAAAAAAGTTCCATAAAAATCGGCCAAGCCGTTTCGGAGGAGTTTGGTAACAAACACCGTGACACGTGATTTTTATATATTAGATAAACAGGTTTGATAATCATATTGAACATGGTGACAACCCTCAGGACTTGGTTACTTTTTTATACATTTATTCTGGTCTTTGACAACCAGATGGCCTAGTAGGTAGAGAACCTGCCTACGAAGCTTGAGGTACCGGGTTCGATTCCCGCGTCGGGGCAGATGTTTGTATGAATAATACGAATATTGGTTCTCGGGTCTTGGGTGTTTAATATGTATTTAAGTATGTATCTATCTATATAAGTATGTTTATCCGTTGCCTAGTACCCATAACACAAGCTATGCTTAGCTTACTTTGGGACTAGGTCAATTGGTGTGAATTGTCCTGTGATATTTATTTTTTGATATTTATTTATTTATTTGTGTATATGTATATCATACTGTGTTATTCCAGCTCCTTCGTGACCTGCCAAACCTTGGTGAAAAGAACAAGGAGCAGCCTCTCTGCCGCCCGTACAGTATAAAGGCGCGCGCGCTCCTCCACGCTCACTTGTCGCGCATGCGCCTGCCGTCGGAAGCGCTCGACGCCGACCGGCGCTATGTCGTGTCACGCTGCCCCGACCTCATTGTGGAAATGGTCAACTGCGTGAACCAACTGATCGCGCTCGCTTACGCTAGGAGAAGTACGTATTAACACTGCAGCAGGGCCAGATTAACCATTAGGCAGAGAGGCCAACGGCCTAGGAGCCCCGCGCGCGCAACAAAGAAATAAAAAGTTTTCGGAGTGAAAATTGAATTGGAAAAATTGTATCCTCAAAGACAATTCTTGCTATTTTTCGATGTATGCTACCAGTTGATTTGATTCCTTGAAAAGTGCGGTTGATATTAGTTAGGCTGAAAGGGGGCCCCGAAAGCATTGCCTGGGGCCCCAACATTGTTAATCCGGCCCTGTACAACAAAACAAATAAGTCTAACCTAACCACAGACAATCACATGCGCGTCAGATATACATTTACAAACTCAACTGATATATTATGTAAATACTGGTCGCGCGAATGTGTGGGAATCTAACCGAAATTTTAAAGTACGGGTGCTAGTAAAAAAACCGACGCAGATCGGAAAATCACAAATTCAGCGCAGTTATTGCATTATAATTTGCACTTGTCGGTTTGCTTATTCATGCGAATGTGAGTGACTGGAATTATAATCTGTCAGCTCTCGCTTGCATATTGTGTTAAGTGTTTTAGTTTAATGTAATGCATCTTTTCCGTATTGTATCTGTATAAAACCGTTCTTAGTTGATAGACTGGAATTGCAGAAATTACCAGGCTGGGACCAAGTTTTGTGTGTCAAGGGCGCAATTATAGAAACTTGCACCAGGCGCATAAAAAACTAGTTACCTACGACACTAACTGATGTCAATTATGCTGTGGTTTTAATTAATTTACTTTATTGCCTTTACAGTACCCCGTTTGCCTACGATAGAGACTATAGAAAACTGTATGAAGATGTCGCCAATGATCGTGCAAGGACTCTGGGAGTACAAATCACCTCTTCTCCAGCTACCCTACATTACGGAAGACCACCTCAAATACTTCACTAACAGGAAAAAGCACATCAAATCTTTACTCCAACTGGCACAGTTGCCTGGCGAAGAGAGACGACAAGTCATGAGGTTTCTGAATGACCAGCAGTATGATGATGTCATGAAGGTCTTGGGAAATATGCCATACATACATTTCCAAGTGAACACTGAAGGTGAGTAATGGTTTAGATTTTTATAGGGTCTCAAACAGCATGTACAATATTTTAGCACATGATCCGGCTAGTCGATTTGGAATTGGCGTCTTCTGGATTATATTTTGGCGCTCTGTAAACATCTCAATTTGTGTAAAATAATACATATTTCCAAAGTACCTATTTATAATGTAAATTAATGTTTCCTTGTAGTTATTGATGATGAAAACTCAACGGTTGTAACGGCTGGCGCCATCGTAACAGTCACAGTGTTTCTGAGAAGAACAAACATGAAGGAGTTATTCGGTGATACAACAATCAAAGAAAAGAGTATCAAGTAAGTTAAAATCAACTATAGGATAGGTTATGTAACTTGAAATTGGATTCTCATCTTTGAAAAAAATTCGCATCTAAAATAATATCGACGCTTGAAAGCTCGAAAGGAATGTCTTAAGCGACATTTCGGGTTGTAACACTCTGCATTTGCATTTAGAGTTTGAACTCTATATAAACCAAAAGGTCGCCTAATTAATGTCTTCTTTTCAACCGTCATAATAAGTATGTTCACTATACTGAACCTTGAAGCACACTTACCCCCTGTTGCACCATCAATTGATCAAATTTATTTGACGGATAAATGTGATGCCGTCTCTGTTTGTTTTGTTTGAATAGACGGAGACGGCATCACATTTATCCGTCAGTTAAAATTAATCAATGGGTGGTGAAACAGCCCCTTAGTGTTGAAGTTTACTTCGAAGACCATCGATTTTGTGATAAAAGCTTTTGTTTAACTTGCTATATTTGTTTGTAAATGTTTCAAATCGAATGCCATTCAGATGACGATGCAAGTACATACAATCAATAAAAAGAGCAAGCATCAAAAAACGCTTTCATTAAACGAATAAAGATATGCAAAAATTAACTCTAGGGAAGACGACGACGGCAGCGGCGAAACGAAAAAGGGCGACAACGACAAAACGGAGGAGAACGACAAGCACAAGAAAGAGGCACCCAAGAGGCCGGTCTGGATGAAGCAGGCGAAGAGAGCCGCCGGCAAGAAAGCCAAGAAGCCCGTCGCGGCCAAACAGCCGGCCAAGGCTGCGCCCGTCGCGCCCGCCGAGCCCGCCGCGCCCGCCGCGCCCGCCGCGCCGCCCGTCGCGGACAAAAAGAGGGAGAAGGAACCAAAGAAGAAGGACGATGAAGGTAGGGACACGACTAGGGGCACTCTTCCCCAACCATTATACATTACAATGGATATTGTGACGTATTATAAAATCGATAAGGTTGAATTTCCAAAGCAATGCATGAGTTCGGTAAATCGGGTTAACATGATCCGCAGACACCTAGAAACTTTTTTGTCACTAGTTGATTCCCGCGGCTTCGCCCTCGCTGAAGTTTTTTTTTTCATAAGAACGTTGTCCTGACAGTTATGAACACAACAAAGAAATATCCGATTTGGTGCAGCGGTTCTCGAGTTTAGCGTGTATTATCGTGGTTTTTGGAATCTGTTGGATTTTAATTTTTTATACTTTTCCGGAATCCTTAAACATCAATGTCCTACCTTACATTGGCCATAGTAATTTTCTTGCGAAAAGTCTAACATAAGGCGGTTTTGTTGACGGTAGTAGTTCAAGTAAAACGAAAGAAAATCTTGTTACTGAAACGCAATGGTGTCAAGTTTTCAAACGAATTGATAATTGAGAATGACCAATGTGTGACTACCTGATAATATGCCGTGCATGCGAAACCTCGCGCGTAACCGACGTGCCGAATCAAATTCGTATCCAGTGCCGTGAAATTTTAAAATAAGACATACCGTTACGAGTATACTATGAAACATTACGAAATGCATTTGCTACAACATTTTCTTTTAAAACCATCTTGAAATAAACAAGATTCGATCCTGGATCCCTTTAGAAATGTCGTCATATTTTTTAGTATGTACGAAGTTCTAAAAAAAATAAAAAATAAATGTAGTCTGATTATTTCAACAAACCCACCAACCAGACCACCTCTAAAAAGAAATCTGATACTTTAAAATTCGGCCTTAAGGGCTAGTACCTTTTTTAACCCCCGACACAAATAGAGGGGTGTTATAAGTTTGACCGCTATGTGTGTGTGTGTGTGTGTGTGTGTGTGTGTGTGTGTGTGTGTGTCTGTCTGACTGTGGCATCATAACTCTTAAATGGGTGAATCGATTTGGACGCGTTTTTTTTTATTTGAAAGCAGGTGTCTTGGCGATGGTTCTTTTAGATATGTTTCATAAAAATTGATCCAGCCGATTCAAAGTTATCAGCTCTTTTGTATGCTGCGGAAGGGATCTTAGCTATATTGCGTTGGGGGTTTTTAAATTTTTTAATTTACAGTTATGAGTACTAGCACTATTAGCCTCTCCACAATCAAAGCCGCGACGCATGAGTGTAGGTTTCGCATCGCGTTCGCGAATCGTTCCCGTTTTTTTTCGGTTTTTGTTCCGCGATAAAGGGTTTGCAAGGTAAGGTTTGAACGCGCGCGAGTGCGGACGCTATGACAGTTTTGCTGTTATTCGCAGCGCGATCCGCGAGTGGGAGAGGCTATAATAATCTTGATTGTTGTGCCACTAGTCTTCTATTTTATTAGCCGTATCCTAGTGCTTTAACCTATGGCCTCCGAGTAGAGGGTCGTGGGTTCAAACCTGGGCTCGCACCTCTGAGTTTTACGTGTGAAATTGCGTAACTCATACACAGTGTAAGAAACAAAAGTTGTCTCTCCTATGGACATAGAATTAGCGACTCGAGTCAGCAAAGTTAACCTTTATTTATATAGGCCGAAAGTTGGCCAGGCATCCCTCACGCAGATGTAGTCTTGACTAAAAAAATATTGACTATCGAATCGACCCTTAACTTTCACCATGCCCACAGGAGAGACGCAAACAAAAAATTTGTATGACCCTTACATTTGAAGTTAACAATTAGCTTTACGGTAAAGGAAAACATCATGAGGAAGGCGTTCAATGGTGTATGTTAAGTTCCCAATCCGCACTGGTCAATGCAATTTTGAGTGGAGGCCTGTGCCCTATATAGCCTCCTGTGGCCCACGAAAATTTTGTTTCTATGAACTTTAAACTTTATGTCACTTTTGAGTGAGTTCGATATGAGTTTGAGTGACATCAAACTCACTCAAAAGTGACATAAAGTTTAAAGTTCATTGAAACAATATTTTCGTGGGCCTCAGGAGGATATTATTTATTTTTATTTAGCAATACGGCTGCTCACCGAATCTAAGATTATTTAAAAGCGAAAAAGTTTTTCGTATTGCTAATAAAAATAAATAATATTTGAATAAATAGATGTGGTACATCATTTCTTACGCATTTCCAATGAAATTTGGAACGTAGGAGTCATAGCTTCCAATAGTTGTGATGGATGTTACCACACGCCACTGTTGGCGTATGTAAGTGGTTAAGAATTTCGGGGAAGTCGGTTGGGAGCGACGTGGTTCAATTGGTAGAACACCCAGGTTGGGGCGCATACCCAGGAGACGTGGGTTCGAATCCCACCGGCGCACCCGAAAAACTTTTTCGCTTTTAAATAATCTCAGGAGGATAGGCTGGAATGATAATGATGATGGTGATGGATCTTTTATTTTGTCAACAGACGAGGATTCCGCAGACGACTCGTGTTCCGAGTCCTCCGGCTCCCGGGACTCGGGCTCCGAGGAGTCCCGCAAGTCGTCGGGCGCGGAGGACGACGACGACCAGTGGGACAAGTTCCAGAAGCGCCTGCAGAAGCGGGAGCGGCTCGAGGGCAGGTCCAAGAGCTCGCATCCTGTCCACTGTCCCTACTTCCCGCAGGTCTATATACATATATTTGAAACTGAAATCTTTCAACGACCTAGACTTAGCAAATCAATTGAAATTTGACATCTTTCAGGACTCTATACGTTCAATTAGGCGTAGGGTGCTGGATCCATTGCACACCTCTGATAATTAGCGTTTTTTACTTTTCTTGTGTATTTTAATTAATGTTGTTATGTTTATATTGTATGATCTATTGTATTTTTATTTGTAGTGTACGTCCCTGAACATGATTAATGCTGTCGCATGCCTGTTATTGGTGCATGAAAAGGAGCCAAAACTTGTAATACTTATGATTTTAAATGTTTTGTTTATGTACCGTTGGCATGTCTAAATAAGTAAATAAATAACTGTAAGGCACAAGCCATACAGAAGAGACGCGGGACGGGGGCGTGTCACAGTCGCGGCGCCCCTTGAATCAGTTTTCATACTAAAAGTATAGAAGCGTCGCGATCCAAAGCAGACAGAAAAGACGCGGACTGCGACGCGCCCCCGTCCCACGTCTCTTCTGTTGTCGTTCTTCTGCGTGTGGATGATGATGATGATGTATCGTATCAAAAGGCGTGGCTACATTTTGAATCAAAAAATCCGATGAAAATTCAACTATTAGATTTATTTTAAACTTACTCCTTTGGCTCAGCGACCCAAAGTGGATCTTGGCCTCCAATACGAATTTAAAAAAATATTTTTATCTACGAAAAAAAAACCGCATCATAATCCGTTGCGTAGTTTTAAAGATCTAAGCATACATAGGGACAGACAGCAAGAAGCGACTTTGTTTTATATTATGTAGTGAAGTAGTTGATCGCTGACGAGAACTATGGCGCACTACGGCGGAGATTCGGGGCGTATTTTCTAGTTTCTATATCTACTCTCTTCTCGCTGATCGTCGAGGGACGACTACCTTAAACCGTGCTAATGTATGCATTCTGAACAGGATAAGCAAGAGTACTGGTGGTGCTACATCTGCGACCGCAAGTCGCACACGCTGCTGACGGCGCCCGCGCACTGCACCGCGCTGCTGCGCGAGCACGAGCTGCAGCTGCGGTTCACCGCGCCGCGCTGGCCGGGCCTCTACACGCTCGCCGCCTGCCTGCGCTCAGGTACTGCACAGTACTGGTGGTGCTACACTGCGGTTCACCGCGCCGCGCTGGCCGGGCCTCTACACGCTCGCCGCCTGCCTGCGCTCAGGTACTGCACAGTACTGGTGGTGCTACACTGCGGTTCACCGCGCCGCGCTGGCCGGGCCTCTACACGCTCGCCGCCTGCCTGCGCTCAGGTACTGCACAGTACTGGTGGTGCTACACTGCGGTTCACCGCGCCGCGCTGGCCGGGCCTCTACACGCTCGCCGCCTGCCTGCGCTCAGGTACTGCACAGTACTGGTGGTGCTACACTGCGGTTCACCGCGCCGCGCTGGCCGGGCCTCTACACGCTCGCCGCCTGCCTGCGCTCAGGTACTGCACAGTACTGGTGGTGCTACACTGCGGTTCACCGCGCCGCGCTGGCCGGGCCTCTACACGCTCGCCGCCTGCCTGCGCTCAGGTACTGCACAGTACTGGTGGTGCTACACTGCGGTTCACCGCGCCGCGCTGGCCGGGCCTCTACACGCTCGCCGCCTGCCTGCGCTCAGGTACTGCACAGTACTGGTGGTGCTACACTGCGGTTCACCGCGCCGCGCTGGCCGGGCCTCTACACGCTCGCCGCCTGCCTGCGCTCAGGTACTGCACAGTACTGGTGGTGCTACACTGCGGTTCACCGCGCCGCGCTGGCCGGGCCTCTACACGCTCGCCGCCTGCCTGCGCTCAGGTACTGCACAGTACTGGTGGTGCTACACTGCGGTTCACCGCGCCGCGCTGGCCGGGCCTCTACACGCTCGCCGCCTGCCTGCGCTCAGGTACTGCACAGTACTGGTGGTGCTACACTGCGGTTCACCGCGCCGCGCTGGCCGGGCCTCTACACGCTCGCCGCCTGCCTGCGCTCAGGTACTGCACAGTACTGGTGGTGCTACACTGCGGTTCACCGCGCCGCGCTGGCCGGGCCTCTACACGCTCGCCGCCTGCCTGCGCTCAGGTACTGCACAGTACTGGTGGTGCTACACTGCGGTTCACCGCGCCGCGCTGGCCGGGCCTCTACACGCTCGCCGCCTGCCTGCGCTCAGGTACTGCACAGTACTGGTGGTGCTACACTGCGGTTCACCGCGCCGCGCTGGCCGGGCCTCTACACGCTCGCCGCCTGCCTGCGCTCAGGTACTGCACAGTACTGGTGGTGCTACACTGCGGTTCACCGCGCCGCGCTGGCCGGGCCTCTACACGCTCGCCGCCTGCCTGCGCTCAGGTACTGCACAGTACTGGTGGTGCTACACTGCGGTTCACCGCGCCGCGCTGGCCGGGCCTCTACACGCTCGCCGCCTGCCTGCGCTCAGGTACTGCACAGTACTGGTGGTGCTACACTGCGGTTCACCGCGCCGCGCTGGCCGGGCCTCTACACGCTCGCCGCCTGCCTGCGCTCAGGTACTGCACAGTACTGGTGGTGCTACACTGCGGTTCACCGCGCCGCGCTGGCCGGGCCTCTACACGCTCGCCGCCTGCCTGCGCTCAGGTACTGCACAGTACTGGTGGTGCTACATCTGCGACCGCAAGTGGAATTCTCGCATTTGAAGATACATACTGTACAATTTTGCAACAAAGTTAGAGTACCTAATTATTCAGCAGGTAATATTTCTGCTTAAATTAGGTAGACGCTGCACTACCCAGAAAAAAACCGGAGTAGGACCTACAGCAAAGTAATACATATAACGCAGCAACGGCACGCTCAATCACAGCACATCATCGCCTCGTCAATATCCATTTCCTTCACCACGTTGTTTAGATTACCACTAGCGAGCCTGAGAAAGCTGTTTATGCTGATACGTGCATACACTTGTGTTTTAAGTCTTTTTATATAAATGTCCAGTCTATTTTTAAAACAGTTTACTGTAGGCGCACTTATTACAAGTTCGGGGAGTTCATTCCACAAGCTCACAACACGGTTGGGTAAGAAGTGTTCTAGGGTTGCTTACAGTTAGTTGCTTGGTCAGTTTCATAGAATGCCCTCTAAAACGTGTGTTCCCACTCATCCTAAATAGGTTCTTGATGTTTTGGACATTGTAATGCCCGTGCGGAATATTGTACGCCATTTTGTATTTTGTTTGCTTGCCACGGAACATACTGTGCAGTCATCAGCAAAAGTGGAGGAGCGGTTCGATTTGTTACATTTATTTTCCAATATTTTTATTTTCTTGTATAAAAAAATCCAGTCGCCTTCTTTCCTTTTAGATGTATTTCCTGATATATTTATTTTCTTGTATAATAATTTCCGAACGCCTTCTTTCCCTGTATTTTTTTTTAACGTTCGCAAAATTTTGTGTTCGTTCATTTTACTAGGGGCACAAATTCCCAGTCGTATTTTTTCGTTATCAAATATTTTAAAATAGATTTTATTTGATTCTCGGTGGAAAATTATAATATGTCGATGGCCCAGACGAATAAACGTGTAATCGTAAAACGACAACTTTACAGGAAAAATAAAATCAACTTTAACAAAGATAGCTTACAGTTCTGGCAGCCTATATAATAATATATGTGCTTATAATATATCATTAGATAGATATAAAAATTACCTACAAAACTGTGTAAATATTTGACCCTTATTTTTAACCATTTTCCCGTAAATAGTGAAAAACCTCTTTATTTTTTTATTCGAATCATAAATCTTCAGGTCTATTTGTGATATGGCTCATTGCACCGTTATTCGTGTTAAAAAGTGTAATTGCTTTTAGCGCAATGTACATTAACGTCTATTTTTGTATTTTATTTGATTTCGCATTCGGTGTTTGCAATTTTGTTCGTGTTAATTTATTAAAATGATTTTTATTCTATGACTCAAACGTTAAGTAGTATGTGAAAGCTAGTATAACTAAAATTTGGCTGACAAGATTGAAGGCGATCAAAGGTGTAATGCTAGTTTACAGGAATCTTGCTAACAAAGTTTAATACGAATAAACGTGCAAAGTCATGTTACTAAAATTGGAATAAAAAAAAGTCAATGTAGAAAACCATTGCACGTTTATTCGTGTATAGTAACAAAATTGTTAAAACGGCAACACTCTCTTGGAATCTTATTCGTGTTAATTTATATGGAAAATTACCAACGAATAAAAATTAAATACATATTATTCATAAACGGAATATCGGATTGGCTTGAAAAAAATTAACAACGTGCCTAAGGGTATATAAAAGCATAAGAAGCAAAAAAAAATTTTTTGTGTCCTGGGCCTTTACACGTTTATTCGTTTGGGCCATCGATGTATTCGCAATTTTGCCCGTTCTCGTTACTGCATGAATAGAATACCTACTACTTATAAGTTGATATCAACGTTGAGAAAGATCTTATTGGCTTTTATAGTAAAAGCGGTAGAGTTAGGTATAAACAATATGATTAGGTACAAATAAGTGTAAAAAAAAATAGAATAAGGCCCCTGATTAGGTTAATTGGCTAAGTAAAGTTTTTTTAAGAGGTGCTAGTTTTATTTTTTTTCGACAGTCGGCGTTCTGAAGATCGAGAAACTGCAGCTGTTTTATTTTCATCTCCTATTGTTTACTGGAAATATTTTTTTAAGTGTTCGAGTTGACATTTGTGAGATTTAATGGCTGACAAGCCGTTCGTGCTCAGTACTTAGTAGAAACAGAAAAAAAACGAAGTCATCTGTCACTTTTGTCTATGTCAAACCGTTTGCGTTTCGTTTGCTTTGCGTTTTGGTGTGATTTTTGGACTATTTTAACGACCTCCGCACAAAATCCGGATTTTCAATTTTACCGCATTTCTCCACGACTTATGCACGATAATTGAATCACGATTTAATATGTTCGATCATTATTTTGGAACTGCTTTTTGGACAATGCAAAGTAAACGGAACGCAAACGGTTAGATTTCATTTGACATTGACAATTGACTTCGTTTTTTTTTCTATTTCTACTAAGTACTGAGCACGAACCGCTTGTCAGCCATTAAATCTCACAAATGTCATCTCGAACACTTAGAAAAATATTTCCAGTAAACAATAGGAGATAAAAATAAAACAGCTGCAGTTTCTCGATCTTCAGAACGCCGACTGTCGAAAAAAAATATAATTAGCACCTCTTAAAAAAACTTTACTTAGCCAATTAACCTAATCAGGGGCCTTATTCTATTTTTTTTTACACTTATTTGTACCTAATCATATTGTTTATACCTAACTCTACCGCTTGTACTATAAAAGCCAATAAGATCTTTCTCAACGTTGATATCAACTTATAAGTAGTAGGTATTCTATTCATGCAGTAACGAGAACGGGCAAAATTGCGAATACATCGATGGCCCAAACGAATAAACGTGTAAAGGCCCAGGACACAAAAAATTTTTTTTTGCTTCTTATGCTTTTATATACCCTTAGGCACGTTGTTAATTTTTTTCAAGCCAATCCGATATTCCGTTTATGAATAATATGTATTTAATTTTTATTCGTTGGTAATTTTCCATATAAATTAACACGAATAAGATTCCAAGAGAGTGTTGCCGTTTTAACAATTTTGTTACTATACACGAATAAACGTGCAATGGTTTTCTACATTGACTTTTTTTTATTCCAATTTTAGTAACATGACTTTGCACGTTTATTCGTATTAAACTTTGTTAGCAAGATTCCTGTAAACTAGCATTACACCTTTGATCGCCTTCAATCTTGTCAGCCAAATTTTAGTTATACTAGCTTTCACATACTACTCATTAACGTTTGAGTCATAGAATAAAAATCATTTTAATAAATTAACACGAACAAAATTGCAAACACCGAATGCGAAATCAAATAAAATACAAAAATAGACGTTAATGTACATTGCGCTAAAAGCAATTACACTTTTTAACACGAATAACGGTGCAATGAGCCATAACACAAATAGACCTGAAGATTTATGATTCGAATAAAAAAATAAAGAGGTTTTTCACTATTTACGGGAAAATGGTTAAAAATAGGGGTCAAATATATACACAGTTTTGTAGGTAATTTTTATATCTATCTAATGATATATTATAAGCACATATATTATTATAAAGGCTGCCAGAACTGTAAGCTATCTTTGTTAAAGTTGATTTTATTTTTCCTGTAAAGTTGTCGTTTTACGATTACACGTTTATTCGTCTGGGCCATCGACATATTATAATTTTCCACCGAGAATCAAATAAAATCTATTTTAAAATATTTGATAACGAAAAAATACGACTGGGAATTTGTGCCCCTAGTAAAATGAACGAACACAAAATTTTGCGAACGTTAAAAAAAAATACAGGGAAAGAAGGCGTTCGGAAATTATTATACAAGAAAATAAATATATCAGGAAATACATCTAAAAGGAAAGAAGGCGACTGGATTTTTTTATACAAGAAAATAAAAATATTGGAAAATAAATCTAACAAATCGGTCTTGGATTTTTAATATGTATTTAAGTATGTATCTATCTATATAAGTATGTTTATCCGTTGCCTAGTACCCATAACACAAGCTTTCCTAGCTTACTTTGGGACTAGGTCAATTGGTGTGAATTGTCCCGTGATATATATATATATTTTTTTTTTTAATCGCCAACGTCTCCGCAGACTCGTACATCGGCATGGACCAGCAGCAGGACATGAAGCTGGACGTGAAGGAAGCGGCCGCCGTGCCCGCCGACCACCCGCAGTGGGACCTCTCCGAGTCGGACACAGACAACAATGACCAGGTAACACACTGTTCTGCTACGAGTACATGCCCGCTGGGGAACTACAGTGTAATGGGGATGTCGACACCACCAATCAACTGACGTTCTTTTTATGAGCTGTCAAAACACAATCTCCCATAGAGTTTGAATGACAATAGCGACATATGACGTCATTGTTCGCAATGCTCAATCAACTAACTATTTATTTGTTTTAAAGCAACAAAAAATCTAATTTTGCATTTAATCGAAAATTAATCTGACTTTCAGGGCTGAAATAAAGCGTTTTTTTACTGGAGTCGTGTCTTCAAATTCTTTTTTAATGGTGTCAACATCCCTATTGGTAAGTTGGACTATTCCCGTCAAGGGGTTATAGGGGAGGTAAAATGGTTAAATGTAACTAAAATAAAAACATCGTAGGATTTAATATGATAATAATAATTTATTTCAGAAAACATGTCCATACTCCATAGTTGTTAGTAACATAGGTTAGGACTACAGCTAGTAAAAGTAGGACATTAGTTTACATTAAAATCATACTATTAAATTATTGTCCATTTCAAAATTACAATCGTAAAATGAGTATAATATCATGGCGACGTTTTTCATATTTTCTAGAATAAAAGAGGTTTTAAATTGGTTGGTAGTATATTCTAGATTTCTCGCATCGTACTACAAAAAATCATTTGAGTTACATTAAGTAAGTAAGATTAACTTTCGATTGACATTATCGATCTGTCAGCCTGATAAAGGGATAAAAGTATAACGAGACTAAGAAAATAAGTGAGTATGAGTATGAATATGAGTTAAATTTTAACTTTAATATCGACTCCATAGTTTTCTTTCATCTTACCCTGCGATGAAAAATCCGAACCCTGCTGATAAAAAATCATTTTTTTTTTTACTTTTTGGTCTTGCATTCTTAAACGTGCACAGATAATTCTACTTTTAATATTGCATAAGAACTGCAATTTTATCTTGTACATAAGCAAATAAAAAAAAGCCTATATCGCCAAATTTTTTTTTACAAAATTTTGAAGTTGCGTATCTGTCATTTTTGCTAAAAACTTAAATTTCAATTATCTCAGAAATGGTTAATTTTTGCATAGGGCATTATAGGACAAAAATGATTGCAAATGACCTCCCCCATAACCCCTTGACGGGAATAGGTCGACTTACCAATAACCCTGTATATCCCGTGGGGATTTCACAAAATGAACAATACTAGCTTCTCACCCAGATTACTTTATTGACTGAATTTAGGATTTTTTCTCGAACAGTCTTGTTGCTGATAGCTTCTGATGGCTTTTAGAGCTTACCGGAGAAAAGGCGCTCGCAGATGGGCTGCTCAAACATTAGAATGATCGTACTTTGTTAACAGGTTCCCTGTCCCGAAGTAATGCGCAACGTTCTTTCGACACGTCCCAATGGCATTAAACGGTCATAGTCGTGAGACACATGTGCCTCATGGACGTACCAGTAAAGTTAACTATGAGGCACATTAGCCTCAAGGGACAGAGAAACTGTTAAAATCAAATTATCAACTCAAAAATAGAATACTGAATTAAATAAGACCAATAAAAAAAAAAGCAAAAAAAATATTTCTGAGCTAGGAACACAAATTATGCACCATGTAAATAAAAAAAACACTACCTACAACAAATCTCAAATAAACTCTCATCGTGCTTTATGTCAACCCGCAAAAATTCAATTTTTAAAATAGTTAAAATACTTGTACAGACGCTCGATTTTTTTTTGTATTACTATGTTTTGTTGTTTGTCCCGCAGGGAGGCAACGAGAGCGAGTTCACAACAGACGACGAGGTGGAAGAGGAGTAGTGGAAATTAAGTTATTTTTATAGAGTTTATTATGAGGTGTAATTGCAGGCTTGTGCCGTGTGGATGGATGGTGAAATAACTAATGTTTTTATGACAACATTTTGTTTCATTTTGCACTCAAGCGTATTTACGATTCAATTGTTCCGTCGCGTATATTTATAATAATACCTTCTTAGTTGACACAATACCTGTTTGGTGAGCTGTTTTGTGTATTTGACCGCATACTTTCGAAATTATATGTACTATGAAATACAGAGAAATGTAGTTAGTTGCGTTGGAGTATTTACAGATGGTTTTCGAGTACCAAAGCTTAAAATTCTGTACTTCGAAATGAAAAACAAACGATGCGAAGTACAATGACAAGAAGAAAGATTTATATAAGAAGGTAGATATTTCTACTGAACCCGTTGTCTCATTGACACTGATGTAGGTCAGATTTTCTTCTGTATTTTTTTGGGTTTCTTGCCCGAAAGGTGACAAACTGTTACTGAGACTCCGCTGTCTGTCCGTCCGTCTGTCACAGGGCTTCTCTTGAAGCGTAATAGCTAGGCACTTGAAATTTTCACCATTTACGTAGTACTGCAAGAAACGCGTTTATTCATTGTTTTTAATTTGATCTTTATAAGTTTTTATATTAAACTATTTTTAAAACTCGTACGGTATGGAACCCTCGCACTTGACCGGTTTTTTTAATAGTATTCAACAGGTGAATTTAAATATTGAAAATGTACCTACTACTATTGAAGGCCACTCAGAGGGCGATGGTGAGGGCTATGCTCGGAGTTTCTCTGCGGAAACGCATTAGAAATGATGAAATCCGCGCACAAACTAGTCACCGATATAGCTTGAAGAATCGCCAGACTCAAGTGGCAGTGGGCAGGGCACTTCGCTTGTAGAACTGATGGCCGATGGGGCCGAAAGGTTCTCAAGTGGCGTCCACGGACCGGAAGACGCAGTGTAGGTAGGCCTCCAACAAGATGGAGCGACGACCTGTATCAGCAGTAGACGTCTTTCGGCTTAAAGGATGATGATGATGACTATTGAATTCACATTTAAGTATCATTTTTAGGGTTCTGTACCCAAAGGGTAAAACGGGACCCTATTACTAATACTCCGCTGTCCGTCCGTATGTCTGTCTGTCCGTCTGTCACCAGGCTGTATCTCATGAACCGTGATAGACAGTTGAAATTTTCACACATGATGTATTTCTGTTGCCGCTATAACAAAAAATACTAAAAACAATAAAATAAATATTTAAGCTCCCATACAACAACGTGATTGTTTTGCCGTTTTTATAGATAATGGTACGGAACCCTTCGTGCGCGAGTCCGACTCGCACTTGGCCGGTTTATTGTTTTAGGACAATTAACAGTGTTTGGAAGGCTCGAAACCATTAACTGAGAGTCATCGGTTCAGTATTCGGAGCTGACGCGGTCGCGCTGCTACATATGCATTTTTAATCGGTATGACGTCACAGTCTTACCGATTTGTGGGCGCCTATTCACTCGCAGACGCGTCAATATGGTACGCGTCAGCTCACAGTAAGTAATTAGTCTGCATAATAACGCTGACAAGTAATTATGTTGGTTTTTGTTTTAAAATTGCAATATTTCAGCAGGTGGTTGGGTTAGTTTGACTGAACGCCCATGTAAATGTATCATCAATATCATCATCAATCATTATCCCAGCCTCAACTTCGTTTTTTTAGCATTAGAAATAAGGAAAACAATCTTGACGAGTCTTTTTATTGAAAAACTTTTTAACAAAAAATTAGCCGCCGAAAAAACTGAAAAGCAAAAAATAATACCTTTTTTGTTTGACCTTAATCTACGTACCAGTTTGAAGTCGATGCCTCAGCACTAGCCAGGAGGAGTGGACCTATAATCGTCTACCTGATTGGCTTCTATCACTCCTCCTGGCTCGTGCTGAGGCACCGACTTCAAACTGGTACCTAGATTAAGGTCAAACAAAAAAGGTATTATTTTTTGCTTTTCAGTTTTTTCGGCGGTTTAATTTTTTGCTAAAAATTTTTTATTTTATACTTTTTTTCCATCCTTGGGGTAATTTTTTTTCCAAATTTATAATACCAACTTTAAGGTATACCCTATCTATCCAGACTCAGATCAGACTAGATCAGATCAGACTACTCTGTAAAAAGTTGGTCAATCATCCCCTGTTTTCCTACCCTAAGGGTAGGAATATTATTTCCAAATTTACATGGGACCACCCTTGGGGAATACGATTTCCAATAAAAAAAGAATCATCAAAATCGGACTACTCTGTAAAAAGTTATGCGTGATCATACATAAAAAATATATATATATACACGTCGAATTGAGAACCTCCTCCTTTTGTTTTCGTCGGTTGAAAAACGCTTTAAAGAATAGTAACTATTAGGTACTCATGAAACCAAAAGAGTGAATAAAAATAATAAAATAAATAAATATTAGGGGACAATCTTACACAAATCGACCTAATCCCAAACTAAGCAAAGCTTGTAGGTACTATGGGTACTAGACGACGATAAACATACTTATATAGATAAATAAATACTTAAATACCTACATAGAAAACATCCATAACTCGGGAACAAATATTCGTGCTCATCACACAAATAAATGCCCTTACCGGGATTCGAACCCAGGACCTCTTGCTTCGTAGGCAGGGCCACTACCAACTAGGCTAAAAGGTCGTTAAATCGGTCGTCGAATGACCATTATTTCCTTTCAAATTGTTAAATATTAGCTGTGACTTATTTTTCAAAAAGTGTATTTCAATAAAAAGATACGTCAAGATCACTTACCTCCTTCCTAATGCTAATAAAACGAAGTATATATACGTTCCACTGCAGGGCAAAGGCCTCCTCTCAGAATGAGATGGCTTGGGCCGTAGTTCCCACGCGGACCCAGTGCGGATTGGGAACTTCACATACACCATTGAATTTCTTCTCAGGTGTATGCGTTTCCTCACGATGTTTTCCTTCACCGTAAAGCTGATGGTAAATTACAAATGTAATTTTTGGAAATGTATGTATGTATGCAAACCCTTTATTACGATCGCATCGAGTTTGGGCTCGTCTGATTCATCTTGACGAGTACTTTGGTAACAAGGGGCAAAAAGCACAGCAAAAAAGCTTGTAAAAAAACAATACTTTTAACAAAAACTTATATAATACTAGCTGTTGTTCGCGACTCCGTCCGCGTAGAATAGGGGTATAAAAAATAGCCTACGACCTATTCTCAGACCTACCGAATATGGAGAAAAAAGTTTCAAGAATCGGTCAAGCCGTTTCGGAGGAGTTCGATAACAAACACCGTGACACGAGATTTTTATATACGACGTGCCCACCAGGATTCCGCGAGAGGCTAACCACGCATTCCTGAGGCCACTCCAAATGGTATGTGAACCTAGGTTGAATTATGCTTTTTAACTTTTTTATTTTTTCATCGTACCTACTTAATATTATAAAATTTATAAACGCGAAAGTTTGTAAGTATGGATGGATGGATGTTTGTTACTCTTTCATGCTAAAACGGTTTGACGGATTCTGTTGAAATTTGGCACACAGATAGTTTATAATCCGGATTAACATATAGGATACTTTTTATCCCGGAAAATTGCATAGTTCCCGCGGGATAGCGATAAACGAATTCTTCGCAGACGGAGACGCGGGCAGCAGCTAACAAATACAACAAATACGCAATCCCAGCACCTCCACCACTTTCATAGTAAAATTTTAACATAAAAATGGAAATATCTCAAAAACTAAGCATATTTCGACCTATACTTTATTTAATTTAGAATTGAAAACCACAACATTATTATATTGCGGCTCGTCAACTATTTCTTACCTAGCAAATAGTACAGTACAATAGTCTGGGAGCCGCAAAATAAAATTGTTTTTCTCAAACATCCAAGGAAATGTGGTTCTTATAGTCGTGACAATAGAACACGAAGAAGATTGTCTTTTGTTTTAGTGGGTCGTATTTTCTTTTATTGACTATCAATGACATACTGCCAATTAAGAAAAATTTAGCTTGTGAATTTACTTTTTAATATCTTACTTGGCTAGATTTAATCAGGTATTCAATAAAATAAATAAGGATTGGCGTTTATTGTTAACAATTTATTAAAATAACCAATTAATAAGGTCGTAATTTTTTAGTAAATACAAATCATCTCAAGATTTTGCGTCAAAAACATTAACTGGAACAGCTTACAAATAAATCGCTGGAAAAAAAATATTTTGGCGGGAATAAAAAAAAAACAATTTGAATTAAATATGAATATATAAGTTGAACATTCGTATCATTTCCTTGGATTTATTTGAGAAAAACACTATACAAGCCTTGGCCACGAACAGGGATTGCCGGCCTCGTATCTCTAGATGGCCTCGTTAACACTCGGCCATCTATCGGCATCTATCGGCCGGCAATCCCCTATTTCGCGGCCGCTGCAGTAATGTACTATTAATGTCACTTTATTTGCGTGTCGTCAATTGTTACTCTAGTACAAATTGTAAAGAGAGAATATTCTAAATTAAATGGAGTATAGGTTCAGATAACATTATTACTCCATATGGCCTCAGGAATGCGTGGTTAGACTCTCGCGGAAACCTGGTGGGCGCGTTGTATTAGATTAATAAGGATATGGATTTATGTGTTTCTTTCTTTCTTTCTAATGAGACTGGCGAGCACTGCGCGCCAAGTGCGCGCCACTCGCGCCAGCCCTAAGCCCCTTTGTGTAGTTGGCGCGATGCAGCCCGAGATTAATGAAGCTCCGCGGTCCGCGGCTCTCGCGAAACACTTTTGTCTTTTTTGTGCTTTAAATCCGATTGAAATTATACAGGGTTCAGCCGTAACAGGTTTAAGCTGCACTTGATTAAAATTATAATAACCCGAGTGGGCTATAAAAACATGCGAAAAGATTTATAGCTTTGCCAGCGGATGTCTCGTACAATATGGCGTATCAATCAACTAAATTAAATTTTAGTTGACTTCATTAGTTATGAAAGATTATAAATATGTAAATTAGCAATATATCAGATAGCTGGGAAGGTAGAATGATAAGCTGGCAGAAAGGTGCTATATATTTAACCGGTATAGATTATTTTCAATGTAAATGCCCCAGTTATTTTCTTGATTAATGCACTTATGGCTTACTGAGACAAGGTTGTGCTGTGGGTCAACATCAAATCTTAAATATTGTCTTGAACGTTGTGTCTGATGTTGACTGTACATCATAATTATACCTGTACTAGCTGTTGCCTGCGACTCCGTTTGCGAAGAATAGGGTTATAAAAAATAGCCTACGAACCTATTCTCAGACCTACCGAATATAGAGAAAAATGTTTCATAAAAGTCGTTCAAGCCGTTTCGGAGGAGTTCAATAACAAACACCGTGACTCGAGATTTTTATTATACCTGTATAATCCCAAAACTCATATATCTATACATATAATAAATCTGTAACAAGTCGGTGTCTGTACATTGAAGATATTTGAGAAAAACTGTCACTAGGGCTATTTATTAGCGCAATAGAACCCGAAACAATGATTTTTAGAATTATTGTCTGTTTGTCTGTTTGTCTGTGCGTTTGTGCGCGCTAATCTCAGAAACGGCTTAACCTAGAAGAATGCGGTTTTCACTGATATGTTGGAATTTTTTTGGATTAACATTTAGTGTTTGTTTCATTTCAATCGGTTCACAAATAAGAAAGATACGTCTATTTTAAGAATTTATCGAACAGTTTTTAGAAGAATTAATAAGCTGAAGAGTTTGTTTGTTGTTTGAACTACTGCTCCGATTTGAAAAATTCTTTCAGTGTTAGATAGCCCATTTATCGAGGAAGGCTATAGGCTATATATCATCACGCTAACACCAATAGGAGCGGAGCGGAGCGGAAGAATGTTTCAAAATCAGGGATTTTTGAAGGAAAACTTCTATAGGCACGCTTGACTTGGAAGTACGGTGGTGAATGTGAACGCGGGTGTGCGGGGAAGTTCGGTGGGGGGGTGGGGTAAAGGGGTTTGCGGGGGCGGGTAATTTTTTTATATCGAGGAACTAAGGAGAGCCATAATTGATGAAAAAGCAAATTTGATAAAAAAAATAAGCTGCCCAAATTACTAATTCCACGCGGACGGAGTCGCGGGCAAAAGCTAGTGTATAATAAAAATGCCGTGGTAGCCAGATGTTTTGACCTCTGGCCTCTCCAAGCAGAGGGGTCTGGGTTGGGGGTGGGTTGGGTCCTCTGAGCTTTTCGGAATTTACGTACGAAATTACATCTGAAATTTACTGTGGGCTTTACGGCGAAGGAAAACATCGCGAGGAAACCTGTAGACACCCGCGAAGAAATTCAATACTTAGTTTCCAATCTCCACTTGGCCCGCGTGGGAACTACGGCTTGAGCACTCATTCTGAGAGGAGGCCTGAGACTTGCAGTGGGGCATACAAAATAGGGTTTTTTTATATGAGAGGGAGGCAAACGAGCAAGCGGGTCATCTGAAAATGATCACCACCGCCCATAAATATCAACAACTCAAAGAGACACAGTTTTAACAGTTGGTAGCATAGCATACGGTTGTGGTAACTCTGAAGATGAGCTCTGGTTGAGTTCGAAACGCGTCAGTGTAGCTTGGTGGTGGTGATGGTTGGGTTTATGTGATTTGTGTGTGTTCGTACAGTGTGGAGGTGGAGGAACTGCATGAACGCACATTTCTTGCATAAACGTAACTATTGTAAGGTCGCGGGTGAGCAAAGTAATTGTTTTAGTTCATTAACTCAAAGAGAGTCACCAATATGTTGCCGGCCTTTAAAGGAAGTATAAACCCTTTTCTTGAAAGCCCCGATGTCATAGTTGTCTGGAAACACTGCTGCCAGAATGGTTCCACAGTTTCACCGTAGGCTAGGCTGGGACGATGATGATGATCAATCAATAAAGTATGAATTGCGGGTACAGTCAAAAGCACATTCTGCTCCTTCCATGCCCATGGTTCCCATTCGCGACGCCCATGTGGTAGCTAAAGAAAACTATGGCATGCAAAGTTAGCCTCAGAATGGATGTACCTATTAGTGTGGTATGTATGGTATGATCATAGGTCTCATTGCGCGCAAGGCTTTACCGCGGGAGGGTATCGTCCTGCGGCCGGCTGGGGCGGGCTGGAGGCGCGCGCGCCGGCGGGTCGGGGCGGGGGCGGGGGCGGGGGCGGCGGGGCGGCCGCGGCGCCGCACTCGCGCGCCCGCGCTCGCCGCACATTCACGACCGAACGACACTCGCCATCCACCGGTGTCGTATTACAGCTCTAAAAATACCCGCGAGCGCGATCTCCTATTTAGAAACGGTCGCGCGTCGTGTTTTGAACCAGTGATTGACAGTGCCAAGTGAAGAATACCTCCTAATCCACCGGTTATAGCAGTAAGTAGCTCATGTGCTCCAGGATCGTGATCTGTGTAGATTATGTTACCGCATCGCGGTTTTAAAATAAAACAGATGTTTCTACGAATCGCTAGCGCTGGTTTCGCGCTAAATTGGGAATACGTTTCCAGCTAATGTTTAAGGAAATACGAGATGGTGCCCACGAGGAAGTTTATGTTATAGCCAGCTACACTCGGATGGCACGGGCTCTTGTTAGTAATAACTTATTAGCTAATCTGATCTATTTGCGTACCGACCTTTTTGTAAACCCTCGGGAGTGCCATTCCGTTGCATGAATGTAGGCTTCAGTTTTTTTTCCCATTGTTATATTGTGGCCTGTATTATATTTACGACCTATTTCCACATTACGGTCACTTTGCGGAGATCAGTTGTCGTGATCATATTTTTTATGGTGTAGGTAACTCGAGTTTATATTGTATAGCAGCACTATATCTGACTGTAGGGGCTTGCCAACATTTCGTAGTTCTCTGTGCCGTCTGCCCTGACGGCGCAAGGGCGCTGTGATGAAATATGTAGTATACGAAGATCCGAAAACAATCTTATGCTCACAAACAACTCCAAACAATCGGTCAAGTTATCTAACTAAGAAAACAGGAACCGATTTATATGGAAATTATTGACATAACATTTAAATTTGCAATAGACACGCAAAACAACTAAAGGTTGGAATTAATTAGATGCATTTTAATTTATAATGATGACATCTAATGAATAACTATCTACTGGAAACTTGAAATGATCACGCGCATTAAATATCCACAACCGTGTCGTAAAATTGTATAGCAAGCTGTTATGTCACGGAAAGAGGAAAATACAGGAAACTTGCTTTTGTTCATAATACGTGTATATCCAGTCCAGTTGGGTCACAGCCAAGGCACCACCTACTTACTTACAAGTTCAATGTCTAACAAACCTACATGAAGTCTAATTGAATTTGCTTTGCTTCAACTAAGTAGGTACTTTTTAGCCAAATATCTATTCAACTTTTCATGATCCATTTCGGGACCTTAAATTCAAAAGAAGGCGAGTAGGCTAGTTTTATTAGGTACGTACTTATTAGGGAAAAACTATAATCAAAGCCACTGCAGTGAGTTGTGGTTATGATACAGTCGACATCATAAACCCGGAGCTATCTATCTAGGAGCTTATAAACATCCCCGACTCATCCACGACTGTATCCATCGTGCAATTTTTTGCATGTTTAGATATTTTTGAACTCTTGGGTAGCTTCGATGTTCATGACGGCGACTGTACTCACACTCGCACTAAATGCATGAGGTAAAGTAGTTGCGTTGATGCAAATTCGGACTGCGAATTTCAGAACCGGTTGTATGCAAGAGCACTGTCCCAGTGGTCAGTCGTGGGAGTTAAGAACCGAGTTTTAAGTTTCAAATACATTGAAATATTTTCTGATGTTGGCAACGAGTGCAGTGTAACTAATTGGCAATTATAGTCGAGGCGGGAAACATTTGTTTCAGCCCTCAGGAAAACCGCACTCGAGTCGTGACCAACCTTGGAGTGTTATCGGATTTTTGATTCATCGTCGTATAATTCAGAGATTTGCTGTTCATAACACTGTTGCTTTAAGATTTTATCGCGAGCCGGCGTTATTTTTAAAATTCTTCAATTTTTTATGAGACTATAGTTGACTCAGTGAAGCTTAGTTCATAATTTTATGATAGCTAGATGAAAACAATGACAGTCAAAGACTTTTGCCTTCCTCAGTACTGTGACTGTCCCAGTAGCTAATAAATATAAATAATTATTAAATATCTAATTACAATATTCATCATAAGACAAACGGCAGGTCGCTCAGCATCCAATAGGTACATCGATTTTTTCTTCTTTGTTATACATTAGCTGTTGCCCGACTTGCCCGCGACTTTGTCAGAGAAGAATTCATTTATCGCTATCCGCAGGAATTATGCAATTTTCCGGGATAAAAAGTATCCTAAATGTTAATCCAGGTTATAAGCTATGGCTACATTTCATCAGAATTCGTGAAACCGTTTCACCGTTTCAGCGTGAAAAAGTAACAAACATCCATACCGAAGTAACTTTTAAGTAATCTGTGTCCCCATACATCAATCCACATAAACTTACGCGATCACTAAATTAGTACAAACAAAAATAAAAATATCTAGCTAACTACAATACAAATTTCATTCATTAGACAAGCGGCAGGTCACTCAGCATTTAATATCGATTTTTTCTAGTAAAATAAGTATTAATTCTTCACCTTCAGTTTAATCTGTCGGGTGCAGTCAAAACACGACTCCGTATTAGTCAACCCGAAATAAAGGGCAATAATGTACGACTTGGTAAATCAAACCCTCATGTTAATTAGCATTAACATGAGGGTTTGGATTATCAGGCCGTGCATTATTATCGATAAATAAACATCGTATTTTATCCGCACCCAATCTGTCATAACTTTATAATACTGGCACTTTGTTAATGGCAACCCACACCAACTTAAAAACACAAACTTCAGATAACCAAGTGAACATCGCTCCGGACAGCAGAAAGTAGCCTGGAGCGTTCTTTGCTATCTTAATTTATAGTGAGTGGTTTGGTGTTTTGCTAGATGGGTGCAGTGAGAATAGCCGGAGAGCACGATTGGTGATACCGCATGGGCCACGGGGAGTCGCGATGAATCGAACGGCGATAGCCGGCCGGTTAGACGAGTCTGCTTGCCGAGTGCAATGGCCCAAACTGAAGGGAATTTTAAAACGCTCTTACTTGAGCCCTTTGAATATTTTGTCCCAATGTCTCTGTGGATATCTCAGAAGAAAGTAGCGAGTACTAGGTAAACGCAATAAGAGACAGAGTTGTTTTGGACAAAAGTTGGACATTTAGGTTTTGATTGGGCTACAACTTGGCCAGGCACCTTCCGAGTAAAGGACTCATTTTAAAAAGATATAGAGCCATACCTTTAGTTTAACCAATCAATAGGAAAGACTAGAAACTAAATTGGTTATCAACGTCACTTACAGGAGTTACAGGTCTACCTACTCATTTCATGGTTACGCGCACTTACGTAGGTAAATTGATTATAGTTATACATTGAACCGGTACAAAATAATCAGTAACTTTAGCTCCTTTATAAAGATCAGGAAGGAGAATACTTAGGAAGGTACTAAAAATTACTTATTGAACATTCAAAAATCAATATTTTGAAGACGTTTGCTTAAGATCGGTTTGCTAAAGTAAATAAAGGTTTACTCAGTATTACAACGAGAACAAAGAACTACAAGGAAAAAGGAAATGCAAATTTTTAAAGAGGTTCTTTATGCTCATTCTAATGATGATATTTTACCGATATTATTAGTAGCGGCAATACCTTTCTGTAATATAATAGTAAATTATAAGATTATTTAAAAGCGAAAAAGTTTTTTCGGGTGCGCCGGCGGGATTCGAACCCACGTCTCCCGGGTATGCGCCCCAACGGGTGTTCTACCAATTGAACCACGTCGCATCCAACCGACTCCCTCGAAATTCTTAATCGCTTACATACGCCAACAGTGGCTTTTAAATAATCTTAAATTCGGTGAGCAGCCGTACTGCTAATAAAATAAATATATTAGTAAATTATAGTAGTAAATTATAGTAAGTACCTATTTAATTCTTGCAAAAATTTTATCTCCTTATTTTTAACTCCTGATAAAATTGGTGCTGAAACCAGGATTTTGTCTATTTCAGTCAACTGACTTTATCTTGACTTCATTGTTTTCTTATTTTGAAACAATATGTCGGTAATTACTAATTGTAAGTAACACCTAATTCTGACTTTCTTTATGGTTGTATACATCAGTAGGTAGGTATACCTGATAAGTACCGTACCTACTACGTACCTACATGGGCTACATGATATCAAGAGCTTTATTTTTTTTAATAAAGACAAACGACGTCACGTATAATTTCTGCTTAATTATTTGGATTTGAACGTTTGCGCAATAATAACTAAGACGTTTTAATCAAACCAATATTTTCGGATAGTTTGGTTGGGAGTGACGTAGTGCAGTTGTTAGCATACCTACTCGGCGCGTGTAATCAAGTGATGCCGGTTCAAATCCCAACAGTCTCACCCGAAAAGTTTTGTTTAAAAAAAATTTGGTCCTAAATAGAAAATTAAGTTATTTGTAGAACTCTACTTAACATATTCACGTTGACATAATGAAAGCTTTATAGTAACCTTAAAGTAGATATTAAAAAATGTCGACGGTGGTAAAGAGAAACCCTTACGACATTCCGACGAAATTTTGTTATATAGCTCAAACGATGCAGGAAAAAATTCAATTCAGTCCAAAATGTCGCTTAAAGGGTTTCTCCTTTCCACTCCACCGTCGATATATTACCGCTTACGTAAGTATATTGGACGTCTGTAGACGTCACAACACGTATTGTGTCTGCTCCAGTCAATGTATAGATATTATCGCGTTAAGCCCCTATCTAGTGACAAAGAACCTAAACTACCCGCCGCATGAACTTTGCACTCTCGGGATAAAAGATATCTAGTCAGGGATAATCTATTTGTGAAAGATTTTTTTTAAATCAGTTCGATATCTAATTCCTGACATAACGATAGGTACAAATAAACAATGATTAGTTATTAGTCTAGGTAGGTAGAGTAGACTCTTAGTAGCACATTTATATTTGTCATTAAAACTAAACTGCCTTTGTGTGTGACAGCAATGAAAATAACTGCATCGTTACATTTCCTGTTAAGTACTTTGAGACATTGGTTGCTTAGTTATATTTTATATTATATTATATGAAAACAACAAAACATGTGTTGTATTAATACAAATTTTCCTTAAGCTCGTCATAGTTATGCATAAGATGACATCACGTCTTTTGTAGCTGAACAAAATATCTGAATTCTTGTAATTTTTGAATTGGACTTGTTGATTCAACCTAACTTCAGATAAAAATTCACTCACAGTCTTTTCTGTCTTAGAACACAGCAGCGAATTACGCATTTCATTTAAGCAACATACTTAAATGGATAAGAATGACAAATTTAATCGGTCCAGGATATTCGGAGTAAACGGACTACAAAATATTTTAATCCAAAGCAGGTTGTATCTGATGCTGACGAGAAATGAAAAAGTTATGCGAGCGAGATCCTTGCAAGCAGAAGGCCTTTGGCAATTGCTCTGCTTACCACCCCTAAGGCCGCCACGGTGTCCATGGTTTACGCACAACTTAAGTATTAAACACGAACGTGATTAATTTTAAATTTGGCAAGCACTTTTGGAGAAAAACCCCGAAAATAAAATAAAAAAGTTTAGCATACTGTACCGTGTGAATGTCAAATTATTAAATTACTTTACACGAAAATTGACAATCCCCCTTAATTAACGAAAGCACCTACTCATTTCTTTAAATAAATACATACAATGGTTTTTTACTTGTTTAAATATGGAGAGCATACCTAATTGAAAAAAAAACAATTATTACAATATTTAGTCGTACGGACGGAACCCTCTCCACGCGAGTTCGGCTCGCACTTTTCCGGTTTTTATAAATATAATTTTAGTTAGATAACCTTTTTAATTTTAGTATTAAACCAATAGGGCTATTTCATTAAAGTTAAGTACACCCTGAAAGACCAACCATAACAGTTTGCCGGCCAAACTCCGACCGTACGTAAAACCTGTATTCACGGGCATTGTTTGATTTTGTGATCGATGACCAAAATAAATAGTAATACAAGAATTACTCATCCGTAACAAACGTAACGTATATCATATATATTCCTTGAGTCATAATGCGAGTATATTGACATGTCAATTTGCATGTGGCCGTTGAATTAGTTATCAATAAAGTAAATAAATATCGTTAGGCCGATAGACGTAAGTAATGAATTTGACTTAGATAGCGGAGATTATGTTCGTTGAATTTATGACCGTTGGAGACAATACGGAGCTCAACTCGAAATGCCGCTTTTATGGAAATGTATCTTAAATTATATGTATGTACTAGCTTTTGCCCGCGACTTCGTCCGCGTAGAATTCCTATTTGTGGTAAAGCTTCTTCATCTCTTTCATTGTATAAATTATAAAACAAACATCCGGCAACGGCAACATCCATCATTATTATCATTTCATCATCATCAGTATCAGTTAGTGAATATTATAAATCCCGTTTATTCTGTATCCCGTGGGAATTTCAACAAATTTGTCCTTATTCTATGCAAATTTTCACTTATTTTTTCCCGTGGGAATTTTGCTTTTTTACGGAGAAAAGTAGTCTATGTAAATAATGGTTGGTGTAGCTTACTATTGGTGAAAGAAATTTTCAAATCAGCCCTCAAGTGATATTCACTTCTTTCTATCCCACGGAAATTTTGCATTTTACCGAATAAATAGTAGGTAGCCTAGCCTATACCAATAAAGGATAGTTTAGCTTTCTATTGGTCATTTTTTTTAAACTCAGCCCCGAAGTTAAATTTACTATTTTCTATACCGCGGGAATTTTGCATTTATTCGGAAAATAGCATCATAATATGTTAATCAAGGACAGTATCTTTTCTATTGATGAAAGACATTTTAAAATGAGCTCCGAAGTTGATTTTTTTTTTCTATCCCTTGGGAAATCCTACTAATATTATAAACGCGAAAGTTTGTAAGAATGTATGTATGTATGGATGGATGTTTGTTACTCTTTCACGCTAAAACGGTTAGACGGATTCTGATGAAATTTGTCACACATATTGTTTATAATCCGGATTAACATATAGGATACTTTTTATCCCGGAAAATTGCATAGTTCCCGCGGGATAGCAATAAACGAATTCTTCGCAGGAATGCCAAAACCGCTAGAGTTACACATATGTAATGTATGATGGAAATGTTTATCTTAAGTAGTCCTATAAAAAAAACCGCCACATTATATATCTTTCGAAATTCCCACGGGATAGGGAAATATCTAAACTTTCTTTGTTTTTTTTTTGTTTATAGCAGAATGTCTGAAACTATTGAGCCAATTTTAAAATTTCTTTTACCATTAGAAAGCTACACTATTCTTGATTGACATAAGTTACTTTTTATCCGGTAAAATTAAAAATTCCCACGGGATACAAATAAATTAATTCAACTTCGTACCTGATTTTAATAATTCTTACATATTATGTGATATCACTATCCCCGACTAACAAAAGCTATTTTTTCTTCGGGAAAATACAAAATTCCCACGGGATAGAAAAAACTGAATTCAACTTAGGGGCTGATTTTGAAAATTCTTTCACCAATAAAAAGCTTCAACTATTCCTGATTGGTATAGACTACTCTTCTTCGGGAAAATGAAAATTCCCGCGGGATAGAAATAAGTGAATTCAACTTCGGGGCTGATTTCAAAAATTCTTTTACCAATAGTAAGCTACAGTATCCCTTATTTACATAGGGTACTTTTTCCGGGATAATAAAAATTCCCGCGGGATAGAAATAAGTAAATATTCAACATCGGCGCTGAATTTAAAAATTCTTTCATATGATATGATATGACTATCCCCAATTGACATAGGCTACTTTTTCTTCAGGAAAATGCAAAATTCCCACGGGATAGAAAAAACTGAATTCAACTTCGGGGCTGATTTAGAAAATTATTTCACCAATAGAAAGCTACACTATTACTGATTGATATAGGCTACTCTTCTTCGGGAAAATGCAAAATTCCCGCAGGATAGAAGTAAGTCAATCCAAATTTGTGGCTCATTTAAAAAATTCTTTCACTAATAGTATGCTACAGTATTCCTGATTGACACAGGTTACTTTTCTACGGGAAAATACTAAATTCCCACGTGAAAGAAATAAGTGAATTGAATTTAGGGGCTGATTGTTAAAATGATTTCACTAATAATAAAAAGCTACGATGTCTCTGATTTTCAAAAAAGGTCAAAAAAGGAATTTCTATCCCGCGGAAACTTTACTTTGCACTTTCCGGGATAAAAAAAGCCTGTTTCAATCAGGCACAGGCCTCCTCCCAGAACGAGAGGACTTGGACAGTAGATTTGGGAACTTCACACCCACCATTGAATTTCTTCTCAGGTGTGTGTAGCTTTCCTCGCGATGTTTTCCTTCACTATAAAGCTCATGGTAAACTTCAAACGTAATTTACCACATGAATTCGGAAAAACTCAGAGGTGCAAGCCTGGGCTCAAACTTACGACCCTCAGCTTAAGAGTCCATAGGTCTGACCACTAGGGCACCACGGCTTAGCGGCTATAGAATTCACTTATTCCTATTCCACGGGAACTTTTCATTTTCCTGGCATTATCCTATGTGTTAATTCACGTAATAAACTACCTGTGTGCCAAATTTCATCCAAACAACTAACGTTATTGTCTTCGCGAACGAAGTCGCGGGCAAAAGCTAGTATGTCAATAAAGGATAGTGTAACTTTTTACTGGTAAAAGATTTTTTTTAATCGGCTCGGAAGTTTCAGAGATTATCTATCCCACAGGAATTTCCAAAAATCCTGCAATAAGTTTTTTTGCTGTTATGTTTGACCATTTACGTTTATACTGAATTTGAAAAGTTTAGTACTTGTAGTTACGGAGATAGGATCCAGTTGATTTGAGTATATACATCCTGATTTATCCTTATCCCGTGGGAATTTTCAAAATTATTGAAATTAGCTTTATACCTATTCTAATAGTCTACTTAAATAAATAAATAAATAAATCTTTATTCAAAATAGGTTTTTACAATATAAAACTCAAGTCTAAACAAATTAAAAGTGAAGAATGACTTGCATTCCCAATTGGAACAGTTTAGTAATCTTCGTTATGGGGATAGGGTCACTCTCGATTGATGAAATATATACATCCCGTATATTCCTTATCCCATGGGAATTCCGGAAAATTCTTTCTTATCGGATGCCTACGTCATACAAAGGACACATCCTCCCAGTTTCAGGTCTCTACATACAGCGGTTTAGGCTGTGCGTTAATCCGCCAATCAGTCATTTAGGACTTCAGGACAAAGCATTTTATATGTATTTGCATTGCACCAAGCTTTTATGCGAGTTTCACAATGATGTTTGAATACTCAATTCGATTTTATTCGAAAAAGGTTGAACTCACATAAAAGCTTCATCAATCATCATCATCATTTCAGCCGTAGGACGTCCACTGCTGGACATAGGCCTCCCTCGTTGACGCCCAATCATTACGGTTGGAAGCGATTTGCATCCACCCTGAACCTGCGGCCTTCACCAAAACGTCCGTCCATCTCGTTGGTGGACGTCCCACGCTGCGCTTGTAAAAGCAAAAGCTTGGTGAAATGCAAATACTTATTATAATTAGTTATTATCAGAGATCAGATCAGGAAGTGGTTGACAAACGTAGACAAATGGTTTGCAAAATTTGAAGTTTCGTTTCGTTTACTTTGTGTCAAAATAAAAAGTAATTTAAATCAAAAGCGTTAAGGAGTATTGATATCAACTTCGAAGCAAATCACCCCCAAAATAACTTTCTACTCCTTTTTAACCCCGTCAAGGGATGAATTTCAATAAAATACGAAACACGTCTTCCATCAATTCTGTTAAAGAATGTTTATGCAAAATTTGAAGTAGATTGGACCAAGGAATCACGTTGTCCCATACAAACTTTGCCCCCCTTTTTTACCCCCTTAGGAGTAGAACTACGAAAAATCCTTTCTTATCGGATGCCTACGTCATACAAAGAACACACCCTCCAAGTTTCAGGTCTCTACGATCAGCGGTTTAGGCTGTGCGTTGATCCGTCAGTCAGGACAAAGGATTTTATATGTATAGATAATATATTGTATCCGTATCTAATTCTTAAGTAGCTTAATTTTTAATAATGCTCGAGTTTATAAATTAAGTTGTTTACTTTCCTATTTCATCATCCACCCATACCACCCAAAGTTGCGTTAAACCTAACCTAACCTAAACCAAACTGTAAAAAAGCGATAAAAAAGTTCATAGAATTAATAGTTTCATCGAAGATTACATTCTATCAAATGATCATAATGTATTTCGTCCGTTATTATTTTTAAAATTTATGTATATGTCCCAGTCCACATACGGCGTTTTCTCATAGAATTACGAGACTATTGTTTTCCGATATTGGTGCTAAGTGGCTAGTGCATACGATGAGTCAGTGTCGCTAGGATTGTGGGCTTCGGCCGTGGTCACTCGGCATTACTCACCGCGATGCCATATAGTGTCGCATACAAACAAATGTAGCGTTGCATAAGTAGCTATATGTAGTTGGGAAACGGAAACTTTAATTTGTTCACCAAGTTTGATGTCACTTCACTAAATTAGAACGTACCTACTAGTAACCCGCCCCGGCTTCGCACGGGTGCAACTATAGGTATTATGCATGTATTATACATATAATATAAATAAACCTTCCTCTTGAATCACTCTATCTATTAAAAAAAACCGCATCAAAATCCGTTGCGTAGTTTTGAAGATCTAAGCAATAAGCATACATAGGGACAGACAGCGGGAAGCGATTGTTTTATACTATGTAGTGATGATGAGGGTACACGCGTAAGAAACAAAAATTGTCTCTCCTGTGGACAAAATTAGCGACTCCGGGTCAGCCTTTAAGATTTATTAAATGGGCCGTAACCTGGCCAGGCACGCCGATGTAGACTTGACTAAAAATATTGGCTTTAAACCCTTAACTTTTGCAATGTCCACAGGAGAGATGCGAACAAACAAAGTGTATGGACCCATGATACGTCCAATTTTGTAGTTCTCGAACAGCTATATCCAATTTAGATGGTCAAGCATTATCCCAGCCTATATACGTCTCACTACAGGGTACATACCTCTCAGCGTGAGAGGGAGGGCCGTAGTTCCCACGCAGGCCTAGGGTGGATGAGATCTTCGCACACACCATTGAATTTCTTCGCCGCTTCCTCACGATGATCGCCTTCATAAAAAAAAAATCCCTTTAAAAATTTAATGTGTAAAAGCCGTGTTTAGCTACTGGTTTGACCTATGGAGGGTCATGGGTTCGAGCCCGGGTCGCACCTCTTGAGTTTTTCGAAAATGTGCAAAATTACTTTAGAAATTTGCCATGAGCTTTACGGTGAAGGAAAACATCTCGTGAGGCAACTTGTTAAAGTAGGTACAGACCTGCGAAGAAATTCATTAGTGTGTGTATGAAGTTCCTAATCTGCACTGTGCTCGCGTGGGATCTACGGTCCAAGCCCTCTCATTCTGAGAGGAGGAGTTCTATGTCACTACACAATGTGACAAGTTTTTTTTTAATTTTGTTAATTCTCCAACAGCAGTATTTTCTTAGATGTTCAATAAAGCATCTAACTGTATAGACGTCAATTGCGTTATACCTGATTTACACTCTCGCCTCGTCACCTCGCCTCGCGCCTCGCCTCGTCGTCTCGCTCCGGACGCGAGCCTCAAAATCAAGGGAAATAACGAGACGAGGCGCGAGGCGCGCCTGTTCACACTCTCGTCTCGTGGCTCGTCCCGCAGTTCGTCTCGCCACTCGTACGCGAGTGTAAACCAGGTATTAGGGTTAACTGAAAGATTTCTCCATGTAGGTACAGGTGCAGTACCTAACGAAAATGATTGAAGAAACATTAATAGCATTTATATTTCGGTCATTGGCACACAAACCTACTTTAGATTATAAATTATACGACACATATGAGCAGGTACATGACAAATCTGCATAACTATATTGTACCTATATTTAGGTGAAATCTAGAGCATATAATATTAATAAGGTTGAGTCGAGGAGCAAGCCGTGGTGGCCAAGTGCTTTGACCTATGGCCTCTGAAGAAGAGGGTCGTGATATTGAACCCGGGCTCACACCTCAGAGTTTTTCCGAATTTATGTGCGAAATCACATTTGAAATTAACCATGAGCTTTACGGTGTAGGACAACATCGAAGGGAAACCTGCGAAGACATTCAATGGTGTGTGTGTGAAGTTCCCAATCCGCACTGGGCCCGCGTGGGAACTACGGCCCAAGCCCTCTCATTCTGAGAGGAGGCCTGTGCCCTGCAGTGGGACGAATAGGCTGGGATGATCATGATGATGAGTACAGACAAGCGGGTAAACGTAGTGTTTCAGTTCTGTGCGCCATTCATAAACATGCCAATATGGCTGGATCAATCATGCACATCCGTTCTGGCCTGATGGTAAGACCTAAACAATAACTTACTGTGTTACTTCTTATTACTCATAACGTCCCTAGGTACTTGGAATAATAAATAGTGACGTCAGCGTCGATCCCTCTTCATAAAGTAATATTCTTTCTACAGGAAAAGTAGCAGCAAGCGCATATTCCTTGACCTAAATAGTTCTGAAATTCGGCATTTATAAATATAATATCAAAGATTTATTTTCATAGAAAGCACATGTAAATCGAAAGTTTTATGCCATTAAAATCATTGGTAGTCTGCCAAATCGTTTACTTACTCACTGATGTGATGTTGCTATGGGCGATGAAATTTTTATACTTAGTTGCTCTATATTGTTTGTATTGCTAAGTTACCTAGATATTATGGATGCAAATACGGATGTAATATACCAATAAGGAGATATTTTGTTAAAAAGTATTTTTTTGGGTATGAGACGTAAGGGAGGAGATATGTCGTAAAGTTTTCATTTACTTAAATGATAGGTCACGCGCGCGTCTTTTTCCATTGCATTACTTAATCAAAATTATTTATAAGATTAGATTATTTACTTAATTCAAATTAAAGAAATGTTCTTAATTTAACACAATCTAAAATGTTTTTTAGGTTTTTACATTTTTAACACCACATACCTAACTAGTTACTTAATTAGGTACTAAGTATTGTTAGTTTAACTAAAATAAAATAAATTAAAACATAGAGTCATTAGTCTTCGGGCCAGTTTCTGTTTGCCTTTGTTTTAATGATGTTTTATCGAGATAATTGCCTTCTAGGAACACAAATAGACAAGACAACTATGTAATTTACATTTGTCGAATTTCGACTTTACTTTCGTCTTGAGCTTGATTGAATCTACCAGAAGAAGTTTTCTCTTTTTTCGAAATTGCTTTAATTGCTACGACACAACTGCAGCGGCTTTCAACATAACATATGAATTTTCTGCGGCAAAGCTTGGCCAATCGCATTTTTTTAATTTATCACTTATCTATTGATTGAAGTCGTGATGTGCACCCGCCCTCGCATATGATATCACTGTATTTCACTAAGCAAAGAGTGTTATCAAAGGAGTCCGACTGATCGTCACGAACGATGGCTAAACGCCAAATGTTTCGCAACGCAACTGCTCTATTTTTACACCAAGGTTCTTACTTTGCATTTTGGAGGTTATTGACACAATGTATTATACAATATGTTATTTAATATTTTAACTATATCAAGAAAATCAGCGGATAGAGGCAAGAGTGCCAAGTTTATGCCAGGAGCGTGTAATCGAGGCTCCCTGCATCGACGGACAGGGCCGTCTCATGAATGTTAACAGAAATAACGCAAGGTTAAATTTAATAAATGTAGGTAAACCCACCCAGAGTTTATGTAACGCAGTCGGGACCAATTTAAACGCAGCACCCAACAACAGCTTTGAGCGAGGATAATTTTCGATAAAAAACACGTTCTCAGCTCAAAATCGCCGCCAATGCTAAAAAATGTCTTCAAAAAGAACCGCGATAGTGCTGAAGTCCGGTATTTAAGACGTTGCCCTGAAAACTGTTTACCTGGCCGCATACCTCATACGACGTAATAAGAAAACAATTTAAACTCGTAAATATTTACTTGCACGCATCTTGCGTCTGCAGGTGTATTTTTTTTTTCATATCCTGTGACATCTTTAATGTCAGGTATTCGGATCTATTTGCCCGTTATCCACCTTTAATTAAATACCGTTAAATGAAGATTTTACACGGTTCTGGTCTCGTTAACTTGTAATATAAATAGCTGAGTCAGCAAAATTGCCAATCGCAGTACACGTCTCAGTATTTGGGACGGATAGAGCGTGTAGGTACACAATATACTTACTTAATACAAGGCATCATAAAACATAGAAATAAGATTTTTGTAACTGACAAACTATGGATTTTTAATCTGGAATAAATGATATTATTATTATTAAAACGAATCAGAAATAAGGTACTCTGAACAACCTTTGTAAAAAAAATCAAGATTTTTTTAGTTTGTTCGTTGTTTAAAGTGTAACGCGTCTAAGAAATGATCTTATTTTTTTTTAATGACGATTTACAAAAAAATCTTTGTTTTAATGTTCATTAGGACATTAATACCCAATAGTGGCTAAGTAATTCCGAGCCCATCTTGTGATACATTAAACTCGTATAATATGCTAAACATTTACCTATTAACAATTAACACGTCAAATTATGACTAGGGCAGATTTAGGCGGGGATTTGAACAAGGCGTTTGAAAGGCAACCCTGCGACTTCACCAATTCGGCAATATTCATTCAATGAAGCTAAACAAACTAGTATAACTCGAGCTCGCGCTTGGCGATTCCAATGGCGCCAGGTATTCGAATAGTTTCGGCGCATCGGCCAGCGCTTGCGACATCAGCCGTCCCGTATGGACAGTGAACTCTACAACCTCGATAATATCGGCTATGCATTTGTTGATACGTAAACAAGTCTTTTCATTGCTATGCATTGCACACTATTTATACTTAGACGCTAAGATGCCGATGGTTGCAGTTTTAGTTTGGTACGATCTCTGCTGCTGCTGCTACCTACCAGTCAGCTAAGCAGCGGCAGAGAAAAGGTACCCCCTGTAACGGCGGTAACTACACCGGGGGGTACCATTTCTCTGCTGCTGATCATACCTAGGGTTTGTGTTTTTCAAATTTACCATGCATTACCATTTACTTAAAATACAAATTATAATGTACTTACTTATGTCAAAACGAAAAAAAAACGCAATGAAGAAACGAGCTACACCTAGCGGAAGGTTTTTCTAAAACTAACTGTAACTTATTTCTTCAATATACTAGTATGCGACAGGTTACTGAGAACGGATGAAACGCTAGTAGGTAGAACTACCAAATGCTTACAAGAATTTTTAAATTACAATGAAGATTTTTCAGATCGATAAGGGAAGTAATCCTCCATGCCATGATTGCTCAGCCTTGTACCGTATCCGATGCTTATTATTCTCTTTAGGTTTCTTTTCGTTTAAAGCCGAAGTTATGTAATTACCCTTGTAGACTTTCCCCTCACATTTATTATCAGGTACTTACTTGTACGTACTGGAAATTAAAATGAAATTACTTAATTAAGACGTAATTAACAGGCACCATTAATTTGTTAAGATTGTTTAGCCGTCCTGTCAGTTATTTTTATTAGGCGACAATGATACTTGTTACAATCATTAACAAGCGAAACACGGTACCTACTTACTTATTAGGCGGTATTCAATTTTGCCGTGTGGCATAATAGCCTACGGAAAACCCATGGGTCTTTTACGCAAGTCGTAAATGCTCGTACTATTATGATCACAGTAATTCAAAAGCGGCTTATTTATTTGTTTTGCTTGCCCGTATAGCCGTGACGGATATCCCGTGCTCTTGCACGAGGAAATGAAAGCACCACCTGGCATGTCAGTTGTGGTGCTGAGGCTCCTTCTATGAGATGACGATGATGATGTAAACAGATTACAGTTGACGCGAACACTTAGACACGAATAAAAATATTATATTTATTTTGTACCTATTCGCATGTTGCTTCAAATAACGAATTTAAAAGGAAAACTATCACAGCTTAGTAGGCTTTACACTTTAACGTGTAATAATCAAGGGTCGGAAAAACGCACGTCATTTTAAAAAGCTAAACTGTTTCATGCAGTAAAGACTTACCTACTTACAATAATATTACAATACGCCCCAATGAGATCCGTAGACTGTAAACGAACTTCTTCGTCTCATAAATGTGTCCTAAATGATCGTCGTTATGCACTCATAAGTAAAATGACGGGCGTTTTTCCGACCTTTGGTAAAAATCGATCAAAACTTAATATTGAATATTTGTCGTATAGAACCTCAAAGTATAGAACCCTATACACTGCGCTTGGTCCGACACGTACTTGGCCAATGTTTTGTTCTATTTATTATAATATTGCTTGCAAATGGTGACGCCTCGCTGCCATGTCGTGTCCGTCTAATACATGTCGTGCCTAAATCGACTCATTGCATTTTGCATACTTCGCGTCTTTATAGTTCTGCTTGTGTAGGTATATTACTAACAGTTGGGCTAACTTAACGCTATGATATATCAGTGAAAGCCCCGTGCGGTTAATAATCAAGAGTCTATCAGCGAAGCGACCTCAGAAGGCCGCAGCTGGACAAACACACTGTTTGAAACACGTATGTATTTTGTAATTACACCGAATGAGATCACCGCCGTATCGTAGATATTCCTACTTAATAACAATAATAAGTGACTCTCACGGCACGATGGCTTCCCTCGACGACTGGTAACGGATGTTTCCGCTGATCGATGGGAAAAATGCTAATTGCTTACATCTCTCCTTACATTTTGAACCGAATAGAACAGTCAAGTGGTTCTAGGGATACTGAGAAAACATTTCACCACTTTTTATCTTGCTACTCTTGTTACATTAAATGCATACTGACGCTTTTCACAGATAACCAGTCACGAACTATGGTACCTATAGACACTTGGGAATTAGAGCAAAGCCTAAATGTAGAGACTTTTAAAAATCGGTTCTAATTAAATTTTATATTTAATTCCTTCATTAGTAAATTTTAATTGATGTATCCGAGTAAAATGATTTGCTATGAATTAATCTAACGCACCAATGATTATTAACTGAAACAACAAGTTTATCTTTTATGTAGCACTCAAGATTGATACGTTAACACTTGCAACCTCAATTTGAATAAACTAATTTGATTTTTAATCAGAACTTCGCCTACGCGCTATGTGTTCAACTCAGCTGCCCTTTAAAAAACAGTAAGTAGAACATACGATACTAAATATTAAATTCAATGTGTAATGCGCTGATACATAGCTTTAGGAAAGCTAGATTTCCTGCAGTTTTTACGCAGCTAACGGTGGATTATTCTATTTTTACCGTAGGTAGCCGTAGTCTCCCACGCATCCCGGTTTAGTTCCCGCTGCCGCAGTAGCAGGTGTGAATGTTTACTTTTCACCTACTCGTTAAAGTGTAAATTATATTTGTACAGAAATTTAATAAAGCAGACCGCCCAGGAACGAAATATGTGCCGAGCGATTTCACTGGCGATTTTCACAGTCCAATCACTCTTGCTTGTCAAACATGACCATTTTTAACTAACAATGTAAACGAATCTTGAAAGTCGATTTTTACGTACTTACTTCTAATTATTACATTACATACTTAATGTCTAAAATTTTGTATCGTAGTTAACGTGCTCTACCGTCGACAAAAACGAGTGTTTTATACATTTTTTAATTAAGATTAGTTTTATTCCCTTCAAATCGTTTTTTTTTTATTATAAGTGGGAGGCAGACCAGCAAGCGGGTCATCTGATGGAAAATGATTACCACCGCCCATAAATATCAACAACTCAGAGAGTCACTGATCTGTTTTCATATAGGACGGTACAGGGAATTCATAGGTAAGTAGGTACATATTGGCGTCCGACGCTGATCGGATCGTACAGATTGAGAAATAATTATATTTATAACCTTCTGAAAAAATATATATTTTGTTAGGTATAATTATCTCTTATGTGTTTATCATTATAAACTCATAAGAGATAATTATAACAAATTCACAAAAGGATCATCGGATGTATTTGTATACAAATAAGATAATGGATAACCTACTATTATAAAAAAGTAAAATTTGACTTGTTTAAATTAATTGCTTGAGTCGTCAAACATGATGGTTATCGTAATTGACCTTATTCAGCTCAATCGCGTGCATCCTCCATTGATTTCGCTACAAGAAAGACTTATAATTAGTGCCGTGAAATAAAGGTACGTGCAGGCTGACCCAAGGATTTTATTTACATAGACTAAGCCCTCATAACCAAGATGATCATGAAACTGGTTTTTATTTATAGCCATGTGAAGCTGTCGAAAATGATTAAGTTATATAACCGTTACGAGAGCTTTTTACACACTTAATTATAGCTCTTTGTAATTAATTTACAACGCAATAACCGTCTAATACTACATTAAAAAACTGTCCGTCGGTTTTAATGCCGTCATTAAACGGTTCGCATTATGTCGGGGACTGGGCTCGTCGATTGTCTTCTGACGCTGGGCCGCTTGTCGGATTATGCATCATCATTTCCATCTCACAAAGGAATCTCGGTCTCGCCCAAATACCAACATAATCAGTGCTGTGACCGGTCGCGGACCCTGGCTTACTCATCCCTGGTGACGTCATCGATTAACGAATGAGTAACAATCAGGAAAAAATCAAATACGTGTTGTTAAACAATCACATCTCGTTCTTAGAAGCCTTCGAATCACGGCGAAGAAACGTTTCGGTCATTCGGTTGCGTCGTTAACCAGTGAATCCTACTCTTGAGGCCGGCTCTAGGTCACAGGGACTCATCGTGTTTACCTTTTTACTTTCATCTTGGCGTGTCGGTTCAACAACTTGACAAGGCCGCGTCTAACTACGCAGTCGTAGTGCATAGGTTTGTCTACTACGTAATGGAAAGTGGAAGGCAGTTGTTCATGTAAATAAACTACAGGTGCGAGAATACTTCGGTAAACTGATTGTTACCGAAGGGTACGCATCTCTGTCTAATGTACTCAATAGGTGGGTAGGAAATTTAAATAGTCGCATTTAACTCACGATCTATGGCTACTTTGTCTGCCGAAGCATAAAGTGTGTCAAGTCCAAGAGCGGAATTTGCGAAAAGGCTGATCTGGCGCGAAACTAATTATATTTATTAGCAAACATGTGCTAACATTATACTTATTTAGTGTAAAACGGATGAAGCAGTTAGCTAGGTCGCTTCAGGATGGAATGTAATTAAACATTGCATTCCTTAGATAAGGAAGGCCGTCATTTTAGCAGCGGTTCATCACGAACAAAGGCCTCGCGATGACATTTCCACATCTAGATAGAACTAGAATGATGATAATACAAATAATTCTGCTGTATCTAAATAATACTAAAATTAATTTTTAACTTAATTCACTTGCATGCACTTGCAATGGCGTTTGCAGAATGTATGGAATACATTAAAATGCATGGTAACCGAAAAATAAGGATAATGTTTTGTTTTACCTACATATTATTACGTGAATCAAAACATAGGCAGGTACCTAATCCTATTTAACGACCGCTTTAGCCTAGTTGGTAGTGACCCTGCCTACGAAGCAAGAGGTCCTGGGTTCGAATCCCGGTAAGGGCATTTATTTGTGTGATGAGCACGAATATTTGTTCCTGAGTTATGGATGTTTTCTATGTATTTAAGTATTTATTTATCTATATAAGCATGTTTATCGTCGTCTAGTACCCATAGTACAAGCTTTGCTTAGTTTGGGACTAGGTCGATTTGTGTAAGATTGTCCCCTAATATTTATTTATTTATTTATTTATTTATTTATTTATTTATCCTATCTCTCTGACCAAGATAGCGCATACCAAGATGACAGTTTGACAACAAATCTTTCTAGAAAGAGTGTGATGCCTAATATGGCATTGAGTATACGTTAACGGGTATATACATTATTTTGTAAGCTCACATATTTAAAAGAACCTCCCATACGAACGAACACAAAAAGCGTTGTGACACCGCACTGCCGCCTGAATGACTAGCCATTAATAACAAACGACTTGTTTAGCGGCTACAATCTTTTTTTATTGTGAATTGAAGAGAATTGATGAAGATGTCAGTTGAAGAGTGTCACGACCTTTTGATTGGCGCCGATGCATCGGCCAAGGATGAAGAATGTGCACTTCTCAACGAGACCGACCGTGCTAAGTGCATTTTTAACGCTGCAAAAAATAAACATCGAGTTGATTCTCGGACCATCATTGCACAGCGGACTTGCATTGCATTATGCAAAGACTGGAATTTTCAACTTTTATCATTATGGCATCTACATACTTACCTACTGAGACACATAACATTGAAAATCAAAATCCTTGATAATATAATAGTTGACTGGGGCTAGCTTATCTGAGCCTTAATCAATCGCGGTATTGTTCAGTTAACTATCACTCGATTGCAACTAATTTGACCTTGTCTCATTACATATGTTAATGAGGAATCTGTACAGAACTGACCATATAACCATAACCATATAACTTATATGATAAGTAGATTCTGGTTTTTTTTGTCTTGGATGATGATGAATCGGCCTGCGCATCAGCTTGATGAAGATATGACACGACTTATCATCGAGGCGATCAGAGGTGAGAGTTGTGACTGTGCCAATGTTGCGTCTGCGATGCGTCCTTTTACAAGGTTGCGATTGGCCCTTACTCTCACTTTTAAATAAATATTTATTACTTCATACTGTGTAATGCGTTGGTGCTTTGTGGAAATCTACTTACAATACTACTTATTGAATTAATGATTTCGGACATTCCAACGACCTATGCCTTGCTATCTAAATATGAATCTGCTCAGTGAATAATAAAGGTACTCGCTGTCCGAGATTGATTCAGCAGATTCCTTAATTAAATTTGGTATATCACGAAGCGAAATCTAAGACTTGTGAAAATTGATAAATGATTCGTTTATTGTTTATAGTTTGTACAAATAAACGAAAGTTTTGCTCACAGCCTCCTTTCACTGATGTCTTTTGGTTCGCACTTAGATTCTGATTGTAGATAAAATAGATCGCACGATGTCTTGTCTGAATGTAGCGAATAGTGAGTGCGGTCAGGCTCGGCCTGGGAGAAAATAAATCATCAATTGGGTCGATCAAATGCCACGCTTATAATGATCTGGCGTCATACTTAATCGCCAATTTACTTTCCCTCTGCTTTCTTTCTCTTAGGATTTATGTCCACTTTTACGTTATCGTGTCCTACCTAATGGACTGGCGATAAGATTTATAGGTAGGTAGGTACCTTTAGGCTTTCGGCAGGTTTTTGTTTGGGACGTAAGTTTTAAATACATATTTAGCAGTCTTTATAAGCTAGAAGGTCAAAATATCAGATAAAAGTTGTCTTGCCACAAAAAACTTAAGCACGTCTCAGACAAGTTTAAATAACAGTTTTCCTAAAATTATAGCAACACAGACGATGTTTTACCAATCAAGCGCTCGCGTTTTTTATTGTTACACTCCGTCCGCGAAGAATGGGGGGGGGGGATAATAAATAGCCTACGACCTATTCTCAGACCTACCGAGTGTAGAGAAAAGAGTTTTATAAAAGTCGGCCAAGCCGTTTCGGAGGAGTTCGGTAACAAACACCGTGACACGAGATTTTTATATATTGGATATTGTGTTGTTAATAAATATAAATAAATAAAATAAATAAATTTAATGTTTGTATCATTGTTGACAGATGGCACAGTTGCTAACTGTGCGGCTGAACAAAGCCGGGCCCGAGCCGCTCGGCTTTCGGCTGCAGGGTGGGAAGGACTTCGGCACTCCTCTCGTTGTTCAAAAGGTAAGGATTAATAAGTTTATTGATTAAAATTACCACGAACCTTTTTCTGACGTATAGGTCATTGTCATCGAAACCAAATATGAAGAAATCAAACAAATACATTTAGTTATAAATATCAGTTTAAATAAGATATTATTTTAACTTACTTCTAACATTTGAAACAGTTTTGAAAATTTAAAAAGTATTTAAGCCGACAATGGTAATTGTTCTTTCGTTATCATCGAAGGATATTGGTAAAAGTTATTTATTTATTTCTTAACTAGCTTTTGCCCGCGACTCCGTCCGCGTGGAATTAGTAATTTGTTCAGCTTATTTTTTTTTTATCCAATTTGCTTTTTCATCAGTTATGGCTCTCCTTAGTTCCTCGATATAAAAAAAAATACCCGCCCCCGCACCCCCCCGCACACCCGCGTTCACATTCAACACCGTACTCCCAAGTCAAGCCTGCCTATAGAAGTTTTACTTCAAAAACCCCCGATTTTGAAACATTCTTCCGCTCCGCTCCGCTCCTATTGGTGTTAGCGTGATGATATATAGCCTATAGCCTTCCTCGATAAATGTGCTTTCTAACACTGAAAGAATTTTTCAAATCGGAGCAGTAGTTCCTGAGATTAGCGCGTTCAAACAAACAAACTCTTCAGCTTTATATATTTGTATAGATGTACAGACACCGACTTGTTACAGATTTATTATATGTATAGAAGATAGGTTTGTCAAGTAAGTATAGTAGCATAATGAAAAGGTTCGACATTTTTCAATCTTAACTCGTTGACATAGAGTCGAAAAGTGACGATCCTTTTCATTCCGTGACTGTATGTACATACAATTATTGTCAGTTTTCCTTGAATGATATTTCACTTCTTCGAACTGGGCTACATCTTGATCAAACAATTTAAATAAATTATTCAAGAAGCACTTCGATCAAATAACTGTACAATATTTAGGTGAGTTTAATTTTACGCGTGGGTAGTGTTCCAAAAAAGTATGTATCCATGTTAGTACAATCTTATATCGGAGAAGAGCACCATTCAATTACTTAGGCACTTATTCGTACTTCTATAAACGGTGCCGAACTAGCAACAAATCCACGTGTTACCACTCTGGCGACACCGGAAATTGTACCTACGTAAGTACCTATTTAGTGAATTTTCTGTGTTGGTACTTCAAAAAGATAATATATAAAGCTTCTAGATATAATGTAAAGTTTTAATAGTACTTATCAGAATAATGTAGAAAGCAAAGTGACTAATCCGACCACTTAGGACACACAGCTTTCAAATGCTCATTTTCCGTCGAATTTCCGAGCTTTACACATTCCAGCACGGCCCTGGCTACAGCTTTTACAGTACCTACCTTACTAGTCAATTGGTAACATTACTTTTTATTGACTCTGTGTTCAATATACTTAGCTACTCGTAGTTCGATAAGCTATCTGAAGGAGCTTTTACCTCATCATTAACGGTTACTTGTCCCCGTTAAAGTAGTTTTTGACAGTTGTGACATATGTTCGATATATTTTAAAGACATCAATTTATTATTTTAGTACGCGCAGGTAGCTGCGCTCTTGATTTATTTCTTGTCTTTTATATTAGCTGTATTTCTAGTAGATAATTTATGTACTTATCTAGATAATAAAATAATTTCTATTAGTAAGTATGTTAATTGGCAGGTTACCTGTCAGTATGCTCCACTATAACTTTATTACTAGTTTTACAACAGGCATGAATCATACGTGGTACAGACCAAGGACAAAGAAATTATTAAGTAGGTTTATAGTTGATATAATTAGGTTCTTTCTATCCAATTTATTTCTAAACTAACCTTCCGTCCGCAGCTTCGCCCGAGATAAATTAATTTTCTCGTAGGAAAAGGTATTTTCCCGCGGTAAAAAGTAGCCTATGTCACTCATTGATAATGTAGCTTACTAACGGCAAAAGAATTTTTGAGATCGGTCCAGTAGTTTCGGAGCCTATTCAATGCAAACAAACAAACAAACAAACAAACAATCAAATCTTTCCTCTTTATAATATTAGTATAGATTTGCAAGACTCGGAAATTTTGTTTTTGTACGTCTAACCGCACGCTCCACATACCCCCAGATGGAGGAGAAAGAGGGGTCACACACAGTCAAAAATTTATTTAAATTTGATTATCTATTAGGTAGCTTTTCATTTGGTCTAATCGCTCGAATAACTAAACAATTAGGTTCTTAAGTCTTTAATTTTTCGCGTCGTGTCGTGACGCCGACATAAGTATCGAATAAGTAGGTACTTACAATGAGAAACAATGTCAACAGCGATGCTTATTGCTTGATGATGTTGATGTATTCTCAATAGCCTTAACGGTGCACGCTTGACAAGTCTAATGAGTTACGGTAGGTATAAACGGGTAATTAAATTCAACTTTTATCTGTTTGTCATTGATTTTTTTAAACTTTTGTTTATATTTAAGTACTTTTAACCTACAATCTGCTAATTATCGCACCAAGTGTGACTAATGAAAAAAAAAACAAATCATCCATTTTCTTTCATTGTTTCATCTCAAGCCGTGATTAGGAACTTAATTAAACTGTAGTTACATGTACTTACTAATTATCCGTTGGAAAGATTCGCTTCGAAGTGATAAGGCCGCTTACCTTATATTTTTTTTACCTACCTACATGTTTTTCTGTATTGTTTTCTTTGTGGTGTATAATAAAGTCATTGTATTGTATTGTATTGTTAGAACATATTTCCTGAATGGATGCCCTCATTCTCAGTGAAACGGTTAATGTATGTAAAATAATCCAGATCCTAATCAACAAAATACTACTAATAAAAGTTCGATCTGTCTTTACACTTTGATATTTCGCGGCCGAATGAAATTTTAAACTAAAAACTTATAATGAAGTCTAAGTACTTACTATACCTAATATTTATTTAATAAATTGTTCAGCCGCAAAATTATCTGGCACAGCGCTAGGCTAGCTAGTGTCGCGTGCATCGTGGACACCCGATATAGCTCGCCCCGCGTCCCACGCCTTCGCCTAGAGTGCGTCATTCATGAGTCCAGACCGAGTCCCTGACCCTGTCGTAGTGAACTCTAAAATTTTATTACATGTACTACAAGAACCAAGGCTTACAATTGACCATTAGGGCTCAGAAAATTGCAGATTCGTCCAAACTTTACAAAGGGAAATTGCTCGCGAGTCGCGACTTGGAGTGGACTTCAACTGATGTGATTGGTCGCTTCAGACCCTCAAAGACGGAGCTGAGGAAATTGTCTAAAGATGGATCTTATTGTACTATCTATACTAACATAGGGCAGGTAAACTTTGTTTGTTGTATGTAGGGAGGTAATAACTGCAACTACTAAAAATTTTAAAATGTATCCCAATTTCGTCTCTAACAGTCAGTTAAGTGTCTTCGACTGTACAATTGAGCCAGTTGAGTCGTGACCCACAATGAAACCTTGTCATAATGACATCGAAATGCATGCCAAGAAATGTACTACGATAAGTCATTTACAGGAAGGACGCCGGCGACGACAGTTATCACAACAAACTAAGTTCGAATGCTTTAATTTCGAAGTTCATAGCGTAAAATCATGTCGTCTGTCAATGGATACTATCTCAATAATTAAACTGAGTTCATTACATTGCGAAGTACATGAAAGGTGTCCCATCAGCTATGATTTGTCGACCGGTTTGTAATGTTCAAATCATTTGCGTTAATCTCTCAGCAATGACTACAGCCAGTCATGTATTAATACCCGATGAACGCTCTTGACCATTTCATGACCCATAATACTGTTTTATATTTACTTCTCAGTAATAATAACATTACTGAAACAATAAAAATATTTTATGTCAGTTCTGTTGGCGTTGCTTCGTTTCGTTTTCCAGTCCAGTTTTGATTTAACGTCTGTTTTTCACTAGTACTTATTACACGAAACATTTGACTTTAGCTCACATAAAAAATGTTATTTTCATTTCAACGGGTTGAAATACTGCGAAACACGGTAATTTTAAGACGGGCGCAGCGAGATGTATGTAGTCAACCTTCCTAGGGTACCACAGCACCTTGTCATCGTAACTTTTGTGTGAATCGGTAACCATTAGGCAAAACAAATATAAAAAGTTAATTATGATACGATTCTTTGGTGGCTTAGGAATCAAATTGATTGACCGCACGTACAGGTCCACTGCCCTAGACATATAAGTACATAAATACATTAGGTATCAAAGTTGTCTTATATTTTCCGTAGGCAGCCCTATTGCAATAATATAAGAGAAGATGACCACGTCCCCTCTAATCGGGACTAAGGGACAGACAGGTTTTTACTCGGACTGCATTCCTGAAGATATGGCGTCACCGATACTTTCACTCCGCTGCCTCAACTCCAACATTTAACGGGTGGCTTAAGAAAAATGGGTCATCATTTTAACATGCACTTACAAACTGCATTTTAACACGCATTGTCAATTGTGGTGTTAACTTGTACGTTGCCTTATACGTTGGAACAATGTGGCTCATAAAATGCTAACGTAAACGGATTGCCCATTTGGGATAAAGTACGCGTCAATAGGTGTTATCTTAACGACAACTCCTTTTAAGTTCACATATGGAACGTTATGTATCAAGTTAGATACCTACATTTGTAGCATCTGTTTCTAGTGTTGCAGTAGTCATCCTACATTATTTATTTAATGAAAAAATACTTACTACCTACTGAACAAGTCTGTTAATTTAGCACGGAATTAATACTTAAGAGGAATAGATATGATAACGTCTTTATTTGCTTCCATAATCGATATTGCCTTTCTTGCTGTTAGGGCCTATGCAGTATGCACTGCACATGGCGTATTTTTTTGACGCAGTGGACGTGTAGTTTACGCGCTTCAAAAGAGATTCAGTCACTTTTGTGCCGGCTTTTTGAGAATTTGCAACGCCGTAAACGCGCGTTGTTGCCTAGTGGTTTGTCTTATGGCCTCTGAAGCAGAGGATCGCGGGTTTCGTACCCGGGCTCGCTCCTCTGAAACTTCCGAAATTTACGTGCGAAATTATATTTGAAATTTAACAAGAGCTGCACGGTGAAGGAAAACAGTGAGGAAACCTGGACACAGCGGCGAAGAAATTTAATGTGTGTGTGAAGTTCCCGATCCGCACTGGGCCCGCGTGTTGAAATACGGTCCAAGGCCTCTCATTATGTGGGACAAATACAGGCTGGGATGATGATGATGATGATGATGATGAAACGCGCATCGTCTGTGCCTAAATAATACGCCGTGAGCATGCATGGGCCCTTAAGCACACGTTTTTTTGTGTTTAAGTAGGTTTTAATTGATGAATGAATGAAATGTTAACATTAGGCTGCGTATCCACCGGAGCTGTGCGAGGATGCGTTGCGAGCTAGTTGCGAGGGATGTATCCGTCATGAACCAATAGAAAAACTTCATTTAACGACCGCTTTAGCCTAGTTGGTAGTGACCCTGCCTACGAAGCAAGAGGTCCTGGGTTCAAATCCCGGTAAGGGCATTTATTTGTGTGATGAGCACGAATATTTGTGCCTGAGTTATGGATGTTTTCTATGTATTTAAGTATTTATTTATCTATACACCGTGAAATTTTAGTGGTTGTTTTCCCGAAACGAGGTGATTTAGTATCGATTGTACAATCGATTTATAATTACTATTTTGACTAGAGTCAAAAATCCAATTGTGAAAAACGAAAGTCGAAAATGACCGCAAACCAATAGTAACGCTTCGTTGGTACAAGTAGCGTACGATCGTACGATAGGTTAGGTACCAACGAAGCGTTACTATTGGTTTGCGGTCATTTTCGGCTTTAGTTTTTCACAATTGGATTTTTGACTCTAGTCAAAATAGTAATTATAAATCGATTGTACAATCGATACTAAATCACCTCGTTTCGGGAAAACAACCACTAAAATTTCACGGTGTATAAGTATGTTTATTGTCGTCTAGTACCCATAGTACAAGCTTTGCTTAGTTTGGGACTAGGTCGATTTGTGTAAGATTGTCCCCTAATATTTATTTATTATTTATTTATTTATAAAAGGTCCTAAGTGAATGAAGTGTTTCTATTGGTTCATGACAGACACATCCCTCGCAACGCATCCTCGCACATCTCTGGTGGGAACGCAGCCTTATCCTATTTAAACTACAATCTCTGCAATTAAGTACCTAGGTACTTAATATTTTTTGAGCAATTGGCTTCGATTAAGTAGACTGAGCTTGAGCTGGGAAACTAAAGAAATATAAGGCTTTTTAGCCAATAGGCGTCGTTACACGTGACATTTCTATTGGCTATGGAAACAGGCCTTTAAACATCATTAGTGAAGCAAGAATTACGGAATGATTAATTTATCATGGCCTCAGCGTACTTATAAGTGTACCTACCTACTGACCTGACACGTTGATTTCCGAAGGATTTTAGTCTGTTCTTAATGAACAAAAGCTACTCGTACCTATTTAGTGTTTTCTGGTCTCATTTTCCTGAAACCGGCTAATATTATTTTGCAGTTTAATCTCAGAATTAAGGAAACTTTATTTACGAAAACTTACTTAATTCGAAGAGAGTTACTTTAAGTGAGTTCCTTAAAGTGTAATATTTTAGGCGCACGCCGCGGCGCCCCTTGGATCAGTTTTGATACTAAATTTATAGAAGGGTCGCGATACAAAGCAGACAGAAGAGACGAGGCGGAGACGCGGCCTGCGAAAAAACGACGCGGACTGCGACGCGCCGCCGTCCCACGTCTCTTCTGTGTGGCTTGCGCCTTACTAATGATAATGAATTATTATAGGCGCCTTAGTTACATGTGGATAGGTACGTATTGGACCTAGACAATTATGATCAGACTAGAAGTAGTATCGTTATCTATGTTATTAAAACAAATTAATATCAATTTGTCCCGTTATCAATTTTATTACAGTTTCAGACGAACCGACAGATGTAAGTTTATCTCGATTACTACGCAAAGATCATCGTCATTTATTAATTCCTAATTAACATGAAGTTTTCCACAGTGTAGTAAATAGGTGTAGATGCGCAGAGCCGGATTAACCATTAGGCAGAGCTTAGTACTTTTTAACATGAAACTACCGTGAGACTCACTCATAGTGAAAATAAACGGATCACTCACGTATTAAAACAAGTTTAACTGAACATGTTTCGGGTTAATCCGTAGCCCTTCCTCTCGGAGTCGCACGTCACGGCGGCGGCGGCGGCGGCGGGTGCGCGTTTGGCAGCTGCCGTGACGTGCGACTCCGAGAGGAAGGGCTACGGATTAGCCCGAAACATGTCCAGTTAAAACTCGTTTTAAGACGTGAGTGATCCGTTTATTTTCACTATAGGCAGGGTAGGCAACTGCCTAGCTAGGGGCCCCGCATGGCAAAGGTTTCGGAGTGAAAATTGAATTTCATTTTCATTTTCATTTGAATTGGATAATTTTGTATTCTCGATGACAATAAACGTATTCTTGCTATTTTCCGATACTGCTACCAGTTGATTTCACTTTGTTAGAGAGATAACAGCGTAGGTATACTCGTATAGTATATATTATTATTATCTACTTTGTGGCGTAGGGAAGCGGGCGTAGCGAATGTTGAGATCGACCTTCTGGGCTTTAAGGAATCAAACCACAACAGCAACTGATATCCAAATTTGGTTTATTCACAAACCCATTCGAGTATCTTCATTTTTATATATAATCGGAAAATATGATTCGAGTGTATACGGGGACGACACAAACAAACAGAAACAGTGTATACAATGTTAAAAATAAAAATAAGATTCGTTAAAGGCTCACAATGGTGGGCCATGGCAGGAAAGAGGCAGAGACAAGAGTTTAATTCTCTACTATATACTATAAATAAGTGGTGTAGAGCATAGACATACTAAATAAGTGGTGTAGAGCATAGACATACTAAATAAGTGGTGTAGAGCATAGACATACTAAATCCAACACACTTCTTCTTTTCTTTCCTTCTTGAAAAGTGCTGTTGTTTTGGCGCCCCAACACTGTTAATCCGGCCCCGTAGATGCGACAAGATGTAGCTAAGCGTGTAGCATAGTGGCGGCATTTTCATACAAATGCATAAAATAATTACTGCCAGCCTCCGATGTTTACAATTTCCATCTTTGTATCTTGTTCCTTTTCTGATAAGAACCTATTATTTGTTTCTTCTTTACTACTCTAGAGTGGAAATACACCAAAGGCAAGGTACCTACGACTACATAATTGTAACGCAGTTAGCGGTTTTATCTACTTACTAGCTTTTGCCCGCGACTTCGTCCGCGTAGAATTCCAATTTGTGGTAAAGCTTCTTCATCTCTTTCATTATATAAAACAAAAAACCGGCAACGGCAACATCCATTATTATTATCCTTTTATCATCATCAGTTAGTGAATATTATAAATCCCGTTTATTCACTATCCCGTGGGAATTTCAACAAGTTTGTCCTTATTCTATGCAAATTTTCCCTTATATTTATCCCGCGGGAATTTTGCATTTTCCCCGAGAAAAAGTAGTCTATGTCCTTAAAGGTGTAGCTTTCTACCGGTAAAAGAAGTTTTAAAATCAGCCCCGTAGTTGAATTCACTTATTTTTTTCCCGTGTGAATTTTGCTTTTTCACGGAGAAAAGTAGTCTATGTAAATAATGGTTGGTGTAACTTCCTATTGGTGAAAGAAATTTTCAAACCTGCCCTCAAGTGATGTTCACTTCTTTCTATCCCACGGGAATTTTTCATTTTACCGAATAAATAGTAGGTAGCCTAGCCTATACCAACAAAGGATAGTGTAGCTTTCTATTGGTATTTTTTTTTAAACTCAGCCCCGAAGTTATATTTACTATTTTCTATACCGCGGGAATTTTGAATTTATCCGGAAAATAGCATCCTATGTTAATCAAGGACAGTGTATCTTTTCTATTGGTGAAAGATATTTTAAAATGAGCTCCGAAGTTGAATTTTTAAATCGGCTCGGAAGTTTCAGAGACTATCCCACAGGAATTTCCAAAAATCCTGCAATAAGTTTTTTTGCTGTTATGTATGACCATTTACGTTTACACTGAATTTGAAAAGTTTAGTACTTAATTGTGGATACGGAGATAGGATCCAGTTGATTTGAGTATATAAATCCTGATTTATCCTTATCCCGTGGATATTTTCAAAATTATTGAAATTAGCTTTATACCTGTTCTAATAGTCTACTTACATGCCCAATTGGAACAGTAATCTTCGTTATGGGGATAGGGTCACTCTCGATTGATGAAATATATACATCCCGTATATTCCTTATCCCGTGGGAATTCCGGAAAATTCTTTCTTATCGGATGCCTGCGTCATACAAAGGACACATCCTCCAAGTTTCAGGTCTCTACACATACAGCGGTTTAGGCTGTGCGTTAATCCGCCAGTCAGTCATTTAGGACTTCAGGACAAAGTATTTTATATGTATTTGCATTGCACCAAGCTTTTATGCGAGTACAACAATGATGTTTGAATACTCAATTCGATTTTATTCGAAAAAGGTTGAACTCGCATAAAAGCTTCATCATCATCATCATTATTTCAGCCGTAGGACGTCCACTGCTGGACATAGGCCTCCCTCATTGACGCCCAATCATTACGGTTGGAAGCGACTTGCATCCACCCTGAACCTGCGGCCTTCACCAAAACGTCCGTCCATCTCGTTGGTGGACGTCCCACGCTGCGCTTGTTAAAAGCAAAAGCTTGGTGAAATGCAAATACTTATTATAATTAGTTATTATCAGAGATCAGATCAGGAAGTGGTTGACAAACGTAGACAAATGGTTTTCATAATTTGAAGTTTCGTTTCGTTTACAATGTGTCAAAATAAAAAGTAATTTAAATCAAAAGCACTAAGGAGTATTGATATCAACTTCGAAGCAAATCACCCCCAAAATAACTTTCTACTCCTTTTTAACCCCGTCAAGGGATGAATTTCAATAAAATACGAAACACGTCTTCCATCAATTCTGTTAAAGAATGTTTATGCAAAATTTGAAGTAGATTGGACCAAGGAATCACGTTGTCCCATACAAACTTTGCCCCCCTTTTTTACCCCCTTAGGAGTAGAACTACGAAAAATCCTTTCTTATCGGATGCCTACGTCATACAAAGAACACACCCTCCAAGTTTCAGGTCTCTACGATCAGCGGTTTAGGCTGTGCGTTGATCCGTCAGTCAGGACAAAGGATTTTATATGTATAGATGATAATGTGGCAAGGAGTATGAATGGCCAGTAAGGTGTAACAATTTATAAAGCCGACAGGTATCCAGGAAAAAATTGTAAACGATATCGATACAATGGCGTACAAATAACCAGTAATATCAGAACCAGATAGTCCTATTCCTACAACCGGACTCGGGCAGTTGCTGGCCACTGGTGGCTGTTATACTTGTTATGCAACGGTCTGGTTCTATCTCCGAACCGAACACAATCTGAGTCACGTACTGGCTAGGATTTGTTTTGAAATTGGAACGGCGGGCTGCGACAACAACGCCTTCTGTGGATTATCGCCAATGGTATTTTCTAATTACCTACCCGGCGGGTACGTGCCGAACGTTTGTTTACCAATAACCGTTAAATATAGGCTATTTGTTTAAGCCTCAGGGCTTAGATTCTAAGGACCGTATTAATAAACCGAACTTAAGCGCAGTAGCAGACTTAAAATGTACTTATTTGACATTCCGTTCGGAAATTAAAATGATAATATTAATACGAGCCTAAAGTTTTAGTGAAATGCAAGAAATTTAAATGTCGAGCATTTTATATTTTATAGGAATATTACCTAGCATTACTACCGCTAAGTCGCAACAAAGGTTTTTCCATTAAAGTTTATTTATCTTATTCGTAATCTGGAGTTAAATCGTGAAGTCCAAGTTGCTTGTTTTGCATGTAAGGCTTACCTTATGGTGTTGCATAAATTTCTTGTTCTTGTTATTCCGCTGCCTTAAATGGCCAGCGCGTGCGCAGCGAGGGCCGCTCCATAGAAATAAGTATAATAGCTGCAAGCGAAAAAAATGATTAACAAACAGTAAACTTCTTTCCGTACCTATACACCATGCACGATCATACATTTGAAATATAATTAGCTTATCACTGTGTTTATTCATATTACGAGAACCAAAGACCGGGCAATTATGAGTCGGACTCGCGTACCGAGGGTTATGCACTAATTTGTAGCTAGATATGTCAAAATATATGCTATAAACGGCCGTATCTATGTATAAGAATCTAGTATTATACCGAGCAATGCCTTTGAGTAAAATGTACGCAGTGTGGCGTCATTTTATATTGGTTCGTTAGCCCCACCTTAATCATCAATTTCAGCTGTTTATCTATGTTCTTGAGATACAGGCACTGGTGTTAGACGGACGGAGGGACAGTACCGTGTAGCGACATTAAACACTAACCCTAAAAAAAACAAAGAAGTTTAAACTATTCGATTGTTCGCTCTAACGTATTAGCCAGCGGGGTGTAAGTAGGCTCTGTCTTCAACTGGTCGTTATCCGTGACAAATGATTTAAATATTCCTTTTTTACCTTGCAGTGGTTGTGTTGTGTCAGTATTGTCATACTCGAGTCATAACTTCATACCACACATGCACTTACATTGGCGCCAGCGCCGCCCTCGAGGCCACCGGAAGTAAGCTTTAAGGATGTGACACCACTGAATGCGTTTTGCGTCGTGCGTCCTGCGATCTCAGCGAGTCGATATCTGAAATCACATCTGTGATAAACCATTTGAAAGTGGTGAAATTTTGTATTGAATTTGAAATAAGAGTAGAATAACAGCTGTAAATAATTTTACCTAATTGTCGAACGCATACCTATTTAATTTCTGCGGTAGTTTCGTAGTGATTCACAGATTCTTAACTCTTTCCGAGTGGTATTTTCACAGATGTGATTTACAAAATCGCCCCCCATTATGTTTAGGCTCCAGAGTGCCTGCCAAGCACCAACAGATGTTCCTGCGCTCCAACTTCTGGCCGGAGGGTGTGGTGTTCCGTCGTTTTAGGGAAGCTACAAAGACGTCCTTCAAAAAATCCCTAAATAGCTGTTTTTAGGGTTCCGTAGTCAACTAAGAACCCTTATAGTTTCGCCATGTCTGTCCGTCTGTCTGTCTATCTGTCTGTCTGTCCGCGGCTAAGCTCAGAGATCGTTAGTACTAGAAAGCTGTAATTTGGCATGAATATACATATCAGTCATGCCAACAAAGTGGTAAAATAAAAAATAAAAAAATAATTTTTTTAGGGTACCTCCCATAGTACGTAAAGGGGGGGTGATTTTTTTTTCTCGACTAATCCTATAGTGTGGGGTATCGTTTGATAGGTCTTTTAAAACCATTGCGGGGTTGCTAACATGATTTTTATATTCAGTGATCTGTTTGCGAAATATTCAACTTTAAAGTGAAAAATTTCATTAAAATCGAGCGTCCCCCCCCCTCTAAAATCTAAACTGTTAGGTGGAAAAATTTGAAAAAATTCAGAATGGTAGTAAATATATCAAATTTACTAGGAAAATTATAGCGGCTAAGATTGCTTGGAAATTATTTGTAGTTTAAGAGTAAATAGTAGCCTAAGGTATAAAACATACCTAAACTTGGATGATTCCGTACACATACGAAATCCTTAGAAAAATATTACTTGATTTTTTTGTAATGGCTACGGAACCCTACCTTGTGCGTGTCCGACACGCTCTTGGCCGGTTTTCTTTTAAATCTTTGTTAGTCTAAGTTTCGTGACGAATTGGTTAGTACTGTAATGTCATGTAAACGTTTTTGACAATAAACAAATATTATCAAAGCGAACGGGATCTGCTTCATGTTTTACCACGACAAGTCATATTTTATATAGGTACCTACATAAAATGTTTAAGATGTTCCCGTGAGGTGAGGGTATGTGGAAGTACTTAGAGAAGCCACTGCCCCTTTCATAACCCTATGCTACCCTCAACGTACCGCTGGTTAGCATCTCAGGTTTTATCTTTTTGTAACCAATAGGCGTGTGCAAAAGAGATGTCTCCTTTGTCGTTGTAGGTACGCAAGGCCTTTATCCGTTGCAGGCTGCGTCGACTTTGACTGGACGTAGGACGCCGAACGCGCAGTGGCTTAACTATACCATCTGAGGCCCGTGGCAAATACTTTAGATGGGATCCTCACAGTAAAAATCGTCCCGTTTTAATTTAATTTTAATATTAATTCTGAGCTAGCGGCCTCTTGGGCCGGGGCCTCTAGGGTCGGGGGCCCGTGGCATTTTGCCAGCCCTGCCGCCCTATAGTTACGCCACTGCGAACGCGTTCAGTGTAACAAAACCTTTACATCAGAAACAAATCCTGACAGCTGTCCGATATGGAGGGGACGCTTGCAAAACCATATAAACGACAAGAATTAATACGTGCGTGCATTTTGTGATACGGCACGCAAAGTTGACGCATGGTTGATGTGTTGAGATAAATCATGTGACAGAATCTGGTCATTAGTGTGAAGTGTTTAATGTGACCTCTGTGGATTGTCTTTAATCACTTGCGGCAATTGCGAGTAAATTAACATCATATTTTAGATTTCAAGGTGGGTTAGGCTTTCGTTATAAGGTCAGGTGTAATGTGACATGTGAAAGGTGCATTCAATCGTGCTGAACCTGTACGTAGGTACTCAATCAAAAACTAAATCAAAAGTTTGTTTCTGTAAGTAGGGCGTTAAGGGTTCCTTTACATGTCTTTTTCTGAGTCTACAAGCGGTTTCGGAATGACTATGATTGCCAAGAAGCAATCAAGAATCGCAAGAAACTTGGCACAAAATCATTTCATCTAAAAAAAAACACATTGCAATTTCACTTAGGTATTACCGCCAATGCATTATACAAAGAAAACTCACTAAATAGGTAGTTACAAGACAGCTTTTTACGAAAAACGTATAGTTGTACATGTTTTGAGCAATGATAGTTATATATTCTTTAAATACGTCTCACGTAGCATTTTGACCTATGATGACTACTAAGTAAGTACTTAGGTGACATTGTTTATTAATAACATTCTTAAGGACATGTACCTACATACTTGTCCTTTCTTAAAAATGCGTGTACATGCCTGGCATATGGTACCTGTACGCAGTGTAGGTAGTACCTTGGTCTATATTTATTTACCTACTTACAGATATGTTGATGCATTCAATTGCTTTAGGTATTAAAACACAAGCTATTAAATAACAAACTCTATTACCAAATGTACATATCGATAGGCAAAACTGCATTTCCTTCAGTCTAAAATTATCCATAATCTGATTAACCATTCATTTTTGGAATTAGTAAGCAATCAGTCGTAAAACAAACCTTATTACTGCCAGTAGGTATACTTACATACCTAAAATTAAAAACGTTTTCCTGATTTTGCCCAGTGCTTCTGTCATAATTTTGCTCAAATTTGAACGCCGCTGGCATATTCGCCAGAAAATAAAACTTTGCAAAACAAAATGTTTGCCAAATGATACATATATTTTCCAAACGTTTTTCGGACCAATTTTAAATGAATGGAAGCCGAAAGTGTTATGTATAACGTACAATCAAAATAACTTAAGCAATGTAATGAAGCTGAGATTCGTAGTACATGCCTACCTATCGTAAATGATTCTCTACGTAATTGCCGACAGATTGATCGGCGTGGGTGCAGTATATCCCTCTAGAATAAATTCGGATGCCTGAGCCTGAACGACAGGTTGGCCTTAATCCAAAATAGCTAATACATGAAACAACTTCGAAACGTTGTTTACCTTTTCTCGTAGGAGGACATAATAATGGACTTTTCGTCTCTTGTGAATAACGATAACTTTACGTTAGTAAAGAGATATCTGTTCATGTCTGTACCTATCCCCACACTATAAGGTTAAACGAGAAAAAAAAACACCCCCACTATATGTCTACGGGAGGTACCCTAAAAAAATATTTTATTTTTTCACTTTGTCCGGATAACTGCTATACATGCCCATCCTAAATTACAGATTTCTAGCCCTAATTTTTCTCTGAGCTACGCCGCGGACGGCCGGACAGACAGACATGGCGAAACTAAAAGAGAAGAGAAAACTTAGACAACTGTTGAACGCTTGCATAACACATGACAGTTCATAGAAAACTGTAATTGATTGAAAGCGCTTCTGCGTGTAATGGTTATAAGTTCAATGCAATTTACCTTCTATAAATAGCCGTAAATTCTTTCGCGATAAGTAAAGCAAGTTTTTATGCGACGACCGCCGCAGACGCGGCAGACGGTGCGCGTGCGCTGATCTCATGCTGTGACGTCACCGCGGCTTCCTTCCGCCGCCTGATCGCATTCCACATTCGATACTAGGAATCGGGAACATATATGATATCTAGAACAGTGTGACCGCAACAGTTTCATCTAGATAAGGTAGTACATAGATGTCTGTCTATTCACTTCCCAAACTGTAGAGTCAGATGAGATGAGAAGAAATAAACAACGGCAACTTCGAGTTGACTCCTGTCACGCTCGGCTACGTTCGATAGTTACGTGGTCGTGGGTCTTAGTCACATTCAAAAGCTTTTATAAATTTTGTCAAAAAGTGCTTTCTCAGTTACGAATGTGACAAAAATTGAGCTACACAAGTACCTACTAGTACTTGTTTTTCTGTTGTATTGTATTATTTGTGGTGTACAATAAAGAGTCATTGTATTGTATTGTACTTGTAGATACTTACGTAATAAGTTAAAGTTAAAATCATGTTTTAGGCGTTAATGACCTCTCAAAAGTTTGATACCAAAGCCGTATGTATGAATTGCTTTAGGACTTCCTTGTTTATTCTGAACACTTTGGGACCAACGGAACCTATCCGTTCCAGAACCACGGACTGCTTCCAAATGTTCCTTATCTACGGCCTGCCTCCTGTACCGCAAAAATTACAAATGCTACAAATCGACGTACCTAATTGTTAACTTTCTCATTTCAAACAAAAAAACTCGTAACGTTTGTGGTATTGGGGCCTGGCCATATACCTACGACCACGCGCGACCGGCTTCGCGGTGAGCGTTTTCTCTGTCCATTGCGTGGCCGAGACGTTTAACGCTCTGCTCTCACCTCGCAGTACAGGCAATGAACAGAGGAAACATAACCAGGTCCTCATCCTCAACCTCGCGAGTGTATTATGAAGTGTCCCTTCAATTGTTTCAGGTGAACGGTGGCAGCGCAGCGGAACGCGCCGGACTGCAGGCTGGCGACGCACTCATCAAAGTGAACAGCACCGACGTGTTCACGCTGCGACACCAAGAGGCGCAGGACGCTATCCGCGCCGCGGGAGTCGCGCTAGAACTCACCGTCCAACGGTAAGATCGCATCATCGGCTCAGTTACATAACTGCCACTGATGAAGTCCTCCCAGTACTTTTCTTCGAAAAGGTACCCTAGGGGCCACGGTTGCAGTAATTACTAAATGGAATGAAAAGATGGGTTTTAAGCTTGCTAGTAAACTCATATCCTTAGTCCCACCTCCACCGGAGTGGGACTTTGGGTCAATTCGCATAGAGACGCGACGGAGTGAAAGTCTAAGAGGTCAAATTCTTCACTAAGTATATTTCATTGAGAGAAATGCTGAAGTTCAAAAAGTTGGACACCTTAATGACGGTAGTTAAAATTTAACGCAACGACATCAAAGATTTAACGTGGTCCAAGTTTTTGCTTTCCACCCAAAAAAGTCAACGAGTAACTCATCTGAATTATTTTCTCAATGAAACATGCAGCGCCAGCGTCGAATTGATCTTCACTCCGGTTCCAATTCATCACAATTATGTTATACCTACACCTATTTATATCAACCAGTGAGAACCAAAATAGCCGATATAGAACACCAAGCGTGTACGGAACATCAATTAGTAATTACATAAAACTTCTTAAGGATTCCTCATAATCTTTACTATGCATTAGAAACATGCCTCCTGAATCAACTCTTTAGCTTGCCACAGCCTAATCGTTGTTATTTTAACAGCGGTGGTGGCACCTGGCGTCCGACAGTCACGCCGACGGGCAGCCTGCCGAGACCCGGCTCGCGGCCGCTCGGGGCCAGCCCGACTCCAGTCACCAACACCTCCCTGAAGGCGAACCAACAACCCTCGCTTGCCTTCGGCTCCGGCCACAACAACGTCGCTAAGCCCTTCGGCTACGTAAGTTAACCCACTGTTAACTTGTTTTTTATACAAAATATGCTTGCGTTTGACCGTGGGATCACGCCTGATGGAAAGCAAAGATGAAGTCTACGATGGAGCAGGCTTGCGTAGTAAATGCTCATTCACCCTAGACTTCAAAACGGCCAGATTGTAGGATGTCTTTTGAGGATTGTTACTTCTAAACCCAAATAGTCTTATTTCAGAATGAGTCATTCTTTTGAGGAATAAGAATAGGTAAACATAAAAATACGTATTTCAGATGAACGGTAATGAGAACGTGAAGAGCATAGTGAATAAGCAGTACAACACGCCAGTGAAAATGTACAGCGACCAGACAATCGCGGAGACTTTGTCTGCGCAGACCGAGGTCTTGGCTGGAGGAGTGTTGGGGTAAGCACTGCACAACAGGGCATGAGTCCCCGTTGGATATTTGGAAGAATCTCTCGAATATTTGGAAGAAATTCTGATAGTTCGTATAATCTAAGAAATACAAGTATAATGATGTACCTCGTAGTAAAGTCTCAACTCAACTCGCCGAGTTGAATTATTATCAATTTACTCTTTGAAAAGGTGGCCAATGGGCTTCAGTTGCTGTAATTAATTACGAAACGGAATGCAAGATTGGTTTTAAGATGACTGTATCTGTCCTCCCCTTGCTAATAAATACATAATAACCGATCCAGACTAATCTGCAATTGCATAGTCACAGTTTTCAGTCAGAATGTTGTTCCCTTAATAATACAATTTATTGTAGAAAGGAATACCTAAATACATTGAATGTTTCCGATTCGGCAGAGTTAATTTCAAGAAAAATGAGAAACACTACGACGCTGAGAAGAGTGCAGTATTCAAGGTACTGCAAGAAGAACAGAACGACCCCGAGCCAGGTATGAGCGAATGTCACCCCCCACAATATTTACCGACCCATTCAAATTATTATCTGTATGTAAAATTTGTGACGTGATTACTACATAACTCTCTCATATGACTCTCACATTATGTAAATACTTCATGGTCCTTGGAGTTTAAGGTCGAAACTGTAAGTGCTTCAGTTCAAAAAATTGATCGATAAATACATTTCTTTTTATTTACTCAGATTCACCTTTCAGAAATATCTATCTTCATAATTAATTCATAAAAAAACGTACCTACAGACCTACTGGTGCTAAAAACCCAGTTTTATCGCGGAACTGCATCATATCGCAGATTTTATGTTTCCTGATTTTATTTTAAAATTATTTTGTATCGAGAATATTTGGTCTGCCCGATAATAACCGTCGATGAATTGGCTAGTAGAGGTCGCTCCGGGAGCGCCGCCGGCGGCGACCGGGCTCCGGCACGTGCAGGCGCCAGTGACGCGGCCCGACGCGCCGCTCAACAACACGGGCGGCTTGCCCGTCGGACAGAACATTTGCGAAGAGTGCGAACGACTCATCACGTAAGTCGGACGACAAGTGCGGACCGACACGGTGGCAAACATCGCGGCCTTACAAACTTCGCGCTCGATAGGGCTGTCGTTCGATTCATTGCGTCGAGGCCGGTATACTTACACTAATTGAGTTGTTGATTCTTTACGATCACTTCGTGGTACGACGTTTTTAATTAGATTGGTGACGTATGAATCATAAGAAGGTTAACTGCCTGATTGAAAAGTTCAGTCCTTATCAAAGATATTTTACTGTTTAGACACTATAACTAAATATAGGTAAATAAGTGTGACAGGAATCGGCACCCCAATTATTGTATCTAGTGTGGTTAGGTTTCGGCATGGTTCCCGTTCCGGCATCGCGTCCCTCCCGTTCCTGATCGTGTTGTGATGCTATGTGTAACTAAATGTTGCGGGTCGGCAGAGCCGTCTCACTTTTACTCGCGCGCGAGCGTGGCGCGTACGGGCACGCCGAGCTGCCTGCACCGCTCGCACCGGTCGCGCTCGCGCACTCCGCGCGTGCTGGGCGCCGGGCCGGGCACGCCGCAGCCGCAGCCGCCGCCGCCGCGCGCCGACACCGGCACGCAGACGCCGGTCCCGGAGTCTCTGGCTCCGGAGCCGCCGCACCGGCCCAGCATCCCGGTGGGCTGCCACCAGGTGCTGCCGGACGGCCGCGTGGCGCTGGGCGCGCCCGCCGTGCCGCAGCCGGACACCGCCGCTCTCCCCGTCCTCAACGACACGCCCTATTGCTCCGAGTGTAACCGCTACATTATGTAAGAGGCGCCTCGTGGCATGCCTTGACGTGTTTGCGACCGTGTCGATCTGTGCACTATTAGCTCTAATGTGTAGATTGTTATATATTTGATGTCATTCTGTTGCGGCTCCGTTAGCTTGTGTTTCGTTTACCTACCCTGAGTAAATCCAGTAGGTATACTTAGTAGTTTACCTACAGTTGAATGGAGCGGTAACATTATGTAGATTAACTTGGCACATTTATTTGTTGTTTACGATAATTGTACTACCTCTTACTTGTGCTAGTTAATAATTTCCATTTCTTACATTTCATCATAGTTACAGTACAAACTTTTACTCGCATACCGAAGCGTATATCTTGATATTTTAATTTGGTCATGAAAATCTTTTGTGTACTTTAACTATCTTTTGCACATTCTTTCATCAACTTCATACGTCTTTCTTGTACTCATCGTCAACTCTTTACATTAATCTTCTTCTTCTTCGTCGTACTTTTAGTTAAGAGAATGCGAATCATTTAGGAATATAGCATTGTCAGCAGCCGTATCCGTACATCAAGCATGGCTATCACTATCACTTCGTCACATCTTATAGCGCATTTGTCCATGTTGCCTGGTAGAATTATGGACACGCACGACCTGGGTGAGCAGTGAGCATGGTTGTAAAGGTAGTACAAAATCTAGGTTCATTTCTGAAACATAGTCGTTCTTTTATCCTTACTTTTGTCAGGAAATAACCGGTGTCAACGTTGATGTTAACGCGTGTTTTTTGATTGTAGCGGCGTGTTCGTCCGCATAAAGGACAAGAATCTCCACGTGGAGTGCTTCAAATGCTCCACTTGCGGCTCATCCCTGAAGAACCAGGGTTACTACAACTTAAACGGGAAGCTGTACTGCGACATCCACGCCAAGCTCGTGGCGCGCCAGAACCCGCCCGCGCCCAACCTCGAACCCGTCACCGTTCCACCGTTAGTATCCATATCCACTATCCACACGATATATTGGTGAACCAACTGAATCATGACCCACTGTGGAATCTTTTCACAGAAAAAGTCAGTGACACCGCATTGCTTGACAAGAGAATTCATTATGAATCTTACTGTGAGAACGTTGGAATGTTCTGTTGGGTCAGGAATCGGATAGTTCAATATACGGCGTGTACTAAATACCGAAAAAATACCTATTGTGACAAAAATAATTACGACAAATGAAAATTATGGGAAAACTGTATACTTAGGTACTTATATTATAAAATTTATGAAATTTGGGCAAACAATAGAGTACCATCACATGGTAAGTATTTGATATACAAGCCCTATTACGTTATTAGGTACATACATTTACATATGTGCAAGAGTTAAATTGCATCTTACATTTCAAATTTTGTTTTCGTCATTTTACATCCGGTTCGAAGGACCTTCATTTTATGGAAACTAGGTTTGTCATTGTCAATAGGAACTGAAGGTCATAAATATATGCTGTTAACCTAAGGTTGATGGTTTTTTTTCATATATTTGACGCGCTGGCTGTATAGATATTTTATACCTTCGACTGTACAATTAATCCGGAAACCTTAATTAACTAAAGTGTCGTTTTACAGCGGTGGCAGAGTCCCCACGAACACGTACTCGACACCATTGCCGCCGCTTACTACTAACAACTACAGCAATGGCTCTTCGTCATTGTTTAGCGTAAGTATACAATAAATATCAGATTAAATAAGATGTTATTTTAACTTACTTCTTACATTACATTACAAAAATCATTAGAGCCATCAGTGGAAATATTTACTTCGGTACTATCAAAGGATCGGTAAAACTTTCCTTTGTTTATTCAAATTCAACTCGGCTAATTTTAAATGATTCTTATGTTTGTTTTTGTTTAGCCGTCCAGCAACCTGTCTGGGCCAAAGCCGTTCGGCTCATCTATCGGCTCGGCGTATTCCCCGTCGCTGTCGCCACGCTCGGCGCCCATGTCCCCGGCGCGGCCGGTGACCGCCCCCGCGCCCCCCGCGCACGCGCCCTTCACCCCCGCGCCCGCCTTCACGCCCGCGCCCGCTCCCGCCCCCGCTTACACGCCAGCGGCCGCACCCGCGCCCGCTCATGCGCCGTTCGCCCCAAGTAAGCGAGTCACTTTTGCTATTTAATAGATTTCTAACCCTTATCCAAATAAGGGTCTGGTATTAAAACATTAATTTTATTAAAAGCCGATCTTTAAGTAATGAGGTACTTTAGTAACTGTTTAAAATTCATATTCTATTAATATTGCTATTAATTCGTAAATGCTACGTTTGGATAAGGGTTATCTATCTGTCACAGCACTGAAAGGGGACTAGACTAGATGCGAAGTACTTAGATTTTTAATTTCGATTCCTTTAAATACTTTTAAAAGAGGTTTCAGATGAAAAACTGACAGTTGAAGTTCACTTCCACTTTCTCTACGTAGGTATATCAGGGCAAAGTGCTTTAGCTACCTATATCTTTAATTTTAAGACAATATTGCATTCATTTTAAACAGTATGAACTCTTCCTATTCAACTATTTTGAGTAGGAAGATTATTCTCAAAGCAAGCTACAGTAAGTTCGAATCAATGGTAATATGCGCACTTTACTATGGTAAGCAGCATAAGCTAATATTGTTGTAGGTACCAGTCACTTTAATTGTAACTCTATCTCGTCATAAAGTGGATACTTATAAATAAAACAATCCATTATTGTGTTGATCTCTTATCCATTACTATTTTGAAATTGTTGCTTTATCCTTATCAAGAACTACAGTCCTGGCAATGTGGTTTTATCCTGAGCAAAACACCGAAAGATGATTTTTGACATTGCGTGTTTGGTTGGTTGGTATAAGGCTGCCGGCTGTGAAAGAAGAAAATAATTCTAAACTTAAATACATAAATAGATTTTTCTAAATTATTATTGTTTTTGACAGAGTCGCCAGGTTCCATTTTTAAAGGTAAAATATAAATAGGACACCAAAATAGCGCAAATCAGCTTTTTGTAGCTACTTTATGTATATAAAATATACAGTGAATGCGCTAAGCGAGCAGCCAATGTCAACCGCAGCATTAAAATAACTATTTTCCTGGCACTGACTTTCTTACAATCATTCATTACTGCGCAATCGTATCACAATTTTACGTTAACGTGTTCTTTCGCTTCTAATTGTTTAGTAGTAGACTTTTCTTCAGCTTTTTCAAGATTACTAATATTTTATTTTCATGTTTTCTTTTTTTCTCCAACCATTTTGTACCTTCACACCATGTAATATACTAATAGGCAAGAATGTGAAAAGCGTTGTGTGGCCCCCACCAAATCCACCAGAAGATGAACCACCTAAGATACTGGGAGTCTCCAATGCACAAACCGTTTGTAAAAAAACGCGCACCGAATCGGCGTCTGCCACTGAACCACCAAAATGTGAAAACAAAATTAAGGCAGCAGCTTTACCAGTTAGTACTATGCAAGATACAACCACAATGCAGTCAATGTCAACCTCTCAGCAAATCGCAGAATATTCGTCGAGTGCTTCTTATACTTCTGCGTCTATGTCGACTGCTACTACATCCTCAAGCCAATCTGAGAGCGTATCAGTTGTAGAAAGTAAACAATCAGAACTAGTCAAAAGCGAAGTAAGAAGCTGCACCGTGCAGTCTTTCACAGAACAAGCTATTTCCGAATGTCAGATGTCTACTATGTACCAGTCTCAGACGAGTCCTCCCGTTGAAAAAAATTTCGAGACTCCAATGTGTAAAATTGAAAATAAAATTGAGTCCAAATCGATGACGCGAAAGGAATCAGCAACTAAGAGTGCAACAGAAATAATAACCCAAGAACCAGACCTTCCTGTTCAAAAATCACCGGACAACCCTACCACTCAGCTGGATAATACAATGGAGCCGAAAACTATGAGACGAAGAGAATCAGTAACTACGCATGCAACAGATAACGTGGCCGAAAAAGCAACTGCCCCTGTTGAAGCGGCTTTCGATAACTCCATGAGTAAAACTGACAATATAATCGATTCACAAACTATGAAGCGAAAGGAATCAACAACTATGAGTAGCACAGAGATAGTGACCGTAGAAACGGCCCCTCCTGCTGAAAAGTCTTCTGGAAACCCTGTTAGTAAGAGTGAAAACACAATTGAATCGAAATCTATGATTAGAAGGGATTCAGCAACTGAGACTACAACACAAATTATGACTGAACAAAGCTATCAAGAAAAAAGAAAAGAATCTGTAGCTATAAATCATGCAAATACTATCGCTGATGCAAAAATTGATAGAATGGTTACGGAACAACACGCTGAGACCAATGATCTAAGCACTGATAAACCTATCCCTAAAGCTATAGATATTATTTCTGCGCCTAAAGAAGTTTTCCCTGAAAATATTAATCATACACAAAACCCCGAACCTCCGGTAATAAAGCCCCTGCCTCCCTCGACTATTTCTAATTCGGTCCCGAAAGGATTTGCAGGCTCTATGGTAGACGCCTTAACAGTTGCACCGGATAGACCATACTCCCCTCTACCCACACCACAAGTCATAAATAATTTACTCATTCCAAGCAATATAGTAAATGAAAATGTGTCTGCTTCACCTGAATCTCAAAATATTACACAGCCACCACAAGAGCTCCAAAAGATGGCTAAGCCTCCTCAACCATCTCCAATGTTCAGTCAGCTACCAAAACGAGGTATCACACCTATTCCACCAATAAAAACATATAATCCACCAGAAAAGAAAGATGTAGCAATACCCATGCCCCCAGAAACACAACCGTACATACCACCAGATTTCAAAATAATTATTGAACCGAAAGTTCCTCGAAAAGAGACATCATCTCCAATGGTTGAAGCTTTGACTACTGCCCCTGACAGACCATTTACGCCTGTGAATAATATACCCTCAATAGAACGAGGTTCTCTAAAAGAAGCTTTGACAATTGCACCAGATAGATCTTACAGTCCTTTACCTTTCAATGTCACTAATAAATCTACACACTATACGTCAACTTCGACAATGCAAGTTCAATCAACTTCATCGGAAATAGTTCGTCCTATTGCAACCCAATCCACCACACAGATGACTCATTCTGAAGTATCAAATATGCAAAACACATGTAAATTGCAATCGTCATCTGAAATGTCGGCTTTCAGGCCAGTTCCTAAACAGGTTTTCCCTCCACCACAGCCGGAAGAATTTTGTAAGCTTACTGATTTCCCGCCAATGACTCAGGAATTAAAAGCTAATTTTGAAAATTCAGTGAAGAGGCAAGAAGCTATAATAACTGAATCACAAATAATGCAACACTCGTCTAATACATTTAGCAACATGACTACTCAAGGATTTTCTTCGGTTAAATCTGCTCAAAGCTTTTTTGAGCAGTTAGACCAAAGAGAAACCATGTCTTCAGTAGCCGTTAGATCTAAATCTGGGCTACATAAACCAGATACTATACCACCCTACCAAAAGCATTTTGACCAACTACCGTCTCAAAGGGGCATCACGCCAGAGATTTGCAATGCACCCGCTGTCCTTCAACGACCTGTTACCCCTACAACCAACCCGCCTATCAGACCTAAGGATAAGTCAGTAGAACCAAAAGTCCCCCCTGCTAACATGATGTCTCAACAAGGAGTTAAGTCTGTACCTCAGATAAAAACCCCAGTACAACAAAATCCACCTCCTGTACACTTTCATAAAGATGCTCCCATATCAATGACATTTCAACCAGTTACCGATGAACATTTCTTAAGAGCGTCACCGGTTAGAAGTCGACCTACAACTCCTAGTATGATAAACAAACCAGCTCCTATTATTCCATATTATCAAATGAATTTAGTCTCAGTTGAACACTTGGCACCAGAGACTCATTTGTATGAGCCGTCAAGTCCAGAAGCAAGTCGCTCGCCCACTCCAAGGATGAGATCTAAATCACCAGCGCAGGGACCTCCGCCAAACCCTCTTAAAGCTCAGGCACCTCGAATCAAAGAATCCACTCCACAGCGACACACCAGTCATTCGCTTTTGACGCAAGCTACGTCAAATCTTCGCAAAGAACACGAAATAGCTCAAAAAGGTTTTCAAAGTGGTGTAGAAGTTTTCAACGCATCTGGCGCCAAAAACTGGGGACAAGATCAACCGTCAGTGATTAAAGAACAAAAACATTCTAATGTTGGATTTAAAAGCGAAACGTATAACAAAGGCGTCATGAACGTCAAAGAAGACTCAATGATTAATCAAAATTATGGCCAACGGCAAACGGAATCGCAGAACGTATCAGAATATGGAAATACTACTGTACAAACAAGTAGAAAAACGTATGAAGAGTTTGAACGGACCCAATCTGCCAAAGTCATACAAATACATAAAGGTGGTTCATCATCGCATGGTGCGGAACAGCAAATTGATTCTAACGTTCGAACTTCCATTAATTCTAAGCAAGTGTTTCCACCCCCAGTCATGAGTTTGCCATCTTCCCAACAGAATTCATCTGTTAACATTACTAATAAAAATGTTGTTGCTGCTGCTAGTAGAAACATTGAAAACTGCTACCCAAATCCTTCGATTTCTGGTGCTAACCAAGATCCAGTGTGTGATCCTACCCCATCGACAGGTTCCAGCGTAGGAGCAGCCGCTCGTGGCAAAGCCTTTGGTGTATCTTCAGCCCCAAAACGTGGAAGAGGTGTTTTGAATAAAGCTGCCCTGCCAGGCTCTCGCGTACCTCTTTGTGGTTCCTGCAACGGCAATATTAGGTGACTTAAATGCGAAACAAGCAGATGTTTTTAGTGTTATGAGTGTTGCATGTTTTCGAGTGCGCAGGTAGTTTCTCGAGTTTTATGATTTTAATATAACTATAGGCTAACGTGTTAGGGAACTAATCTTTAGAATTTGTGTATGACGTGTGTTTTGTTATGTTCTGTATAATAACGCTTTTAACTTGTTCTAAATAGATGGTTTTGATTTTATAACAGCTAACGAGATGCCGACACATCATATCCCGCACAAGCCTGAATTCAAAAGTGCTGCCGAGGAACGACTTATTAGGAAAATGGCAAAAATGGCGTTAAACGGCTACGAGATAGGGGTGCAAAGAAAAATCAAACCCGCCGACCATATCCAGTCCATGGCTGATAAAATCCAAGATACGGTTGTGACAAAGCATCCTTTAAACACTGATGGTTTATCATCTGGGGACAGCAGTCGCGAGAATACTTTAAGGCGTCCCATAAATAACACTTTTGAGAGAACTTACAAACCGGACAACAATATTCAATGTATTGGAGACAAAATTAAAGATACTCTATTGATAAACCATCCGACCAATTTTACAAATGGAAATGCTCCCGTCCCGCCACCAATGAACTTCGGAGATAAATTGAAAGATAATTCAAACCAGGGTATGCCACTTGTGCACAACTCAAACGGTGTCCCTCCACCACCGCCGCCTATGGGCACGCTGGAAAAGTTAAATGACACTTCTATCAAAAACTATTCGACACCGATTAAAAACAGTACCGCACCGGTTCCACCGCCGATTCCAAATACTCCAATACCAACATTCAATATTAGAACTTCTCCCACTGGCCAATTATTAGATATGATAGATTCAAAGTCACCACTATATTGTGGAAGCATTGGAACAAATATTACCGACAAAACACAAATTGCAGAAAACACAAGTAAGAAACTTAACGGAGCCAATGGTTTCAACAGCGGCGAAAAAGAAAAGGTTGAAAATAACTTTTTAAACACATTAAGAAAAAAAGACGCCAATGAAAAATCTTCCTTCCTTAATAGTTTGAATAAACAAGATACATACAAGTCTGAGCAATATGTTGATAGCAGGAACAAAACCTTATTGGGAAAAAGAAAATCTTTTGAAAAAGATACATTATTTAACGATACAAATGGCAGTACCGAACATCCTGTTACTCAAAAAGAAAAAATCGTTAATATAGTTCCAGACACGAATACGTTGAAAAAGGCTAATCTCTTTGAGAAAATTTCGAATGAGAAAAGTAACAATCAATTCCACGATGATCAAACCCCGAAGAATGACGTGCATTTATATGATAATTCATTATACACTTTGAAACCTGTGAAAGCAAATGGTGCCAATAATGTAACTCCACGTAATTGGAATATTTCCGATGATGTAGAAACTGTAGAAGAAAAGACTGCCTTAAGTAATAATGAAGAAAAGCAAAATGGCAATGACTCTGATGTTGTTGTAAAACGGAGGCAGAAAAGGAATGACAGAAATGCCGATGGAAGAAGAGATTCTCACATTATTGCTCGTCCCCAAAGTACGATGACGTCCGCCGATGTTGCAGATGGACTCCTACCAGTATGCCACATATGTGACAAAACTATAACCAGGTAAAAACTATAATGCATTAAACAAACTTTAATAATTCAAAGTAAATATACAACCAGAATATATCCAAGTAAGTTCAACAAGCATGTTTGTTCCGAATGAAGCATGAGTGTGAGTTACATAATTAACAAATTAATGAAAAAAAACCGGCCAAGAGCGTGTCGGACACGCACAAGGTAGGGTTCCGTAGCCAGTACAAAAAAATCAAGTAATATTTTTCTAAGGATTTCGTATGGGTACGGAATCATCCAAGTTTAGGTATGTTTTATACCTTAGGCTACTATTTACTTTTAAACTACAAATAATTTCCAAGCAATCTTAGCCGCTATAATTTTCCTAGTAAATTTGATATATTTACTACCATTCTGAATTTTTTCAAATTTTTCCACCTAACAGTTTAGATTTTAGAGGGGGGGGGGGGGGGGGGACGCTCGATTTTAATGAAAATTTTCACTTTAAAGTTGAATATTTCGCAAACAGATCACTGAATAGAAAAATCATGGTAGCAACCCCGCAATGGTTTTAAAAGACCTATCCAACGATACCCCACACTATAGGATTAGTCGAGAAAAAAAAATCACCCCCCCCCTTTACGTCTATGGGAGGTACCCTAAAAAAAATTTTTTTTTAATTTTTTATTTTACCACTTTGTTGGCGTGACTGATATGTATATTCATGCCAAATTACAGCTTTCTAGTACTAACGATCTCTGAGCTTAGCCGCGGACAGACAGACAGACAGACAGACGGACAGACATGGCGAAACTATAAGGGTTCCTAGTTGACTACGGAACCCTAAAAAATTAATATGTTCATAAGTCGGTCGCAAAATAAACTAAATTTATATTCTTTTGTACAGAGGCCCGTTCATAACAGCTCTGGGCCGCATCTGGTGTCCGGAGCACTTCATCTGCGTCAATGCGACCTGCAGGCGCCCGCTCCAAGACATTGGCTTTGTGGAGGAGAACGGCCAGCTGTATTGCGAGTTCTGTTTCGAACAGTATATCGCCCCCGCTTGCGACAAATGCCACGCCAAAATCAAGGGCGTAAGTTTCTTTAAGACTTTAGTAAAGTACAGATCCAAAAAAAAAGCCAACATATCATCATGAGACACCACTGTCCTTCACTTGTATTTTTTTAAGTACCTATCGACGTATATTTTACAACATTTTCTACACTGCCATTAATTATTTCAGGATTGCTTGAACGCTATTGGAAAGCATTTCCACCCTGAATGCTTCAACTGCGTTTATTGCGGGAAGCTGTTCGGTAATAATCCGTTCTTCTTAGAAGATGGTCTGCCGTACTGTGAATCAGGTAACTAATACAAGTTGATTATTTAAGTTAGGAATAAAATAAGGGATCCATCACACAAGCTTAGAATACGCTGACGCAGCGGTTACGTGCATGCATGCAATTATTTCCTACAATCTTAATGTAAGCTCTATTCATGCAACGAGAGCGTATTTAAACTTCAGTGAGTAGGATTTTTAATTGCTTATTTAGGTATGTAAAATGTTAATGTAAATTGCGTACAGATTGGAATGAGCTGTTCACGACGAAATGCTTCGCGTGCGGGTTCCCCGTGGAAGCGGGCGACAGGTGGGTCGAGGCGCTCAACAATAACTACCACAGTCACTGCTTCAACTGCACGGTGCGTATGATGCGAACCTTACTAAATACAACATCACACTCACACGAGTCTAGAATGGGTCGCATAAAAATGGAATGTCATAGTTTAATGTTCCGACGAATTATCGTTTCACATGGTTGAAACATTGACGTACAATAAAACAACTAGACTCCCAATCACGCTCAAAAATTGTCCGAAGCAAAAGTCTGCACACGCGTCTATTGTGCAGAGTTTTGGTTCAGTTGTGTTTCGACCGCGCGTTGATTACAACGTCACTTCTCGCCCCGTATTCGTATATGTCTCTTTCGCACCGTAATCAAACTCAAGAGAAAAAAAGAGACAGACAGTCTGTCTAGCTTTCGCTTCGCATGACCACTCCACTGCATTCTTTACTCTTTAGGCGGTTTCCAGTTCCAGCGCGTGACGTCATGTCACTACTTCGAACGATCGTATTCAATTGACATTAAACATTACTGCTACGAAATAAGGTGTTAATTTGAATGAATGCTGTTAATGTTATCTGTATAAATTGATGTATACGTACACACAACGCCGCTCGGACGTTTTTTGAGGAACTTTTGTTAAGCGATTGGGAGTCTAGTTGTTTTATTGTACGTCAATGGGTTGAAATTACAGTTTTCTATGGCTATTCGGGAAATTTGTAAAATATTTAAATATTTCGAAATATTTTCAGTTAAAACTAGAATTAAAAAATGCGAAACGATCATTTGATCAAACATTAACATTAAGTACATAAAATTTTATGCGACAGCAAAGGGCTTCCCATTTACTCATGATAAGAAAGAACTCGTCCTTTATCGACATTATTCGCGATGTATTCAATATTGATAGCAAAAAATATATATAAAATAGTCAAACTGTAAATGTTACATCGAACGACGTAAAATTTTGATTGAAACTTTCCGGCATTTCTCTTTTTTCCCGTAACAGTAACATCCCGACCATCCCGTTCCATTCAAATAATCTTTCGGTGCATATTGGAACATTGAGATTTTGAGATGATGAGACTACTTATAATTTTTGTAGTTATCATATTGAAAGTTCAATAAGTAATGATGGAGTCTCGAAATCACAATGTCAAAAGTATGAGAAAGCTGTAATGAAATTATGGGGAAAGTGGACACGACGATTGTAGCAATATTCCACCAAAACTCTATTTTGAGTTGGTTAAGAAAAAGAGAGACCAAATCAAAAATGGCCCACTTTCTCCTGTCATCTTTCTACCTACCTAGTCACTTCACTCTGTTCTTCAGATTTATTACTTTTTCAGCTCAAATAGATATTCGCAAACCAGATTCAACTTATATTCTCATCATATTCAATACGAACGAAGATTAGGTACCGACAATGATATCAATGAAAAACACACTTTACAGTTTCTAGTCCCTTTGCACACTTTAATCTTTCTTTTCAATAAATACAACGCAATGTCTTAGGTGGATGATTTTCTGCTATTTCAAATGCTCCTGATTCCACTTCTGAATGAACAACTGTTCGCAGTAGAATTATATAAGTACTTAATTATTAAACTAAATAGTAATCCCTACCCTTCATAGAGCTCCTTAAGAATAAAACAGGAGCAATTGAAACACAGTTGAATTAACCAGGTATCGAACATACAAATCTCATCATACGCAGTTAACAGTTGTTAAGTTTTTTCCGATTAACAATTACCTGTCATGCGTGCGTGTTCCCTAAAGAATAATATTAACTATGTAAATTCGTAGTTACCTTTATACCCAATATGTATATAACGATTTTATACCTTTTATAAAAACTTCCCAAAGTTCAGGAAGATTTATAATGACCCTATGTATATTTGAAGGATCGACGTCGTTTGGCCCTTGTCCTGATGCTTGAATGAAGTTATTCCCAGTAATGCTTTCTGTTTCGTCAAAATATACGAGTTTGAGTGACATGTATACATTACTTTTTAGTGGCATCGTTTGGCTATTTTATGTACCTTACCTATGTACACTTTACATATTCAATGAATTGTCTGTGATACCAAGGATGATATATTAGACTGGATTGGCAGTCGCCATAGTACGGATCGGCCGCGGTTTTTGTACTTCGATTATTAAATCTAGATGGCGCTGAAATATAGCCAGAGGCTTTGAAGGCAAAACAATAAGACTACAGATATTTCATATTACTACAAATGTATTATTTTTCAAAAATATTGCATAATAATACATTTGCAGTGATATGAAATATCTGTAGTCTTATTGTTTTGCCTTCAAAGCCTCTAGCTATATTTCAGCGCCATCTAGATTTAATAATCGAACTACAGAAACCGCGGCCGATCCGTACTATGGCGACTGCCAATCCAGTCTATATCATCCTTGGTGATACAATATCGGAGTCGCGGTTCTAATGACAAAACTATAAATGTTTTTTGATGTTATTAGATCTATATTTCAATTCATTGAAATTATAGTAGTTTAGTTTTTATCATATTTAAGATAATTGATACTTCAACTTGTTTTAATAAAAACGTAGATGTGTTATTGTTATTACTAATGGAAAAATATTTTGTGTTTATTAACAAATAATTGTTACGAATGTTCGATTGTTTTCAGGTTTGCAAAAAGAACCTCGAAGGACAGAGCTTCTTCGCTAAGGGAGGACGACCTTTCTGCAAGTCACACGCCCGCTAGATGCAAATGCATAATGTACAACTCTGATACTGTTTATTCGACTACTACTTTCCGTCCAGTCTCTCCTTCTCCTCGCACATCCCCCGCGCCTAGTTCTGTATCACCACAAAGAACTCGGAAGTTGGAAACACCCCTCCACTTCGATGGAGGATTGTTTTCCGACATAAGGAGTACAGAAGGCAAATTGTTAAGCAAAGTAACTGTCGACCGCGTGCACTGCTCGTCACGCCACGATGTCACAGACTCGCCTAGCGTGTTCGAAAGCATTGGATCCCACGGAGCCAAAGATTACGTTGACGACATAGTTAAAACTGAGACCATAACAAACGAGGAAGTCATCAAAGTAAAATTCACTCCAGTGCCACTGGAGTTCAGTAACTCGCCTCGTCTGCTCACGCCATCCCAATTCCAAATCGAGCGACCTGTTCCATATATCAAAGATGGATTCGAAGATCTGCAAAGCTATAAAATAGTAAATTCCATATGTAAAGAAAAACTTTTTGAAAGTCAAGATTTTTCGAAAGGCTTTGATAACCTTGATATGTTTGAAGCTATTAAAAGACCGCCTAGTTCTTTATCAAACTTCCTGGTGGATAAACAGAATTTATCAAAGAGCTTCGAAAGTCTCGACGTAATGGAACCTGTCAAACGATCGCCCACTCCTCTGGCAAACTTCCTCGTCTCAGAGCAATTAACTAAGATAGATCATTACTTGCAAGAAAGTTTAGATGCGTGCTCAGGAAGTGACGGCGAGGGTCGCTCTACGCCGGTACGAGTGCCGGTCTTACAGGTAGAAGGAGAGACACTAAGGGAAGTCAAAGAAACCCAAAGTAAACTGCGAGAAGAGACAATTCAAAACTCCAGTATCATTTATTCAACAACCAGTTGCCAGAAAGAGAAGACTGTAAAGGATTCTAACATTCAACCACCAACGACAAGGGTAGTCTCCTCAATGGAAGAAATAAAGACTAAGTCTAAAGTAAATAGTATCAAAAATAAGGAGCCGGGAGTGCTGCATGTTATCTATAACATGCCGATACATTATCATGCCATTATTCTTTGTTTCTTCTTAATTGTATATAATCTTATTTATCAATATGTTAAGGAAAATTGTCATGGTAAAAAATAACATGTGTTTTATCAATCAAAATTACCAATATTTAGTCAAATATAAATGCGTTATTAAACTAGTCATTGAGTTACTCAATCAATTTTTAAAAGAAGTCTTGGATTTGTTGGCACCCAACATCTTTATACATTTTATAAGGTGTCGAGTACTGGATGCCTCCACTATGAAAATAACCGATGTACATAATTGAAGATAACCATTAACTCACTGTCCTTTGTGTATGAGTAATTATAAATTAACAATTGGTGCTTATTTAATTGCTCGCATAAAAGTGATATTTTAGCAGTTTACTCTAATTTTAATTGAGGAAGGATATAAAGTGCCCTAAACAGTACAGTTCCCGACTTTGCAGTTTCAAGTGTTATTGTTCATGGCACTGGATACCTTCCTTTAGTTAAAGGCTTTGTATACAGCTTCCGGAATGTTGCAGTTAACTATTACTAACAAAGCATAATCACTTTTCTCCACCAATGTTGTATTATCATCACAACAAGTTTTTTTTTTAAACTACATGGTTCTGCAACAATGGAAAATAGAAAGTGACAAAAGCTTAGTAGTTATTTAAATAATTTTTGGTTACTTTATGAACAACGTGAAACAAAATCAAAAATAAAATTTGTTAGGTATTTTTAGATTGGTGCACCAAATGGAAAGAAATAAGTACATCAACATGGTTTTAGATTTAATATTTAGCCATTTAATTTTTTAATGAGGTATTAATATTGTTAATTGACTATTTTAATAATCAATATAAACATAGCCCTTTATATAATATCAAAATCTACCATTTGATAGTACATGTTAGTATTAAGAACTTTACTGTAGATGCATAATATTAATTATGACACCTATACAATGGACATTATTTAAGAATTCAAAATTTGCTGTTTTTTATATTTTTTGTTGAGAATAATCTTAATTAAATATATTTATTTAGACTTTACTACAATTATCGTTACATTGATAAGCAATTTTGAGCTTAAATAAACTATTTTATTGTAATATTGTTTTATTTGGTGCAACATTTTCAGGTTGTTATCTTGTTACACAAATAAATCTCCCTTTTTGTCAAGAATAAAGGATTGGTATTGGTACTATATGTGGTTATAACAGTATTTAGTTTAATTTATAGATGAAGGATTAATAAATTGCATGACTTTTCATACATGACAATTTAATTGTCTCCTAGTAGGTACACCAGAGTTGCCACACAACCCGTTTCTGCCAGGACAGTCCCGATTTCAATGGTATTCTCTTGCATCCCAATGGCCTTATTAATGACTTGAATTGGACTGAAATCCGACCATCTTTGATAACCATCCGATTGTCCCGATTTTTTTCCAAAAGGTGGCAATCCTGAGGTACACATTTTTCAATAATGAAGTTGAAAAAATATAATCAGGGCAATTAACAGAAGATGACAAAGACAATGTTTAAACACAAATAAGGCACCACCTTCTAGATATGATATATTATAAGCCTCCTGCATGCCATGTATTCATGCGCGATATTTACCTACCGCCGGGACGAACGGCTACAGTCGTGTTCCACGGAAAAAATATGCCACCTGGGCCCAATTGCATAACAAAGTACAACTAATATTACAAGCGGAACTCTCGCTTCAGTTATATTAACTAGAAAGAGACTTCCGCTTGTAATATAAGTTGTACTTTGTTATGCAATTGGGCCCTGGACTTTTATAAGAGAATAGTGAAACAGGGGGTAAATTTTAATATGACTATGCGAGAATTAATAGCTAATATAACAATTTGGAGTTTGTATTGTGCTGTCCCTCTTACTCTTCTAGAAAAAGCTATAAGCGTGAGCGGGATGGCACGATGCGAAGTTCGAAAGTCTACCTTCGTATCTAGTATAAGGCTAGGGTGGCAATGGCTTCTGCGCATTACAATAAATATCCTTTTTTGTTAGGATTCCAGAGCTAACTAAAATGGCAAAAACGGAACCCTTTAGTTTCACCATGACTGTCTGTCCCTTTGTCCGTCCATGGCTTAGCTTAGGGAATATTAATGCTAGAAAGTTTGCATGAACATACAACGTGTTACAAAATACCCCGTAAAAAATAGAATTAATTATCAAAGCCAAAAATATTGTCAACCCTAGTAAGCTGTCATGTCAGGGAACCAGATTATTTAACAGAAAGGCCTACATACCTATTTTACCTAATAATTGTCTACTTTAATAGTTTTTCTATTTTTCATTCATAAATGTTTGCTACCTCAATATAGTAATCTTCCCAGGTGAATTTTTCGCTTTGAGCCATTACATTAAATTTGAACCTTAATACTATGACGATACAGTTTGTTCTGAAAGATAAGGGCTCGAAGCGAAAATTCACCTAGGAAGGTTTATACTATACAAGGATGTCAATTTTTATTTTTTTGGGGTATGTCATACAGCGTTACTACGGTTCTTAAATATTGTGAATGGACTCGTAATAAAGCCCCATTTAACCTCCCTTCGGCTTTACGGGTAGTTTTGTAACACCCTGTAATATAGCAATTATCCCTTAATTATTATTAAAATAAGGTTTGTTCGACTAAGATCGGACACCGGGTAAGAACATATGATTTAAATTTACGCTTATTTCGAGGGACTTTTTTAATTCTGGCAAGCCGACGCGATGCGCCATTTCATCTTGCTCCCGTCTATAGGCCGCACTTGCTGCTCCAACAAACGAATCGTGTTTTATTTGCCGCTAAGTAAAAAATCGAGTTTTGTGATGAGTCCAAAATTACCCTACGCATCTTTTTTTGAAAAAAATGGTATGTAGAAGCGATTTTTAGATTCTTTAATAGAGTAAATATAATTTTTATTAAATTTGTGACAAGTCTGTATAATTAGAATTAGGATATGGCTACTGTAGGCTGAGATCCGGTCTTCCCCGAAGTAGCTAAAGATCGGATGAAAATTATCCGATTAAAATTATCAGGAATTCTCAAACTTTGGACTTATGGGTCATGACCTGACTCTCGGTGCTAAAGTAATTTGATACTAAAACAGAGAGCTTTCGATCGTCAAACGCACGTGTCTTAAACGTAATTGTTTTATTTAGTATGTTCACACAAATAACAATTTTGACTGACTCAAATTCATTATTTTTATTTTAGTTTCCCCCATACCACCCCATACAAAAACAACCAACACAAAAACGAAAAACGACCATCATACCCTCAGTCCACCACGCTTCTTGGGGGTACAATGGACCTGAGTTCACTGACCCCGAACCTGAGTTCATTGAGCCCGTGATTATAGCCAAAAGTTTGAGATCCACAATTTCTTCAATTGTAGGCGCGTGGTGTATGATCGGACGGAAAATATTTAAAAAAATAAAAATCGTATCTCAAATCAGAATTCATAATGCTATCTGCCCAATAAGGGCCTACGCTAAGACTGACTCAAGTATGCGCGTTCTCCACTAAAAAGGATCCCTTTGTTGTTTCGCCTTGTTTTGATGGTACTCCCCTTGATGCCAAATCGTCTATTGGGATCCTGGGTGTCGACATTTCGAGTGATGTTCAGTTTCGTGGTCATTTGGAAGGCAAAGCTAAGTTAGCTTCTAAAAAATTGGGGGTGCTTAATAGAGCGGGACGGTACTTCTCGCCAGCCCATCGCTTACAACTTTATAAGGCGCAGGTTAGGCCGCACATGGAGTACTGCTCTCATCTCTGGGCTGGGGCACCCAAGTACCAAATTCTTCCATTTGACCGCATCCAACGTAGAGCTGCTCGATTTGTCGGTAATCAGGCACTCTCTGGCCTACTCGATCCTTTGGCTTTGCGGAGGGATGTGGCGTCTCTCTGTATATTATACCGTATCTATCATGGGGAGTGTTCTGACGAACTGTTCGAATTGCTGCCTGCGGCTAAATTCCACTACCGCACTTCGAGGAACCGTTTGTCTTTCCATCCTCACCATCTTGATGATTGGCATTCTAGTACCGTGCGTTTTAAGCGAAACTTCTTTCCTCGCACGACAAAGATCTGGAATCAGCTTTCTGCGGCAGCATTCCCGGAGCGTTACAACTTAGGGATCTTTAAAAAACGAGCCTACCAATTCCTAAAAGGGTCGGCAACGCACCTGTGATGCCCCCCGTGTTGCGGGTGTCCATGGGCGACGGTGATCGCTTTCCATCAGGTGACCCGTCTGCTCGTTTGCCACCTCTTATATAAAAAAAAAAAAAAAAAAAAAAAAACGCTAGCTGACGCGGACGCCCGCCGCGTGCGCCCGCTCGCGGGTCTAAAATGTACCGAAAATCCGTCGCACGCGCCCGCGCCACTTAGCGCTGTTCATACAATTTCTTATTAGACGCGCGCACGACGGGCGTCCGTTCCGGGTTCCGGGTAATCCGCGTCAGCTAGCGTAGGCCCTAAGTGCTATATGTTTATCAGTGGGTAAAATCGGATATTTCCCTATAGTAAACTCTATGCTAGCGGCAATAGCAATGAAGTTACAGGCTCGTCCGTTCTTACACCACCACGCAAAAATTTACTGTTGTCAATTTTTTTTGTTTCTGAACTTTAAACACTCATCACCCACCCACCCAGACCCACCTTTATCCGGAGAGAGATATGAAAAATCACAGTTGTAGATTATTTTATTCTTATTATTTTGATAGTTAAATCATGCACGTAACATATTTACAAGCTGAGAAAAAAATTAAAATCCAACATTATCTCAACCCACCTAAAACCGTCCAAAACTTTGCCGAACAAATCTTAACATGTAGAAAATTTTTTTTTATTCATACTGCCAGCCCTGTCACTGTCGGCACGCACACATTCTTAAGGAGACAGAGTAGGTTAATCTGTGGCTATAATCGCGGTGAGTACCAAGATTTCGTATGGGATGCAGTATCTGTTACGAAGTAACTATTAAGTAATCCGTGCCTCTGGCTAGAGTGATAAGCTATTAGGGTATTAATAACATTATACTTTTTCCAAGAAAGTAAATGTTTTGCCAGAGTCCTTAAGTATGCTCTTCATAACCAAATGCAAAAGATCAAGCCATATTACTGCAGAATAATTACAAAAAAAAATTTTTAACTATAATGGTAATTTACACCTTTAAAATGGCTACATATGAAAAACACCACAGTGAAAAATTTCTAATTTTAAAGAATGCTGAATTGTTTCTGACAAAAAAGTTATTTATGAATCTAGTCAAGATCATAATTATGATGTGTGTGCGTGTGTGATTGTGATGTGCGAGACTGATATGGCCAAAAATTACAAAAATATAGTAAGGCAATAAAGTTGTGTATGCATATTTTTGATACTTAGGCCATATTAATCGCTTTGTAGTTGACTGCACACTGGTTCTAATAGTATTCCAATTGAGGAAATAATAGATGTTTGTGACTTTGGCAGTACTAACCAAATAAAAATACAAATTGGTAATGCAAAATACCAAATTTATTTGACTATCACAGACTTACATTTATTTGCTTAATAGAGAATGTAGTCATTTACTACAATATTTACAGATTTGTGCTAATAAAAGAACATTTACCTATTTATTTTGGTTGAACTGGGTCAGTTGGGTCAAATGATAACTGTACATTTTCACTATCATCACCCAACATAAACTTCACAACTCTGAAACAAAAAAAGAAACATTGATTTATTTTGTTACTTTACTTTATTTTCTGTTCAGATCATAAGACACAAACACGCTAAACGTGACTATGCGGTAGATTGTTTAGAATATTTTTTCCCCATTTCAAACAGGATTTTGCAGAAAATTGAAAATTTCTACCCTATGGGTGGCTAAGCTTTTATGGTTTCGGGACTAGGTATGTCAAGTTGCGGAAATAATTGTTCCACAGTGTCTATTTTTTTTTTACAGGCTGGATATTATAATAGTAACATTACCTACTGAACTAGATGTTGTTTGGATAGGTTACTTTTTGTTCCATAAGTTTTTGTCCTGAAATGATAGTTGCGGAATTAAACTATAATTTAAAAAAAACATTATTACCGTTTCCACTCAACTCCTAATCCTATAAAAGTAAATGTTAGAAATCCATGCCATAGTATTGTTACACCGGGGATAGGTTGTCTTTTGTGGCCGAAATTTTTATAGTTTCTATGAATAGGAATCACTAAAGATGTTGCTGAACTTAGAACTGATTTCACTTTACCATGCAACATTTTGATTTATAGTAACTCAAGTATATTTATTTTATGCACGACGCTGGTACTGAAAAACATTTCGTTAGTCAGTTCTGTCAATTTGACACTTGACTGACATTGACAAAACAGATAGTTTTTTTTTTCTAAGCCCTTCTGAGTAAATCAAATGCATTTCAGCCATGCAACTATTTTGTTAAGGCGAAGCTATCTAGATATTTTAATTTTGTATTTGATGCCATGAGAACGGCAATATCTGACATATTAATAAATTTCGAAGGCTCTTCAGACAAACCTTAATTACTGCCGATGGGCGAATTAGTTGTTTCGGTTAATTACATACATACGAACAGTGGAAGTTAAATAAAGGCCACAACAAACCGAGAGTGGGGGGCGCCGACGGAGGGTGGCCAGCGCGGTGTCAATAACACTGAATCAAACACGGTATGCCACGCTGCCTGAGTGTGTTCACCGTTAGATCTTATTATTCATAAATAAAACTTGAGGGTAGCGTTAGAAGCCGAGGTGTCACCGCGGGCGGTCAATCAACTATAATTATAGTCTCCTTTGTCACGTAAAGCGAACCCAGCGTGCGCTAACAGTGAATTTCCTAAATATACCTACTTAATGTGTGACTACATCATAATCATCATCATGTGTGACCATGGACTTAATACCTAACCCGGACTGAGTACTAACTTTTATTAGTCAATCAAAAGTGACCCATATTACCAAGCAATACAGTTTAGTAATGACAACTAGAGACAGCGGTCCGAGAGAGAAACCCAAACTTGTGCCTTGTGTCCCACTCGCACCATTTGCCAGTGGAAAAAAAGATAATGAAATGGTAGAAAAAATTAGTACTGAAAATAATAACCTTCTTTATAATAAATAGCTATATTTAGATACAAAATATTACCTTTTACCTAATTTGTAAATCATTAAGATTGGAACTAATATTTACTGATTAAAACACGGTAATGCATTAAATATTGTGATGATCAAGTGGTGATTGTAAATTTTAACTAGTATCACCGACGTTGACCAATTAGGGTGCCTATGATTTAGGCCGGTGTGAGTATGTCTACTAATGCAATTTCGTAGATAAGACTGAAAAGCAGGTTGGGGCATAGGAAAAGGGGCCCGATTTGAGGACTTAAAAAAATTTGGATCAGAAATTTTTTTTCGGGTTTTTCGTATTTTTTTTTTTTTAACTTTAAAGAATACATTAAAATAAGCATCTTTTATATATATAAAGATGATCTACGACTGAAATTATTTGTCTTTTTAGGGTTCCGTACCCAAATTGTAAAAACGGAAACCCTATTACTGAGGCTCCGCTGTCCGTCCGTCTGTCCGTCTGTCACCAGGCTGTATCTCGGAAACCGTGATAGATAGAGAGTTGAAATTTTCACAGATGATGTATTTCGGTTGCCGCTATAACAACAAATACTAAAAAATGGAATAAAATAAATATTTAAGGGGGCTCCCATACAACAAACATGAATTTTTTTTGCTCGTTTTTGCTCGATATTGATAACGGCAACAGGTAGACACTTGAAATATTCACAGAATCTATCTATCTAATACCTTTAAACGAGCAATTCTTGTATATATACACCGTGAAATTTTAGTGGTTGTTTTCCCGAAACGAGCTGATTTAGTATCGATTGAACAATCGATTTATAATTACTATTTTGACTAGAGTCAAAAATCCAATTGTGAAAAACGAAAGTCGAAAATGACCGCAAACCAATAGTAACGCTTCGTTGGTACAAGTAGCGTACGATCGTACGATAGGTTAGGTACCAACGAAGCGTTACTATTGGTTTGCGGTCATTTTCGACTTTCGTTTTTCACAATTGGATTTTTGACTCTAGTCAAAATAGTAATTATAAATCGATTGTACAATCGATATTAAATCACCTCGTTTCGGGAAAACAACCACTAAAATTTCACGGTGTATAATCAGGATCTCGGAAACGGCTCCAACGATTTCGATGAAATTTGGTATGTGGGGGTAAAAAAGATAAAAGTTTTTTTTTACACCTTGGGTTATACTACTGAAGTTTTAGCAAGGATTCCGGATTCCTATTATTTTTAATAAGTGCACAAATTTTAATATGTGATTCAGTGTCGTTAAAATAACAAATTTCAGTATTTTTCGTTATAATATTAATCACGTTTTTTTGTTTTTCATAGTAACTCGACCAATTATTGGATGGACTATGAACAACCCAAATTTCAAAATTAAAAAAAAAATCTTGAAGATAATCATGATCTGAATCACGTATCAAAATTTGTGCACTGATTAAAAAATTACCCTGTATTAATCAGAAATAATGTAGCATTCTATTCGTGAAAGAATTTTTGAAATCGGTCTAGTAGTTTTGGAGTTCATTCGTTACAAACATACAAAAGTACATATCAATCAATCAATCAATAACATTAATAAAAGTAAAACAATAATAAAAATAAAATAATTGTAATATAAATTTAAGATCAGTGTAGGCTTACATTATTTCTTTCTAATTCTGAATTGACTCTTTTATACTTTTTTAAGAAAAAACTTGATAATTATCCGCAGGTGTACTGGGTCACCCTAATTAGAACGAGATGCAAGGCACTAGTTTGGTTTCTCTGTCGGCCTCACTTTTATGTCGCAGTACTCAGTCCGGGTTAGGTATTAAGTCTATGTGTGTGACTAGGTAGAAATGTTTTCGTACTAATACACGATGGAATATCGACGGTACTCTGACTCAACCTCGTATATGAAATTTTACTAAATTGGAATAACCACTTTAGACACAAGGCTAAAGTGGTTATTTCAAATTCATAAAATTTCATATACGAGGTTGAGTCAGAGTACCGTCGATATGTTAAGGTTCAATTAAAAAAATTGTGTTATCTCTCGGAAAATCGAGCTGTTAAGGTACTGCAGTCTACATATTTTGTCTATGGCCAGGATTCCTACAAACTAAACTTGGTAGAGCGGGAATTGGCTATGTAAAGTTTTTTTAAGAGGTGCTAATTATATTTTTTTTCGACAGTCGGCGTTCTGAAGATCGAGAAACTGCAGCTGTTTTATTTTTATCTCCTATTGTTTACTGGAAATATTTTTTTAAGTGTTCGAGTTGACATTTGTGAGATTTAATGGCTGACAAGCCTTTCGTGCTCAGTACTTAGTAGAAACAGAAAAAAAACGAAGTCATAAGTCACTTTTGTCCATCTCAAACTCAGAACAATAACTAAAGCATGCTTTAGTTATTGTTCTGAGATCTCAAACCGTTTGCGTTTCGTTTGCTTTGCGTTTTGGACTATTTTTAACGACCTCTGCACAAAATCCGGATTTTCAATTTTACCGCATTTCTCCACGACTTATGCACGATAATTGAATCACGATTGAATATTTTCGATCATTATTTTGGAACTACTTTTTGGACAATGCCAAGTAAACGAAACGCAAACGGTTAGATTTCATTTGACATTGACAATTGACTTCGTTTTTTTTTCTATTTCTACTAAGTACTGAGCACGAACCGCTTGTCAGCCATTAAATCTCACAAATGTCATCTCGAACACTTAAAAAAATATTTCCAGTAAACGATAGGAGATAAAAATAAAACAGCTGCAGTTTCTCGGTCTAGAAGACGACTACTGTCGAAAAAAAATATATTTAGCACCTCTTCAAAAACTTTACTTAGCCAATTAGAGAAGACCCTTGACTCTCCAATATGTCGGTAGAAGATTAAGCACAAATATAAGCTTTAAACTTAGACATAAATGGTATTAAGAAAAAACCCACAGCTGTTACATTGTTTATTGAGCACTGAAAACGACATAGACAAATTTAGCACAAAACAATGTTTACCAAGGTGCATTTCTACATTTAAAAGTACAGAACGCAAGAATATGAAAAACGCTTGGTCAAAAATGGAACCCAATAATTTATAACAAATGATTCACTTTTGCAGAGACGGTAGCGCCGCTGGCAATGTGCTCTTCATCTTCTCGCGTACTGTTCATGCAAGAAACAACGAGATAAACATCAATTACAAACTATAATTTTCTTTTATACTTATTTGTTCATCTTTATATCTTTTTCCATTTTATATCATTGAACGTAGCCATATAAGACGTGCGTGTTAAAAAGCAATGTAACATTAATTTAATTTTGAGATTTAACAAAAGTAAAAATCAATTTACACAGGTCTACGAGTATACTCCCACATTTTATTTCATGGTCTCTATTAGTAATGTGCCAAAGGAGAGGATCAGTTCAAATTTTGTATTACTCCGGCCAATCATCCGTACCTAATTAAATAACACATACTGATTCTTTCTTCTACCGTTTGATGATTTAAAGATACCTAATAAAAAAAATGTTTGACAACCATTCAATTATTTGTGGACTTTATTTAGGATTCCTATAGAAAGAAAACGAGAAAATCGTCATGTCCACTAGTCAATTTTTAATCTTTAAGACAAAGCTGATAATCGCACCACTTTTTGAAGGAGGATGTAAATCATTAAGACAAATAGGTTTCAACATCAACACAGACATACAGAAATTAAATTTATATAATTCCAGAAAATACTACCTAAATAGTAATACTATTACTAACCAGGGATAAAACCGCTGCAGTTTTCGAAATACACGATCTATTACTCAAAGAGCAATTTTATTAGAAAATAGCATATTAGATCAGGGGCCTGTTGCATAACAAAGTACTACTAATATTACAAGCGGAACTCTCGCTTCAATTATATTAACTAGAAAGGGAGTTCCGCTTGTAATATAAGTTGTACTTTGTTATGCAACAGGCTCCTGGATTACAAATAAAGGCGATTTTCCTGGTGGTTTATAGTTCGAATTTATACAAAGAACGATAATACCTTCGTATCAAGTGAAAAGAATGAGTAGCATAATTAAGACACTACACTAAAATACTCTTAAGTTATGCAACAACAATTTTATCTCCAAAACAATATTACCAAAATGGAAAGGCTGAACTCTATAATAGAACCAGCCTCTAAATATATTTTCTATTTTTAAAATAAGTACAATCAAGCTACCAAAAAAAATGCATGTCTAAAATAATTACAAAAATACTATGCAAGTACACTTCATCTACCTTTTTTACAAATACTGATATGTAAATAATTAAATGTTATCAATTCAACTGTAATTTGTTCTAGTCCTAGTCCTACAGCCTGCCTGTATTTCTACTGGGAGATTAATAAACTGCATCCAATTGCATAATTTGCCAGCGTTGCTGCACTCACTGTGTAGCAACACATGCTGAGTGGAGACCCTTTTTCGGTGACAATTGGTGTCACTACCATAACAAACTTGTGTATTAGGTGTTGTGTGTGTTGTTTTCTACCGTTTGGTGGTGGTACTCTTGTAACCTTAAATAAAATATTTTTCTTTCTTTCTAATTTACATCACAAAAGCAGATAAAAAAAAAAAAAATCTGTTTATTGCAATTAATGTTGTAACAATTTTCTCATACTTAGATGCGGGTTCTTTATCTCTGAGTGTAGTTCTACCACTTCTATGTTAAATAAAGGAAACCGTAACTACATATAAGCAACAATAAATACTAGTTTTTAATTAATTTACATTTATGAGTTCCAAAAACTACATTTTGACATAAAAATAAACACTATTAGAAAATAAATTCCTGCGTATGCATGACAGTTGAAAATAAACACACGCACGCGACAGTATCGTACGTATTATCATTATGTAAACAAAAACATATTAAAAAAATATCGTAATGCTGTAACCTATATAAGGTATCCATTAAACAATGGGCAAGCTTCTATCCACCGACAGCCCGGCACCTTAATCTGGTCCCAAAATAAGTTTTTATAAAAATTCATTTTTTAATACAAGATTTTTTGGCTGACTGTACTTTTCGCCCCTGGGTTACCAAAGAACTAGAATCAAACGAGATAACTCGATGCGGTCGCATCGTTTTATGACAGTGTTCCTATGGCCGCCTTCCAGTCCAGCTCCATGTCATATTAATATTGCATTCTCATCCGATTCATACATACATGCCAAATTTTAGATCAATAGCAAACCGGGAAGTGGGTCAAATTTAACTTGCAACATTTGACCCTACAACAAGTACATTACAAGTACATTGCAAGTTAATAAAAAGCGTGTGCGTGTACAATAATGGGCTTAGGTTTAGTAAAAGGATATAATCGAACTATTTTTCAAATAAAGAAATAATAAAGAAAAGTTCGTTTATTTCGAAATCAGTCAATTTTATGGACCATCTTAGGTTGCCCTGTCTGTGAATAGAAACTTGTTCATTATTTACTGGGCACCATGTATAAAATACTTTTGACAGCTCAAGTGTATGTATGAGTAAGCCGTCCGAGTTTCAGTTCTAATAGTATTTACTGTCATGATTTGCAACAAGCCTGCAGATTCAGTACCGAATCGGAATATTCCGCTTGTACCTTACTTTGGTATCTTTCAAGGCTTCAAATTGAATCTTCCGACTTCGGCAGTGTTTCTCAACTTTTCAATACATCGATCCGCGTCTTCTTAAACGTGAAAAAATCGAACGATTTTGTAGTAGAGTTGTCCAATATCAATAGCTATCTGTCAGCCAGGTCTCAACTGAGCAAGCCGCCATTTTCGGTGCGATTTTGAGCTCTGTGTAGAATAAAATCATGCCTCAGTAGAGACCTGGCTATCCATGACTATTTACACACAGAACTTATTTTCAGTTACATAGCGTGTTAGATAATTGACAAGATTTCATATTTCTAAGGCTATAATTTGATTCATTCTCTATATTCTGTTTGGAAAGAGAAAGACACTGATAGTTTTAAATTTTCACTAGGATTATTAATTAATTCATAACAAATTTTTTAAGATGTGCTTATTCTAAAAGGGCATAACTCCAAAACTACCACACAATAGATCCATTACTTTTGTCTAGTCTCTATTAAAAAAGTGATGTGATGACGTAAGTCTGACGTTGAGGTTGTTATCAAATTTAAAATTATTACAGTTCTTTTTTCTGGTGAAAAGGGCAAAGGGTCTGGTATCTATTCTGTGGTAGTATTAGTAAATTCAGATATATTTTTTTAATGTCTTGTATTTTTTTTAAATATGGAGAAATAAATTATAATAAATATTTTTCCGTGTTTAGGAGGCAAAAAAAAAACTCTTTCTTTAATTTTCAGGTGTTAAAAAATGAGATCTCGTCAATTATATTTATACGTGAACCGGCCAACCATAGAGGAGCCAGCCATCAGACAGGAGCGAGGCCCTTCTTTTATCATGTGCAAAAAAATCTTTCTAAAAAACCTTTCTATCGTTTATATTGTTTCGTATCATTTCTATTATTTTGCACAATCGCTCTGGATGGAATGAATATACGTATACTAACTGTTGCCCGCGTCTCCGACTGGGAAGAATAGGGGTATAAAAATAGCCTAAGTCCTATTCTCAGACCTACCATATCACACACCTAGATAAAAGAGTTGGCTAACTCAAAATAATCCCCATTCTAATTTAGACTTCATCTACTTTCAGGAGGGTCTAAATTAAATGATGGATTATTTTGAATTAGTTGACTCTTGATCTAGGAGTGCAAAATATAAAAAGAAAATTTCATAAAAATCGATCAAGCCAGTTTGGAAAGATGTCAGCGATAATCGTAAAAGCTGTTATTTTATTATTCATCTAGTGACATTATAAACTAACTTAATTATCAGACCGTTTATAATCTCGCGAGATAAAAATATTAACATACTCGTAAACTAGTATAGACAATTTATCTCTGTTTTACCTTTAACTTTTTAACCAGTGACTAAATATGCTAAGCTTTAACTCTCTCATTTTTACAAGACCGGCAGTTTAATCTCTCGTATGCCGAAAGTAAAAAAACCTGCATTCCAGTCTCGTATGTATCAAATAGTACCAATGTTACAGATTACAAAATAACACAAAAAGATAGCCTTAAGTCCCGGCATACGAGAGGGTTAAAGGCTAAAAGTCAGTAGTGTCTTAGCCATATACTTGTGACTAAACTTTGTTGGCTGATTTAGAGCTTGTTCCTATACCTCACTGCCCAATAAAAAAAAGTAGTGTAAAGATGTTTTATTTTAAACCATTCAGAACTTTAGGCTGGAGTAATTTGGTCAAGTAAACTACTGAATTGGTCACTATTCATAGTTTATTTGGATTATTCATCATTCCTCATAACTGATGCTCTGGACACATAATAGTAAGTTGAGGACCAAGGAACAATCATAAGGGAACCAACAAATAACCAGTGATTGGAATTAGGTGAGCTGAATTAGTGAGATGACATAATACAGAGTGGCTAAGGTTAGATATTATAAAAGTTATTAATCTTATGTCTAGCCCTTCTTACAGCAAACTGACATAAAACATCCCATACTGTAAGTAAAAACAAGTATGTTTAACATTACAACTAGTACCCAGATAAATATTGAATACCACCAAGAAAAAATATATTTTTCTACCCAGTTGTAACAACTCTTTATTATGTCCTCTTGGGAAGAACAGGTATTTTAAACTCACCTAATTCCGTTCACTGCTAATAACCCATTTTTTTTAGTTCTTCAGTATTGGCACACTGTAGTTGTTACAGAGATGGGTGTCTTAGCGTTTACCGTTGTTGTATGAGAGACTCCGAAGCGGTGCCTTGAAGTTGGCGGCGGCCTGTATTTGAATCTGGTATGCCAACGGGTGTATCTTAAATCCGTATAACCTGGAACAGCATAAGTAAGTCCCGATTTATAAACATTCACATGTAAAGTTAATTTGTCATTAGTTAGGTAATAGGTAGTAGCGGGCTATTTTCCGCAACTCGACGTCTTTGTGCCGCCTATTTTGCGTAATCGATTCGTCATTAGTTATCAATTCACTATTTCAATGTCATGAAAAATTTCGTCATTTTGTAGATTTTGATATCATGTACATTTTTCTACACATGGTTTTTAAGAAAATCGGGTTTTTCTCAAAACTATCAGTGTGTGGGTTGGTCCTGGTTTGCAGAACTACGTCCTATTTAAGTTTAGGGTGTCGAATTGCAGAGGTTATGCGGGGCGGCAAAAATTAGATAGCCTATACTTCGTTTTTTTTTTTAGCATTAGAAAGAAGGTCAGCGATCTTAACATGTCTTTTTATTGAAAAACACTTTTTAAAAATAAATTACAGCAAATATGTAACAATTAACAAGGACATTATGGCCATTTACATTCTTTTGGTTTCATAATAGTTATTATTTTTTGAAAAGCGTTTTTTATTAAAAAAGACTCGTCAAGATTGTTTACCTTATTTCTAATGCAAAAAAAAACGTAGTATAGTGGTGGCAAATGTGTAAATCCAATATTGATTCGTTCGATGAGTTGCGTGTCTATACCTGGGTACAAACTGCACGGTGGCGCGCTTGGGTCTGTATTCGGGATGTACCATAAACACCATATGCGGGAATCCGGTGCCGAAGTACGCGCCGTCCGTGTGGTTGTGGCGCGACGACTTGGGCGTGTAAACGTCCATGCACTTAGGACAGTATAGCTTCACCATAGCCTCGCTGCGGACGTCAGACAAACCTGAAAGACGACAATTGTAGTCGATAAAATTAACCCCATTTGAACCTGTACGCTTAGTATAAGTTTTACCTCACCAAAATACTTCTCGATCGCGTTTACGTAAAAATTTCAATTCTAAGGAAACATGGACGCGCGCGCGCGGAGACGCTGTCCATGTTTCCCTAGTAATTGATTTTTTTACGTAAACGCGATCGAGAAGTATTGAAGTGAAGGAAAACTTATACTAAGCATACTGGTCAGTGGCGGCGCAAGACCTAAATTTGGTGTGGGCAAGATATATTAAGCTTGCGGGATCGCGTTGGATGCGGATGGCAGGACCAATCTGTTGGGCCAGCCTTGGGGGAGGCCTAGCCTATGATCAGCAGTGGACGTCTTTCGGCTGAAATGATGAAGATATAATTTGCGAAGCCCTATGGCGCACCACACGATAGAATACGGGATGATGATTTGATTGATTATGCATGATTTACATGAGCAAAAACACGAGTAACTTTCGAGGCGCATGGCCCCTCAGATCGCGAGGCCGTAGGCGGCGGCCCACGTCGGTCACGTCTAGCGCCGCCTCTGAACCAAGTAATTATAGCAGGGCCATAATTCGAGAGACAAGCTTGACAATTAAAGGGTTACCAGGGTTAGACGAAATTAAATAGTGATGTGGCCGATATTGATAATCAGTGTCGACTGGACTATATGATTTGATATACGACGGTTTTTTTTACTTCCCATAATGATATCTTACATTGAAATGTAAAGTGTTACATTAATTTAATCGTATCATATTACCGTAAGTAATGAATAAATACCACAGGTAGCCAAAGCAGTAATGTTTTTTTTTATTATCGACACAAACAGCACTACGCTGTCTGTGGCAACATTTGAGCAAAATGAATTGTCAAAGTTGTCTCTCGAATTATGACCCCTACTATAGTTGTATTTTTTTCTTAGCTTCTGTAGGTCATGAACATGACAAAATGGTGTAAAAACCAGTTTGATATTTAGTATAATCTTAGTTAGGTTTGAAATAATAGTTAAAGATTGAAGTATACCTAGAGGAAGCATGGGCTGGCATTCGCAGTACACTCTTGGACAGTGACCAAAGTCTCCAGCTTGGAATTTTTCTAACATTTGCCCGATGCCTCTGTGGAAGAAATAACATGTGAAATCTATAACTTTAATTACAACACAGGAAGAACTTATAGCGAGGGATTATTTCAATTCATTCAAAAGTTTATGCAACTGTTACTGTCAGTTACTTAGCAGGTGTTTATTCCAGGGTTTCAACTGCCTCATTTATCTGGTCACATTTTTTTAGAAATGGCAGAAGATTCTGATACAGCAGTTTCCAGTTATAAGGTAGACATACACAACCTCTAATATATAACCGAAAGCCAAATCAAAATCTACAGCCATTTCTTAAAAACAGGAAAAAGGATGACGCAATGTACGTACATGAGCCGCGAAGGCCAGTTGCAAGAGAGTGGTGATCGCCAGGATTTACAATGCGGGGTGCGGGTCAGCTAGTAATATTATAAATCGTCGGGTGACAAGCAAAAGTCACTAAGTACCAAATACCTACTTAAAACAAAGCTCGTATCTCAGTATGAAATTACTAACTAGATACGACTTTTTGAAGAGCAGTGACAGAAATTTTAGTTAGTTTTGCTTGTCATCCGGCGAAATACTAAAGTGTGTCTGTATATCTGTTACTTCTTCACGCTTAAACCACTGAACCAATTTAGATGAAATTTGGTATGGATATAGTTTGAGACACTGGGAAGGACATAGAATAGTTTTATCCTGGGAAATTGCATAGTTCCCGCGGGATAGCGATAAACTAATTTTTGCAGACAGAGTCGTGGGCAACAGCTAGTAACCTATACAGTATAATCCTGCTGTATTTTAACAAATCAAGTATACAAGAAAATTTATCTTACCGGTTTGTTAATATGTAGCGTGCATGTATCAGCCCATACAGCACTTCTGAAGCCTGCTCCACAAGGTCTGATTGGTTGGGGTTCTCATCCAGGTCATCATCTACAATCATTAGCAATATTCAAAATATTTGATCATTACATTACACAGCTTTTGCATGCATCAAATGAAAGTAACGCTTGATGCAAAAAAGAAGCAAAATAAATAATAATGTAGGTACACAAAGCACTTTTAAGTAGCAGGAGTTGTCTTTAGGTATCTTTGCTTGCACTTCTTGGAAACTGAACAGGCAACGATTCAGTCTTCGATCTTAAGGATTCTTTTGTGCACAAAACAAATGTTTTTAATATTCAATTTACACTAGTAAAAAACTGATTAATAGTTCATTACTGGATTTTGAAGCTTACCAGGTTCCAGGTCTAAGATCATGTCGAGCGCCTGCCGGTAATGCGGCACTTGCTCGTTTAAGCCCGTCAGATTAAACTTGTCATTAATATAATCCTCGTCCACCTACAATAATCTACGATTAATACACCATATTCATTTTAAGCGTGTCATTACAACCTGGCAACTAGTCTCACTCACCTCGCAAAAGAACTCGTTCCCACGCAGTCCACAAAACCAAGAAATCCAGGATACCTCTTCTGAGCTACTCATTTTCCTAAAGCACACAAAATCTTCAGTCCCCTGGCAGTAACAGGCACACGACACCAAAATGAACCTAATAGTACTCAAACTCAATTACTCCAGCACATCTAGTGAGTATGACAAGAAATTGATATTTTATTAATTTTAAGGTATTTTTGTAAACCACGCAGTTACTTTTAATTAGGTATCAAATATACCGCTGAATAGTTCCGTCCGTCGTGTGTGGCGATCTGACTGGCCTGTCTGTTGTAATGTAATGTCAATGTGCGGTGCGTGCATGCCGTGCTTCTTGCGTGCTTCTCTTTGACTTTGAATTTTGATTGACCACAGACAGTGCCAGAGATGACTAAACTAAAGCGTGTCACACACAGCGCAGAAACTTGGAGTAAAATATAAATTATCTGCGCTGTGTGTGGTCCTATGGTGGTCCTCCATTGAACTGTTTAGGGTAGGGAGAGATAGCGATATGCGATATATTGTGACAGATAATTATGCGTTGATATCAATATATCATATGGTAACGCCATCAGAGTTGAGGCGAATGATTACACACACAGCTGCATAAACTACTGATTGCAAAAAAAGTAGCAAATGAATGAGATGTGGTTGTGTGCGTGGCGTTAACAACGTAGTAGTGGCCAGTAGTGGCAGAAAAAATACAAGAGGTGTGGTAACAGTAGAAGATTGGAGACTACGACGAAAAAAAAAAGTGATGCATCTTTCAGGATTTCAGGGATTCCGGGATTTTAGTAAATTCTTAAAGGTAAATTCCCAAAATTTACGTGGTGGTCTTTATAAACGTTGTAAGCAAACATCCGTGCTAAATTATATCTTTCTAGACTTAGCAGTAAAGAATTTGGGATTTAATCTGAATCCCGTACGAATATCGGGATAAAAATAATAGTTTAAAAAAACTAAAAAACACGCTTTAAAAAATAAAAAATAAATTTTAATAAATTTCAATTCACTATTCTTATAGTGCAGTAAAAAATCTTAATAAGCAATTATTATATTGTTATATCCAGATCAAAATTTGTAAACAATTCTAAATATTGATAAAATAAATAATAATAGTTTAAAATATTTTATTGTAAAAAAAGCGTGGGGTGCATGGTGTCAATTGTCAAGGATTGTCATTTTGATAACATCTTAAAAAGCACCCCACGCTTTTTTTACAATAAAATATTTTAAACTATTATTATTTATTTTATCAATATTTAGAATTGTTTACAAATTTTGATCTGGATATAACAATATAATAATTGCTTATTAAGATTTTTTACTGCACTATAAGAATAGTGAATTGAAATTTATTAAAATTTATTTTTTATTTTTTAAAGCGTGTTTTTTAGTTTTTTTTAACTATTATTTATTTTCTATTTTTTAGTTGCATTTTTTTTCTTTCTAACTTTACCCCCTCACCTACAACCCCCAAACCCCCTAAACCCAACCCCCCAACATCCCCCACCCCATTTCCCCAAACCCCACACCCTTACCCCCAATCCCCTAAAACCCCTTACCCCCTCCTCATTTTACAAACCCCCGAACCACCTAAACCCAACCCCCCTAACACCGAACCCCCATACCCCCGGAACCCCCCCCCACCCCAACCCCCCCCCGTCACCTGCCTTCCCCCCACCCCACCCCTCCCACACCCCCCACCCCGCCACCTACCGCCCCCCCTTCCAGTTCCATCATCAAACCCTTGTTACCATCTAGGCCTCTTACCCCCTCCCCATTTCCCACAACCCCCCAAAATCACTTACCCCCGAACCACCCAACACCCCCACCCTATTTCCCGTAAACCCCCCCCCCCCATCCCCTAACCCCAACCGCCACACCCTAACCCCCAACCCTCTAAACCCCCGACCCCCTTACCCCATTCCCCCCCCCCAACCCACCACCTACCCCCCTTCCAGCTCCATCATCAGACTCTTGTTACCATCTAGGACCAAAGTACTCGTCAAAACGAATCAAACGAGCCCAAACTCGATGGGGTTGTTTCGTTTTATTGTGGAGTGCCTTTGGCCATCTTCCAGCTCCATCATCAGACCCTGGTTACCATATGGGATCAAAGTGCTCGTCAAGACGAATCAAACGAGCCCAAAATCGATGGGGTTGTGTCGTTTTATTGTGGAGTGCCTTTGGCCATCTTCCAGCTCCATCATCAGACCCTGGTTACCATATGGGATCAAAGTGCTCGTCAAGACGAATCAAACGAGCTCAAACTCGATGGGGTTGTGTCGTTTTATTGTGGAGTGCCTTTGGCCATCTTCCAGCTCCATCATCAGACCCTGGTTACCATCTGGGATCAAAGTGCTCGTCAAGACGAATCAAACGAGCCCAAACTCGACGGGATTGTGTTGTTTTATTACATAGTTCCTATGGCCACCATCCAGCTCCATCATCAGATCAGCTCCATGTTACAATAATATTGCATTGTCATCCAATTTACACATATGTGCAAAATTTCAGCTCAATCGGAAACCGGGAAGTGGGTCAAAATCGCGCCCTAAGGAGTCGGTTACAAACAAACATACAAACATACATACATACAAACATACAGGTGAAGCTAATATAAAGCGTGTAAAAAAATGGTGGTTATTCGACTTCCAGCTCTCATTTCATCCAAACCTGTTTTAGCGGGAAGATGTAATAAGCACACACACAATACACATACCTCCAATATTTTTGGGGTTGTAGAGTATTAGCAAATAAGGGCAGACAATATGTTTTTCTCAAACATGCTATGTAATGTTTACGTTGTGTTCCTTAAAACAGGCTTCAAAATACACCGTTGCAGGCCTAGGCCGGCAATGCGATCTTCTATTGTTTCATGTCACACAGCACCATGATGTTTATAGGTCTATGGCATCATAGCATTTAGCCATTTAAAAAAAAACTATAAGCAATATTTGCGTTTTGGTTCATTATGACATTCTGCCACTACGCTTATTTAAGGTAAGGTAAGATGGTGATGGTGATGGTAATGGTGATCTGCCTAGAGAAATATTTCACCATCAACATCATCATCACCATCATCATCGTCATCATCATCATCATCATCGTTATCGTCATAATAATCATCATCATCATCATCGTTATCGTCATAATCATCATCATCATCACCATCATCATCGTTATCGTCATAATCATCATCATCACCATCATGATGACGACGACGATGATGATGATGATGATGGTGCATGTTTGAGAAAAGCACTATACAATACAAGCCTCGGCCGGAACAGGGGTTGCCGGCCTCGTATCATACTTAGATACTCGGCCGGCAACCCCTTAAGTCCCGGCCTCTGCAGTAATGTACTATTATAGCTACCTTTTACAGTAAAATTACATAAAGTTTACCACTGACAGATGGTTTGCCTTCATTTCATATTCAACTTTAACGAATACTGTTACCCACGTTTGCAGATTTTGTAATAACTACTTTATGAGCGCGCGCAGACAGAGCGGTCTGGAGTTCCGCGTTCCGAGTTCAGAGTTCTGCGTTCTTTCGAATGTACTGAGTCCCTTACGATAACGCACACAGCAGGCGGTCGGAACTCTCGAGCGGTCAAAACACAGAACTCTGAACGCGGAACTCGGAACTCCAGACCGCTCTGTCTGCGCGCGCTCTATTTTGTATGGTGTTAAAGTTGGAAATGAAATGAAGGCAAGCAATCTGAGTGGTAAACTAAAAGTAAACTTCTTGTTGAGCCTGTCGTAATTTAAAATGACGCGCCCCATCTCCGCATTTACGCACAGGATTTTGAACCTATTAAAGCTGTATTTAGGGCCAGTTTCTACTTTCAAATCCTGTGCGTAAATGCGGTGGTGGGGCGCGTCATTTTAAATTAGACAGGCCCTGCTTTGACATTGGCAAAAAGACCCAAGTGGATTGACAGGGATTGACAAAGAACAGAGAGTATCCGCCAGACGTGCGGTGCGCGAAATCGAAAAAAACATTTTTGAAATCCATATTTTTATTTCGAGGCGGCTTATGTACCTAGATAAAACATAACTTTACCTTATGACTATAATTAACTCGATAATTAAGGCCCTACCGAGCTTTTGGTGCATTTATTGCATTCATTTAATCTCGTGTTGTATCATTACTAGTAGCAAAGCTTTAGTCCTGAAATCCACGTGTAAGAAAGACATTTGAGGATTCACTCCAATGACATGTGTTTATCGAAACACAATTACTTGTAGTTCGCTCGTTAGAAAAAAAATCCAGTTGTCTCTAAAAAATAAAATAAATTTGAAGTACGACGTAAATACTGCACGGCAGGTCATGACTTTTGTTATCTAGGGCGTAGTGTTACTACATTTTTTAAATATAAAATATGTATTTGTTTTAATAATACGATGAAAATACCTAAATACACGCGCAGTCTAACCAGCCTATCTTGAGCCATCGTGCTTCCCCCTTGTCTGAAATCGATTAGCACCAAAAGCTCGGTAGAGCCTTAAGCAGTATTGGCTTAAAATTACGTCATATTTACAAACACTAATCCAAACATCAATGCAAAATAATAAACTTTTAGAATCAACGAAACTTGGCATCTCAGCAGCCGTTCATTATGGTTTTCTTAAACAAAAAAATACAAACCTGTGGCATTTTCATCTAATTTACCTAGTCATGAAGAATTGTATAAAATTTATGTCGAAACGTTTCATGATCAAATATACCTGATTGCGCATTTTCAAAAAAATTAAATGTATCCTATACTTTTTTCAAATGAAAAAATTTTGGGGTTTTCTTATTCAGAACCAAGAGCATTAAACATGAACTACCGTGAGACTCACTCATAGTGTAAATAAACGGATCACTCACGTCTTAAAACGAGTTTAACTCGACTTGTTTCGGGCTAATCCGTAGCCCTTCTTCTCGGAGTCACACGTCACGGCGGCTGCCAAACGTGTAACCCCGTCCGATTACCCCGAAACATGTAGAGTTAAACTCGTTTTAAGACGTGAGTGATCCGTTTATTTACACTATAACCAAGAGCATGTTTGATTTTGATGATAAAAAATGTCCCAAATTTTTTTGTCACATGTGTGACGTTTTTCTCATACCTACAGTTTACATGGCTCATCACAAAACAGACACAAAAAAATTGTAAGGAAAATTAGGATTTATTTTTACGAGAAGCGTACACTTTTTTGAAAATTCCCAATTAGTTCTGTAATACTACATACACGAAATATAAAATCTATAGTTAGGCATAATTAATATACCAATGTTAATACATAAAAATAATCTTTTGCGTGGAAAATGCATCAATAAACAAGGAAATCCACTTACTCTTACACAACACAACATGTCCAATGCCAATGCAATGCAATGGTAGATTTACTACTATGATATTAAATCAATATACAGTCAAGGCTCACAGACACTTCAATCGGAATAGAATATAAATAAATAATAGCAAAATACTGGATGAAACAATTATTACGAACTTCAGTTTTCAATCACGTCTAGATCGCATTGGACAACCAACAAAGAACTCCTCCAACCCTGCAATGTCTATTCATAATACACGTGAATGGTTTAGAAGTGTAGTTTAAAATTAAATCGTGATCGTTTCTAGAACATAATAGCAAGAGTACTTACTGTTGCTAATATATTCTCCTAAACGTCTCGAAATAGTTTGAGAAACACTGATTTAGATCAAGACATGACTGCCATCAAATTTTGATTGGTCGGACCATTATTTGAAATGAAGCAGACCTACTAAGTAAAAAATATATACCCATATTCAATGTAATGAATGGCGCGGTGGAATCACTAGCTTAGGTAATAAATGCAATGCGCCAGGTGTTGGGCAGCCTTGCAAGTTAGAACTTAATCGTCGAATCTGATGGAATGGACCCCCGTGTCGATGGCGCCGCCGCGGTACGAGCCTCGCTTCTTCTTCGTCTTCTCATGCTTGAACGACTTGCCGCGGGTGTGCTTCAAGTCTTGGTTGGCGCGCTCGCCCCAGGAACCGCGAGAACCACCCTAAAAATAAAAAAGCATGTGTTAAATTTATATGAAACCTCAATGGAAGAGATCTGACAATAACTATGAATTAAAAATTTTAAAAACCCCGTACAAAATTAAGTTTAATCTAATCTAATCCCTTCCGCAGCATACAAAAGAGCTGATAATTGATTGAAACGGCTTGACCGATTTTAATGACACATGTCTAAGAACCATCGCCAAGAAACCTGCTTTCTAATAAAATAAACTGCATCCAAATCGGTTCACCCGTTTAAAACTTATGATGCCACAGACACGGACACACACACATATAGCGGTCAAACTTATAACACCCTTCTTTTTGTGTAGAGGGTTAAAAACAATACACCGTGAAATTGTTTATGTGAACTGACCCATAGTTAATTTTCTCGTCTGGAGGTACAAATTTTAAAAATAAAGATACCTACATAGTTTTTTTTTTACAAAAACTATGTTGAGAGAACTGAAATTTCGCATAATCAATGCTAATTTGGAGTTGCCTTTGGTAAAAATTAAAGGCGAGTAAGCTTATCATGGCACGGCCTTTTTCTTTTGCCTTAACTAAACCAGTATAGATTTTAAATATAAGTTTGGAGACAAAGAATTGATGCTTGGCAAAGAATTGGCAATAATAGATGATTTTAATTAGGAAATCTGACTAGAAATATACTCAGTCAAATTATTCTTGAGAATCCTCTTACATTAAATTATATTTTAAGCGCATATAAGTAACCTTTAACATACCTATTTAATCAAAGGTGATTTTCTTGTTTTCTCCACCATCAAAGCTCTTCCTGTCATTGAAGCCTCCTTTGTTGAAGCCTCCCCGGTTGCCTCCCCACGACTGGCGGTCGCCGCCTCCGCGCCCCCCGCGGTCGTTCCCTCGGCCTCCGCGGAACCCACCGCGACCCCGGTCGAAGCCACCACGTCCTCCACGGTCAAAGCCACCACGTCCTCCACGGTCAAAGCCTCCGCGACCCCCTCGGTCGAAGCCTCCGCGGCCACCGCGGCCTCCGCGATCGAAGCCCCCACGGCCACGGCCTCTGTCGAAGCCGCCTCGCCCTCCCCTATCGTTCCCGCGCCCTCTGAAGCCTCCTCTATCTCCCCCTCGCCCTCTGAATCCTCCACGTCCCCCAAATCCTGACTTAAAGCCTCCAGATTCTTCCTCCTGTTCACCATCTTCATTTTCGCCCTCCTGAGTGAGATGAAGACTTATAAGTAAACACCAGAGACAACCCTATGTAAAGCGTCAATAAAGTAAATGCCCGAAATTATAAGCCTGGTTTTCCAACACTTTTGCTTCTGATTATGACAGTCTATACATAGAGTTGCCTTGGCTTGTCAAATTTGTGGGCATTTACCTTAGCGTCGAAAGAATTGTCCTTAAGTCTAGGGTCCACTTCAACTTTCTCAGCCGCAACCCGCCGGAATGGGACTGGTTTATTGTTAGTTGTATCACCAGGAGTAGAGGTATTGTTTGTGGTACCCTAAAAGGTATAGTTAATATGATTAGACTTTAACGAAGAGAAGCTTCAGTTACAAAAGAAAAATAATGATATTTGTTTTAATGTGCAAGCAAACTTATCTCAAATTAACAGATGATTTTTTTACATACCTTCACAAAATTGTTGTATGGCTTCTTTGCAGGAGTAGCTTCACTTCCAGAAGCTTTCCTCTTTCTTCCACTCTGTTAAAAATAATTAAAAATTAATAAATAAAAATTACCCCAAAAAATTACTAGACCAATTCTAAAGTTCTAAAAATTTATTCAATTGAAATAAAAAAAAATTAAGAAAAAAAAAACATGTATTTACCTGCATTGATGTGTCCATTGACTCATCTTCGGCAAATGACTTTTTAGCTGCCTTTTTGGGGGGAGCATCTTCATCATCCTCATCACTGTCATCGTCAGATGAGTCCTTCTTGGCTGGTGTTGCTTTGCTGGCTTTGGCTGGGGTTTTTTGTGCTGGCTTCTCATCGTCACTGCTGTCATCACTATCATCAGAAGAATCCTTCTTAGCAGGAGTAGCTTGAGCTTTAGCGGGGGCCTTTGCTGCAGGTTTAGACTTCTCATCCTCACTGCTATCTTCACTATCTTCAGATGACGAATCTTTTTTCGCTGCCGCTTTAGCTACTAGTTTAGCAGGGGTTGCTTTGGGTTTTTGAACAGCCTTTTGTTTTTCATTTTCGCTGCTGTCATCATCAGATGATGATTCTTGTTTCTTGGCAGGAGTAGCCTTAGCAGGTTGTTTGGCAGGTGCCTTAGCTGATTGTTTAGATTTTTCATCTTCACTGCTGTCATCATCAGATGATGACTCTTGCTTCTTGGCAGGAGCAGCCTTTGCAGGTGGTTTAGCAGCTGCCTTAGCTGGTTGCTTAGATTTCTCATCTTCACTGCTGTCATCATCAGATGATGATTTTTGTTTCTTGGCAGGAGTAGCCTTCGCAGGTGGTTTGGCAGGTGCCTTAGCTGGTTTCTTAGACTTCTCATCTTCACTGCTGTCATCGTCAGATGATGACTCTTGCTTCTTAGCAGGAGTAGTTTTGACAGGCAGTTTGGCAGGTGCCTTAGCTGGTTGCTTAGTCTTCTCATCTTCACTGCTGTCATCGTCAGAAGACGATTCTTGTTTCTTAGCTGGAGCAGCTTTTACAGGGGGTTTGGCAGGTGCTTTAGCAGGTTGCTTAGGTTTCTCGTTGTCACTGCTATCATCATCAGATGATTCTTGCTTCTTGGCAGGAGCAGCCTTTACAGGTGGTTTGGCAGGCACCTTAGCTGGTTGCTTGGATTTATCATCTTCACTGCTGTCATCATCAGATGATGACACTTGTTTTTTAGCTGCAGCTTTAGCTGGGGTTGGTTTTGCAGCTGCTTTTGGTGCAGGTTTGTCATCTTCATCACTTGAATCATCTGAGGATTCCTGTTTCTTTGCTGCTAGTTTAGCATTGTTATTGGCTTGTGGTTTAACCGGTTGTTTTTTTGGTTTTGATGTGGCATCTTCATCACTGCTGTCACTGTCATCAGATGATTCAGCTTTTTTAGCCGCAGGTTTAGCTGGTGTCTGAGGCGCTTTTGATTTCTGAAAAAAATACATCATCTAAAATTGTCCCAATGAATATATGTATTTATTTGGTTAACTGTGTATTCAGAGGTAGTGACGAAACTTAGTATAAAATCACAAATGTTCATACATATTTTTACATCATTATAATTGAATTTAATGACAATGACAATGCAATGACACAATAAATGAAATTTTAATCTCATATAAATAGCTACCTGTGCATTGTGTGATTTTCCATTTACAGCGGGTTGTGATTCCTCATCACTAGAGTCATCAGAGCTGTAAAAAAAAAACACTTCATAAAATACCATGGCATAGTGATAATCTCTCCATGGAGACTATCAAAAAATGTATGCATATAAAGGAACATATCCATACTATGTGACCATTCAGAAGGGAGGGGGTCTTCAAAAATACCCACACTTGTTAACAAGAGCTTTCATCTTTTTATATAACATACCCAACATTCTCTAGAAAAAATAACAGCAGTTTATGCATACACTTTTGGTATCATGTGGCAAGCACCATATTAATAAATACAAATATGAGTCAAATTATTATTTTTTTCACTTTCTGCACAAAAAAGAATTTAAAAGCATATTTATGAATTACTGTGTCAAAACTAGAGGGGGGTCACTGAGGGGAGAAGAAAAATGTAAAAATTGGTCACAGCATGGGTATGTTCTCTAATACCCTAAGGATGTTTGTTGTACTATACACCGTGAAATTTTAGTGGTTGTTTTCCCGAAACGAGGTGATTCAGTTTTGATTGTACAATCGATTTATAATTACTATTTTGACTAAGAGTCAAAAATCCAATTGTGAAAAACGAACGCCGAAAATGACCGCAAACCAATAGTAACGCTTCGTTGGTACAAGTAGCATACGATCGTACGATAGTTTAGGTACCAACAAAGCGTTACTATTGGTTTGCGGTCATTTTTGACTTTCGTTTTTCACAATTGGATTTTTGACTCTAGTCAAAATAGTAATTATAAATCGATTGTACAATCAATACTAAATCACCTCGTTTCGGGAAAACAACCACTAAAATTTCACGGTGTATAAGAGAAAGGGAGTCTTAGTCTCATGAACCTAAAAGACCCCTAAGACCACAAAGTATAATAATTATTGTACTAAATCATATAACTGACATTGGTGACGTAAAAAAAAAATCAAAATGCTACCACATGTGCACACAACAAAAGCTATCTTAAGGGCCTACCGTGTTTTTGGTACATTTATTGCATTCATTTAATCTCTTGCTGTATCATTACAAGTAAAGCTATAGTCTATAAATTCATGTGTAAGATATTTGAGGATTCACTCTAATGACAAGTGTTTATCGAAACACAATTACTTATAGTTTGCTTGATAGAAAAAAAATCCAGTCATCTCTAAAAAATAAAATAAATTCGTAGTACAACGCTAATACTGCACGGCCGGTCATGACTTTTTGAATGTTAATAAAGCAAGATGTTTTCTAGGGCGTAGTGTTGCTAAATCTTTAAAATATGTATTTATTTTAGTAATAAGATGAAAATACCCAAAAACATGCGCAGTCCAACCAACCTATCTTGAGCCATTGTGCCTCCCCCACGGCCAAAATGGATTAGCGCGAAAAGCTTGGTAGGCCCTCAATAACAAATTGGCAAGATTTGTGGGGTTTTCATAAAACATATAAAATAATGTATTTATATTATTCTTAATTCTGGGGCTCTAGTGAAAAAGGGGTTAAGTCTGAAGAAATTAAACAGCTATTTTATGTGTAAAGGGGGTTAAGTCGAAATCAGCTGTTCAATTTCTGCAGAATTAACCCCTTTTACACTAGAGGCCCAGACCAGAATTATAGCCTTACACAGCTCCCCAGCAGGAGTAACATGTTCAATTCTTTGGAGCTATTTGATAATTTAAGGCAAATACTAATTCAGCAAGAATTAATACAAATATTATAAATTAAACTAACTTGCCAAGGCCACTGAATTTTTGTTACACTAACACATTGTTTCCCAAACTTTTTTTCTCATAGACCTTTCAAAATTTAGCTGGTTTTGGTGGACCCCTTGCAGCTACATTTGTACCATATTCCCAAAACTCGACAAAAATGTGAAGATTGGATCGAAATCTAAATCCCGTCGAGTCTCCCGTGGACCCCTGGGGGACCACCTGGACCACTTTGGGAATCAATGCACTATAACATAACCTAAAAATAAAAAAATACTAACCTTTCTGCTGCCTTCTTAGGTGGATTTTTTTTACTGTAGTCTGTTAATATATCCATAAACGTAGGCAAGTTTTTAGCTCGGGGTTTCTGAAAAATGTTAAGAACAATATTACTTGCAGAAAATTTGCACAATCTCACAGGGTACCTGTAGGACAAAATCAGAGGTAGTGACGAGTGTTAACTTCAATCACAAAATATCTTGGAACAAGTAACATCATAGTTAACATCGTAATTCAAACATTCTTTGAAACAAGATAGAAAGATACTTTAAAACAAGAACGTTTTCCATTAACCGTTCATTTTCTAAATGATTACTAAAAAAAAATAATTATAGCCAAACTTTATAAAATATAGTCAGTAATTCAACTAAGTACACGTGTAAGAAAATAAACTAGCGCGTTTGCTTGATACTTGAGTAAAGATATAGAAAATCTGAATAAGATTTTGATCACACGTGGTAATTCGCCAATAATTATCTTCAGCTTAAAAGGGATTAGAATGTATATTTTAAGATTTATAATGATGGTATTATTAAACCGGATAGTAAAAAACACGTGTGGTTTCCCACACGTGGTTTTTTGGTTAAATTGCTTACCGCTTTAGTTTTGTTCAAAAACATAGAAGCCATGGATTTGTCCACGTCCAACATAAACTGATGAATTAAGGACACAGCTTCTGCTCGTAAATTCGTATGCGACGTCATTTCAGCGTATTATCACAGCACATATAAAAATTACTAAATTTGTAGCGAGACGCACAGCGTCTCGTCTTTTCGATGGCACGCACAGTTAAGAACAGTGTTGCCAGTGCCAGATTTTATTCACCTTCCCCCCCTAGATTTTTTCCAAAAACCCTTAGTTTCCCTATATAGGGGGATAAAAAACCTCTGACTTTTTATTCGGTCAAGTTTCTTGTGAATCAGATTTATCAAAAATATAAAATATACAACTACATCAAATCTACGTAATATTAACAATGAAAACTAAGTTAATTTTTAAAATTTTTATTGAGAATAAAAATAAAATCAAGACCATAATTCAATTTAAATTATTTTGTAAGACTAGTGAAAAACCTTCAGAAAGACCTCTAGATTAATTTCGTGATATTAAAACCTCTCAAAAACCTCAACGACCTCCATAAACCCCTAGATTGAGGAAAAACCTCTAGATCTGTACCTGTAAATCCGTAGGTCGAGGCGAAAAAATCCGTAGAATTCCGTATAATTCACCCGAAGAAAAATCCATAGTTCTACGGATTTTTTTTTTAGTTATATTCGACTGCACCTTTAACTTTAAATGCTATTCAAAAATAGATAAGAGTCTGGCTAACGTAAGTTGGTAATAGAAAATAAGCACAAATTCCAAAAAAAAATATTGGCAATCCATTTTTTATTGCAATTGTAACGAAAACCTGTCACAATAATTATTTATGTCCAATATACACCGTGAAATTTTAGTGGTTGTTTTCCCGAAACGAGGTGATTTAGTATCGATTGTACAATCGATTTATAATTACTATTTTGACTAGAGTCAAAAATCCAATTGTGAAAAACGAAAGTCGAAAATGACCGCAAACCAATAGTAACGCTTCGTTGGTACCTAACCTATCGTACGATCGTACGCTACTTGTACCAACGAAGCGTTACTATTGGTTTGCGGTCATTTTCGACTTTCGTTTTTCACAATTGGATTTTTGACTCTAGTCAAAATAGTAATTATAAATCGATTGTACAATCGAAACTAAATCACCTTGTTTCGGGAAAACAACCACTAAAATTTCACGGTGTAGATTGTACAAAGTAGAATTCTGACACGAAACAAATTTCCTATTCATACACTTCGGTTTCCCATCCATTTCGTTCCGTTTTGTTAATTTTTGCTAGTTATCAGCGAAACTAGTAGGTGAATTTAAGAAAAATGAGGCTAGTTTGAAATTCCGTAGATTAGCCAAGCATTTTCCAAAGGTCTGGGCACAAGGCCTAAAATCCGTAGATCTACGGATTTTTCCGTAGGTCTGGCACCGCCGGAAGTGGTCTCAGTCCACAGACATAAAGAGATTCTACCATAGAGTAAGACATGCCGCCATTTTTTAAAAAAATACTACTTAGCTGCCTTCTGTAAATTGGTGTCTTGTGGATGCCATATACATACATATGTATATGTATAACCATATATGTCTATACTACTCGTGTAGTCTAACTAGTCTAAGTAGGAATTGAACAAAAAAACAAGTATTACATAGGTACAATCTTTATTATTTTTATGTTTCACATAATACAAATAAGAATCTTGTTTAATTTTGTCATCAGTACCATCGTTATTAGCAATCACTACCACTATGTTTGTAACCTTATGTACAACACATATCGAATGTCGCGATAAACACAAATTGAAACAAAAATAGCGTCCAAATCGCAAACACAATAAACAATAATTCAAAAGCGTCTTTTCAAGACGTAAAATCCCGCAACACATTTAGGAAACTTTCAAGACGCGAGCGAATTTCTTAAGTCAAGCAATCATTTCTACTGGTGGCACTTCACTTGGCGTTGCGTGTTCGCGTTGCGCTATTGCCATCTCCGTCTTTCACGCTAGAATCGGCATAGTACCCCTCTCTCGCACACGCAACTATTTCGTGAAATACGCCAAGTGAAGTGCCAGCATACGACAAACACCGTAAATGACATTTTGTCATCCGTGTTGCTAACCCCGGCGCCACACATAGCACAAATGTTTCAACACATATTTGAACACATATTTGACCTATGCTTGATTGTATGGTTGTTCTATTGAACAAATAAGCAAGTACCGGTGCTTCACATGTGATCAAATATGTGTTCAAATATGTGTTGAAACATTTGTGCTGTGTGGCGCCGGCTTAACAAAACCTTGACAAATTTTAAAAGAAATTGGTACATGTTTTTGAGAATAAATTAAAATAAACACTTTAATTAGTTGCGTATGATGAATGAAAATTATAAAATGCATATTAAGATAGAAATTTATGAAAAAAAACTAACAGTGTGTATTTAAAACTAGATACTAGCACACTAGTGGCATATATCGCATGATTACGACAAAACTTCGAGACCAAAAAGAGCTGAGCTGAGCTGAGCTGTGATCTCAAGAGCTGTAATTAAGTTTCAAATCTGTCAAACAAAACCAAACCAAATGCTCTCTCTAACTTGTCTACCCCTGGATATTACGTACGTCTCGGTCTGTAGAAGCACAGACTAGTACTAAACTGAACTGAAACAGAAAGTACAGAAAGAATTTAAGTTATAAGCAGCGCTGCTAACTTGCATGCCAGTAGCTCGCACAATTTTGGAATTTTTGGACAAGTACTGCTGCACGCTTGTGTCATATTTGTAAAGTATTTGTCCATGGTATTTGTATATACTTTGATGCTGGCACTTCACTTGGCGTATTTGACGAAATAGTTGCGTGTGCGAGAGAGGAGCACTATGCCGATTCTAGCGTGAAAGACGGAGATGGCAATAGCGCAACGCGAACACGCAACGCCAAGTGAAGTGCCACCATGAAGTGCGCCAGCTACTGACAAAAAATTTGCCAGAAAAAGGCATGCGTATTTCGGAACTTATTACAGCTCGCTTGCCCGCTTGCCCCAGTCAAAAATTTCCAGAAAATCCAAAGTCGCAAGGGAGCTGAGCGAGGCGACATTTTATCTAAATTGCCTAAGACTCTCTACTCAGCCAATGCTGCGGTTCCCAAACTGATTCATTTGGCAAATGTTTCATTTCCCAAATGTTTATTTTTTCAGAAACTGTAAACTATTCAAGATATGAAACTACCGTGAGACTCACTCATAGTGAAAATAAACGGATCACTCACGTCTTAAAGGGGGTAACGGATAAAATCGGGCAATTGTTACGCCGGAGATACAGCATCAAGTCGATTTACCGTCCTCATATGCAGCTCAGGCAGTTGGTACGTTCACCGAAGGATAGGGAGCCCTTTAGTGGTCCCGGAGTATATAAAATTCCATGTTCCTGTGGCAAGGATTATATCGGAGAGACTGGACGTAATGTTTCCACAAGGTTATCGGAGCACATACGCAGTATGAAAAAGCAAGACAGCAAGGGGTCTGCGGTGGCCGAACACTCAATGGACTCGGGCTCGACGCACTACATCCGGTTTGATAAGGCTTCCGTACTTGCGAGAGAAAAGTTTTTCATTCCGCGGAAGGTGCGTGAAGCCATCGAGATTGGTCGTCATCCAAATTTTAACCGGGATAGTGGTTGGTCAGTATCCCCGAGTTGGAAAACAGTGTTGAATGTTCGTACTGCGTCAACGGTGAGTGTGGCCGAACCTTTACAAAGTGATGTGGTTAGTGTTGTGTGCTACCCTACATTTGACAATGACAATAAGAGTGATGATGAAAACGGGGGTAGTTGTGTGTCGCTGTCAGTTGCGTCGAGTAGCCGCGCGACCAGGGCGTTAGCACGCAGTGCACGTTTGGCAGCCGCCGTGACGTGCGACTCCGAGACGAAGGGCTACGGATTAGCCCGAAACATGTCGAGTTAAACTCGTTTTAAGACGTGAGTGATCCGTTTATTTTCACTATATTCAAGATATATTTCAGGACTATTTTGTAGGTTAGGTTAGGTTAGGTTAGGGTTGTTTTATAACAATCCTGAAAAGTTTACAGTTTCAGAAAAAATAAACATTTGGGAAATGAAACATTTTCCAAGTGAATCAGTTTGGGAAACGTAATTTGCGAAACATTAGTAAACCAACTTGTGTTGACACACTGGCCCCTTCACATCTCCACCGAACATCTATAAGGGCAGCGGCAGCAACAGAAACGGCCGAAATTGCTAAGTTAGGAAAATACAGGGGTCTCGGCGCCGAATATAATTTTGTACCTTTTGGCGTCGATACCCTTGGTCCGTGAGGCCCTGGTGCTCTGAGTCTCTTCAAAGAATTGTCATAGAGACTCAGAGATACCACAGTAGACCGAAGAGCTGGCAGCTTCCTCGCTCAACGCATCAGTCTTACAATCCAGCAAGGAAATGCTGCCCTGCCAGCGTCTTCGGTACCATATGGTACCATGCCGCAGGGGCCATTTTTAGATTTAATGTACCTAGTTTTAGTTTATTTTATTTTAATATAGTTATAGTTAGTTTTAATTTTTATAGATTGTTAGTGTATATGAGATATTATTGTGAGTTTTTAAATTAAATATATATGCTATTTAACACACAAACTATACTTATACCTAATTGCTAGTTGTCCCAAAACCTAAATGTAGCGTTTCGTGTGGTCTGCCTAACCCCTTTGGGAAACAGACGCTTCAAGGCCACTACAAACCGCAGCGCGGGACGTGTGCGCGACGTCGACGGAGCGTGCCTAGCGCGGTCTAATAATAATAATGAATCATCATATATTACAGTGACACTCTCCGAAACCGCGGCATAGCTAATATGATTCAGTGTTATGCAGCGCGCTGGGCACATTCCGTGCTGTCGCCGCACGCCTCGCGCGGCAGCAAAATTTTACGCTTAGATTGTCTATGGTAGATTAGAACCATTTGTTTTTTATTATCTGTGGGGGAATCAGATTTCGTTTGACAGTAGGCGAGTAACTAATAATTTTTATTGATATTTTCGTAAAAAGCTAGGATAATCACAAGAAATGTAACTCTTCATTAACGTTAATATCTTAACTCTTCGCGAAAAAATATATATTGTTAACTCAGCAGTGCTGTTGAAGCCAGTGACATGTTTTCGGATATTTGCTTTGTCGATATCCGATGCGAGTGCGAGATAACTAGTTTTTTGTGATTCTGTAATGTTATGTGTGCTTTTTTGAGCTTTGTATCACAATGCCAGTACAGCAGATTAATGTTAAGAATTCGTCAGAGATTGAAAGTTGGGAATGGGGTGGTGGTTGCGGGAGAGAAGCGGTCAGGGCAGGGTCGGACAGCAGTCGGACGTCGTGTAGCAACTCCAGCGGGGACATCTGCCGCATCTGCCACTGCGAGAGCGAAGCGCACAACCCGTTGCTGGCACCCTGCTACTGTTCAGGTCAGTCCGTGCTCCGAGCCTCGAGCGCTGCTCCGCCTAACGCCCAACGCCAACTCTGATGACAACGCATGCCATTCCGATAAAAACACGCAAGAAAACATCACTTGGTAGGGACCAGATGTTGCTCAATCAGCTCAATTAAATTTATAAATAAACAATATCATCTGTTTCTAATTTGTTGCTGTAAACAGATTACTTTTTAATTTGATTGTAAAAAAATATTTGATACCAAATCCTTTAAATTCATAAACAAATCGTGTGCAGCACTGAGTGTTAAACTCTGAACAAACATATTTCGACATCCATGGACATGAGTTGACATTGACTTTTAGCTGTTAGTAAAATGACACCCATTTTATACAAACAATATCATGGTTTCCATGAATAATGATAGTTTACTCAACAAGCAGGTAAATAACAGCTAAACCTGGAAGGCTATTAATCTTTAAATTAATATTTTGTTTCATAATGATCACAAATACATAAATGGTCATTAACCATTCGGAAGCGGGAAGTGAAATAAAAACGTGCATTCTAGTCTCCACTGTTTCATGTAAAGCCATGATTCATGTTTACAAATAAAAATGGAAAAAGAATGCCTTAAATTTGGCACGGATCCATGTCTTAAGCCTCCAATGGGTTAAAATTAATTTGCATTGTGATAATAATTGACAGGATGGCTACAAAAACAACAACTACACTGGAGATAGCTTTTTAGGAAACCAATGGAAATTATTTATACTTCATTACAATGTTAATTAATAATTTTAATGTACTACAATCATCTTCAGCTGCTATTATTATCGCAAGCTATGTAATGGGATGATGTAGGCAATCCTACAGACAATAGGCAATCAAAGGGTTTGGTAGAATTAATGACTCAAGGGCTATACTGAGAAGTGCATTAAGTTCATGTGGTGTATTTTATGATGATCTAAGAAAAGTGAAGATGCTCATTTTTAAACTTCAGACGCATCAATGCATGCAATTTTTGTGCTTATTTCTAATGTTAATTTTAACCCAAGGACCTTTGAATCCATATTGAACTAAAATGTGTTGTTAATTTTGTTCTATTTTCATCTTATTCTCTCTTAATCCTCCTTCTCTCATTACCGAGGATTGCTACCTTGTATAAGCAACCTCTAAGGGGTGTGATCATTATGTACTTTTGAGCACACAACGGACCAGTTATTGGGCTTAAATAGTTCATCATGCCTATCTTGTGCTAGTATTGCAGCCCATATTGCATGTTGCTTAAGATTCCATGGTAAGGTATAATTATAAAATATAATATGTTACATTTTTAAAATATAATATGTATAATAGCTACTCTATATATTTTTGTTCCATGTGACACCATTATTTGTACGTACGAAATAAATAATTCAAATTCATAGAATTGCTATTTTTTTCGCATTAAAAAGTAGCCTATGTCCTTTCTCAGGCTCTAGACTACCTGTGTACCAAATTTCATTTAAATCGGTTCAGTAGTTTTGGCGTGAAAGCGCGACAGACAGACAGTCACTTTCGCATTTATATTATTATATAGTAAAATAGTAAATAAATAATTATAGTGAAAAAATATAATATAATAGCTACTCTATATATTTTTGTTCCATGTGACACCATTATTTGTACGTACAAAATAAATAATTCAAATTCATAAAATTGCTAGTTTTTTTTCACATTAAAAAGTAGCCTATGTTTTTTCTCAGGCTCTTAGACTACCTGTGTACCAAATTTCATTTAAATCGGTTCAGTAGTTTTGGCGTGAAAGCGCGACAGACAGACAGAGTTACTTTTGCATTTATAATATTAGTAAGTAAGTAAGGATGAAACTTATTATTTATTACGGTAACTAGATAATTGTTCAATTCAATTCAATTATTAAAAATGTGGCTCCATCAATCATAGATGTTCTGCCAATGTCAAGGTTGAAGAAGACACTATTGGTGGGCTAGACAATTGTTACAAAATGTTCCAATGAGGGAATTTTATATTCAAGGAAGTTTGAGATATTATAATACTTATAAATTAATTGACTTGTTTTACAATTGTTTAATACTTATCCTGTTGTGATTGTTACAGGAAGCTTGAAATATGTCCACCAGAGTTGCCTGCAGCAATGGCTCACAGCATCGGAGACACGATCGTGCGAGCTCTGCAAATTCAATTTCATAATGCACACAAAAATAAAGCCCTTCAATGAGGTAAGTGGTGTGGATATATTGATGTGATGTTTATCCTCATTATGTTCTAGCGTACTTTGTACATTACAAATTACAAAACAAGAATAACAGCTGCATGTATTATGTGGGGTACATATTTTCCAATGAAAGAACTATAAATCCATACTTAATATTATAAATGCGCAAGTGTGTCATCTATCTGTTACCTTTTCACGTTTAAAACGCTGAACCGATTTAGATGAAATTTGGCATAGAGATAATTTAAGTCCCGGAGAACAACATAGGATAGTTTTTCTCTGGAAAATTGCATAATTCCCGCGGGATAGCGATAAACGAATTCTTCGCAGACGAAGTCGCGGGCAACAGTCCCTCTCAGGGATTTAAAAGGGGTTGAAAATTTCATTGATTTTGCCGTAGGATGCACCGTTTTCAAGATATTTGACAAAAACACCAGTTCTCGTCCGATCACCGAAGTTAAGCAACGTCGGGCGCGGTCAGTACTTGGATGGGTGACCGCCTGGTTTTTTTGTTTTTAGTTATGAAGTTTCACTTCTTCCGCGCGGAGGGACTCCACGCACTATTTTTTTTTCCAAGTAACATAGCATCGTAAATAAAAGGAAGAACATGCAATTTTACGTTTATTTAAAATAATTACATTTTGCTTATAATAAAAATTACTAATAATAATTACATTTTGCTTACAATAAATTACTAATAATAATAATTATTTATTTATTATTAATAATTATTTTTGCTTAATTTAATTTCGCAAATGCTCAAAATGTGTCACGTTCTGTATTTATTTTCCTGAAATTATAAACGTAAAATTGCATGGTCTTCCTTTTATTTACGATGCTATGTTACTTGGAAAAAATAATCCTATCGATTGAACCTTTTGATCGGTGTCGTAAAATTACGGGTGTTTTTATTTATTTACCATTTGACGGGTTCGATTCCCGGTTCAGACAGGCGTTTATTCAAAAATCATTGAATGCAGTTAAAATTGTTTTTAAAATCAAAATGAAGTCTCTTTTCAGTAAAATTGTCTATCTACAATATTTAAGGTACTTCTCCTCCATGTGGCATAGCCGTGGGACGCCCTGTATAATCAGAATATCAGAAACGGCTCCAATGATTTCGTTGGAATTTGGTATGTGGGGGGGGGGGGGGGGTTCGGGTATGAAAAGTAAGTAGCTTGATCTTATCTCTGGGAAAACGCTTGGTACCGAGTTTCAGCCCGAGCGGAGCTCGGTCGCCCAGGTACTTTTTTTTTTACATAAAACTGACCCGTGATTGACCACTATCTCACCTGATGAAAAGTGTAGATGAGGCCAAAGGTGTACCTAACTGGTTCAGTAACGGCCTATTCACTCTAGCCTTGAAGAGACCTAGGTTGTACTTATCAGGAAATACAGTCGACAGTCAGTTAGCAGTTCGCATTAGGAAGGATGACGCGAAGCGCTTCATACGGGCCACTGGAATACTAACCACATAAGGATGAACACGCTCCCCCCGCCTGGATGTCCGTTGGTGAAATGGAGATGGAGGAATTAAATCATGTAATTCCTGCGCACACTCTCCAAAATGTGTCCGATAAAAAACAGACAGACAAGCAACTCGACGACGGTGCTCGAGGCTCTGTAGCCTACCACCGATTGACGGACTATCACCAATGAGTCTTCGGGCTCGATGCTCCACCGAATCCAACGCTGCCAACTGATACTTGGCAGAACCGTCCCAAAGGTGGCAGCAGTATTCCATACATGATCTAACTTGTGCTTTGTATAAAGTAAAAAGTTGCTCCGGCGAAATATTATAAGATCCCTGGTTCACTTAAAACGGAAAAATATGGCTAGGGATCTATGAGAGAACAAAGTTCGGGGACCTCTTGTCTAGAATGACTAATTCAATAACTTAATTTGGCCCATGACGTAATCGCCTCGCCATGTGATCAGCCTCCCGATAGTCGTCTCAGTGAAGAGTCGACCGACACCTCAAGAGACTCGTTTGACGGTTTGTTCAAGACTGACGCAAAAGACGATGCGATGCGAATCAAGAGTTTTTAGAGTCAATTATGTTATTGGGGCTTTGACGAAAAGGGTTTATATTTCTTTTTAAAGGCCGGCAACAGACCAGTGACTCCTTAAGTTGTTGATATTAATGGGAGGTGGTGATCATTTCCCATAGAAGACCCATTTGCTCGTTTGCCTCCCTCTCGTAAAAAAATACCTAAATATCGTTGTCGCGCCCGCTAACGGCGGTGCTCTAGGTTAGGTTTATATGTTTTTTTTTAATTAGTGACAAAAATCTATAGTCGACACAAAGACTCGCGGCTGACTCTACCGTAAATAACTTTTGTACTAGGAATGCGCACGCTCAGACTTACTGAACCGTCGATTAAATGCAATATGCGTGAGTCATCGTTGCACTAATGTAAATCACCATTTTAAAGGGTTGATCATCACCAAGGCTCGGATTTTTCGTTGGCTTGAAAGCCGTGGTGGCCTAGTGGTTTGACCTATGGTCTCTCAAGCAGAGCAGAGGGTCGTGGGTTCGAGCCCGGGCTCGCGCCTCTGATTTTTTTCGGAATTTATGTGCGAAATTACATTTGTAATTTACCATGAGCTTTACGGTGAAGGAAAAAATTGTGAGGAATCCTGCATACACCTGAGAAGAAATTCAATGGTGTGTGTGAAGTTCCCAATTCGCACTGGGCCCGCGTGGGAACTGTGGCCCAAGCCCTCTCATTCTGAAAGGAGGCCTGTGCCCTGCAGTGGAACGTATATAGGCTGGGATGATGATGATGAAAAATCGGATTTTTCGTCGCACGGTAAGATGAAAGAAAACTATGGAGTCGATATTAAAAGTAAAATTTACTCATATTCATACTCATACTCATAATGTGACTTAGCACGTCTAGGTCGTCCCGTCAACGCGTCCTGGTCCCACGTCGTCTTGTGGTATCCAGTTCGAGGCTATTCTAGCCCACCGATTCGGATCCATGCGGCTGGCATGGCCTGCCCAGTCCCACTTCGCTTGGCAGCCTTGGCACCCACATCGTTAATGCGTGTTTTAGAACGCAGACTAGTGTTTCGGATCTGGTTAACCCGCCTCACCCCTAGCACACTCCGCTCTATTGCTCTTTAGCAAACCATAAATTTTGTCTGCTGTAACTCCGTCAATACCTAATAATGTACGAAAAAAGTAAAACTTCCTGAATTGGTAGTGAATAAAAAAAATAGTTTGAATCACATTTAATGATTAGTTAAAAACATAAAATGCTTTGTTTCTTGGAAATATTATCAAGTGGACTTCGCATTATGGTAACTACACTTAATAATAAATTTACCGCCTATGCATACAAATTCTGAAAAGTTTTCTAACGCAATTCGAGCTTGCGTGTCTTGTATCTGCGTAGGTTCCTAACTACCCAATAATCGATAATTAAGTTACAGTTCTTAAACGACCTTAACTTTCGTATTGTTCAAGTACGAGGTATTCCAATTATTTTTAATTATGGAAATTAGTACAGTTGATATTTACGTTTCTGGTACCGCGAAACGTGCTCTTCTATAAACTTACATTATTAGGTATTGGTTTGTTTTGCTGAGGTTTGTAAGAATAATTTCCGCTACTTCACAGCTGGCCTTGTAACACTTTAATTACGTTATCATTATCACCGTAAAAAATGATGAGTTGATGGCGGGATCGGGAATTTTACAAATAAATAATATGTTCTTGATTTTATGCAAAAATCTCTGTGTGTGGGATAGTAGTCCCTGCTGGCTTTATCTGGTGTTGCGTAAGTAGCGACTGCTAATTTGTTACTAACTAGTATATTTATTTCTGACACTTGTAATTTGCATGATGAGATGCAAGAGTAAGTGGAAATAAACAAAGTCAAATGAAATAGGTAAAAGCTTGTAATAAAAATTAACCCGTAAAATTGCAGTAAAATGATTACTTATTAAAATTATTACTTATTAATATTAAAAAACAAGTCAGAAATCCCGCCTAAATTCCCAACCCTGCTGCTGCGTGCAATTACAGATTACTTCAAATTAACTTGTTTTTTTTGTTCACATTCTTACAATTAAAGTTCCTTCTTCGTCTACCAAGTCGACGATCCCCCGCACGGGCTCTTATGTCTTAGCGGTTTATTCTTCGGGCATAATAAAGCTATCTAACGAAAATAACTCACCATAGAAGTGTTATAAAAAAAAACCCTCTTGTTAGAGAAAATATGCGGAAAGAAACAGTTTCAATTTTTTTAATGATACTGGATGAATTGTAAAAAAGCGGACTTGTTTAATTATTCCGTTAATTTGCGAGGTTATGGGCCTGTTTTACCACTCTATCATAAGATTCATATGTTGCTGTTATTTTATTACGTGACAGGTATTGGTAATACCGGATATTAGGATATCCGCAAGTTACTATAATTACCAAATGAATTCCCCTTAAAATAAAACTCGTTTACTGTCTGATTTCTCTTTCTTCAACTTTTATCGTTTTCAAATATATTTTGTTGCTTACGATACATACATACAACAACGCCTCCTTCTCAGAAAAGGGGTATCAGGGACTATTTGTTTTCACCTGTTACGATTTTGACATGAATCTTTCGCTTCCTCAACAGTCAGTTTTTTCACGCATTCTTGCCTGTTTCGGGTACTCTAGCTAGACCTGACTTTTCTTCAAGACTTCCTTAATGTAATTAATTGTTTATGGAATGTCCTTCTTATATCTTACATAATTTGACGAAAAATAAATCTGGTAGTAAACTTGTCGAACACCGAACGCTTCGGTAAATACTTAAATGATCTGCGGAATAGGCCCAAAACCGTATCCAACTAAAGCGTATCGTGATATGATATCCCTTGTCAGAGAGTTTGGTGAGTGTGGGTCTAATCCTTGTGCTGAAATACACTCACCGGCAAAAAATTTGGCCCACAGTCCACCTTTCATACAAACGAAGTCACTTTGATGTCTTGGTTCTCCACTAGGCGGTGCTTTGGCTGTGATCTGATGATGGCTACTCCGAGCATTGATAAAGGACATTCAGAGTTCCTAAGATACCCACCTGATTGAATCTGCGTTTAACACGGAAATTATACACATTTAGAAAAACAGCTAAAATGGACTAAAACAATTACTTTGCTCACCCGCGACCTTACAATAGTTACGTTTATGCAAGAAATGTGCGTTCATGCAGTTCCTCCACCTCCACACTGTACGAACACACACAAATCACATAAACCCAACCATCACCACCACCAAGCTACACTGACGCGTTTCGAACTCAACCAGAGCTCATCTTCAGAGTTACCACAACCGTATGCTATGCTACCAAATGTTAAACTAACAAACCAAAACAAATGTTTTAACTTGTCACTGTAACTTCTCAAGTACCCACTTTATTTTTCTCATTCTCAAACTACCCCACAAAAATTAACTTTTATTGACATATTATAAAACTACCTTGAATTTTTTGTTTATTTATTTATAAGGCATATTTAATTAATACTAACTGTTCAAATTCGACCCAAGCCGCAGTAAAGGAGAAGATACTAAATTTACCTGTTCATTAATAATAGACCCCATAGTGTTGTACCTAATTATTTCCATGCATTCCAGAGCATCCAGACGCAACCCCTTGCCGCAATAATGTAACACTTCATAAGAATCTGAATCTAACAATGAATGATTTGATTCCAACAAATGTTTTGCAAAATTCGATCTATCTGGATGCTCATTCCTATATGCCGAAACATGCTCTTTAAATCTAGTATTAAAACTTCGGCCTGTCTGTCCTACGTATATCCCATTGCAGTCATTACAAGTAAGCTTGTATACCCCCGATCTAGTTCCCTTATCTACCTGTTCTTTGTGGTTACATAGCCTAGAGTACAAAGAGTTGTTAGTCTTAAAGGCAACATTAATATTGTTTGATTTTAAAATGCCATAAATCTTATCAGACAAACCCCCAACGTAAGAGATGCTAGATCTATATTTGTTAGTAGACTGAGAAGGTAACGCAGCGTAAAGCATGCTATTTACTAACCGTGCCTGCTTCTTTTGAACTAAACTATCTACCATTGATTTTGTATAACCATTTGAGATCGCTATCTGATAAATAGTACTCAACTCTAAATCAAAATGTTCCTTAGAAAGAGGCACAGTCAACAATCTATTAACATAACAATGGAAAGCAGCCAGTTTATGCTGCCACGGATGATTAGAAGATGCTGGTATAACAGCATCTGTGTACGTGGGCTTACGGTATATTTTAAATTGATGTTTACCATTTAATTTTGAAATCGTTAAATCCAAAAAGTTCAACGAACAATTTTCCTCCAATTCTTTTTTGAACCTTATCTTTACGTGCTTGTTATTCAAACCATTAATAAACACGTCAAGCTGTCTCATACTCCCTCTCCAGCATAGGATCAAATCATCAACATACCTAAAATAGTACACAATATTACTATTACCCACAATATACTGATTCTCAAAATGATCCATAAATATATCTGCCATTAAAGGACTCAGAGGTGAACCCATAGCTAAACCATCACTCTGTAAGTAATAAAGACCATTGAACCAGAAATAATTTTGTTTCATGCATAAAGTTACCAAATCTATTAATTCACCAACTTCACCCGGATGCAACCGCTTCCTTTCTAAGTGGTCTTTTAGAATTTCTAGTGTCTCACTATATGGTACGTTAGTAAATAAACTGTCTACATCCAAAGAAAGCAACGTTGCATTCGGCGGTATGCTGATGTCCTTAATTTTACTAACCAAATCTAAACCATTTTTTAAACTATAAGAAGGTTTAAAGGAAGCCTTCACACGAATAATACTATTTAATTTCTTCGCCAATTTACTAACGCCAATCTACTAACGGTCATAATGTATGTGATAAGTGTATTTGCCACTAACACTTTTGTTTCAAAATCACCACAGTTACTTGTAATAGCAACCTCAGAATCTACCGCCAAACCTTCCACTATTTTTTGACTAAATTTAGTGGGTAGATTATATTTTAAACCTTTTTCCAATAACTGATTCTCATTATCCAAAAATTCCACATTAGTAAGATTTTTAACGCGAGGGTAGAAATTAGAGGGTGGACTGTGGGCCAAATTTTTTGCCGGTGAGTTTAGCTAGGCTTCTGGTAACCTGAAGCTCGTTGTTCCAGTGGCGACTGCTGGAGATGTCTGGCGTGGAGCGGCGGCGGCTCTGCTGCGCCGTGCTGTTCCACTGCGTGGCCGCGCTCTGCGTCATGTGGTCGCTCTTCGTGCTCATAGAGCGCGCCGTCGAGGAAGTCAATCGCGGTCTCATCGGTAAAACTTTTTACATTATTCAATTGTTAATTTTAAATTTATTTCACCAATAGTTAGTGAGGCTCCACTGGTGCGGTTCGTTGCGTCGTCGCAACGTTGACGCTGCTACGTTTTACATATACATATTTGTTGTGTTGTTCGTTGCACGCGATGTTTCAACGGATCGACGGACAAGAGACGAAGCGGGGGAGAGTCTCTAGAATACGTTAGTTCGTTGCGATGACGCGACGCAACGCACTAGTGGAGCTCCACCCTAAATCCGACTTTAACGTCACCCTAAAATTCGAGACTTCGTCAGGTACCGCAAATTTACATGTATCTACCAGGGATGTTGCGGATGCAGATTTTTTAAGTGTGGGTGGGGTAATATTTGTCCTTTCTTTATTTAATAAATAATAAAGTAGTGAGTGACTTACTATTACTAATTAATCTTTTTTGTAATTAAATTTGAATATTGGAGCATTATATTTAATGAAAAGTAGAATGGCCGCCTTTTCGGACTCCAGTCTGTTTCGCAAGGGCTCCGCCCCTTTCTTTCTTGTCGCGAGCTGCTACACATCCGCATCCGCATCAGCTCCGCATCGATTTATGCGGATGCGGATGCAGATGCGGATGTTCCGCATATGCGGATGCGGATGCGTATATTCGCAACATCCCTGGTACCTACGTTCAATTGCCTACAAAATTATGACACCGGCATTGGGCGAAAATTAAGAAAACGTATGTACATGCGTTGCCGGCACCGAATGTGTTAAGTTGGAGAGCCGGTACTTTTTAATAGACCGTGTCATATTGATACATGGATTTTTCATCAAACCACTAATGTATGCTGACGAGGAAAAATAAAATAAATAACGGGTAACTTTGTATAGAAAAACCTCATTAGGTAATCTGTACAATCGGCGGTAATATTGTTTGACGAGTAACGGGTAAATTCCAATTAACAGAATTTATCCTTAAATTTTGTTACCTACTATTATACAGGCCCTTATCTTTTTCCATCGTCATCCAGTCTACAATAAATAAAGTAGGTACCTAGTATACTAATAGCCATATCACACTCACTCGCGATTTGAGAACATATTAAAAGCGGAACGAATACGCAACCTAAGTATTCGCCGTGAATGCGTAACGTTTTCGTCGCGAACACGCAGCGAGTTCGTCGCGTGTATAGGGCTGGGACGGCATGATGTAGGTACACTCACGTACGTCAGCCAACATCATTTTGCCCACTTCAGTTTTTGTACATCATGGCGTCCCAGCCCTATAGACGTGACTAAAGGGTGTCATACACAGCGCAGATGCGGTAAGATTTTGTCTGCGTATAAAAACTTATCCGTCTGCAGGTATCACACACAGTGCAGATGCGAGATTTTACATTCACTGTAAAATTTTGGAGCTGAGTAGACGTGTTTTGTGGTGCGGATTGCTTATATACAGGGTGTTTTTTTTATATAAAAGGGGGAAATCGAGCATGCGGGTCACCCGATTGGGAGCAATCACCGCCGCCCATGGACACCCGCAACATTAAGGGTGTCACAGGTGCGTCGCCGGCCCTTTGAGAGATAGATAGGCTACAATGAATTTTCTATAGAAGCGCGTTACACTTTCCTTATTTCTCTTCACGTCAAAATGTAAAAAAATGCGAAAATGCTTTTCTACGCAAGGATGACTTGTTGTTCGCTTAAGTAGTACGTAATTTTTATATTTATTTTATTATACACTGAAGTTCCCAATCCGCACTGGGCCCGCGTGGGAACTACGACCCAAACCCTCTTATTCTGAGAGGAAGCCTGTGCCCTGCAGTGGGACGTAATATAGACTGGGATGATGGTGATGATGATGAAAGTGTGCCTCTGCGCGCGCATCCACCTGTATTTATCTGCAGATAAAATCTTCACATCTGTCGGATTCTGTCGATATATGTCGATGCTCACAGATACGCAGATAAAAATCTTACCGCATCTGCGCTGTGTGTGGTCCTCCATTGAATTGTATAGGGAGCGATATTGACAGATATCCGTTCAGATACAGATATCTTACCGCATCTGCGCTGTGTGTGATACGCTCAAGTCGCTGCGCTTAATTCGCGGCGAATACGTTACGCGCTCGCTCCGCTTTTAATACGTTCGCAAATCGCCTGTGTGATACTAAATGGTACGGTCGGTACAGTTAAAGTCATAAACGAACGTTGCCAAGGCGTCAAAAATATCTACAACTCTATGCTATTAACGATAAGGTGGATGTTTAGATATATTTTTATTTATTTTTTTATTATGAGAGGGAGGAAAACGAGCAAGCGGGTCATCTGATCGAAAATGATCACCACCGCCCATAAATATCAACAAATCAAGGAGAGACACTGATCTGTTGCCGGCCTTTAAAAAAGGAGAGGGAATAAGGGCCTAAGCACACGGCGTTTTTTAAACGCGCCGTCGACGCGCGTTTGTATCGATACAAACGCGACACGCACGCGGGTTATATGGCTGTTATATGGAATGAAAAACGCGATGTAAACGCGCGTTCCTAAAAAGCGCATCGACGGCGCGTTTAAAAAACGCCGTGTGCTTAGGCCCTAAGGGAGGAGGAGGGAGAGAGGTGTCGGGCCCCCGGCGCTCTCACTGACCGTACGAACCGCAGCAGGAGTACTGCTGCTTCACGCCGGTGTTCTGTGAGAGGGTGGTACTGCCCCTGACGAACCGGCCCATTCGTGATTGTACTCGATATAAAGAAAAAACTGAGTAAGTAGGTACTGAGTAGGTAGGTGCGGGTGAGCAAAGTAATTGTTTTAGTTCATTAAGTAGGTACTTGTTATATTATACCAGGGCCTTAATTTGATAAAACAATGTGAAATGGAATCTCGACCAGAAGCCAATACGCTGTTCACTTATTATCATCGCACGTCCGTTGCGCCTACGCCGCGTTCGCTACTTGCAATACAATCAAAATATACACTTAACGCAATCACTGCCGGCACCCATATGCGTTTTTCAATATTGTTTAACGAAGTTTTTTACTAACTACGTGTTTCGAATATTAGAAGAAATTCGAAAATTGAAATTCGTATCGTACCGTCTCGCTCGCTCTTATTATATACTAAGCGTAAGTAGGACGGTACAATCATCATCATCATTTCAGCCGTAGGACGTCCACTGCTGGATACATAGGCCTCCCTCATTGATACCCAATCATTACGGTTGGAAGCGGCTTGCATCCACCGTGAATCTGTGGCCTTTACCAGCTCATCCGTCCATCTCGCTGGTGGACGTCCTCGCTGCGCATGCCAGTCCGTGATCTCCATTCGAGAACTTTTCGGCTCACTCGGCCATCTGTTCTGCGTGATATATGGCCTGCCCATTGCCATTTCAACGAGCTTATCCGGTTGGCTATGCTATGTCCGTCCGTGACCCTTGTTCTACGAATCTCCTCATTCCTGATTCGATCTCGTAAAGAAACCCGAGCATAATCTTCTCCATAGCTCGTTTAGCGACACTGAGCTTATTCATTAGGCTCATAGTGAAGCTGATGGCACAATACGAAGTTTGAAATTAGAATTTCGTTTTTTATGGCCAGTTTTGACTGCCAAGCGTGCATCGATGAGGAAGTTCTATCTTGATAGCTCTGGTCGCTGCAACAAATTAGTGGAGTGGAGAGATTTCTCGCCTGCAGTCTGAACAGCCAGCGATCAACTATTAATATATGAATCCCTTTTACTGATACGGGATCTGTATCTATCTGTTGTTCGTGTCTTGAGCGAGAAAATAATCGACAGCTAATCGATTGGCCCGGCTGGGCTGGCTGAACAGAGCCGAGCCAATCTTTTGTAGGGTTCCGTACCCAAAGGGTAAAAACGGGACCCTATCACAGAGACTTCGCTGTCCGTCCGTCTGTCACCAGGCTGTATCTCAGGAACCGTGATAGTTAGACAGTTGAAATTTTCACACATGATGTATTTCGGTTGCCGCTATAACAACAAATACTAAAAAACAGAATAAAATAAATATTTAAGGGGGTTCCCATACAACAAACGTGATTTTTATGCTCGTTTTTGCTCGATATTGATAACGGCAACAGGTAGACGCTCGAAATATTCACAGAATATTTAGTTATATATTCACTTTAAAAATAAATAATTAATTTAAAAGAAAAGAAATATTTAAGGGGGGCTCCCATAGAACAAACGTGATTTTTTTGCCGTTTTTATAGATGGTACCGGAACCCTTCGTGCGCGAGTCCGACTCGCACTTGGCCGGTTTTTTTCTTTTCTTTCTCTCTTCTATTCCCTCTTAAATTTTCATACCCTTTAATACCCCGCCCCCCGCACCCCCGCACCCCGCATTGTACATCCTGGCGCGCGCTGTTCTCTTGTACATCCTGGCGTTCACTGCTCTCTCTTGTACGGGGCATGTACGTACATACATGTGCGATGGAATGACCTCCCTCCGCCCCTGCGTGAGCCTATACCACTGGAAAAATTTAAGAAGTTAGTCCATTCGCATTTATTAGATATGCAGAGCAAGTTCTTCTCTTAATCTTAACTAAGGATTGTGGCAGAGTACGCACGCAGCCACGCATGCACGTACGCACACAGACACATACTCACATACGCACACGCAAACACACAATCACGCACACACATGTAAACACCGGCAAACACAAGCAGAAATATTTAATTTATTGTTATTATTATTCTTCAATGGCATGTTACTGATTTTTGATGTTTTTTTTTTCAAACTAAATACAAACTGAAATATAGATGCACAGAAAAAAAAAATAACCTTTATCACTGCCTAATGTGATTATAACAGACTGAAGTGTACGATGTATGGGAAAAATTCGTCGCTAACTTCTAGACCAGTGGTGGTGTAGGGGTAAGCACGCAGCACGGAACGCTGAGGACCTGGGTTCGATTCCCAGCATTGGTCTTTTTTCTGGGGTTTTTTCTGTGCATCTATATTTCAGTTTGTATTTAGTTTGAACTATATGGTTTCACGGGATGACCGTAAAAGTAATAAAAAAAATGAAGTTGAAGAAAAATAAAAAATAAATAGAAAAAGATACTTCATACTTAACTTGTTTTTTTTTTCTTTACCGTGATTGTTTTTTTTTTTTTTACTACTTTCGGTTCTTCCATGATTTTCATATATGGAAATATTTTTCTGTTGGTACTTTAAACATGGCTAAACTGTCTATCGTCAGGTCTGCACTGCAACCGACCCTGCCCCAAAGAGTATTGTTATTATATCCTACCCAAAGGCCCAGGCTGAAAACCAGCGCTGGACTGTCTGTCCAGCACATGCTGAGACTGGGACCTTTTGCCGCAAAAGTTTTTCTAAATTATTGTTTTTTTTTTTATTTGTTAATGTTTTGTTCATTGTTCTTGATATTGTTTTATTTATGTTTTGTTTTGTGGCAATAAAGCACATTCTTATTCTTATTCTTACACTAGCTTTTGCCCGCGACTCCGTCCGCGTGGAATTAGTATTTTGGGCAGCTTATTTTTTTATCCAATTTGCTTTTTCATCAATTATGGCTCTCCTTAGTTCCTCGATATAAAAAAAATTACCCGCCCCCGCACTCCCCGCAACCCCCCCTCCCTCCGCACCCCCTCCCAACCCCTATCCCCCCACCGAACCCCCCGCACACCCGCGTTCACATTCACCTCCGTACTCCCAAGTCAAGCGTGCCTATAGAAGTTTTGCTTCAAAAACCCCCGATTTTGAAACATTCTTCCGCTCCGCTGCGCTCCTATTGGTGTAAGCGTGATGATATATAGCCTATAGGATAGCCTTCCTCGATAAATGGGCTATCTAACACTGAAAGAATTTTTCAAATCGGAGCAGCAGTTCCTGAGATTAGCGCGTTCAAACAAACAAACAAACTCTTCAGCTTTATATAGGCCCTGCCACGCCTGTGTGCATGTCCAACTTAAGATGAACCCTATTTAGTATAGTCTACTATATTGTTGTCAGCTCATTTTAAGTTGGATTTTCTTTCTATGTACTGTACTATCCATTTTCTTTTAAATTTATATTCGCAAAAGTTTTAAATCATCATTTAAGAGACTATAATTAACAATTAGGTATTAACTAAATTAACAAAACCTATAATATATTAACCGAAGATTCCGCAAAATTAATAACAATTCTTCTAAAAACAGTTAGATAAATTCTTAAAATAAACGTATCTTTCTTATTTGTGAACCGATTCAAATGAAACAATCACTAAATGTTAATCCAAGAAAATACCAACATATCAGTGAAAATCGCATCCTTCTAGGTTAAGCCGTTTCTGAGATTAGCGCGCACAAACGCACAGACAAACAGACAAACAGACAATAATTCTAAAAATCATTGTTTTGGGTTCTATTGCGCTAATAAATAGCCCTAGTGACAGTTTTTCTCAAATATCTTCAATTTACAGACACCGACTTGTTACAGATTTATTATATGTATAGATTGCGTCATCCTTTTTCGAACGTGCAGCCGGCGTTCATCGATTTATTAGACGTTGTCACGTCAAAATGTTTAATGTAGATAACCTCAAGATTACAATCAGCGTTACACAATGCATAACAATCTAGTCTTAGCCTGTTGCCAAGAGTTAAAATCGGACATAAACTATACTTAATTTAGCTAGCAAGTTGCTGAATTCTGTATTTCTCAAATTAATGGCAAATAATAGTTTATTTTTGAGATAAACGTTAAGGAAAATGCTTCCATACGCCAAAAGTTTTATTCAGGTACTTAATTTATGTAATGTAATTTGACAGTACCTACTAGGAAAAAAAGCTAATATCCTTTTGCTTTTGTAGAAATTAATAACATTAAAGCGAAATAATACGGATTAGTCACGTGTCAAAACGTGTTTAACTCTACATGCTTGGGCTAATCCGTAGCCCTTCCTCCGAGAGGAAAACGTTACGGCTGCTGCCAAACGTGTACCGTGCTATGAGTGAGTCTCACGGTAGTTTCATGTTTAAATTAATAACGTTCTTGTTGATAACGGGATTGAAATGTAGAATTTCCGTAACGTAACGAATCGGCATACGAAAGGTGTATAGGTACCAGATATTCCATTTAATTTATTTAAAAACGGAGTTTGTTTTTTAAGAATACGAGAAATAAAAATATGTTTTTTTTTATTGTGTAGTCAAGCAACATTAAGCTACGGCTTGAGAAATAAGTAATTTAAATTTGGGTTGAATTTTAAACTTAAAATGCACGACTAATATTACTGCCATGCTTAAATTGTGTTATATTCTCACATTGTGGATTTGAAGCATTTGAAGACCCGACTACCACATTAAGGCGTTAGTATCTTGTGTAGTGTTTCCGACAACCCATATATGCCCCGGAATTCGAAAACGAAATGTAGAAATTAGTGGATGTCAATGACAACTCCATTTTTGATTCGTTGTCGAATCTAAACGCATTTAAGAAACCAAACATGATTATGGGCTTATCGAAGGCGTAGTACAATGAACTCCTAACTAACATTTTAATGATTTTTATGTAGGTGAATTTGGCGTCATTACTGAAGACACTGTTTTGCTACTCTAAAGCTGAGTTTAGACCTGCAAGAAAATATGGGCAAGTTGCATTACATTGCGAGGGAGTAATGCGAACGAGTTTGAAGTGGTCCATCGATTGCCGTAATGTAATGCAACTTCCACGATTTTTCTTGCATGTCTAAACTAAACTGGGCTTTATAATTTAGCCATTTAGCCGCATAATAACAAATGCTAATATCCACTGAGTATTAATATTAATATATCAACCAAAAAAAAATGATTTTCTCGTCTATTGTAAAATTAGGTTTATGTAAGTACCTACTTAGAAGTGCATGCTACTACTCGGTGGACCATACATCGTTATCCCGGGAGCAAAAACGATTTGACAGTACTGAAAGATTATGACAAATAAGCAATAACAGAAGTGACACTGATATCAAGCAACATTTATTTATTTATTTATTTATTTATTTATTTAAGAAATATTTATACTTACGACTTCGAAATTTATCTATCTAATCTAATCTATCTAATACCTTTAAACGAGCAATTCTTGTATATATATAATCAGGATCTTGGAAACGGCTCCAACGATTTCGATGAAATTTGGTATGTGGGGGTTTTCGGGGATGAAAAATTGATCTAGCCTGGTCTTATCTCTGGGAAAACGCTTGGTACCGAGTTTCAGCCCGAGCAGAGCTCGGTCGCCCAGGTATTCAACTTTAATTCTAATATCAGACCTTCATATTGACTTGATTACTAATACATATTTAAAAATATTAACTACGCAATCACAACCTCAAACTCTTCAACCATTCTTCTTGTTTGACATCGTCATTTATTAATTATTCGTAATAATAATTGTGTTCACAACATAATTATTTATTATCTATTACGAAATCCAAATAAAATCCAAGTAAATATACGTTGATAACAAATACACACATTGCTGGGTTATTATTCAAGTAGACACAATTATTCTAGGTAGGTAAGTAAGTATAAAAAAAATTTCATCGACCTTTTCCAGCGAAAACTTCATGCTACTAAAACTTCTTAGATGCTTAGAACTTGTAGGCAGATTATATCCGTATAGTAAACAGACATTCTGTTATATGTGTTCTTTAGCTGATTTGTTCTAGCTCCCGCGATAACGATGTATGCCGTGGACATATGGATGTTGATCGTTTTTAAATTAGGGGGCATTTAAGGAACTAATCAAAAACAAGTTCTGGGATAAACAGTTGAGTCTGTGTGTCTTACGTAAGTTTTATGATTTATAAATAAATCAAATCGTTAATTTCAGATCACATGAATCCATATCATAAATTATAAATATAAGTTGTGTTATATATCATAAAGACTCGTCCGAGACCTACCTACACTTACACTTACAATGGTAGTGGTCAATTACATTGCGCGGCTTGTAATAGGACCTTCAAAACAAAGTTTGGCTTTGCCAGCCATATTCGGGCACACAAGTAACAAACGAGCTTAAAGGTTCGCCTTTGTCGGACACGACATGGAGGACATCATCATGTAGCACTTAGAAGAGTAGCAAGGTAAAAGATTGTTAATTTCATTAGTTTATTATGTTGTTTGCAGCGTGGCCGTTCTGGACGAAGCTGGTGGTAGTGGCGGTGGGTTTCACGGGCGGAGCGGTGTTCATGTACATCCAGTGCCGCCAGTACCTGCACCTTTGCAACCGTTGGCGTGCTCATAACAGGTGACAATAGTACATTACTATAGAGCGCGGGAAGTAAGGGATTGCCGGCAGAATACTTATATATACCAGGGTGGCCAACCGGTCGATCGCGCCTATTATAGTACGGGATCAGGCTGCAAAATTAGTAATTCATAATGTAGTTAACCGAGACTAAATTTTTACATATTTCTATAGATGGGGTAACCCTTTTCTCGTGAGGTGCCAATTAAAAAGTGGCCGCCAATACTATTAATTAAAACATTATTATTTGGCTTTTCGTAAAACATTTCGTTTACGTCCTATGGAAATAAAGCATATTCTACTTCACAGCAATATATTTAAGGACTTTGAAAAGGTACAGTTGCTATTGATCGCTTAGCCGTAATCTCTTCGCACCCAGGGGCCTGTTGCATAAAAAAGTACAACTAATATTACAAGCGGAACTCTCGCTTCAGTTATATTAACTAGAAAGGGAGTTCCGCTTGTAATATAAGTTGTACTTTGTTAAGCAACAGGCCCCAGGTGGAGACAGGTATAATTTTGCTAAAATTTTTCGTTTATGGCTTATATTCATTTCAATTATACCACGTTAAAGCAAATTTTTTTGTGCTTGATGTAATATGTCTGCCTATTAAAAAAAGCCGCAAATAGGAGTTTCCTGCCGTTAAAGATGCATTGTTAAACACTTCTTAAACGATCAATCAATCATTTATTTATTTTTAAATAGGTATAAAGGTGTTACAATATTTTTATAGATCGCTATGTTTTGCCGTTTACATTCTGTTGGCTTTATATGTAACAGTTACTATTTTTTAAAAGCGTTTTTCAATAAAAAATACTTCAAGATTGTTTACCCTTTCTCCAATGCTAAAATAAACGAAGTAAAGACATGAAATTTCGCATACGTGTTATTCGTCCTACTTAAGTGAACTCCATGATGCAATTTTTGGGGATCCTAATGGAATTTAGTAAAATCCCGGGAATTTCAACTCAACCGTCGAATGTAATGGTTCATATGAACACAAAACAGATAGGTACAGAAGTCAATCATGTGTATGTACTTCACTTTTCATACCTACGCTCGGCGGCCGCTCTAGAGTTGTCAATTATGGCATATTAATAAATAAATAAATAAATATTAGGGGACAATCTTACACAAATCGACCCAGTCCCAAACTAAGCAAAGCTTGTACTATGGGTACCAGACGACGATAAACATACTTATATAGATAAATAAATACTTAAGTACATAGAAAACATCCATAACTCAGGAACAAATATTCGTGCTCATCACACAAATAAATGCCCTTACCGAGATTCGAACCCAGGACCTCTTGCTTCGTAGGCAGGGTCACTACCAACTAGGCTAAGGCGGTCGTTAAACACATGCACATACAACTATCGTGGTAGTGGCACTCGTATCTAGTTGTTTGATTTATTGCTGATAATTAAACGGGAAGAATGGAAATATAAAATAATAATAAGTAAAATATTTTTATTTTAATGTCATTGTTACATATATTACAAATTTGTCACGGAAAACCGTTTAGGGTTGAATTTAAACAACCGTCCACTGAACAGTTATAATAACTATTTTTTTGTTGCTTCATTATTATTGCAATCAAAAAGTTCACAGATGCGCGTCTCAAGCGGACGGCAATCGCGCTCGAACTGGTCCCACCTGTTCCGAGATATCGTGTCTGTGAGCAGTGTCTATGTGTGCGTTGCTCGAGCGCACTTTGTATGTAGATTGATTTCTGTACCTATCTGTTCTGTGATATGAATAAAGCCGGCAGGTTTATGCTAGTGATATAATATACTTGTGTTTGTACACAGAATACTGCTCATTCAAAATGCGCCGGAGAAGATGCCGATAAGTCACGGGTCGCCGCCGGTGCAGCGCGCACGCACCAAGCGGCGCGAGCGCAGCGCGAGGGGACAGGTAATGCCACAGACTTGAGATAGAGAATACCTAACTTGAATTACATTTGAAAACTATGCGCTTTACGGTGAAAACCTGAATGCACCTGAGAAGAAATTCAATGGGGTGTGTGAAGCTCCCATACCGCACTGGGCCCGCGTGGGAACTACGGTCCAAGTTATCTCATTCTGAGAGGAGGCCTGTGCCATGCAGTGCGACGTATATAGGTAATGATGATGATGGAGATAAACTATCATGCATGATATCGCGACATACCATCTAGATCAGTGTTTTTCAAACTGTGGGTCGCAAAACCTTATCCAGGGGGTCCCAGGTAAAAAAAATGGCAACTAGCAATCACTCTTTTCAGTTTTAAGTCGACTTAGATTTTTTTCGGTTTTGACCCTAGGGGGTTGCTAAAATATTTAAAGTAGTGAGGTCGCGTATTCAAAAAGACTAAAAAAACACTGATCTAGATATTACGATCGTAGACACACAAAAATTCCACAGTCATTTGATTTTGACAAGTTTGCTATGAAGCATCTTTTTGTATTTAAAAAAAATATATACTTCATAGCAAACTTGTTAAAGTGGGCTTAGTAGTGACATCTCTTGTCCGGGTGAGCGGGCAGTTCCGAAGGAGTGTTGACGTCTCTCGATGAGGGTGTAACATAGATGGCGCTGTCTCACGGCTTAAAAAATGTGATTACTGATTATAGTTAACAAACTGAGATGTGCGATGTATGGGAGAAATTTGTGTCTGAACTCCTGACCAGTGGTGGTGTAGGGGTATGGCACGCGGCACGGAATGCTGAGGACCTGGGTTCGATTTCCGGCGCTGGTCTTTTTTCTGGGGTTTCTATGCATCCATGTTTCAGTTTGTATTTAGTATGAAGTATTTGATTTTGACTCGTCCTCTCGTCAGGTGGTAGCTAACATCGAGCCGCCGCCGCCTCCGCCGGCCGCGTACCACGAAGAAGACGAGAGCGGGGGCTTCGAGAGCTACCGCGGGAACCCGCACCGGCGTCTGTCCGCGCTCGGGGCGCTGCGGCCCGAGCCGCCAGACGAGGCCCGCCGGTACTCCGACACCAGGCTCGTAAGTGTGGCCGTGGAGCGGGAAAGTACTGCAGTGTACCACATCAGCGTGGACCCGCTAGAAGCGGACATAAGGGAGCTTTTGGCTTTGGACGCGCGCGCGGCCCGCTCGCTCCCGAACCTGCGCGCCAGCCGCGAAAGCCTCCTGCCGTCTCCCTCGCCGGCCGCGCCCGCCGCCTCCTGAGGACACCCTCCGCCGCCGCTCCTACTCTACCCGGACGATAACGTCTATTAAACGCCACGGCCTCTACAAACGTTGACGTCGATTACATTGAACAAAAAAAGGCGCTGCCAATGTTTTCGGTTTCGATCATGTAATACGCAGATGCAAGGTCCTGTGCAAAATCAAATTCAAAGCCGGCCAAGTGTGAATCGGACTCGCGCACGAAGGGTTCTATTATACCATTAATCTATAAAAACGGCAAAAAAATCACGTTTGTCGTATGGAAGCCCCCTTAAATATTTTTTTATTCTGTTTTTTAGTATGTATTTGTTGTTATAGCGACAACAGAAATACATTATCTGTGAAAATTTCAACTGTCTCACTATCACGGTTCATGAGATACAGCCTGGCGACAGACGGACAGACAGACGGACGGACGTACGGCGGAATCTTAGTAATAGGGTCCCGTTTTACCCTTTTGGTACGGAACCCTAAAAATCGTCTCCATCGCGTCATACTGACTTATGACAACACTGACAGATTCGAGTGATATACTAAATGTACTACATTTTAATATATACCTTACTTACTAGAACTTAACGTCGTAAATCATCTGTGTGAGCTTCAGATTTATTGCCTTTTGTTGCCAAAAATAGAATGACAAAATTGACAACGCCTGTCAACGGCGTTGAGAAATAAAACATAATATCTAAAAGAAAGTGTATTGTAAAATAAACCTTAAAATTAAGTAATAAGGTACAATCACGATACTAAAATATCAGAGTTACGTTATTTTGGTATGAGAGCGAAAGAAGGCGGCAATTGATGATTTACGCCTTGTTTTGATGGCTCTTCATTTTTCGAGCCGCGATCGTGCATCTACGCATTATATGATCGAAAGCTACAGGTCTAAAATTTGGGCCATGTCAACCGATAGTTAATCATGTAAAATGGCTGCCTGTAAAGGCTTTGTTGTGACTTGAAAATTACCCATACATATTATGGTTAATAGGGATGATGGGGACACCATAAAACGATAATTCCAAGAAGCGACTCTATTTGAAAAACACTTTATTTTAAGACTATTTGGGATTATATTTTTAGCTGCTGTAAAACAAATATAAGTTAATCGATTGAGTTTGTTAAAGTGACGTCATAACTAGCAATTGCTATACAAAATCTATAATAAAAATAAACCCTGGGGCAATTGACACCAATTGACCTAGTCCCAAAAACATACTTATAGCGCATACTACCTGGTTAGCTTGAAAAGATCCCTTTTAGGGATAAGTTCGCCTTTTTACTCTTTTTGTTTTGTTGTTTTATATTATTTCTTGTGTTTTATGTACAATAAAGTATTTACATACATATATACATACTTATATACATAATTACATACTTAAATACATGTTCCAAGACTCGAGCACAAACATTCATATTTTTCACACAAATATCTGTCCCGACCGGGAATCGAACCCGGGACCTCAAGCTTCGTAGTCAGGTTCTCAAACTACTAGGCTATCCGGTCGTCCATCTTTGGCAGAATCGTATTTTGACAGCTCATAAAAAGTATCTCAATTGGTTGGTGGTGTCATCATCCCTATTGTTTGTTGCACATCGGAATATTTCGTACTATATTTCAACTACTGATCGTAAATGTCCAGCTTTTTGAAATCCATCCGTATGCTCCTTTGGTACCGTTTCGTAGCCAATTTTCGTAGCTGTAGCCAGCTACGAAAAATGGGAATCCGAAATTCCTTGTTTGTAGCTGGTTACGTAATGGGCTTACCTAGTGCCGTTTGGTAACCAATCGGTAAGCTGGTGACCAACCGCGGTTACGAATCGATAATGGAAAAGTCCTATTTTGAAGCCAGTTACGAATTGTTTTTTTTTCCCGTTTCGAAGCTGGTTACGAACTTTTAGCTACGAAATGGTACTAAAGGCGTATGCTTTGCTTTGTTGTCTACATGAGTGAGTCAACTTTTTCGTGTTGTTTACTCAGTCCCCAGTTGTCCAAGTAACATTGAAGAAGAATACTGTTAATAGAAAATAGTTCAGGTTGTCTAGGAGACAAAATTTGTGTAACCATAGCAACGGGTGGCAAGAAGAAGTTGATTCACCCATAGAGCACAATTACGATCACTTTCACTATTTCTTTCGATCAAACGGTGGAATGATTAGTGCGATTGTGATGGCGTGCGTTAGACGATGTAGCCACGGATCATGGTGGTGGCTCAAGGTCTGTTAGTTGTTCAGTGTAATTGACATTTAAGCTACCTTTGCTTCTTCCGTTTGTAAAGATCGGGACGTTTTTTTTTTAAGCGGCGGGCGAAGGTGTATCGAAATCGGTTTTAATTATAAATATCTAGAATAGATAATCGCTAGTCGACGTTTTACTGTTTTAATGAAACGTTACAATTCAAGAGTGTTAATCGATCGCCAGCCTGGGCCGGTCATGCGTTAGACAGTCTATTTAAGACTTTTTAAAGCGAATTTCGAAATTATAATAATTTGGTGCTTTATATTTACTCCAGCAAATTCAAATGATCTATCAAATTGTGGTCGCCATCAAGTCGTCCGCAGCTTAGTTGGCAAGGCGAGGCACCGAAAACCAAAGAAGCTACTTAAGCTCTGCCGGACGACAATTTTTTCATCTCCTTCTTTGGAAAACTGAAATTATGCTATACGATCTATAGATAATCGTAAGTTTTACTTGATTTTCTTTCATATCTATTCTAGTTATTTATAGGATCAATATTGATAGGGTCTGAAGATTCTAACATATATGACTGTTATCCTTTGCGATGCGAGGCGCGCGAACGGCGTCGTGCCTACTTCTCAAACGCGTGTTAGTTTTTAAACCGATTCGATAATAATATTTAGAAAGTACGCTTCCAAATCACCATCGTCCTACAGACTATAGTATAGCCCAGTCTCCAAGTTGTTCCGTCTTGCAGTGAATTCGTCATGTACATTTAAGCTTTAAACTGCGTATTTTAGGAAACGATACACCACATCATCTTTTACCGTAACGAACCATGTGCTGTGCGTTGTGCGATCAAGTGTTGTATATAGTAGTGTGGATTATGTACATAGTGAATAATTTATAATTATTATAATTACGAGAATGATCTATGTTCGGTTACTTTGTTAACTCGTCAGGGTCTACAAATTTATTTGTATATTTACATGTAAAGGACGCCATTTTGGGTTACACGTGATTTTGATGTGTTGCTGTAATTGTTTTATGGCTAGAAAGCTTCTTATTAGAACATTCATTATCATGTATGAAGATACAAACTGTTTTATGTTATGCCTATACATTATCTGTGATCGATAATAGTTGAACTTCCGATGTTTCTGAACTTTCCTGCAGTTGGTATTCCAATGAAAACCACCAACAGAGAGATAATTCATAATACCTAACTTGAATTAGTGCCATGTTGGCGCATCCTCATGTGTCAACAAGTACAAACGTATGGTCCTCAATGGTGCCAACTCCAGACATGACGTCGGAAAGATTGAACGACTATGTTTTAGTTTGTATTTTAAATTAGTCTTACACGAAAGTTATGTTAACGCTGCTGTTTATCCATTCCTAATTTTGCTGTTGACAGTTATCAGATTAGCAATGTGTGTTGTTGAATGACGAAGGAAAAATGTTGTGTTCCTCTATGCGTTTCTCTTCTCTCTTTTAGAGCGAGTTTATTCACGTGAACTTAGTTAGGTCTTATAAAATAGTTATAATTTAATCATGCTTATGTTATTATTGACAAAGTTATTGTAATCGTTTCTCTATCTTACTCTCTGGTGTGAATAGACCCGCTCTACTACTTGTCAATTTTATCTTCGCCTTTTAGGGCATGGCTTGGAGATCAAAACTGTAGATAATGAAATGTAGTCTAATATATACTGAATCTCCTTGTAACTTACATCTCTTTAAGGCTCTCTTTAGTATCAAATCAACCCTGTAGTTCTCTACAAAAGAATAAATTAAACTTTTTTAAATGTGTTATTTTTGTAAAAAATATCATTTTTTTCCTAAACATTAAGTAAATTTGTCACTATCGAAACTGACAACTCATAATCATAAAATAAAGTATATTTGTATTGAAAGGACAAAAACACGTTGTAAATCAAATTCGTGACACCTCTGTGGTCCCGCTAGTCATGCATTTAGAAAGCATTTATAAACTCGTGAATTAACAATATATCGATGCATACGCGTCGCGTTAAGAAATTAATGCTTGTCCGCGGCTTAACATCGCTAAATCACCCTCCACCGGCTTGCTACTAGCACAATATACCGCTAAAGAAAAAGTATCGAATACCTAACTATAAACATAACATTTCGCGTTTATTATATCAGTGAATGTGAGTCGCTTGAATTCCATTGTGACGTATTAAAAATTATCGCAATCACTACAGAATATAAAATGAAATTATTAGTAACTTGTTAATTCGAAATTGAACACCGATTTTATTTTTATTTAGAAGTAACAAAGTTGTTTTTTTTTAAAAACTGAAGTAAATTTTAATCTTTCAGTGTGTACACTTTTTAATATTCGTGCATGATTCAGCAGGTCTTCTGCCAAAAGAAACCTAAGAGTAAATTAACTTTATTCTGGATTTTTAGAATGAATAAATTGATTGGGATCATAATTTATCCGTTTTGAACTGCGAAATCAGTAGGTTCAAAATTATTTAGTTTCAAACTAATAAATAATGCAGCTATTAACGCTGCCAATCTTGGCCTAAGGTCAATTTTGTTTATGAATTTTGTTATTAATTTAAAAGATTAAAATTGGCTCTTTATTAGCGGGTGTCAAACATAACACGTCTATCAACTGGTGATTAAGTAAGTTGGCCTGAACACGCGAAATTGTGTGGAATTGAATAACAGACCTTTGAAATCTATCTGAACATTTGTTAGTCAGAGAGGTGGAGACCAAAGTGTTCATTTTTAAGTGAAACCAACTTTAATTAAGGTCTTCGATATTTATTTACATTGTCAACGCTTTGTCTAATACAAAAGCTCATACGCCATTACATCGGAATCTTAAACGCGAAGTTGAACCCTACAGAAATGCATGTAAGCAAATAACGCTCTGCTGGCTGTGACTCATATTATCCGTGGTTGGCGTTGAACCTGCGGTGCGGATATATACGCGTCGTTGGCGTCGAAAAGGTTAAACTGCCGTGAAACTCCGATATATTAAAAGAATATACGGTTATCAAATTATAATTAAGGTATTCTCGACATGTTATCCTTTGTAAAACTGGAACGGACAGTGAAATGAGAACACGCTCGCGCAGCTCGGCTGTTCGAAACATGCGTTGACTGCAAATTCAGAAGTGATCCTGGTATTCTATTTAACACGTTTCGCTAAGCATTTACACTAAGCCGAAACGATAGTAGTGACGAATGAGTGTCAATGGCATACGAGTAAGATTTTTTTGATCACAGACGTGTCACTGACACTGAGTGTGTTATTATATCGTCCTCTAGTAATAGCAATAATAAGATGCGGATTATTTTAATTTGCAAAAAATGTATGGAAAAAGTTTAACCTTCTTACTTAATCACTTGTTTTTAAACAATAATTAAAATATTTGCGCAATATTTAAAAAGATTGTGCATTCAGCTCTAATTATACCTAACAACTTGAGGTTTCAATAATAACGCTTATAGAAATTAAGAAAATAAAACATAAAACGAAGCACTACAAAAGCAATATTTGCACATTTCATTGAATTGTCGATTTATAGTTCAATTCAAATCATAATATGTTAGAGCCACAAAATAGTCACAGCTCATTATATTTGTAGTTAGGTAGTTAATAAATAGTTTGGACATTTGGTGCTAATGAATAAAACAAAAAGGAAATCAGTCCAAAGTAAGGTTTGTTGTCTGTGCTGAGGTTTTAATTGTGAGTTTTAATTCGTTCATATACCTACTTTATAATGGTTTCATTATTGTATACCAGTCATGACTGCTTGGGTGAAAATGTGTTTAATATATTACTTTTAAAAGGTATAATTATTGTAAAATACTAATAATACATATATTTTTCATGTAAATTACAGATAATGTACTAATATTACGTAAACCAGGTCGCTCGATTATAAACAGTTTTAGTTTTGAGCAAAAGTTTTGTTTAAGTATAAATATTAAATTATCACTTTTACCTTGTATAGTTTCACTGTTTATATGTGATAACAATTTGAGTTGTTTACCGATATATATCGTCAAAAACTATTTATATTTTTGTATAAATATGAAATTGGAAGTCGAGTGCTTGGCGATATTTTGCAGGTAACATTTGGGACAATTGGCTAAGTAAAGTTTTTTGAAGAGGTACTAATTATATTTTTTTTCGACAGTCGGCGTTCTGTAGATCGAGAAACTGCAGCTGTTTTATTTTTATCTCCTATTGTTTACTGGAAATATTTTTTTGAGTGTTTGAGATGACATTTGTGAGATTTTATGGTTGATAAGCTGTTCGTGCTCAGAACTTAGTAGAAACAGAAAAAAAAACCGAAGTGAACTGTCATTGCTGTCAATGTCAAATCGTTTGCGTTTCGTTTGCTTTGCGTTTTGGTGTGCTCAGTGTGATTTTTTGACTATTTTTATCGACCTCCGCATAAAATCCGGAATTTCAATTTTACCGCATTTTTCCACGACCTATGCACAATAATTGGATCACGATTGAATACTTTCGATCCCTATTTTGGAACTGCTTCTTGGACAACGCAAAGCAAACGAAACGCAAACGGTTAGATTTCATTTGACATTGACAGCAGCGACAGTTGAATTCGTTTTTTTTTTCTATTTCTTCTTAGTACTGAGCACGAACCGCTTGTCAGCCATAAAATCTCACAAATGTCATCTCGAACACTTAAAAAAATATTTCCAATAAATAAATGGAGATAAAAATAAAACAGCTGCAGTTTCTTGGTGTTGAAGTCGACCACTGTCGAAAAAAAATATAATTAGCATCTCTTCAAAAAACTTTACTTAGCCAATTGTTTAGTGTACTTATTTATGTATTTCACATATCACAAATTTATTGTGTACCTATTAAATGAATGTTCTGCGGCTGTGTGTAAATAGTTCTTTTCGTGATAATTCGACTCAGTCAAGCGTTCATCCGAATCGTTTCCAGCTAGAGTACAAAATAATACTTTTGTCATGTTTCGAGTGTAGTTAGTGCCTTATTTGAAAATAATGTGAACAGCTTTGTATCACAATTTATTATTGTTGTTCTATGATTTGCGAACCCATTTACTTCTGGCGCATGAGGCAGCACCACTGTCTGTGTAATTGTGATATAGTTAAGTTTATTTTTTTGCTCAAAATTTCTTTCCCCTTGACCTGTGTACTTATCATTCATGAAATTTGTAAGACTGTATTTTATTTTGTTGTGTAACATTGTTAGTTAGCTCCAGGTTATAAATATAGTTATTTTGAGATTGTATTTTCATTTTTTTTATAACCCTTTTCTATCTAATACGTTAATAACCTTGTTACTCGGGGAATTTAGGATTAGAGTAAAACAACTCTCTAGATAAAAATAAATAATTTATTAAAGTGATCGAATTCCATACGCGTGGGTCGACCGGAGCTCGGGTCGAAGTGACTAGACTGTACACTCAACATTTCTCATTATGTATACATAAACAATTTAATTTCTGTTCAAACAGAAAATCAACACTTAGTAATAAACGTTACATTGCTACTTAATATAATTCATATCACTAATACTCGAGTATTAGATTAAATTAAATTCACCGAAAAATAGTATTACACACTGCTGGGAGCTTTATTTTATACATATAATAGCTTCCTAAAATATTTTTGTTAGTCTTATCGTTACATTACTAACCATCAAGTCAGTGGTATCTAAATGTTTGGCGCCTCCGTCTAACCGCCTAACTTTAATCGGTCACATGAATAAAGCAACTGCTTTCTGCGTTTACTTCATGGCAACACATAGTGGGCTATGCGCTGAATGATGGGAGAGGCAGTTGCTGTACTGGTGTGCCGTAGGAATATCGAGGGCGCTGTCGGGGCGCTAAAACTCCGTGTCGCCGAGAACGTTGTACATGAGACGCTTAAAAGAGTTCGATTGCTGGATGTGCTCTTCGGTTAATGCGTTTACCTGAAAACAAAACAACCTCAATTTAATGGAAATGATGGAATTTGAACCTTTTGAGCGCCACACATTGTCTTTGTTACGAACAAAATTGATTCTTATGCGGTAGAATGGTAGGTTAATTTTTGTATCAGTGTATTGTCGTCTATACCCGACACTGGCGTTCCAATGGTCATGTTGTGGCTTTGTTTGTGGTTTCTTATACTTTTCATAGGTGTTGCTCGTGTCGTAACTTTGTGGGCGTAACGTGGGAAGTTTATACATTTCCGGGATAAATGTAGCCAGAGTTACTAGCTGATAATACCTACCTAATGCCTTTAAACGAGTAAATCTTGCGTATTAAATTTCGGGGAATTCGGAAACCCCGGCGAAAATTTCCTGTGGGGTTTTTCGGGGACGAACAATTGATCTAAACTTGGTTTTATCTCTGAGAAAACGCGTGTTTTGAAATTTAAGCGCCCAGGTTGGCTTTGTACTGGTGAACAATTTTTTTGAGTTTATCCATTGCAAACTAAACTGTTTTATTAATAGTTAAGATAAATAAACTTACGAAGGTCGTTTGTTTTCCGTTGCTGTTGCCGTTCACTTGCGGCTGTTTCGTTGGTTTCGGAGTAGGCGCAGGCTTCTGTTGAACAAAGAAATCTGTTAACAATTCTGCGTTACAACGTGGTCACAACATTTCGAATAGTTTGATAAATTAAGTTATAATGTAGTCTCTTCGGACTATTTGGGAAATACTGGGGAATACTGTGAACAGGTGTACTTTCTCAGTGAGAGCGCCAGTAGTTTTTCACGAAGTCCCTGTGAGGATTGGTAGCGTTACTTACATTTATTGTTAAATTACCTACATCAAGTTACGTTAGGTACGGTGTTTTCGTTAGTAACGCACAAGCGCCCTAACGAGTTACAAATGATCGATCAAGCTCCGCAATATCATGCTATTAAGGTAAGGTATTTTCACTTTAAATGGCGCAGAAAACTAACTCAAGGAAATTTTGGTGTTTTCTTACTCAAAATCATGAGCACTATTAATTTTTATAAAGAAAAAAAAAAGTGTCCTTATTTTTGAGTCAGTTTTGTGTCTTTTTTCATAAAGGTAGTTTGTTTGGCTCGTTACAAAACGATCGCGAAAAAATGTATGTAATTTTTTTTATCATCAACATCAATAACGCTCTCGATTCTGAGTACGAGAACACTAAACTATACAATTTTTTTTCTTTTTGCTCCGTTTATATTGAAAGTTCCCATTATCGCGATTTTACTAGCACCGTGTATATTGGTTATGTTAATGTATGTAGTAGTGTTCAGAGGCCATATGGAGTCGCGGGCGCTTGCTAATGCATTGACCATCTCTTTCTGTCACCATCTTATACCGTTCAACAGAAAGAAGTAAGTAGTGAAAGCGGCAAGCGCCCGCGCGTTAGAAAACAGCGCGTTGCATAACACTGAATCATATACGCTGTGCCGCGCTGCCGGTAGGTGTCACAGTATATATTGATTCAGTGTTAGACGGCGGACGCCGCTGCTGTTACTGGTAAATTATAAATTATATGTAGGTACGTCTAAGTCCGTATCATGCTAAGCCTCCGCTTAGCATAATACGTACTTAGACGCTTGTGATCTTATTCCACCCTCATCCTATAATATTTGACAGAAAAAATGGTAAATGGGATTTTGATTCCAAGTGCGTAAGAAAATACGGCTTATTCTCGCGTGACTTTACCTTGGTGGGCGGCGCCGTGAAGACCTTGGTCTCGACGGGCACGGGCACCTCTTGCACGACGTCGCCGAGCCCCTCCTCCTGCAGCGCGCGGAACGTCTCGGACTTGGCCGGGTCGTACAGCATGGTCGGCTTGTAGCTGCATCACGAACGGGCGGCGGACGGGGCGGGACGTTAGTATTTAGTCGGTTAGCGGGCGCAAAACAATAGACAGAAACAATTAGAACCGGCACGTGAGACCGTTAGGGGGACGCGGAAGCGGTTAGTAACGCACCCAACGTTTAGTCGTGTTTGTTTTTAAGGAAGGACAGGTCGATAAAAATACTAACATCAATCATTTAGAAAGACAATATAGAGACAGATTTAAATTAACTTATAAGCTAGTTGTGTATGGACAGTAATTATCGCTACACCCACACGATGACACACACAATGTTTGTCGCGTGAACGTGGGGCGGGTGAAGTATGCTGGACACTTCAGTGGCGGCCGGGCGGCCTGGCCGAAGGAGACGACAGAGATCGAGGGTGTAGTGTCGGTAAGACAAGTTTCGAAAGAGTCGAAAGATAGCAAAAATAAAAAATAAATAAGCATTAATGCGTCATGAGAGATGGGCGTCGACTGTTTTGGCGGCGTTTCTAGTAAAACACTTGCCTCTTGACAACGTGTGGCCGTCCATAATGGCCGTTAGAGCTATATAAGCAGAGAAATAGCCCGTTATTAAGCATCATCATTAACATTTTTGAAGACACAGAAACCTGTGGAGTTATCAGTAAGTATTACATGAGTATGACAGGACGAAACTTAATTTTAATTGGTTTAAGTAGAAGATTATGCCAAGAGTTTATGAACTTTTGTACATTGCTGTTGTGAATAATTTATAATATGATGTTTGCGTCAATTGGGTAGATGTTTTTTATTTCCATTGAATTGCACACAAAGCAGAGGGATAACTAGGTAATCTAACTTTGAAATACTAATAAGCCAATGCATAGACATCACTAGTGCCTTTTAGTTCATTAATTTTAGCATAAAGTCTATACGCAATAATATATTACTAGCCCTCTATCAGGGGCATAGAGTAAGTGAGAACTCTACAAAACGTACAGGTAAGCAATAGGTACATATTTTTCAAGTAAAACGTAGAAGAAATATAAACGAAGCGTCGTAGAGACGCACGTTAAATGTGTGGACATGACTAGTCTGGCATTCAGCCATGCTCCTGAAATTCAGTGCCAAGATATTCGTAGTCCCAGAATGATGACACTCAAATATTTCTAGATATCTCGCTGCTCTGATATAGTTTGTGTAAACAAAATTAACCAAAATATACCAATTTATATGTAAAATTTAATTCGGCTTAGTCATACACGTTAAATAACCAAGGTATTTGGTTATAGAAAAACAACCAGTGGAAGTACGAGATATCTTGGCTTATTTAAAAATTGAATGTTTTGGCTGTGAAGTAAGAGTTGATGTACACTCAGAATCAAAAGTAGCGGATCACTATTTGGTATGGCGTTGTTATATGATATAGCTAAGCTATAAAGCAACAAGGTAAAGAGTGCAGCTACTTTTGATGCTGATTGTACATTCAAACCATTTAAAACATACATGATCCATCTTAGAACTCTCTCACAGTAAATTCCATAAACTAATTTTACTCGTCAAGCAATTCGATGTCATTCAAAGGTTTACAGCGAAAAGCTTCCACAATGGGTCACGCATTACCTTAAAGCGGTCCAGAAAACTGTTGCCAATTTAACACCTGTCACTTCCTTTTAATTCCTAACCGATCTAGATTAAACTTTGTTTTGAACTGACAGCTGTCAAATCAGACAAAGGGTTTCCGGCCACAGTATCAACATTTAGGCATATCTAATGTCGGCTTTTAATATTTTCGATCAGCCTAAAGTTTGTTATTATATTTCATCATCTACTTAAATCTATGTGTACCTATGTTTAACACTAATCTTTATACTCACGGCAATGGCGAGGTCTGTTGCCTAATCGAGTTGGCGATGTTTTGGTCCGAATATAGATTGATTGGGGAGTTGAATTGCTTGTGCACATACTGAAAAGACAAAGCGTCGTTTGAAGATTACATGTAACAATAACGAGAACGAAAATGAGCAACGCTGGGTCATACACATTGTTTTGTTCGTGTCTCTCCTGTGGACATGGCAAAAGTTAAGGGTCTGTAGCCAATATTTTTTAGTCAAGTGTACATCGGCGTGTGGGACGCCTGGTTAACTTTCGGCCCATTTGAATAAATCTTGAGTTTGCAGATTCGGAGTCGCTAAATTTTAGTATGTCCACAGGATCAACTACTTATGTTTCTTACGCTGTGTACAACCCAGATAGGGTAAATCGCCAATAACTGGCCACCGTTCAATAACTGGCTACCTCATACTAAAAATGAACTCTATTCACCGATAATAGAATCATTTTTAGTATGAGGTGTTAATTACTGGCCATCCTTCAATAACTGGCCACGTTATACTAAATTGAATTCTGGGAACAGAGTTCATTTTCAGTATGAGGGGGCCAGTTATTGGCGATTTACCCTATGTATTTTTAACACTTCTATTCCTGTAGAAAACGTGGCACCGTTGAATTTTAATTGGATTATTATTAGATACTGCCTCTCGTCAACTTAAGATACAGTATTGAGAGCATGTTTTAGATCAAACCATTTTTTGTAGAAATACTGAAACTTGTGACATGACAGAAGAAAAAACCTGAGATTTAAATGTGAAGAAATAAAACGATGAGAATGAGAAGCTTCATACAATGACATATAGACACATGAAAAAGCTGGCAATCCTTTGCAGAGTTCATTAAGTACTTATATTGAAAATGATTTAAATACAAGCGATTCTGAAGAAATAATTCGCGATTTATAAAAGGAAATTGGGACTTTATGCAGCGATGTTATTGAAAACGCATTTACAAGTAAAACTCATAAAGACGGCTTACCCTAAAAACTATTTGAATTAACTGTGAATGTAGGTAGATACTTTTTTTTTTGGAGATTATGGATTGGTTGCAAGGTAGATACTTATTGATATTAAAGTCAGCAGCCGTCAGAAGTAAACCCTAAGTGAAGCAGAGTATATTGACGGTGTACTTCCGTTTGGCAAATTATTTTTCCTAAACTGATCCATTTGGCAAATGTTTAATTTCCCAAATGTTTATTTTTTCTGAAACTGTAAACTATTCAGGATATATTTCAGGATTATTCTGTAGGTTAGGTTAGGTTTAATCCTGTAAAGATTACAATTTCTGAAAAAATAAACAGTTGGGAAATTAAACATTTGCCAAATGAATCAGTTTGGGAAAAATAATTTGCGAAACATTAGTAAACCCATTTACTATATTTGATATTGGCAATATTGATAAACTTCATAGTTGTGCTACGTGTCAGGATTTACTTTATAGCTGCCGTTAACTGTCGTAGGTATCACTGAGAGTTTCGTCTCGAAATAATAAATATGTACAACCTCGAACATGGATAATATTTACATATTCTTAGGTTTAACATGTGGGAGACACGATAGCTCTTATTCCATTGTAATAAGGTTCTACTTTAAGGCTTGGACAGGGGACGTGTTAAAGGTGCGTAAATGCGTTAACATCGCTACTAAAAGTCTGCAATTGATTGCCTGTCTTCGTAACAGAAGTTTCTGAACATGCTCGAAGCATCTAACACGGCACACTTTAACCACCTTGTTGTCTTCTCCGACCACTCGCTGCAACACCGATTCAGCCACCTGAGTTGTTATCAAAAATTCTAAATATAGTACAGTCGTGCGTTTCGATTAAGTATTTATTTTATTTATTTATTTCCCCTTAATGGCGGCCTTAAGGCTTGGGCCAATGTCAGTTCGATTAAGTAGCAAGTAACTAGTTTTTCAAACCAATTGACATGTGCAACTAAGATATTTTTTTTAAATTTGGCTATGACTTCCGATTGAGCCAGCGCCATGTTAGGAATAATTTATTGAGTGATGGACAGACTAGGAATTTAGGGGGCAAAATTTAATGACAGGTAGGGAGTTCCTTTATCGATAAACTCAACTTCGACACTTTTCCCATACGGTAGTGATCGGCCCCCAGCTTTGTTTGTAAGTTTGTATTATTTTATAAGTATTATTTTGGAGACAAATATGATAAAGTTTACACAAAGTATATTTTAAATAATAGCTGGGTAATGAGTAGGTATCATTGCACTATAAAATATTTACAATGGACGCGATTATACAGCGGCCGCTAAAATTCCTAATTTTATTTAGGCGTTGCTAAATCACTTTGCTATTCTATGAACAGCTATCATAATCAAATGACAACGCCAATTTGAATCTGACATTTCTTATTTTAGGCGGTCTATTCAATTTAGGTTTAGCTGCTTAAATGCTATTCTTTGCATGACCTTTTTAAGCATAAGTCAAGTTAAACTGGCTAATTTTAGCGGCGACTAAAGATTACGAAAAGTCAAGTTGTGCAGGATCAATTCCATAAACATAACGTATTTAATTTATATTAGTTTCTTTAATAATTGGTTGTCTGGAAGAGATCGCTTTTAAGCGATAGGACCGCCTATTGTCTGCCATAATTTTTGTTAATTCACTGTACTGATTTGTGGTGTGCAATAAAAATATTTGTATTGTATTATCCATTAGAAATGGATGAAGAAATAAATTAATATTCTAGCTCAAAGCCAACTAAACCCAAACTGGAGTGCAGGTGCTCCACGAGTAAATCCTGCTGGATTTTATGAATTCGTTTTCGCGACATTTTAATTTAAAAGACGTGGACAGAAGCCTTTTTTCTTAAATGTTGCCCACTCAAATTTTAGTAAATTATTCGAGAAAATCCTATACTTTTTACAGGTTTTATTCATTCATTCGCTCACTTATTTTTCCCAAGTAGCAACACACTCAATTTAACTTAGAAATTTTAGAATACGGATAAAATCCGGCTAAATTTAGTCAGCTCGACTTTCTGGAATAGCACTTGTTAAATCCGCCGTCTAAATTATAATTAAAATTTAGAAAATTTAGATTTAGACTATTTAGCCGACGTGCACGAAGAATCGCGTCCATTAACCTCATATAACATGATAAATTTAATACACATATCAAAGCAAATGTCAACTTCTCTTGATTGACAATATAAGTTTCAAATTACGATAATCGAAATTTGACGTGGGCTTTACGAGGATAAAGAAGAAGAGAATTGATTTATTCGTTTGTTTCATTTTTCCACTTTCTATAAAATCATATTTTTACAATAAAAACTTGGAGCGATCACTTGTATAATGGGAAATGTGTCGATAGTAGAGTTTATCGATAAAGGATCTCCCTACCTTTCATTAAATTTTGCCCCCTATTTTCCCATGTCTGATGATGGATAACACCAATATGTAAGGTCGGCTCTGGCATTGGCGCACATCTTTGCCAACTGAAGGACGCAGTTCTATGGTAAAGTGAGACGGAAAAATACGATGCTCACTCTAAAGCTTAGTTTAGACATGCAAGAAAAATCGTGAAAGTTGCATTACATTGTAGAGCTCGATTGACCACTTCAGACTTGCTTTACGGTCTAATGATAAAATTAAACTTGCACGTTTTTTATTGCAGGTGTAAACTGGGCATAACGTTCCACCTCGTTCCTCAGTTGACAAAAAAACTGGTGAGCGTGTAGAGCCTATGGCGAACCTCTATGAATTTATATATCGATAGTCGAAAGAAAGAATTTATATAATGGTAGAGACCAAAATCGTCGGGTATGGAAGATTTGCAAGCCTTGTGTGTGAAGCCATTAGAGAAAAAAAAGCTCTATTAAGAGGCCAACTATTTTTAGCTCCATATTGGAATCTCTCGTTGCACACTTCTAAATAAAAAAAGTTTGACTTTTAGATCAAAACTAATGTTCTAAATTTAAGTCTAAAGTAGGTAACTATAGCAAATGCCATGCTTTATATAAAAAAATGGCACCTGAACATATTCAAAATAGCAACAGTTAAAACAACAAATTTTGGTGCTAAGGCTGCATTGTTTAAGGCGCGCACAAATTCACCACCTCTTTCTACCCTCATCTTCTACTGTTTTGACAGAAAGAAGGTAGTGAAAGCTATCGCGATTCCGAGAGCGTTAGACAATATGGCCGAAGTAGTTGAAAAAATAATTTGCTGGAGCTTTAAACAATATTGATGCTAATTGTACTACGATAACTACACTAATAAATTATACCTACATGTAAATGTAAAGCCAATAAATCCTTAGTTCTTTTAAATAGTACACAAAATTATAACCTAAATTTGCACCTTTGTCAATATAATCAAAACCTTTTGATTAAAATAAATAAATATGGCCCAATTCACGTATTTTCTTTTACAAGGGCGTCGCGCATAAAATACAACATGTTTAAGAGCGTTGCGTATAAGCAAGATCGGGAAATTGTAAAATGTAGAGAAAATATTTGTGTTCAACATAGGTACAAATATTTGCCCAGACCTGAGATCCCAGCTTTGTAATCAGCTTCAAATTCAAATTCAAATATATTTATTGCTTGGTCATGAGTTATAAAGATATTATTACAAATTTAATTATAGTCCGTCATGTCCTACCTCAGAGAGGCGTACAATATTCAATTTTAATTCTACAATTATATTAAATCTAGCTCTAGCTGCGAAAACAAAATACAGTTGCAAATCAATCACATTATAAAGAGGTACTCGTCTGTAACTTATTTTGGATTGCTTTATTTCAGCAAAACACAAATAACTTCGAATGTATTGGCTTTAGTTCCTATTTTCAGTTGTTTAAGTTGTGCAGTGTGTGATAATGTGTGCGTGCTAATGTGGTGTGTTTAGAAAGAGTACGTGCAAATATAAAGTTTGACAGTCACAAGTTAAAACAATAGTTTTTCTTCTTTCACAGCCTTAACTAATTGATTATGCGTATAGTTTGTATTTATTCACACTGTAGTTAGCTGCTGTAACCTCGTGGACTATTAAACCATACAATAAACCTGAAATAGAAATACAACGTCCATGGATTTTACTGTTAGCCTTGAATTCTACTTCTACTGTTACTGATGGTCGCAGTACTGCTCATTAAATTCGAAATTTACTGTTCAGGTATCCTGTTGCCAATAACTAGGATAAACACAACTAGACTGGGCAGTAAAAAAAAATGTGCCTGGTCAGTTTTTCTCCACGAATACCAATAAATTAATAATAGGGATGTCGCCAACTCAATCAACTGTTTATTTGTTTTAAAGCAACAATTAATCAAATTTTGCAGATAACCGAAAATTAATCCGGTTTCAGGGCTAAAATAAAGCGCTTTTTTACTGGAGTCGAGTCTTGGAATTATTTTATAATAGCGTCACCATCCCTATTTAGAACTTCAAGATTACAAGGCCTTATTAATATATTGGCGAAGTTATTAAGAATGACAATGTTGCTTATCACTAGGGTGTGCTGCACTGCAGAATTTTTCGAAATTATTTTTTTACAAAAAGTTAAATATCTCTTAGAGAAAGCCAAATCGGACTTCGAAGTATGGCGGCTGACTAACATGGTAGGCGACGCGCGCTAACATGGCGGCAGCAACCCACCAATAGCGGCACAGGAAAAAGACACGCTGTGCGTGGCGTATGCCGATTGGTAACTGCATTTCCCGCGCTTCTAAAACGTGTCTTCTGTGCAGGTACATTTGGTGAGTCTGATATACATATATGTGTTGTGTATTACTGTACCTTTTGCCTCATGAGGGTGTCGCGGTAGTCGTGGCTAGGAGGTGCGCGCATGGCCGGGTTGGGGTGATGACGCAAGTAGCTCTCTGTGGGTCCCGGCTCGCGGCGCACCTTCGCGCCTGGCAAGACCAGTGGAGTCGTGCGGTACGGCTAAGGAGAGGAAATTAAAAGCATAAGGCATAATTGAACATTAAACTACCGTGAGAATGAAAAAATACGGATGATTCACGTCTATGAACGAGTTTAATTCGACATGTATCGGGCTAATCCGTCGGGTTTCGTCGAGCATCGTCGAAACGTGTCTAGCCACACGCGTTTATAGACGTGAGTATTTCGTATTTTTGCACTATTAGACATAGTTAAAAAAAACTTCATAAAACTTCCTTACGGGTAGTACCTTCCATGTGATAGGTAGCATACCACATATTCCAAACAAAAAAAGATTTTCCAAATCGGTTTATGAGGTAACAAACTTAAAAAACTAATTGAGATATCTTTGTTTGAAGTCGGTTAGTAAGTAAGAAAGCCGTGGTAGCATAGTGGAATGACGTATGTTCTCTTCAGCAGAGGATCGTTAGGTAGAACTCAAAGTTTTTTCGAAATCTACCTATACATATGCGACTAATAATTATAATTCATATCAGGTCCGTTCCATCGCACATCGCACTACACATTGCCAAGAACAGGCAAAGATGGCGGGACAACTTCAGAAAGAAGCTGATTCCACTAGAATTTTACGAGCCTCAGCAATGAAGAATACGAACCAAGGAGGAGGACCATCATAGCTCAGTAATGGGTGCATACAAATACCACGGCATACTCTAATCATGTAATCTGTGGTGTGATAAACATGATTTCTCCCACACTATTAATTAAAGGAATCGAGGTTATAAGCAAAAGTAACGCGGCTGCGCTATTTATACCGCGAGGTTGTTTCATGTGGGTTATGATTTCTACTCCATTTCGTCCTACTATTTATACAGATGCAGAATCGATGTGGGTCGTGGTCGACTATAAAAAAGCTATATTTATTCTGAAACCACTTCAAAGATGGGGGAATGCTGTAAAATAGTTATGGTTGGAGACAATACCTTTGATATTATGATGTTTACGTCTTTAATGCAGTGTGGCTACCTAATGTTTGATCAATGTCAACAACTTAATATCAAAGCAAAACAAGATGCCTTATTGTCTAATGCACTGGGAATCACCAGGGCCGGATTAACCCCTCCGGGGTGTATTGGCCCAAGTGTCAAAATGTCCAAGGGGTCTAGATGTCCAGATGCCATAAACACCACAGGTCAATTTGGCCCGAGTGTTAAATTGTCCAGGACGTCATAATGTCCAAACGCCACAACAACCGCTGGTCTATTTGGACCGAGTGTTGAATTGTCCGGGAGGTCATAACTACTGCAGGTTATGTTCACTGGACTTTTTGGCAGTTAGATATTTCGGTAATGGGGTGTTTTTCATTTGGTTGTTTTGACCAACAGACATTTTGTCAACTGGGTATTGTGTCCTTGGACGTTTTGACATTCGGACGTTCTAACATTTTGGACATGTTGACACTTGGGCCAATACACCCCGGAGGGGGATTAACAATGTTGGGGCCCCCAGACAATGCAATTTTTGGGGCCCCCTTTCAGCCAAATATCAACCGCACTTTTCAAGAAATCAAATCAAATCAACTGGTAGCATGCATCGAAAAAAATAGCGAGAATACCTACTTATTGTCATGGCGGATACAAATTTTCCAATTCAATTTTAACTCCGAAACCTTTTTAATTTCTTTGATGCGCACTTGGGGCCTTTTGGCGATGCGGGGCCCCTAGACCTAGTTACCTACTCTGCTTAATGGTTAATCCGGCCCTGGGAATCACAATCGATTTCATCATTAACACACGCTATAGGATAAACCAATGATGATCGTTTGGATGAGGGTAATACGGCTTTGAATGATTTGTTAGAATCGCATTAAGTAATTACAACTTAATATACTTAAATGGAAAGAAAAGCCTGTCGTATTCGGCTCGATCCTGAAAACAGTTTAGTTATACGGTAACAACTTTTTTCCTTGTCGTATAAGGAGGCCGCCTTGAGCAGTAAAATATGGAGACCAATTCAGCGGCTCCACCGGCTCTTGTGTCTTGTCGGCTCTTAAATTGGAAGACAACTTTTTAGAACGTAGCCAAGATAAGTGGGTCAATTTATTTGTTTGGATTCTGGACATAAAATATTCCAAATTTAAAAAAGTAAAACATACAACAAAATAATAATTGGCCCAAGCATAGGGTCTAATGCGTTGAAAATAATTCTACCGAGGGTTTCCTGACAGGTGGAATATCGCCAGATGGCACTAGTATTGTGAGCTCTGTTCGACGTTATAGGCCTTATATACTACGAAATTTGACTTTCGAATAGGATAGTAATATACAGAAGAGTAAAAGAGACGGCAGGATATGAACTTCGAATATCGAACCTCACCATATCAGATATCTATGTCAGAGAAACCCTCGGAATAATTATAAGCGAATAAGTAAAACTCTTACGCTCAGTAATAGTGATGGCGACTTAAACTGTTGAGGTTTGAACCGTAGCGTTATTTAATCAATTTTAGTTGATCAACAAATGTTTACCGAATATTTTCGTACATTCGTGTCACTAGTCACGTATCCTCAGCCTCACAGTGAGGCCCCTCACAAATGTCATAGGTAAATTGCTTGACATAAATAGTGTCTTTATTTTTGGGATAATTTAGTGAGTACGCTCTCCGGTATAAACAACTTACTCGTTCTTTTGATTTGACTGTCTTTAAAATAAACATTAAGTACGAAATGTTCGAGTGCGAAATGTTTTTCCACAGCCCAAGCGAATTACAGTGTTATGACAATGCCATAAAGGCGCCTTCATGGATAAACATTTCGCACTCGAACTATAATTGGTACAATTCCCTTGAATTTTCATGATATAAACACGCAGTCATACAGATACAGTTACGAGCTTTAATTTGGGACCGACTTCAGGTTGTCAGTCCTGTTATATTGTACCGGTAAACTGGGGTTACTTTAGGAAATTTTGGGGCTACTTTGATAGATTTAAAATGGTTATAAAAACGAAAATATTCATAGCTCGATTGAGCAAATCACGTAAAAGTTAGGTAATTTATCAAGGTAGTTATTTCACTGCCACAGATGGTCTAAAAAAATAAGGACACAGCGTTTCCCAAAGTAGCCCCTGCATTTTAAAGTTTACGGTATAGGAATTCAAGGGGTATTTTTTCAAAATGGATCTCAAATTAAAGCACCCGACTCTACTAGGATTCTGCAACTGCTTCAGAAACTGCAATTGGCCAAATAAAGCAATTTAATTATGAAGTATCTTTTTCTATTTATTTTTTATTTTCTTCAACTTCATTTTTTTATATTACTTTTACGGTCATCCCGTGAAACCATATATTTCAAACTAAATACAAACTGAAATATAGATGCACAGAAAAAACCCCAGAAAAAAGACCAATTCTGGGAATCGAACCCAGGTCCTCAGCGTTCCGTGCTGCGTGCTTACCCCTACACCATCACTGGTCTAGAAGTTAGCGACGAATCTTTCCCATACATCGTACACTTCAGTCTGTTATAATCACATTTAGGCAGTGATAACTAACTTGTAAAAGTTGGCCTAGTAGCGCCATCTCTTGGTCCAGGTGAGCGGGTAGCTCCGAAGGAGTGTTGAAGTCTCTCGGTAGAGGGCATAACATAGATGCGCTTTATCACTGCCTAAATGTGATTATAACAGACTGAAGTGTACGATGTATGGGAAAGATTCGTCGCTAACTTCTAGACCAGTGATGGTGTAGGGGTAAGCACGCAGCACGGAACGCTGAGGACCTGGGTTCGATTCCCAGCATTGGTCTTTTTTCTGGGGTTTTTTCTGTGCATCTATATTTCAGTTTGTATTTAGTTTGAAATAAATAAAGCAATGTTAAAAACACGCCCTACTTACTCGTAGTAGTAAAAAAAAATTTGGTCACAATATATTATTTTTAAGTTTTCACGATTTTCACTCATAATAGTAATTATTACACCAGTAATTTATAACGTACTACAATGCATAGCTAAATATTACATTGTTTCCACCACATTGCAGCGCCGTGGTCACGAGTAGGTAAACTCAACCACCAAGACTACGGCCGCCACAATGTCGTCGAAACGTCGAGGTAATTCTATGAATAAATTGTCGTATTAAATCCCAGTGTAATAAAACTAAAAAATTGGGAACCGAAATTGATCCAAATGATACGAGTATTACGAAAAGATGCCTAGTTTTCTTCAATCTGTCATATAAAAGCCCGAACGCTTCCACTAAATGGATTTCCTGAGCGTTGAACAATAAGCCCGCCGTTTATTTCGAGCGTGTGTTTACTTACTAGCAGCTTTGTAGAGACGCTGACGCAACGCATTACTCACACGTACCGCGCAAACATCTATAAAACTTGCGAATTCCTGCCATTTTCTCAGCTATTATTAGTATTTTCAATAAATACAATATTTCAGCAATAACATTTGAGCAGACGCGGTGGTTTACAAGAGAACCGCAACTCTGGTTGTGCCGATAGCCTAACTTAATTATCTTGTTGTTGATTATATTCGAATTAGGTAATTAATTATTGTCAGCGTAAAATAATTAACCCTTTGGCAACCCTGTCTAGACATTCTATGTTGACCCGTAAATGTTGCTGATTTTAATTGGCTTTGATTTCTATTTGACAGCAAATATATTGCCGGTATCGATTTCAAGGGTTCAAAATGACTTATATATAAAGTTATATAGTTATACGACCATAAATAAGGAAATGTTTGTTTACTCTATGGAGACCTAATTACCGTGTCAATAAAAGACAGTTGTCTTTAAAAAATTACCTACTCAATGATGTTCTAACATAAGAAAAGTTAATGAGTTTTGGAAAAATCTCACGTAGCACATTGTTTCTTACCATCGGAATAACCTTTTTCATCGTAAGATGCCCAACATGCAAAAAGTTTACGGTCGTTGGAAATGTAAATTATTCATACCCGAGAGACCGTACACAAGGTTTTAGGTATAACAAATGTGGTCATTCCAGACTTATACAACAACGTGAAAAATTTGCACATTACGATAATTTACCTAGCGATTGTTTTGGGATGCAACGTATTTATTTTTGATAGTTTAATAGTTTAACAGTTTGTTGTTTTGATTTATACGGCCATTAAGCTTTGTTTCCACCTACTCTATCATAATCCTATTTATCTCGCGCGCATTTCAGTTGACATTTATTATCATTATTACACGTTACACGTTCGTAATTTTTCAAGTGGGTGTTCAGAAGCTACGGTATATGACATTGCGCTGAAAATAGCGACACAGCTGACGATGTCTTATCAAGCGGGGGTGAAGTTGAAATTCAAGGTGATAAAAAACGAATTACGATTATGATTATTTCATTAAAATAGACTATTTAAGTAGTTTAAAGGTCAAAGTATGTTACATCATAAGGCTATTTGGGAAAATATATAAAAAAAATTGTTACGACGACGTGGAGAAGAAGTTTAGATTACCTACAATATATGTAAAAAGTTAGCAGCATCATCAAAAAATAAGTTTTCTCAAGATTGAAATTTTGAAAAGAAATAACAAAAAGCGTTCGGTTGTGCGATTCGTTAATAATCGTAAATAAATCTAACTTGAAAAGAAATCCAAAAATAATCTAAAATACACGAGAAAAATTAGTTTTATCAAGTGAATTAATAATAATCCAAATAATAAAATACACAAATATTGACTCGTGTGTAAAGAAAATAATGAATCTGCGATTTTTAAATATTAAAAAGTTATTGCAAAAACACAAAATTATATGAAAGCTTTTAATAACTATTGCGGTCGTATAAAAAACATTTTCCGACGCAATCACTCACATACTTCTTTGCGGAAAATTACGTCGTAAAAGCTCACGGGTTATTACATCACATATTTTGTAACACAACGCGCGTTTCAAGTGCTCCAAAATTAGATTTGGAACATTCGAGAAAAGGATTCGGAAATTTCCCGAACAGTTAAATTATTACATTGACGATCACAACATCTGGTTTTCAATTAGAAGCATCGCTATAAATCACTTAGACGGTGCGACATGGTTGTAATCATAATGTCGCAGGGATTAGATGGTTAACGCGTTTGATTGGTTTTAGTTCATGCTGTGATAGCGCTGCACGCACCCAGTTCGTTACGACTTCGTCTTCCGGATGCATGGGGTCCTGGTACCCGTTGGGGAAGAAATTGGGGTTGACCGACATTGTGGTGTGAGGTATCACTGAGTAGCGCGGACGTGTGTCGTACAGCGTGCGATCGCGAACTGCCGCTCCAGTCGCTCCCTCCCGAGTAAACAACGCGATTTTGATGCATTCTATTTTGGAAATATAGCGGGAAAATAGGCGTCGAGTGGGCGAGAACCTCTCGCGGAGCCTTGCGAGACGCCAGCATTAAACAGTCATTATTTATTATCCGATACTTGATCACATACATTCCACGCTTCTTTTAGTTCCTGGAGATTAGTTTGAGCATGGAGTCCCTAGATGACAGACATTTCCTTGAAAATTTTTCTATTTTTTAACTGAACGATAATGAGGTAAGGGTTTTTTTATACACCAGAAGGGCTTAACGTCTAAGTAATAATACTGCTTGATCAATTTACCATGGCATGTTTATAGAAAATAAATATATTTTTATTCTAACCTTGTTAGTCAGATTAAATTTTATTGATTTTCAATCAACAGTAAAATTAGATTTTTAAACTGCAACAAATTTAAACTGACTAATCAATCGAGTTAGCAATTAGGTAACGTCACAACTAGCTATTGCACTTGCAGTATAAAATCTACGAGTAAATCTAGTTTTGACTGCTCATAAAATATTACCCTATTGCAAGCATTAAAGTCTGTACTAATTATCTTTCATTATGTTTTATTGTTAACGTAACTAACGCCTCTTCGCCGGAATTTATGTACGTTTAACTAAGGTTAACCGTGGCTCGCTATTTGCATCATTGCCACATATCTGCGTAACGGGGACGTAGCAATTCATTACTCAAATCGCTTGAGCTAGAGTAACATAGCGTCTAATTGCGTTACATGAATCAGAAATCCGATTTAGACGCATACGGTGTTTGAAAGCATTAATGAATAGCAGTTGTTGCGTACATTTAACCTGATATCATATCTTCTAGATATCCTGTCTTCATAGGTTGACGTCGTTAAAGTGGTTCGATTTAATTAATAACGTATCTTTAGACATAATAGTGTTCTGGCCGGCTTCCAAAATAACCGTAACGCGCGTACATCTTAACCTATATCGTGGAAAACGCCAAGGACAAAATATAGAGTCAAATTATTCCAGGGACATTTATCTTTCACCCTATAAATAAACACTCGAGCACATTTTATGACAAGATAACTAAAGAGAGCTAAATCTGTCAATAAAAGTCGCCATTAGTTAGTTAGAACGAAGATAAATATTTTTAAGTAAGTAGAACGCTTTAGTGAAAATATAGTTTGTTAGTGGTAATTATCAGGATAAATGCAGATTTTTTTTTTCACAAAATATCCACTGATATTTACGTAATCTTTACCTACCTACTTTCATATAGGGATATGTAGATCGTAGATTAGATAAGCCATTAATGGCCACTTACTGGAAGAAAACAATGTAGTTGTATATAAATGTATGGAGGTATTTGCTTTGACGTTTGTCAAAGCAAATGTCAACTCTCACTGAATGATATTAAGTAAGTTTAAAATTCTGATAATAGAAGTGGTCTTCATCATCATTTCAGTGGTAGGACGTCCACTGCTGGACATAGGCCTCCCCCATTGATACCCAATCACTGCGGTTGGAAGCGACTTGCATCCAACTTGAACCAGCGGCCTTTACCAAATCATCCGTCCACATCGTTGGTGGACGTCCACGCCACCAGCTCACCAGGGTATAATACCGATTCGATTCAATTTGACGCCAATGGCTAGAGAACTTGACTACAAACAAATATTGAGGTCCCGGGTTCGATCCCCGGTCCGGGATAGACATTAAGTATGAAAATAGGTCCTCAAGTGTTGGGTGTTTAGATGTGTCTATCTTTATAAGTATGTTTTCACACCACCTGCTCGACAATGCCTTATTATATGTATATATATCATGCAAACCTCTCTCAAAGTAAATCATTATAGCCCTTGGCTTTCGCCGGGGCGTTATGTTGTACAGAATTCATTATAACCCGCCGGGCAGTAATGTGATTCTCACTTCTCGTAGTTCTTATTGGTATGCACTTAAAGTCTAATTTCAAAATCGCCCCGCGTGCAGGCCGGCGCGCAGCTCGTGCACGTGCTGGTGGTGCTCAACGTGCCCAGTCCCGCGGTGCCCGCGGGCCGCGCCGCGCCTCATTTATTTGCAGTTCGGCGGCCGAACGAAAACAAAGTCAAATACTTAAACAAAAGCCGCGAGTGTTTCAATACGCTGCAATTTTAACTATCAAAACTGCAAAAGAAGATAGAACATTAAGAAAATATCGAGTGACGAAAGTGATTTGACTCCTGATTCCATTAAATTTGCACAGTTCGGGGTAAAAAATGAAATCGGTAACCCTGGGTTAAGAATGACAGTTCCATACATTTTGACACTTGTTTACCCTGGGTTAGCAGTTAACTCGCTCGGAGTTAAGTAGCTAACCCAGGTCTGCGCAAGCCGGCCTTAGAAATTGTTAATAATGTACTCCCAGAGAAGTCGAAGGAAAAATACTTAAAAGCTTACAAAGATTTCGACAAATGGAAAACTGCGAAAGGCGCAAATTCAGTGTCAGAATCAGTGCTTCTGGGTCTATTTCGAGTATTTTTCTAGTAGCCTTGGTTTTTATTGTCTCGCAAAAGGTGAGAAAAGTAGAGTATACTCCTCGGGGATAAAACGGATTTTGCCTTGGGCGTGCTTAAATCCTTCACTGCTCTCAGGACTCCATCTTAATTCCCTGGCTTCGCTCGGGAATCAACTAAAAACCCCCTCGCTACGCTCGGGAGTTAAATCTGGAGTCCCTCGTTACGCTCAGGATTCAATATCGCGCCCGTGACATAATGCAGTGCTTTATCCCCTTGGTGTACAATCTACTATTATCAGTTGCCTAGTTTCCAATAACACTAGCTTTGCTTTCATTGGGACAAGCCCAAATGGAGTCAAGTGTCCCGTGATTTTTATTTATTTATTTTTATTTATTACATGCACAGCCTGTCAGTTTGGTGGCTAATAAAGCCGTAAGACGTCAAAAGAAAGGTTCAGTTAAAATCAATGCTGTACTGTGTGACATGACCGATGGGCCTACTCTTGGCATGGCTTCAAATTAACGATGACGAAAAATTATAACGGACGCGAGTGGGTGTCGCAAGTTACGAGCTGCGTAGAGCGTTACGCAGTGGGATGGTTGAGTGATTAGCCATTCAAATATCGAATTAGTATTGGTCCTTCGAACCGGATATAAATAATGAAAGTGACAGTCTAGACATAGTAAAGGTCTAGAAATAGTAAAGCTCGATACGCTTTGGAATTGCTTTGTTTAAATCCACCATATATAAATATGTAGTAAATAATATGGTACTTTGTTTACACTGATCACACCAAAATATCGCTATATTGACAACTCGAACTTGTTTCTATAGCATCATGACAATGTTTCTGAGGCCGTATTGTTTAACGCGCGGCCGTTCGCGATTGCATTGACCATCCCTTTCTACCCTCATCCTATCCTATACCGTGTAACAGAAAGAAGTGATGAAAACGATGTCGCAAGTTGTTTTTACGGGTTTGTCCCACCACCCCCGGAGGAGAAATGAGACAAAATATTACGCAACAAAAATAACAATTTAATATGCCCGTAGGCTAGATCAAAAAAAAAGAATTTAAATTACAATGTAATAAAGTGGGTATGTAAATATAGGATGTGGTTCGAATCTAGTAAGCAAGTCTAACCGAAAATACGATTCCTATTATTCTTCCTAGTAAGCACTTCCCTGCACTGTGTTTGCGGGGGGGAGGGGGGGGGGGTTGAATGTTTTGTTATGTATGACGTTGTCACGTTAAACTACCGTCCGTAAACGGACTTTACAGACAACCGGTTTTTATTTGAAACCAGATTTCTTGGCGATGGCTCTTAGACATGTTTCATCAAAATTGGTTCAGCCGTTTCAAATTTATCAGTTCTTTTGGTATGCTGCGGAAGGGATGATAGACTTAATTGCGTTAGGGGTTTTTAATTAAACTACTGATAGAATCAGAAACACCGACCTGCGCTCCAGAACTCAGATTGTCGATGTGGGGACAAAGACCGCCAAACTCAAGTGGGACTGGGCGGGTCATGTCTGCCGAATGCATCCGGATCGCTGGACAAAAATCGTCACCGAATGGGTTCCAAGCGACGGGTACCGGAGCAGGGGCAGACCAAAACGGAGATGGCGGGATGACTTGGACCGTTTTGACCCATTTTGGCGGGATTTTGCGAGGGACAGAGACGGGTGGAAAGAAAAAGGGCAGGCATTTGCACAGCAGTGGGACATCTATTAGGCTAATAAAAAAAAAACTACTTTTGCAACTCTCTGTCCACTGGAGCAGAGCGGAGATTTTATGCAATGCTATTGGTTGATTATTATCTCGCTCACCGCTCCGCTCCATTTGACAGGCAGCCTTAAACGGCTACAGCACTGACCTGGCTGCCAATGGACTCGTCAGCGGTGTCATCGGTCCTGGTGGAGTATGTCGGCGAGAGCAGCACCGTCCGCTGCTCGCCGTTGAACTGCGGCGGGAACGAGTACTGGGGCACCGGGGTGCTGCGGGGCAGGGACTCGGGCCCGCGGAACGCGGTCGCCGGCATGGGGCTTGGGGTTCTGTGGGATACCAGTTTAATTACAACCTGTATAAAAAGTCGTGGTAGCCTAGTGGTTTGAGTTTGACATATATTATAATATGGCCTCTCAAGCAGAGGGTTCGAGCCCGGGTTTGCATCTTTGACTTAAAAAGAAAAAAAAATATTAGGGGACAATCTTACACAAATCGACCTAGTCCCAAACTAAGCAAAGCTTGTACTATGGGTACTAGATGACGATAAACATACTTATATAGATAAATAAATACTTACATACATAGAAAACATCCATAACTCAGGAACAAATATTCGTGCTCATCACACAAATAAATGCCCTTACCGGGATTTGAACCCAGGACCTCTTGCTTCGTAGGCAGGGTCACTACCAACTAGGCTAAAGCGGTCGTTATGTGCGCAATTACATTTTAAATTTATCATAAGGTTTACGGTGACGGAAAACATCTAGGGATTACATACACCAACGGCTAAATTCAATGACGTGTGAAGTTGCTAATCCGCACTGATCTCGCGTGGGAAATACGGCCCAAGCGCTCTCATTCCGAAAGGAGGCTGTGCTCCACAGTTAGTCGTATAAAAGCTGGAATGACATGAATGTAGTCTATACAACACAGCTGATTTGTTTTAGGCTTAGCTTAGGTTTAACTTATTGTTTGTTATCTTTGCCTTTGCTTGTGTATATTATTATTATTAGTGTGTAATATCCCCATTCATTTTTAGAACTGTGGAGGTTGTAACTTTTGAGACAAATCGCAAATAGTCGTAGCGAACATAATTATTATTCAGGGCAAGTTCAAGTAGGTACTATCGAAACAACTGCAAAGCGACCGTGTGGAACCTTTTCACAGATAATTTCATAATGACATATCATGCCTTACAAAGAAATACATAAACACCGTAACACAAGATTTTTATATAGTAAAATATAGATTATCTATGTTTGCATTTGAAACTTTTTGTTGCACCACTTACAGAAACTCAGATTCAAGATTCTTAATCTCGTATTGTCTTAGGTACTTCTCAATTCTCCGTAACATTTATTTCAGAACTCTACAAAAATATCCTCATTTTGTATCACGTGAAGTTTTTGCCTTAAATTTCTAGGTTCGTTACTGCGTAATGATATAACTTCACAGTTCAGCAAAGTTTGAATGAAACTGGATAGAGGTAGGCACGATATGAAATGACTTACATAATGACGCCACACACATTCACAAGGGCATCGGTTTTAATGGAATTCGACATTGAAATGTTGAGAGATATTTGTGTGCCAACAAACTATTCGTGTGTACATAAGTTTTTCCTCATTAAATTACTGGCTAATTACTTGAGACGACGATTACGAAATCATGATCCAAGAATACAGAATAAAGTTGTGCTTTAACAAGTATTTGTAAATTAAACAATGACATGAATTATAGTGCGTACACATACATAATAGTTACGTAAAATACGATTAGGTGACAAAACTTCAGAATATAAGTCCAAGGTTTCTTTCTAATACCACCACACCACGACCACCGAGTCGTTGTCTTAGGAAAAAATCATAGCGTGGTTTCCATGTCCGCTACTGGAATTACCACTATTGGATGAAACCCAAGCTCCTGATATTTCAAACGTCATGTCGGTTTTCGACATTAGTCTGTTTACAGGTATGACGTATGACATAGTTTGTGCACAGTCGCCATCATAATTAACGGAGCAGTCAAGGTGCTTCATCGTAATCATCATCATCATTTCAGCCGAAAGACTGCTGAACATTACATAGGCCTCCCCCAAGGCTCGCCAAACATATCGGTCCTGCGCCATACGCAACCAACGCGTTCCCGCAACCTTCACCAGGTCGCTCCATCTTGTTGGAGGCCTACCTACACTGCGTCTTCCGGTGGATGCCACTCGAGAACCAAGGTGCATAAAGATATCTAAAGACGCACGTACGCCATTGACGCCACGGTTGTGTTCAGATATTTTTGACCACCTTGAATGCTCCAATGTTTGTGATGCCGGCTGTAATTAAACAATAGGGATGCTGACACCACCAATAAACTGACGCATTTTTTATGAACGGCAATAGCAACTTATGACGTCACCTGTTCGTCAACTCAATCAAATAACTATTTATTTATTTGTTATAAAGCAACAAAAAATCTAATTGTGCAGTTAATCGAAAATTAATCTGGTATTTAGGGCTAAAGTAAAGCGTTTTTGACGTGACAACGTCGTCACGTTATACTATCGTCCGTAAACCGACTTTACAGACAACCGGTTTTTTATTGGAGCCGTGTCTTCGACTTATTTTTTAATGGCGTCAACATCCCTATTAAAAGTACGCCATCTATCGACTGAAGTGCAATGGTTACCTGTATGGTGAAGCAGCATTGAAGACCGGCGAGCGCGGCGCGAGCGATGACGCGCTGCGAGGCTGATGCTCGCGATCCACGTCCCTATATGCGTGAATTAATGATTATGAGGTAATGGTCAATGGCGCCAACACGAAATTGTTTAATTAGTGTTTCCAATGAGATAGAAGGGGCTCTGGCCTATTGTGAGCAGGGGTGCAAGTTAAATTTGAGTCATGATAAAATTTATTGTGTGTCTCTAAATCTAATCAAGGGACACTATTCAAGCGTATGTTCAGTAATACTCATTTTTTGTACAAATGGGAGGAGATTCTGATTATTTCTGATACAGTTTTCAGGTATCTGACAGAAGCATAGGACCCCTAATAAATAACCGAAAACGATACCAAAATCTACAGCCAATTTGTTTTTGGCTTTGGAGACCGTTCAAACGCTCGAATGACCCTCAATCGTCAATCCCACGTATAATAATATCATTATATTCTCCTAGCTTTATCATTCGGACAGTCAGCAGCATAAGTGACGAGCGGTTGTAAAGCTCAAAATGATTTACACTCGACTCTATTGTCAAGATAATAAGAGGGAATATATGTAAATCATATTGACCACCAATTCACAAGGCAAATTGGATATTTATGAAGACAATCGTGGTGACGATTGGATACGGCACTCAGAGAATTCGCGTTTTTGTGTTTAGTTTATTTTATAATAATCTCACATAATTAATTATAAACTAACGGAGCACATAATCAAACTGTGGCATGTGCACTCCATGGACTTATGGATTTAAAGCCACCTCTGCTTGTAATAAGTTGAATCGTGTTGGCGTTACTAAAACTACATCAATACACATTATTTTGCAGAATTATCCATTTTGACATTTAAAACACGGGTGAGCTTTTCTTTAAAGCCGTATAAGGAAGCTGAGAGCAGTTAGAAAACAATAACAGATTTTTTGAACGAAAACGTTTATCTGTTGCGCCGGAAGAGATTTGAACCAGCAATACCAGCATCTCTTGGCTATCCGTGTAGATTCCATTAAGCAAACCTTCTGATAATAAACAACAAAAATATTAGAAAACCAGTGACATTGCCCCACTCTTCCATGGTGGCACAATCCAGCGATTTCATTGGTTATTTTTTCCATCTTCCTTATTCAACTAATGTAATGTAAACCTTTCCTTGTTTCGAAATCATAACACTTTGAAAATGGTTAAGTCTGTAAATAATAATTGAGAAAAACATTTATGTCTATGGCCTAAAAACTAAATGCAACGATGAAGGAGAGATGCAGTAAAATATTAAAAAAGCCTGCACATGCGTTCATGCAAACATATGATTATGAGCACATGGTAACATGTAAACAGAAATGTTGCCCTAGTTCTGGTAAGTCTGGAGGTTTATTTTTATTAATGTTATGGTAACTGGTATGGTGTTCTTGCCTAACGATTGTGCTATTTAAATATGCAAGCACCTAATTCTATTACAAATAAGTGTTTTATTTGAGATTGCAGAGTGTTTTGAGAAGCCGTAGGAGCCTAGTAGTTTAATCCCTCCAGCAGAGTATTGTGTGTGAGTTACTCATAAACCCTGGGATCGCACCTCTGAGTTTTACGGAATTTATATGTTGAAAATTACTACATTTGATATTTACTACGAGCTTTAGGGGAAACATCGCAAGGAAACCTGTACTTCGGATTATTATTTCGGAATAGCTAGTAGGATTTGACTGACTCAACAAAAATATTTATTAAATAATTTGACGTACATTAGGTACTTCGATCAACAATACTATTTACTTGTATTGTTGATCGAAGATTAGGTATGTTTGTCACTATTGAAAGCATGTGTCGTCTTCGTCTTATATGTACATGTTCAATAGGCTAAAGTGGCATTAAATAATATGTACAAGAAGTAGGTAAAGAGTACATGTAATTCATTGAATGCTAAATATTTCATTGTACGCGATTTGTAACGCTAGTGCTTTGCAAAGTAAGAAATGCATTTACATGACATCATTGTGTTATTTTAAACATTCCAAAGACTTCTGTTAACATCTGTTTAAATTATTATTACTGATCAATAATATTACCTAAACTTAAATAATATAATTACTGGAGATAGTCAAGAGTTCTACAGGACAACCATGCCAATACAGGAGGGAAATTAAAGAAAATAGACAATTTCAATATGAAAGGCGTTAATGTTTTGAAACTCTAAAATAATGACTGTCTTTAGGCACTTGTGCTCCTAAGTACACTAAATAATACTAGTTAGGTACTAATGAGAGCGTCTAGTCCTTTATCTCAGACAAAAGCGGTCAAAATAAAAAATAAAAACCATTACTGAACTGAAGAAGGTTCAAAATGTAATAATCAATTAATCCACAAATTTCAGCCGTTTCAGACCTCTTAGATCGATCATAGACGGTCTGCATTCGAACTGCAACGTAACTGCCACTGCCCATACATTTCTGTCGCAGCTAGCGTGCAGTTTGCGTGCAGTTTTGCCGACTACAATGGAAAACGTATGGGCTGTCGGCAGTTGGCAGTCCGAATGCAGTCCGTCTGTATCGGTCCATAGTATCCAGGAATAACTAATTTTACAAACTCAGAACTTCTTCGTCTTACACTTGTTTATCTATGGCTTTGCCTAGCTTAAGCTTGATTAAAAAATCGGTAGCATTTTTTAGAAGTATAAAACATTAACGCCTTTGCAAGTTAACCCTTTAAAAATATCGTATGGGTATCCATTCAGTAAATATTAGCAAGTAGGCACTTTTTTGCATACGGAAGTAATTTGGAGTCTAATCATAGTTTTTCCGGGCAAAGGGTACATGTACATAGCACGACACCTAGGATGTATGGGTTTCCATCTTACTCAGCGAATTCGTGATAGAAGGTGGGCGTAGGTACTCGGCCTACATAGCCGCCAGACACACGCGGCAGTGTGTACAGATGAGGACTCGATCCACCCCTGTGATAACACTTCTATCATAAAAAATTTCCTTTTATTTGTTACAAAATATTCCATCTTCATCCACTTGATACGACTCGACGATTTCTTATTAAGCCTGGTGGCAGGAAAATTAGAAGGAAGACGAGGCAGAGTGACGTAAAAAGTAAAGATTGACCTATTTTGACCAGATGAAGGAGAACAATCAGCAAGTCAAACAGCTGGCCGAAGATCGTGCGGAGTGGCGATTACTCCACCAACAAGAGTATAGTCCTTAATTTACCATCTGACAGATTGACCTGACCTCAGTTATTTTAATTTAAGCCGGAATTTCTGATACAACCAAGGTTAGATAACATTCTTGGCGCAATTTTAGTGTCCGTTAAAACTTGGCATACTTGATGGACACGACGCAACGCGTAATGTCAGCGAAGCTATGGGACAAAGCTTTGGTTATTGCTTCAGCCTTGTGATGTCGAAAGAGCACGTCTGTGATATGAAAAGCCTCAAAATTATTCAAATAACAAACGTGTATTGTTCTAATGTTATTTTACCTCTGTACAACCAGCTTGATGTGGTTTTGGGCATTCTTGAAAAGGTTTTGAGCGTCTTCGTGTCGAAGATCGCGAGCGTCGTAGTCGTCGATTTTGGCAATGATATCGCCTCGCAGCAATTCCTTGCCGGCGGGAGTGCCTGGCGTCACCTGCAAACCCAATATTTTCAATTAAATTTAAATCACTTTCAATTAACTCAACGCCACAGGACCCCAGACATAAACAAAACGCGATTTTAAGACTGCGCAGGCTGCCAATACTTCAGCATTAATTGATTCAGGCAATGGAGAATAAATATAATTTAAGAAAATATCTTTAAGACTTCAAAGGATGTTTGGATTGGAGCATTACATAATTGTATTCGAAAAGTTCCTTACTGCACGCATCGCACTGTCCCGCACTGGGCATGCGTGTGAACTACCGGTCCAAGCGTAGGTATAAGCAGGGATGATGATGATTCTAAAAGTTTGTTGTCAGTGGTTACGGAGATAACAAATTAGTCTCACGATACTTGTTTTAAATAACTAGATAAATAAGTAGTGAAATAGGCTATTACTGAACCAGTGAGATACACCTTTGGCCTCATATGCACTTTTCATCAGGTGAGATAGCGGTCAAACATGGGCATGGGTCAGTTTAATGTAAAAAAAACCTAGATAGATCTATCAGCTGTTAATTCTGAGAAAATGAAACGTAGATAAAGATTTAGCTCTCGTCTTTCATTACTCGAATGCGTATTTTCCAATGGAACCCTACTCTTAAGTTCTTGTAAAAGTATGATTCAATGCATTGACGTAACGTTCGTATTATGTCACAGAACAAGTATACTTGAAGGCGAGAGAGATGGGCCATGACATTCTAAAGATTCGTTCGCTCACCTCAGAGATATAAACAGAAACACAGGTAAGTATTTAGCACTAAGTATTTACTACGTATCTATTTAAAAATGTTGGATGGTCTTAGGTAAATTTGACGCTGGTCGTCCGCTTCAGTTATCAAATTGGATTTTGAGGGCGTTGCACGAAGGCTAGACGTGCAGCGATAGCTAAGTCGACCTTGTAGCTAGGCAAAGGGGGGAGGAGGAGACATATGCACCGGCTTTGGCCTGAGGCCAGGCTAAATGCGTCCGCCGGCGACGCCGCGCCAACCGCCGTCGACATTTTTATTGAAAACAACCGGATCGGATGGAGGCCGTGTCGCATCGACGGCTCGACCTGCGCAAATCCATCACAAACTTCCTCGAGTCAATGGCGAGGACATGCGACTAAATATACTCTTGTCCATCAACACCGAAAGCGAGCAGTGACAGTCGCACGGAATTCTCGGAGCGACGTTAATTCGACGCGACTGGCCGGTCGCGGGCACCTTCGGCTGGTCTTTGATGCCCAGATGCCGCAGCTGGCGGAAGTCCACGCTTATTTACTCTTACGCATTTCACTTGCGTCTTTTGACGCATTGCATGCTTGCGTCATCGCCCAACTGAACTAAATAGCACGACCTAGCCTAGCTAGAGACGTGGCCACAATGTGTAGAAAGGTAAATGTCATTAGATTCACTTGAAAATGACGCACAGATTCTGGCCGCTATCCAGTATTTGGTTAAGAAACTAATAACCTAGTAACTTAGCAAGTCTAAGGTATTTGAATACTTAGCAAGAGTAGGAAAAACGCCACCATTTGACTTACGAGTGCATAACGATGACAATTTAGGACCCAGTTATGAGTCGGAAAAGATCTACGGATGTCATTGGAGCATAATATAATATCATAACATAACATAACATCATACGGAAGTCTCTACTATGTAGGTGTACGGAATACGATTCGGTTTTTAAAAAGATGGGCGTTACGACTGTTGTTAATCAGATTCACTCTCATTTACTTTACGTAATCATCATCAACAAATAAAATACCCGATTCAATAAAAGACGAAACGTGAGACGAAATATTTAAAAGAAAACTAAGAGAATTATTAAGAGCGTTTATACCTGCTGAGCTGCCAACGTTGCATTTTTGTTAGTTTTTCTCGATTATTCCATAAAAATTTAATGAAAATTAAAAATGTGGTGTACTTATACGAATTGTTCTAATATATAAGTTTTATGATGACAATAATGATAATTTTTAGGGTTCCGTAGTCAACTAGGAACCCTTATAGTTTCGCCATGTCTGTCCGTCTGTCTGTCTGTCTGTCCGCGGCTAAGCTCAGAGACTGTTAGTACTAGAAAGCTGTAATTTGGCATCAATATATATATCAGTCACGCCGACAAAGTGATTGAATAAAAAAAAGTAAAAAAAATTTTTTTAGGGTACCTGCCATAGACGTAAAGTGGGGGTGATTTTTTTTTCTCGGCTAACCCTATTGTATGGGATATCGTTGGATAGGTCTTTTAAAATCATTGCGGGGTTGCTAACATGATTTTTCTATTCAGTGATCTGTTTGCGAAATATTCAACTTTAAAGTGAAAATTTTCATTAAAATCGGCCGTCCCCCCCTCTAAAATCTAAACTGTTGGGTGGAAAAATTTGAAAAAATTCAGAAGGGTAGTAAATATATCAAATTTACTAGGAAAATTATAGCGGCTAAGATTGCTTGGAAATTATTTGTAGTTTAAGAGTAAATAGTAGCCTAAGGTATAAAACATACCTAAACTTGGATGATTCCGTACACATACGAAATCCTTAGAAAAATATTACTTGATTTTTTCGTAATGGCTACGGAACCCTACCTTGGGCGTGTCCGACACGCTCTTGGCCGGTTTTTTTTAATTATATTTTGAAACATTTCTGATTCTAAGAAATCGACATGAATTCAGGTTTGATCTTGGAACGAAGTACCTAAATGACCAATTTATCAAGTGTCAATGGAGTTAGATTAAAATTTCTGTTAATCAAAGATAATCAGTTACACTATACTTTATTTTATTACGCGGTTACAAGTTGAAAAATGTGATACGACGTTTTACTTACGTCATTGATTGTGAATGCTGAACCCGAAATATGACCAAAACAAAGTTGCAGGTATTCTTTTTCCGTAGATACCAACTCCATAAACTAAATAAAATAAGTTCTTGTGAAATTAACAGTGATAAATAAATAAATAGTTCTGCTACTCGTAAAAGGATCGTGTTCTAGGAATACTTCAGATCGTTTCACGAGGCAACTAATAGGTAATATTATTTTAATACAAATCACTTCGGGGTGAACATGTCAGAGCCAGTGAGATTGACTTGTTTGTTGTGGTTAAAATCCGCCTCGGAAAAACATCCGACGTAACTACGCAACTGGAGTCGTTTACACCTACGGAAGAGAAGAGTAACACTTCCTGAACTAATTTTGTAACGTCTAAAATAAAACTAAACCTTTAAACGAGCAATTCTTGCAAGTATATTTTATGTGTTTAATTCGAGCATCTCGGATATGGCTGTAAAGATTTCGAAGAAATTTGGTAAATAAATTGGTTCGGTTTGATTTTGGTGGTTTGGTCCACCGTGGTTTTCGAGGTAGAAAAATCGATCTCTGGGAAAACTTGTTTTCGAGTTTTAGTCCATGCAAAGCTTAGTGCCCGAGGCACTAACTAACACCTAACCTATACTAACCCTGATATATTTATCCCAGAAAAGTGCGTAGTTTCTGCGGGTAGTAGTTGGGTAATAAATAGAACAAGAAACAAAAGTGATCTATGAGGCCAAAAACTACATAGGTTGACGTTTATGTTTTTTTCTAAATACTTTACTTAAGCTAAACTTTAGTCTACGTAAATAAAGGGAACTTTTATGCAAAACTTAAGTTTTCTATTTCTGAGAGTTTGGGTTAGGCGTTTAACAGTCAGTCAGTCATGCAGGACTAGAAATGCTGAAAAATCGAGGTGTTTCAAAACTGGTGATACTTTTACTTTAGTAATTTTTAGGGTTCCGTACCCAAAGGGTGCTAACGGTACCCTATTACTGAGACTCCGCTGTCTTTCTTTCTGTCTGTCTGTCACAGGGTTCTATCTCTTGACCCGTAATAGCTAGACACTTGGAATTTTCACCGATAATGTATTACTGCGGCCGCTATAAAAAAAAACACTAAAACAAACAAACACTAAAATAAAATAGGTAAAGTTAAAAACTAAAGGGGGTCGTCATACAAGAAACGTGTTTTTTCAGCGTTTTTAACTCCGGCGACGGTTGCTAGGCAACGCGACAAACAACGGTTGTTAGGCAACGCAAGTGACCCTATGCTGTTCGGATGTTTACCTACCTATAAGTTTGCGATTATAGTGCTTACATTTTGACGATTTTTTTACTGTACTGTTTTAAAGCATTGTATGGAGGCATGGAATCCTTCATGTACGAGTCGCACTTGACCGATTTTTTTTGTATATTTGCTGGATGATCTGATAACCTTCCTCCCCCTTAATTTTGTCATGCCACTTACTGGATTCCCTGTATTGTATATGAGAGTGATACGATGATTTCACTGTATGAGTACCGCGGTGGTATGATATTTAAAAAACCTGCCAAGTGCGAGTCGGACTCGTGCACGAAGGGTTCCGTACCATTATCTAAGTATATAAATAAACGGCAAAAACGGTTCTTTGTATGGGAGCCCCCCTTAAATATATGTTTATTTTAATTTAATCATTTATTTTTAAAGTGAATCAATAACTAAACATTCTGTGAATATTTCCAGCGTCTACCTGCTGCCGTTATCAATATCCAGCAAAAAAGAGCAAAAAAATCACGTTTGTTGTATGGGAATTGGAAGCCCCCTTAAATATCTATTTTATTCTGTTTTTTAGTATTTGTTGTTATAGCGGCAACCGAAATACATCATCTGTGAAAATTTCAACTGTCTAGCTATCACGGTTTTTGAGATACAGCCTGGTGACAGACGGACGGACAGCGAAGTCTCAGTAAAGCGGGCTAAAATCGACCGTCTAAATGGCAATTCGGCTCGACTAAAGCCGCAAGCCCCAAAGTTGGGTAGCATCCGACTTTGGCCGCGCGACTAACCGCACGGCGAAAATCGACCCTTTGGGTACGGGATCCTAAAAATATGTACAACTTTCTCTAAAGTGCATTAATATCCTTTCAATATCGGACGACTGACTCACCCTGCCATATGGAGAGGATGTAATGAAATTATTTTAATCTGAGCATAAGCGAAAAAGAGATCAAGGCTGGTATCGATGATTTATTACTTTTATTACATCGAAGGTCGGGCGGCAGATGAGTCAATTTGTTTGATGCCAGTCATATGTTTTCGTAGAGAAAAATTAAGGCACGTAAATAAATCTGATCATTCTTAATCCCGCCGTATCTAAAAACATTCACTCATAACATTACATACCATAACATACCTATACCACTCACAGAGAACCCAAGGAGGGACTGTCGATGAGGAGTGGAAGGTTGTGAAAGACACATTCCTAACATGTTGTGAAGGTTTGCTGGGCCACAGAAGCAAGGATTGCAGGGATTACATCTCCGCAGACACCTGGGATAAGATTCTGTACAGGAAAACCATAAAGGACAAGCTAAACTGCGCAAAAGACCAAAGCACAAAGGAGACTCTGGCCTACCAGTACTTTATCTGTGAAGGTGATGTAAAGCGCAGCGCTAGAAGAGACCAGCGGGTGAGAGCCGTGGAGATAGCGGGGCGAGCAGAAAAAGCAGCTAACACGGGTAACACCAGAGAGCTTTACCGTGCAGGCAGGGAGCTATGCAATAAGCCACCAGCACACCGGCCCATAGCAGACAAATCGGGCAAGCTGCTTACTACTCAAGAGGATCAAATTCGCAGATGGCATGAGTACTTTGCAGAAGTTTTCCGTACTGTAGTAGATGGGAACGGTGACACCGAAACTGAGGTGGAGGAGACATCTACTCTGAACATCAGTGTGGAGCCCCCAAGTAAGGACGAGATAGCGAAGGCGATAAGAGCGCTCAAGAGCGGTAAAGCACCCGGGAACGATGGTATTCCAGTCGAAGCTTTAAAAGTGAACGCGGAGGTTGTGGCCGATATACTCTGTCCCTTGGTGATGGCGATATGGGAAGCTGAACAAGTGCCTGAAGATTGGAAAGAAGGCATACTAATTAAGCTGCCCAAGAAAGGGGACCTGTCCTAGTGCTCAAATTGGAGAGGGATAAACCTACTGCCTGTGGTCTCCAAAGTTCTCTGCAAGATACTGTTACATAGAATGACGAGTGATGTCGATTGTACGCTAAGGGACGAGCAGGGTGGATTTAGAGCGGGGCGGTCTTGCATTGATCAAATCAACGTTTTAATTCTGGAGCAGTGCAGACTTGCAGTTTGTTCGTAGACTTCGAAAAGGCGTTCGACAGAGTCAAGTGGACAAGTATATGGCGCGCGCTAAAAAGAAGGGCTATACCAGTTAAGATCATAAACATTATCCAAAATCTTTATACGGGTTCCTCTTGCCGAGTAATGCATAAGGGACAGTTGTCAGACCAGGTACCGGTCACGGCGGGTGTGAAGCAGGGTTGTTTATTGTCGCCATTGCTTTTCCTCACTGTCTTGGATGACGTGATGCGCAAGGTAACAAGTCAAGAGAGGAGAGGATTGCCTTGGGTAGATGAGGGAGGCCTCGAAGACATAGACTTCGCAGATGATCTTTGTTTATTCGCAACATCACGAGAACATATGCAATCCAAGACCAACGACCTCGCTGAATTCGCTGCGAGGGAGGGCCTGCGCATAAACTGTGAGAATACGAAGGACATACGGCTTAACACCTTGGATGCGGTGCCGATGTACATTAACGGCGGGGCGGTTGAGCAGGTTGGCCGATTCGCATATCTCGGAAGTGTGGTCGACCCGACCGGGGGAACTGATAGCGATGTCAAGGCGCGCATCAACAAGGCGCGGGCGGCGTACGCGATGCTCAAGCCTGTGTGGACGTCCACCGTAATAACCATACGCACCAAGATCAGAGTGTTTAACTCCAACGTCAAGTCAGTCCTACTGTACGGATGCGAGACATGGTTCGTAAGGAAGGACATCACCGATCGGTTGCAGGTGTTTGTTAACAAATGCTTGAGGCGCATCCTGGGAATTTTTTGGCCGCGAACTGTCTCAAACGCAAGACTGTGGCAAATGACTGACCAGAAGCCAGTAAGCCGAGAAGTTTTGACAAGGAAGTGGCAATGGATTGGACACACGCTTCGAGGGTCAGATAACCACCTGCCCAAGCAGGGTCTCCGCTGGCAATCTACTGGCACAAGACGGCCTGGACGTCCTCGGACTACGTGGAGGCGATCAGTTGAGAAGGAGGCTGGCTCAATTGGTCTCGGCTGGGAAGAGCTGGAAGAAGCCGCGCAAGATCGAGCCAAATGGAAAACTCTTCTACGAGCCCTATGTCCCTAATGAGGGATAACAGGAACACATCATCATCATCATCATCATAACATAACATTACCGGAGCTCTTATAGTCGGCGGCAATAATATCGGATAATTCAATACAAATCAATCAAAACTTATTTTATTTTTATTTTTTATTATTATAGGTAGGCCAACGTTCAAGCGGGTAATCTGATGGGAAATAATCACCATCGACCGTAGCCAACAACTCAAGGAGAGTCACTTGGTCTGTTGCCTGCCATTAAAGGAAGCGTAAACTCAAGATGAGCCACATCGAACTGAAGGTTTTTACAACACGATACAGGTACCTAACTACTTCAATTTATTTAAGTTTCATGTTAAGTTAACTGTAGCTTATTTCTTCAATATAAGCGATAGGAAACTGATAGCAGTTGAAATGCTTGTAGAACTACCCAAGTAACTAACACGCTCTACTGGTAACAATAAAAGAATAAACCTGGGGTGGTGGTGGTGGTGTGGGGGTGGTAGCTGGGTAGTTTACCTTAGTATTTATGTAAGGTTTAAATATTTTTTCTTTAGGAAACTGTAAGTCTATGATCCGTAAAAATATATTTGTAATACATATAACTATAAGAGACTGTTTGTTTCTAAATAAATAAATAATAAATAATAATAATAATAATAAAGTTTTGTTAGATAGGTTGTGGTGGGGGTGATGCTGCAAAATGCTGCAATGTCTTTTCGTCCAAAATACCTGTGCCTTAAGACGAGTTTTTAATTAGTGATGACATATGAATGCGAGGCGTAGTGCTTCACTATAGGCTAAGCATAATGAATAGGCTCAGAGTCGCTCAACGAGCTATGGAGAGGGCTATGCTCGGGGTTTCTTTTCGAGATCGAATCAGGAATTAGCTCGTTGAAATGGCAATGGGCGCAGAACAGATGGCTGTTGGGGCAGTAAAGTTCTCGAATGGAGACCGCGGACTGGCAAACGCAGCGTGGGATGTCCACCAACGAGGTGGACGGACCATTTGGTAAAAGCCGCTGGTCCAAGGTGGATGCAAGCCGCTTCCAACCGTAGTGATTGCATGGGTATCTATGAGGGAGGCCTATGACCAGCAGTGGACATACAATGGCTGAAATGATGATGATGATGAGATAGGTGGATATTATAGTGACGCGTAAGTGAGATTTGCAATCCACGCATTACGCGTAAGAAAAATGTGCACCGCGGCCACATCCCTTGGACAGTGTCAAATGAAGACCCCGGTTGGTTCGGGTTGGCAGTTGACTAATGAGTGGACACGTGGCAAAATTTTACACCTTCACCAATTATATGGTTGTTACAATTTAATATAGCTTGTATGCACCACTGCATGTGTGTATCTGTCGTGATGTAGTCTTTACATAAATTTCTTTAAAAAGTAACGCAACAGCCTTAGTTTCTTAAAAGAAGTGGTATCAACCACAAGGAACTACATTTTGTTATAGCGCTTAAAATAAAGTGTAATAAAACATTGGCTCTATCAAGCACTAGACCCAAATCGCCATTGTAAACAAGCTCAAAATAAGTAACCAGTTAAAAAGCTTAACCTAATTCACAGACTGACTTCCGTAAAAAAACAGATTTGGGTATTCGTCTATAGATTGTAGCTATTATAATGGGGTCAAGCAACATGTGTCTTTGTCAGCGGCTGTCGAACGACACAATACACATCCAAGAATACATCGGTTATAAAGAGACATCGCTGTCGTTCTGAATTTCATGATGAACTAGTTGTAGCACTACGCGTTTAAAATGTTCTATGATATTTTAGACAAACTAGACTAGATATCTACTTGATTTAAAATATGAAAGTTAGAGACGAATTGATCCTTATGATTCGGGGTGCAGACAACAGAATAAATCAGTGCTATATCAAAAGTAAATTATGTAGCTATCGCTGCTGTTTTTTGGCCAAACTACATACATCAATCAATATCGAATCACTTATGTGTGTGGCTAGGATCCCACGCATTCTAAATTGATCTAGCTGAGCAACATAGTTGCTTTTCCAGACTTGGCCGGCACCTTGTTGCCGACGTCTGTTTGTTTACACCGGCATGCATTGTTGTTGACATTCCTAAAACAAGAAGGGCGTACCCTCGTCACGATGAGAGGAGTGGCGAGGTCCGCGCCCCCGACGAGACGGAGGCCCCAGTTGGTGTCTCTGTGCTCCCGGCGGAGGGTCACCACGAATGTATGCAGCCGCCCCATGGCCGTGGGTCCTATTGCACTGCGCGGCGCGCGCGCTACTTGCGCGGATTGTGCGGTCTCGACGGCAAGACGCGACGTTGTGCGCGCTAAATTAGCTTACACACCAAACATCCCCCCCGCCCGCCTTGCATGCAACCCTGCCTTCGCAATCGACCTACTTCGATTTACGGTAAACCTAGGGCAATATATTATATCGTGGGTAATGCTGTCCTACTTGGAAACCATGGCGAGCTCTCGGGATTCAAGCTTTGGAAATATGCTTGACAAATGTCGCACGTTTAAAACAACACGTTTAAATTAAAATTTCAACTTTACGAGATAAATGTAAATGGGTGAAGACCAAAAAGTTGCACACTGTTAAAGCTTTAACAGTGTGCAACTTTTTGGTCTTCACCCAAATGTAGTCGATATGTAAACGTTTGATGCAATGATATGAATGGTTTGACTGAAAATACCTACTGCAGCTTGATGCCCAGTCAAATTCCTTTTCGGCATCATTAACTATATTCTTTGATTATTTGTATTAGTTAGTATATTTTCTTCTTTTTTTTGATGTCAAATAAAGTTACGTCTCTATATGTCATGTCTATAAACTTCAAGGATTGCTCCAATAACACAACGACACAATCTCCCGCTGGTGGTTACTTAAGGAATTAAATGGCTTATGTAGTTAGGCTCAAAAAACTCACTTTCCTGAAATGTGCACTTTTTCTAAAGGTACACTTGTTTAGATGGAACACTTTCTCGGAAGGTGCACTGTCTCAAAAATTGCATTTCCCAATTGGTACACTTTCTCAGATAGAGCACATTCTCAGAAGGTGCACCTTCCCAAAAAGTGCACTTTCTCAAATAGAGCACTAGATTTGGAAAAGTACGTACTATATAGTACCTATATTATAGACTATTCGATAAACAGTAAAAAAGCACAAGCACGAAGGATTTATCTATAGGTACATATATAGGTAAAAATGTTAACATCGCCATCATAGCTTAGAATCTTCATCTAAGGAAAACTTTGCGGTGAAGATGACATTTTTGACCAGTGTACATTTTGGGAAAGTGTGCGTTTTGAAAACATGTACATTATGGGAAAGTGTGCGTTTTGAAAGAAAATGTACTTTTTGGGAAAATGCACTTACGGGGAAAGTGCCCTTAGTGGGCAAGTGTACATTTTGGGAGTGTACATTTTGCGGAAAGTGCACATTTCGGGAAAGTGAGTTTTTTTGAGCCTAAGCCAATTAAATGAAAGTCGATGTTGCACTCAAAAGTTTGATCGATTTTTGACTGTTCTCTATCAATAAGTCATTTCGGAAAAAGATGCAGTTTCGTCATTGTTGTTTTAGAGATGCAAAGTGTGTCTGTTTATTTGTGTGCCATTTAAAAGTGTTGTCCGCTCCTTATAAACACCGAAATCTTTATTAATATTAACATAATTGCCTTGACAGAATATTTGGCAAGCTTGTAAGGCATAATGTGGAATTTTAAATTGGCTAAATTAAGCTGTGACAGGGGATTTGTAAATAGTTTACGACACATTTTCGTGTTGCTGGGTGACAGGTGTGATTAATATTCTGAAAGCAGATGATTCGAAAAACATTGGTGACACCTTCATGTTTGCTCTATTAATGATGGCAAAGGTTTGTCATGTTTAGTATCTTTTACGACCACTTTTTATTGCAAGAATTTTTTTTTCCAGAACTTTGGAAAATACTTAGATATTTTTTTTACAAATATTAGTTACTAGCTGCTCCCCGCGTCTCCGTCTGCGAAGAATTCGTTTATCGCTATCCCGCGGGAACTATGCAATTTTCCGGGATAAAAAGTATCCTATATGTTAATCCGGATTATAAACTATCTGTATGCCAAATTTCATCAGAATCCGTCAAACCGTTTTAGCGTGAAAGAGTAACAAACATCCATCCATCCATCCATACTTACAAACTTTCGCGTTTATAACATTAGTAGGATTATAAAATCCACTTATATTTATTAGATGTTAGCCCCTAACGTAAAACTTGTATTACATGCATAAAAAACAAACTGATAGATGGATGTGCGAAGTTGGTAATATGTTAGGTATAATAATTTACCCGCGAAATATACTCCTTATTAAAAACGATGCAGGCAAAGTCAACGGGATAAAGTAGGTTAAATATGTCTATTAATCATGACCTAAATATGATCGACGTAAGTACGCACACGCATTGAATTGGCAGCTGGCGAGGCTAAAACCGTCTTAGGCGTTTCCTTAAAGTAGATCAATGATATTGCCAATGTGTATGCTAGATATGTTACAAAAATAAAAAAAAAACTCATTTTCTGGCAGTGAAACTCACATCGTTTACCAACTAAAGCCAATTACCTTCCTATTTCGCGACCACACGTCTAAGATTGCTATGTCTCTGCAACACGTGTGGTATATATTCAAGGCAAAACAAAAAGAAAATAAAAAACCGGTCTAGTGGGGATCGGACTCGTACATCAAGGGTTCCGTACCTCTGTATATACATAGTTTAAAAAAAAAAATAAAGTTCGAACGCAAATTAAACACAGCAGTAAAAACGCTAAAAAAACACATTTTAACTTTTAACTTTATTTTATTTTTATTATTTGTTAAAACATAATCGGTAAAAATTTAAAGTGTCTAGCTATTACCGGTCAAGAGATAGAGCCCTATGACAGACGGACGGACGGAAAGACAAAGCGGAGTCTAGTCATACTTAGGGTCGCTGTTGACACCCTTTGGGTACGGAACCCTAAAGATGCTTGAAAGTAGACATGTGTCGCACAGACGTAGCTATCTTGCACGTGTCGTCGCGGAGTAACAGGTTACCTAGTCTGAGCTCCTTATAAAGCAAACTGACGCATGCTTCGATTAATTACCGATGTAAATTACTCATTTTGTGAACTAATTAAAAACCGATTTCCGAGCATGTTCCATTCAAAAGTGACAGGTGGCCTAAAGTCTACGGACTTCTTAATGATACTATTTAATAGTCTGAAATCGAAATTAACACATAAAGTTGGTGTGCGGCCAGGATCGTACTTGCGATGCCCCGATATCAGGTACAAGTCGATTAGTTATCTATCACTAGTCTACATGGCTCTTGAAAACGGCTATGACAAACGTACCTAAATGACAGTAAAGCTCACGACTGATATTCAAATTGGGATAATCAGAAGCAACTTTGACTTTAGTGGTAATGTTAACTGGTAATTATGTTCCACTATCCATTTCTCATTCTATTTCAGTTGATAATCCATCAATATAATAACCAGCATAACATCTACCTAGAGAAATATTTCTCTATTGTAGCTTGAAATTAAATTGTAAAGTACGAAAAAGTTTCACACACTATCAAAAAGGTTACAGAATGTTTAAAGTAAGAATGCAGACACAGTTGCTTTGTCTTTGAGCATAGTTCCTACAAGTAATTAGAAATCGTATACTTCATCTTATTGACTATCTTCTAGGATTGTTATGGTTATCGTTACAGTGACATCTCGATGAACACAGAAATGAAAACAGTATGTATATTATTATGACTTACCCGTCTCCGTTGGCCAAAATCCCTGGATTCGTCCGGGTCGGCGCGCCGGTGAGGGACTCGCCAGAAAGGGGGCCTCTGGTACAGCGGCATGTTAGTGGACTCTTCACCAAACTCTGTACCAAAGTGATGATAATGCGTTAGATAGATAAATATTGGCATACATTCTTCGCAGCGAAAGATGCCGTGGGCGGTTGGCAAGGATTCCCAAGCTATAAATCACCTGTTTTGATAAATAACGAAGGCCAAACATGCAAAGGTGTGCCACGTGGGGCCAGCTTTATCTGTGGTCTATGGGGCTGCTGGAGATATGTCTGTTTCTCACCAGAGGGCGTGGAGCACCGTCGTGTCTTCCTCAGCGTCGCTCAGTTAGTGCCGGTTTTTATTATCTCGAATTAGTCCCGGCATCAAACGTCTATTTTTCGCGGCGAGGATAGCGAGGCGAGGCGTCGGTTCGACGGCTGGTGCCCCGAGTGATTTACAGCAAGCGGACGGGGCCAGTCGCGGCTGTTTCTGGGGCAATCCGATATTCGCAACAAACCAACAATCCACGCTCGGACTCGGCTCGCACCCGGTTCATTGCTCCCGAAATGCGTGAATTTTAAGACGTTTCTAGGATAGCACATTTGAATTTCAGATCTAGTGTAATGAAGTGCGAGATAAAAAGTTCTTTTGGTGTCTACTAAAAAATGGAATGGTTACTCGTAAACATACAGCATGTCTCTTAGAAGTGACAGCGTACTTTTCAGAATAGCATAAATGAATAGGTACTGGAGAAAATAATGTTTTTTTATTATTTTATAAGCTTCAACGTATAATATGTATAGGGAAATGGATACATTCGATCTGTGCTGTTCCAAAAGTAAAATTGAAGTGTTCGGTACGTTAAAATAATTTTATACTCTTACGTAGGTATAGGTAGATCAAAAATGTCTATCTATATAGGATGGAACATTTAAGTACCATGTATGATTGTTTTAGGATTAATCTCTAGATATTTTTAAGCTTTATTTACAGTATTTATAATAGCAAGAATAATTAGTTTGTTACAAACAGTAGGTGCAGTTTCTGTTGCCAAACTAGCACATTTATAGTGTGAGTATAAGGCTGCGTTTCCACCAGAGATGTGCGAGGATGCGTTGCGAGGGATGTGTGTGTCATGAACCAATAGAAACACTTCATTTAAAAGGTCCTAAGTGAATGAAGTGTTTCTATTGGTTCATGACACTCACACATCCCTCGCAACGCATCCTCGCACATCTCTGGTGGAAACGCAGCCTAATGGAGTTTCATCGATTTGTGAATCTATAGATTATGTGGACCTACGTCAGCTGTATGCGCAATAATATGAATCTTGTGAATTTTCAAAAATTTATTAGATCATGACAGATTAAATGCATAGTTAGGTTCATAGGAAACTATCATACCTACATAAGCTAAGAACTGGACCAAAAAATAAAATTTTAGCTGATATTTTTATTTTATCTAGTTTTTAGCTCATGATATGTTTGAATTAGTTATTAAGGCACTGGTCCCACCGCCAGCGAGTAAGCGATGAGCTATCGGCGATTTTCTCGCCCAAGAAAAGAAACAAAAGATAATCACTCCCGTGTAAATAAAAGAGAGAGATATATATTTACAATTCATCGCTGGCTGTTCACACTGCCGGCGAGGACTCTCTCTTCACTAGTTGATCGCAGCGATAAAAGCTATCAACGATAAAACTCGCTCAGCGGTACTCGGGGAACTCGGGGATGAACGCTCTGGCGATCACAGCGATCATTCTACCGTACAATCGCCCGTCGCACTCGAACACTCGCTTATAGCCGAGCGACAAAACTATCGAAACTACACACTCGCTTCTCGCCGCTCGCTCACTCGTTTCTAGTTTCTAGTTCTACTCGTTTATCGCTCTTCGCCGGCGGTGGGACCAGTGCCTAATCGTATTGAAAAATATAACAAGTAATTATATTCATGAACATTTCTCATAATTCTAAAATACAGGTAAGCGGATTACTGGTCACAAGAGGTAGTTTGGAAATCAACGATCACAAATGACATAGGGTAAGCTATCTTCTATAATTTAAACTACCTGAGTGATCGAGCTGTGTTGGGGTTCTTTCTAGGTAGTTCAGCTTCTCACCAAAAGATGGCGTTATCATATCAATCATTATAAATACCGAAAAATATTTTTTCGAAGTTATTTTCGAAAATGTATGTCCTCGCAAATCAGTTTTGAGACTCACAATACTTCGTTACCCGTTTTTCGTTGAAATCTTACGAGCAGTTTGCCAGATTTTATTAAAAGGTATACTTACATAGAATTCATTGGTGCACAGTTGTTGACAAAAATTCGCTTGGTCTTACCTTGGTGATAAGATTCAATATATTATATATATTAGATTCAATATATATTAGATGGCCTAGTGGTTAAAGAACCTGACTATGAAGCTTGAGGTCCCGGGTTCGATTCCCGTGTCGGGGCAGATATTTGTATGAAAAATACGAATGTTTGTTCTCGGGTCTTGGGTGTTTAATATGTATTTAAGTATGTATCTATCTATATAAGTATGTTTATCCGTTGCCTAGTACCCATAACACAAGCTTTCCTAGCTTACTTTGGGACTAGGTCAATTGGTGTGAATTGTCCCGTGATATTTATTTTATTTATTTTTATTTAATATGAAAATCAACCATCAATATGTTAGTTCACTACACATAATGTTTCCTAATCAATGTTATGTTTAGCCAAAGTTATTTTTTTATAGTTGTTTCATGCCAGCATTTTGTAGTAAAAATGCACTCCAAAAATGGACATTTACAAAATCAAACCAGTATTTGTACCTACTACATGCGTCTTAAGCGTTATTTAGTACTAGCTGTTGCCCGCGACTCCGTCCGCGAAGAATAAGATAAAAAAATTGCCTTCAACCCGTTGTCAAACCTACCAAATATAGAGAAAAAATTTGATAAAAATCGGTCATGCCGTTTCGGAGGAGTTCGATAACAAACACCGTGACTGCCGCAACCATTTGAATGTATTTAATTTTTTTTTTCATTGGGGTTAACTTTTTTGGGCATTTTGATTGCAAAATCGATTAGGTATTATTCTGAAATATGTATAATTATTTTCGTTTTGTTTAGATCGGTGACATTCAATGACTTCCAACGTAACTTAGCGAGGGCTAAATAGGAACTTGTCATGTAGTGGTCAGTGCTTAAAGAGCTTTACTGACTGCATGGATTCGTTTTTCCCTGAATGGCAACACTGGCATAGATAATTAGATCGCTCGCTTTTGGCTCGAAATTCGAACTTGTGATTTTATTTTGCTTAATTTACGAAATGTACACACCCAATATCATATTTTCTCAAGTTTATCGCGATTCCCAAGGTCAAAGTATCGAATTGCTTTAAAATTCCAGAGAAATAATGCGTTATTTGGGAGAAACGTGTCAAAATGGTGTTGTAGAGCGCCATCCTGCTCTGTCTCGTTTTTTTATCCCGTTCTGGCCGTTCACTTTTATATTATAGATTCTATGACTGAAAAGTGTGTACTCGTAATTCATTTTTTTTTAATAACATTAAACATAACATAAAATAAGATATTTATAAGTAATAAAGTAGATATAGAAAGATCACATACAACCAAAACTAGTGTAAAGTAAATTTAAAAACAAGTTTGTGAAATTAACTAGTACCTGCAGATCGAAGAGCTGGCACGAATGGATTGAAAGAAAGTAATGTCACTTTGACACTTTTGTAGGAAAATGACTGATGCATGTCATTTCCATATTTGTGTGAAGTGTATTCAAATAGGTAACACATAGATACTTTCATTCGCTCATTCGATCCATTCGCGCCAGCTCTTATGAATCGATCTGTATGTATAAAATGATCATGTGTGACCGACAGTATAAAACTATTAAAGCGGAGATTCTGGTAACTTTTTAAAACGAAAAACTATTTGACACACTTAAAAGACTTAAATTAATATGAACAATTTTTCTATGCCAAAAATAAAAATAATTTTGTATAATATACACATAAGACAATGTTATTCTTGATTAGATTTACCACACGTTTTACCTTAAAGTTTATAATACATAGTAACACTTCCTTACCTTCATTGTGAGCAACATTTTATGTTTAGTATAATAGAAAAGAGTGTAAAATATAATAATGACCAGAATAGAGAGCTAACCATTACATGCTTAAAATATTAATTCACTATTTCGACTTTCGTCATTTGCATATTATTTAACAAAAACTTTCAATTTATAAAAAAAAATATTTTATAAAAACCTATCACTGTACCAAAGAGATTTGTTTACTCTCACTTTTACAATTATGCATGTATGTCTACGACGAAAAAAGAGAAGAAAATGGGCGTAAGACGAACTAAGAAATATGGCATTTTAAGGCATTTGCACTTTTTTTTTAATGTGACAATTACGAAGAAAGTAATGCCCTCATTTAATTTCTACTATTTTGACAATCTCTAGCAAAGTCAAATGAAAGTATAACCATTGAACCGTAGCCTTGGAATAAAAACATTTTTACTAAAGTATCTGGCGAGATTTCCAGTTGCAACAATGTATTTAAGCCGTGTAGCGTCCTGATTATCACAGGTGTCCCACAGTACTTTACAATGACAACATAGAACATTTTATGGGAGTAAAAACTACAGTCAAACCTGTGATATGGCAGCGTACAGTCAAATTCAAAAACATGCGCTTAAATATCTGAACACGCAAGTACGCGATTGACATTACGGTCATGTTGAGATATTTTAGATATTTTTTATAATGGCTACTGTACCGATACCTTACTTCGACGACATAAGAGCAATGGGACATATTTATAAGCAACTTGTAGGCACCCATATTTTTACACTTGACCACCAAGCAAATGTACAAAGAACAGATAATATCTTAAAGGGATCTCTGACAGTTAAACTTTTCGTTTACGTTTTATTCTACACTTATATGTCCGAGTCTAAAGCCAAGTTTAGATTTGCAAGAAAAATCGTGCAAGTTGCATTGCTACGTTCGATTGACCATTACAAAGTCGTTGGCTTTACGGCCTTGCAGTGTAATGCAACTTGCACGATTTTTCTTGCAAGTCTAAACCTGGCTTAAGGGCAGTTTTACAATTAAAATTGATTTACCTATCTATTTATCAAAACTGGTAATGATCGCTTCATTTTAGAGTTAACACATTCACAGTCGTCACACAATATTTTAATTGCTCTTCTAAGTCACGCATGTTATTTTACGAGTATTTCGTGGCTTATATATGATACACTGAAGCCAGTTTGTCGTGTCTCGAATATGAGACTGATTTGTGGAGATAGATGAGACTCCGTACATGAGACACTGGACTGAGAACGTGTTAAATGCTTTATAATATTAACAAAACGCATTTGCTATTAAAAATCTAATATAGCCGGTTTGGTGTCCCGTGCACATTTGATGAGTGAGTGCATGAGCTTCACGAAACCGGTGTCCTTGGGTTTTTCCAGACCTCGCAATAGTCTGTTCTTCATGACTGCTACAAATTCTCGGTTGCTGAGTTGCCCGTCCACTGTTGAGAAGTAAAATAAGCTCATTACATCACTAGAGTTCAAAAAGTTGGGCACCACCTTTTGAACGCCACACATCGTTTTTGTTACGAACAAAATTGATTCTTATGCGGATGCGGGTAGGTTAATTTTTGAAGTGCCAGTGCAAAACATGTACATTGTCCATGATACAGTTGGGTACCTTTCCTTGTAAGTGGATTGAGTTTTTTTTTCAGAACTGTTGTAACTTGTCCTCTTGCCCAGTACCAGGTTAATTATTTAATATGTGGGTATCGCATTCAAGTCGCTCCTGTGACTTTAGCCAGATCGTCGGTCCCTCTTGTTGAGGGTCTTCCCACGCCACGTCTTCCGGTACAATAGAAAGATAGGGAAATAAAAATTCCGAGTATAATAGTTGGGTGAATCAACTATTTCATGACATCCGTTGCTATGTCTGCAATCGTGAGTGATATATCCGTCGTTGGCGTAGAACCTGCGGTGCGGATATTTGGGTCATTTTCAAATTTTGCGCAGAACACTTTTTTACTATTTGTATGGAGCTACCACTCTGTTAACATGCATTATTACAAATATTAAATAAAAACATACTAAGCATCTCTTTTCGATTCCGATACTCAATAATTATCTGTGATGCACAGTTGATTGCAAATCGTCAATCATTTCACTCAAATAACCGCATAAAATAGACAGTGGAAACGGAATAGTACATTACTGCAGAGGCCGGGACGTAAGGGGTGCATGATACAAGGCCGGCAACCCCTGTTCCGGCCGAGGCTTGTATAGTGCTTTTCTCAAACATGCACAATCACCATCACCATCATCATCATCATCATCATCATCATCGTCGGCATCATGATGATGATGATGATGATGGTGATGATGATGATGATCACCATCACCATGATGATGACGATGACGATGACGACGATGATGATGATGATGATGATGATGATGATGATGATGATGATGATGGTGATGATGACGATGACGATGACGATGATGGTGATGGTGATGGTGATGATGGTGATGATGGTGATGATGATGATGGTGATGATGATGATGATGGTGATGATGATGACGATGCCGATGATGATGACGATGACGATGATGATGATGATGATGGTGATGATGATGATGGTGATGGTGATGGTGATGTTGATGGTGAAATATTTCTCTAGGCAGATCACCATTACCTTCTTATTAAATAAGCGTAGTGGCAGAATATCATAATGAACCAGAACGCAAATATTGCTTATAGTTTTTTTTTAAATGGCTAATTGCTATGATGCCATAGACCTATAAACGTCATGGTGCTGTATCACATGAAACAATAGACGATCGCATTGCCGGCCAAGGCCTGCAATTTTGTATGAAAATCCATTACATACCAGTTGTCTAACCGCGCCCGCAACGTGATACGTGCCGGCCTATTATTTGGAACACAACGTAAACATTACATAGCATGTTTGAGAAAACAACTTTTTCTCAAAAATATCCGTAAAAGTTGACATTATTCTTTACATATCAGAACGTGAAGTGCATAGTTTATGGTCAGTAAAAAAATTAAAAAGTTAAAAACATTGCAGGCTCGATAACTCGACAACAATGTCGTATACAAATTCCATTATTGTCGAGTCTCAAACTTTTTAAACAGTTAAAACGGCCATGGTAATAAGTTGGCACTATTCGTATACAGCCAATTCAAATGACCGGTATCAGTTGTTTTGTTGGAACTCCAGACTTTTTTTATTGTGTTTGAAACAGCTTGTGGTGTTTTCGGTAGAAAAATACACCTGCAGTTTTTTTTTAATGGAAAAAGGTGGGAAAGGTTTTAATGACATTTAATTTTAAGTGATTTGCAATTCTTTGTACCTATTTAAGTTATTAAAAGTTTATTCTATTTTTTTCCCTTCACCATTTTTGAGAAAAGCTTTATATTATATATCTCGGCTGGAATAGCAATTGCTGGCTTCGTATTGGTTAAACGGACTCGCAAGCTCGTCCGTTTAATACTCATACTCAGCCAGCAATTGCCTACTTCCAGGCCACGACAGTAATGTACTATTTTTAGTTGGGACAAGTTTACATGCGCAAAATAGGAAAATGACCCATATGTATTCACAGTGACATAATTTAAGTAATTGAATTTTTGTATATACTTAATGACATAATTTAATTATTGGCATGGTGTTTTTTTTTTGTTTAATTGGCTTGAATTGATTTTATTATTGTTTTGTTTAACTGGCTAGAATTTATTAATATTAGTGTGTGTTCTGCTATAATGTTGTGTAAAGGTGCGACCAAACCGCCGCTTAAAAAACGGTGACGTTACGGAATCGCCGTGACGCACCGTAAACGTCACAACTTTACTATGGAGAGCATGCGGTAAATTCTGACGTTTACGGCACGTCACTGCGATTCCGTAACGTTTCCGTACTTTAAGCAGCGGTATGGCCGAACCTTAATTTGATCAAATACCCATTATGATCTCAAACATAATGTATATTATTTAAAAGCGAAAAAGTTTTTCGGGTGCGCCGGTGGGATTCGAACCCACGTCTCCTGGGTATGCGCCCCAACGGGTGTTCTACCAATTGTACCAAGTCGCATCCAACCGACTCCCCCGAAATTCTTAATCGCTTACATACACCAACAGTGAGCGATTAAGAATTTCGGGGGAGTCGGTTGGATGCGACTTGGTTCAATTGGTAGAACACCCGTTGGGGCGCATACCCAGGAGACGTGGGTTCGAATCCCACCGGCGCACCCGAAAAACTTTTTCGCTTTTAAATAATCTTAGATTCGGTGAGCAGCCGTACTGCTAATAAAATAAATAATATTTATAATGTATATTGTTCTGAATAAATAAATTAAAAAAAAATGAATGCGTTGTTGGCGTCGAAAAGGTGACTTACTGTTTTCATCAAATATGGTAAACACTACGTTGATGACATGCGGGTCTAGATCGATATGCGCGACGGTGCGCGCGACGTGCCGCAACGTCGGCTGGTCGATGGACGCGCCGGCGATGTGGTAGAACGTCAGCGCCGTATCCACGTCGTTTATATTGTTGAGCAGGTGGAAGAAGTTGAGGTAGTCGTCCTTTGTTATGCCGACGCCGTGGTCGCGGAAGCTGGAACGGGAATTAAACCTTACTATAGTATTTCCAATCATTTATTTTCTCGATGACAGCTCCTATAGAATGTGACTGCGTTTTTTACGCAAAAATTAACTTTTAAATGAGAGGTATGAAAAATACGACAACTGCCTAATTTTGTTCCTTTAAGTAATTAATACATTACATTACATTACAGTAAATTTTTTTTAAAGTACGATAAATGATAAACGTTTTAAGAAAGTAACATTCTATGGCCATACAAATAGTGATGTTATGATTGAAATATCGATATTGTATCGGTATTGTATATGTTGAACTAGATGTGTTCCCGCAACTTTGTACAGTCAACGTCATAAATAAGTGATCACTTTTGTACCTTGTCGCTTTCAGTAGTTACGTAATTTCGTATGGCTTTTCAAACATGACGTTAAAGTGACAAAAGAGAGAGAGAGAGAGAGAGAGAGAGAGAGATGTTTATTTACACAAACAAAGGTACAAAAGTGATCACTTATTTATGACGTTGACCCTACGCGTTGTAATTTTTTTCCCGGGATATAAAATAGCCTATGTTACTCAAGTGAAATAATTTTTATTTGAACAGCAGTTTTTATTTTAGCTTATTCATTACAAACATACAAATCTTTCCTCTTATATAAGTATAGATAGGTACTCGACAATGAAATGAAATAATTATAATAACAAGTAATTTTTATTTATTAATTTTAAAATTGGGTAGATATCGTATCTACTCACAACACTATAACTTTCAAACTAGATCTGTCATCAAGAAAATAAATGATTGGAACTACTATAACCGACTTCAAAAACTTCTTTATTTGTACATGTTAAGTATGAAGTATCTTTTTCTATTTATTTTTTATTTTCTTCAACTTCATTTTTTTTTTTTTTTTTTTATTTATATCCGAAAAAAGTCAAAATCAAAATGTCAATTTTTTTTGTTCACTTTAGGCAGCAATTGATGCTCCTATGAACGTCGAAGAATCTACCACTAGTTCGGAAAAACCCTGTTGAGAAGATTCCGGCAAGAAGCTAAACAAGGTATTTTTTTTTTCAAATCTACATTGTTGTATTACAACAAATTTTTTTAACACAGTAGATACGCTATTTGAGACTAGGGATCGCCAATGCGGATCGGAATTATTTCCAATCATGTCCATGATATAGTCATGAATTTTATAGTACGCCTTAGATATTAATGTTTTCTTCACAATGGATTTGAATTTTGTATCCGTTTGGTCGGTTATTGTTTTCGGAATTTTATTATAAAAACTATTGGTGGAGGGTCGTAAACGAAGAAGTGGGCACCAAAAGCAAGCCTCAAAACATTAGCCTCAAGGATCCGGTTACAGGTTCAAATGTACCGGAATGCCAAGTTCCTGATGCCTTTAATTTGCATTTTGTTAATTCAGCATCTAAATGTATCGTACAGTCTGATGAGTCTTTATCCAACCAATACCTACAAAATCACCTTTGCAGCTCTGATATACCCACTTTTAGCTTGCCGACCGTCACACGTGATTTATTGGATAAAGTTCTCAAATCTATGATGAAAACTTGTACGACCGTTGATGCATATGATATATCACCAAATATCCTAATAATTATATGGCCAGTCATTGCAGATATCCTAGTTGTACTTATTAATATTATGTTTGCCACTGGGATATATCCTGATGTCCTCAAGAACACCAGAGTGTGTCCCGTTTTCAAGGGAAAAGGGGATAGAGATGACGTGGGCAGTTACAGGCCAATAAGTATCGTACCGACTATATCTAAAATAGTTGAATCAATTGTTTCGTCCCATTTGATGGGCCACCTTGAGTCGAACGACCTCCTGACGGACAAGCAATATGCATACAGGCAGAAAATGTCTACTACTACAGCAGCACACAGAATTTTCGACTGCATTCTGTCAGGTATGGACGAGAAATTCAAGGTGGCTGGTATCCTGTGTGACTTGTCAAAAGCATTTGATGTAGTAAACCACAAAATTCTATTACATAAATTATGTCGGTATGGTATTGAAGGCAGTGCTCATCAGTTGTTCGCGTCCTTTTTGTCTGGCCGTAAGCAGGTGGTCAAGATGTCTGAAAACGGCAAAAGGCTTGCGTCAGACATTTGTGACGTCGCAGTAGGAATCCCTCAAGGATCGGCGCTCGGAAATTGCTTGTTTTTGGTCTTCGTGAATGACCTTCCATCATCCATTTCGACTGGTTTATCAGTGCTATTTGCAGATGATACTACAGTAGTTGTGAGTGCCCGCTCGTACGAACAGCTCGCTGAGAAGATACAGGAGGCTTGTCAGCAGTTGAAAAGATGGTTTACGGTCAACGGCCTACTGCTTAACGTTGCTAAATCAAACGTAATGATTTTCTCTGGTTGTAGTGTTGACCTGCCTCCTTGTCTGCTTAGCGGTCCAATGCCATTATGCAGTGATTCTAAGTTCCTCGGTTTCACGATAGACTCGAATCTGAACTGGAAGTGCCATGTTGACAAGCTGTGTGGCAGACTGAGTAGTGCAGTATTTGCGTTGCGAAAACTTAAACCCCTTATCTCAGACGCTGCCTTAAAGCAAGTATACTATGCCCACTTCCACTCCCTGATGTCGTATGGCACAATTTTATGGGGAAACTCAACAGACTCAAACAGAGTTTTGTTGCTGCAGAAGCGTGCCATGCGCATATTAGCTGGAGTTGGGCCTAGACACTCGTGCAGGGAACTTTTCGTAACGCACCGAATTATGACTCACTACTCACTGTACTTGTTTGAAGTGATAATGTTTGTGAGGACCAATTTATCCATGTTTTTACGGGTAAACGTGGCTGGCAAGCAGGTCCGTCGCACAGGACGGTTGTGTACAGTTCCCCGTCGAATGGCGCTTTCGGTGAAGAATCCTCGCGTCATTGGCCCCACGCATTATGAGCGTCTTCCTGCTGAACTGAGAAATGAGCCATCTGACGAAATATTTAGACGCAAACTGAGAAACCTTTTGTTGGATAAACCATTATACTCTGTTAGTGAGTTTGATTGCAGACATTGAATTATAGTTTTTGACATGTATAGGTACTTATTTTATTTTATGGTTTGACTTTGTATTTTACTTTTAATATTTTATTTGACATGTATTTTAATAGGTTGATCCCTGTTAGTGACATTATTATTCTTATTAATGTTTTATTTATTTATTTTTATTTTAACTATGACGATCCTGAGAGGAGAAAAAATTTAATTGTAATTGTTTTATTGTTATTTATTTGTTATTTTATTCAAGTATAACATTCTGTGACATCCATTTGATTCATTAATTTAATTTAATTTAATTTGTGTGCTTTTGACGACTTCAATATAAATTCGCGTGACTTGACTTTGTACAATTTATGATGTAATCTTATATTGAAGGAATAAATAATCTAATCTAATCTAATCTATTGACCTAAACTTTTATAAAAAAGATTAATTATTTTATTTAGAAGCCAATTTGATTAGATTAGGGCTAAGTATACTTAAAAAAAAAAATGCGTTCCGTAAAGAAAAAGTGGAAGCATTTTACGATCACTATGTTGTCTGTCTGCCAAGACCTTTTTTCTATGAGACGCGTGGAGGTATCAAGCTGGAATTAATATCAAGCCTGCAGTCTCTTAGAGCTGTAAAAATTAACAAGTTTCAAGTTCACACGATACAACCTTTTGAAAGTGTTACTTTCATACAAGAAAGGTGGGAATCTAAATCTATAGGGTACTTCCCGTTGATAGAGTTTAGATGGGTAGACCTAACTAATAGCACAAGTTAATGAAGAAGACCGAAAATTACTGATTATGAAAAACTAATTTTGTTTTTCATTGACCGAGCGAGCGAGAAGAGCTAGTCAAATGTCTCCATTTCAGCTTGAGCAAAATTACTTTATGTTTATGTGGCTGTTTTCCCGTATTGGTCGCATTTTTCAACAGATTCTCGTGAAAATTTGTGAACAGGTTCTATAATTAATTATACATATGATTTGTTTTTTTTACATCACTTTTTAGCCATTTCGAAAAACTCACAGAGTCACTCACCAGTACAAACAGTATGAAATATCATACAAATTTATTCTTTGCCTTCTTTAAAATTTATACAGAACCCTCAGCGTGGGACTCGCTCTCGGCCATAATAATCCACTTACGCTTTTTTAACACGTTTCAGCATCCTAGCCTTCTTCTTGGCGGGGTAGCCGGCATACGCCAGGAGAAGCTCGGCGAAGTCCGCTTCGGTGATGCGGCCATTTTCATCTGGAAGTAATATACACGATCTTTATGGGAACCAGCTGTTCCCCGCGACTCTGTCTGCGAAGAATTTGTTTATCGCTATCCCGCGGGAACTAGGCAATGTGGGATAAAGCTATCCAAATCGGTACAGCGGTTTAAGCATGAAGAGATAACAGCCAGACGGACAGACAGACAGATAGTAAGTATGAAAATTAAATCATAAAGAATAAAAGTGTCTTTATTTTTCAAGTCAGTTTTATGACTTATTTTGATTTCACTCAGTTTATAGTGAAATAAATAAATAAATATATGGCTCATCAAGTCATCACAAAACTGACACCAAAAAAGTTGTATGGGAAATTAGGGTAATTTTTTTAATCTTCAATGTCTTCATTTAAAAAAGTAACGGTTTTTTTATTATAGATAAATAGATAAAGACGTTTATTTGGTACTGCAAGCACACACAATCAAGATTACCAACAATACAGAAATCAGTACAAACTTAAAAGTAAAACATTTTATATTGTCTGTATGCGCTGCAGTAGTGCAAAAGGGCCATGACTTAGTGGTCAACATTGCTCATAGGAGCAAAACACTGATATTCTGAGACACTATTATGAGAGGGTGGCAAACGAGTAAGCGGGTCATCTGATGGAAAGTGATCGATCACCACCGCCCATAAATATCAAGTCAAAGATAGTCACTGATCTGTTGCCGGCCTTTAAAAAAGAGAGGGAATAGGGGTGGGGGAGGGGGAGAGGTATTGGGCCCCCGGCGCTCTCGCTGACCGTACGAAACATAGGAGTACTACTGGTTCACGCCGGTGTTCTGTGAGAGGGTGGTACTGCCCCGGACGAACCGGCCCATTCGTGATGCAGCGGCTAGCTACAACATGGCTCTACCACTACAAAACGGGTACAGTTTTTATTGGAACTGCCCCTACCGACAAAGAGGATTTAGTACCTGGTTGTTTCCTCTGGAACTCCAAGGACAATATTTCTTTTTGAAGCTGGTGTTGGAAGTCCAAGAATTTTTCTATCGTCAATTTCTCATTCAGTTTCGGACCGAAGAAGTACGTAGTCAGTGCAGAGTTGATTCCCTAGAAAAGCAACAGGAAATACAACAAGAAATTAATAGACTCCCGGACGTATTTAAAATTTAAAACAAAAATTATGTTTCAATTACTTTCGGTCGACCATATTGATGCATCATCTCTCTTATCACTTCTGATTATTAGCGCCGACTTGACCTTTGCCCATGGAGATCTAGATATATTTGGCTCAAGACTTCGTGTTTTTGCTAGAAAATTAGGGGCTGTCCTCAGGTGAGTGACAATCGAATAATGTAATGATCTTAGTTTTCTTCTACTCTTGCTGCCTGGCTCTACCATCAAGTATAGTACGAATTTTTTGAGGTGTCCCGATCTCGTTAGCAGCCCACATTTCGAACAAAGCCATTGTATTCTATTATGTCCTCAAGTTTAAAATGAACAGAAATATAAGATTAAATAGCTCATTGAAATAACGACTTTATTATTTACATAAGAGAGTTCATTTTCAATGAAACTTTGTTGGCAGATAATATTTTTCTACATTTAATGCATCGTAGACATGCAGCCAAAACAATCAAAACAAACAAACAAACAAAGTTTCAATTAAAATGAACTCTCTACTGTAAATAATAAAGTCATTATTTCAATGAGCTATTTTATCTTATACCTATTTACGTTCATTTTAAACTGAGGATTATCCACTTAAAGACATAATAGAATACACTGGCTTTGTTCGATAGGTGGGCTCTTAACGAGATCGGGACACCTCAAAAAATTCGTACTATACAAAACATTAACGATGGATGGTGAATGAACAGACTAGTTGATTGAAAGGCCCATGTAGGTAGAATCAACGTTTGGACGGTCCACCGACCGATCGTCGAATAGTCGAATTCTTACACGTCTGAACTGAGATAATATGAACTCACAATCGTTTATATATACTAGGAACGCGACGCCGACACAAAATCGTAGTCGGTTAAAACAGTTCATTCAACCAAACAAATTTGAACTATGTTCCATAGACTACAGAGATCATATTTGAATAAGAATGATACTGTAGACAATTGCAACCACAGACTACTGAGTCGTAGAAATCGACGTTTGAACATCTACATAACGCAGACATCACGTCGACTAGTCGACGAATTCTGCTAGTCAATGGACTAGTCGATGAAAATAAATAAACTAGTTGCGTTAACTTTAAAATCGTGGACGACTAATTGCTACTATACCATACCAGCAGAGCTCTGGGGGCTCAAAACCGGGTTTTCGAACTTTTCGCTCCCTCTTGGGAGATTATCGGATCTCTCGCTCGCACTTTGCAACGCACGTCACTCAAGCCGCTGCAAATGGCCCCAGAGCTCAGATGATAGCGATGCTAGTATAAACTTGGTTTTAGCTTTGTACTTGTGACTGGTACATACCTTGAAGGTATTGCCGGTGTTAGCGTGGTCGCGGTGCCGCGAGCCGATGCTGCTCTGTTGCCGGATCAGCGCTGCCACCTTCTCGAACTCTTCGCAGTCCACGTCGCCGTCGCCATTTAAATCGAACATTCTGAACGCAATCTCGAAGTGACGTCGGGAAGCTTAAAATAAAATTTAAATAAATAAATATAAAGGTAAACCAAAAATATATGACTATTGTCAAGAAGGCGCTATTGTTCTTATTTATATGGCAACAGTTCAATATAGTCGGAACAATGGCATCTTGACTTGTCTATAACGTTTACCTGTTAGCTCTGATGTTAATTTGGAAAGGTTTTGCAGTGAAATAGTTTCATTCCCCAAGCATTTTTTTTTCTAATTTATTATAAACATTATTTACTATGATCCGTTGTTGACTACGCATCGTTTTGGGCATTTTTTGTTATTGTTCAAAGAAACCGCCACAGTGACACTGAGAATCATTAAAATTATTGCCAGGGTAAGAAATTAGTTCCAATGAAATTCCGCAACATGGCGAATAGTTATATATTTTTGGTCAGGCTTTAAATATGTACATCAATCGAGAATTCGTCGAGGACAGTGAATATCCATTTGGCATTGGATAATTCTGCATTACTGATTAATTTGTTAAAATAAAACAAATACGAAGTTACAACCATCCCCTGTTAAGCTACATTTAATGCAGGTACGCGGTATTTACTTATGGTACCTATTTGCACAATCCGCGACGAATTTACACCAATCGATCTGGGTACAAACTAAACAAAGCTTAAAAATATACTAAAAAATATAGAAAAATATATTTTATACAATATATCTTAGGTATGTATATTTCAAGACGTATCCATTACTAGAATTTTTTTCATACAAATTTGAATCTAACGACTTTGCTGATAAATGCGATATTTCAATGAACTATCCTTATTTTTTTAATTCAACTACAGATATAAAGGTTTCTAACCGACAGATAGACAGACGGATGGACAGACGCAAAGTGAACCGGAAAGTCATAACATGAGTGACATGACGAAACTATAAGTGTCTAGTTTACTACGGTACTCTAAAATAAAATTAAGCTATTGAATTTTTGGTCACAAATCTAATATATAAAAATCTCATGTCACGGTGTTTGTTATCGAACTCCTCCGAAACGGGTCGACCGATTTTCATGATTTTTTCTCTATATTCGGTAGGTCTTAGAATAGGTCGTAGGTCGTATTATTCTACGCGGACGGAGTCGCGGGCAACAGCTAGTATTATATATTATTCATTTAAAAATAGCAACAAAAGTAGATAACCCTGACATTTCACGATGACCCACTTACACTTTCATCTCCCAGCTTCGAGAAGCATCTCAAGCGGGCGGGATAATAAAATCATTAAACCCGCTCATGCCCAGTAACAGCCCCCATCCCACGGGATGCTGTGAGATCTCTCGCTCGACAAGTCGGCCCAAACATTACGTTCCAAAAACATGTCTTTGTGATTCATCTGAAAATTAACCTTTCGAAACTTTTACCTGCTACGGTACTTCTCACACCAAATCTCCTTTACTTCGTTACCACATGACACGCCAAAATGAATATCTCAGTCAAACGTTTACGAACGAGGATCAAAACAAAAACTTCTCACTACTTGAGATGTGGTGCGAAGACGGTGACCTTTTTATTTTGGGCTTCTCTCTACATGGTAGTGATGAAGATGACTATTTTCAAGAGCAGTACCAACGCTCCTGTCAAGGATTGGTCAGTGGTACCTGACAACTACACCAAGTGGCTGGTAAATATTCGTATTTGTTTACGCAAATGTCAAAACACTTTTATTGGTAGGATCAAAGATCTCTCGCCTTAGGACAATGATTTATTTTCTAAATAGGTTACCTACCTATTGATAAATAATCTTTATAAACAGTTGCAGGCACCTGTTTTAGGGGACGACGAAAAGGAACCAGAGCTTAAAATAGACTGGTCGGAGCCTGATAATGCTACGATAGTCGAATTGGAGAAGCGAGTGGCTAGGACTCAGACAGTGTGTCGAGAAAGGGGTATTTCGACACAGACCATCAACAGGAAAGAATTCTTCGTGGATCATGCCCATAATCTCGTCTGGTGTAACATTTTTAAAGCGGCCAGCTCGTCATGGCTATACAAATTTAACATTCTAGGTATGTACTTCTGATTTTTCTGCTTTTATGATACTTCTAATGTGGATTTCAAAATTTCAACAGTAAATTTGATTCGAAATTCTTACAGGTGGTTATGATAAGAAATTTTTGGCGCGAAGCAGGCACACGCCGCTGACATTAGCTCGATTAAAATTTCCACGTCCCAGTGAAGACGAACTAAAGGACGCCGTCAACACGCCAGGAGTGATCTCTTTGCTAGTAGTCCGTGAGCCCTTCGTAAGATTACTATCGGCTTACCGCGATAAACTTGAAAACATCACACCTCCTTATTACAGGAAGCTAGCGAGAGCAATCGTAGCCGAACACAGAGAGAGAGCAACAAAGATTTTAGGACCAATAAAAAGCTTCGGACCGACATTTTATGAATTCGTCGCTGATTTGATACAGAGGCACAAAGCGCTCGATTATAAGGTGGCTTTCGATGAACATTGGGCGCCATACTATCAGTTTTGCTCGCCGTGTGCTGTCAATTTTAGTGTTATTGCTAAAGTGGAGACTCTGTCAAGGGACTCAGCGTACGTGATTTATCAGCTGGGCTTGGGGCACGTGTTGGGGCGCGGAGTGCGGGACCGGCGGACGAGGCTGAGGACCGTCATGAACAAGTCACGAGACGGAAAAAAAACCTCCGCATTGTTGAGATATTATTTTAGCCAGCTCGATGAGCAAATGCTACATGACTTGTTGAAAATATATGGTATAGATTTTGAGATGTTTGGATATGATCCTAAAATTTATAGTCGTTATGTTCGTAAATAAAATCTACGTGTGTGTTAATGTGTTAAGTTTATTATAAAACGAAATGGTTCCCCACTTCTATAAACTGGTATGCAGTGCAGGCTTGAAATGATCGAGAAATCTTGGTCAAGAAAACTTAACATTTATAAACGCTTGCTAAACTTATGATGAGTAAAAGACTATTTTATCTTTATCTTTATTTGCCTTTTTCAGACATAGCAGAATCAACCAATCACATTAGATTTCATCTAAAATTGATCGATTCTGAAATGTCCATATCACATTTTCACATTACAAAGGGTGCAAGGCGATTGTCGGATTCAACACGTCTGTACCCTGCTCCGCTTCAATGGAAGCACACCCTAATAAGCTTAAACTATTTAAGAATAAATATACTTATGAGTTTTTAGCATAGTATGTACTGCGTCATATAAAAAATAATTGTTTGATCTACTTTTATAAATAAATAGTATTGGCATTGGAGTACTTACTCGATAATACAGTCAGCAGAAAGATGTAGTCACTAAATGTGATCAGTCCTGATGATCCAAGCTTGTAGAAGATCGAGTCCTCATCAAGATCCAAGTTTAGTCGTTGACTGATGCTCTGCGCAATGTTAAACAGATGTTAATGGAAACATTCAAATTAGAAATGTAAGTAAGCTGTACACTACTTCGAGCGATTTGAAAAGACTACCTAATTACTTAAGAAAATTCTATTTAGCTATTTATTTTATAATCTATTTAGTTCTGTTTAATATAATACATAAATAATAATACAACGTTCGAGCTACGTTGTTAAGTCACTTAAACTACTAATAAGCTGAAAATCTAACATTAAACTTGTTCTGGCAACGTGAAAACGAACTCGTTTCATGTAAACTATTTGGTGGGAAGCAGTTTCAATTAAACGTTATGCAGGTAATCCTAATGGTGCATAATGTTAAACCCTTGGTACCGTCAGCTGCAGAGAAATACCACCCTGTAATGGCGGTAATCACACCTGGGGATACCTTTTCTCTGCAGCTAGCGATGAAGTGCTTAGCTACTAAATATTTAGTAACAGATGATACTGCTGAAGTTGGAGTGAAATAATACCTAATCATATTTCTCACAGGACCATGCCAAAAGACAAACCCATACTTACTTATTCATTTAAATTAAAGTACTATATTTAAAACAAATATCTAATAGTTCAGATATACTATCTAAGCACAAAGTAAACCTACAAAACGGAAAATAAATAAACTCAAGCACAGATAGAGAGCTAAACTACTGTGTCTACATCTACAAGTATAGTGAACCATGTATGTAATATACATACATATACATATATGTAGGTATATATTAAATTGTATAAAATAATGCTGGGAAACAAAACAATGCTAAATAATACAATGTCGCAGCCACATCGCGGCCAGGGGCGGTTGCACTGACAAGGAAGAGGGGAACATAACCAATTTAGAAAACGGTGCAAATGTAAAATATTATAGAATCGAAAGGTGGACAGGACAACCGAGAAGAGAAAGGACAGTACCTCATTGATGTTCTGAAAAGATAAGAAAGTGGCGTGAGTGGCGGGAAAGAAGGTGCCAGTGCAGGTAGGGGGTAAATGTATAAAAAAATATAAATTAGCAAATAGTTCAATGACCACTTTAATAAATAAATATCCTTTTAATTTGCTGAAGATATAAAGCCGATTTCAACAAAATTTGAAAATACTTTTAAATTACTTGATTTGTGTTACGAATTGATAAAGTTAAGCAGGTATTTAGAAATATAAAAAGTGTAAAAAAAGCTACGACTTTTATCAGTTTTAATAATAGGTTTATAAAGTTTAAGTAATCCATTTAGTTAATAAGATTCTGTGCAAGGTAATTTATGTGTGGCTGCTGAAAGTGAATCATATAGAATTAAGATAATTATATAATTATGAACATAGATATCAAGATAACAAAGAAACCTAGTTCAAGATCAAACAAATAGTAATAAGTACTTTACGAAAAACATGTATGAAACGGTCATTGTATCTCATAATTTATTAAAAATCTTCAAATTAAAATATTTCTACTGGCTTACCTTGGGATCATATCTCCTATACTGATCAAGCCCCAAGCCTGTGAATTTAAAATTAAATAAAAATATTAAGTAACCTACAAAAGACGCTCGCGTAAACACTGCCCTGTTTACAATAATGCAACTGTAAATAATTTTATCTTGAATTTTACGATTGAAATACATACTAAGCCACAACAGTAAAAAGCACAAATCAATTTTTAATCATCACTTGGATATTGTCACTACTTCGAAAAAAACTCGTACCTATCTAGAACCAATATGTAAACTAAACTGAACCTTAAGCACACGGGCAAAAGCTCACTTATTCAGAAAGATTACGAATTTTGAGATACACGCTTTTTTTAAAGTTGTGACAATGTGGTGTGAAGCGCGAATACTCAAAGGCGAATACATATAATGTAATTGAAGCGTCCACGGAAAGAACATGTCTAGTCACCTAAACAACTTTTTGAGTTATAGCGGTTTGAAAGTTAGTCATCACAAACAATTACTATGGTAACCATTTCTTTAAAAGTGAAAAAAATATATATTATTTTCAGATATCCCTATTTAATATAATGATAAATTATAGCGCTTTGCGAGCTCTACATTTAGAGATTAAAATATCAATTTTCAAAAAAAGTGACTAGACATGTTCTTTCCGTGGACCCTTCAATTGGACTTAATAAGGGAAAAATTCATTAAAATTTGATGGTTCCCTTATATAAATATTCAAAAAAAATCTAATAAAATTTGCCATTCTAAAATAATACATCCTACGAGTATGAACTATAGCTAAAACCGTTTAAATCGCCGCCCGCACCTCTCTCGGCCCCTTTGTCGTCATACCCCCCAGCCCCTGTACAGTCACGAGCTTTAATTTGGGACCCACTTAAGGTTGACAGTCCTGTCATATTGTATAGGAATTCAAAGGATATTTTTTCGAAATGGGTCCCAAATTAAAGCACGCGACCGTACCACGCGGGTGAAGACTCATTTAAACGGTTTTACTATAATTGAATAACGTTTGCATGTTAAATGTTAAGCCAAGGGAACCACATACATTTTTTTTAAACCACTGAAATTCTTATTGAAAATATGTTGGCTGTGATAAATTTAACTGCTGCTTGCTTTTGGGCACATTTACCATCAGGCTGCTTAACACCAGGTGTCATGGAACGAAGGAAGTCGTCGGGTGTCATGAACACCTCATGCTGATCGTGGTGTTGGGCCTGGAGGGTGGCGAAGTAGCGGAATACCTTATCAGGTGTGGAATATTGACGCATGCGGTTCTCATACTCGATGATCTGTCATGGCAGCGTCCAAGGGTGTAATAAAGATTACTAAAATTATTTCCGATTGGTCTGAACCCTTAAACAGTCCTACTATAACACTGTAGCAAAATATCAATTACAGGTGTTGTTAGGTTAGTTTTTGAATAAGTCTAATTTTCATAAGAAATAGTGAACTTTGTATTTTACTGCTAAACAAATAAGATTCATTATAACAGTAAATCCATGTGGTCAATACATCGCCTCTGCCTTCATAATGGTCAAGGAAATTTTTGGGCTTATGGAATGGTTAGCTAGCAAATAATTTTAATAATTTGAATCATTTCTCTGATAGTGAAAACATCTGGTTCAGAAAAAAAAAACAATACCTGAGATAAGAAAAAAATAGGAAATTACAACTAGTACTAGACCATAACTATACAGTTGTTCATACACTTCTACATTAAAAAAAAGGTAAACAATTTTGCCACTCTTTTTACTCAAAAAATATTTACAACATTCAGAAATTGTTACTTATAAAATTGTAACAACATAATAACTAATATTTATTTGCTTTATGATTATATAATTTATCTCAATAGTAAGACAGGCCAAGTTTGTTTACCATCTTTCAAATGCTGAAAAAAATGTTTTACTCATTGCTATTCCCTTTTCAATGTGTCATGATAATCTATGAAAAGTAATACAGACAAACATTCATTCCTATTCTCATCCCTTTTCTGAAGTTGGTTAATAATGACACTCTAAATAAGACTGTCTATTTATGTAACACTGAAGAGAAGAATAGGAACTTAGATTGAGGCCAAAAAAACATATTTTTTTGAGTATTTTTGATAACATAATTTCTGCTACATTCAGTTTTATATACAAAAGTCCATTTAGTGCCTGAGGTGGCGCAAAATGAGTTTAACACAAATGGGACTTTTGTATTAAGATAAATTTATACGACACACAACTTAAAAGTTTCCATTTTTTTGACCTCATCTTTGAAATAATTTAACATAACCAAAAGAAATACCATCAGGTTGTTTCATGCCGGGTGTGATAGCTCTCAAAAAGTCATCTGGGGTCATGAATACTTCTGTACTCTCACTGATAGTCAGCTTGACAGTAGCAAAGTAACGAAATATCTTATCTGGTGTAGAATATGACCTCATGCGATTTTCATATTCAATAATCTGTGGCAAAGAAAAAGAAAAAAAAACAAATAAATAAATTAAAAAAATCAAGAATAAATGTTTTAAGAATCAGCCCACCTTTCTATCCCTGAACCCGATTTTCTCTTTTCTATATCTTTTCTTCTTAGTGTCAGCATCGCTGTCTTCCGAATCAGTTTCTGATATTTGCTCTGCTGCTATTATGGAAGGAAACACCTGGTAACGAATCCTGAAACAATGAATGATCAATAAGGAATTCAACAAAGTTCAATCCTAATGAGCAAATACAGTGACGCTTCTGAAAAAGTTTTGAACAAGCAATTTTAGTAGTTTAGACATAAAAGAAAATATTTACCAAAGCTTGTAAGAAGAGTATGCTGCAGCACCAAAAAGCAGGGAATAACATAAAAAACTGTAATGATTTTGACGGAGACGTTCTTTACTATCATTAATCTTATTATAGTGACTATAGTTTCTCACAAAATTGGAAGCAAGTAAAGGTTTGGTTCTCTCAGTAGCCAATGCTATTCTACGCAATGTAGCCAGATCTTTTGGCATTTTCAGAAAATATGAAGAAATGCTATACATTTTGAAAGAGAAGACACTTATAATCACAAAACACTACTTTCTATTTCTATTTTGCTCAAAAAAGTCCTTCGATTCGAATAAAAAACCACAGGTACAGTGAAGCTGTCATTGTCACTTGTCAGAGTGTAATGTCATATGTCAATGTCAAACCAATTTTTTTATTGAGCTGAAGTGAGCTAAAGGCCACCTTTCAATTCAATTCAATTCAATTCAATTCAATTTATTTCCATAACAATTTACATTGTGTCGGATATTAAAGACTATGGAATATAGTCTCGTTCTAAAAATCTTAATTAATCTAAATCTTAATCTAACAACCATAACTTTTAATTAAAATAATTTACATTGCTATTAATTAACTTAATGTAACAAACATAACTTTTAACTAAAATAATTTACTTTACCACATACCAAGCGCGTTTCGCTTATGGAGCAGGCCCAGTGCGTTGTACAACACAACACCTTTGAGGATTCAGCTAAATACTCAAATTATAACACTGAATCATATACGCTGTGTGTGTCTACTGTGTCACCGTATAATGATTCAGTGTAATACAACGCGATGCGCACGTTCCTCGGCGTCGCGCGCACGCTCCGAGCTGCAGTACAAATCAATATTCATTTGGTAAAATGAAAGGCAAGAAAATGTGAATTTATTTCAAAGTTGTGAATCTTCTTCGTTTAGATAATTTAACAAAGATCTCAGTAAAATAAAATTGTAGAGCATAGCCCAAAGAGTATTGTAATATTATATGAACAAGAGTGGCAACTCTATGGTCAAATATGCATGTATGGAAGGTGCTGCTGCCCTACGCCCTGGTGAAGAACTAATGTGACGTATCTATAGATGTATACCTATCTATATGTATATGTTGGTAGTGATGTACAGCTACGAATACGCGTAATTTTAATTGATAGGCTAATTGCCACTATTCGTATTTTAGCCGTCTAATTCAAATCAGCATATACGAAGTATAAGCGGCTAAACCCGATTTGCACTATACGGCTAAAATACGAACATTGGCAAGTGGCCTATCAATTAAAGTCCTTGACCGTACAATTTGGTACGCCATGGCCATGGCCGATGAATGACAACTGACAAGTTTGACAAGTCAACCAAGATGGCCGCTAATTTAGTTCTTTACCAAACAACCAGAGATCGCTGTAGTCGCATGAAAAGTGTGATATATGTAAGTGTGCCCCCCCTGGCATAGCCTAGCATCTTTTGAATTTAGAAAAAAATAGTCCTGTCTTCGGGTGCGTTCTTGAGTTTCCTATCTGCCGCTATTAGCGCTCAAATTTCTTCACGGAGATGGGTGGTAGTGTTATCGAAGATTTCCGTGACGTTATTAATAATGGTTGTGATCTGACGTCTTAACAATTCACTGCCAATGCTACAGTCTGACAGCGAATCGTCCAACAGGAAATTGGCGGCAAAATAGAAAATGAAATTAGGATTGACGACACATTTTACAGATAAAAAAATATCTGTCACAAAAACGTAACAGAGGACTTTTGCATTCGCGCAAACATTTTCTCCCTTGTATAAATATTCTGATAAATGAATCTGGATAAATGTTCTGAAAAATAATGCAGGGATCGAACCCATAAACTCCTGCACTTTCTGCAAAGTTAACAACATACCAACTAGTCCCTCTAAAATTAATAAGTACAAAATGTTTTCTTACAATGTCATGCTGACTCGTGAATTCATGCAAATGTGAATAAGTAGCTTTTCGTTCAATTTCAATTTTCATAGCTTGGAATGAAATGAAATGAATGATGTGATGAAATGTGAACATAAATAGATTTCATAGAGCTTGCCTCCGGGGACGATAAGCCTAAAAAGAAAACTCATGATCACTCAGAGGGCTATGGTTGAAGTTTCTCTGCAAGATCGCATTAGGAATTATGAAATCCGCGCGAGAACTAAAACCTCCGTTATAGCTTGAAGAATTGCCAGACCTAAGTGGTAGTGGGCACTGTGGGCAGGGCACATCGCTCGTAGAACTGACGGCCAATGGGGCGAAAGTTTTTAAAGTGGCATCTACGGACCAGAAATCGCGGTGTGGGTAGGCCTCCAACAAGATGGAGCGACGACCTGGTTAAGGTTGCGGGAATGCGTTGGTTACGGATGGCACAGGACGTCTTTCAGCTGCAATGATGATGATGATGATGATGGCGGAACTTGCTATAGCATCGCTGTCACGTAATTAGCTTGTCGATTGATCAGCATTCTTAGCGTTTAGGCTGAGCGAGCTGTTTGCGGCTCCTCGAACGCACCCTTCATTGACTGGAGACCATAGACAAAGTAAATTGCCGCAGCAAAAGTTACGTAGATAAATTAGATTTTATCTGTGGTTGTTCTTTAAAATCAAAAAATTACTACGCTTGCTTTGCGAGATCTACTTTCGAATAGTGTCAAAGGTAAATATCGTTCAAGATAAAGATCACGGAAAAAAACGAAACCTCATTTTACAAGTGTTATTTGAAGAAAGATATTTTTTATGTGAATTTGTGTGCTATAATTTAATCGCATAAGACCGAGTTACATAACCTTGAATCACGGGACTTCAGTATTGATCACATAATTTCTAAAAGTTTCCTTAAAATTAAAAACGTTTTACGGTTCATGTCAGGTATGTTTGAATTTTTGAGTATTTTAATTATTTTAACATATTTTTTTTATTCATTACCTTTATTTATTATTATTTGTAGCTTAGCATACGTCTACTATTGGCTTACATATTTTAATATCAAACGTGATGATGAATTTTTAATAAAAAAAAATCGGCACACTATTTCATTTAGAAAGTAATTTAAATTATGACATGTCTTTGGGTCTACTTTATTTTTAAACACGAAACTACCGTGAGACTCACTCATAGTGAAAATAAACGGATCACTCACGTCTTAAAACGAGTTTAACTCAACATGTTTTGGGCTAATCCGTAGCCCTTCTTCTTAGAGTCACACGTCACGGAGGCTGCCAAACGTGCAGCAGCAAAGAAGAAGAAAGTTTTTGGGTATTGGACTAAGCTCAATTTATTTCAGAATGGCATATTTTGTTTCCTTACATGCTTAATGAGTTCAAGTTCATTAAGAGTTTTACTTTTTTAGCACTAATAGTTCAAAAATATTATAATTACAAACTAAAAAAATCACTAAAAATTTGAAATAAGCTTTAATGTCAAATCTTAGAACACTATCTGAAATATAATTTCAAGTGTTTTTCCTACTAGGTAATGCAGAAACTGTTTATTTACTGTTAATTTTATTTAATAATAGTAATTAATTTCTCCAATGACCTTGAACTATGATTAGAAATAAATTCACATCCACATAAAAATAGCTCAGCAAAACTTGAACATGTGCCAAGCCTGAACACGCATAAAAATTGACTTGTGTCCATAACTGAAAGAGAAATCCATTCTCTATTAGAAGTAATAATTAATTGCTATTTTTCTTTTACATAATAAGTTTTTTTTTAAACATGAAAGAATTAAACAAGTTAGCTATGAAGTATCTTTTTTTTTGTACTTATTTAAAATCTCTCGATGAGGGTGTAACATAGATGTGCGTTTGTCACTGCATAAGGTGATGATTTAGCAGATTGAAATGTATGATGTATAGGAAAGATTCGTGTCTAATCTCTAGACCAGTGGTGGTGTAGGGGTATGGCACGCGGCACGGAATGCTGAGGACCTGGGTTCGATTCCCAGCATTGGTCTTTTTTCTGGGGTTTTTTCTGTGCATCTATATTTCAGTTTGTATTTAGTACGAAATGTATGAAAGAATTATTTATTAAATATAGGATCTAAAGGACACTGGCGGCATTACCTTGCTGTATAGCAATGCTGATATGTTGTGCGAGGAAGCTGCCAGCTCTTTATAATAATTGTAATTTTAATAACTAAAGAAGATTTTTTTTATATTTAGTTTTATTTCATGTAGTGATGACAGCAAAAAATAAAATCCATCAAATGAAACTATGATTAAATGAAACTGTACTTAACTAAATAGAATATATTGTTATTATGTTTCCCATTTAATGATCTTGAATAACATATTATTTTAAATTTCACATGATTCCAATTTCGTGATAACATATCCTAGCCAATAATAGACGTTTTAAAAATAACAGATCTTTTTAAAGATTGATTTTACAGTAAAATATTTGTTAATCTTTTTTTTCTGTAAAAACAATCCCTAAGAAAAACTTGAAGAAGTTTGGAACTCCTGATGTGGGTATGCATTTACTTACTAAGGGATTCCAGATGTCCTTATAAATATCAATATTACCAGGCTAGTCAAAAATAAACATTTTTATTATTGCAATATCACAATTTTCATACACTTATGAACCATAGTACCCTACAGACTTACAGAGTAAGAATGCTGTAACAAGAAAAAAATGGTAATTGATCACACCATTCGCTCATTACATAAACATTCACATTCAGTTGTGTCAGTGTGCCAGTTAGGCTGACATTGTGATCTTCAAGGCGGCCTAAATACTGTTTTTATTATTACTTTTTCAACTCTGATACAGTTAACAAAACCACCTTGACATTATTGTGAGTCTTTTATTATCTTATAATGTTACTGTTACACTGACAATGCACTTTATGTAAGGGCCTAATCACACGGCGTTTTTTTAACGCGCCGTCGACGCGCGTTTTACGAACGCGCGTTTACAGCGCGTTTTTCATTCCATTAGAACAGCCTTAAGGCCCCTAGCACACGGCGTTTTTAGGGTTCCGTAGCCAACTAGGAACCCTTATAGTTTCGCCATGTCTGTCCGTCTGTCTGTCTGTCTGTCTGTCTGTCTGTCTGTCTGTCTGTCCGCGGCTAAGCTCAGAGATCGTTAGTACTAGAAAGCTGTAATTTGGCATGAATATACATATCAGTCACGCCAACAAAGTGGTAAAATAAAAAATAAAAAAATAATTTTTTTTAGGGTACCTCCCATAGACGTAAAGGGGGGTGATTTTTTTTTCTCGACTTATCCTATAGTGTGGGGTATCGTTGGATTGGTTGCTAACATGATTTTTCTATTCAGTGATCTGTTTGCGAAATATTCAACTTTAAAGTGAAAATTTTCATTAAAATCGAGCGTCCCCCCTCTCTAAAATCTAAACTGTTAGGTGGAAAAATTTGAAAAAATTCAGAATGGTAGTAAATATATCAAATTTACTAGGAAAATTATAGCGGCTAATATTGCTTGGAAATTATTTGTAGTTTAAGAGTAAATAGTAGCCTAAGGTATAAAACATACCTAAACTTGGATGATTCCGTACACATACGAAATCCTTAGAAAAATATTACTTGATTTTTTTGTAATGGCTACGGAACCCTACCTTGTGCGTGTCCGACACGCTCTTGACCGGTTTTTTAAATAACGCGCCATGTGCTTATACCCTTAATCAAATAACTGAATATGAAAAGTAGGGGAAAACACAAGACTTGCTATTCCCTCTAGATATGTTAAATTTGATGTGTAACACTTTTCTGTAAATTTATATCATCCAAATGTGTATGTATCTATCCTTTTGTATGTATCAAATTTCTATCTATAATCAGTTCAAATCTTAAATGTGAATAGGTATAGTCAACCAAGAAATTCCTTCTCCTTATTTTCACTTTATTCTGATGTGGGAACTATCAATCATAACATAAAAATGGCAAAGCACACTTGGTCAACTATAATTTTTTCACTTTTTTCTATGGCCACAAGGTACCAACCTAACAAAAATCTTAAAACGCTTGAACATTATATGTATACCTAGCTTTATAAATTAAAAAATAAACTAATGCGTAAATGGTTCATGCCTTCTGAGATTGATTTTAATAGTGTTTCATTTGTTTGTCCGTAGACCTGATACTTCTTCAGTAAGGAGCCAGGCATACCACAACAATCATGCATCGTGCAAGGGTAGTCTTTAATATTTCCAACAAACTCGGCAACACAGAGAGATTCGCATCATGGCTCCTCAACAAACCACAGGTAATATATATTTCATTAAACTACAATTATAAATTATTTTCTACATGTTTCCTTGAGCTTCTTCCCACCAACTGTTTCAACTAATAACTATAAATTAAAAATTTAAAAAACCCCCAACGCAATTTTATGTCACTCCTATGTTTGAACATTAAGTCAATGCCCGTTATGCGTCTAAGATCCCTTCCGCAGTTAACAAAAGAGCTGATAACTTTGAAACGGCTGAACCGATTTTGATGAAACATCGCCAAGAAACCTGCTTTCTATTAAAAAAAACCGCATCCAAATCGGTGCACCCGTTTAAGAGCTATGATGCCACAGATGGACAGACAGACAGACACAAACACATAGCGGTCAAACTTATAACACCCCTCTTTTTGTGTTGGGGGTTAAAAAATAGGCCTACTGAATGTTTATGAAATAGGTACAAGAATTTTAAAGAGCTTGTTGATATGATTTTTTTTTCTAAAGGTACTTGTTACAGAAAGATTGACTTACCCCCTGTTTCACCATCCATTGATCAAATTTATTTGACGGATAAATGTGATGCCGTCTCTGTTTGTTTTGTTTGAATAGACGGAGACGGCATCACATCTATCCGTCAGTTAAAATTAATCAATGGGTGGTGAAACAGTCCCTTAAGGCCGGCGCCCACTGACGGCATGACACGGCGTGGCATTTTATTACTATCAAGTTATTTTGAATCTTATTTCAATGGGTTTAGAATTCATGTTACTTTATTTCGATACCACGATGCCGCGACGTCCTGAGGGCCGATGCCACGCATAACCAATAAAGTAACATGAATTCTAAACTCATTGAAATAAGATTCAAAATAAATTGATAGTAATAAAATGCCACGCTGTGCCATGCCGTCAGTGGGCGCCGGCCCTTAGAGTCAAAAGCATAATCTATGAGTCACTTATTTCCACGACCTGTTTATAGCTGCTGTGTACCGATATCCTCTTATGAACAAAAAGTATGGAAAATCCCTGAACAGTTATGCTAATTATTTAATTTACATAGGCAATGGATTACAATATATTGCTATGCCTGGTTTTCCTTGAAGTTTTTAAGATTACAATGGAGTGTTGGACTGTTCATATTAATCTGAGCCTTATTGTCTAAAGCACATGGAATCACTATTGTTTTTGCCACTTCATTCTGTCACACCGTATAGGATGAGGGTAAAAATAAATAGTGAATGCGATTGCGAGCGCCCGCGCGTTAGTCTTCCCACATCTATCGACGCGGAATTGGCTTCTGCCGATCGGAAAAACCTTTATGTCAACGCAATAAGAGTGAAAACGACGTTGATCGGCTCGGGTACGCAGGTTGAATATACATACATTATAGCTAAACCGTTTAACTGAGTCACCCGCCGCCCGCACCTCTCTCGGCTAGGGTTGCCATCTCTAAAAATCAAAAAGCCGAACTTACCCGTCAAAAAAGCCGGACTTTTGGGTCCCAAAGCCGAACATTAAGAAAACTTAGGGATTTTTGACAAAAATATCGAATAAAACACACATTTAAAAGTGGGACTTTTGAATTCCAAAGCCGGATGCTAAAAAAAAGGATTTTTGAGTGTGTGTTGTATGTGTCCGTCCGATGCGGGCGGGGGCGGCGTGGCAAGACTGGGCAAGGCCGTGCGCGCGCGCAGTGCGATGGTAATAAAAAGCCTAACGAAAGCCGGACGGCGCGATGCGCGGGCGGAAGACAGTTTGCTCTCCGCTCGCCCTTGTCCGCTCGGGCGCTCGTCCGCCCATCGTCGTACGAATCGCCACTCTGACAAAAAGCCGGACAGGCCGAACACGTACATATTTGGCCGGACGCGACCGCAAAAAGCCAAACATGTCCGGCTAAAGCCGGACACCTGGCAACCCTACTCTCGGCCCCTTGTTGTCATACCCCCCAGCCCCTGTACCGCGCGGGTGAGGACTCAGTTAAACGGTTTAGCTATAACAGCTGACATAAATGTGGAGGGACCCTTTGACAATACGACCTCGGTTCGCATTGTCACTGACAGGTGTCTGTTGCCATTAAAATCTGTGAGTGTCATTAGATTACTTGGCATGTTATTGTTTTATATTTTTAGACGACCAGATGGCCTAGTGGTTAGAGAACCTGACTACGAAGCTTGAGGTCCCGGGTTCGATTCCCGTGTCGGGGCAGATATTTGTATGAAAAATACGAATGTTTGTTCTCGGGTCTTGGGTGTTTAATATGTATTTAAGTATGTATCTGTCTATACACCGTGAAATTTTAGTGGTTGTTTTCCCGAAACGATGTGATTTAGTATCGATTGTACAATCGATTTATAATTACTATTTTGACTAGAGTCAAAAATCCAATTGTGAAAAACGAAAGTCGAAAATGACCACAAACCAATAGTAACGCTTCGTTGGTACCTAACCTATCGTACGATCGTACGCTACTTGTACCAACGAAGCGTTACTATTGGTTTGCGGTCATTTTCGACTTTCGTTTTTCACAATTGGATTTTTGACTCTAGTCAAAATAGTAATTATAAATCGATTGTACAATCGAAACTAAATCACCTCGTTTCGGGAAAACAACCACTAAAATTTCACGGTATACACCGTAAGTAAGTATGTTTATCCGTTGCCTAGTACCCATAACACAAGCTTTACTTAGCTTACTTTGGGACTAGGTCAATTGGTGTGAATTGTCCCGTGATATTTATTTATTTTTATTTTTATTTATTCTACAAGACTTTACCCATGGCTTCGCTCATATGAACCAATAAGTAGTTTCTTGAAATGCCGGTAATTAACTAAATTCCCTTGGGAATTTCCAGTAACGGCTCTTTCACACGGCAACGTCCCGTTTTTTGCGGGTTCGGTTTTTTGCAGGATCCCGTTTAGTAGTATACATGCTACTGTAGTAACATTCACACGAGCATTCGGTATCCTGCAATTCCCTTAAATATTTGTTTTATTTTAATTTAAGTATTTATTTTTAAAGTGATTATATACCTAACTAAATATTCTGTGTATATTTCATGCGTTACCTGTGGCCGTTATCAATATCGAGCAAAAATGAGCAAAAAAATCATGTTTCTTGTATGGGAGCCCCCTTAAATATTTATTTTATTCTGGTTTTTAGTATTTGTTGTAATAGCGGCAACCAAAATACATCATCTGTGAAAATTTAAACTGTCTAGCTATCACGGTTCATGAGATACAGCCTGGTGACAGACGGACGGACGGACGAACGGACAGACGGACAGACGGACGGACAGCGGAGCCTCAGTAATGGGTCCCGTTTTTACCCTTTGCGTACGGGGTACGGAACCCTAAAAACACACACACATGATCACAAACTTTCTCATTTATAGGTATAATACATAATAGGGTAATTTGATTGGTTACTTACCTCATATTGCGCAAGTTGTTTATTCATTGTCAAGGTAGAAAATAAACAGTGACCTTATCATGAATTGCCCAATAACTAGATAGTGATCAAGCTTTTGGTATCTTAACTAAGGAGATATCTTTTATGTTCTGGAGTAGATAAACCACTTGCATCATCTTAAGGCTTGGGCACGACTTCGAGCGACTGGCGGCGCGGCGAGCGTTTTCACTTTTCATTGCGCGACCGAAACGCTCACTGCACAGTGGGTACCCAGCGACACACTCAATGAACAGAGTAAACGCTCGCAGAACCGCCGTGCACGCGAAGTCGTGGTCAAGCTGTTATACACCGTGAAATTTTAGTGGTTGTTTTCCCGAAACGAGGTGATTTAGTATCGATTGTACAATCGATTTATAATTACTATTATGACTAGATTCAAACCAATAGTAACGCTTCGTTGGTACCTAACCTATCGTACGATCGTACGCTACTTGTACCAACGAAGCGTTACTATTGGTTTGCGGTCATTTTCGACTTTCGTTTTTCACAATTGGATTTTTGACTCTAGTCAAAATAGTAATTATAAATCGCTTGTACAATCGAAACTAAATCACCTCGTTTCGGGAAAACAACCACTAAAATTTCACGGTGTATAATATACATAATTGTAAATAATTATTTTGGAGTAAAGAGGAAGGAAAGGAAATTAAATTCAATTGTTTTAGGGACAACTTTACTGGTATTTTTTATTATGAGGTCTTCTACAAAACTCTAAGTTTATGCTAATTCAATCTGTACAGGATTAATAATTACATAATAGTATGCTTGTAACGTTTAATGGGATAATTATAACAGATTTCTCAAATTAAACAACAATAACTACCTGAACATGTGGTTAACGTCAAACATGACTTGGCAATAGCTCTAAATGACCCTGTACTTATACTTATCAGTAGCAGTCAAACATTTTTATCACTGTTCGTTCACAAGCTGGTGCTACATGTTAAGTATGAAGTATCTTTTTCTATTTATTTTTTATTTTCTTCAACTTCATTTTTTTATTACTTTTACGGTCATCCCGTGAAACCATATATTTCAAACTAAATACAAACTGAAATATAGATGCACAGAAAAAACCCCAGAAAAAAGACCAATGCTGGGAATCGAACCCAGGTCCTCAGCGTTCCGTGCTGCGTGCTTACCCCTACACCATCACTGGTCTACTTCATTTTTTTATTACTTTTACGGTCATCCCGTGAAACCATATATTTCAAACTAAATACAAACTGAAATATAGATGCACAGAAAAAACCCCAGAAAAAAGACCAATGCTGGGAATCGAACCCAGGTCCTCAGCGTTCCGTGCTGCGTGCTTACCCCTACACCATCACTGGTCTAAGCACGGAACGCTGAGGACCTGGGTTCGATTCCCAGCATTGGTCTTTTTTCTGGGGTTTTTTCTGTGCATCTATATTTCAGTTTGTATTTAGTTTGGTGCTACATCCCAGCTTATATACGTCCCACTGCAGGGCACAGGCCTCTCAGAATGACAGGGCTTTGGGCGTAGGGCGCACGCGGGTCTCCCCCAAAGAGTTCCACAACCAGTGGTCCTACGACGCTGCGCAAGTGGAAGTGGTTCCTGCTACCTTTACCACATCTTCGGTCTATCTTGTTGGAGGCCTTCCTACGGCATCTTCCGAATCGCACATGCTTGTAGACTTTGTAATTCATCATTCATCATCATCATCACTGCAGGGCACAGGCCTCCTCTCAGTTCCCACGCGGGCTCAGTGCGGATTGGGAACTTAACACACGACATTGAATTTCTTCACAGGCGTGTGCACATCGCACGTCCTCTAAAAAAGAGACGTAACATAAAAAAAGGGATTTGAGAAAATTGCAATTAAAGTTCAAGGTTTAAAGTCTAAGTGTTTGCACTTTTTTGTGTTATGACAGTTTTTTACAGGATGTGCGAATGTTTTCCTTCGCCGTAAAGCTCGTGGTAAATTTCAAATGTAATCTCCGCTGGCGTACCTACCGGTCTACCTTTCTGCCAAATAGTGCCGTGATTGGGACGCTGCCAGCGGTAGGCACAGTACGCAAAGGGGGGGGACAGGTTATTGCAGAAATTACCAGACTGAGGCCAAAACGCCAGGTTCGTCATTGCTGCCAATTTATTTAAATCGACAAAAAAAAACTCGCGTAACTTAAAATAAAAACTTTATGTAAACAGCGGTACAAGGCATGCTGCCGATTTTCCTTTTGCCGTTTTACTGTGGGATGCAGAATCCAGAGTATGTATTTCCGTAGAAGCAGAGGGGGGCGGAGACGCACACAATCAACGAACCACATTACTTGACTCACATTATCACATTATGAAACAAAAAAGAAGAAATCTCTTTAATGGATAAGTTTGGCCGTTGTAAATCTGTTTCTCTTGTTATCTGGTAATTTCATGTGTTTTATGTAAATTAAAAAGTTATACACACATACATACATAAGAGGAGTGCGGGTGGGACGTGAACTTTGACTAATGTGGTTGGTCGGATTTGGGCGTCACCGCTTCTTTAGAAAAAGTTGAAGAGAGTTTTTTAACAGTTGTTGAGAAACAGATGCACAAAGGTGAACTTATTCCTTAAAGGGATCTCTTCCAGTTTACCTTTGCATGATTGACAAGACATCAGAAATAAGAGAGAACTTTGAATTACTATGAACCTAGTAAATTATGTGCCTACTTGGTAGATACTTTATCAATTATGTTACTTATGTATGTTACGTAACTATTGTTGGCTATTCTTACGTCTGTCCCTAGTCTGGCGTTTAAACTACAAGCTTTGTTTTTGTTATGAAATATGACATCCCATGTTTCATTTCAATCAATGGGAGATTGGACGAGCCTCCGAGATAGTGCCAATAGTCAGCTGATAAGACTTATCAGACAGCTGGAAATATAATAAACAGCATAAAATAGTTTAGACTTTGTTTATCAGTCTCGTTATGACACTCCTTAAAACAGAACAAAATACCTACAACATTGTTGTTTTGTAATTTATACAATGTTTCACGGTACTCGTCAGTGGCATTTAATTTAAGTAAATGAGAGGTAGAAATGCTGCCTCGACCTTCCAATTACTCACTACAGCCTGCTTATGTAATTTCTATTATTATGTAAATGTAGCTGCCCTGGGATGCGCAGTAATAAAAACCTCAATCATTCAACGCCTTTGTGTAATATATTAAACGCCAATCGCCATGTCAGTCGCATTCTTGCGTGAACAAGTTCAAGAATTTATATTTTAATGGAAAACACTTTGGATTTCGCTCAGTATTCATTTACTAAACTTCTGTTTACATGGATGTTATTGTAGAAATGATTTGTCTGGTTATTAGTCACGGTTCGACTAAATAATCGCTACTCTTAATTTGCCATGAATTTTGATGACCAAAGACGGAGACAGAACAATTGAATTATGCAACCGATTTTTTTAATTTCCACCTTTTACATTACATGTTCAAGTGATAACTACTTATACCCTGTCCAAGATAACGAGCTAGTACTGAGGGAATACAGCTGCACGTGATTGGTTCGAGATACACCGTTAAAGCCGCTGATTGGTTTACGCGGTTTTAGCAACGTATTTTTAACCAATCATTTGCGGCTGTGTTCTCTTAGTATTAGCTCGTTAACTTGGACAGGGTTGTAGTTGTATTGCATTTTCAAAAAAAAGTGTACCCTTTACTTTTTTTAAATGAGGTAAATTTGGGATTTTCTTATTCAAAATCACGAGTACAATTCATTTTCATAAATAAAAAAGTGTCCTTATTTTTTGTGACAGTTTTGTAACGTTTTTTTCATAAAGTTTATACGGGTCGTCACAAAACTGACACAATTCAATAAAAAAAAATGTATGGAAAATTAAGGCCTTTGTCTTAATCACTAAAAATCAATAGCGCTCTTGATACTGAGTAAGAAATATCCAAAATTTTCTCATTAAAAAAAAGTGTACACTTTTTATTGAAAACGCCCATTATCTCACAAGACAGGACTCGAACCCTTAACGCATTCGCTGCCGGCTGTCAAACTCGCGACTTTGTTAGATGGCCCAAACGCACATGTGCGCTCAATTGCCTGCAAAATTATGACAGTGGCACTAGGCGAAAGTCAAGAATTCGCATATATACTTATGCGTTGCCGACAGTGAATATGTTAAACTCGGCATTCCCTGCCTTGCCCTTTCCAACTAAGTTGTAAATTTCTTATTTTACCCGATTGATGAACTTTATATGTATGTACTAAAAAACAGCGTGTCAACTAAAGTATTGAATTCAATTTTTTAAAATATAGCTCAATCGATACTAGTCGTTTTAAAAAAAATTGTACACAATTAACAGATTTAATAAAAACAAAACTTACTTGATTCCTTTGTGTTACGAAAGTTACCCATATAATTATTTTGTATGACTAAAAAATGTAGGAAGCGATCGTGATTTTGTTTTTATTAAGCATTTAACTATGTACACATTTTTTGAAAACGACTCACTATCGATGTTTCTGCCAATGTCGAGGTTGAAAAAGATACAATCAGTGGGCCATTGTTCGTTAGCAACTAAAGTATAATGTAGTAATCTCGGATGTATTTGTGTCTCTCAGACCGCCGCTGTGACAGTAAACGCCAACAGGCTGAAAAGTTCAACAGCGGCCGAACCCTTCCTCAATGGATCCAGTTCAGCGTACGTCGAGACCATGTACAACTCATGGCTCTCTGACCCGAACTCCGTACATGCTGTAAGTATTTCTACACGTATTCTTGTAAAATGTTCATTATATTGTGAGATTCAAGGGTAAAAACATAAACATAAAAATACGAATTCAATAGTAGCTGAACCCCTTAGTACTTTGTCATTGTCTCCAATTTACATTTTAACCTCTTCACCGCCCCAGTCGTCTAGTCGTGACAGCCAATGGAATGTCGCACACGCCACGGTCATCTATACATGACCAACATTCAACTCGAAATTAATCCTGCAATGGAATTAAAAATCAAGTTGATTTGTCGCTGGTTTTTCTGTGGCGTACAGAGCACGTTCGTTTATTTTGTGGCGGTGAAGAGGTTAAACTGTCTCAGTACTGGCATTTCCTGCGACAAAATACTAAGGGGTTAAACTGCTTTTCAGCTTTAGTATTTACAGATACTATATTGTTTTAGAGTGAATCTTTTTCTTAAATTTAGGAGCTATGCTCTTGTCGTTGGTTACTCCACTCCGCACGGTCTTTGGCCAGCTGTTCTGATACGACACGACACCCACTTTCTCCTTTACTTGGACAAAATAGGTCAATCTTGACCTTCTGCTTCGTCTTCCTTCTACTTTTCCTTCCAGCAGGTTTAAAAAGAAATTGTCGCGTCGTATCAAGAAAAGTGTCCTGTCATAATTATTTTGTCTCCTTCTGCAATTTTATGGTCTCTAGTAACGTTAGAGTGAATATAATACGGAATTATCCTAATCATAAAACACAAGAGATATTAGCAAGGCCAAATAATTGGAAAAGTTATATTAAGTCGGTTATCTTTTTATCTAAACTGCGTCGTGTTTTCGTGGGATTCGTATTGGAGTCAACAGGAAAATAACGTTTTTCCTCTAATAGTGAACATTCTTTAATCAAAAACAAATTAGGATGAAGTAACTGCGGTGAATTACTTCATTGATAATGTTTTGTTTACTTTTTAGATTATTCATTTTACGAGCAATTTGTAGTTTAATTAAGATGTCGCACGCGATTAAACAACGCAATCACCGATAGCGTTAACTGTGAATTGTAGGTATACGTTGAACGCTGGTTTCTTGGAATAATAGCGATTACAATTTGCAAGAAATATTGACAAGAGGCTCTAAATCACTGGTGTTTATCGCGGACTTGAGCATCTGTCTATCCATCATCATCATCATCATTATCATCATCCCAGAGTACATTAAAATAAAGTAAATTTCAAATGTAATTTCGCACGTGAATTCTGAACAGCCCAGAGTTTCAAGCCCAGGCTTGAACCCACGACCCTGTGCTTCAGAGGCCATAGGTCATACCACTAGACTACCACAGCTAATCGTCTATTAGGCAAGCTAAATAGTTAAAAACAGATACAGTTTATGTCCGTGACGAAAACTAGCGTGCTAGGACCACAGGAAAAGTAATTGTGACCGCATGCTTTGTCAATTCGTGGGTCACTTCTAACTCAATCCAGTTAGCACTTGTAACAACGGTCGTCTTTATCATGCATCCCCAGCATGACGAAATTGTTGCAACACGATTCCAGCTATGTACACAGATTAAATATCGCGTCACATAACATTGTCGCTATAAGCGTATACGGACACGGTGTATTTTGAAGTTGATTTCTATGACGCTATTTTGGCGTTTTGCGCATATTTTACAATTATGAAACGTGACGCTAACTTTACATTGATAAGCATCGCTTGTCGTCATTGATTAATATAGTTACTGCGCTACTGATAGCGAAACGCAAACTGGGCCCAATTGCATAACAAAGTACAACTTATATTACAAGCGGAACTCCCTTTCTAGTTAATATAATTGAAGCGAGAGTTCCGCTTGTAATTTGTTATGCAATTGGGCCCAGAATGAGTGCGTAAACTTATTCGAACACTACGTCTATATTTTAAGACAAACCGGGATACTTATTTATTAAGGTTAAGATCTTTGGGGTACAGTTTATTAATAAAAGTGGTTTGTACCTTTTTGTAACAAAAAATTAAATTTGAGAAGTATGATTTTTTCTTATGAATTTGAAGCTACGGTTATACATACTAGCATAGTATGTGTAGTATAACTAGTCGACCAAGAAATTCCTTTACCTTACTAAAGTTTAATGTCAGTTGTAAAGCTTAAAACATAAATGCTCGTTTTACTTGCAAACCAAGGTGACAATTAACCTTGTTGGTTTTATTCTGATGTAGTAACTGTCTTAAAAAATGGCAAAGCACTTATGTACTTGTTAAACGATACATCATTTTAACGAACACGAAAAGCAGTAGAGTAAATATAAAGAATTTGAGTTTCCTTTTATTCTTATCATTATTGGGCTTAATGAAAAAAAAAACACAAGCGCTTCCTTTGTGTAACGAAAGCTAGTCATACAAACATTTTTGGGTAACATTTGTTACACAAAGGAATCAATTAAGTTTTGTTTTAATGAAATCCCTTAATTGTGTATTTTTTTTAAAACTATGATAAGTCCCGTCAGTGCTAATAGTCGTGAGTGAAATCACGAAACTTTAAAACGTCTAGGTTTTACATCGTTCATTTGTAAACCATTATGATATGTGTCTTGTAGTCGTGGGACGCATTTTTCCGCAATGCGTCAGCCGGTGCTCAGCCCGGTGCCGCGTACACCTCTCCGCCAAACTTGGCGCCTTACTCCAAGAATGAGGTGCCTCTTACTGCGCTGGTACCGGCTTCAGGTGGCATGCCATCCATCTCTGCTGGTAAGTTAAAGTACTAGAGGCAGTGGCGGATTTACCAGCAGGCTGAGAGCAGGAGCCTAGAGAGGCAAATTTTAGGGGGGGGGGGGTCTAATTTGTTTCCAAATTTCAAATTTTATTGTTTGTCTTAGAGAAAAAAAATTATGTACACGAGTATGAATAATTACTAAGCCCTTTGTAAAGTATACTTTTGTGAACATGTTTTTTTGTAATATTCCAAAAGCGTTTCAATGTTACAGTTTAAATTTTGGGTATTGAAGTAGAGTTTAGTAGAGCGGCAAAAATTTAATAGCCTACTGGCAGCAAATGTGTAAACCCGCCACTGACTATACTTCGTTTTCTTAGCATTAGAAATAGGGTAAACAATCTTGATATGTCTTTTTATTAGTTTTTATTGAAAAACGCTTTTAAAAAATTAGTAACTACTACTTATGAAACCAAAAGAGTGGTAAAAGACCATATTTACTTTCAAATTGTTACATATTAGCCGTGACTTATTTTTCAAAAGTGTGTTTCAATAAAAATACATGTCAGGATCGCTTTACCTTCTTTCTAATGCTAAAAAAACGAAGTATAGAGGGATACAAGACTACTCTACTCATATTTATCTAGTTTGATAATATTCAATTGGGTTTATTCTGTAGGATCTCCGATCAACGAGAAAATCATTGATGATCATCTAGCTGTCCAGGCTATCATCAGAAGTTACCAGGTGAAATATGTTCCATTACCTCACTATATTCACGCATCTGTGTTATTTATGGTTTGCACATTTTGTTTAGATCCACACATGGTTACCCTGGCTACTGTCATGTCCATTCCCTTTGCAAATGTGGAGATACTAATGTTGATAGAATTGGGTTAGATAACAATTTCCAGAGGTGTATAGTATAACTGTACAATTCCAACAAAACTTTAACGTATTCTAGGAACCATTGTTAGTTTAAAACGATTAAATAACGATAAGATAAATCAACTGCATGTAACTGATTGGCATTGCGGTTCCAAGCCCGATTATTTTTCATACAAACTGTCCAAATTACAACACACGACTTAGCGACGGGTCATAAAATTGCGGGTTTGCATGGCAGCGTAACATAAGTCATCAGATTTTGGATCAACTTGCAATGTTTTTGCCGTTTTTCGCGGCAGCGTTAAATGTGAAAACCGGTTAAGTGCGACTCAGACTCGTAGGATCAACGTCATAAATAAGTGATCACTTTTGTACCTTGTCACTTTACGCCATGTTTGAAAAGTCATACGAAATTATGTACTAACGACTGAAAGCGACAAGGTACAAAAGTGATCACTTATTTATGACGTTGACTGTACATGAAGGGTTCCTTACCTCCGTACAATTTTTTTTTGTTATTGTTGTAATAGTGGCTATGGGTAGTTTTCAAAAAAATGTACATAGTTAAGGGCTTAATAATGCATGCTGGGCCCATAACCTGTTAGAGTTTAGCAAGCTAATACAAATAAAAGGGTAAGAATTCTATAACGCTTTTTATTGAATATATTTAACTGGTAGTTTTACTTGACATGACATACCTGACAGACAACTGAGAAGTCTTCTAAAACATACCATAAACGAGAACTAAGTAAATAATGTAAACCTTTTTTTGATGTAAAATCATATCCTAACACGATTGTGTCCTCTGTGTAACGAAAGTTAGTCATACAAACTATATGGGTAACTTTCGTTTAACAAAGGAATCAATTTATTTAATATTTAGTAGTGGTAGAGCCATGTTGTAGCTAGCCGCTGCACCACGAATGAGCCGGCTCGTCCGGGGCAGTACCACCCTCTCACAGAACACCGGCGTGAAGCAGCAGTAATCCTGCTTGCGTTTCGTACGGTCAGTGAGAGTGCCGGGGGCCCAATACCTCACCCCTTCCCTCTTCCCCTCCCTCACCCTCTTCCCCTGTTCCCTTTCCTTTAGGGCCGACAACGCACTGGCATCGCGTAAAGCGCTGCGGGTGTCTATGGACAGTGGTGATCATTTAACATCAGGTGACCCACTAGTTCGTTTGTCAGGCCTTTCTAACATAAACATAAACATAAATTAAGTTTTGTTTTATTTAAATACCTTAATTGTGTACAATTTTTTTGATAACGACTCCTGTAGCAATATACACTGCTTATCGAGAATAGTGCCACAACACAAAATTAAACGCTGTTGCATTTAATATTATATCTTTTACTAGTAAGATTTGAAATCGAATTGCATTCCATTTTGTTTTGTGACACTTTTCATGAGAAGCAGCGTATTCTGTGAAAATTTGAAGTATCTAATTAGTATTAGATATTTATAGATCGAGTTAAAAACGCTAAAAAAACACGTTTCTTGTATGAAGACCTCCTTTAATTGTTAACTTGTAACGGTCACAATAATACATAATTGGTTAAAATGTCAAGTGTCTTCAAGAGAGAGAGCCCTGTGACAGATTTACGAACAGACGGACAGACAGCAGAGTATCAGTAATACGATCTCGTTGGCACCCTTTGGGTACGGAACCCTAAAAATAAACGGTTGACGGTCTAAGACAGTCTCTGGGTCGTGTGTGTGTTGGGCTTAAGTGATGACGAGATGGCGGGCGCGTGACAGGCTCGCGGGCACCTGGCGGCCGATGTGGACCCGCTCGGCATCACGACGGCCAACCTACCCCAACTGGGCATGCGGGCGCCTCGCTCCGAGCTCATCATGAGGAAATATTTCAACTTCGGTACGCAGGAAACGATACTGTCGCCAACCACCGACGGAAACAACCACTCGTGATACGGGCTTCAATTTTCACGTTCCGTTGAATCGTTTAGATGGTTTTGTGCTTTCAATATCAGTGTAGTATTTCGTCGCTTGTATGGGTCGATGTCCGTGAGGGTTGAATCCCGTTTAAACTTTGTGTGTAGTGTGCATTGTAAAGAGCTGCTACCTGATAATCAATTCTTTCTTCTAAATTTCTTCGAATCTTCAATTGTGATTAATATTATTCTTTCTACGAGTGGTTGATTCCAATACCTGGGTGTGAAACAGTGTTTCTGATCTCGGTAGACTTGAAATTTCGTCCAAATAACAAACTTTTGGCTTTGACTATCCAAAAATAACGAGCATAAGTTGGTCTACCGAAATCAATTTGACTAAATTTCATGGCAAACGTAATGTACTTAATTTGAATCGTTATGTAGAGTGTTCATTAACTGTTACATTATTACGTATTCGTTTCTATATTCACTCAGTACTAAATTAACAACATAATCCATTTTCAACTAAGGTTTTTTTATTTTTTTTTATTACTAATTACTTGACTACAAGACCGACTTAAAACAATAGCTAGTCTCAAAATTCCTGTTCTTGTTCAATCTACGAATGATGTTAAGTGTTTTTAATGTCGACTTTTAAATTATTAGGTATTTATTTAGGTTGTCTGACTGCTAGATCAAATAAATTGAACAATAAGTATTGTTTAGGCAGGTCAAGAGTCGGCCAATGTAGGCTATTTTGGTACGCAAATATGAATTACTTTCGAGGCCAGTCAGCGCGTAATCGTTATGCATGTATTTTAGTGGCAGAATTTCTACTTTCTTAAGACATTCTAAGAATCTATTGGTAGTTACATTCAAAAACAAAACGACTAGCAGATCGGAGAGTCAAAAGATATGGCGTGGTCAGATACAGTTAACTAAAAAATACTGAATTTATTCAAAAGAAAACCAAATAGAAACTTTCGCTTTGCCAAGTAGTCAAAGTGCAAGAAATAAGTCAATCGATGATTACGAATTTTCTATTTTCTAAATGGCCAGTACGTACCATGGAGGTTCATGAAAACATAGTGCAACGCTTTATTACGGTTTGCAATTGTTTCTTAATACGGCGTGGTGTTGCTATGTTCGATGTAAAAGGGGTTTGAGTATGGTCGTTGCGTGTAATAAGGTTGTTTTGTTCGACGTAGTCGCGGGGTCATCTCGTGGCGCATCTAGACCCCCTGGGCATATCCACCGGGGACCCCGTGTCGAGCGGCGACTGGCACGGGGGCCTGCGAGGCTTCGCTAGCGAAGCGGTCATTAGGCAACACGTGCGATTCGGTATGATGATCTAATTTGATACACGTGTATCGCCGTTGACGGTTAGCGGGATGTCGACTAAAGACAACTTATTTCGTCGATTGTTATTTTATTTTTTTGTTTGGTTGTGGGACCGTTTTATTTACTTTAAAGTACCTATTAATGTCCGCCTGATATTTAATACTGTTACATATTTATATTATACACGTTCTTATTTGGTTCCATTATGTATTGTATTCACTTCAAAGCAAATTACAAAATACTATCAAGTTACTTTCAGACGCTTTGATAGATTCCGGGTGCATAGTTTACATCCTTCTGACTTTCAACATGCGATACTTAAACCAAAAATTGGTGTAGGGATCTTTGCTTCTCCGGTGGCACTCGCATTTGCGGACACTAATCAATTGATCCAGCGAGCTCTCTATTCAAAGTTCGTTCGTTTTGACGGCATTTCCACTTACTGTAGCGGGAGTAGTTCCTTCTTATTACGCTTTATATTTGGTGGCTTTATTTTGTAGATATTAGCTTACAATTACGTTTATTTTAGTTGGTAGTTCGTTATTTAGTTATGTCGCAACTGTCAAATTATTTATGTATCTGTGACGCTTGGTATTTTTAAAGCTTTATTTTTATTTAGTCAAAAACATTCTATATCTCTTAGGGTTTCTGTTTACTAACGTTTTGTCTGTATCGACGAAATAGGTATTTATATTTCAGACGTATACAATAATGTTCACTTTTTAATCTATGAGACTAGCTTTTTCAAAAATACGGTCACTGTACTTCTAAAAACTTTAATACAAGCTTTTACTAACAAGCTTTCGAAGTTATAATAGTTATAGCTTTTGGTGCACACTTGTAAGCTTCACATCAACACACTAATACAGTCATATTCCTTTACTAGAAACACATTGAAATCCACAGGGTTTATTTTAATAACTGTAACACTGCAAGGTATTACCGAAATATTTTTGGTTTTCGAAATGAATGTGTAATAATTTATGCGCTTTTAGAATAGTATAATAAAAGATTTAGATTATATTCGCAGCGTATTGTAAAAGGTGAAGCCCCCGGTTATTGTGAATGATAATGAGTGATAAAAACCCAATGTTTACTGCACGTTATCGGTAGCTAACTATGTCTCGTGTATTATTAATATTATTATGGTAACAACGACTAATTTTATGACTTTCCGTTAGACGCTTATTTATTAACTACATTAACATTTGATGTAATCAATCATTATACTGTGAAGGTGTTGTTTTTGGCAACAATTAATGATATCAAATTATAAAGTCCGTTTTTCATAATAATATATTTACTACTGTCTTAAGTTCGTATTGATGATCACATTAATCAATCCGATTTCCCTTAGTGTTGTTAATGCTCCGCTCAAAAGTGTTCCAAGGGATTTAATAAAAACAACTTAATTTATTCCTTTGTGTAACGAAAGTTACCCATATATTTAGTATGACTAACTTTCGTTACACAAAGGAAGCGATTGTGATTTTGTTTAGAGGAAGCTTCTAAAAATGTATTTAAAAATTAAATAATCGTTATGTGTTTGATTTACCCTAGACACTTTACAGCGTAGTTCGTTCGACGTTATAGAACAGATTTTACGAATGTGTGTAATTAAAGTTACTTCCATTTACAATGTCAAACTGACTGGTATTACTTTACATGACTCCATAATTTTTATTTATACCTTTGATCTTTCATAAGCTTCTTATCTTATTTAATTTATTTTCAATAACAATTGCACATGCCGTTGTACTTTCACATACTAAAAGAGTATGTTGTGAACTAAAAAACAGATTCGAGGACATCATATAGCGCGCCTCGACCCGTTGGATATATCGAACGCCGATTTGCTCGGTAAAAACCCGAGGGAGGTGATACACAACAGCTACCGGTTCGGTAAGAGACAGAACCCTACCTCGAGGTAGCATATAGTTATGGCTGGAATAACTTATGAACAGAACCACTTCGCACATCACTTCGATTTCTGAAATACCAAAAATTCGAAAATCAAACGTATAACTGGGTCATACACATTTTTTGTTCGCGTCTCTCCTGTGGACATGCAAAAGCTTAGGTTCTATAGCCAATAATGTAGGACGCCTGGTCTGGCCTGGCCTTTCGGTCCATTTAAACAAATCTTAAGCATGCTGACGCGGAGTCGTTAATTTTTGTTTCTTTCGCTGTGTATGACCCAACTATATCTGACGATTATCCGACATAATAATACGTGATTTTCCGGTGTTTACATTAATTATGTGAGTCTCACGCTCACGGTAGTTTTTCTATATATAATTCTTCTAGACTCGCACAATGCCGCCGTTTCGAAATGTGTACATATCAGATTCTCAGAAATATTTTATTCGCACCTCCTCCCACTTCTGAGAATCTGGTACAAAAAATAAAAAAGAACGTAATTCAAGAATCCCTTGTAATATTTTGGTATTTAAGAAGCGAAGAAGCGAATCAACTGCAGTGCAAGCAAAGACGTTGGATTCATTTGCGTTTTGTTATGATTTTATTTCTGTTCGTAATTTATTTGGTTGGGCGCCATAACTATTGTCAGCAAACCGAATGTTAGCACAGGTCCTCGGCTCGCACGCTCCGTGTTCTCATCTGTCGCAAATTCCTATTTTATCATTCATCAATGTTGCATGCTATTGGATGGCGATGTTAGGTGCTCAAGTAATTGTAACAATAGCCCAGATCATGCATGTTATGCCCACTAAAAATATGATGCCTAAGTTATCTGCACTATTTTATTGATTATAATTTTTTTATTTTTATTTTTAATATGACATTGCTTCTTAAATAGTTTTATGATGTAAAATAATAATGTTGCGATGTATTTCAATATATGTAAAATTGTTTAAAATATTTTGATAGCAAACGCAGCATGACGTTATTTATCTGAATTTGATACCGCTGAGCGTGATTGATCGGAGAACAAATCTAAAATTGCTAACTTTAATAAAAAAGAAAGTATATGCGTAAAAAACGTCACGTGGGCTTGTTGTCTTGTCTTACTTTAGACTCTGTTCAAGGATGCTCCGCATTGTATATTATATTAATAAAAATAAGTTGTTCTCGCCATGTGTTTTAGTAGATAAATAATTAAACCTAATTTGGCCTATGATTAATTATTTTTAAAATTATCTATACTTACCTTTATTTATATTACAGAATGTATGAATCTAATTATACTCACAATCGCAGTTTATTATGTCTATTTATTTACAATTATGTTACCTATATATAAAATTATGTCGTTTTATCCATTTTTATAATGAACAAATTTAATATAACTAGTCATAGCCATCAATATTCAAGCGCATATTAAGGTGTGACGTTTTCATTTTTTTTTGTTATCTTTATCATTATGTTTATTTCTTATATTGGCGTTGGTCGCTGTACTCTACTACGCACGTGGGTTTGTCCATCAGTGCACGACTATGGTCTGGTAAATGTGCTCCACCAATAATTGGGCTGTCCCTGAGGTATATAAGTCTACTGTTTTGTTGTAACGTCAATAGGACATGCTAGTAAAGGGATATGATATTTATTTCTCACAACCTGCTTTAAAATCTGCTAGCATTTTCTCTACAGCAAGGTTTGTTCTGAGATATTCCATCTTGTGCTATTACATCTGCTCAACGATATCAATACCAAGCCCCAATTATCTTAGCTAGATATTCACTGCTGTGGCTATTGCTTAAAATTATTAGAATGATATCTGTTGCACATATGTAATACACACATGCTCACCATATTCTCAGCTCTTATTCATATTAAACATATTTCCAAATTGCTGGTAATATCTCAGAAATAAACCATGAGGCTAAGGGCGTTTTGTATGTAGCAGCCAACCCGATGTTCCTTCTCTTATAAGCACTTGTTTTTAGATGAAGCCGACATGGACAGGGTTTTCAAACTACCCTCTACTACTTTTATTGGAGAAAAAGAGAAAGCACTTCCTCTGAGGTAATTATATTTCAGACATTTTATTTCTCATCATACTTATGTGGTTAGTAAGAGATACAAAATGCAATTTAAACTGTAGACTAGCTTGGTCATTATGCGAATCGGTTTTACAATAACTATTATTGTGTGGGTGTGTCTGTTGTTAACTACTAAAGCGGTTCATACCACACCTTTCCACATAATTTTGTGTACAAATTACTGTAAATGGAATGATTGGATAATGCAGACGGACTTGAAGCTGTCATGGATTATCAATGTTCAGATAAGATTCTTTTCTGGGAATGTTTTTGTGAAAGAACTGATAATATTTGAATGAATTATACATGGCTACGACCCAAAGAGACTTTTCAATAAAATATATATGAAACAGTTCTTACCAGCGAGGAATAATAATCCTTTGGAATAGTCCTCGATTCAAAATTACACAATTTAGTTAAGGGACAATTATTTGTTATTTTCATCCCGTTCTAACTTGCGCAGAAATACTCGCAACGAGGATGTGTTACCAGCTCAGACGGCTAAGATAACTAAGAAGCTAAGCTACCACACTGCAAAATGTTCTTCTATTTTCAATTTCCTTACTCTAGTCTCGTCATTCAGGCTTACTTTATAACTTTATCGTCATCATCATCTTTAGCCTGTATTCGCCCTGGGCTGTGCTCAGGTCTCCTTAGAATCAGAGGGCTTGAGTTGTAGTTCTTACACGAGCTCAGAGAAGATTGGGTACTTCACACATTCCTCACGATGTGTTTCCACCAAAAAAAATGATTGTAAATTTTGATTGTAATTTCGGTCGTAAATTCCGAAAAACTCAGAACCGTTCCCGGGTTTAAACCTGCGACCATCGGCTTGAGAGGCCATAGGTCTGACTAACCAATAGGCTCACGGCTTGTTGTTATCCCAACCGTGATGTTCCAGGGAAATCCTGTACCGCCTCGAACAGGCGTACTGCAACAACATCGGCATCGAGTTCATGTTCATCAACTCGCTGGAACAGTGCAACTGGATCCGGCAACGCATGGAGCCCCCCGGCGTCACCAAGATGAGCCCCGAACAGAAGAGGCTGATGCTCGCTCGCCTTACCAGATCCACGGGGTGAGACTATTATTATTCCGTCATCAGAATAGCAGTTGAAGAGCTAGGCTGTAGTTTTGAAATTAGGGAATCGTCTGTAAAGGCAGCTTAAAGTGCCAGTACTAATCATCCAATCCAATCCAATCCAATTTAATGAGAATGTAAACAAAGACGCCATTAACCAGACCACAAACTATTTTTCACCTCAGCACCTCAAACAGGCAGTTTTTGCTACTAAAAAACAGTTAGGCAAATCCGATTTTTCTCACTGCGTGAGACAAAGTAGCTTTTTAATTATTTTTTTTAAAAGTCAAGGACAATGATGGGTCTGCTTACTGAATTCGAAAGATTTGAACTTCAGTTTGATCTGTCACTTTCATTTCGATACGAAAAGAGCGAGAGATAAGATCAAATCGATTCGAATTTATATTTCAAATTCTTTACCTAGTAGACCTAAAAAATAAACGAACGATTGAACGTTCGGATACTCATAATAAGTTCTTAACCTTAAAATTGTAATTCGTCTGTTAAGGTTTTAAATTAAATTATTGTACTTTTTTAATAATTGGATTATATTTTTATATAATCAAATGTTGTTGAAAAATACAAAGTTTAACATGTATTGACAATCTTGAACAACGTGATAAATACAGGGGATGCAGTATCGGAACGCAGCGGGTGTAGTATCGGAACGCATCTTAAAAAAAAATAGCGGGATTCTAATTTTAATTCTTTTCTTCTGTTTCTCTAGCTACAGAGTTCGATATCTAAGAGTTTGGTACACGATCAGAGGCAATTTGGAAATTATTAGAATAGTAATAAGTACTTATTTAATAAATTTTTCAATATGATATGAGTGAATTGAGTGAGTCCAGTGACGAAGTCAACAATTGGCTAAGTAAAGTTTTTTGAAGAAGTGCTAATTATATTTTTTTTCGACAGTCGGCGTTCTGGAGATCGAGAAACTGCAGCTGTTTTATTTTTATCTCCTATTGTTTACTGGAAATATTTTTTTAAGTGTTAGAGATGACATTTGTGAGATTTTATGGTTGACAAGCCGTTCGTGCTCAGAACTTAGTAGAAACAGAAAAAAAAACCGAAGTGAACTGTCACTGCTTTCAATGTCAAATCGTTTGCGTTTCGTTTGCTTTGCGTTTTGGTGTGCTCAGTGTGATTTTTTGACTATTTTTATCGACCTCCGCATAAAATCCGGACTTTCAATTTTACCGCATTTCTCCACGACCTATGCTCAATAATTGGATCACGATTGAATACTTTCGATCACTATTTTGGAACTGCTTCTTGGACAACGCAAAGCAAACGAAACGCAAACGGTTAGATTTCATTTGACATTGACAGCAGCGACAGTTGAATTCGTTTTTTTTTCTATTTCTTCATAGTACTGAGCACGAACCGCATGTCAAGCCATAAAATCTCACAAATGTCATCTCGAACACTTAAAAAAATATTTCCAATAAATAAAAGGAGATAAAAATATAACAGCTGCAGTTTCTTGGTGTTGAAGTCGACCACTGTCGAAAAAAAATATAATTAGCATCTCTTCAAAAAAACTTTACTTAGCCAATTGAACACCAGACGAATTAATGCATTAATACATAATGAAGAGTTAAGTTTCTTATTTGAAAAGTCTCGCGAAAAATATTTAAAAGCTTATGGTATTTTTAAACAATGCAAACACTTTTTCGGAGACTGTACCTATTGTTATATATATAATATGGAGTATTTACTCAATGTTGAAAACCACAACAAAGACAAAAAGACGACGTTCATATACCTTTAATAATTTATTATGTTCCCGCTGCTGAGATGAAAAGTATGTGTCACACGAGACCAAAGTTTTTTTGCATCTCGTGTATTTGAATCACTCGCGCACTCAGGATTCTAACTTAGAATCACTCGCTAAACGCTCGTGATTCAATTATAGAATCCTTCGCTAACTCGTGATTCAAAATCAACACTCGCAGTAAAAACCAACTTTGCTCTCTTGTTGCACAAATAACTATAGTGATGTGAAATCCTAGAACTAATTGTAAGACAATTAATCGTTCTAATAAATCGATCAATTTAATAATTGAATGAATCGGTTTAATTTGTGCTTGGGGGAAGCCTAGGGTTGTCTTAAAAAAATGTACAGTATAATTAAGGGCTTAATGAAAACAAAATCACGACCGCGTCCTTTGTGTAACGAAAGTTAGTCATACTAACTATATGGGTGAATTTCGTTACACAAAGGAATCAGTTAAGTTTTGTTTTGATTAGGTCCTTTAATTGTGTACATTTTTTTTGAAAACTACTCATTATATCTAACTGATATTGATGATGACTATGAATTTAGTGTTTTAGCTTTATTCAATGAAAAAGCTTTACCCCAAATTTCAATTCTGCGTGGACGACGTCGCGGGCAAAAGCTAACTCAATTATAAAAGCTGTAAGGCTGCGTATCCACCGGAGCTGTGCGAGGATGCGTTGCGAGGGATGTGTCTGTCAACACTTCATTTAAAAGGTCCTAAGTGAATGAAGTGTTTCTATTGGTTCATGACAGACACATCCCTCGCAACGCATCCTCGCACATCTCTGGTGGAAACGCAGCCTAAGTGTTTTCGCTAATTCGATCGATCATCTGAATTTCGATGGAAAAAGTGATTAGACGTCAAGTTAAAAGGCACGAAATATATGTAGATGAATCTGTTATTATTTCGTTCTAGTGGGTGTTTGTTTATGAAAGAATTTAGATGAGATAAGTTTGTTTACACTTTCATTAAATTGAATTGACACAGGGAATAATAATAAAATAAAAGAAATAAAAATGTTATTGAATGTATTTACTTCCAGAAGAGACGAATTTGGTATTTTTTTCATCTTTACTGCTATGCCCATAGTATTTTTGTTTTTATAAATGTGATCCTTTTTGAAGCACAATCATTACAATGAATTATTTTTCGAGAAGTCAACTTTAGCAACAGTCAACTTGCTACAACTCAACTTTAGTCAACAGGCTGATCCAGGAAAATATATATTTAATTTTTTAGCCAGACGAATCGGTCGCGCTTTTACTTCACGCGACATCATCATGATCATCATCATCATTTCAGCCGCAAGACGTCCACTTCTGGACATAGGCCTCCCTCATTGATACCTAATCATTACGGATGGAAGCGACTTGTATCCAACTTGAACCTGCGGCCTTCACCAAATCTTCCGTCCATCTCGTTTGTGGACGTCCCACGGTGTGCTTGCCAGTCCGTGGTCTCCATTCGAGAACTTTTCGGCCCCATCGGCCATCTGTTCTGCGAGCTATATGACCTGCCCATTGCCATTTCAACGAGCTAATCCTAATATTTTTACTTCTGAGTTTAACAATAAATAGCTAAGATATAAATTACTCTATTACGAACCAGTGCTCTCAAAAGATAATGCCGTTGCAGTGATGTTTATTTGCTCTCACATTCGCTATCAAAGTAATGCTTTGTTTGTTTCACCTAGATTCGAGAACTTCCTCGCGAAGAAATGGTCCTCTGAGAAGCGCTTCGGTCTTGAGGGATGCGAGATTTTGATCCCTGCCATGAAGCAGGTCATTGACGTCTCCACCAAGCTTGGCGTGGAGTCTATTATCATGGGAATGCCCCACAGAGGTGAGTATCTTTCAGTGTTATTTAGAGGGAGCGAGATATATGATGCAAGTTGCCGTACATTGCCGTCGATGATCGACCACTTAATACGCCGTGCCCGAGGAGTAACCCAACGGATTTAGAACATAGATCCCTTAGGTCAGGGTCCCCAAACTTAGTATGATAGACCCCTTGCCTTTTCTTTCGGTTTGAGATAGAACAGTGTTTCCAGACAATTATGACATTGGGGTTTTCCAGAAAAGGGTTTATACTTTCTTTAAAGGCCGGCAAGAGATCAGTGGCTCTCCATGAGTTGATATTCATGGGCGCTGGTGATCATTTCCCGTCAGGTGCACATACACAATGTTGCATTTTTGCAAAGTAGCTTAAACCTGTTTTTTTAGACCCCTGGTCGATATAGAGAGCTATGCCTTAGGTTATTTCCAAGCCAAAAATGTATAAAGTCAGATCGATTTGGCTTAATTTGAGAGATATTAAACTTTTGTAAGAAATAATAATGATAGGCAACGTTGCCACTCTTTAATACTACAAGTATTTTTATAACAGATAACGTCATATCATAACAATTTAGAATGCGTCGCCAGCTCGTTTCTAAGGCTTTTTTTATCTTGAAATTTGTTTTTTTTTGTTTGAATTAAAACTATCGGTTAGAGCCTAGGTTCATATTACAACGTTTTTTTTACTTCTGAGGGGCTCAGAAATCTGCCTTATGTATGACTCTGGCGTGTTTGTTGTGCTCACGTTGTGTATTCAATTCATAGCCGCGCATAAGAATGTAACGAAACTCGCATGTTATTTCATGCACCGTCCAAATAATGCCCTAGGAGAGTATTGTCCGTATTTATATTTCCGCTGCTTGAATTCGTTTATGCCAATTTTAGGCTTGGCACGCACTGGGATTAAACGTTGAGTTTAATTGCTGGTCTGAACTGCAAAAATACCAACACATAGTTTTTTAAAGCGCACGCATTAGCGAATTTTTCGAGTGACTGATTTTAATTTGGGAAACTAAGCTGCTGGATACTTTTGAAAGGATTTTCATTTATTTTTTATTTTCATTTTCACAATTTTTCTGTAAAATAAATATCGGGTGGTAGATAAGAGACGTTTGCACGGTTACCTATCAAAATTTAAAATCCCGAATGCTTCATTTATCCGAATGCCTTTTTTTCTGAAACTGTAAATATTTCAGGATTTTTATAAAACAACCCTAACTTAACCTAAAGGGTTCTACACGATGGTCCTGAAATAAATCCTGAAATATTTACAGTTTCAGAAAAAAATGCTTTCGGACAAATGAAGTTTTCGGGATACTAAACTTGCAAAAATAAAATTTTCTAAACATCGATAGGCGTTTGCACACCTTATTATATCGGACTGCACTTTTTTGATAGATGTAAATGGGTTGATCAACTTTTTTTGTCACTCGTTGCTATAGTGACGGTCTCCTGGGTCACTCTTTAAACCGTAAGTTTATCTGATTAAAATTTGCCAAACTTGCATTTTTGTGGTAGTTTTAAACCCCTTCTACAATTGTTCATCTAATAAGCATGTTAATTAATGTGACACAACATTTCTTCTGATTAAACTGTACTACTTTTGTCCCCTCGCTGACGGGACAGAATAACAACAAGAAATAGTTGATCCACCCAAATAATAGAAATAAGACTGACGCCAGACACGTTATGGTGTTTCAGAAGTGTTATAGTGTACTACAATAATATAACACACATTTTGATGTCCACGAAATATCGTGAGATATAAAAGTAGAATACATTCACTCACGATTTGTAGACGAGGTATACCCATGCCCGACATGTTTTGAACCAATATGTGGTTCTTTATCCAGATGTGCACGAATGGGCCTGCCGTTCTCGTTTCGTTATCAATGTGTCGGGCATACATCATCTACAAATACGTGAGTGACCCGTATATTCGGTTTGAATATATTCATGACATAATATTTTCCATTGTTTGCATTGCCCTTGCTCCAGTTTTATCAAATTTATTGGCGACACATATTACCGATAAGCAATCACTTTTTATTTATGCATTCATGTATTGATAAATTTCAAAAAGTAAAACCGGGCAAGTGCGAGTCAGACCCAAAAGGTTTCCATACCATCGTACTGAAGAAAAAAAAAAGAAACCCCTTTTAGTATGTTTAATTATTTGTTCTATTTGTTCTGTAAAGCGGACATACACCTCTAGAAATTATGAAGTTTGTTCCTGTTATGGTTCAAATCATCAGACTCGAACAGACAGACAGCAGAGGCTTGGAAATGGGTTCTTTTGGGTACTGAACCTTAATCCATTCACTGCCGGGAACGTATATATGCGTTTTCGTAACTTTCGCCCAGTGCCGCTGTCAGTTTAGCAGTCATTTAAACGCACATGTGCGTTTGTGGCACCCGAAGAAGTCTCGAGTCTGACAGCCGGCAGCGAACGTGTTAACTATCACTGAACTCGGTAGTCAATCTTAACCCTACTAATACTTATACTTTGTTTCGCAGGTCGCCTCAACGTCTTGGCTAATGTCTGCCGTAAACCGCTTCACCAACTCTTCACGCAATTCGCCGGCCTTGAAGCTGAAGACGACGTGAGTTTATAATTGTTCATCATCATCATCATCATCATCATTCCAGCCTATACATGTCACACTGTAGGGTTCAAAATAAGAAGGCTTGGACCGTAGTCCCCACGCGGGCCCAGTGCGGATTGGGAACTTCACACACACCTATTACATTTTCTTCGCAGATGTGTGCAAGGTTTCCTCACGATGCTTTCCTTCACCATAAAGCTCATGGTAAATTCTAAATGTAATTACGACTCTGAAAAACTTAAGAGGTGCGACCCCGGATTTGAACCTACGACCCTCTGCTTGATAGGCAATAAGTCAAACTACTAGGCTGCCACGGCTTTATTTTTATAGTTGTTATGTTAACCTATTTGCACACTGAAACCTGACTGTCTATCCTAAAAAATTTGATGAAAGAAATTGCTTCATCATGTGATTTTTTCAATCAATGATTATAATCGCTGGACTTTAAACTTGTCAACATAATCTGACCTCTCACAAATAATACAGAATTGCGCAATTAAAATTATCTATGTGTAGGATTTCTCACAATGTTTTCTTAACTTACTTAGCAGATTTGTAGATAAGAACCGAACATTTGACCGCCGGCAGGATTCTTTTCAGGGTGTGCACTTTCTATATATTTTAGTTTTATATCTACATATCTATATTGTTTCCTGTTATATTGTTCTATGGCAGTGCCAATACCTTGTGCTTGAGAGCCCGCTTCATGCATCTATGTATTTGTTATTTGCATAACGTTTGCTCAACGAATACTTAAAGTTATTTAAAATGTCTATGCTACATAGAGTATAATAGAGGTACGATAAGGTGAGGTGCGCAAAGCGAACCCAAGAATGGTTTTTGTTTTTTGCATCTGATCAGTGACTTTAGTTACTATTCTTGGTCAGTTTTTTTTTTAAATCTTAGAATTCGCTCTGTCTGTATAGACTGCCACTGGTACGGTTGTGGCTTTACTTACAGTCTCTCAAGCAGAGGGTCGTGAGTTCAAGCTCTGACTCGCATCTCTGAGCTTTTCGGAATTTATGTGTGAAATTGCATTTCAAGTTTACCGTGAGCAGTGAAGGAAAATATTTTGACTTGAAGCAATCCAATATTATGTGTTGAGTTCCCGATCTGCACTGAGTCAGCTTGGGAGCTACAGCTAGATCTCTTTTATTCTAAGAGGGGGTCTGTGCCCAGCACTGGTCAGAGATGAGATTGACCAAATATTTGTTGTGTAAAAAAATGAAGTTGAAGAAAATAAAAAATAAATAGAAAAAGATACTTCATACTTAACTTGTAAAAGTTGGCCTAGTAGCGCCATCTCTTGGTCCAGGTGAGCGGGTAGCTCCGAAGGAGTGTTGAAGTCTCTCGGTAGAGGGCATAACATAGATGCGCGCTTTATCACTGCCTAATGTGATTATAACAGACTGAAGTGTACGATGTATGGGAAAAATTCGTCGCTAACTTCTAGACCAGTGGTGGTGTAGGGGTAAGCACGCAGCACGGAACGCTGAGGACCTGGGTTCGATTCCCAGCATTGGTCTTTTTTTCTGGGGTTTTTTCTGTGCATCTATATTTCAGTTTGTATTTAGTTTGAAATATATGGTTTCACGGGATGACCGTAAAAGTAATAAAATAACAGAAAAACCGGCCAAGAGCGTGTCGGACACGCACAAGGTAGGGTTCCGTAGCCATTACAAAAAAATCAAGTAATATTTTTCTAAGGATTTTGTATGTGTACGGAATCATCCAAGTTTAGGTATGTTTTATACCTTAGGCTACTATTTACTCTTAAAGTACAAATAATTTCCAAGCAATCTTAGCCGCTATAATTTTCCTTGTAAATTTGATATATTTACTACCATTCTGAATTTTTTCAAATTTTTCCACCCAACAGTTTAGATTTTAGAGGGGGGGGGGGGACGCTCGATTATAATGAAAATTTTCACTTTAAAGTTGAATATTTCGCAAACAGGTCACTGAATAGAAAAATCATGTTAGCAACCCCGCAATGGTTTTAAAAGACTTATCCAACGATACCCCACACTATAGGATTAGTCGAGAAAAAAAAATCACCCCCCTTAACGTCTATGGGAGGTACCCTAAAAAAAAATATATTTTATTTTACCACTTTGTTGGCGTGACTGATATGTATATTCATGCCAAATTACAGCTTTCTAGTACTAACGATCTCTGAGCTTAGCCGCGGACAGACAGACAGACAGACAGACAGACGGACAGACATGGCGAAACTATAAGGGTTCCTAGTTGACTACGGAACCCTAAAAATGAAGTTGAAGAAAATAAAAAATAAATAGAAAAAGATACTTCATACGTAACTTGCAAATATTTGTTCTCAGGGCTCCGGTGACGTGAAGTACCACTTGGGCACGTACATCGAGCGTCTGAACCGCGTTACGAACAAGAACATCCGTCTGGCTGTGTGCGCCAACCCCTCGCATTTGGAGGCCGTCGACCCCGTCGTGCAGGGCAAGACTCGCGCTGAGCAGTTCTACCGCGGCGACAATGAAGGCAAAAAGGTAAACAACCACACACAACAACACAAATAACAATACAAATATTCTTTTCTCAAACATGCTATGAAATATTGACGTTATGTTCCTTATAATACGCCACGAAGTGTCACGTTGAAGGTGCGGGCTAGACGAGAGGTCAATAATGGAATTTCATACAACATTGCTGGCCTTGGCCAGCAAAGTGATCGTCTATTGTTTCATACTATGACGTTTATAGGCATAGCATTTAGCCATTAAAAAAAAACTATAAGCAATATTTTGCGTTTTGGTTCATTAAGACATTCTGCCACTACGTTTATTTAAGGTAAGGTAAGATGATGATGATGTTGGTGATGATGATGGTGATGTTGATGGTGTCGATGATGGCGGTGATGATGATGGTGATGGTGTTGATGATGGTGATGATGGGTGATGATGGTGATGATGATGGTGATAACGAGATGATGATGATGGTGATGATGAGATGATGATGATGATGATGATGATGATGATGATGATGATGATGATGATGGTGATGATGGGTGATGATGATGATGATGATGATGGTGATGATGGGTGATGATGATGATGATGATGATGATGATGATGGTGATGATGATGATGGTGATGATGATGGGTGATGATGATGATGATGATGATGGTGATGATGGGTGATGATGATGATGATGATGGTGATGATGAGATGATGGTGATGATGGGTGATGGTGATGATGATGATGATGATGGTGATGATGATGATGGTGATGATAAGATGATGATGGTGGTGATGGTGATGGTGATGATGATGGTGATGACGACGACGACGATGACGATGATGATGATGATGATGATGCATGTTTGAGAAAAACTCTATACAAGCCTTGGCCACGAACAGGGATTGCCGGCCTCGTATCTCTAGATGGCCTCGTTAACACTCGGCCATCTATAACTACTCGGCCGGCAATCCCCTATTTCGCGGCCGCTGCAGTAATGTACTATTATTGAACACCAAAAACAGTACAGTGACATTACAAAAATAAAAATTCAGGAAGACAATAAGCGGTCTTATCGGTAAAACGCGATCCCTTCCAGACAACCAATTATTCAGATATTAATAAATATAATGTGATTTTTTTTATTATTTTATGTATTTATGAATGTGAATTTCACCTCCTTTGTGGTGAGGGTGCCTACCATAGAATCTGTCGGACTCTCCGTAGAGAGTCCTTTTGGACTAACTAAAGGAGTAATGTACAGTCGCCATCATAAATATCGGAGCAGTCAAGGTGGTCAAAAATATCTGAACACGACCGTATGTCAATCGCGTACATGCGTGTTCGGATATTTTGAGAACATTGAGTGCTCCACTGTTTATGATGGCGACTGTACATTGAGGCGATTAGAGGAGCATTTTACATCTATCTACTTTTTCATAATTTGTGAACTTTTCTCCTAAACACGCGGGTTGTATTACAATAAAAGCTCATTATTTCGCAATAAAACAAAGCTATCTTTGGTGTAGATCAGTTTAATCTTCGTCTAGACATCTCGCATCTAATCTTACGCTATAACACTTGACTGAAGTGCGGGCGAGGGGTTATCGCAATAATGGTATATTTCCTAGCCCAGATAACTGATATGGCTTTAATTAAAGGTTGACGGCTCTTGGAGTACTTTGGAGAGTTTCCATTTAATGTTTTGTTCCTAAGGTTGATTATGGAACGTATATAGGCATGATGATGAGCACAACCGTTCCTTATCCTCTTTAACCTACTCTTGTTCTAGGTGATGTCGATCCTTCTTCACGGCGATGCAGCGTTCGCGGGGCAGGGCGTGGTGTTCGAGACCATGCATTTGTCCGACCTGCCTGCGTACACGACCCACGGGACCATCCACATCGTCGCCAACAACCAGATCGGGTTCACCACCGATCCCCGACACTCCCGCTCCTCGGCATACTGCACAGGTGAGCTTCAGCTGTTAGGACGATGCCTTTGTCGGACGCTTATGCGGCAATTACATTAAGGGGCTGTTTCACCACTTTTCTTAAAGTTCGGATTAGCTTAATCATAACCTTATTTGACAGATGGAATTCAAATTTCTGTTTCACCAGTCTCGATTAGCGCTAAGTGACGGACAAACTGTTTCTTAATGTGACCATCAGATCAGGTGGCATTTAGCATTTTTATCCGTCACATAACTTTTTAATTAGTTAAGTTTATTTTTTTGTGGCCATGGTTGGAGAGCCTTTCAGCCGGTTTCAGAAAAATAAATCAAAGTATTTTTTATTTTTTAAAGAAATAAGTCATGCTAAATTGCATAAAATAATTTAAAAATCAAGATAAGAATAAAAAAATGTAGGTACACTTTTAGAATGTAAAAATAAATCCAAAGTTTCGTAATATTTTTTAATTACAGACTTTTTTTCAGTGGCTCAATCGTTTGTTCTACCTGAACTTGTATATCGCCATTAAAAAAAAAGTTTGTGTCAAATGGTTTGGCGCCACTTTTCGATTCGTTTTACGTGATTTTATTTTTCCTTGTTATTGTTAACCAAGTATCGTAAATAAATACCGTTTTTGGTATCAATTATAATGTTACACATTTGTTTATGCAATAAAAATAGATGTATTTAAAAATTATATAGTTAACGATTTCTTTTGCTTTAATAATGAGTGACTCTTGGAACGAAAGTGTGCGAACAGGAACGCGTGGTCGTGAAATGCGACGTTGCCATTCTGACTTTTTGTTAAACCCACGATTAGTTAAGTGGTACTTAGTTTGCACAGGACCGGCGTGGTGAAACTGGAAAAACATTAGCTGACAGATTTCTCCAGTACTTAGTTTATTCATTGGTTACGTAACCAGCAGTTTGCCAATAAGGTGGTGAAACACCCCCTAAGTCGACGACCGCATGCCACATGCGGTGGCCGCGACAGTGTGTAGTCGGCCGCATTCGGCGAGCGACAGCTGCCACCGCCTAAATATGACCGCATTGTCGCATTAAGGTGCGACCAAACCGCCGCTTAAAAAACGGTGACGGTACGGAATCGCAGTGACGCACAGTAAACGTCAGAATAGGGATGTTGACACCATTAAAAGAATTTGAAGACACGACTCCAGTAAAAAAAAACGCTTTATTTCAGCCCTGAAAGCCAGATTAATTTTCGATTAAATGCAAAATTAGATTTTTTGTTGCTTTTAAACAAACAAATAGTTAGTTGATTGAGTATGCGAACAATGACGTCATATGTCGCTATTGTCATTCAAACTCTATGGGAGATTGTGTTTTGACAGCTCATAAAAAGAACGTCAGTTGATTGGTGGTGTCAACATCCCTATTTACCGCATGATGCTCTCCATAGTAAAGCTGTGACGTTTACGGTGCGTCACTGCGATTCCGTAACGTCACCGTTTTTTAAGCGGCGGTTTGGTCGCACCCTTATTGTCTAACGCGCTGACATCGCTTCGCATTCACTATTTCTTTCTGTCAAACGGTTTAAGACGATGATAGAAAGAGATGGTAAAAGGTATGGCAAGCGTTCGCGCGTTAGACAATACGGTCTGTTTGCCGCTCCACGTTTGATTTGGATGATTATAATATTACGGAATATTCCCCGTCATAGAAATCTTAAGCTCACAATGTCTAAATTAGATATCCGTATGTTGAATTTACTAAAAGGAAAGGAAGAAATCGAAAAAAGAAAGGGTTTATTTAAGGGCTTTAAAGGCCGACAATCCGATCAGTGACTTTTCTTGGGTTGTTGATATTCATGGGCGGTGGCGCTCATATCCCACCAAATAACCCCCCTTGCTCATTTGCTTCCCTTTCATAATAAAAAAAATAAAACTTCTTTGTGGCGACAAATTTCAAGTGAACTGGACCACTTGGAAGCGGGTAAAACTGAATTACAATGAATTTGCCTTGAAATTACTAGATTTTGCCTTAAACGCGAGAAACCACTGTGATTGATTGACATGTTTACATAGTTGCTTACTTTGTTGGCAACCAATGTAATGCTTGCACTTCATTTGGCGTTCAATGTTTGCGTTGCTCTATTGGCATCTTCAGCGCCGATGCCAGATACGATATAAATAGTTCACCTATCGCTTGTGCAAATATTTTGGCGCATACGCCAAGTCAAGTGTCGAAAAATGAGTTTAGGTCATTTTTTTGCGTAGAACTGACCTGTGATTGACCTCTATCTCACCTGATGAAAAGTGCAGATGAGACCAAAGATGTATCTCATTGGTTCAGTAATAGCCTGTTCACTCTAGCCTTGAAGAGCCCTAGGTTGTATCTATCTGGACATACAGACGTTGGGAGTGAATTCCATTCCTTAGCAGTTCGTGTTAGGAAAGATGAAGCAAACCGCTTCGTGCGGGGCCAATGGCATACTAACCTAACAACATATGGATGAAGACGCTCCCCGCGCCTGTATGTTCGGGCATTTACAATTTAAAGTGTACTTTTTACTTTTTTTAACCTTTTGAACGCCAGTGTCGGCTATAAACGACAATACGGTAATAAAAAATTAACCTACCCACGTAGGCATAAAAATCAATTTTGTTCATAACGAAAACGTTGTGTGGCGTTGAAAAGGTTGAGGAAATATTGGGGTTTTCTTATCCAAAATCAGGAGTAATTATTCATTTTCACAAAGGAAAAAAGTGTCCTTATTTTTTTAATCAGTTTTGTAACTTCTTTTTACTCTGTTCGTCACAAAACTGACACAAAAAAATTGTATGTAAAATTGGGGACATTTTTTTATCACTTTAAGGGGGTGTTTCACCACCTTATTGTCAAACTACTGATTACGTAACCAATGAATAAACTAAGTACTGGACAAATCTGTCAGCTAGTGTTTTTTCAGTTTCACCACTCCGGTCCTGTGCAAACTAAGTACCACTTAACTAATCGTGGGTTTAACAAAAAGTCGGAATGGCAACGTCGCATTTCACTACCACGCGTTCCTGTTCGCACACTTTCGTTCAAAGAGTCACTCATTATTAAATCAAAAGAAATGGTTAACTATATAATTTTTGAATACATCTATTTTTTTTGCATAAACAAATATGTAACATTATAATTGATCCAAAAACGGTATTTATTTACGATACTTTGTTAACAATAACAAAGAAAAATAAAATCACGTAAAACGAATCGAAAAGTGGCGCCAAACCATTTGACAGATAAACTTTTTTTTAATGGCGACATACAAGTTCACGTAGAACAAACGATTGAGCCACTGAAAAAAAGTTTGTTATTAAAAAATATTACGAAATTTTGGATTTATTTTTACATACTAAAAGTGTACCTACATTTTTTTATTCAAATCTTGATATTTTAATTATTTTATGCAATTTAGCATGACCTCTTTCTTTAAAAAATAAAAAATACTTTGATTTATTTTTCTGAAACCGGCTGAAGGGCTCTCCAACCATGGCCACAAAAAAATAAACTAACTTTATGTGACGGATAAAAATGCTAAATGCCTCCTGATCTGATGGTCAAATTAAGAAACAGTTTGTCCGTCACTTAGCGCTAATCGAGACTGGTGAAACAGAAATTTTAATTCCATCTGTCAAATAAGGTTATGATTAAGCTAATCCGAACTTTAAGAAAAGTGGTGAAACAGCCCCTAAACATGAAACTGCCGTGAGACTCACTCTCAGTGAAAATATACGGATCACTCGAGTCTTAAAACGAGTATAACTCGACATGTACCGTGCGTTTTAAGCGAAACTTCTTTCCTCGCACGACAAAGATCTGGAATCGGCTTTCTGCGGCAGCATTCCCGGAGCGTTACAACAACGCACCTGTGATGCCCCCTGTGTTGCGGGTGTCCATGGGCGACGGTGATCGCTTTCCATCAGGTGACCCGTCTGCTCGTTTGCCACCTCTTATATATATATATATATATATATATATATTAAAAAAAAAATGTTTCGGGCTAATCCGTAGCCCTTCATTATAATGAAGATGACGATGGCGATGATGATGAACTCTGTACAGTCGACTACAAAAAGATCGATACCGCCAAAGTTACAAAGATATGTATACACACCTTTATTGACTTAACATTAAGGTCGTGTATACATATTTTTGTAACTTTGGCCGTATCGATTTTTTTGTAGTCGACTGTACCTTACTATTTGCCAGACGTGGCCCGCGTGGTGAACGCGCCCATATTCCACGTGAACGGCGACAACCCCGAGGCGGTGATGCACGTGTGCAACGTGGCCGCGGAGTGGCGCGCCACCTTCCACAAGGACGTCGTTATCGACATCGTCAGCTACCGCCGCAACGGCCACAACGAGGTCGACGAGCCGATGTTCACGCAGCCCCTCATGTACCAGAAGATCAGGAACACCAAGCCAGGTACGTTACGTTCTGGGCGCATAATGTCTCACTCGCACAACGTCCCTCCACTTAAATTGCGCCCCATTCGCAAAACGTCATCTCTGCAAACGGCCCCTTGCGCGAAATATCCCATTCGCAGATTTTTTTTTTTTTTACTGGCCTATAATTGTGTCCCACTGCTGGGCAAAGGCCTCCCCTCTGGTCCTCCACAGCTCCCTGTCCTGAGCGAAATCTGGCCAATCGTTTAATTCTGCGTCCAGGTCGTCTCGCGAGGCAGGCCCAGGCGCAGATTATTTAAAAGCGAAAAAATGAAATTTGGAACGTAGGAGTCATAGCTTCTAATAGTTGTGATGGATGTTACCACACGCCACTGTTGGCGTATGTAAGTGGTTAAGAATATCGGGGAAGTCGATTGGGAGCGACGTGGTTCAATGAATGATGCATAATGAATGACCCTTTCGCAAAACGTCCTGTAGGACAAATGTCACATACGCAAATGAAATTAGTAAATATTTATTTTTTAAAATAATTTTGCTAACGGGACATTCTGCGAAGGGAACTTATTGCGAACGGGACATTTCGTGAAAGGGACCTTCTGTGAAAGGGTCGTAATTTATGCAAAGGGACATTTTGAGAACGGGATATTTTGCAGAAGGTCCGTTTTGGGAATGGGACGTTTATAAAAGGTACCTTTTGCAAAAGGGACAAAGGGAAACTCTGCGTATGGGACGTTATGCTCCCTAACCTACGTTCTACGTTACTACCACGGAACAGAAAAAACAGTGGAAGTGGTGAGGGGCAGCTTGTTAATCACGTGAGGCGGTTATGGGGTCATACACATTTTTTTTGTTCGTGTCTCCTATGGACGTGGCGAAAGTTAGGGGTCTACAGCCAATATTTTTTAGTCAAGTCTACATCGACGTGTGCGTCTGGTCAACTTTCAGCCGATTAAAATAAATCTTAACTCTAACTCCAAACAGACAGCGGAGGCGTGGCGGTGCGGTGGCGGTGGCAGTTGTAATATTCTAACTTGTACGAACGAGTTCGCGGTACGGTAACGCACAACCGTTCATGCAAGTTAGAATATTACAACCGTCACCGCCACCGCACCGCCACACTTCTGTCTGTGCGTTTGGAGCTTTAAAAAAGCATAGAGGCGATTTACCGACCACATTGCTTTGGAAATTCAACCTTATTGCTTTTATAATACGTCACAATATCCATTGTAATTATTAAAAATACGACTAGCTTTAAAAATATACTTTATCAGGTATGCATTCGATAGCTGCTTTTCATTCTGTGGTAGTGTGCTCCTATAAATGGGGACTTATTAAGGGTTAAGTTTGCTGACTTGGAGTCGCTAATGAATTCTATTATGGGTGAATAGAGTTAATTTTTAGTGTGAGGTGGCCAGTTATTGGCGATTTACCCTATTTGCCAGGACTCCCCCACCTGAGATTGGGTGAGATTTGATCCAAACCAATTTAAGTCGAAAACAAAGTAGGTTTTGTCGATTACGATAGTATGACATTTATTTTTATATTTTGCTATTTTTATTTATTTTTCAGTTCTGGACAAATACGCGGAACAGCTGATAGCCGAAGGCGTCGTGACGGCTGACGAAGTGAAGGACGTGAAGGACAAATACGTCAAGATCTGCGAGGACGCCTACAGCCAGGCCAAGCAGGAGACCCACATCAAGTACAAGGATTGGCTGGACTCGCCTTGGTCCGGCTTCTTCGAGGGCAAGGACCCCTTGAAGGTAAGATCCATATTAGGGTCATACACATTTTTTTGTTCGCGTCTCTCCTGTGGACATTGCAAAAGTTAAGGGTCCATAGCCAATATTTTTTAGTCAAGTAGTTATTTTTTTTGTCAGACATTATGTTTTTCAAATAAACGAATTTTATTTAATTGTTATTTAAGTCTATATCGGCGGCGTGTGGGACGCCTGGCCAACTTTCGGCCCATTTAAATAAATCTTAAGTTTGCTGACTCGAAGTCGCTAATTTTATGTAAACAGTGGAGACGACTTGTTTATTTTGCTGTGTATGACCCATTAATATTATATATGCGAAAGTATGTCTGTCTATCTATCTGTCCGTCCGTTACCTGTTCACGCTTAAAACGTTAAACCGATTTAGATGAAATTTGGTATGTAGATAGTTGGAGAACCTGGGATGGGCATAGGATAGTTTGTATCCCGGAAAATTGCACAGTTCCCGCGGGATAGCGATAAACGTACTCTTTGCAGACGGCATCGCGGGCAGCAGCTAGTCATTAATAAACTAGTGCCGATTTAATTGCGGACGTTAAACTTGTAATGACCACAGCTGAATTTTTAACCCCATGCCCCCTTGGGTCATACTACGGTTCGCAACAGGTCGCGCCCAACTATTTGCGAGCCCAGGTCCAGAGGTTAGGTCAACCTTATTATGCCCACCTACGCCTTTGAGGTTTTTTTTTAAAGCTCTCAATTTCTGACCTACAATTTTTTTCTGAGCGTTCTGCTACCGTTTGTCCCCTGAATGCCTTCAACGCATAGGGGCGTTATCGCCCACTTTGGAAACCTATGGTATAGAGCAGAGATCGCCAAACTTTTGTGTTTCGTAGAATTAAAATTTTTGGTAGACCCCCTGCTAATAAAGCAGGTAATATTGATTTATTGCAAAGTCGACAGCAAATGTGGTTTTTTTTTCGCATAAGTAGACCCCTCGTTATGTCTTCGTCGAACCAGGGCACTTTATTGGCTTCCAATCGAGCGACTCTAAGGGCCGGCAGCGCTCACTGAATGACGGCATGGCACGGCAAAGGATTTTATTACTATCAAGTTATTTTGAATCTTATATCAATGAGTTTAGAATTCATGTTACTTTATTTCGATACCACGATGCCGCGACGTGCCGAGGGATGGGATGCTGCAGTCAAATTCGTATGTAACCTGCCGTGCCATGCCGTCAGTGAGCGCCGGCCCTAAGGGGCTGTTTTGTTTCACCACCCACTGATTAATTTTAACTGACGGATAAATGTGATGCCGTCTCCATCTATTCGAACAAAACAAACAGAGACTGCATCACATTTATCCGTCAAATAAATTTGATCAATTGATGGTGAAACGGGGGTAAATTTAATAATTTTGCAGGTATCTCCGACCGGTGTCGTGGAAGAGACCTTAGTGCACATCGGCAAACGTTTCTCCGCGCCGCCGCCCAACGCGGCCGAGTTCGAGATCCACAAGGGTCTGCTCCGCATCCTCAAGTCTCGTATGGAGATGGTCGAGAACCGCACCGTGGACTGGGCGCTGGCTGAAGCCATGGCCTTCGGGTCGCTGCTGAAGGAAGGCATTCACGTGCGCTTGTCCGGCGAAGATGTCGAGCGAGGCACTTTCTCGCATAGGTGAGCGAATCTTTGTATTTCAAACTTACTAGTGGTTAGAGATTCAGACTTAAAGAAGGGGTGCCCAACTTCATAACACCCTAGATTCAATTACATAAGCAGTATTTTTATACATATGTACGTACGGTTGCGAGCTTTAATTTGGGACCCATTTCGAAAAAATATCCTTTGAATTCCTATACAATATGACAGGACTGTCTACCTTGAGTGGGTCCCAAATTAAAGCTCGTGACTGTACATGTCTTCGGAGATAGCGCATAAGATATCTACCATATGGAAATACTGCATATTTGCACTACATGATTTAGTTTTACGGAGAATGATTTTAACTTAATATTTGTATTATTTTAACGAAATTGGAGTAAAGATTAGAAATTGGCTAAATTTGTCAGATACGCGGAATTATCCAATGCCAGTTATGCGGATTTGTACTATCCCCGACGATATGTATGTATTATTTGCTGACTTCATCTATGAATAATATATTATTTTATCCTATGAATTAAAAATAATTTACGCTTTTCTTGAGCTTACTTTGTGCAGAGGCTCTGAATGATTTTATTTGAAGACTCAGTGAGACATTGTTTACATTTGTGCAGGCATCACGTGCTGCACCACCAAAAGGTGGACAAGGCGACGTACTGCGCGCTCGCTCACCTCTACCCCGACCAGGCTCCCTACACCGTCTGTAACAGCTCGCTCTCCGAATACGGTCAGTCTTTAACACTTATCGCCACGGAACTGTAAAGTGAATGACTCCTGTTGGCCTATCTTCATCATCCCAGCCTATATACGTCCCGCTGGCTTATTCTCAGAATGTGGGGGCTTGAGCCCTTGTTCCCACGCGGACCTGGTGCGGATTGGGAATTTAACACACACCATTGGATTTCTTCTCAGGTGTGTCCAGGTTTCCTCACGATGTGATCCAGTCACGTGCTTTAATTTGGGTCCCACTTAAGGTTGACAGTCCTGTCATAATTGTATAGGAATTCAAAGGATATTTTTTGGAAATGGGTCCCAAATTAAAGTATATAATTTTTCACATAAATTTCTTAGCTGAAGAAGCCATAGGTCAAACCGATTACTCGTATAATGAATGACATATATATCGTCGGGTGACAAGCAAGTCACTAAGTACCAAAATCCTACTTAAAACAAAGCTCGTATCTCAATATCAAATTACTAACTAGATACGACTTTTTGAAGAGCAGCGACAGAAATTTTATTTTAGCGAGTTTTGCTTGTCATCCGGCGATATGCACATAAATGGACACGTACGCGAAATGCCACATACGTATTGACACATTCCCAATTCCAATCGACATAAAACAGTGTCGACGGAGCGTGCTTTTGGCCCTTCGGGCCCATGCAAAACTAACATGACCTACATCTACTAAGATTGGTCAATATGCGTATTAGATATCATATTAGATGATATTAGATGCGTATTGTCATTACGCATTTTGGTCCTTCTGCGTTATTTTTTCCAATACATATTAGTAATTTTGCGTTTAACCCGGTCAAACCACTAGGCTACCACGGCCTTTTTTACTACCCATTAGGTACGGAACCCTAAAAATGAGTGTCCAGTCACGTCGTGTTTGTCCTCAGGCGTGCTCGGTTTCGAAGTGGGTTACTCGGTGACGAACCCCAACGCTCTGGTGCTGTGGGAGGCGCAGTTCGGCGACTTCAACAACGTGGCGCAGTGCATCATCGACCAGTTCATCTCCAGCGGGCAGGCCAAGTGGGTGCGCCAGTCTGGCATCGTCTTGCTGCAGCCGCACGGCATGGAAGGCATGGTAAGTGAATAAATGTAATTGACTACTAACATTCTTTGGGGTCTTTGACCAGTGTCTGTTGCCAGTGATGACTTATGGCACTGAGACGTGGCCGCTAACGATGGGCCTCATAAGAAAGCTCAAAGTCACTCAGAGGGTGATGGAGAGGGCTATGCTTGGAGTTTCTCTGTGGGATCGCATTTGAAATGATTAAATCCGCGCAAGAACTAAAGTCACGGACATAGCTCGAAGAATCGCTAGACTTAAGAACTGATGGCCGATGGAGCCGAAAGGTTGTCGAGTGGCGTCGGCGGACCGGAGGACGCAGTGTAGGTAGGCCTGCAACAAGATGGAGCGAAGACCTGGTGAAGGTAGCGGAAACGCATTGGATGCGGATGGCGCAGGGCCGATCTGTTTGGTGAGCCTTGGGGGAGGCCTATGTTCAGCAGTGGATGTCTTTCGGCTGAAATGAGGAATGATGATTCTTTGGGACTAAATCACGAACTATTTATTGCTAAAATAACTTCGACGTTTCGACCACATTGCGGCGGCCGACTCCGACGAGGTCGACTCGTTTATTGGAATTTGAGTATACTTTTCTTCCAAACAACATGAGTTTTATGATCGTCATTTGTTTATCAACCGACGAAAACAAAAGGAGGAGGTTTTTTTTTATGTTTTTTCGCGCATAACTTTTTACAGAGTAGTCCGATTTTGATGATTCTTTTTTTATTGGAAAGCGTATACCCCGAGGGTGGTCCCATTTAAATTTGGAAATAATATTCCTACCCTGAGGGTAGGAAAACAGGGGATGATTGATTGTTCAGTTACTGATTGTACTATATGACCACGCGTAATTTATTACAGAGTAGTCGGATTTTGATGATTCTTTTTATATTGGAAAGCGTATACCCCAAGAGTGGTCCCATGTAAATTTGGAAATAATATTCCTACCCTAAGGGTAGGAAAACAGGGGATGATTGACTACCTTTTTACAGAGTAGTCTGATTTTCATAATTCTTTTTTATTGGATAGGGTATACCTTGAAGTTGGTATTATATAAATTTGGAAAAAAAAATTACCTCAAGGATGGGAAAAAAGTATAAAATAAAAACTTTTTAACAAAAAAATGAAACCGCCGAAAAAACTGAAAAGCAAAAAATAATACCTTTTTTGTTTGACCTTAATCTAGGTACCAGTTTGAAGTCGGTGCCTCAGCACGAGCCAGGAGGAGTGATAGAAGCCAATCAGGTAGAAGATTATAGGTCCACTCCTCCTGGCTAGTGCTGAGGCACCGACTTCAAACTGGTACCTAGATTAAGGTCAAACAAAAAAGGTATTATTTTTTGCTTTTCAGTTTTTTCGGCGGTTTAATTTTTTTGTTAAAAAGTTTTTTTTATATCTTGTAATCTATCGTATTATCTGCTTACCCAACATTAAAATCGCTGTCAATTGAAATTGCGAACAATGTAAATAAACCAGTTAATGAAATATCCATATTCTAGCACTTGTTTATTGTTTTAATGGTTTAGGTTAGTGTTGTGGTAAGTGTTGATTAAATAACACACGGATTTAGCAGTGTTTTATGAGGGAAAATGGAAATTAAAGACATTTTAAATACAAGGTTTGTTTACATTGTTTGCAATTTCAATTGACTGACAGTTTACTTGGGCCTGCCTGACCTCGAGCCGCCCAGTCAGAACGCAGCGATCGCCGCAGTGGTTTGGCAAAATAATTTTTGTGGTTTGTGTTCTATAAGATATACAATACAATACAATACAATGACTCTTTATTGTACACCACAAAAAATACAATACAGAAAAACAAGTACATGACAAAAAAGAAATAAGGTAAGCAATGGGCGGCCTTATTGCTTCGAAGCGATCTCTTCCAGGCAACCTTTAAAAAAAGAAAGAAAGAAAGCAAGGAATGCATTACAGCAGGTGGTGCAATATAAAATTTAATAAATAATAATAAAAAACAAACATTTTATTAAAACAACTGAAAACATCTAATAATACACATCATAAAACATACATAAATAAGTGATACACAATATACTTGTAAATAAATGGACACAATAATACAATTCTCAAGCACAGGATAAAAGATAGTGTTGCTTAAGCATAGATTTAAAAATGGGCAAAGATTTAGCACGCCGTAGGTCTATTGGTAGGGAGTTCCATAACCGAATAGCCTGGACAGTAAAAGAGTACACATAAAATTTAGAATTGGAAAGAGGGACAGTAAGAAGAAAGTTCTGAGAGCACCGAACAGAAGTAACATAGTTAAATCGCTCATTGAGGTAGCAGGGAGCTGCAGGATTAAAAAGAATGCCGTAGATATGATTATTGTAAAAGGTTGCCTGGAAGAGATCGGTTCGAAGCGACAAGGCCGGCTATTGCTTACCTTATGTATTTTTCCATGTACTTGATTTTCTGTATTATTTTCTTTGTGGTGTACATTAAAGAGGCATTGTATTGTATTGTATTGTATTATGTGATGTCCAGGGTCCCGAGCACTCTTCGGCCCGCCTCGAGCGCTTCCTGCAAATGAGCTCCGACGATCCCGACTACATGCCGCCAGAGAGCAACGACTACGAAGGTTAGCCTATGAGATCCAATGAAAATCACCTTCAGGTGTCAAATGTTGCCATTGTGTAACTATTAGATTTTGAACTTTTTTATGAGCGAGTGTGCATTAATTTTTGAAAATAAAAAAATACATTCAAGTGTTAAATGTTGCCAGTTTGTAACTGTTAAATTTTTGTAACTTTCATCCTTTTTTAACCGACTTCAAAAAAAGAGGAGGTTCTCAATTCGTCTGAATGTTTTTTTTTACGATTATAACTTGTTTATAAGCGAGCGTACGTTAATGTTGAAAAACTCAGAGGAGTGAGTCCGTGCTTGAACCCACGACCCAGTGCTTGAAAAACTACTATACTCTGTCTATTTAACAGTGTTAGTACTAGAAAAACAGAGAATGCACGTAATTGGTCAGCGATAAGGAGGATGCACCGGCACATACGTCCCACTGCAGGGAACATATTTAAATGTTATTATCTACTACTTTAAATTACATAATTATGATTAATAGATGAATAAACATGACATGTAATTATTTGAGGTGCCACGAGAAAAATCAAAAAATCACGAGAAATATTACGAATATTCCAACAAACGGCATGTAAGCCGAGCCCGCCATCGACGTGCGATTGTTGACGCCCACTGACAGTTTCTTGTCCCTTTCATTTGCATACAAAAGTGCAACAGAGAGAACGCCTTGCTAACTCTCTTAAATAGACAGGGTATAAGCTACTACAGCATTTCCAATACCATTTATTAATCGGTCAAAAGAAAATAATGCCCGCAGTTACTCCAAACAAACAACTTCTTTCCTTCGTTCTTCATAATGGGCCATTCTACTTTTCGTTGACCAGTCATTTTTAGTAATGTGCTCTTCAAATATTTTTTTTACAAAAACGGTTAAGTGCTCGGTTTTATCATTAAAGATTTAAATAGGCACATAATTAAGCTTATATTTAAAATTATCACTACGCATAAAAAGTAATCATTATTATCTATAAAGTAGGTAACGCAGTGGACATGCGTGTCCCCGCCATTTGTATGCAAATTGGTGTATTTTCCGCTGAGTTACCAATTATTTCCTCAAAATTTCTTTGAATTTAAAGTTTTTTTGCTTTAAAATATTAAATTTAGTTATTTCAGTTTTCATATAAGTTATTTACAGTTGAAAAAAATCACCAGGTATGCCTTATATTTCACGAAAGATTAATGGTTACTTAAAAGTGGAATGGCCCTAATAGCTATTATTCAAACGTGTTTCCTCTTGACGGGCAACAGTGCGCCAGCTGCACGACTGCAACTGGATCGTGGCCAACTGCTCGACGCCCGCGTCGCTGTTCCACATCCTGCGGCGGCAGATCGCGCTGCCGTTCCGCAAGCCGCTCATCATCATGACGCCCAAGTCGCTGCTGCGCCACCCCGAGTGCAAGAGCTCCTTCGACGACATGAAGGAGGGCACCAACTTCAGGAGGTACCATACTAATAAATAATAAATAAATAAACCGGCCAAGAGCGTGTCGGACACGCACAAGGTAGGGTTCCGTAGCCATTACAAAAAAATCAAGTAATATTTTTCTAAGGATTTCGTATGTGTACGGAAATCATCCAAGTTTAGGTATGTTTTATACCTGAGGCTACTAGTTACTCTTAAACTACAAATAATTTCCAAGCAATCTTAGCCGCTATAATTTTCCTAGTAAATTTGATATATTTACTACCATTCTGAACTTTTTCAAATTTTTCCACCTAACAGTTTAGATTTTAGAGGGGGGGGGGGGGACGCTCGATTTTAATGAAAATTTTCACTTTAAAGTTGAATATTTCGCAAACAGATCACTGAATAGAAAAATCATGTTAGCAACCCCACAATGGTTTTAAAAGACCTATCCAACGATACCCCACACTATAGGATTAGTCGGGAAAAAAAAAATCACCACCCCTTTACGTCTATGGGAGGTACCCTAAAACAAATTATTTTCTTATTTTTTATTTTACCACTTTGTTGGCGTGACTGATATGTATATTCATGCCAAATTACAGCTTTCTAGTACTAACGATCTCTGAGCTTAGCCGCGGACAGACAGACAGACAGACAGACGGACAGACATGGCGAAACTATAAGGGTTCCTAGTTGACTACGGAGCCCTAATAAACGACCGCTTTAGCCTAGTTGGTAGTGACCCTGCCTACGAAGCAAGAGGTCCTGGGTTCAAATCCCGGTAAGGGCATTTATTTGTGTGATGAGCACGAATATTTCTTCCTGAGTTATGGATGTTTCCTATGTATTTAAGTATTTATTTATCTATATAAGTATGTTTATCGTCGTCTAGTACCCATAGTACAAGCTTTGCTTAGTTTGGGACTAGGTCGATTTGTGTAAGATTGTCCCCCTAATATTTATTTAAATATCACGGGACAATTCACACCAATTGACCCCTATACTTGAAAGGTTTAGGTAGTTAATTAAATGTAAACAAACTTCAGTTTCCAAATTTAGCACATTCAAGGATTCAAAACATTTTATTTATCTATCTTTGTAATACAAACTAGACTAACGTATCAGTGGCGAGGCGTGAATTTTTTTCCAGGTAAAGCCGGACGAAAAAAAGCAAACAAAAATCATACCCCATTTCTTAGTAGTTATACTAGGTTATATTCTTGAAAACTAGTACTTACGTGCAGTAATTCGGTCCATAAGACTGCAGCATATTTATCCTTTCACTGATATCAGTATCAAAACAATATGTTACTTATACATGAATTAGACACTGAATTATAATCAGATTTACAACCTGACAGACGATAATATGTACGATTAAATTTCACCGATATTGCGTATCAACACTGATCTAATATTGTGTTTTTATTAAAATTATTTCACATAACTTTATTATAATATAAATAAACAAACTACAAAACACTGAGCGATTGACATGACATTACCTAATGTTGTCATTTCAATAAATACCACACCACAAACAAATCGACCGCGCTAGCGGATCACGTCCGGCACGTTCTATGACTCCGAATCGTACATGCAGTGACACATTCCGGCAGCGCGGCACAGCGTATACGATTTGGTGTTGTGCAGCGCGCTGAGCACAGCCCGTGGTGGTTTAATTTTGTCTGTTTATAAATCTTATTATAAAAATAGATAAAATATCGTACTTTCTGTTTTACACTAAAACTCGATATTTTAAAATTAAATTTCGCTCCAGTAATTTTAAATAAGTCTACGAATGGCTGCATGAATGTCAATTCCGTCGGCTATTCCAAGTGGGATAAATTAATAAAAAAAAAAGCTGTCAAAGTGAAATTAAGCCTTATGCACAATGTAGAAAGTCTATTTTTTAATGGGATAAGCCGATAGAGACCGGGTTATCTTCAACCTATTCCATGCCTATTCTTACGGTAGACGCTTGTAGTGAATCTATGGTTTTCTGAATGAATATTTACATGTGTGAGTGTACAATTCCTGCCGGAATACTGAATTTATGAATGACTGATTGGTCTTGTGGATATTTTGATGCGTTTTGTTACTGCACCATTTTGAAAAATACTTAAAAGTTTATTATGGAAGAGTAAGTCTCTATACAAACAATCGGTTACTAAGAGAAGCGTTTGGTTACTTCAAAATTTTAGGCAACCCGCTGGGAATCGAGTTGTTAGCACCCTTCGCCACTGTAACGTATTTAAATACAGAAATGTAAATGTTTAGATAGTTTAATGGGAGAATTACAGTATTTAAGACATCAGTTGACGTTGTTTTGTTTACATTTAGTTAATTACCTAAACCTTTCAAGTATAGTCTCAAAGTAAGCTAGACAAAGCTTGTGTTATGGGTACTAGGCAACAGATAAACAATACTTATATATAGATAGATACATACTTAAATACATATTAAACACCCAAGACCCGAGAACAAACATTCGTATTTTTCATACAAATATCTGCCCCGACACGGGAATCGAACCCGGGACCTCAAGCTTTATAGTTAGGGTCTCTAACCACTAGGCCATCTGGTCGTCATAGTATAGTCGAACAGGACAAGCTAGCACGGTTTCATGTTGGCTTTAGTGCCACATCCGTTTATGGCAGGGGTCACCATTTGGTTTGGACCGCGATCCGCATCCGGACCGCCGACCCATTTCGTGCGGACCGCGAAAACACAGCAACTTGCACTACAGAGTATGTAATTTAGGGGCTGTTTCACCACTTTTCTTAAAGTTCGGATTAGCTTAATCATAACCTTATTTGACAGATGGAATTAAAATTTCTGTTTCACCAGTCTCGATTAGCGCTAAGTGACGGACAAACTGTTTCTTAATTTGACCATCAGATCAGGAGGCATTTAGCATTTTTATCCGTCACATAAAGTTAGTTTATTTTTTGTGGCCATGGTTGGAGAGCCCTTCAGCCGGTTTCAGAAAAATAAATCAAAGTATTTTTTATTTGTTAAATAAAGAGGTCATGCTAAATTGCATAAAATAATTTAAATATCAAGATTTGAATAAAAAATGTAGGTATACTTTTAGAATGTAAAAATAAATCCAAAATATCGTAATATTTTTCAATAACAAACTTTTTCAGTGGCTAAATCGTTTGTACCTGAACTTGTATGTCGCCATTAAAAAAAAGTTTATCTGTCAAATGGTTTGGCGCCACTTTTCGATTCGTTTTACGTGATTTTATTTTTCTTTGTTATTGTTAACAAAGTATCGTAAATAAATACCGTTTTTGGATCAATTATAATTTTACATATTTGTTTATGCAAAAAAAAATAGATGTATTCAAAAATTATATAGTTAACCATTTCTTTTGCTTTAATAATGAGTGACTTTTTGAACGAAAGTGTGCGAACAGGAACGCGTGGTCGTGAAATGCGACGTTGCCATTCCGACTTTTTGTTATACCCACGATTAGTTAAGTGGTACTTAGTTTGCACAGGACCGGAGTGGTGAAACTGAAAAAACACTAGCTGACAGATTTGTCCAGTACTTAGTTTATTCATTGGTTACGTAACCAGCAGTTTGACAATAAGGTGGTGAAACACCCCCTTAATAAAAATGTATCCGGGCATTATCTTTGTTGACACAAATTCGAAAACGGCCGGGCGAAGTAACGACCTAACAAGGGCTCAGGCCTGAAATGTCCGTTTTCCTATGACGACATAGGGGCCGAGAGAGGTGCGGGGGCGGCAGCCACACGAGGCGCACTCACATTTTAACGGTCTAGCTATAATCAATCTACACTAATAATATTATAAAGAGGAAAGATTTGTACCTATGTTTGTAATGAATAGGCTCAAAAAGTACTGGGCCGATTTAAAAAATTCTTTCACCAATAGAATGCTACATTCTTCCAATTTGACATAGGCTACATTTCATTTTGAAAAAAATTAGGGATCCTTGGTAAAATTTGAACAATGTAACCGAAGGTGTAGAAAAATGAGTCTTAAAATGTCTTTCGTCGAATGCGCTGCCGAAACTATTAGCGATAGAACAAAATAATGTACAACAATATTGAAGAACATCATAATGTCTACAAAAAACTCCGCGGTAGCATATGTCCAACTATTGTAGTTATGTCACTACAACAACTTTTTTCATTTTAAACATTAATGAAAATGCTAACCAAATTCAAACCATGCTATTTATGTGTGTATATTAATCCTTATCCAAATAAATTATTTAATGGTAAAGACCATTTAACTACCTATAAAATAGTTTTTAAATTATTTAAATTGGACTTTCCATTCAAAAGATATTGCGAATTAAAAAATTCAAACAGTAAACAAAACCGCCATAGCGCCGTGGCCGTTGTTTGCGATGCAGTCTGAAAAGCGCGCCGGGCATCGCGGCGGGCGGGGTGGAGGGGGCACTGAAATACAGGAGTGGGGCGTGCACGTCTGTAATAATTAATAAATAATAAATAATAATTTTTTAATAAACAAAAATATTTGTGAAAAAAAGTGTTTCATATCCAAATTTCCAAAAATAAATAATTGTCTACCCCGTGCGAAGCCGGGACGGGCTGCTAGTGCTCAATAAAGAGCAGGAGCAAAGATAGATTGCAAAGAGTTTTGCGCTGACACTGGTCATCTTGACATTCAAATTTTTTAGTACCATCTTAAGTTACTAGTTTTGGTGTGGTTCTGAAAATGTATCCCTTAGGCTACATTAACGAACAACTAGCCATTTTACGCTAGCCTGTCGTTGTTTCAGATTGACCTGATTTTTTTTGTTTTTTTTTTTTACCCAGAGTTATCCCCGAAGAGGGCCCGGCGTCCGAGAACCCGGCTAACGTGAAGAAGGTCGCATTCTGCACGGGACGCGTCTACTACGACATGATCAAGGAGCGTCGCGAACGAGGACTCGAAAAGGATATCGCTATCGTCAGGTAAACTTAAATTCCGACATCTTTCTAGAAAATACGGGGATGTTCTCCGAAAACGTGTGTTGTTACAGACCATCGAAAAATTAAGTTCTCAAATACAAAATGATTATAAGTTTTCAGATAAAGATCCGAACACACATCTGTTGCCAAATAAAACGAAGGGTCTTTGTAGCCCTGAGAATGAACCCGTAGAGAGTAAAATCAACTTTCACCTTAGATAATTTAAGGCACTTTCACGGTCAAGTGAAAAATATCTATACAACTCTATGTTATTAATGGGAATGTATCAAAATATATAAAGTTTAAAAGTAATAATGGACTAAATGCATAATGGTCATTTGATATAAAGCAATTTTCTTGGAAATTCTCAACTCTACAGAATTTTCATAAAATAAACCTAACCTAACCTAAACCAATCTGTAGATTACAGGATTAAAAAAGTTTGTTTAATCAATAGTTTCATGGAAAATTTTAGTATGTATTATGAATCTATGACCATTATGTATTTCGTCCATTATTCGTTTTAAACTTTATATATTTTGATACGTTCCCGTTATTAGCTCTATGTAATTATTTTCGACTGTACCATATTTGAGCAAATGGGTGAATCACCTTTTTCGCGTTGTTTACTCAGTCCGCAGTTGTCCAAGTGACATTGAAGATTAATACTGTTTAATAAAAACATAACCCTCTTTCGGCAGTCGCGTAAAAAATTCTTAGGTTGTCGCATGAGTCAAAAGTTGTGTAACCATAGCAACGGGTGACAAGAACAAAATCAAAAATTTATTTCTGTATGTAGGCCGTCAAGGGCTCTTTTACATGTCTTTCTTTGAGTCTACCAGCGCTTTCAGAGCTTTTCAAGAAAAAGTTGATTCACTCAAATAAATGACTGATTATTACTGAAAAAACCGGCCAAGAGTGTGTCGGACACGCCCAAGGTAGGGTTCCGTAGCCATTACGAAAAAAATCAAGTAATATTTTTCTAAGGATTTCGTATGTGTACGGAAATCATCCAAGTTTAGGTATGTTTTATACCTTAGGCTACTATTTACTCTTAAACTACAAATAATTTCCAAGCAATCTTAGCCGCTATAATTTTCCTAGTAAATTTGATATATTTACTACCATTCTGAATTTTTTCAAATTTTTCCACCCAACAGTTTAGATTTTAGAGGGGGGGGACGGTCGATTTTAATGAAAATTTTCACTTTAAAGTTGAATATTTCGCAAACAGATCACTGAATAGAAAAATCATGTTAGCAACCCCGCAATGGTTTTAAAAGAAATATCCAACGATACCCCACACAATAGGGTTAGTCGAGAAAAAAAAATCACCCCCACTTTACGTCTATGGGAGGTACCCTAACAAAAATTTTTTTAGTTTTTTTTATTTAACCATTTCGTCGGCGTGACTGATATATATATTCATGTCAAATTACAGCCTTCTAGTACTAACAGTCTCTGAGCATAGCCGCGGACAGACAGACATACGGACAGACATGGCGAAACTATAAGGGTTCCTAGTTGACTACGGAACCCTAAAAAAGATGACTAATTGGGGATGTCTATTTTTTACAATGTATAGTAAATCGAAAACCATTTCGAGATAAATGATTTTTAACTCGTTTTCTGTAGTTATTTAATTTTAATATGTAATGAATTTATTATATTACAAATAAGCAATGACCTTCATTTGACATTGGTGTAAATTGCGTGGCCGGTCCAAGTCGTACTTTATTCGGTGTAGTTAGAATTCTTCACAATTTACGCGTGGATTATACTACGGAGTTTGATTTGGACCCGCTGTCTGACATCTAGCACTTTGACAGTGCCAGTAAAGTGACACTAGTTACAGTGTACCACAACGCAAAAAATAATTAAAGGGGTTGCCTTATCGTACGCATTTAGATAGATTTAGAAATTTGGCAGTGTGGGAGCCCTCAATTATAATCTGACGTCATCAACCAAAATAGTTTCAATAATTAATTTTGAAAAATGTAGAGAACTAAATGACAAAATATTGTAATTAGTTTCTTATAATTGAATTTCTATACAAAAAAAAAATATAAAAACACTGGTAATTTTTTTTAGACATTCCCAATTGTAACAGACGATTGATATTCACAAAAGGTTTTGTTTGGCAGGCTGGAGCAGATCTCCCCGTTCCCGTACGACCTGATCAAGGCGGAGGCGGCCAAGTACAGCAACGCGCAGCTGGTGTGGAGCCAGGAGGAGCACAAGAACATGGGCTCGTGGAGCTACATCGAGCCGCGCTTCCGCACGCTGCTGCAGAACCAGAGGCACATCAGGTAAACTGCTCCCGACACCCTGTGAGGCTAGGGTTCACATGGCAAGGTCCTGCACGTTTTTTACGGTGTACTTCCGTTTGGCAAATTATTTTTCCCAAACTGATTCATTTGGCAAATGTTTCATTTCCCAAATGTTTATTTTTTCTGAAACTGTAAACTATTCAGGATATATTTCAGGACTATTCTGTAGGCTAGGTTAGTTTAGGTTTGTTTTATAACAATCCTGAAAAGTTTACAGTTTCAGAAAAAATAAACAGTTGGGAAATGAAACATTTCCCAAATGAATCAGTTTGGGAGAAATCATTTGTGAAACATTAGTAAACCGTTTTTTACCCATTCGATTTCAACCGGGTGTTCACACAGTAGATTTTCATTCGTTTTAAAACCGTTTTTACGCCGCACAACCACAGTTTTCACGCAGTTGTCACAGAGAGCAAACGTCAGTGATCCATGCTTTATATTGGTATCGATGGCGACAACGGTTTCGCCGTTGACGAAACAAGGTTTTGGGTACATTCTATAACTAAAACATCGATTTTGTGGAGGGTGGGGGGGATACCTAGATTAAGTATCAGAGGTACTGTTTCCTGTCTTAACCGTTGTCCTACGTGAGCAATAAACGATCAGAACCGCTTTAATGCATGCCGGGGCCCTGGCACCAACGAATATGTTCTCCGTTGGAAAGTAGCAAAGTTAATGTCATTGACAAAGCATCGACTTTTATCGCCTTTGAACTATCGATTTTGATTGTTGTCGTGGGCATGGGACCCTGTGCCCTTTTAGGAAAGACGGCACTGTAAACGATCATAGAGTAGTTGTACCTTTGTAAACTTGACTTTAATCGTCGCGTAAGGTGTCGCTCACCGTCGGACGCCTAGGACAAGGGGTTAATTGAGAAACAGATACTATTTCACGAGAGGCGTCTACGATAGGGATGTTTTCTTGGGCTAATGATAGTTGTTCTTTTCTGAATGCCAAGAGGCTTCTTGCACTTGGTTTAGTGCACACCATAATTTGTGAAGCTGTACCGAGCTTACCCTGGAAATATTGTTGTGATTCAAGAAATAGGTGCGTTAATGTGGCTTGCAGGTTATCTTTAAAAACAGTTCTAGAAACTGCAAATATGACGTTTTTACGGTCAGCCTACAAAAATTAGGGCATGTAACTTCATGAAATAGTTAAGGTGCAGAAGACGTTTCATAATTTGGGTTTATTTTTGCATGTCATTCTACTTCAGCATAACATGATTTCCGAAAACTTTTAGACTATTTCGGTTAAGTATTGTTAGATTACGCTCTATGCCATTTTGGACTCATACATGTATGTTACGCCATTATTGGGTAAATGACACCGCAAAACAATAATTCCAAGACGCGACTTTTATAAAAAAAACACTTCATTTTAGCTCTAAAATCTATATTAATTTTTAGTAGTTTTTTAACTAAAAAAATAGTAGATTTTTGTTGCTATTTTACGGTTAGTAAGTATCATCTTAAATTTCATGAAATGAAATGAAATTACAATAAAATAATTTAATTAGTAGATTGAGTTGGCAAATAAGTGCCGTCATTACTAGCTGCTATTGCCATAAAAAATCTACGGCAGATTCGTGTCTGTACAGCTCATAAAGAGTACGTCAGTTGATTGGCGGTGTCATAATTCCTCTTCTATAATATGGGGCTTATATTATATTATAATTGTTTGTGTGTCGCGCATGTACTAACGTGTCCACGCCATAACCTGTAGTCCTCGACATTTTTATAATCCCATTTGACAACCGTCATTCTAGTAAAGTTTGTAACCCAAATGAGGGTTTTTGTGACAAGTGGAATATCGCTAGTTGGCGTAAAAAGGCATTGCCAAATTAAAATGTACAGTCAAGGAAACTGAATCGCGTACCAGGGTGGAGCCTTTTCACAACCAATTTCACTATGATTTCTTTGGCAGATGTATGGAATGTCAACATGACATTTGCAGTGAAAAGGTTTCACCCTGGTGCGTGATTCAGTTTCTTCGACTGTACCTGCACTTTTTTTTCAGAATTAGGTAGTTCTGGGGTTTTCTTAATTGGAACAAAGAGCGGTATTGGTTTTGATGATTTAAAAAAATGTTCCTATCTTTCCAACTTTTGTTTGTGCTTTATAAATTGTATGAAAAAGGCACAAAACTGAATTAAAAAATAAGGAGCCTTTTTTTCTATAAGAACATGAATCGTTTTCCTCATTAAAAAAAAGTAAATGTTACGATTTAAGGCCAACACAAACCGGGAGCGCTAGGCGCCGACGGAGCGTGCCCAGCGCGCTCTATAACATTGAATCAAATATACGGTGACTCACGCCGCCAGCGCGGCACACCGTATTTGATTCAAATTCATTGACCGCGCTGGGTACGCTCCGACGGCGCCCCGCGCTCCCGGTTTGTTGTGGCCTTTAAATTGAAAATAACCAAATATCGTGAAGTCCGTTCGACATTACCGTCCGTTACCAAGCATGACGATGTTAGATTACAACGAAATAAGTCAATCTCAAGCAAAACTGTAACTTCCAACGGACCTCACGACACTAACGCCATCTAGCGATATTTCAATCAGGATATTGGGTGTAGTTAAAATATTATGACCCGTAACTTTCGACCCGGAATGAATGTCAATAATACGACCTGAGAATTTAACCCTAATGTTATTGCCATAAGGGTTTGAATTATCAGGTCTTGCATTTTTGACGTTCATTTCGGGTCAACTCATACGGGGTTGTACGGTCACGCCCTTTTGATGAGCCACTTGCCATATTTTGTATTTTAGCCGTGTAATGCAAATCAGGATATACGAGTATAAGCGGCTAAACCCGATTTGCATTACACGGCTAAAAGGCGAACAGTGGCACGTGGCTCATCAATTAAATTCCGTGTCCGTTCACTAACCGCACACAGAAAATACTCGTTAAAATTGTACTCGAATGCCTTGTCAAATGGGAAAATAATAATTTCGGTGACTATAATCGGCTGTTGATTGCAGGGCAAAGTCCCAAGCCCAGGGGGGTAGCTGGTTTAGCCAACTTTTCGGCCGCGCAGAGCCCGCGCCTCAATCTGTCGAATCGGACGTGGAGTCTGTCCCACGCACCATTAGGTGAGATATCGACAGCAATGAACAAACAATTCTGTTACCTGCTAGAAGGGGCTTGGTATTTCTGTTGTCACTCTGCATGGTTTTATCACACATCTTTTTTTTTGGTTGCTAATCGACATTTTCATCATGAATGTTTACCAGAAGCCGTATTGTCAAACTTGCGGGTGCTTGCTATCGCATTCACTATTTCTTTTATCAAACGATATAGGATGGTGACAGAATGATTTGGTGAAAGTGATGGCTAGCGGCCGCGCGTTAGACAATACGACCTCAGCAGGCTTATTGTCTAACGCGCTGACGCTTGCTTTCGCAACCACGATTTCTTTTTGTCAAGCGGTATAAGATGGTGACAGAAAGAGATGGTGAAAGCGAAGGCAAGCGTACGCGCGTTAGACAATACGGCCTCTGATCACTATTGTGGATGCTTTGTTTCTCTTGATATAACTTTTCTCTGTGTCAATGTATTTTGTATTTTTAACGTTTCTTCTTAAAAATCAAGTTTTACATGTTAACAAACGAATGTTTGCTTCAGCTTGGATTGGCTTGTTTTTAACGAATTGGCGCGTATGTTGTTTACTTTGTACGCTATTGAATTTATTTATGACATATGTGGTTACTTTACTTGTATCAAGGCAGTGAGCCTATTTTAGATGTCGTCAATACTTTTAAAAAAGCTCGTATCTTAACATCTGTAATCTTTCTAAGTGAACTTTATCCCGTGTGCTTTAAGGTTCAGTTCAGTTTACACGTTGACTTGACATACGAGTTTTTTTCAAAGTAGTGTCGATATTTTGAAATTCATTGTTAGATTTCTGTGAAGCGCTGAAAAAATAAACGTCAAACAAAGACGCAAGTTTGCGCAGTTGCCTTGCGTTCTTAAATACAAGGCTTTCTATTCCTAAGAAAGATTAAGTTTTTACGCATCTGTTATAAATTTAAAAAATATATATGTCAACCTACAGGTAAAAAGTTCTCTAGAATTGAATTATACGTCTAGAGAGAAATAAACCTGCAAGCCATATAACGTAAACCAAAAACTTATGATTGAAATAAAACTACCGAGAAAAAATCTCCGGCTCGGAACGCCTACGTTGCTTGACGTGAGTTTTCTTTCAATCAACAATCAACTTGTTTGTGAAATACTTCAGGATTTTATCAGTAAAGCTATTTTTATCTTTGTTTGGGTCACGTACTCAAAGGGCGTTAAAGGGAACCTACGACTAAGGCTTCCATGTCTGTCTGTCCGTCAGTCTGTTACAAGGCCTGTATCTTATGAACCGTAATAGCTGGACGTTTGAATTTTTCAGTCATTTTTAATTAAAGTAAAACGTTAAAGCGGGTTCCCATTCAAGAATCGTGTTTTTATGCGTAATAAAATAATACTAGACACTATTGCGCATTTATGTCACGACATTTAGAACAAAGTTTGTTTATATTCCTATCAATTTAAAAAAAAAGCTTCTAATGGATTTCTTTATCGATCGCAACGCCGTTTGCTTCCCTTGTTTTTTTTTATTTTTTACTTTTTCGGGTAAAACGTAGCTATGTTAATCAGGGATAGGGAAGTTTTGTTATTAACCTTTTCGACGCCAACGACACATATACCAGCACTGTAGGTTTTACGCCAACGACTGATATACGATTATCAGTCGCGGCGTGCAGAGCGATATCTACCTACATGCATTTATGTAGGGTTCAACTTCGCGTTTGACATTCCGATGTCATGGCGTATGAGTGAGAGCTGTTGTATTTGACAAAACGTTGAAATGGTTAATGAAGGATTTATAAAATCAGTTTTGTAATTTTAGTGAACACCCTTACAAACAAACAAACGAACAACATTTATCTCTTGTTGCAGCTACAACGGACGCCCGACCGCCGCCTCTCCCGCTACTGGCTCCAAAGCAGCCCACAATAAGGAGCTCAAGAGCCTCCTCAACGAATTCTGTCAGATATAAACGATTCATCCAACAAACTCGTCATCAAACCTGTGTCACCCGCGGCGCGCTCACCGACGTGCCGACATTTCGGCCAAATCTTACCGATCGCCATACCACTTCACATACACTCATGAATAGTTACACTATTCAACACTGTATTAATAGGCTTTATTTATCTCGAAACGAAATTTTATTTTCGACTGCGTTTTTTCGTCTTTTCTATTTACTTGTCAGTATTTTGCTGTAATTCTCTTCACGATTAGGTAGGATAGTTAGATAAATTCTAATTTATTTATTTAAACGTAGCATAATACGTGACTTGTAGTTTCTACATTATTTATTTTTATAATTAAAGCAATAAACTAGTATCACGTAGTCTCCACTTTATTACGCTAAATTTGATTTACATTGTCCGAATGTAACCGTTTTGCTGTCATTTGTTTTTGTACATAAACATATTAAAGGATTTATTTTTTGTATGATTTTACATAACTCTTTAGTGATTTCTCTGCTAACGGGTTAAAATTAATACGTTCCTTATGCTAGTCCGAAACGTAAATTGTTCGTGATCGGTTTACAATTAATATTAGGGAGCACTCGTGTAACGATATTATCTATGAGATATTATATTAGCTAGTATTAAAGTAATGAGCGGTAGCCGAGCACTATTTCCGAAGATATTGCACTGTAGAAAGTATTAGTGGGTGTAATAAGTTATTAGCCACCTCGGTCGTTATGTTTTGCATCCGGCCGCTTGTGTCTACTAAACGGCAAGTCCCATAGTTACCGCCGCTCTCGGCTCTGTAAGGAGAAACACCAACGTCCCTCGCTTTGTATAAATCAACGCGTATTGTTAACTATATCTGACTAATAAATCGAGTGTTATGTCGTTACCTAATCTCTGCGTAGAATACAATACGACTTATTTAACATAAATATGTTACTTATGTAAAGGAATGTTGTTTCGGTTCACACCTATAGCACGTTCTCTCGCTTTTCAGTGAAATTCGTGGTTATATTAAATACTGGATTTACATAATTATTAGCGTTTTAGAAGCACAGTTATTGTTAATTTGATCATTTTGATGTTCACATTGTATTTGAAATTGATCCTCAGGACGGATGAAGAAATGTATGGTTTGTTAAATGATGGAATGCAAGGATTGTGGATGGACGCGCCTGAGCCAATTTATTGCTATGTTAGTTTGAACAAGTTACTTTACAAAATAAATATATATATTAAATAACAGCAGTACTTTTATTATTCTCTGATTTTTCCGCAGAACTGTAACCTACCAACCTATCAACCTTGGGCTTTCCAAGGTTAGGGTGAATAAGCTGTTTCTGAAACCGTAGTGGCCCAGTGGTTTGATCTATTGCCTCTTAAGCAGAGGGTAGAGGGTTCGAATCCGGTCTCGCACCTCCTAGTTTATTGGAATTTGTGTGCGAAATTATATTTGAAATTTACCATGAGCTTTCCGGTCAAGGAAAACATCGTGAGGAAACCTGCACACACCTGAGAAGGGATTCAATGGTGTGTGTGAAGTTCCCAATCCGCAGTGGGTCTGAGTGGAAACTACGGCCCAAGCCCTTTCATTCTGAGAGGAGGCCTGCGCCCTGCAGTTTTCGAGCTTTACGATGTTTTCCTTCACCGTAAAGCTCATTCAGACATTCCAGCTCGAGCAAATATGCTTTCGTGTGTCTGTGCAAATGTCGACGTTTTCTCGTGGTCCCATTGATTTGTCCCATCAATGGGACCACCAATGGTCCCATTCATTTTAATTGGAGTTATCGTGAACCTCCTGTATAAAATGCAAACTGTACAGAATGGGACCACGAGAAATAAGTCTCCCTCGTGGTCCCATTGATGGAACAAATCAATTTCATGTTGGATATATTTTGCGAACGCCTTATTTAGTTGCAGCGGATTTCAGGATCGCATTATTTAAGCGTAAAAAAATTTCATAGGTGGATTTTCAACCGTTGCTTACGTTGCGTTCCTGTATTTTAATTTCACATCCTAACACTTAATTTCCGCAGGAAAACCTGATTATATCTAGTAGTATTGTATAAATACTTTTAATGAAAAAAATAAATAAGGATCATAATCTCCGTGTCATTTATTGCGGACATATTGGAGTTTGATATTTGGGTATTTCTATTTTTCTTTGTAGGTACCCAAAATTAAGAAATTTTTAACAGGGATTTAAAATTAGTCCGTTTGGTTACGCACTTTATCAACCCTTTACAATAAAAAAAACGTAACAAATCGAACAAGTTTAACAATGTTTAATAAGAAGTAAAAAATTGTGCGTAACCAAACGGACTAATTTTAACTCCCTGTTAACAATTTCTTAATTTTGGGTACAACGAAAAATAGAAATGCTCATTTATCAACTCATTTTGACTTGCAAGTCAGTGTGACAATTAACTTTATTGTTTTTCTTCTGATGTAGGAACTGTCATAATAAGTGGTAAAGCAAAGCACTTACTTGGTCGACTCACCAATGAAATTATGACTTCGTTCCCGTCGCGGTTGAGACGGCTGTACGCTTAGTATAAGTTTTACTTCACCAAAATACTTCTCGATCGCGTTCACGTAAAAATTTAAATTCTGTGGAAACATGGACGCGCGGCCGTAGAGGCGCTGTCCATGTTTCCCTGGTGATTGATTTTTTTACGTAAACGCGATCGAGAAGTATTTTGGTGAAGTAAAACTTATACTAAGCGTACTGGTCTGTGGGGCTTCGAAGCGCGGGAGATTTTTGGTGACTTGGGTCGCCGTTTAAGAGATCGTGGGTGGGATGCTCGTTCAGGATCGTGGCTTGTTCAGCAGATCTGCGAAGCAATGCTGCGAGCGTAATGGGGACATTTGTTTCCAGTTCGTCACGGAGAGGGATTTTTGAGAAAACAAGCTTAATTTAATTATTAATAATTTTAGGATAAATTTAGTGTATGTTGTTTGTTTGGTGGGCCATTCTACTTTTCGTTGACCAGTCATTTTTAGTAATGTGCTCTTCAAATATTTTTTTTACAAAAACGGTAAAGTGTTCGGTTTTATCATTAAAGATTTAAATAGGCACATAATTAAGCTTATATTTAAAATTATCACTACACATAAAAAGTAATCATTATTATCTATAAAGTAGGAAACGCAGTGGACATGCGTGTCCCCGCCATTTGTATGGAAATTGGTGTATTTTCCGCTGAGTTACCAATTTTTTCCACAAAATTTCTTTGAATTTAAAGTTTTTTTGCTTTAAAATATTAAATTTAGTTATTTCAGGTTTCATATAAGTTATTTACACTTGAAAAAAATCACCAGGTAAGCCTTATATTTCACGAAAGATTAATGTTTACTTAAAAGTAGAATGGCCCTGGTGCTGTACTAACTTAGTTTTTAAGAGTTTTGTTTTTTTTACTAACCAATTTTGTGATTTTGTACCAATGAAATGTCAATTCTCAATTAATTAACTTCATTACCCCGTGGAGTGTCCGATGGACATCATTTGTCCCTCAACTTTTTGTGGACTTTTTGTGGTCAATTTAGTGGAGACTACTGGCACAAAAAGTTGAGGGGCAAATGGTGTCCATCGTTGACTTCACGGGTTACAGATTGAGCTGGAAAAATAAATGTATGGCTTTTTGGTCATATGCGTGATTGTGTCTGACATTGCTATTCCGCTTAAATATTAGTTCCGTAAATTTTTCCTTAGTATGAATAGGCGTTATACAAAACACTTATAATAATGGATTCCGTGCTCCAGTGCCTATCCAATATTTGTTTTGTATTACGTGTATGTCTACACTAGAGGTATCCTTCTTGGTCTTATAATAACATTTCAAGCTTTCACACACAGATGGTGAACTTCGTGTCAGTGATTACCTTTTATTATCTACAGATCTTGGTAAACGTAGAGCTTGGATGATTGGGACAAGCGTGCATCTGAAATTGAAAAATTACATTGCCCACGTTGAAATCATGTACCTATTCATTTACACACACACAATTGACAACCTTTCATTTTTTTAACACCTGAAAATTACTGCAGGAATCGAAAGAGTTTCGCCTCCTGAACACGGAAATATAATTATTATAATTTAGTTCTCCATATTTTAAAATATACAACAAATTTAAAAACATATATGTACTTACAAATACGTCCACAGAATAGATATGTTTCCTTTAAAATAAAAGTTTAAATAAAAGTTGTCAAAACGTTGAAAGTTCGAATTTCTATGTTTGACAACTTTTATATCAAGCTAACAGTTTTATTCATAAAAAGCTTTACACAATAATATAAAGAACACTGTTTTACAACCGCAAGTACCATATGAAGTTAAACAGTTACACCGTTTACCCACAATAAATTAAAACCTGTAAAAATTTTGAATTTCGCGCCTAGAGCGTGCCGTTCCACCTTAACGTCAAATTTACGTCATCACTTTTTTTTAATAGAGACTAGACAAAAGTAATGGATCTATTCTATCGTTACGCTCTTTTAGAATAAGCACATCTTTAAAAAATTGTAATAAATTAATTAATAATCCTAGTGAAATTTTAAAACTGTCAGCGTCATTCTCATTCCAAACAGAATACAGAGAACGAATCAAATTATAGTCTTAGAAATATGAAATGTTGTCAATAGGGATGTTGACACCATTAAAAAAGAATTTGAAGACACGACTCCAGTAAAAAAACGCTTTATTTCAGCCCTGAAAGTCAGATTAATTTTCGATTAAATGCAAAATTAGATTTTTTGTTGCTTTAAAACAAATAAATAGTTAGTTGATTGAGCATTGCGAACAATGACGTCATATGTCGCTATTGTCATTCAAACTCTATGGGAGATTGTGTTTTGACAGCTCATAAAAAGAACGTCAGTTGATTGGTGGTGTCAACATCCCCATTGTGGGACACAATCGTGCATCGGCACATAGAATGAATGAATTTTATTTCAGACTAAAACATTAAGCCACTTTGTTATTACCTAACAATTTAAGGTAGGTAGAGGATGCCGTCTACTGTTTATTTTACTTGACCTCTGTGATAGAGAAATTTCGCAAGAAAATTTTTATCCACTTCCGATGGCCATGTTGTTTTGTTCAAAACTTCATTCTATCAAGTTAATTTCCGCTGACTGTTTCAGCAATATGGTAGATAACACAATATTTATAACAATAATTCCAAGACTAAGATTCAAGTAAAAAAAAAAAACTAAATTTTAGCCCTGAAAATTTAGATTTTTAGTTGTTTTAAGCAAATAAATAGTTAGTCAAATGAGTTGGTAAAACGTAGGTAATAAAACTAAACTAACTAAAAAAACTGGCCCAAGTGCGAGTTGGACTCGCGCACGAAGGGGTCCGTAGGTACGTAGGTCTATAAACCCGGCAAAAAAATCATAGTTATCTGTTATATGGGAGCCCAACTTAAATAATTGTTTTATTTTAAAGTGTATATAATTGAATATTCTGTGAATATTTCAAGCGTCTACCTGTTGCCGTCATCTATATCGAGCAAAAACGAGCAAAAAAATGACGTTTGTTGTTAGGGAGCCCCTTAAATATTTATTTTATTTTGCTTTTTAGTATTTGTTGTTATAGCGGCAACCGAAATACATCATCTGTGAAAATTTCAACTGTCTAGCTATCACAGTTCATGAGATACAGCCTGGTGATAGACGGACAGTCTGACGGACAGACGGACCGACGGACGGACAGCGGAGCCTCAGTAATAGGGTCCCGTTGTTAGCCTTTGCGTACGGAACCCTAAAAACTACGGAAGGATCGTGTTTTGACAGCATATAGAAAGTACGTCAGTTGATTGGTGGAGTTGTCATCACTATTTTAATAAATATTGGGTGCCTTCCGCCAACATACGTAGGTATTAGTGGTTTACATAATACAAAGAAGTATAATATGTCTGCACCATATCAACCTTGTACCCACGGCGTCCGATATGGGACGTGTCCGCATCTAATGAAGATCGCAATAGATCCAGCGCCCTTGACGTCCAGCCCACTTGGAGTACTTTCAAGAATCTTATCTCACGCTAGTCTCATTTCAGCTCACAAAGCGGCCACGACGCTCTATTTATAAAACGCCTGGCTAGCACATACCGCACGAAAAGGTGCGAAGATTAAAGATCGTATCAGCCCCGAGTGCGTTTTACACGTGCGAGCGACGCTTCAAAGACGCGCACTTGTTTGCTGAATCTCTGTGAATTGTGCGGGATTCTTTTAAAGTTTTTTTTTCAAGCTAAAGGACTTTGATAATCTTAAACGGAGACAAGTCACGCGAAAATAAGGCGAGGTGTTTCTGCGGTTTAAAGCTCTTATAAAATGTTACATGCCACAATTTGTATCTAACTTAACAAGTTCAGTAACAGCATAATTCACTCTAGCCTTGAAGAGATCTAGGTTGTATCCGCCTGGAAATACAGACGATGAGACCGAATTCCATTCCTTAGCTAGCAGTTCGTATTAGCAAGTATTAGGAAAGATGCAGCGGATCGCTTCGTGCGGGACAATAGATACTAACCACATACACCTATCTGTCAAAAGCACTGTTTTCACTGTATCTAATATCTGGCAAAAGAACCTATAAGATAATAAAAGACAAATAGTAGATTGTACAACAAGAGCATAAAACGAGCCATTTTACCCGAGACGTTCATATAGCCACCCGAGCCGTGACGGGACACGTCAAGGGATACACTTTGATTTTCACTTCGATTGCGAGGAAACAGCAACATTGGGAATAAAAAAGGCTTTTATTATTCATGCATTACAATTTTTAGAATATCTATTGTATAAGATTTGCTTAGTTTTATAATTTCGTTATAAAAAATAAAACAAGAAAATTTTATTTGATCGTGGCTGTTTGCGCCCGATGCCCTGGTCTTAGACGAAGATTTTACTTTGCACTAGAGCATAAAAAGTAATTTTATGCAACTTAAATCCTGCATTAATACGAACTTTACCTACTAAAAGAATATTGATTTCATATTTAAAATCAACACACAAAATAATTTTTATTTTAATAAAGTAGGTACCTACTATTTTCAATACAATTGTATCTACATAAGAGTGGTGTTAAAAAAAGAATTACACAATTAAGGGATTTAATTAAAACAAAACTTAATTGATTCCTTTGTGTAAAGAAAGTTACCCATATAGTTTAGTGTACTACTATACTTTCGTTAGGTACACAAAGGATGCGGTCGTGATTTTGTTTTCGTTAAGCCCTTAATTATGTATTTTTTTTTGAAAACGATGTTTCACGGTGTTTGTTATCGAACTCCTCCGAAACGGCTTAACCGATTTTTATAAATTTTTTTGTCTACGTATATTTGATAGGTCTGTGAATAAGTCGTAAGCTAATTTTAATACCCCTATTCTTCGCCGACGGAGTCGCGGGCAACAGCTAGTAAACTATATGGGTAACTTGCGTTACACAAAGGAATCAATTAAGTTTTGCTTTATTTAAAGCCCTTAAATACCTAGTGTATTTTTTTAAAACGTCTCAAATATTAAAAGTGAAATGAATGTCTTCGTCGGACTGAACATAGATTTCGTATGTTAGCTAATTGCCCACGCGATGCCATAAAAAAGCTGAGAATAAACTTAAACCGGATAAAAATTTAACTTTATTATTATTATAAACGTGAATGTTTGTGAGTTTGGGTGTGTGTGTGTGCGCGCGTGCGTGAGTTTTTACTATTCACGCTAAAGCGTCTGGACGGCATTGGGTAAAATTTGGTAGGTATGTAAATAGCTGGATCTCGGGAATAGTACATAGCGTCGGGGATCAGTGCAAATTCGCTTAACTAGCATTGGATTATTCCGCAGATCTGTCAAATTTAGCCAATTTACAACTTTTACTGCAAATTCGTTAAAATAAAACAAATTTTAAGACCATCCCCTGTAAAACTACATGTAGTGCAGAAACGCAGATAAGCGGATTCGCACTAACTATCCCCGACGACTCACGGAATCGGGATACACCTACGCAAATAAAAACCCGACAGGTGTATCTCAACCGTTAAGCCTAGGATACATGAACATTTTGCTCGAGTGCCATTCTTTCCACGTAAATGAAAACCACGTCATAATTTTCAAAATCCTATAATTTCAATGCAATTGCTAGACCTAATGGTTCGAACGAAGCCGCGTGAATAAGTAGGCCATAAATCTTTCGTTCGTGCAGTCGGACAACAGTACCGAAATCGGCATAAAAGCAATAGCAAACTACTCCGAAATTCGAATTTTGTTTAGACGGTATGATACTGCCTGAGTTATGCGATGTTTCCTGTAGCATCCTTAAGCGTCTACTTACTTATTAAAGTGGCATTATACCAAGAGACTAGCCGTACCATTCTCGGAAACCGTCTACTGCCGTCTAAATAGTATAATACCTAGTCGTTTTCCGCAAAGAGATTTCACCTCGAACTAAAATGTCATCCGTGAGGAGTACAATCCACAGAAGTATCAGACCACTTTGTTGTTATTCCCGAGGCTTAGTCCTTTGTTTTCTAGCTCCTTTAATACTTTGTAGTGGCGGGACAATCTGTCTGTGCGCCTAACTGCCGGCGATGAATGGCTTGAGATGAGTTCTTATTTTCCTCGTGGGTATGTGTCTGCTAAACGAAATGAAACAAGCAGTTGTATTGTTCTTACTAAAGGAAAAGCGGACTGAACTTACTTTTTTCTACGGTGTATTTGTACCGTGAAGAAATCGCTTCTATTTCTATTACATTTTAATTATTAAGTCAGTATACTCCATTGATTTGTTAATTAATATTATTGATTCAACAGCAGTTTACTTAAGTAGGTTGGATAATTAATTACTAAGTCAATAGAAGACCTAATTATTCTAACTTAGTTGTTGTATCTTTCTATAACTCCGAGACGGCTTGACCGATTTTTATGAAATTTTTGTCTATATTTGGTAGGTCTGAGAATGGGCCGTAGATTATTTACCCCTATTATTTTTACACTTTTCTTCGCAGACAGAGTCGCAGGCAACAGCTATTTTGTGTATGAAATTCAGATTTAAGTTAGTATATCTATACATTATGTACCTACCTATGTTGAGTTTAATGAATTGGACAAAGGAGATTTCAACGCCGATATGATCATCCATCCATCTAACAATATAAATATACCTTCGGTGTCAGGAGTGTATTCCTACTTGCTATTGTTGTTCATTAAAATACTAGATTTTTGGGCCCCGAGATACAGGCCCCTGCCTAGTTCGGGGTCCGCCAGATATCTTTCAACAATAATGTATTCTCAATGATGATTTTAAAAATAAATTTATTCTTATTTTTGCGGCTGTAGTCAAGCGAACCATTAGGTCTGACAGTTTAAATGAAATTCCGTTTTTTTCCTGAATTCCCATGACCATTCCCATTACATTGTAGTGTTCATTTACGTTGTATGAAGAATAGCTGTGCAAAATTTAATGTCTCTAGACTTAGCGTTTGAGATTTAGGGCTTTCACAAGCGTAAGTACTTCTCCATCTCGTGGGAATAGTAGAATAAAATGTATCATAATCATATTCGTTAGATCCAAGATTCAGCTATTTAAGTACCAATTTTTATCTAAATTCGTAGTCGTCTCATCTAAATTTAGCGTGTAAGACTAAAGTAACAAACAGTCACAGACTTTCATATTTAATATTAACAGGAGTGAAAGTAAACCGTTCTTCACTTATTTATGACTGGACATTAAAACCACTTTCCGTGAAACACATCAGGTGCACTCATTTTTAGGGTTCCGTAGTCAACTAGGAACCCTTATAGTTTCGCCATGTCTGTCTGTCTGTCTGTCTGTCTGTCCGCGGCTAAGCTCAGAGATCGTTAGTACTAGAAAGCTGTAATTTGGCATGAATATACATATCAGTCACGCCAACAAAGTGGTAAAATAAAAAATAAAAAAATAATTTGTTTTAGGGTACCTCCCATAGACGTAAAGGGGGGGTGATTTTTTTTTCTCGACTAATCCTATAGTGTGGGGTATCGTTGGATAGGTCTTTTAAAACCATTGTGGGGTTGCTAACATGATTTTTCTATTCAGTGATCTGTTTGCGAAATATTCAACTTTAAAGTGAAAATTTTCATTAAAATCGAGCGTCCCCCCCCCTCTAAAATCTAAACTGTTAGGTGGAAAAATTTGAAAAAATTCAGAATGGTAGTAAATATATCAAATTTACTAGGAAAATTATAGCGGCTAAGATTGCTTGGAAATTATTTGTAGTTTAAGAGTAAATAGTAGCCTAAGGTATAAAACATACCTAAACTTGGATGATTCTGTACACATACGAAATCCTTAGAAAAATATTACTTGATTTATTTGTAATGGCTACGGAACCCTACCTTGTGCGTGTCCGACACGCTCTTGGCCGGTTTTTTATTTTAGAAATTAAATCAAAGCGGTTTTTCATGTTATAAATATCAGAGCTGTAGGATTTTTATTATTAGTGTATGTGAGGTTGGATCCGAGTACAATGGCCGGCTGTGGCTGTGCTCGCTTATAAAAAGACCTGCCAAGCCTTTGTGCAAGCATTCAGGCATAATGTGCCCTTATATTATGGAAAAAATGTAAAGTGAACCAACTGCACGCATTAGATGCATGCGTTCACTTAAAAAGCTCGCGTACTTAAGCTTCGCTTTTAAATAATAAAAACCCATCTGCATTATACTTCATTTTATAATTTTATGAGAATGGCCTACGTGTGACTGACTGACTAAAAAGTGAATATTCGGACGAGACATTAGACCGCAGAAAGACTAAAAAAACTTTCCCTGAACTGGTCATTGTAGGTGCTCTGTGAAAGAGTACCACCAAATTTTATGTTAACATTCTTACATGCCTCATTAATTTTAATTTTTTACCCCAGTCTTTTGGTTTTTATTTTATAAAGAAAGAGTATTTTATTTTTATTCGTTTTTGTTTGGAGCTATCAGTACCTAAAGCTCCATGCTCTGTCGTTATAGTCGCGCTCGGAGATGTCTGATGTCCTGCTTTGTTGATAAAATTGCACTCTGCACTGTCGGTAAAGCCGTGCACGAATCGGTAGATAAAGCAGTTTATTTTGAAAGTTTATATGGCGATATTACAAAATAATGTGATGTACCAGCCAGTGATCGGAATAGGTAGTGCAATAACCGTAAAAATTAAACTTAATATGGATAAGACCCGGAATTCCAGGATATTTTTTATTCCCGGGGTATTTTTTTACAGAATAGTTTCTTGACATGACATTAATTGAAATTATATGGGGAAACGCGAAAAATAAAGTTTTTGTCATTGTAAATAGATCGTTCATTTAACATTACATATTTAGTTTGATGGTCCCTTAATAAAATATAGTACTAGCTGTTGCCCGCGACTCCGTCTGCGAAGAATAGGGGTATAGAAAATAGCCTACGGCCTACCAAATGTGGAGAATTTTTTTTATAAAAATCGGTCAAGCCGTCTTGGAGGAGCACGATAACAAACACCGTGACACGAGATTTTTATATAATAGAAGATGAAATGTGTGCAATCAAACAACTACAAAATAAAACACACAAAAACTTTTCAAATTTAAATAAAATCCCGGTGCTAAGTTATATCCATCCATATTTACCATTGACCTATAATAACAACAAGACACCCAATCGCTTAACAAAAGTTCCTCAAAAAACGTCCGAGCGGCGTTGTGTGTACGTATACATCAATTTATACAGATAACATTAACAGCATTCATTCAAATTAACACCTTGTTTCGTAGCAGTAATGTTTAATGTCAATTGAATACGATCGTTCGAAGTAGTGACATGACGTCACGCGCTGGAAACCGCCTAAAGAGTAAAGAATGCAGTGGAGTGGTCATGCGAAGCGGAAGCTAGACTGTCTGTCTCTTTTTTTCTCGTGAGTTTGATTACGGTGCGAAAGAGACATATACGAATACGGGGCGAGAAGTGACGTTGTAATCAACGCGCGGTCGAAACACAACTGAACCAAAAGCCTGCACAATAGACGCGTGTGTAGGCTTTTGCTTCCGACAGTTTTTGAGCGTGATTGGGAGTCTAGTTGTTATTATAGGTCAATGATATTTACTATGTTTTTCATTCTGAGAGGAGGGTGCCCTGCAGAGGGACGTAAATAGGCTAGGATGATGATGATGATGATGATGATAGGTACTATGTTTCCACACCGAAGTCTCACGAAATTGCACTACCCATTCCGATCAAGTTGCATTAATATTAAATTGCACTACCCATTCCGATCAAGTTGCATTAATATTTAATTGTTTTTACCTCTACGACGTCACCCCGTGTTTCAGTTCATGTGATACGCAGATCAAAAGTAAATAACTTTTAATTTAAATCGAATAAAACAATCATCTACATTATATCTCAAAGTCAGATTCATCATCATGCTATTATTTCAGCCGAAAGACGTCCAGTGCTGAACATAGGCCTTCCTCAAGGTTCACCAAATAGAGCGGTCCAGCGCAATCTGTACGCTTAGTATACTTAAGTTTTACTTCACCAAAATACTTCTCGATCGCGTTTACGTAAAAAAATCAATTACTAGGGAAACATGGAGAGCGTCTCCGCGCGCGCGCTTACACGTTTCCATAGAATTGAAATTTTTACGTAAACGCGATCGAGAAGTATTTTTGTGAGGTAAAACTTATACTAAGCGTACTGTATCCAACGTGTTCCCGCAACTTTTACCAGTAGGTATGCTTAGTATAAGTTTTACTTCACCAAATACTTCTCGATCGCGGTTACATTAAAATTTCAGTTACTATGGAAACTTCTTCTCGATCGCGTTTACGTTAAAGTCAAAGTCAAGGTCAAAATTCTTTATTCAATTTAGGCATCAGTTGGCTCCTATGAACGTCAAAGAATCTACCACCGGTTCGGAAAAACCCTGTTTAGAAGAAACTGGCAAGAAACTCAACAAGGTATATTTTTTTCAATCAGATCTACATTGTTATTAAATTACATATACCTAAGTATCTAAAGTATTTAATACAATTAAATTTTTTAACACAGTAGATACGCTAAAATTTCAATTACTATGGAAAGATTGAGAAGTATTTGGTGAAGTAAAACTTATACTAAGCATAAGTACCTACAGATTGTCGCTCCACCTTGTTTAATGCCTATCTACGCTGCGTCTTCCGCGTCTGTGGATTCCACTTGCGAACTTTTCAAAAGCCAAATTATCTATGTTAAATTCTTTGAATTTCATAATTTGTTGTTCACGATCTAAAGTGCCCTTGGCATTCAGCTACAGGTGTGTGGGGTCGTATTTGTAGCAAGGTTAACAAGTTTTAGTTGACACATTCTTCGATTTTGGTAGCACATCAGATATGTTATCATAATTATTAAATATGATGGTTGAACCGATTTGCGGCTTCACTCGTTTAATGTTAATCGAAAAGAAACAACAAACCCCCTCTCCTCCCCCGCGTTTTGCGGGCGAGCAAAGTAATTGTTTCAGTTCATTGATATGGACCTCCGCAAAGTAACGCCTGATTAAATAAATTATTACTTAACTGTAAAAAAAGTCTTACGTACCTAGTAGCCTAGTGGTTTGACCTATAACCTGGTCGTGTCTTCGAGCCCAAAGAAATTTTCGCAATTTATGTAGGTACAAAATTACATTTGAAATTTGCCATGAGTTTTACGGCGAAGGAAAACATCATGAGGAAACCTACACACACTTGCGAAGAAATCCAAAGGTGTGTGTGGAGTTCCCAATTCGTACTAGGCCCGCGTGGGAACTACGGCCCAAGCCCTCTTATTCTGAGAGGAGGCCTGTGCCTTGCAGTAGGACTTATACAAGCTGGGATGATGATGGTGATGATGAACTGTAGGTATAGAACATAGAAATCATTTTTGCACCAAGAGGCAGAGCAAAGTTAAATAAGCTGAAAATAATCTTGTAATAAAGTCTTTAATGATTTGCGGCCTTCGCATTTTTTACTTTTAAAATTTACCACCTTTAATTAGACACTACCGCCAGAAAAAGAGGGTGAGGTCTTATCAAGTAACGACCTTCGAATTTCTCGCCCTAAATTAGGTAATTAAAGACTTAACCTCCCTGTAAACAGAGGTATACTTAATTTTAAGAATAGTAAATCAAAAGTATAAAAAAAATAGGTACAAGGACGACTCATTTTTGAGACCGTAATAGCTAAGTTGCTTAAAATGTAAACCAGGACTATAATCATCTTTGTTTACTACATCGTTGTATTTAGTAAATGTCAAAATATCAAAAAGCAATCTTTTTATGAAATTGCATGTATGACGGTTAAAAGGCAAACTGATTCAAGCGCCATCCTGGCCGGTATTGAAGTTATAACCCTAATTGGAATTAGCATAATTATGTATATAATTCAATATCAATCGACAATGGCGCTTGAATCAATTCGCCTTTTAACCGTCGTATGTAAACTAAAAATAAAAATAAAAACACTATTGATAATCGTTGAAATACATGTAAGAAAGTGAAAGTACTCTCTTCCAATCAGCCTTTGACTGGATGAGAGAAGTATTTAGTTAGGGACCGACAAGGAGTAGGCAAGTTTAAAAGTCAGATCGGAAATAGTATAGTACAGTTGTTTAATAAAATAGAAGGAAGCCAATTATAAAATATACTACTATGCGCAAAATATACCTACATCTATGCAATAATACATACTTAAGTAAGTACAATACATAAGCAGTGTTCCCAATATTTTAAAGAGATGGTATGAGCCACATCTTCAAGCCTTCCCTAAACGACACCACGGAAAGCGGAAATTATCTTATTGATCTTTATTTATCCAATACGGCATAGAACAAGTATCTATGTAGGTACTTTTAACCCTGAAAAACGCAAAATTCTAGCGTGAAATTGGCAGAGCTTACATCACGCAAGCGGAGTCACAGGAGGGCCCGAGTGCCACCGTAGTAAAATATATTGTAGTTTATTTATTTGTCGTGTCGGACTATCGGCGTACAAAGAACCCTCTCAGTTAGACGCCATCACACGTCCACTCGCAGCTGTTGCGGTCGCGTAAAAGAAGCAAATTGTCCTCTTTGCGCTCTGAATGAGGCAAAGGACCGAATGCCAAACAGCCAATCCTGCGGCCCTTATGAACCCAAACGTGGCCCAAACACTCGCGCCGCGAAATTTTCGTGGAGGTAAACAAGATTTCCTACTCGTTAAGCCTTTTTCAACTTTTTGTCAACGTTGAAACGCGGAATGCATGTTCCGTAATCGTTTCTGACATAAGTAAATCTTTATTTTTTTCTGTAACACATCGTTATAAATGTCAAGCTTAAGATTTTCTAAAGGCGAATAAATAATTTGCCAAATGTAAGTACTTTTCCTGTGTATCGAATATGTGTAAATATATATATGAAAAAATAGGAAAACGGCATAGCCCTCCTACAAAGAACTTAAGCATATCCAAGATTTCCCAAAAAATACGGCTTCCTTTAAATCGACGCGAGTTAAAATAAATATTGTCTAAGTCAGTGCGTTAAAACGATCACAGTTATTCAGTGTACGATAGTGTAGTGTAGTCTCTGTTAAAAAATCATTTTAAATACAGGATTTTTCGCTGGAGGTACTTTTTGTTAACTGTATTGTCATCCAATCTACATAAGTATACATTCCAAGTCTATCCGACCACTGGTTAAATCGACTTCAAGATTTGACCCAAACAAACAGGGCGCGTTAAAGAAAAGCCTCTAAAATCACTGTCGTGTAAATGTAGAAAATGTTCTAGTGACATTTTAATAGCCTCTTATTTTTCTCATTAACCCGTGCAAAAATAAATTACGTGCAATTTTTGTGAACGTACCAACATTTTGTTAATATCATTTTGTTTTAGCGTGAAGGGTACAACCTTTTTGACACTCTGACATGATATGGATACAGAGTGGACCCGCGGAGGCTTGTGCCGGTGACATTTATCCTATAGTTTAATAACAAAGGAGTCAGATTTGCAGCCTTATAATGTCCTCGTGATATACAAAGGCCACCTTTGTTGCCGCTTGTTACGACGTGACACATATGGAGGGTGAAACGCTTTGGATAGTTACGGTTTATGTGCGACGAAGAACACGAAAAAGATTAAATAGTTTATACAGGTGCTGGCAAATGTTAGGCAAATCATCCTGTCTGATTAAATTAATTAGTAACAATACTACAAAAAGGAAAGGTTTCATTTAACTATAAGATAAAATGAATGATATTGAGAACGAACTTCAACTTTACCGATTCAATTCATCTTTTTTCTTAGACTTCTAATAAGTATCTACTTACCTAATTTGTAGAAGGTAAGTATTTACGGAAAAAAGTAACCATAGATTCAATTGTAACTTTATTTCGGTAACTGTAGCTGTAAATAGTCATTTGATACATCGGCAGATTATCATCTTTTAGGATCATAAAGGTGCAGTGAGAAGGGATTTTTGAATTTTCCCGCGGGATAGAACAGGAACTGTCCATAAATTTTACCTCTTCGCGAACATGGGCAAAAGCTATTATTATTATAGTTATTATAATTGTTTTAGTTATTATGTCTTCTAAAATAATATTATAAATAGAAAAACATAAATATGTGTTTCTTTGTATAAAGTTATAATATCAACGAGTAGGGGAGAGATGGCATGAAGGGACCCGTACTGAAAAGGAAAATTTTCATATAAAAGAAATTTATGAAAGGGAAATACACATTTTTCAAAGATGCTAAAATAAACAACTAGGAATTGATTAATCACAATTATTGTATTTAATTTCAATAGTTTCAATAATAAATGCTTCCTATAATATAGGAAGCCTTATATTTGAATTACCCCTCCCCTACTTACTTATATTTTATCCCCGGAAGCAGACGAAGTTGTGTGCAACAGCTAGTAACTTAATATTATAAATACTTACTGACTCATTTTATAAACGTCAATTATCGTTAGTAAACTTTTGATGAGCAAAAAGGGTCCGTGAATAACTTTATTTCAGACAATTAACGATGTGAGACCCAAGCAAAATTCCATCACTATACTTTTTAACGAAGCGAAGTCCGTGCCTACTAAGTTCAGAGGAATTCCTTCTCTTCGATGATCCGTAAAAAGGCCTTTAATTTTAAAAGCTAAAGTTACTTAGACGTGGATATGGAGGCTGAGGGTGGAACTATAAAACACGTCGTCCTCCGAGACCAAAATAAAAATCATTCTGTGAACTTTTTAAACAGTCTGGCTTTTATTTTTTTGGAGCCTGGTGCTCGTGAAGGGAACATGTGAGAGTTATGCTTCAACGTACTTTTTAATGACGGTTTCACGCACGCTAAGTTTGACCTTTTTATAATTTTTTCCTTTTTGGCCATTATACTTTTTATGTGCTTCAAAGAAGTTGCGTTACGCATTTTATCATAGACTAGCTGTTGATTGCTACTTCGTCTTCGTCTTCTGAGTTTAAATGTTTGCAGAATAAAATATAGCCTATATCACTCGCTATTAACATAGCTTTCCATAAATGATAGAATTTTTAAATCTGTTAAGAATTTATAAGTATATCTATTACAAAGAAATAAACAAACACAGAATCAAATCTTTCATCTCTGGATAAAAATATTTGCTTGCTACTCTGCTACTAATCGTGCACTATAGCTACGTTTCCATATACAAAATGATTCAGGAGTCATGTGCAGGAGTGAAATGGGTGATGGGGAGATTCATACTGAGCAACTTTTACTATGGAACCAGTCGCGAAAGCGCGAAAAACATAACATCTATTTTCAATTTAAGAGTTAATTAATCGGTAATTGTTCGCTAACTATCCAAAATGTATGGAACAGCAGATTTTTGCGGTTTCGTGGCTATAAAAATAAAAAAATAAATAAATATTAGGGGACAATCTTACACAAATCGACCTAGTCCCAAACTAAGCAAAGCTTGTACTATGGGTACTAGACGACGATTAACATACTTATATAGATAAATAAATACTTAAATACATAGAAAACATCCATAACTCGGGAACAAATATTCGTGCTCATCACACAAATAAATGCCCTTACCGGGATTCGAACCCAGGACCTCTTGCTTCGTATATAGGCAGGGTCACTACCAACTAGGCTAAAGCGGTCGTTAAAGGCTGGTCCCATAGTGAAAGTTGCTCAATGTGGCCCTCCTCATCACCCCTTTCACTTCTGCTCATGACTCCTGAATCAGCCTGTATAATGTTCACTGATATTTACGTCCTCAAAGTAAGTAATGCCTGAATCAATCAATTCTTTTCTCTTTGCCTAAGTATGTAATATTGGGTTAGATTATTTTAGATTTATAAATAAAATAATTCGTTATAATGTATGTAGTACTTTAATGGTTACGCTCACGCTATACTCAAAATAATTATACACGTCAAAGTAAATCAAGGCACAGCCACAAACACAATATGGAACATTTTAACTCGATTACGCAATGAAGCTGCATTAACCAAATATCCTATCTCGATTTTATAAATGGACTTAATAAGATGTAACGAGATAAAAACCCGCGTAGGTAGGTATTCAATACTTTATCAAGTCGTCCCTATGGGAGCCACTCCTTGCGAATGCTTCGGTATCTCCTAAATTTCTTTCTTAAGTAAAATATAGATATCTACTTCGCTCTAAATTAGAACGCTCCTGGACACCAGAGACTTGCATTTTATGGAAAACGTTTGCAGCCGTATTCTAATTTGGCAAATTAAATTAGAATTCTAAATCACATTCTCGTTCCCGGTTGTGTAAAAGTATATTGACTAAAGGCCATTTCAATAGAATCTAACAATTGTTCAGATATCTATGCTTCATTTCTTTAGCACTAAGAAAGAAGGTAAGTGATCTTGACGTGTTTTTTTATTAAAAAAAATATTTAAAAATAAGTCACAGCAATTGTAACAATTAGCAAGGACATAACGGTCGTTTACATTGTTTTGGTTTCATAAGTAATAGTTACTATTTTTTAAAAGCGTTTTTCAAAGATTGTTTACCCTTTTTCTAATGCTAAAAAAAACGAAGTACCTATAGATATAGCCTACTGACATGGAGACCCGATTATCTTGTTTTCTAAAGGTTTGGTGTGATTATCGGAAACTAATAAGTAAAAAGATTTCAATAGTAGGTATTACCAGGGGGGGTTCACTCCGCAGTTTAGGTATGTTCGGCCGGCGCTCCGCCCGGGCGGAGTATGGCAGTAGGTTGTCAATTGGCCTTCAGTTCGCATGCTAGCCGCGTCGCGCGTAATTAAGAATCTTTTTTTTTGTGATATTTGCAACAAACAATGACTTCTAAACGATCTTATAAATAACTTACTTACTTACTAAAGATGGTTTACTGAATTAATACACACTGTTATCTTTCTTGATTTTTATACCTACCAAACATCGGCGAGTCGGAACCCTGTGCCCTTGGTTTTGGATCAGCGGTGCCCAACGGAATATGAACGCTCGGATCACACGATAAGTTTCAATTTCGCATGCAAGCAGTAAGAATAGACAAGTTTTTATACCTAAAGTTGACTTTTGTTCGAGAGTGATCCTTCTGTACGTTAGTACTATTACTTATTCTGTGGTATTACTAGGAACCTTGACAATTGGGCGTCCATGTCAGTTGGCCATAAGAGTGTCTATGAGATTGTCTGATTCTATTGATATGAAGTTTAAGTAATTTTTAATAGAATCAGAAACTATCAACTGTAGAACAATTTCTCGTGAAAGTAATAATAAAATGAAGAACTGCGTTTTCGTGCTTTCTGGTGCATGAGATTGCTTTAAATTCGTAGGCGAAGTTCCGCCTCTTTTATTTCCGGTTATGTAGTAGAAATTCATAAGTGAAATTTCCATGTTAGAGCACCTGCGGAACCATAAAAAGCAATTTTAAATTTGATTACGGTTTTAGAGACGCGCAATAAATGAAAAATGCCTTACAGCTTTAGGTTCAAGTCATCGCAGCCGGTTAAATTTTTGGAATAATTAGGTAGTTTTAGAAAAGCTATGTACTTTTACTCAGTGCATCTAGAGAATATAATGTTTATTATTTCGGCTACAAATAACAAATCCCGTATGGGATCCTCCCTTATTTAAATTAGTAAAGCAAACGAGAGAGCGTCATTAAGTTTTATAATTATACGTCCTGCGGTTTGCTAACAAAGAGTGTAATTATGAAATTCGCTTACTTATTTAAATCTCCGTAACCGATCTCGTAATCAAGAATCGTGGTTCAAAACAAAACCACAGAGCTTCTCGACTCTAACGAAATTGAAACGGGAGTATTAACGCGTCGCTAAGATTAAAACGAACTAGAATCATAATTATATTTCGAGTGATCTTGAATAGAAATTTTAATTATTTTTCAACGATCCGACTTGTCTTAATGTAATTCAATTTCTTTGATATTGCGATGGGTTTCAGAGGGCAGAGGTAACGAGATGCTAAAGCGACTTAAAAAGAGATAAAAGTTTTTTCTGGCCGAGTATCAATATTGGGATCGGACTCACCTTTGGCCGCCCGCAGCGCTCGCCGCAAAGATTAAAGAATAACAGCACTTGTAAAACAACTGCTCTGTAGGACTACCTGGCGACATTTTTGAAAACAGGACCATATTTTTTTCATTAATTAACTGACATCGCTTTTTATGTTCAAACTTTTTATAAAATTTTTATAGTCTGTATCTACGTACCTAAACAAACACCGAAACATCCGAGATTGTGGACGTTTTATTACTTTTTAAATAGTGCTAGTTGCTTTTACATACGACTTTGGTCGCCTATTAGTATGTAGGTAGAGGTATGATCGTACCATTTGACTCCTGACCCACCGTGGAATGTTCACACAGTAAGTTTCATAATGAATTCTCTTGTCAAGTACTGCTATGTCCCTATTACTTTTCCTAGTAGGTACCTAGCAACCGTCTCAAAGAACCGTCTAGACTAAAGATTTATATTTCACATAGGTATTTGGATTTTTATAATAATTGCGGGTAAAAGGACTAGTAGCTATAAGTCGTGAGGGCCTATATTATGAGGGCTTATAGTGGGTTGACCTATGGCCTCTCAAGTAGAGGGTCGTGGGTCTACCACTGAATTTTTCGAAATTTATGTGCGAATTTACATTTGAAATTTACCATGAGCTTTACGGTGAAGGAAAACATTGTGAGGAAAGCTGCACACACTGAGAAGAAATTCAATGGTGTGTGGAACTACGGCCTAAGCCCTCTCATTCGGAGAGAAGGCCTGTGGCCTGCAGTGGGCGTATGTAAGCTGGGATGATAATGATGATAAAAAGGACTGACTTCAACCTAACGAAAGAACATAAGACGTGGGTTACGTTTTAATACCCCGTAGTCATATTTCGTTACGAAAGATAAAATTTTACCTACACAAATACTTTTGAAGTGAATTATATGAATCGTTCTGTCAGCCGTATTTTCATGAATTCTCTTTGCAGATATTGTGATTCGAGATCTTCGCCGATAATTTAAGGTTTGAATAATTCAGCAGTCGTTTTGGGATAATTCCCAAATTGAAGGTTTCTGGGTTTCTCGCAGACCGTAACGAAGTGAAGTCCCGCCGTCTGCGGCTTTACCCTGACAAGCTGTATTTACAAGTGATCACGCTGATCACTGGGCGCGCCGCGAACAAAGCGAGCTTGATTCGTGAAGCCTGCTTTGTAGACCGCCATTTCTTTCCTTATTCCATATCCAAGGTATGCGAAAGTGCGTGCCGTTTTCGCATCGGAAATCGGAATACATAGCAGGTGTGTTTTGTGAACATTTTCGTTGAGCAACTCATAGAATAGCGATGGGCCCACGATTTTAACGTTAACGCAACTATTTAGACGGTTTATTTATGTTCATCGATTAGTCCATGGACTAGTTGAAGTCAGCAAGTCGTCGTGATGTCTGCATTATGTAGATGTTCAAATTTAACATCACTTCGATTTCTACGGCTCACTAGTCTGTGATTGCAATTCAAATATAAACTCTGTAGACTATGGGACGTAGTTCATTTTTTTGGTTAAATGTATTAACCGACTACGATTTTGTGTCGGCGTTGCGTTCCTAGTAGATATAATGAACAATTGTAAGCTCTTAGTTTAACCGTTTATAAATTCGACTAGTCGACGCTCGATCGGTGGACCGACAAAACTTCGATTCTAACTACATGGACCGTTTAATCAACTAGTCTGTTCATTCGACGCTCATCATTACTGTAGGATGAATGAAAAAGCAGGTGGTCTTCAGATGCTATGCTATCTCGCAGTGTACACAATCTTTGGCATACTTGTCATAATATCTTGACGTTACGTAAAAAAATTAGATTGGCAATGGCAGGAATCGAGTTGTTCCGGCGTCTAGCCAGTGATGTTATCCATCAGCTGCTGGGTAAAAGCCTTTTCTATTTGATTATTACGTTACTTTGCCTAGTCCTATGGGATGGTATCTTTATAAGCTGTAAATTTAAGTAGTACATTAGGTACAGCCGAGGGCATAAATGCTTGTACAGCCGTCGTGTCAAATATATGCATACATCGACCTTTTTGTTAGTGGCAATAAGACGTGTTGGTAAAGTACAAATATTCATGACCTTGACTTACATTAAGTCGCAAATGCTAGCGATACTTACACAGACGTATTAATATAAGGAGATAACAAACGTATAATTAAGTTATAAATTAAGTTGTGAAGGATGTTTGGAAATAATAATGTCTACGGTAAAACCAGTTATTTACCTATATTAATACCAAATTTGAATACTGACTTTTTAGCGATTCAAACTGACAGTCAGACAGGCAAACACACCCTGAGGATTACACCCTGAGGTAGAACCCTAAATCTGCCAAGAATTATGGGAACCCTATTTAAAAAGTCCACCAGTAATGATGGCTTAGACGCAGCTTCAAACAAATTGTTTGTAGTAATGCATTAATGTGAATTAGGTATTTATAATATAAGAGACAGACTTTTCGAAAAAATACATACTCTAAATTATTAAAGCCTGGAAAATACCGTATAGTGATAATAAAAAATACCTGAAAATATTTACGTAATACGTACCTATATACCGCACCTATATTTCGCACCTGCCTATATTTCGCAGAGTTTGTACAATATGTACAATATGTAAAATATACTCTAGATTCCTACAAGTACCTACCACCTAAGCAACGGAAGAGCGGGAGGTCCTAACACAGGCACTGTAAGCCTAAAGGGAGGCCCCGGAAAACTTCATTTATAAACATGCTTGTTAAAAGAAAAAAGTATTTTTTTATAAAAAAACAACATACAAACGAATTGAGAACCCCTCTTTTAAAGTCAAGTCGATTGAATAGGGTAGGTATATCGCGATCGATGTTCGAATACGAAGGTTAATTTATTAAATAATTGTTGATTTAGCATAAAATATAGATCAGGATTGGGCCCTTGTTTTATGCCCGTTATTGTTCTTGAAATTACATACACGTCTCTTTATTAAACACAGAATTTTATTGTGAGCAATAAAGAAAACAAGGTATAGTCGGGGTAAGAAAAGGTTCGTCACTTTTCAACCTTAACTCGTTGACATAGAGTCGAAAAGTGACGAACCTTTTCTTACCCCCGACTATAAATACTTACATAGAGAAAGAATTACAAGGTAAGAAATAAGCGGCCTTATTACTTCAGAGTGATCTCATCCAAGCAACCTTTTACAACAAAAAGAAGTATCCACCTAAGTAATATATTTCAGTTAATGGTGCAATTAACAGCAAATGAGATCAATAACAAAAATACACGATGCTAAGCGCAAATTAAAAAAAAACAACAAACAACAAATTAAAAATAAATAAATGAAGGTGTTAAAAAATTGTTAATTGAAAATTAAAAGAATTGTTTAATCTTAATCACCAATTCTTTTCATTTTACTTTAATGGCTTTCCTCATAACCTTGGTACACTGAGCCGGCATGACGCGCCGATGGCCAACGCCTCTCGGTTTCAGTTCCTTGATGAGATAGGTAAATGAATATGTCTATGTTTATGTTTACGGAGCGAGCACAAAGGCCGCCGTCAACAGCGATTTGATAAAAGTATTAAATTTCAGTTACTTTTTATCTTTCCCTTCGATCTTGATTTAACGTCCTTTGAGGTCATTACTGAGGCTCACCGGAATGGCTTCGCTTAATGAAGTCGTGAAAGAAAATTGAGTTTAGTTAAAGGGGCGAATTTAATTCGATTTCAAACTTTTTGAATGAATGTCTCAGTTTAAGGACGCCAGCATCAAGAAACCGCAAAATTAGATGGAAGCGAAAAATGGAACTGTCGTTCGTAGTTAATTAAAATAAATTATTCACGGGCTTCTTTAATAAATTGCGCGATGTCTCTGTTACAAATCGTTCCCTGCTGAATTGTAATTCCTAAATAATGATGCAGCTATATTTCTTTAGTATCGCTTTTTCCTCGCTGAAATATTATATCGGCCTCTAGATTGATACTTGATATAATAATATGTATTATTCCTCTTCGGTTGTCGTTGATGATTACGGGGAAGAAAAGGAAACGTTTAGCGCGTTGGTAAACCAATAATATATTGTTGTTATCTTGTGTGATGGATAGTATGTCACATAGCACTCATGAAGTGAGTTTTCACTATTTTTGTTTTAAGACTTTAAAAGCAAGCATTACGGGAACATAAATATTTTCAAACAAAAAACGTACTTAAGAGTAAAGGGGCAGGTGCGGTGTTATGAAGTTGGTTGTTGCGCTAGCACCTACGATCAAGAAAATGTAGCACGCAAACTTCCGACGTTTTAACTAGCACAAAGTTGTTAAGCGCCGCATTGATTTTATAACGGCCAAGCCCGTACCGTGTGTTCGAACTCTGTTTAAGACTCGCTCAAAGACCGAGACTTCAGAAAAAGTTAGATAACCCAACGAAAGTAGTTCGCAACAACGAGCGCTTTTCTATGGCCTTAACTATGTTTCGGTACATTACAACTTTCTTTACTGTAGTTTTTGATTGTAGTAGGTAAGTGGGGCGCTGTCGAGAGCAAACTGTTCCGGAACATATTACGTCAAACAGCGAAGCAACTACCAGAACGAATCGATTGTTGCTCAACTTTTCTAATATAAAACTAAAAAATTCAATTCGGGTTTTCAACCTTCAAAGAAAACCTTCCAGATTACTATTATGTAGGTACCTAAAATATAGGGAGGGCTATCGAATGAATGAATGATATTTTCGAACCTTTTAGGTTCATAAATTTGCTAGTAACATTATTATCTTGTAATATGATTAGTGGTAGTTACAAAGTTAAATAAAAGAAAAAAATTAGAAATGTCAAATAAATTAATACAAATAAAAATTAAATTAATTCAAATTAAGTTAAGTGATAACTCAAAAATTAATGTCTAACTAATAACAATAACCGACGAAAAATTTAGTAAATATCATGGAAATGCAAGTGAACGAAGTAATAATTTTGTATCAGGAGTTTAAATATAATCATAGTTAGTTTCATAATGTGCCGTTAATTTTCCGATAGTGTATGTTAAAGCAGCTCGGCGTTGCAAAGGCGCCAGCCACAGCGGAACAGGTGCCTGCGGTGTCCTTGCGAGCTATAAACTGTTTCCCTGTGTTCTATGCGCTTGTGCAATGGACACATTTTACTCTCTTTACCGTCTGATAAAGTCCGACAGTCCTTTGTTCTCGTGGCTATTCTTGAAAATTTAAAACCGGTCCTTGCAGTAAATTCGTGTTGAACGCGCGGCCTCTGGACCGAGATACCGGTCGATGAATAAATTATCTCTGCGTCCACACACTTCCACTCGCACGTATTAGATCGAACCAATCGGTTCCATGATTTTTGTAATTTTTAGCATTTTGTCTATTTATTTTTCTATAAAAGTATCAGTCTTGATTCACTGGCACAAGAAACCGGTTGATGAGTTGGACTCTGAGATTGAGAGGTTTGTACAAATTTAAAATCAAGTTAAGTTATTCTACGGATCCGATGCTAGCACACCGTTTCAGTACTTTTTCCTTTACTTAAATCTGAGAGACCTTAGCTAATGTAAATTTTTGTAAATAGTATCAACGAGAGGCGTACTGATTATTGACTGTACTTACATTGCCATCCAAACTACACATCTGTAGCAAATTTCAAGTTAACCCAGTTATTCAAAGTGGGTGAAATCCAAGTTGATAAAAGCTTATGAAAAAAGTGTTAGTACTCCAATAACCAATCCAAAGCCCGGACGACGGGAGCAAAAATGCACTTTTCACTAGTAATATTGTGTAACAACCTGACATGTAAGATAATAAGTTTGATCAATAAATTTCTGATTCAAAAATTGTTCGTTTGGATGTCGATAGAATAGACGTTAATAGTCGATATTTAATTAAGTACTAGTGAAAAGTGCATTTTTGCTCCTGTCGTCCGGGCTTTGCCAATAACTTTTTAGAATTCTTGCGTCAACTTGTGTGTTCGAGCGTTTTGGTTCCGATGATGACGCCTCGGTCTAGGGCTGTTGCTACAGCCGAGAGTGCACCGTATATAGCATATTTACTGCTCTCATCGTTATTTCCTCAGTTAGAAGATTTACGGTGAGCCGCGGTCGCTTTTAGACTTATTTATAGCAGAGCCGACGTTAACAGCACAGTTCAGGATCAATGGAGTTCCGAACTCACCTGCCCTAACCTAACCCAATAGCCAGTATTTATGCAGCAGGGCAACTGCAGTGGTAAACTGGTAAACGCATAAAACTTGGCGTTTATTTTGTCGACGCGCGTAAAATAGTGGACCAGAATGAAACTAGTGAGCGCGGTGTAAAACAAAAGAAGTTTATAGCTAGTCGTTCCAGGCAGATTAAATTGAATTAATGACAGGGCTTTTTGTCTTAGAGGGTTCGAGGTTGAATAAAGTGTCTTAATTTTTACTTACTTGTCTAAGAGCTTCTTTTTAACAATTATTTACAAAACCCCTAAAGAGACTCCTTTTCATAACATGTTTTAGTTTTTATTATTATTTTTCTTAAGGTTTTTACTTTTAACATAGTTGTATAAAAATGTAAATAATAGCCTAAATTGTATTAATATATGTAGTAGGTACGTGACTTATGATTATAAATAAAAATAAATAAATAAAATAAAAATCATTTATTTCGGGCAACAAGACCCATTTAAAAATTAAAAAAATGTATGATTGAATAACTTGTATACGCTTCATAAAATTGTCTAAAACTGAAAAGTTGTAAGCAACTTTATCAACAAAAATATTCGGATTGTTTTGATACTTTAGTCGCGCTAATGTATGTTTCGTTTATCACACACATACACACAGTTAATAAGAAAATAAATATTGTTCTCATAAAACGATACAGTGCTTGCGGTACAATTTCAATTTATTAAAACTCCATCCTAACTGTATAGCTTTCTTCTTTGAGATACTCATACCTATGTGACAGGAAATTGGTAGCAGTTGAAACGCTACTAGAACTACCCGTTAATTGAACTCTATGAGCGCGTTATATCTTTATTATTTCTTATTTGCATATACGACTAAGTTTATTATTGTTTCGTAGACCTCAAACGTAGCTCGTCGAAGATTCGTAGCAACAGCGGCTACGTAGGCTCGTAGCTATCGTAGCAGAGAGATGTAGATGTGAAGTGTCACTATTATTACGTTACGTTACATTTAATTCATCTCGGCCTATTCACGTCCTAGGTTTAGGCTGTAATTCCCTCGCGGGCCTAGTACGGATTGGTCACTTCACACACACCATTGAATTAGGTACTGTGCAAGTGTGTGCAGGTTTCCTCATAATATTCTCCTTCACCGTCACCAAAAGGTCATGGTAAATTTAAAATGTAATTTTTGCACGTCTATTCTGAAAACTCAGAGGGCGCAAGCCCGTACTCGAACCCACGACCCTCTGCTTGAGAGGCTATAGGTCGAACCACTTGGATACCACGGCTTTTAGTAGTAACTAGCTTTTTCCCACGACTTCGTATGCAGCATACAAATAAAATTTATGCTCAACGCCCAATCTCCCGCGGGAAATTCCAAATGTCCTTTCTCCAGGCATAATTATCATCTGCCTAGAGAAATATTTCTCTATTGTAGCTTATATTCCTATCCCTTGGCTATCCCATGGGAATTTCGAAAAATCTATTTTTAGATCTCTATGACCCTCAAGATATATGTGTGCCTCAAGTCTTAAGCTTCAGGGGTTTGGGCCGTGCGTTGCGTTATATATCAGTCAGTCAGGACTTTGAGTTTTATAGTTATACCTACTAGATAGCGGATCCGACAGACGTTGTCCTGCATGAATCTAGACACCGAATGCAGCGCCATCTGCCGGGCTGATTTGTGAATCTAAACCATCCAGGGCGCCACCCAAACACATACACAAAATAAATCATTCAAATCGGTCCAGCCTTTTAGGAGGAGGAGTTCAGTGACATACACACGTACAGTAGAATTATATTATATATAAAGAAAAGATGTTGCCCGCGACTCTGTCTGCGAAGAGTAGGGGTATAAAAAAATAACGAGCTATTCTCAGACCTACCACATATAGACAAATAATTTCATAAAAATCGGCCAAGCCGTTTCGGAGAAGTTCGATAACAAATACCGTGACACGAGATTTTTTGTATATTAGAAGAAGATATATACATGAATGAGAGTATTTTTATTTAGTACGGTATGATATATTTAGAAGTGTATTTTACGGCAAGCTGTCGACCGGCTTGTCTGCTGCTATATGGCGGGATTAAAATTGCAACGATGCAGCTGCCTCGCTGCTTAGCTGCTATCGAACGGCCGCGTTTAAGAATGGTGTTTATAAAGCGTCCGTAGAATATATAACGGAGATATATTTTGTGTACATAATACTGCATCGTCTTGTTTATATCGTGGAGTATTTGGAGGAAATTGAATTGAATGGGGATAGGCTTTTAGATTATAGGTTGCCTATCTATTTATTTATTTTCGGATAATTAACAGCTACAGATTAATAGGCCCCGTCCGCACAGAGATATTTCACCGCGCGATTTTTATTCGCTATTCTGTAACACATTGAATCTTATGGACGTAGACGCGCTGCTACGTCCATAAGATTCAATGTGTTACAGAATTGCGAATAAAAAACTACGCGGAGATATATCGCTGTGCGAATAGGGCCTTACAGAGTAGGTTAAACATGTACTAACATAGAAGCCAATTATACTTAGGATCTCACAAAAAGAAACAAAAAACATAAGTTCAAAAAAAGTACGCGTGAAATTGTAAAGGAAATCTATTATATAAAAATCTCGTGTCACGGTGTTTGTTACCGAACTCCTCCGAAACGGCTCGACCGATTTTTATGAAACTTTTTTCTCTGTATTCGTTAGGTCTGAGAATAGGTCGTAGGCTACTTTTCTTCGCGGACGGAGCCGCGGGCAACAGCTAGTACTTATATAAATTACACATCAATAAATTAGGAAAAAATGTCGAATGCTTCACGATTTTGCGTGTCATCCTTGCGCAGCGCAGGGGCTACGATAATCTTTCAGACAATTTCGTTTTTGCATTGCGTATTTTCAATGTCAGTTAGTGCTTAGTGGTTTCTGGTCTCTCTACCTGACTGAGACATCTGATTTTTTCTAAAATTTATTTGCGGAATTACACTTAAAATTTACTATGAGATACATGTATACATACGGCGTGTGTGAAGTTCTCAATCTATCGCCCAAGTACTCTCAATTCGAGAGGAGTTCTGTGCTTAGCCGGCGGACGTCTAAAGGCCGAAGATGGTAATGATAATGATGATGATTCTTAATGTTAACTAGACTTTAACTAGCGTGACACACTAAATGATTTCACAAAAGTTTCACAAGAAGTAATTATAATGACCTACGCAAAACTGATACTGTTGTTTTTATATTATCCTCCTGAGGCCCAAACTATTTTTAGGACGTTTGTAAATAGCGACACAGTGTCCTATATATAGGCACTTATACTGGTAGCTCAGGACTTCAATTATTACAAAATCATTATATACTTTAATATATTTTCAACAATATTGTTGCTATAATTAGCACTAATGTGCGTGTCCTTATTTTGGGACATTGGGACGCTATTTGATGAATTTTAACATTTACTTGGGCTGAAAGGATTACATTTTAAAGTCCTGAAAATAGGACGTTGGGCCTCAGGAGGTTAAGGCAATTCACCATCATCATCATCTCAGCCGTAGGACGTCCACTGTTGGACATAGGCCTCCCTCATTACTACCCAATCACTACGTTTGGAAGCGGCATGCATCCACCATGAACCAGCGGCCTTTACCAAATCGTTCGTCCGCCTTGTTGGTAGACGCCCCACGCTGCGTTTATCAGTCCGGGGTCCCCATTCGAGAACTTGTCGGCCTCAGCGGCCATCTGTTTAACAGCTTCTATTTAGCTAATCGTTTGGTAGAATGGGCTTCAATTCTCAAAGGTAATATGACGACGTATCTATACGAGATAACCGATTCAGCAGCTCTGCAATAATGTGCCAGTATTGGCGCATTCATATTGGCTGTGATTAGTCCGCAGCGCCGCGTTTACCGAGCATTTTGCAGGCTAGTGACGGCGAAATAGCATTAACACCTGCCGACAGCGGCCGCTCTGTTTCAATCCGTTGGTTCAAAATCATCGTTTGTTTATTAAGACGATGCACCTGAGAATCATCCCCACGCTAATTTTGTCCATCACCAGTGGGCTCAAACTCGTATGTGGCATGGGTCTAAATGTATAAAATTAATCATAAAAAGTAAACCATCCATTCCGATGATGGTGACCGCGACACACTATAATAAATAGCTTTATTTCATTCCACAATAATTAGATAGAATTAATTAATTTGATATTCGATAATTATATCTCTAAGTAACCATACTAAATCTACTACTCATGCAATTTAATCTCCTTCTAATGTGGACCCCTTCAGGGTAAAAGCCTCCTCCAAAGAATTCCATTTTTTCTTATCTTTAGCAGTGGTCATCCAGTCTGTTCCTGCAATGGATACAATCTCGTCCTGCCACCGGGCGCCCGGGCGACCTCTACTTCTCACGCCATGTGGTCCTATCCATTTTGTGGTGTTAATTGTCCATCGATTGTCACCGTATCTCCCAACATGGCCAGCCCATCTCCATTTGAGACTTTGAGAGAAATGTAGAGCATCCTTTACTTTGGTTATTTTCCGAATTTTTATGTTTCTTACTCTATCTCTCAACTTTATGTTTAAACAGCTCCTTTCCATTGCCCTCTGAGTTGTCTGTATTTTGTGTCTTGCCTTATGATCATAAATCCACGTTTGGCAGCCAGCACACACACTGCTTAGTATAAATTAATATAAAGCATTGACGGATGCAAGCGACCGCCTCACGCGAGTTATTGTTAGTTCATACTAAGTAGTGGCGGTCGCATGCCGTGATCGCCAACTTCGGAACGATACTTTAAGCAACTAAATAAAATGATCTGCCCCAGTTTATTTAGTTAAAATTACTATCGCTCCTGAAAATCCTGTAGTATGAATTTTTATAGTTCCGGAATAATTAGCGAAATAAAATATTTTTGAAAGTTATTTTGGGGCACAATCTATCAAGGAGATAAGTATTTAATCATGTTCTTCTACTCCTATTCACTACAATAAATTTTATGTTAGGAATTTAATTTTAAGTACATTTTATTTGCTGGCAATACTTGCATTGATATTCAATCTAGGTAGGTATTGTATTTATACCAAATTTCAAACCAATGAGACCACTGGAAGTCGTTTAATTGGACGTTCAAGATTTGAACCATGAGGGCAAGTTAAATAAAATCTTGTAAAAATTACACATTACAATTTCATGCTCATATTTTTTTATCGTGTTTGCTTACAATACCAAAATGAAAATTGGCATAAAATCGCCTGCCTCGCCTTAACACCGACAGCGATCACTGCGATCGGTCAGTTTGAAAATCATCGTTTATTTATTAAACTGTCCACGGGTGCATGAGGGAAGTAGTCTGCAGTGCAGTCTGCCTTGGCACGATTTATGGGCTGGCCGGCGCTCGGGGACGCGGAGTGATCGCGCCGACTACCCCGATTCCTAATAAATAACGCTAGGCCTTTCGCAGCGCATAAAACAAAGTTGCTAGCTTTTTGTGCGGCCGAGCCGTATAGTTAATAATGGCGAATTTGCTGGGCTCCGGTAACTTCCGTTCCGCTTTTTTTCCATGGCGATGTCACGGCGGGCGAAACTTTGTGGAGCTCGAGTTTGTACGTTTGGAAATGTTACTTATTAGCGGCTTGACTATTTAAGCATGCAAGCTAATAAGGTGGACCCATGTTTTTAAAAGCCAAGCCAACCTTTGTTTTTATAGGCGTACATTTATCCCAGCTGCTAATATTAAAACCTAACCTCAACTAATGCATGACACATTTATAACTCCTCTGTATCAAAAGTACAGAATGTTGATAGTGGTTGGCACCTCTTTTTATGTATGAAATATCTGAACATGATTACCTCTTGAACATTAAGATTCTAATCACACGACAAAAATTGTATAAAAAAAGTTGTTAAATTAATTCTACGCGTTTTTAGCCGCAAATAATGTTATGTCATCATAATCACCCAAGACAACTGGTCTACATAATGCTACGCAAACCTAGCTTTGCCTTTATCTATCTACGATGCATTTCCAGGTAATTAGGACTGACGCAACGGCATTTACTCAGCACAGAGAGAGTTGTTGGAGAAATAAACTACAAAGATAACAAGATAATCGCGTCTGAAGTTTCCTATAGCAAGTTTAAAGTGGACGAAGAGACACGACTTGGGTGAGACAATTTAATCTTGTCGGCTTCATGGTCCAGCGGAATCGGGGTTAGTTTTTAAACGGTTAGAGTTTCTTTGTCATCCATCTACAACAACTCTAAATCGTTTAAAAAAAGTTTAATTCCGCTGCAGACGGTTAATTAAAAGTCTTGTGTCGTAACAAATAATTAATATTATAACGAAATTAAACAGCTTACGTAATTTAATACTACTCTTTACTTGCCTGCTCAGATGTTTTCTGACTTGTTAAACAAACTATATGACAGAGTTTACCTATTATGTAGGTAGGACATGACCTAACTATGTCACTGTGTTGACTGCACTAAACAAATGTAACTACTTTTAACTTTTTAAGATTTCTAAAACATAGTAAGTACGGTCAAGGACTTTAATTCACGAGCCACCATGGAACCATTTCACAGTAAACGTCATAGTGACATCGCATTAATTAACAAGGAAAATCTTAATGACTTTTCCTTTCAAAAGGTTCCATGGTGGCTCATGATTTAAAGTCCTTGACTGTACATAATAGTTTATGTGACAAAATAAATCAGCTGGCATCTTTTGGGATGGAATTCTCAATATTTCGAGAGTAGTTTAATAAAACTAATGCCATACTTTATCTAGACCGATATACAACTCAGCTAAGTCTGCGACAAAGTTCGATACAAATTAAGGCTTAAAAATATACACTGAGTAGACTCGATAAGGAAGTTACGAATACTGCAGCTCAGTAGAACCATGATGTATTGTTTATACTGGTAGGTATTTATGTTTTATTTAATGTTTAAATTAGATGACTTGAATATTTTAGAATATTTCAAACTAAATACAAACTGAAATATAGATGCACAGAAAAAACCCCAGAAAAAAGACCAATGCTGGGAATCGAACCCAGGTCCTCAGCGTTCCGTGCTGCGTGCTTACCCCTACACCATCACTGGTCTAGAAGTTAGCGACGAATTTTTCCCATACATCGTACACTTCAGTCTGTTATAATCACATTATGCAGTGATAAAGCGCGCATCTATGATATGCCCTCTATATATAATATATAGTTTCACGGGATGACCGTAAAAGTAATAAAAAATGAAGTTGTTGAAAAAAAAAAAAAAGATACTTCATACTTAACTTGTTATTTTAGAATATCTAATTATTATGTAATAAAAACAAGTGTACATTTCGCACGCTTAATATGAAACTGAACCTTTCCGAAATAGTCTCATTTCAAAAATGAAATTTAGATTAACATTTGGTAACATAGTGAACGGTTGCGGTACTCTGAAGACGAGGTCCGGTTGAGTTCGAAACGCGTCAATGTGGCTTGGTGGTGGTGATAGTTGGGTTTGTGTGGAGGTGGAGGAACTGCATAAACGCGCAATTTTTACATAAACGTAGCTATCGTAAGGTCGTGGGTTAGCAAACTAATTGTTTCAGTTCATTAGTATATAAGTAAAGTATCCGTTAAGGGAAAACTTTGTGAGTAAACTTGCACACAATTGCGAAGAAATTCAAAGGTATGTGTGAAATTCCCAATCCGCATTGAACTTAGCTGATTCTGAAAGGCCTGTACTCAGCAGTGGGCCGTATATAAGCCGAGATGGTTATTGCGATGTGATACATATACAGCCTATGCGATACCAAAATATCTCAATGTATTTCAGTACCGTCCATAGAAATAATGTAAGTAAATATTAGGGGGGACAAATATTAGGGGACAATCTTACACAAATCGACCTAGTCCCAAACTAAGCAAAGCTTGTACTATGGGTACTAGACGACGATAAACATACTTATATAGATAAATAAATACTTAAATACATAGAAAACATCCATAACTCAGGAACAAATATTCGTGCTCATCACACAAATAAATGCCCTGACCGGGATTCGAACCCAGGACCTCTTGCTTCGTAGGCAGGGTCACTACCAACTAGGCTACAGCGGTCGTTAAATAAAGTAAAATATAAAGTGACCGAGTATCACAAATCAACTCCTACTAAACCGTCACAGGCGGGCTCCGAAGCCGTCATTTGACTTTAATTACGAATTAAGTGTGCCGTAAACAGAGTCGTTACTTTGTCGGATCGCCTCGATCTATGGTAGCGCCCTCATTAATTTCAATAAAAGGATTCCCACAAAGGAAGGGGGGTATTCATTGTAGAATAATCGAACGTCGACCCGACGAAGAATTTATATAGCTACATTAAAAAATATCAGTTGGTGTTTAAATACTGAGTCTACTCAATTAAATTAATTGATTACATTCACAATATACCAAATAAATCAATTAATCAATAGGTATTACAATATTTAGAAAATTATCAGCACTCAACTTTTGAGGCCAGTTAGGTAGTCGGGTAGTCGGCACAATAATGTGAACTGAAATTTAAATTTCCTAAATATCTTATTTTGTAGAATTTATTCTGTCAGGAACATGTAGTAAGTTTTAATTAAAACACGAAGTACTTTATTGGGCTCGTGCAGCTCTTCCAAAACTTTTTACTTGGCTTTAACTTCTATATCTTAACGTCGCAGTAAACTTAGTTTCAGTGTCGCTACTTACCACCAAACCTGCTACCTGGTAGATAAAATTAGTAATGTCAAATTGATGGTATTCATAAAATACATATTTAACTATCAGAAAGAAGCTTTTCATCCATTGAACGATAATCTTTACATACAATGTTTTGAATGGTAGTAATGCCGGAGCAACCACGGAAGCATTCATTGAGCACCTAACGATCTAAAGTTGAATTGAATCCAAACCCGGCCCAAATCATCCCAATTAAACTGGGTATTAGAGCCCGTCCCTCATTGTTTCTGGTATCGAGTTTCGTTAACAATGCGTGTGTTATGCGCTGATGGGAGGTAAAAGCAAATAAAATAAGGCAAAATACACACTTGCCGTTTAAAATGAATAGTTGGTGTTCGCATAAATCCTCATTAACATAGTTTGGCGCCGTCGCAGATGCCACGGCCCAAACTTCCGCCCGAGGTTGGACCTGAGAGAATCTGATTAATTAGGCTGTTCGCCCAAACCCTTTGAATTATTTGGGCCTTGTCTGAAAGGTAGCAAAGCTTCTTAAGATTGTGTTCCCCGAACGTTAAGATTTTCCTCATAAAGATTTGATTTTGGTGTATTGTGTATGTAATTAATTAGTTGCGGGTTGCTGAGCCTTTGTATAGAAGGGACACCATAATATGATACTTTGAGCATTTGTTTTTAACTATGTAATGTTTTAGGAATGTTATTAAGAAAATGCGTGCAGGTATTTATTTATGTAACAAAAAAATCAAAATTTCACGTTGTAATTTTATACAATAAATAAAGATTCGGTGGGTGAAACAAATTTGTACGTCAGGCTTTTACACGACGTTTTTACAGTTTCAACAGCCTGAGCTTCGTTAGTGTTTATTAGTTTAGCACCTTTGTAGCGCTAGTTAGCGTCCGTGAGATATCTATAAAATATAAACCAATTCCAATTGGCAGATACCTTTATACGAATAAAAAAAAACTTTAGTTCATTATCGGCAGTAGGTTTAGCTCTCAAACCGACTCTACAGAGACACCGACTTCATGAATAATGTACAACGAATAATGGAAGCTCCGCGAAATATCTACGTAACCGCATGTTTTAAACGCCACGAATTTCTTCTTTTGTTACCTATCCACTTTTGCCGGTGATGATACCGCTCAGATCACTTTGAATATTTGACATTATTCATTATTGAGTTGAAATTCGGAGGAAAGTATCGGAATATTCATAACTGAATATTGATTTTTAAGTGCTTTCTTATATTAATTCCACAGTCATTGGTGCATGAAAATAAATTCGTCTTGAACTGGTATACTCGGAAACTTGGTAATTGGTAAATGTACCGTCTTTATTTTGACATTATACATCCTCCGCGTAACGGACATTCTATAGATAAGGGTGTGTCTACCTCTCTCGAATCAGGGTCCATTTCAGACCCAAGACAAATACTTTCTTGTCTGACAAATATTTGTTCCGGCGAGGGATACAAACTTGTGAGCTTTTCTTCGGTAGCGGATAATATGAAGGACACCACAATTTGATCCTTCTATCAAGCGTTATTTTATCGATGGTACCGGTCACGTTTATATTATATAGAGTATTTTATAAGACGCGGTTGAGAATACACCAGAATAGTTGCTGAAAATCCTTGATTGTTATTGTAATCCTTTAGTGATGCACCAGGAAATATTAACGTATTATTTTTTAAATTAACTCTATTATTTGGGTTATCAGTGTTGAAATGATTTCATGCATTAAATTTTAATTAATTTTCATGCAATTCTGTACCGTTGACTGTTAAACAATTGACTAAAACGATTTCATCCGATCTCAATCAGTTAAACTGTTATTCATTACATTTTCAATAAGCCATTTCATTCAAGTAATTTAGTGAAATTATTTTAGTTGCACACAATTATTTTTATTACAAAGTGTAAATAATAAATACATGCGCTGATTTTTTTCTTCCCGCAAGTATAACAAAAAGTCCTGACTGACTTATCAGCGGTCAACCTATAAAGCTTAAATTTTACGTAGAGACTTTTTATAAGATTTAAAGGAAGTGACGCTAAGGGCGTAATGCATTGGACTATGCTCATTGCTCACGGTAGATGTTGCGGGAACAATAAATCCAACCGACGCTTTCTTAGACCAGAGCTCCGCATTCAAAATTAAAATATGTATCTTAATATTTCAAAGACATAAAATTAAAGTTAGAAAAAAAATAAAAAAATTACATGAATTAAATTAAAACCGCTTTAAATTACAACTTTCTTTCTGTTACGTATATATAGCCTTTCGCTTTGAGGTTTCTCTGTTGTCACTCTATAGGAATCATTCCGATGTCGGCAATGGCAACACGCGATCACGACCGGAGGCCGTATTGTCTAACGCGCGGACGCTTGCCTTCGCTTTCACCATCTCTTTTTGTCATCATCTTCTACCATTTGACAGAAAGAAATAGTGACTGCGAAGGCAATCGTCAGAAGCGTTAGACAATAAGAGATCACGAGAGAGAGAGAGAGAGAGAGAGAGAGGTCGCGAGATCCACTGCTTAGTATGAATTAATATCGACGGTGGAAAGGAGAAACCCTTTAAGCGACATTTTGGACGAAATTGAGTTATACGTATATCATCGAAATCAGCTTTTTTTCTGCATCGTTTGAGCTATATAACGAAATTTTGTTTAAAATTTCGCTTAAAGAAAGAAGAAAGAAAGAAAATACGTTTATTTACAACAACACAAGACGATCAATATTTTTACAAAACACAAGACAACACGAAAGCTAAAGATAGAATGTGTCATTGCGGTTGCAAATCGGATACTGGCTCAGCATAATGCTGAGGCGTTTATAGCAGCCCAGCGCTGATTTTCAGCCAGTACCGTATACGAAGAACTGACGGATGCAAACGACCGCGTCGCGCAACCGAATGCTTAGTTTGGGGGTAGTTACAATAGAGAGATCTCTCTCCAGGCAGATGTTATGCCTGGGGACCGAAGTCCAATGGATGAAAGTTGTAAGTTGTATTTATGCATCCCAGTTGAGAAACTTCGATAACGTGATGTAGTATTGTAGTAATTAGTTCCTTATGTGATAACTAGATGGCGCTAGTAGTCGCTACACTTAGTATAGACATAGGTACGCGATGCGGTCACAAGTCGCGGTTGTTGGTCGCGGACGTTGGGTCGCTGTAGCTTTTCGCAGTCGTTAGTCGTGCTCGCCAACATCGGAATGCTGCCTTAACAAAAGGTGTATTCCTTCAGTAGGCTCGACAAGGGCGGTCGACCTTGGTCGCGTCGTATTTCACGCGGCCAGGTGCCTGTCGCGACCCTTTCACGCCTGGCAACTCAGCCAAGAATAATGCGCCTTATTTATACTAATTAAGGAACCGAAATTAATAATCAGATTATTTGAAGGGTGTTATTTATTGTCGCTGGGTTTTACGCTTAGCTTACGTCACATGAATGTAATGAAATATAATAATTTTATTGCAGAAGCAAAACTGTAATGTTTTTAGAATTAAATTACATTAAATTAAATTAAAAGTTAAGCAAATAAGACATAAATTTTCGTTAAATTTTCATTTATAATACACTCTTTTTTGCTGACTTATTGTTGTCTATTCTTGCATTGGAGTCATACTCAATGTAAGAAATAAAAGTTGTCCCCTGTGGGCATAAAATTAACTACCTACTCCGAGTCAGCAAACTTAAGATCAGTTTTTAATTTTAAGATACACATTTAAAGCCAATTTAAACTTGTATTTCTACATTGACACGCTTGCCAGGCTTCCACAACTCTTCATAAGCACAAGCGTGTGTATTCATATCAAATTTCAAGTCAATTCGACATCTGGAAGAAGATTAAATTCGACTTCCAAGATTTGACTTACACTAACAGGGCAAGTCTAATAAAAGCTTGTTTGTTAAATATGTGTTAAGAACCATCGAGTTCAAAATGCTAAAAGTCCACTTAAAACTATAACTCTTTAGCTAATCACACCGTGGTGACATAAAACGCCTCCAAAACATAATACTTACTTGTTAATAAATGAATCGGTACAATAGGAAACCGATGGTGCCGCCAGGACTCCGCCGGCACGACTCGGGATCTTTTGTACTGTCCCATAATAGTCCCTTTAAAAGACTGACAGGAAGTAATTTACCAAATTGAGACGTTAAAATAATTAAGAAATCGGCTACCTAACGTCTATCTTTACAAATGACTCCCCATTGATGTGTCAGGGAGTCAGGGGTGATTATGCTTCGCGTTAAAAAGTAATCGTGAACTGCATTAACGGGATTTTTTTAAAGAAAAGAATAAGGAAAGGAAGTTGAAAGAAAGTTGTAGGAACTTGTAGGGCTCTTTAAGGCTCTAGCAGTCTAGCCTTATCACTCCAGTGATAGGCTGTTACTGAACCAGTGAGATACACCCTTGGCCTCATCTGCACTTTTTATCAGGTGAATAGGGGCAATCATGGGTCAGTTCTATGTAAAAAAAAAGATTAACAACTTTCTGTCCGCCATTATTTACAAGCACATTGAGTACATAATAAGGTCGCTTTGGTATTAAAATAGGAAACTGTGACTTATTTTTCTAAGGTAGTCCCACTCTCTAATGGTGTAACGCAGAATAACCGCGTGTAAAGGGCAAAGGGAAATACTACCTACACCTGTGTAACACGAGAACATAGGGCCCTATTAAAGGTGCGAATAAAAAGCAAAGTACACAAATTAAAAACGCTGAACAAGGTCGTTCTGTTGTTTTTAGCAATTTTGTGATCAAAGCCCTCACCTCTATAAAAGGCAGAACAAATAACGGCGCTCTAATCGATTTAATGAAAGGGGAATCGAAGGGTCCCGTAGGTTTACTTTTCCAAATTTACGACTACCTCTAACGTTTAATTGGATATTCGTGCCGCAATAAAAACGGTTTGATGACCAGATGATTAAAATACGTAGGCTTTAAAATGAAATTGGATGCTGAGTGCCTCCTCCGTGGGCGCTGCTTTACTAGCGGTACTCACTTGGCGATAACTGATGAGCCGGCAGGAAGAATGATACATGCTTCCAGACTGTCAATTTAAGCAAGTGAACTGATTTTTATTACTCAACAGCTATACTAGAAAGCTATGCTAGAAAGTCTGAAAAAACTAATAGACGCCAACACCTTAGGAAATTAGATTATTTACCTCATTATGTTGTGCCTAGGTGTGCGAATGTTTACGGAAAACGCACTTGCGAGTTCTTGTTACCTAAAATTGGTTCTTAATGAGCTATCCGCCGACACTCGCACTCGTATTTGTCAGAATACAAATCATTGTAAGCGGATTTTGAAAGCGGCTTATATGTGTTAGTGTATAAATATAGTATAAATACTTAGTAGAAAAACGAGTGAGCTCAGCGGCAGTTAAATCTATTAAGATTTTGCTCGCTGATATATTTGAAATTGTATTTTTTTTTAATTGTTTAAATAAAAGAAAAAAAAACTTAGATAGAATTCAAAAGATAGCCCTAATTGCCTTTCCTTTGTGTACCGTTTATCAAAGATAAACTAAAAAAAAACTGTACTTATTATTATGTTGATCGTACAGCTGCCAATCATTTACGAGTAGTACTTGTAAAAGGATGAAGTCTCGAAATGTGTACAACAAAGCAGAGGTTAATTAAAATAAAGATTATCCTGTTCTCGTAAATCTTTCTAACCAGAGAATTTGAAAAGGAAGAGCGAAAATCTTTAACTTTCTGACAGTTTAATAAGATAATAAAAATATAAGTCAAGAAAAAAGAAAAGAAGTTTCAACTAAACGGATTTCTTTGTCTTTTCTCACAATTTCCTTTGAGCTGTGGAGGCATTCTATCTTCTATTATAAAAACTCGGAAAACGTAACCTGTATTATCCTTAACCACTAGATATAAGTTCGTATACTTGTGCCGTGAGAAGTGCGGGTTTTCCTGAAACAATGGTCGGCGGACGGAGCATTATTTATTTCATTACATTTGGTAAGCCGGTAAGTAAGTGTGATACGTTTAATACTACTTAAGTGTATCTTTTAATACTTCGGTTGTTTGACACGTAGGAATGTTTTATACTTGTAACACATCATCATTATCATCATTATTTTAGGCGTAGGACGGCCACTGATGGATATAGGTCTTCGTTGATACCTAATCATTAGGTATGAAGAGTCCACGGAAAGAACATTGTCTAGTCACCTAAGCAACTGTTTGAGTTACAGCGGTTTGAAAGTTTGTCATCACGAACAATTACGCACTATGGAAACCATTTTATTACAAGTGAAAAAAAAATATTGTTTTCAGATATCCATATTTAATTCAATGGTAAGCCATAGTCATAGTACTTTGCGAACTCTACATTTTGAGATTAAAAACCCAATTTTCAAAAAAGGTTGTTACTAGACATGTTCTTTCTGTGGACGTTTCATTTAGGTTGGAAGCGGCTGGCATCATCATCATCTGGCATCTACCGTGGACCTGCGGCCTTAACCAAATCCGTCCATCTCGTAACTCGTACATGGTTAGTATGTTTGATGAAAATTTGCCGTGTTAATGTTAATACGGTGTAAACTGACCAGTAAATGTATTTAAACTAGCTTTTGCCCGCGACTCCGTCTGCGAAGAATTGGGATATAAAAAATAGCTTACGACCTATTCTCAGACCTACCGAATATAGAGAAAAAAATCACAAAAATTGATCTACCCGTTTCGGAGGAGTTCGATAACAAACAGCGTGACAGGAGATTTTTATATGTTAGAAGATAGAAGATGAAGAAGATGTAAAAAAAAATCGATTAAAACTATCTAGGTAAGAAGGCGGCTAAACTTTGTCTACATAAAAAAAATCACACGTTGTAGTAATTTACGGAAACCAATTAAATAAAATTATTCAAGAACTTTACCGTGTAACATACTTCCTTAACGGAATTTCTGAGACTTTCTTAAAGGCGAGTTAAGGCAAGGACCAGTGTAATTCACTTACTCAACAAGTGATGACACCATTATAACATTATAACAGCATTACATAAAGTTTTTGATGGTCATTAAAACAATTGTTTCAAGGGATGTCTCTGACAGATCGTTTCCTAGACCCAAGAAAACCCTAACTCTAGATTTTTCAGAAATCGTTGCAGCCACTTAACGTGGTGTCCAATGTATTTTCAAAAAAATATCGGAGTATTTGAGCAGGCGGTTGGGTTGGGTTGATTCTTTAATTGTGACTAACAAAAGTGCAAATAACAAACTATAAGTGGAAACTGCTTTGGCTGATCTGATAATATAAATCTTTTTAATAATTTATGTATTAACTTAAGCTGTTTGTTTCCCAGTAAATAAATAAAAATGTTTCCATGCAGTCAACGATGTTAAAAATGTAACGCGACAATGACGTGATTAGGTAAATTCTAACGAAAAATTCGGACGCATAACTTTTACATGGGTGTTCAATCAACTAACTCAACCCTCTGCTAATTCTGGATTAATTTTAAAACACTTATAGATATACAAGAATTAACTATTTAATAGTATCCGTAGGATACGATACACTATCGTTAATTTATGCATAATAGAGTAATCATACTTTTAGAATCAGTTCCATAGATATGAGTCAACTTACTCGATTCCTTCTTTCCCCTCTAGGACTATAAACTCTAGCTTTTTAATAGCGAACTACTTCCACGACCTTTATCCGTAACTTTACTTTACTGAATAGTTAAATGTGATATTTCGTATTTATTTGACTGGGATAAATATTTAATGGTGAATGTAATTAGCGCATCTTGATATCACTAGTAGATAGTAAGTTAGAGACTAAACAGTGGAACTAAAATGTTATTTTATGGTCTCAGACAAAGAAATGTCCGTGAGCTATGAGTCTAATTAAATACTCGATCTCATGATAATTCGACGGCAATTTTATTTTTACAACACAGGTTTGGGAGACTACGCTCCAGGAAGTCGTCGGCAATGTGAAGGTTCTGCTAAGACTTCTTCCAGGAACTAGGCTGCCATGAACACTAGCTACAGACGATCACGCACAATAGCGCAAAGAGTCATCACTACCTACACTATTACGACATGTATTGCGTTAGCACAAAAAACTCAAATATTTCTTAGGCAAGCCAGAAGACAGAAAGTGACACACATACTTAATGCCTAGAGTGTAGGAGCATCTTGAATTAACGCTGCTAAGTACATACATGTCTAACCCGACGTAAACTTAAAACTACATAACACATAGTAGAAGTACATATATATTTTTTGTATTCGCCTCTTTAACCTAACCTATAGCTGCAATGTTTTTATTCAAATTTTTTATTTTTGATAAACATTTCTCAACTTTTTTAAACGCTTAATTGTCAACTGTAGAATTATTCACGCACAGTTTATACTCTACCTCAGCCATTACAATGAAGTGATCAAAATGCGCAATAAAGAGTTACTACCTCCCCCAGCGGACAAATTACTTACTTACTCTAATAGTTTGATTATGGAAATAAAGTAGTCGTGGCCAATGACTAGTCTTGCTTCAATTTGGGAGTACCGTCGCGTGCCTTCCGGGACATGAAAAGGTAATGCCGGCGGGCCCCCGTAACTCTGTGCCAATGTTCGACACACTGCATACCTGACTACTTATTTATAAGCGGCGGGTAGCCGGGGATTAACATGTCGTTCATCAAATAAATGTTGAGTTCGTTCGGCGGATAAATGGATATTATTTTTTTCTCCGTAAAGCCATGGTAGCCTAGTGGTTTGACCTATGGCCTCTCAAGCCGAGGGTCGTGGGTTTGAGCCCGGGTTCGCTCTTATGAGTTTTTTTTGGAATTTACGTGCGAAATTACATCTAAAATTTACCATGAGCTTTAAGCTGAAGGGAAATATCGTGAGGAAACCTCCACACACTTGTGAAGAATTTCAATAGTGTGTGTGAAGTCCTAATCCGTACCTACTCCGCGCGGGAACTACGGCCCAAGCCCTCTCATTTTGAGGGCCTGTGCCCTGCAGTAAAAAATAAAATAAAAAATAAATATCACGGGACAATTCACACCAATTGACCCAGTCCCAAAGTAAGCTAGGAAAGCTTGTGTTATGGGTACTAGGCAACGGATAAACATACTTATATAGATAGATACATACTTAAATACATATTAAACACCCAAGACCCGAGAACAAACATTTGTATTTTTCATACAAATATCTGCCCCGACACGGGAATCGAACCCGGGACCTCAAGCTTCATAGTCAGGTTCTCTAACCACTAGGCCCTCTGGTCGTCGGCAGTAGGACGTATACATATAGGCTGGGATGATGATGATGATGACTCCGTAAAGAAGATATATGTTGTTATTCATGTACGTTATTATTAACTGTATATTTACAAATTCTTTTTTTTTCACGTACTTATTTTTTTTTCCATATTATATACGGTGTTACATTATAAATTATAAGTACCTAACTATTGTAAAAATTATAATGTTTTGCAAGATACCTAAGATTTAAATGAAAATGATGACTTTATCGCATCGTAGTTAGCAAAGTGAATCGTTAGACATTCTTCAGAAGTTACCAGATTATTAACAAGTAGGTTACTATTTGATTGTAGAGTTATTGAAATCTAAGCTTGTGAAGCTGGATGGAACAGAAACAGGTAAACAGAAGCCCGAGCGGCGGAGATATGCCCCCAACACACACGTTCTTTACACAGTTTATAGATCGGATCGCGCTGAGTGTCCTTTTAGATTCAGCCGTCGTCGCAACGAATATCTGATACCTGAAGCTTCCTTATAAATAATGGTTTGTGACTTTAAGACACAAAAGCGCAAAGTGAATTCAAAATGAAAGGCGATATTCTGATGCTATTTGCATTGCCGTGGAGCTGGGGACCTATTTTTGAAATCGCATCACTGGATAATACTATTCGAAAGTGGTGAAATCGAGCTGAATTTAAAATGCGAGTGTAGTAGCACAAGATTACAGCTCTTATATTCTTGTCAACTAAGAATTTTAAATATTTGAACTCTGTAGTTTTGAAACAACACACCAACGATTTCAAACATTGGTGAACAGAGGCCGTATTGTCTAACGCGCGGGCGCTTGGCTTCGCTTTCACCATCTCTTTCTGTCACCATCTTATACCGTTTGATAGAATGTGAATGCGAAAGCAAGCGTCAGCGCGTTAGACAATAAGTCTGCTGGCCCTTATTTCATCACGCTGACAGGTGCGACACTACTAATTTCAACGGAGACTAAATTTGTGTATCCGGAACGAGGGGGCTCATTTCGAACAATTTATCAGTTAAATAAATTAAGTGTAACAAATCTATGCTAATATATAAAGCTGAAGAGTTTGTTTGTTTGTTTGTTTGTTTGAACGCGCTAATCTCAGGAACTACTGCTCCGATTTGAAAAATCCTTTCAGTGTTAGATAGCCCATTTATCGAGGAAGGCTATAGGCTATATAACATCACGCTAACACCAATAGGAGCGGAGCGGAGCGGAAGAATGTTTCAAAATCGGGGGTTTTTGAAGTAAAACTTCTATATCTCGGGAACTACTGCTCCGATTTGAAAAATTCTTTCAGTGTTAGATAGCCCAGTTAGATAGGGCGGGTTGGGAGCAAGTGGGGGGCGGGTTGAGAGCGGGTTGGTGGCGGCTTGAGAGCGGGTTGGGGCGGGTTGAGAGCGGGTTGGGGAGCGAGTTGGGGGCGGGTTGGGAGCGGGTTGGGGGCGGGTTGAGAGCGAGTTGGGGCGGGTTAGGAGTGGGTTGGGGCGGGTTAGGAGCGGGTTGGGGGCGAGTTGGGAGCGGGTTGGGGGAGAGATGAGAGCGAGTTGGGGGCGGCTTGAGAGTGGGTTGGAGGTGGGTTTAGAGCGGGTAGGGGGGGGCGAGTTGGGAGCGGGTTGGGAGCGGGTTGAGAGCGAATTGGGGGCGGGTTGGGGGCGGATTGAGAGCGGGTTGGGGGCGGGTTGGGGGCGGGTTGAGAGCGGGTTGAGAGCGGGCTGGGGGCTGGTTGGGAGCGGGTTAAGAGCGAATTGGGGGCGGGTTGGGGGCGGATTGAGAGCGGGTTGGAGGCGGGTTGAGAGCGGGTTGAGAGCGGGTTGGGGGCTGGTTGGGGGCGAGTTGGGAGCGGGTTGGGGGCGGGTTGAGAGCGAGTTGGAGGCAGGTTTGGGGCGGGTAAGGAGCGGGTTGGGGGCGGATTGGGAGCGGGTTGGTTTATTATGAAGTTTCACTTCTTCCGGAAGGATTTAAGGAGAGCCATAATTGATGAAAAAGCAAATTGGATAAAATAATAAGCTGCCCAAAATACTAATCCCACGCGGACGGAGTCGCGGGCAAAAGCTAGTTGATTATAAAATAAAGTTAATGTTAGATTTTACGATCCTTTTTATTTTTAAGACCAAATATTTGTTAGAGAAATTTTATACTGAATAATAATCCTATCGATTAGTGTTTGTTTTTTAATTTTAGTTGGTTCGAGTCCCGGGCGAGGCAAGCTAGTATTAGAAATCTTTGAATGCAGTTTTGTTTCTTTTTTAAAATAAAGAAATGTCTCCTTTAAGTAAAATGAGCCAATTTAAGGATTTAAGGTACTTTCCCTCCAGGGCCCGACTTATTTTTCCACCCTGTATATGTAGAACCTTTTTTTTTTATGGTATAGGGGCAAACGAGCAGACGGATCGCCTGATGGTAAACGATTACCGTCGCCCATGGACACCTGCGCCACCAGAAGAGTTACAAGTGCGTTGCCGGCCTTTTAGGTAGGAGTACGCTCTTTTTTTGAAAGCTTGAAGATCATATCGGTCCGGGAATACCGCAGCAGGAACCTCATTCCAGAGCTTTGCTGTGCGAGGCAGGAAATTTCTGGAAAAACGCACAGTAGAAGACAACCAACCATCCAGATGGTGAGGATGGAAGTGTTGACCTGACTCGAACTTAGATACAGAATAGGTATATAGTATACTTATTATCCCAAGATAGCCATAAATCACTACATAGGTAGTATAAAACAAAGTCGCTTCCCGCTGTCTGTCTGTCCCTGTCTGTATGCTTAGATCATTAAAACTACGCAACGGATTTTGATGCGGTTTTTTTAATAGATAGAGTGATTCAAGAGGAAGGTTTATATGTATAATACATGCGTAATTTCACCCGTGCGATGCCGGGGTGGGTAGCTAGTAAATTATATGCAGATGAAATCGCGGGAAACGCCTAGTTCAGATTAAATTGATCGCAAACATCCTCGAAGGAAAATACCGTGGCCATGTAGGTAGGTACACTCGTGTACAAGTGCGTAGAATATCGCGAACAAACACCGGAAAATGGAAAAATAACACATTTTAAAGCAAAAACTGAAACCGCGCGAGGAACGTTTGGATTCCATTTCTCTCTAGGTATCGTTCCGTAATAAAATTGAAATTTGATACCGACGTCTTTGTCGCAACATTTCATGTTACAAAGGCATTCTTTGTTTATTGTAGCATAGAAGTATGGAATTATCGGGATGTACAACGTGGATGAGGCTATTTTAATATTAGAGGGAAAACTGCGACTGAAATAGAAAAGGAAAAGGAATCAATTTGTCGAATAAGTACAGAGTAGGCGGCTTAGCGAACCGTAGCAGCGGGGCGTGCCGCGGGGTCCGCACTGGGCACCACATAAATCTCCCCATTCGCACTATTAGGGGGCAGCTTTTAATTAATTAGTGATGTATTGTGCTATGTAAAAATAAGTTACAAGAACATAACATGATTTTTTAAACTTCTGCTTACATAATTAACCAAGAAGATAATAATTCATTCCTAATTAATATTACGTATAAATGACTAGCTTTCGTCCGCGACGTCGTCAGCGCAGTTTAAGTTTGTGGTAAAGTTTCTTCGTCTCTTTTAATGAATACAACAAAAATCCGGCAAAGAAACAACCATAAATCTATTATCCATCACTATCATAGGTATTAGTAGGTAAATGTAAATCCTATTTTCACCTTATCCCGTGGGAATTCATTATTTTTTAGCTGACGTGTTAACGTCGTCTGCAATCAATAGACAAAGTTGTCGGAGCGAACGTTGTGCTTTAAAAAAATGATACGTTAAAGTATTTTGAGAAATTGGCCTCCAAAGTACTGAAAATTTACTAAACCATCTAACATCTTTCTATAATATTTTTTGACGTGAAAATAAGATAATAAATCGATGAACGCCGGCTGCACGCACGAAAAATGATGACTCAGTTGAGTGTAACGTACATAACGCATTGTCCCGTTACGCGTCCCGTTACGCTCGAGCCGATGAACGATCGGAGTGAGAGCGCGGCACGAGCGAGCGAAAGGCACAATCGGCAAAAGTATGCAATCATTTCATCAATGTTTTGTTATGACGTTGTCACGTTAAACTATCGTCCGTAAACCGACTTTACAAACAACCGGTTTTTTAAGCTATTTGCTAGTTATTACTGATTTGAATATATTTTTGAGAACATGAAAAAACAATGAGCACGTGCTTTGTTATGTCTGGTCCAACTCGTATTTTCCTAAAAAAAACACCAACGAAAAATATAAAACTTTTAAGGGTGCTTTTTGTAGGTTAAGTAGAGGGGTTAACATTATCAAAATTAATCAAATCGGAGACGCACAGTTGGGTACTTTTCCTTGTCAGATTTGGCTGAACGGTATTCAGTGACAAACTACAATTCCTCCTCGCCTTTTCACTTGGTCAAAAAATGTGATAACCAACTATTTTTTTAGTGGATCAGTAAACCAGAAGCCTAACGCTATTGTCTAACGCTTCTGACGCTTGCCTTCGCTTTCACCATCTCTTTCTGTCATTATCTTATACCGTTTGGTAGAAAGAAATAGTGATTGAAAGGCAAGCGTCAGAAGTGTTAGAAAATAAGCCTGCTGCATTTAGCTGTTAGGTACCTAGTTAGGCTGATACGATAACAAATGTCCCATAAATACTCGATTGGTTACTAACTACTATTGAGATTGCAAGTTGGAGTATTATCTCTTTAATTGCCCGGGATGTCGTCATTCACGCCGCAGTCGGGTAAACTTGCAAACTTTGACCATTTGGAGAATGGACGGGTCTATCTTGATATCGGTCACAACTTGTGTACAAATAATGCTTCGTCATTTGTTTTGTATGGCCCTAAGAAAGGATTCGTGATTTGCGATAGGATAATGTCAGTCTAGTGAAAATTATTAGAAACTAAGCTCTACCCGCGGCTTTTGTCCGCGTATACAATTAGATCTGGTAGTCGAATTTAAGTTTCCAAGAATACAAATATTAAGAAACAATAACAATAAGAAATGAATACTATAACTATAAATTAATAATATTTATAAACACAAATGAAAACTTATTACACAATTAATCAAAATGTCAGCAAAATTGGTTAGTAAAATAACAAAACTCTTAAAACCTAAGTTAGTACAGCACCAAACAAACAATATACACTAAATTTATCCCAAAATTATTAATAATTAAATTAAGCTTGTTGGCTCAAAAATCCCCCCCCGTGACGAACTGGAAATAAATGTCCCCATTACGCTCGCAGCATTGCCTCTCTGGATGGCTATGGAGATCTGCTGAACAAGCCACGATCCTGAACGAGCATCACACCCACGGCGACCCAAGTCACCAAAAAGCTCCCGCGCTTCGAAGCCCCGCGGCCCAGCCGTCTCAACCGCGACGGGAACGAAGTCATAAGTCGCCTCCAACTCGGAATACATACTTCGAGTGCTTAAGCAGCGCAGCAGACTCGGCCGCCGAGCCCGCCGACCTCGAGGATTGTCTAATGTGAGATGCGGCAAAAGACAACGACCCTTACGCCAAGGGACTAACGTAAGCCCGTCAGCCCTCTTCTATAGATAAAATAAAACTAACTTAAACTAAAACTAAATAAAATTAACAAAAGGTTCCCCCCGCGGCATGGACCCAAAGACACTGGCAGCATTACCTCACTGTATAGCAATGCTGATACGTTGTGCGAGGAAGCTGCCAGCTCTTTGGTCTCCTGTAGTATCACAAAGCCGTTTACTAATATCTTTGTAAAGACTTTTTGCGATGGAGCCCCACGGACCAAAGGTCTCAACTCCGAATGGAACAAAGTTGTATTCAGAGCCAAGACCTTTGTATTTGTTTTTCTTAAGTTATTCTGCCGCTTCTGCTGCTGCACCAGCTTGATTTGCTGTTCCGCGGACATGGGACGGAGCCAGTGTGTCTACACAAGTTTCCAAGGGAATACCCAAGAATTACATCGTGGTTATCATTTACATTTTATGATAAATACATATGAAGAATTTCGTGTCTTTAGACTTAGCAGTTAAGATTTTAGGATTTTGTATGGATTCCGTGCGAACCAATTGGCCTAATGGTTTGACCTATTGCCTCTCAAGCAGAGGGTCGTGGGTTCGAATTGAGGCTCGCACCTCTGAGTTCTTCGGAATTTATGTGCGAAATTAAATTTTAAATTTACCATGAGCTTTTACGGCGAAGGAAAACATTGTGAGGAAACCTGGACACACCTGAGAAGAAATTCAATGGTCTGTGTGAAGTTTCCAATCCGCACTGGGCCCGCGTGGGAATTACGGCCCAAGCCCTTTCATTCTGAGAGGATATCAGTACGATTACGGGCACTCTTAACCAATTTCTGATGCGTTCTCAAGGGAATTCCTAAATGAACATCATAATTTAGTCATTCATTATTCATTCTTTTATGTTTGGGCTTAACTAAATATAAATAGGGACAGAGGAACATTCGAGACAAGAACGACTTACAGTAATAATAATAATTAAATTATGAAAATTATATATTTCCGGTTATTAACTCATTTAGGTACAAGTTAAATTAAATTGAAAATAATGAAAACTTGAAATAACAATAACTTAATTTATAAATGAAACGTCAACCAAGAGTCAAGAATGGTAGATAAAATAAAATAAAATAAATAAATATTAGGGGACAATCTTACACAAATCGACCTAGTCCCAAACTAAGCAAAGCTTGTACTATGGGTACTAGCCCTTTAACTCCGGGTGACAACCAGAGTTGTTTTGGGCCCGCATCGCTGCAATACGGGTGACAACTCCAGTTGATCGAGAACGGGTAAGATTTAAAAAAATATTTTAGCTAATCTAGACCTTATGCCTTGGTATTAACTGCTAAATTATACAGTTAGATTAGTGTAGATGCAAAGAAAAAAATACCACAATATTTTGATAGATGGCTCTGTAGTAAATATAGGTTTGAAATTTCCGCTTTTTTACTGACAACCCGTACTGCATAAGTGCAGATTATTTTTTACAAGATGGCGACGATTAGTGTTGTCTTACATTTTATCGAGTTGTCATAGCAGTGAGGCCGGTGAGTACTTTGATGCGTTCTCCTTTACCCGACTGCGTAGACGGAAGGGTTATGTGTTTGACCCGTATGTAAGTATGTATGTATGTATGTCCATTCCTATGTCCTCTCGTAACTACACAACGGCTGAACCGATTTTAATAAATGATACGTCATTGGATTCGTCTTGATAACGCGAGTAACACTGAATACATGAAGTTTATGAAAAATTAAAATGGCAGATTTTTGGCGCCAAATTGTGAGTCTTCAAAAAATTTTTTTATTCAAACCTATCGAGTAGGGTATCAAAATAAAAGGATTTTAAAAGAGATTACAAAAATATATACAAGTCATGTGTTTAAATTTAATTTGGAATAATAAATTGGCAATCAATGCATTAAAACGATGACGTACCTACTTACTCAGATATCTTTGAGCAGTAATTTTCTCTATGAAAAAAAATTTGGAAAAATAAGTACGTACATATATCAAAATTGGTTTTGAACTTTAACTAAAAAGCAACTGATTCCTAATTCAAATACTCAAATCTGGGTCGCAGGAGGTTACACTAAAAAGAAAGAAATAAAAAAATAATCATAAAACTAAAAACCCGCCTACGGTGTAAATAAAATAATAAATTAAAAAATCAAAAAAACCCGCCTGCAGAAATACTGAAAAGGTGGAAACAAGATAAAACAACAATAAAAAGCTAACTGAACTCAACGAAAGAAATCGAAAAAAAAAACTAAACATTGAAACGAATTTAAATAGCAAATAATGTCTTAGCAAATAAATTTAAAAAAATGGTTTTAAATTTATTCTAGAATGTTGTATGTTCTTAATAAATAAACACCAGGAATTTGGCACCCATTTAGATGTCAATTATTTTGTCGGGGAAGTCGACAGCCATGCATCGCATATTCTTAATAATGACCTTGGCTCCCATTTTCACATTTATGTTTTGATGGGATATCATTATTTTTTGTCAAATAAGTAGGTCCACTCTTTCATAATTACTAAAATTAATTAAAAAGCATAAATCGTAATTAAAGTAATCAAATAATCGAATTTTCAAGAGCAAATGCACGAGTTATTCTACAAAATACCCAAATTGCTATAAGTGTATCTACCAAAAATATTTGAAGAGTTCCCTCAATTTCTCCACGACCCCATCATCAGATTTTAACCTGATGACAATGGGACCACTCCAGAAATATACCCCTTCAGTCAAAAAAGGAATTTACCAAAACGAGTAATAAATGGCTGAGTTCTGAGGTAACAAGCAGAAATAATAATAATTATTAAAACTTAAAAAAAAAACATTATTTTCTGACTTTTTTATTTGTATACACACAATTACCAAGCTGGATGTAAAATTTCAATTTTCTAGGTCACCTGGAATAGGATTAGGTTTTTGATTATTAGTCAGTCAGTCAGTGGTAAAAATGCCGATTTTTAGACTCTAATATATGTTGGTGGATGTCTTGTTCAGGAGATAGGTGAGAAGATCAAACACTTGTTCAGTCCATGATTGTCGTATAATGAATGTCTATCATCTAATACAATTATGCTTAATGTTACTTAAAGCTACGTCACTATTATATGCCTAGATGTGGAGTAAGCGGGCCGTTGCCCTAATTGAGTTATTTCGTAATACTAACTACATACATACTACAACTCCCCTTAAAACTCTACTTCACCTTCCCCTTTTTTTTTAAAAAAAGAAAAAAAAACTCTGCTATAGTTCTCAAGGAAATAATAACAACTAGCTTAAACTTATTCATCATATTTAGTAATATATAATTACTTAATACAAAGCAAGAATTTGGTACGAAAACATTGCTACACATAAATTAGTAGGTACTTAAACTAATTAGTAATAACAAAGTAAAAAAATTGCTATAAAAAAATAATTTTGTATTGTTTTTATGCACAATTATTTCTTTACCATTTTTCAAAATTTTTACGTTTGGTGAGATATCTTTAATTACTTTATAAGGACCATTATAAATGTTATCTAGTTTATCTCCTATTTGGTTTCGCAATAATACAAAATCATCTTTTTTGTACATAATTGGATTCACTTTCTTATCATAAATCTCTTTTCTTTGCACTTTATTTACAATTAAATTATTTCTTGCATCGGACTGTGCCTTTTGTAATCTAAATCTAAGTTCCTGAGGGTAACTATCATAATTATACAAAGGGTCAACAGACGAATTTAAATTACTAGGTAAGTTGCAAACTTTTCCGAAAACTAATTCAAATGGAGTGTATTTCGTCTCAGTATGTACAGATGTGTTAAAAGAAAAACACCAGTATGGTAGCCAACTGCTCCAGTTTGTTCTGTTATTTTGACATTGTATTCTGAGATAAGCTCCGAGTGATTTGTGAGTGTTTTCGAGACCTCCTAGAGTTTCATGGTGATACGCAGTTGAGTTAAGTTTTTTAATTTTTAGTAAACGACATAATTCAGTCATAACAGAGGACATGAACTCAGTACCTTGGTCGGTTATAATTTCCTTTGGAATGCCGAATCGTAAGATAAAATTGTCTACAAATGCTCGTGCAACTGAAACCGTATCTTTAGTTTGTAGTGGATAAGCTTCTACGAATTTGCTTAAGTCGCACTGTAAAGTTAAAACGTATCTACTATTACTATCATCTATATCTATTGGACCCATAATATCTAAGCTTACTCTTTCAAAAGCCGAGGTGGCTGTCGACGTTATAGTCATTGGCTCTTTTATTTGCCTATTTGTATACTTTTGTATCTGACATTGTTTACACTTTTTAACGTACTGAGTAACATCATTACTTATACCTGGCCAGAAGTAATATTTTTTGATGTTATTTAGCATACGATTAATACCTGCATGACCGCTGGTTGGTAGCAAGTGAAAGTCATTTAAAATTACTGTCTTTTCGTCTCTATCAGTGACTCTAATAATATTTTTCGTAATCAATAAACGTGGTGCACCTATCTTTAGAGATTTCATAGCTCGCACAAGGCTTTTCATATAACCTTCAATGCTTTTATTCTTAGCAATTATTAGTTCTGTAATATTTAATCTGTTACATAAACTTTCTAAGTCTCTCGCTAACACCTCTGGGGTAGATAACGATCGAGAGTTTAGATAAATTGCTGACTGCGCTGGCGCATATACACAATCGCCATTATTAGATATATTATCTTTTCTACAACCATAAATAATTTTCTCAAAGTTATGAAGAACAAATAAAAGTTCTACTACGTCATTTGGTCTTTTGAGAATCTCTACAGCCACAGGTTGATCAGGCCTGGAAGAAGTAGGGATCTCAGTTGTCACGTCAGTATTTGTCGTAGTTCGGTTTTTCTTAAGTTGTCTAGTTTGTGCGCGCGTAAGGACCGAAACTACTTGTTCTCTTATAGACTTTAAATCGGTACTAGTCATCGGTAATCGACTCAACGCGTCTGCAGCTGCATTGTTTCGACCCGGGACATATTCGAATTCAAAGTCGTACTCCTCAAGGTAAAGTCTAAATTTCGTTAATCGACTTGATGGATCTTTTAAACTAAATAAATAAACTAAAGGCTTATGATCCGTAAGGATTTTGAATTTTCTTCCGTACAAATAAGGTCGAAAATGTCGTACACCCCAAACTATAGCTAAAAGTTCTAAGTCAATTATTGGATAGCGGGTTTCGGCTGGCTTTAAATTTCGACTGGCCATTGTTTGAAATGATAGCAGCTATCCCTGTCCTACTTGCGTCTGTCTGTAATTGAAAGACGTTATCATCTGAAAAATCTGGGTACTGAAGAACTGGTGGTTTCATTAGAGCGGTTTTCAACGTATGAAAAGCTATTTCACATTCGTCAGTCCATTCAAATTTTACATTCTTTTTACTAAGTTTATTTAATGGGTGCGCAATACTTGCAAAATTATGTATGAAACGTCTATACTAATTTGCGAATGCGACAAAACGTTTGACTTCGTCCGAGTTCATCGGCACTGGATACTTTCGCAACGTTTCAATTTTGCTGTCGTCTGGTAATATACCTTGTGAAGTTATTCTATGGCCTAAATAAACAATTTCTGTGCGTAAAAAATCACATTTTATAGGATTTAATTTTAAGTTAACTTGCCTAAGTCTCTCTAAAACTGATATTAAATTTTTATTGTGATTTTCTATGGACGACCTATGACGATACAGTCATCCAAATAAATAAATGCTTGTTTATAATTTAAACCAGACATGGCTATAGTCATAAGTCGTGAAAATACACTGGGTGACGTTTTGAGACCCATGGGGCAGCGTTTAATTTGGTACATTTTTGCGTCGGTAGTGAATGCTGTGTACTTTCTGGATTTTTTATCTAAATTTAACTGATAATAACTTTGCGAGAGGTCTAATTTTGAAAAATAAATACTATTAGATAGTGAATCTAATATATCTGTGATATTAGGCAAAGGGAACTTATCGTCTTGAATGCAATTATTTAACTGTCTGTAATCAATAACTAGCCTCCATTTTTTGCTCATTAGATCTGTCTGTCTTTTTAGGTACTAAGAACACTGGGCTAGACCACTCTGATGTTGCTTCCTCTATGATATCATTTGCTAACATATCATCTATCTGCTTTTGGACTTCTTGTTTCATAGCATGTGGGATCCTATATGGCTTGACGTAGACTGGTGCAGTGTTATCTTTCAAAGTGATGTTATGCGACATTAAGTTCGTTACTGATAACTTGTCGCCGGGCAGATGAAACACATCTGCATACTTAGCGCATATCCTCTCAATACTCAAACGTTCCTCTTTATTTAGTGAGGATACATTCAGTAAGTCAAATAAAGTTTTAACTCGATCAGCTGTAGCCTTCTGTAGCTCGAAACGACATGCATTAAAACTACAAAGACTATGAATTTGCAGATCGTAACAATCAATAGTTATCTCATTATCAGTAGTATTTAAAATTCTTATCGGGATGCGACCTTCTTTAGGTTTCGCAATTAATCCCGCAACAAAAACTCCTTGTTGAATTTCGTTCGACAATACTACGCAATCTTCTCGTAAGGAGGTAGGTATGTATTTTATCACTTCACACCGAGGTGGGACAATATGCCTGTACCTATACCTATCCTGACAATTGATATATATGTTAACTCTATCATTATTGTTAGTTAATCGTAGTGTATTATTTTCATAATTAATAATAGCTTGATATTTACTTAAGAAATTATCACCTAAAATTCCGTTCACTGAACAAGACAGATTCTTAAAAACGTAAAACTTTTCTCTAAATATTATTCCATCATACATTAAATCTAAATAAATCGATCCTATTGATTGTAATTTACCACTAACACCTTTTATAATAATCTGATCTTTACTTAGCGAGCTCAGTAAATGAGGGTTCTCTTGTAGTAGCCACTCATATTTCAAAACACAAAGACTGGCTCCGCTATCGACTAAGAGGTTAATGTCGCTACTATCTAAGTTAAAAGTTACGGTACTACTGTTATTATAATTCAAAATAAAATTCTCATTGGGAACGAAAAAATTCTCTAGGTTCATTGTTAATGTCGCTAGATTGGCTAGTGTTAAAGCTAGCTTGCGGTGCGGCATTCCAAGAGGGCATTGAATTCATGTCATTGTACCTTGTATGCTGAATTCGTGGAAAATATGTGCGAGTACCGCGAAATCTATGTGCGCGACCGCGGGCTGCGCCGCGCCGCGGGTCGTGTCCACGCAGCGGTTCACGTGACGCATGCGCTGGTGTTATGTCACCACGACTATAGGTATGCTGTCGTTTATATGTATGCGGCAGATTGAAGCGGCTATTGTTTTGACGATAGTTATGATGCATCTGGTTAGATGGGTTAAAACGCCTAATTTTCATAACTTCCTGGTGATTTCAAGACAGGTTCTGTTCATCGATAGCGCATCTAATCGCTTCAGGCAAGGACTCGAACGTTCTAGATGCTATGATTGTACTCAATCTCGCGTTTTCTAAACCGTCGGCGAATCGTTTGATTGCTACCTTCTCATTAATCGGCCGCAAAATATCGAACTTGGCAGCATCATTATCTGCTTGAGCTATTGTTAAATTAACAAAAAGATTCTCCAACTCGGATCCATATAACTCAATTGACCGGTTTTTCCCTTGACAAGTGTTAAGTAGTTTTGATTGCAAGGAAACAGCAGATTTTTTCTGTATAAGGTACTTATTCATATCTCTTAATAAGTCTTGAACAACGTCATACTTTTGTTTAAGACGCAGTTTGGCGCTCGATGATAACCTAGTCTTCAAAACAAAATTTATTAACTGTTTATGGGAGTCAGTATCAATCATTGAGCTATATAATTCTATTCCGTCCATCAATGCCTTAGTAGTGGATTCATGTCCTGTCATGACAGGTAACAAGGCGATGGCGGTTTTCAAATCAAATTTATTGTCTGACCCCATTTTCAGTTCTGTTGGCGAGTCAGTTTTCTCAACAGTTTCCACACAAGTTAATGTTTTAATTTTATCGTAAATTAAATTTATTTCTTTAATTAATGTCTTAATTACAGCATAGTCATCGGTGTTTATCTGTGACTGTACGATTTGATTATTTATCTGAGACACAATATCCTCCAATTTTGAATATGCTAAATTTGCCTCTTCGAGTTTATTTTTACCGAGGTGCTGTGACCTTCTTTCTGGACCTAGCTTAGTTAAATACTCTTGAATATATTTTATGTTATCGCGCAAGCTCTGTAAAGTATCTATCTCATTTGACATAATACGTTCATGAAAAAGGTAAATTAATTTCTAAAAAAAAAATAAAGGCAATCTTAACTTACTATTACGCTGACATAAGTACATTACGCGCTGAACTAAACAGCTGGAGGCGGCGCGATGACACACTGATAGGAGCGTTGAACTCGTGCTGCTGACGCGTCGGCTGCAAGTTACTGCATACTGTAGAATTTGGTGGGCCGGGCTATCCCTGGACTCCCCGGAACATGGGCCGGGCTTTCCCTGGACACCTCTTGAGATGGGCCGCCGGGCTTACCCTGGACACCTCTTGAATTGCGAGCCGGGATATCCCTGGACAACGCTCTTCTTTCTTGAGTCTTCTATCTTCTTACTTGAGTTATTTCAACTTTAAAACATTTGCTTCTTGCTCTTCTATTATTGTAATTTATTTTTCTAAATGTGCATTCCTTCTTTCTTCGCGTAATATACAAGTAATGTAGCTTGATGTCTGTGTTTCATATCATAATTAAGATTAATTATGTTTTTTTTCCGTTTGATGTCTTCATATTCGATTTTACATCTTCTTTTCGCGGCGTTTTTTCTTCATTTCTTCTTTTTTTCCCTTATTTATTTCTTCATAATTTCTTGATAGTAGATTTTTTTTTTCAATTTTCTGGTTTTGAGTATTTCATGCTTCTTGGCTCTTAGGCAGGGTCGCCATCTAATATATGTTGGTGGATGTCTTGTTCAGGAGATAGGTGAGAAGATCAAACACTTGTTCAGTCCATGATTGTCGTATAATGAATGTCTATCATCTAATACAATTATGCTTAATGTTACTTAAAGCTACGTCACTATTATATGCCTAGATGCGGAGTAAGCGGGCCGTTGCCCTAATTGAGTTCTTTCGTAATACTAACTACATACATACTACAAGACGATATTATCTCTACAGGTAACCGTTCCACCTATATTTGTGAAATTTGGGGGCTTAGTTGATCTGAAGGGTACACCAAATTTCATGTTTTTAAGTCAAATAGATTTTGAGTTATTGAGGGGTCAAAAGTAACGCCTGAATCAATCAATTATAGAACCTTACATAAAAAAAATAAGAATGTGATACGAGCAAAAAGCGCGAGTGCCTATTTGGCCAGAAAACCGCTACTAGGTTTAGTTTCTCAAACAAATTGGTCATTGCCGTGATTTTACTAAAAAACCGGCCAAGTGCGAGTCGGACTCGCGCACCGAGGGTTCCGTACAAATTTATATGTATCTATGAACATCCAGTCTTAGCAGACCCCTGCTCCTAAGCAAAATGTGCGTAGTGTGGGATCATTGTAGATTGGTTACTGATATAGACAGATAGAGAAAAAAAAATCATGCTTTTCGTAATTTTTCCTTTATTTGTGCTATAAGACCTTGCCTCGTACCAAATTTCAAGATTCTGAGTTCACGGGAAGTACCCCGTAGGTTTTGATTCCCTTGCGCGTAGTTGCGAGTTTGAAAATATGCGGCATAAATTGCTGTTTCTTTTGATTGCGTTGGCTTAGAAGTTTGATTTTTTCACAGCTCCATGGGACAGTAGACCTGACAATTTGATATAAATTTAAGCTTGATACCTCCACGCGTTCCTGAGAAAAAGGGTCTTGACAGACAGACGGACGGACGGATGGACGGGCAACAAAGTGATCCTATAAGGGTTCCGTTTTTTCCTTTTGAGGTACGGAACCCTAAAAAGGTTTTTTTCTAGTCTACTTATTAGTAAAACTTTTGAAAGCACAAGGAAATATAAAAGATAACATTTCTATTACTCTTGTTTAATCTGTGGAAAATATCGACCATCGTATCGATATACGCACATCACTATTATTTACAAACTGCAGACGTGTTTTTATAGAACGTTTTAATTGTTGATTTTCTTGTAATTTACTAGTAGTAATAATGATTTTGGTAGTTTAATATGTCCAATATACTATAAACAAGATATTAATCAGGTGAAACAGTTAAAAAATAGTGGTAGTAACTCTAAATTATTCAGTTTCTTAGTGTGAAATATTAAGGGTGAAATATGATAAATTAGTGATTGTGAGTGAAAAATATGAATAGTTATCAAATCTGCATAGAATAATGAATGTGTATGTGAAATTTCAAGTCTGTAGCTGCAATAGTTTTGAAAATATAGGTAAGTGAAACAATGTCACACCGCCGCCTATCGTCAAAATCAGCCCGTATTGCACGGTGACTTAGCTTTCGAGGCCCCGGAGTTAAAGGGCTAGACGACGATAAACATACTTATATAGATAAATAAATACTTAAATACATAGAAAACATCCATAACTCAGGAACAAATATAAAACGGGATAGGAGTATGTACAAAAAATATTTATTTACACAGATTCATTCTTAAAACAATAATACAATTTTAATTTAAACTTAAATAGAACGAACCATTATTCGATATGCACTATGATATGTATATAAAAGAACAGTAACTAAAAATTAAAACTTAAGAAGAAGTAGATTTGACGATAAATAGAAGGTAGTGTGTTTCATACATTCCGGAAATTGTTGTTTTATAGAAGCGGCTGGAACAGCTCACGTGAGCTCATTACCCTGCCATTTTATCGTGCAGTTTTCGCGTAAAGCCCTCCTCGAAGGTTTAGAAGAGCTAGAAGCTGAAAGGGCCTTTTTATTCTTACCGTACTTATATTACCGTGCCTTGGAGTTTTATGAAGTGAAATGAATTCGGTTGTTTTATTTTTATTTATATCAAACATATAACGACCAGACGACCACCACGACGACCACGACCACGACCACGACGTTTAGACGACCAGATGGCCTAGTAGGTAGAGAACCTGACTACGAAGCTTGAGCTCCCGGGTTCGATTCCCGCGTCGGGGCAGATATTTGTATGAATAATACGAATATTTGTTCTCGGGTCTTGGGTGTTTAATATGTATTTAAGTATGTATCTATCTATATAAGTATGTTTATCCGTTGCCTTGTACCCATAACACAAGCTATGACTATGGGACTAGGTCAATTGGTGTGAATTGTCCCGTTGTCCCGTGATATTTATTATTTATTTATTATTATTATTATATAAACAATTATATCAGTATACAACATTGCCTAGTGCGATAATGTAGCATTAATATCTAAATCGTATTATAAAATTGATGACTATAATATAATGGTCAGGGATGTTTGGAAATATGTAATTCCGATCCGGGTTGGCGATCCGCAGTATCAAATAGCGTATCTATTGTATTGAAAAAATTACTTGTATTAAATACTTTAGATGTTTGTAATTTATTAAAAATGCATCTTAAGATCTGTTTGAGAAAAATATACCGTGTTGAGTTTCTCGCCGGATTCTTCTCAACAGGGTTTTTCCGAACCGGTGGTAGATTCTTCGACGTTCATAGGAGCGACAATTGATGCTTAAATTGAATAAAGAATTTTGTCTTTGACTTTAGCTATAAATTACAATTAAAGTTATTTACAGTGATTTATCTTAAATAATGCAACCCTTGTGAACTCACTCAGAGCACAAAAAAATAAATGAACAGAGTGGACAATAAAGTGGAATCACTTTTAAAGTCGACGATCACGGTTTCATAGTGAACAGCAAATATACAAGGTGTATTAAAAATAATCCATATTGTTACAGAAGACGGTGAGGTTAATTTGACTGAATGCCCATCCAAAGGTTTTTCATCTAAAAATTTGATTCAAGATGCCTTTGAAACGTACCTACACTTTGAACATCGACTGAGGTACGGAAACTGTTATAAATCTGGTTTAATTATTTTGTGCCTAGAAATATTAAACGACCAGACGTGTTGTTTGGAGATTTATAATTGGAATGACATACATGGTATCCAAAAAGTCATAATAAAAAATACAATTATACAATTTGAATACCTAGTAAAAAAAATTTGAATAATTTGGATTTGAACCTTATTATTTACAACAGAAACATTTCGCGATTACAATGAATAAATGTAATAAAAAATGTTCCTTATGAATTGGTTCGACGATGCTCTTGCGCTCTACAATATCATGGATTCATTTGTTACCGTGACATTTTAAATTGCTTAAAGTTGTTATATTATTATTAGACGACCAGATGGCCTAGTGGTTAGAGAACCTGACTACGAAGCTGGAGGTCCCGGGTTCGATTCCCGTGTCGGGGCAGATATTTGTATGAAAAATACGAATGTTTGTTCTCGGGTCTTGGGTGTTTAATATGTATTTAAGTATGTATCTATCTATATAAGTATGTTTATCCGTTGCTTAGTACCCATAACACAAGCTTTGCTAAGCTTACTTTGGGACTAGGTCAATTGGTGTGAATTGTCCCATGATATTTATTTATTTATTTATTTTATTTATTTTTATTATGAGTCATATCACTAGCCAATTCGAAATACCATTTTCTCTTAATTTTTCTTCGGATAATGCTGATAACTGACACATCCAGATAAAAACCGCGTACAGTCAATACAGGGTTATTTTTAATTCACTGACATCCTCTTAAGCCTGAATTCCTATCACTCAAACAAACGTTTTTTGTTTTACGACTTTTTAAAATGAAGCACTTTTTTTCCGATACAAATACACAGAGTATCGTAAAAATAAGAGGTAATCTCAAATTTTCAAAACGTTATTACACCAAAAATATTAAGTTATGACAAAAGCCGTAGAACAAAAAACATTTGGATAAGTGGTTGGAGTTTAGGGTTAAAAGGATGCTAGTGAATTACAAATAACCCTGTATACGAGGGGCGTTCAATATAAAGTGAGAATGAGATACAAACTCTTTTAATATTACGAAATTAAATACTGGGCGGTGAAGCTAATCTATCTAGCTGATTTTTTTTTTTTTTTGATCTAGCTGATTGCTATGAAAAAAAAACTAACTGTCTTTTGTTTAAAAAAATATACGGTAATTTCTTTGCAATGCTATTGAGTACGTTAGCTAAAATGGAGAAAATTGAACTGCGCGCCGTTATCAAATACTTGTATTTGAAAATTTTTTCTACGGACCAAGTCAATTTGGATTTGCGGGACACTTTAGAGTCTAATGCTCCTCCGTATTCGACAGTCGCACGTTGGTGCGCCGAATTTAGACGTGGAAGAACATCGACTATGGACGACCCCCGCTCCGGACGCCCTACTACAGCAGTAACTGAAGAAATTGTGAAAAAAGTCGAAAACTCAGTTTTGGCGGATCGTCGTGTCACAGTTCGTTTTATTGCTGAAAATGTAAAGATTTCAACGGGGAGGGTGCATAATATTTTACATGAACGCTTGGGTATGAAAAAGGTATCTGCGCGTTGGGTACCAAGAATGCTTACTGACACGCAAAAACAAACTAGACTAGAGATTTGTCAAGAAGCTTTGAACCTGATGCAGCAAGACCGGGAACTTTTTTAGGCGCGATTTATAACAATGGACAAAACATGGCTCCATCATTACGACCCTGAAACGAAACTGCAGTCTATGACATGGAAAAGGCCATCATCTCCAACTCCGAAGAAATTCAAGGTGAGCCCATCTGCCGGTAAGGTCATGGGCTCTGTTTTTTGGGATGGTAAAGGGGTATTAATGATTGAGTATCTCGAGCATGGAGCCACTATTACGGGCACATTATACGCCAAACAAATAGCAACATTGCGCAATGAGATCCGCGAAAAACGGTGAGGTAAACTCTCGAAAGTTGTGCTGTTCCACCAGGACAATGCCCCGGCACACAAGTCCGCCGTTGCAATGGCTGCAATTCGTGATGCTGGGTTCGATATCCTTAAGCATCCTCCGTATTTACCAGATCTCGCTCCCAGTGATTTCTACCTATTTCCAAGATTGAAACAATACCTGAGAGGCCAGAAATTTGAAGACGACGACGCGGTAGTCGCTGCAGTACAAGGTTTTTTAAGTACTCAAGATGAGACCTTTTTTAAAAATGGAATTTTAAGTTTAGGTAAAAGATATACTAAGTGTATTATGCTAAAATGTGACTATGTCGAAAAATAAAATGACATTTAGTAAAAGTTGTTTATAACATACTCATTCTCACTTTTTATTGAACGCCCCTAGTATATACGTTACATGTTCGTTAGCAAGGCGTCAAAAATATCTGTACCGGACTATGTACGGTCAAGTGCAAAAAGAAGTATCGATTTAATCCTCCCATCGTTATATACCTATACCTTAATTCGACGACATATTTATGAGCAAGTTGTGTGCACGCATATTTTTAAACTTGACTGTACATCTATACAACCACAAGATTAGTGTTTACATATATTTGACGCTATGGCAGTATATACATTTTTGCCTTCAACTGTAATTTTGGCTAAGGGTTCGTTGACACTCGAACCGGACTGGTTAGATCAATTTACCAAAGTCGTTATTTCCTAGATAGTAGCAAAATTTACATTCGCATTTTTCCCAAATGATTTTTTTCTCACTTTATTTAGTTTTTTACTGAAGCTAGTCAGAGTAGTGTTTTTTCCCAAATTGAATTGACACAGAAACAGTGATGACGGAGCTCCGCTAGCGCGGAGCTCCTTTTTCTGTGTGTTTTTAGCCCTTCGGGCCGATGAAAACTTAACATAACCAACATAAACCTACCTGTGTCGATTAAAGTTGAGATAGTGAGAAAAAAAGCATTTGGGTAAAAATGCGAATGTAAATTTTGCTACTAGGAAATAACGATTTTGGTAAATTGATCTACAGTCTCGAACCGCGAGGCTTCCCGCAAAGAAAGCTTTCCCTTAAACGTGTCCGTCTTACAAAGCCTCTCAAAATATAATTAAATCCCTTTTCACTCTCGTTACCAAAAGATGATTCGCGTATCTAAGGAATAAGTCTTTTGTTAATATCTTTCCCCTTTATCAGCCAATTAGGGTGTCTACACACTAAGGAGGGCGTATAAACTTAGTGTGCGGGAACCTTAAGCGGGTGCTATTGTCTCCCGGCACTCACTTTACTGGCTAATTGCTTCTCTTTCATACTGCAGCGAACAAGAAAACGCTGTTAAGACTTCTGTATATTGTTCCTTAATTGAAGTTGTTCCTCCGAGTTCGTATGAAGGTGGCTACTGCGGCATAATATTCTATTACCGTGAGACGTTAACGAAATTAAGAATAAGTTGTTTACATGTGGGCAGTTTCGTGGAGTTACTTGAGAGCGTGTGCGAATGTACACATTCTAATATTATAAATGCGAACATTTGTGAGTGCGTGAGCGTGTGCGTGCGTCCATGCTTGTGTGCGTGCGTGCGTGTTTTTTTGTTGGTTACTTTTTACGCTAAAGCGGCTGGATCAATTTGGAAGGTTGGATCAGGTTGTACGCCTGTTCAATCCTGAATTCTCGACCGCTAAATCTAGAAACATGAAATTGTACACGAATGTTTATGCAATATAAGATGATTCTATCGGAATTTAATAAGATCCCAGAATTTTTATTCAACTGCCAGTCCTAAGGATTCATTCGGGCCATCAGGAGAAGGTTAGTACTTATGTAGTAATGTTTACTTTTATTTGAGAGAAAAATCTTGTAAGTCTTAAATTACAAGTTTGTTAATTATATTTTTCTAATAGTCTTAACTCGCGGCTTCGTCCGCGGTAGATACAAATTCACAAGAAACATTTACAATCCAATAAAGCAAATACGCTCGGACAACCGATGTGTATAAGTGTGCGTGCACGCACACCACAATGATGTATCTGACCTTCAGTATTAAACTAGCTTTGCCTTGTGTATGCGCGTTTCATTACGATCCGCTATCTGCCCTCAGACTTCTCAACAACACCATTTACTGATTGCACTTAGACGCAGTCAAGATAAGCCGAGGTACTTCAATGTTCTTGGACAGCAGCATAACTCATTACCTAATATTAAATTTCTATCCTATATCTCAATCTCTACAAGCTTTCTAATTTCTAATATTAGAAGGATTGTGTTTATTACAATTTGTCTATCATTAAGCATTCATGACGTAGCTTTAGCCTTTGAAGTACCTATATGACATACGAGTATGTACACAGAGATCTGAATCCTATCCTAGTATATCCTCAACGTAATACCAAATTAGAACTTTAAGTTTGCGACACTTTTGTGAAAAACTCCTATCGCTGATGGTCAATTAGAAAGCTCAAAGCGCAGCTAAACTATACAGCTGCGAAATTAAAAATTAATACGGCGTCGAGCGTATTAAGCCGTTTGCGTGGATGAATTCTCTTGCTTATTACAGTCATTATAAAGTCAATTATCCGATATTGACAATTCTTTTGATATTGGCTCAAAGCAATCAATTTATGAAAACAGTCGCCGTCTCTCGGGGAATAGATTAACATATTTTTTCAAAATTGCCGAAGAATATTCAGATTTCCCTCCAATTTTCTCTTGGAAGATACTCTATTGAAATTCACGTGGACGATATTGAATATTGCGATCCCAGCTCCAACAAATACATATGTATGAGCGTATTGTGTTCCAGTATTGTTGGGACGGGGACATTTAGATTTTCATTAATCGGGACTAATCGGGCATGTCGAATTGCTTCGGGAATCGTTATTATCATCACTTTGGAACACGCCGTATCTTTACAAAGTGACTTTGTATACTGTTGTTTAGTTTAATTCAGATATTATTATTAATATTGTACTGTTGCATTCAATTCCATCGTGTTGTCGTCAATGATAATGGTACATATGATAATGTACGTCACCAAGGCGTCAAAAATATCTAAGTATACGAATCTATGCTATAATCATAAGATTGATGTTAAGGTATTTTTTGACGCGGCGTCTGAATAAATATTTATGCCGTCGACTGTACCTACAATAAAGACTTAAATACGTGCATTTTATTTTTTTCTAGTTTCTCGAATAAGCAATGATTCGTGTTCAATTCAACTTTTCTTGTTAGATTATTATTTGTAAAAGTTAGAGTGGGGCAATATTTGCGCCTATAAAAGCTAAAACTTGTCATTTTCACTTGAATTCGATTGTTCGAAATAAAGTTTTAAAATAAACGAGTAAAGTTTAAATAGGCTTATTCCAATCCTCTTTTTAAGTTGTTTCTTTAATAAATGACTTGTGTAATCCAACAGATAGGGAGGTTTGATTTATTACTATGTGGTAAACCCGCTGCTATTTAAATTGAGTCAAGATTTATTTGAAGTACAAATGCGAGTTGATACCTATTAAAAGTTCCATGCTTTTGATCGGGTGGACAGGGTATGAATAAATTAAATTATATGACAAAGAAGATTATGGAAATATTGATATAGGATGAATGGAAAGTTATGATGATGGTAAAAACTCGATCAAAAGAAGGGTTTCGAGGCAAGATTGCAAAACCTTTCAATTTCCTTACGTTGAAGATGCTTTAGGGCAGGAGGCGGTGCAAATAATATCATGGTTAGAGTGAAATAGGGGATTCTTGAAGTGCAAGTAATTTTATTGAAATAGATATCATCATCATCATCCCAGTCTATACACGTCCCACTGAAGGGCACAGCTCATCTCTCAGAATGAGAGGGCTTGGGCTTTTGTTCACACGCGGGCCCAGTACGAATTGGGAACTTCACACGCACCATTGAATTTTTTCGCAAGTGTATGCAGGTTTTTTTACAATATTTTCCTTCACCGAAAATATCATAATAAATTTGACATGTAAATTCGCATATAAATTCTGATAAACTTAGAGGTGCGAGCCAGGGCTTGAACCCGGGACCATCTGCTTGAGAGGCCATACATTTAGGTCAAACTGAAAGGCTACCTATGTACCACGCCTTCAAATAGGTATAAAACGCAAATTTATAGTACGCTTTTATTAAATTAGCACACAATGTGTGTCTGTTAAACATTTTACGCCAATATTTGATCCAGAAATTTACTAACTAGGCATAGGTATCAACCTTTATGTCTATCTACAACACCAGCGTTTTCGTTGGGGCTTATAAATGTAAATATTATGAACAAATAGACTCAACATACACCTACGCAGATAAAGTAGACATAATACAAACTTAACCCGTCTGTACAATGACTAGGAATCCATACATATAATGGGCTAGATCGAATTAGGGGCAGGTTAGTCGGTTGGATATTGGAGCGCCCTTAAGCTAGCGATGGATTAAGCCTCAGCTCCGATCGGTTTGATGAGAGTTCACTAGCTCAAGCTATTTCTATTTCCATTGGTGTACTTAATTGACATTTTCACTTAAAATTTAATTACCTTGTAGGTAGGTACAGTATAAACTAGAGCATGTCCCGGAATTATATGCGTATAACAAGATAAGTGAATTTACCGAATGTATTAACGTTTTGTCACATTCGTTGGAAATGAAACGCCTCAAGAGGAAACATTAGGCGTGTGTACAATCTGTATCGTAATTTTATTTATACAAGCAACTAGGTACAGTCAAGTGTAAAAATATGGCTACAAACAACTTGCTTATAAACATGCCCCATAGCTCTTATGTCTTCAAATTAAAGTATAGGTAAGTACATAATTATGAGAGGATTAAATTGATACATATTTTTGCATTTGAGCGTACAAAAAAATATTTGATGTATTGCATAAAACTACTATTGCTCACTCGGTAAAGCCGGTACTCGACTTTAAGAAGCTATATTATGTAACAACTGTCTAAAATACTTACACGGCTAGAATAAACGATCTTAGGGCAAATTAGTTTTTTGAAGTAACTTATTATAACACTGGGCACTTGTATTCCATTAGCATTAATTTCCTAAAAGAAACCCTGTTCAATTCAGACGCAACAAACTCGCGACAAGTCATGATAGTTGCATAAAAGTTCCAGCACAGGAAGTAAATGAAAATTGCACAACAATGCTCGCAATCTAACCAACACAGCATTCAGATATTTTGAAATTGACTGCCGACAAAGTTTGCAAAAGAATATTCGTTCCTCTTAGAAGTTTGTGTTCGCGTTGCAAGAGGAACGAGATATAGTGGACATGGCCAGTCCGAAACGTCGTGTAACAGAATGTTTGCGGGTTTAACTCGCTCGTAAACAAGTAACCAAGCACTTGCTTGGAGCTCCGACATCGTTCGGCCAGTCTTGTGGTCCGGCCGTTTGACTAGGGTTAAATAAGCTTACGATAGCCACAAACAAGCAGACATTGTTGTTGATGTAGATGCAAGAATGCTGCTATTTTGGACATGATTGTTAAATAAAAATGAGCTGACTTTATCGCATTTCTTCTTTGTGCAGTGTTCAATGCCAAATAATTACTCTGTCATGTTGTCTGTAAATAGATTTCTGTTTAGTCTATGTCTCAACAGATGTCGCTAACTCGTTTAAAATGAAATTCCTGAATGGTAAGTTTTGTACCCGCCTATAAAAAGGCTGTCTAAAACACGCAACGGATTTTGATGCGAATTTCACCATCAATTAGGTACATTATTTTCACCGAGTCTAACCAGTATACCTATACATGTCTAGCTAAAATCTGATTATTAATATTTTATGTACTTAAGTAAAAAAAAAAGAAAATGTTTAGCAACCAAGTCGCCGAAAAATAAATTTAGTTACATGGCTTAATCTTAACTTACTTAAAAAATATTTGTTCAAAATTACAAACAAGTATTGTTGAGTTGGATGTTACTTATAGTTAAGTTTTATTTTTAAGTTTCGCGTACAACCGTCAGTATTATTTTTGTAAAACGTGTTGTAATTAAATACTGAATACTAAAGAACTCACTAGGACATGCAAAAAAAAGGGATCAATCACGATTCGATTTACACTGGAAAAGTCTATAATAGACTTTAAACGAGTGGTTAAATTAATATAAAGTCGATTAAGCAATAAGTGATAGGAGACAAAGAAAAAATAACACATATTTATACTTATATTATAATCAAAACCGATCAACTTTGAATAAACTAAATGAAACCTGGAAAACAAAAGGGTGTACCTATTCGATAGGAATGCGACAGCATTTCTCGCTGCGGTTCAAATAATTCAACTCGGTTGCTGGTAGTTTAAACACGAATACACGGTGTTTACCTTGATTAGACGTTTGTTCTGATAGTTAGGCATTGAAAGCTTCCTCAGCGTTATCAATTAGGGGAATTAGTTATACGTGTGAGCGCAGGTATTCGCGGCGGTTAAGTATCCATTATCAGTAGGTAGGTACTCAGAAACAGCTATTTACCTATTATTACGGTCGGCGGAACAAAGAACCAAAGCGTAATAATAGGTGGGTTACACTTTGTTTATTGCGTACAAAGTATTTTAAGGTGGTTTTTGAACAGAAAATGCAGCAACGGGCTTATGTTTTATGATGGCGAGCTTCAGTCTATCAATATAGTTTTTTCTACATAACTACTTAATAGGTATTATACTGCCGTGGTAGTACATATATCTATCTAAAATGATAGTGAAGTGAAATATAGAGTCGTTTATCTTAACAGTGTTCTACTTATAAGCTGCGTATCGACTTCGCATGGCCGCCGTGCGACCATTGCTGCACAGTATGCTTAGTATAAGTTTTTACTTCACCAAATACTTCTCGATCGCGTTTACGTAAAAATTTCAATTCTATGGAAACATGGACGCACGGCCGCGGAGCGCTGTCCATGTTTCCCAAGTAATTGTTTTTTTTACGTAAACGCGATCGAGAAGTATTTTGGTGAAGTAAAACTTATACTAAGCGTACTGCTTGACCGCGGCAAACCCATGTTTTGGCTCGCGATCCAATTGTAGCGCACAATTTTACTGTAGCGAGGCAGCCGATTAAATGATAATGATTCTGATGTCATATCAAAATTGTTGCACTGATTAAAGACTACCTCATAAACAAGTAGGTAGGTACACAGTAGAGGTCATAAATTACTTGGAATAGAAAATGTATTACAAACAAAAACAATATCTACCAATATACTCGAAATCTGAATTAAGTGTAAGTGTGAAAATTCTAGAATAAATCATTGTTTAGGTTTGTTTGTCTGAGTTAGTGTCGGGCTTGTTTATTTCTTGAGTAGGCTTGGAGTCCGACGGCAGGAATATACCTAATACTGCGCCACCTGCAAAATAAGTGAAGAAAAATAATAATTTACGTCTTATTATTATTATTATGTCTCTCAACTACAAATAAAACCAGAAAACTAATAACAAGAGCAATAAAATATTCCCCCCTAGAATTGATGTTGCTATTTTTTCGCCTCTCATAAATCATAAATCATTTATTTGCGAAAATTTAGTCCTGCATTAAATGCGCAGATGACGGTATATGTACATCAATGAAATGTAATCACATTTGTACCATAATCCCTAAAATAGGTAACTCATTTTTTCAATAAATAGATTCAAAGATTCAATGAATTTATTTGCTCAGAATACAGTTGTGCAGATGTTACATTGTTAATTTTAAAAATGTTCAGTGTATTCAGCCTGCATGCAGGCGTGCAAACATTTGTCGATACCAATAATTAAATTTTGTTACAGCCTAAGCTGGGAGAATTAAACTTTTTAGCCATACTTATAAGCGCCTCACCTTTTTAGCTCGCGTGACATTTATATTCCTCTAGTTATTAGTTGAAATAATAAAAATAATAAAAACTCACTGTACAACCATTAAGATAATAATAGAACATGTACCCTTATGTATGCATTCCAGTTTAATAGAATAGAGTCATTTTAGGCTAAGACAATAATTGAACATGTAATAAAATTATGCATTCCATGTTCATAGAATATTTTAATTTTAGGTTTGGCTAAGATACGCTTAAGTTCTTGTAGTAAGACTTTTGAAGTTGCAATTACGATTAACTATTTTGTGTGTTCACTAATACTTACAAAATATAAATATTGCGAGGTAGAGCAGGAAATTACTGCAATTGGTCAGCAGTTGGACGCCGATGATATTGAAGAATATAAACGATACCGCTCTCGCAACCATCATGGACAAACCGACCGCCATTGCCCTGAAAATTGGAATAATATTTTTTATACTGACGGTTCTCCGTAGTTTCTTTACGATTTGTGTGTTGTTTGGTCATTTGGCCATTTCGAATTTCGGTTTCTGTTAGGTTTAGTTTCACCAAGTAACTTGATGGAACTCACACTTAGGTAGATAACAAAACTAAGCTTGCGATCGATTTTTTAAATCACATGAATCGAAAATACCATTCCAATAATGTGGCGAAATATTAGATATATGCATTTTTCATCACATTAGAGTAGTCGAAAATTATATTAACAAAATGAACTATCTCTAAGACCCTTTAAGAGCTTCTGGACTATGATTGGATAGTTCTAATAGCGTTTTATAATAAATAGGCTACGCTAGAGTAGATAGTTCTACTCCACTCATGATCCAGGAACTCTTAACCCCTAGTATGCGGGAAGTGAAAAAATTGTGCATTCTAGTCTCAACTGTTTTATACAAATCCAATTTATATACAAAACTAGCTGTTGCCCGCGACTTCGTCTGCGAATAATATAGTCTACGACCTATTCTTAGACCTACCGAATATAGAGCAAAAAGTTTCATATAAATCGGTCAAGCCGTTTCGGAGGAGTTCGATAACAAACACCGTGATACGAGATTTTTATGTATATTAGATTATACAGAAAAAAAAAACAAAAAAATACTTAAGAATGCTTTAAATTGGGCACGAATCCGTGTCTTAAACACACGAGCGGTTAAAGTTTCTTTGGTTTTGTCAGAAAAATATTCATTCAGGCTATATCATCTTAATGTATGTACGGGTAATCTTGCTTACACGTTAAGATGTAAGAGTACACTCGTACATATATCTGATGTTTGCCGACGAAACTCGAAAGACTTTTTTATGATCCCCGGACTGCGTGATGAAGTGTTTGTTCTCCAAACTTTCCGGCCGAGTGAGTTATGTGTAATTTCTTAGTAGATTGCAACTCAAAAGCTTTAGCTAATGCTTTTTAATGCCTTTTAAGAAATGCTTGACTGTAGTACCGTACATAGTAATTTAATGTCACCATCTGGGTTTTGCGAGTGCAATTTTATTGCCCTAAATGAAACTTACTTTGTATTAGAATCCCTCACTTAATGACGCAGAATGTGTATTGAAATCACCCTGCCTATGATTAGGTAAATTGACAATGTTTTTCATAGTTTGATTGTAATGAAAATAAGTAAATTAATTTCTAAAACAGTGAAAATAAGAGTGTCACTAAACACTGCTTACTGACTTCTGTAGTGTTAAGACTTTATGAGACTCGTGTTCAGATCATCGTATAGGCTTAGTTACATTCTGAATTACAGGCAGAGCAGTTATTATTGCTGGGCGCATGCTTCCTCGCAAATTGAGAGGGCTTAGACTATAGTTCGCATGCGGGCCCAGTGCGTAAAGGAAACTTCACTGACACTACTGAATTGTTTCGTAGGTTTGTTAAAAGTACAATTGAAATTTATAGGTAAATTTATAGGTAAATTTTAATTGTACTTTTTCAGAAAATTCTGAAGTCCAAGTTCAAACATTCTGGTACTACGGTTTTACTATTTTAATTTAATCCGAAGTCACTGCATTCAGCATTTAACGTGTTTAATAGTACCAGCTGAACATTGCAACGAGATTGCAACTGGATTTGCGGCGCCTAAGTAAATAGCATCCTCACCTCATGTACGTGGGGAACAACTCGACCGCGTAGCTCGTTGTGATTCCCATACACACTGTATTGCATAGCATCCCTACGAAAGCCGTGACGCCGAATCCAAGGCTGGCAAAATCAATGACGACTGCTAGGGCCGCTGATAGTAAATGTAAACCAACATAAGTCCATTTCTTTCCTATGTATTTGATAGTGATAACGCAAAAAACAGAGACGAGAGTGATGAAAGTCGAGAAGCCGGTGATACCGATAAATGTGAAATCGGCTATGGAGTCATCACATCCTATGTCCTAGAAAAAAAGGAATAATATCAGTAGCGTGCCTAGTTAACCAGAACCCTGGTACAAAAAGAAATTGTGCTATAAAAATGATTGTATATTCCATTAACAATTATGCAGAATATACACCGTGAAATTTTAGTGGTTGTTTTCCCGAAACGAGGTGATTTAGTTTCGATTGTACAATCGATTTATAATTACTATTTTGACTAGAGTCAAAAATCCAATTGTGAAAAACGAAAGTCGAAAATGACCGCAAACCAATAGTAACGCTTCGTTGGTACAAGTAGCGTACGATCGTACGATAGGTTAGGTACCAACGAAGCGTTACTATTGGTTTGCGGTCATTTTCGACTTTCGTTTTTCACAATTGGATTTTTGACTATAGTCAAAATAGTAATTATAAATCGATTGTACAATCGATACTAAATCACCTCGTTTTGGGAAAACAACCACTAAAATTTCACGGTGTATGTATACGCACCAGCATAATATGCTATTTATTTACCTCATCATCATCATCATCATCCCAGCCTATATAAGCCCCACTGCAGGTCACAGGCCTCCTCTCAGAACGAGAGGGGTTGGGCCGTAGTTCCCACGCGGGCCCAGTGCGGATTGGGAACTTCACACACACCATTGAATTTCTTCGCAGGTGTATGCTTCCTCACGATGTTTTCCTTCACCGTAAAGCTCATGGTAATTTTAAAATGTAATTTTGCACATAAATTCCGAAAAACTCAGAGGTGCAAGCCGGGATTTGAACCCACGACACTCTGCTTGAGAGCCCATAGGTCAAACCACTAGGCCACCATGGATTTCTTTACCTAGTTTGATTTAATTAAACTAGGTAAGGAAATTCTATAACGTACAACCAAACAGATACTAACCGTTGTAGGTGTATAATTATTGTTTGTTGCATTTGTTTGAAATATTTGACAAAAGCTAATATCGGGATCCGTCGATGATACGTAGCTATTAAAAATGTACGGTAACCATACGGAGAATGGCGGGGCTCTGTAAGTAAATATAATATATTATGTAAGTACAAGTAGTATCAAGTGTTATAATATATGTAGAGGTATAGGTATAATATTTTCTGTGAATGTGGAAAAATTAGATATGAAATGGGTTTGCGCGGCTGGTGACTATCGTCGTATCTATTATGTTGGGATATTATTATTACCCCGTTATTACTTACATATTTAAGCAAAAAGATTCGTACATTTTTATTACACACTAGTAGCCTTCCGTCCGCAGCTTCGCCCGCGATATAGTACATTGTTGTAGAGGCTGGAAAGTAAGCAATAGATGGACGAGTTTGTTTGAGGGCCGACGCGTAGCGGAGGCCCTCGAAAGTACGAGTCCATCTATTGCACTTTTGGCCGAGACTAAACATTGTGCTTTTCACGACTAATGCGAGGAAATCATTATCATCATCATTATCATAATCATCCATCCATCCATCCCGTCCATCCCGTCCATCCTATCCATCCCGTCTATCCCGTCCATCCGACCATCCGTCCATCTATCCCGTCTATCCCGTCCATCCATCCATCCATCCATCCCGTCCATCCCGTCCATCCGTCCATCCCGTCCATCCCGTCCATCCTGTCCATCCCGTCCATCTGCCCATCCGTCCATTCTGTCCATCCCGTCCATCCCGTCCATCCCGTCCATTCCGTCCATCCATCCCGTCCATTCCGTCCATCCCGTCCATCCCGTCCATCCGTCCATCCGTCCATCCTGTCCATCCCGTCCATTCTGTCCATCCCGACCAACCCGTCCATCCCGTCCATCCCGTCCATTCCGTCCATCCCGTCCATCCCGTCCATCCCGTCCAACCCGTCTATCCCGTCCAACCCGTCCATCCCGTCCATTCCGTCCATCCGTCCAACCGTCCATCCATCCCGTCCATCCGTCCATTCCGTCCATCCTGTCCATCCCGTCATACCCGTCCATCCCGTCCATCCCGTCCATCCCGTCCAACCCGTCTATCCCGTCCAACCCGTCCATCCCGTCCATTCCGTCCATCCGTCCATCCGTCCATCCATCCCGTCCATCCGTCCATTCCGTCCATCCCGTCCATCCCGTCCATCCGTCCATCCGTCCATCCTGACCATCCCGTCCATCTGTCCATCCGTCCATTCTGTCCATCCCGTCCATCCCGTCCATCCGTCCATCCAGTCCGTCCGTCCGTCCGTCCGTCCGTCCGTCCGTCCATCCATTCATCCATCCATCCATCGCATGCAGCAGACGATTACTGTTGATTGGTCCAATAATGTCGTTTCAGCACGCCAGGAATGAAATTCAGAAATTATCTTTCAAAAAGTCGTATCGTATAATGAAATACATATACTGATACGTCCTGTTTTCGATTAGTGTAACTTTGTTGTCGTGTTTGTGCGCCATAAATGAGTCAGCTGCTAAATGTACATATATAGGCAGTTTTGAGTACTGGATTTAGGTTATCTATGGCCACATTTTCGAGCAGTGTCGTGAAAAATTAATTTTCCCGTAGGAAAAGGTATTTTCCCGCGGTAAAAAGTAGCCTATGTCACTCAGTGATAATGTAGCTTTCTAAAGACAAAAGAATTTTTGAAATCGGTCCAGTAGTTTCAGAGCCTATTCAATGCAAACAAACAAACAAATCTTTCCTCTTTATAATATTAGTTACACATATAAGATCCTGAAGCAGTCATAAATAGATATACTCACATACAATAAGTGGGAATACTGATACCAAATATTAGGAAAGTATTCTTAATATGCGTCTTGTAAAACAACGGAATAGTCTGATTCCACACAGATTGGCAAAAGTTTGAGCTTTTGGATTTGTTTTCATCTTCATTCAAAATAACATGTTTTACCTAAAAAGAAAGTTGAATAGTAGTTATATATTTCATGTCAACTTGTAAGTAATAAGTAAAAAGAATACCTATTCGTAATTTTGAGGTATGCTAGACGAAATTTCAAGACTATCGTACTTCAAACTTTGTTACATTATTACAATTCTTGCAAGTCACGATAGCCTTAACTTGTATTTCAATATTGTGTATATAAAATTGAATTTGTGTAAACTTTGTGTTGTGCGATACATATGCGGAACATTTCTTTTTATTTTATTGTAAACTATAACCGATTTCGCTCTCACGCACAAGTAAAGCCCGTACCACAAGTAAAGCCCGGTCGCTTTCGTGACTTGCAAGAACTGTACTATTTTACTGGAATAATTTAATACGCAGCTCAAGTTAAAACTACGAAATAATTCTAACTTACCGTATAATCCTCAACTTTTTTACCAGAATTGACAGCGTAAATTCTCCTTAGCACTCCCAATCCCATATCGTGTTCGCCTTTGGAGATATAAAATTTGGGGCTTTCGAAGATGTAACACTTGATGAGAATAAAATTGATTAAACTCAGCAGAGCAATGATTTGGTTGAGGAGTCGCCAGGGCCGGTAGTAAAATCCGAGGAGGGGTATGTAATACGCGAAGTTCAATTTTAGAGCCGGGAAAGCCACCGCTGGAAAGTAATACAATATAAGACAAAGGTTAAATAAATAGTAGCGAAGAAGTTACGTAGTAAACAACGCTTTTCAGGTTGAGTTAAATTTGTTGTTCTACTGTTGTAATTATACTTGTAAGACTTGGGTTAACAGTTTTTGGGCTCCGTACGTCTAAAACAAAAAGGGACCTTTATTGAATTACTTCTGTCTGTCTGTCAAGATCTTTTTTCTCAGTGGGTTGTTTCTTCACGCGTGGTGATGAGAAGATGTGAAGTACAAATTAATATAAAACACTTGGGCAATAGACTCTTGTTATTGTAAAAAAAAAAAGTTTTTTTTTCGGTGGGAAAATGTGTTACGCACATTGTGTTGGCACAGGAGACTCCCGCATAACTTCCAACGCGGGACTCTCCTTTGCCGCAATTTCCTCCCTAGGGGAAGAAGGGGGAAGTCTATCCACTAAAAACCCACCGGTATTTCCTCTGTAGCCATTTGCGGATGCCATGGGAGCATGGTGAGACACCAAGACATCCGCTGGCCACCCTAGCGCCTCCTTCATAATCTAGGGTGCAAGCTACACAGAAGGGACGGGGGCGTCGTCATTTTCATACTAAATATATAGAAGCGTCGCGATCTAAAGCAGACAGAAAAGACGGGGCGGAGACGCATACTGTCCCCCGTCCCACGTCTCTTCTGTGTCGCTTGCGCCTAGGGAATAATGCATTATTGCACACTGTGTAACTTTTTTGGTTAATAAAATTAGTTTAATGCTTAAAATGTTGGCTTAATAAGTGACGTACCGCAAATAATTCCTTGGCTGAACATGACGCCTGTGGTGGCGAATAAGAGGAAGCGCGATCGGCGTGTTTGCTGGGTGGTTTCTCCCAGCAGCGTGTAGATAACTGAGTTCGAACCACACGCACTGAAACATTAACAAACCACATTATCTTTTTGAGATCCTGCCATTTCGGCGAAAATACATTTCCAATTGATTCATCATCACTACATAGTATAAAACATAGTCGCTTCCCGCTGTCTGTCTGTCTGTCCCTATGTATGTTTAGATCTTTAAAACTACGCAACGGATTTTGATACGGTTGTTAGGGTTCCGTATTTTTAATAGATAAAGTGATTCATAAGGAAGGTTTATAACATGCTTTACTATCCGTGCGAAGCCGGGTCGGGTCGCTAGTAGTTTTATAATAACAATCCTGAAGTACTTACGGTTTCAGAAAAAGAAAATAGTTGGAGATTAAGTCAGTATGGAAAAATATTTTTGGTGAATAATTAAAGAACCTATCTTTTTAATACCTATTTTTTTTAGATCCTGAAAAAATATTAAGTATTTCAAGTATCTAACTTCCGTTAAACCATACATTCTCAACGTGGGCGATGCAGCCTTTCAGGAGGGTAATGGCAGTAGAAAGCACAAAGAAATTTAGAAGGCGTTAAGTACTTAGAGTTTTAATGAACTAAAGCTTTAGAAAAAAAAAACAAAAGAGGCGGTGGGCAAAGTAAAGATGGAGACCTAAATATGCGTATATTATCACCAATGAGTGAAAAAAAACAATCTGCAACGTTAACTGTACGGATTTCTGATATGCGATATGGATAACTATACTTACAATATCGAAGACATAAATTTGGCAAAAGTAAGAAAGGCCCAGTGGTTAGCAAAGCTGGCCAGGAATGCGCCTAACACCGTCCCGAGGATAGTAACGTTTAACGTGTACAACCGGCCCCGAGTGTCAGCCAGGTAGCCCCAAAAGTGGGCACTTGCTATTACACCTGCAAAATATTTCTTGTATACAAACATCAGTATATCCTTATCCTTCACATTTACAATAGTAGTTTTCGGCCAACTAGATCGCACTCGTATCATATTAGGACAGCAACCGTTTCGACACAGGCAAAACGGTAGTCAGTGGATGAATTGCTATGACTCTAGAGTCCACTTCACTCCCAAGTATCCGGGAAAGATATCCAATGCTGGATACAAGCCTCCCTTAAAGAATGTCCAGTGTACTGCGGCATCCGCATGCATTAGACTTACCCCGCACCAGGAGACTTTAAGGCACTACTGCTACGTCAAATCATCCAATTTATGGATGAGGTGATAAAAGCAATGGAGTAACTGCGAAGGAGGGGTAATTACATAAAAGATCCTTACGGGTCGAAGTGTATCCGCTAGGACCCCTATTAGTAAGTAAGATAAGATAAGATAAGACTTCTGCAAACTTCACCAAGTCATCAGTCCACCTTGTGGAGAGCCTACTCACGCGACGTCCCCTAGTGCGTGACCATCACTCAAGAACAACAATTCTTTGAAAAGAATGGCCCGCCTATGGCAATAGCCACTTAAGTTTGGCAATTCTTTGGGCTTTGTTATTTACTTTAGTTCTTCTGTGGTTTACCTCATTTCTGATTCGATCTCTTAAAGAAACGCCCAGTATAATCCTTTCTATTGCGCTTTGATTTTCAAAGTTTCAATATCTTAAGAGTATTAAACTAAACAATGTAATAGTTTCGTACCTAATATGGGTACTGAGCTGATGATTCCCTTTTCGAAGACGCCGAGCTCCAAGTCGCATTGACTCGAAGTCACGATGATACCGACACTAAAAACCTCCGCGATGGCTGCCAATAGTGTGTAGATGCTGAGGATCAACAATCGGTAGTTGTACTTTCCAAAACCTAGAATTTGAACTTCATCATTATTTGTGTCAAAGGCGAAATTTTACCAGGCAAGCGTACTTTTAGTCCACACCGCCACTTGCTATGTGTGATTGAGCTCAGGATTGTTAGGTTGGTTTGACGTTTTTCTTTCTATAATCGTTACTTGATTACATCGGCACTTTTTTAATTATAACAATATTACATTCACTTTTAACTAACTATGTAAACTACCTAATCTTGAAATTGGATTTTTATCAAATTTCAGTGGTGTGATTGACTTAAAATTTATTACATGTTTAGAGCTCCGATGGCAATACAAGAAACAAGTTCTGTCAATGGCAAGGGTCTATAGATAAATTAAAACATTTTTTATTGGCCATTGTTCAGATTACTCATTGCCAGAGTAGACATACGACGTACAAGGAGCACCTCCAAAAGGTATCTCTAAAGGTTGCCTCACGGAACAACATCCTCCATAAGCTCTGTGGCACTACCTGGGGTGCCTCCGCTGATTGCCTGCGTACGTCGGCTGCAGCGCTCGTCTTCTCGGCAGCCGAATACTGTGCTCCGGTGTGGCTTGAGAGTGCACACATACAAAAAGTGGACACTAAATTGAATGAGGCAATGCGATGTGTCTCGGGCACAATCAAGTCTACTCCCCTACACTGGCTCCCATTTCTCAGCCATATTGCTCCGCCACATCTCCGCAGGATGCAAGCGTTGAAAGGAGAAGCGGAAAAAATACAGGCCCACCAGTCTCTGCCTGTTCACCAGCCTTTCTGTCACCCTCCACCCCAACGGCTTAAATCTCGGCACCCTGCTTGTGTAACAGCCCAAAACCTAGGGGATTTTGACATCGGACAGAGGAGGAAGGATGAGTGGAATACGCGAACTACTGGAACTGCCCTGCCAACTATAGACCCCTCGGTTAAACCAGATGGTTTCAGTCTGCCACGCAAGCTCTGGTGTCGCTTAAACAGACTGAGAACAGGGCACGGACGCTGTAACTACTTCCGACACAAGTGGGGTTGGCGGGACTCGGCCCTCTGCGAATGCGGCGAAGAGGCTCAAACTATGGAGCACATTGTACAGCGCTGCCCTCTACACTCATACTCGGGCTCCCCTGGAGATCTATACAATCTGACACCTGACGCAATCTCGTGGCTGGGGACCCTGAATGTGGATTTATAAGTAGTATGTAGTTTCTTTCTTTAGTGTAATTGTTTAATGTTTTACGCCATACGATTAAATAAATAAATAGAGTAGACATGCCATCGGATTCCTGCGACCTTCACTAAGTCATCACTCTAACTTTTAGCGCCTTATGTGTAAGGCCCTACAAGTTAGACGCTGTCTTCCAGTATGTAGCCGCCATTCAAGAACATGTTGGGCCCTACGGCACTTAGACTTTGTACGATACATACCTACATAATATACTCGTATGTATACTCGTACTCGTAAATTACTCTACTTAGATAACCAACGTCCACTATACACGACCCACTGCAGGGCACAGGTCTCCTATTAGTACTGGCGATGTGAACTAAAGAAAATTATTGAATATAAAAAATATTCCAGCAAACAATAATTATTTATATCTACAACATGAAACTCTTACATCAAGACTATATCAACTCAAAATATTCCACCATTTTAATTTAGAACATTCTGAAACGGAATAATGTCTAAATTAAAATGGGGTGTTATTTTGAGTTTACACTCTCTTGATTTAAGAGTGTGAATAATTATATTATGGGCCTACTAACAACGCTTTAATATTATAACGCTGCAATACGCTTTTATTTATCTTTATCTTTTAAACACATGCCTAAAATATACATAAAATCACTTACGTCACGACCAACTATCATTATAACGACGATGTAATGTTTACTATATAATTTTATCGCATGTCCTCAAAACCGTGACATTACTATTGCGCAATTTTGCTTGTTTAAACTTCCTATTCCATGCATAGATAAGTCATCTCCAGTTCTATGTTCATTTACACAGGTGCACAAAGGGCTCCTCTCAGGATAAGAGGGCTTGGGCTGTAGTTCCTACGCGGGCCCAATTAAGATTGGGAACTTTACATACACCATAGGATTACTTGACGGGTGTATTCAGCCGTATTATCTAACGCTCGGACGCTTGCCCTCGTTTTCACCATCTCTTTCTGTCACCATCTTATACCGTTTAACGATATGCAGACGATACCACTTTGTTCGCCACCAGTACCCGGCACATGGAGGAACTTTTCGGCAAGATGGAACGTGTTGGCCTTGAGTTCGGACTTAAGATAAACCGGAATAAAAAATATTTTCTACTTTTCAAAAACACAGTTACAATAAAGTTTCGTCGTGAATATTTTACATTATCTATGCATAACGTTAAAGATTAATCATCATTATATTAGCCAAAGACACCCAGTGCTGGAGAAAGGCACCCCCCAAAGAGTTTCACAACAATCGGTGCTGCGCTGTCCGCATCCAAGTTCCTGCGACCTTTATCAGATCATCGATCGGTTCATCTTTTTGGGACGTTCCTACGCTACGTCTTCCGCCATCAGCCATCGGTCCTATTGTCAATGCTACTTAAGTCTGGCGAATGTCAGTAACTTTGGTTCTCCTGCAGATCTCCTCATTTCTGATTCGATCACGTAGGAATTTCCGAGCATGGCTCGCTCCATATCGCTCTTATGAGCATTCTCATGAGGCCCTTTCTTAGCAACCACGTCTCAGTTCCGTATGTCATCATTGACTTCCCTTTTGAGGCACTGAAAGTATAATTGCTTACCTGTTAATATTAGAGCGTCTTCAAAAACCATTCCGTCCGCTTTTTCTGTTTGAACATCGTTCTTCGTTTCTGCTATTTCTTTGTCTATTTCACAACACACTGTCCCATTTTTGTCCATGTTGTTACTTTCCGCCATACTTAATTATTGAATTTAATTAAATAAGTTAAACACAACATTACATTTCAGCATTCAGTCTCATATTAAATGAATTTCGCGTGTGAACATTATTTTATTATGTTGTAATATTTACTTGACTTGTATGTAAATATTGAAACAATAAATTAACCGGTTCAGAAAATTATCAACTTCACTTTATGTTTACTCCCGTGTTTGGTTCCGTTTGACTAGTATAAGGTGATAGTATTTTTTTTATTTTTTTACTTGCTGTTCTGTTTCCAGATAAGAAAATAATAAGATATTATATTTATAGTTTACATTGCATCATCATCGTTATAATAATTAGGTAAGACAAAACCACGTAATACAAAATTCTAAAAATAAAATAAAACTATCAAAAGTCGGCATAAATTGTTTAAAGTAAGATAGTCACAACAAATACTAATTCAAACAAAAAATATCTTGAGAAGTACTAAGCTGTACGCATATAAAGCGGTAATTCGAGAGAAAAAAAAGAGGTCGCCTATGTAAACAGTAAATAAATATGATTTTTAAAGCCAGGTAGCTAAATATTCGTTAAATGCTTCACACTTATCACATTTATCAGGATCTTTAGCACTCAACCTCTGTATTCAGTTAGATGGTTTACATTTTCCTTTTTCTGTATCTATTGTTAGTTTAATTTCTTACAATAACCTTGTGGAAGTAAAATGTAATTTACTCTGTAACGGTTTTGCCTATTTCCTGACTAAAATACTTATTCTAGAAATTATAAATAAAAATCAAAATTATTTATACTATGTTTCTAAATAAATTTATAATAAACCTAAACACGTACACAAAAACACACACTTAAAATACATAACAATTATATTAAATTTACAAACAAACAGCTCGCACGAACATATTTCTTATGCGAATATTTGGATGCGATTACAAGGACTACGTCACGCTGCTAATGGCTGCGCCGGCACCGGCGATCGAATGAGAGGCAGCGGAGGGATACTCGCCGAACGTCTTTGACAGTGAAAGGTCAATTGACTAATCTTCATATCAAAATTAATTCTACGTAAAGCCTGACCAGAAATATATGACTATTCGCCACGTTGCGGAATTTCATTGGAACTAATTTCTTACACTGGCAATAATTTTAATGATTGTCAGTGTCACTGTGGCGGTTTCTTTGAACAATAATAAAAAATGTCCAAAACGATTCTTAGTCAACAACGAGTCATTGTAAATACTTAATGTTTATAATAAACTACTAGAAAAAAACGCTTGGGGAATGAAACTATTTCGGTACAAAACCTTTCCAAATTAACATCAGAGCTAACAGGTAAACGTTGTAGACAAGTCAAGATGACATTGTAGTCTGGTAGGTACTGAACTATTGCCATATAAATAAGAACAATAGCGCCCTCTTGACAATAGTCATATATTTTTGGTTTACCTTTAATTTAATATTTTTTAATCAAAATACATTGGTTGCTGAATCTCCAATACAGTTTAATATTTAAAATAAGTGCTTGTGATTCCCCGGAATGGGGACCAAGTCTGGAGCTCCTTGACTCCACCTGGCCTGCTACACTCTCGGAATCTCAACGGACGCACCCGCATCACTTTTCCAGATCTACACAGTGCAGGGAAGTGACCCCTTATAAGAACTTGTTTCGCCCAATGTGCTCAGCTCGCGTAAAATTAAATTACCCACGACCTAGCCGGATTTTTTTTTTTTTAATAAATTTGTTATATAGAATTTAACTGTATTTAATTCAGCTCCTTTCGAGAAAATCTTTTTCTACCTACTTGTAACGCTAAACGTCACAACTCCGAATAATTATGCAATGTGTGATAATGATAATGGACCTATCTGTAGTTACACAGAGTTATTATTACTAACTAACATATCAAAATATCTCTCCATCAAACCAAATCTGGTAATATCTGAAAAGTACTGGTTTGACAACGTACTAGTAGTGCCTAAGCGATTGCCTGTTCTTGCGTGATTGACTAGTAAACATTCAAAATATCCAAACATCTTCACAAACTTTTAATAACGTCAGTAAATATTATAGGTTTATTTTGTTTCATCATCATCATCATTTCAGCCGAAAGACGTCTACTGCTGAACATAGGCCTCCCCAAGGCTCGCCAAACAGATCGGTCCCGTGCCCTCCGCATCCAACGCGATCTCGCAACCTTAACCAGGTCGTTGCTCCATCTTGTTGGAGGCCTACCTACTGTACTGAACTCGTTATATGAGTATTAAAATTTTTGGAAAAGTTTCAATAACAAACCTTGTTTAATGAGATCTGTCAAAAAGAAAAAAGAAAAAAGGAATTGGGGGATTGACATGGGGGACGTCAGGAGAAAAAGATGGGAAAAAGTGATTAATTAAAAAAACTAAAAAACACGCTTTAAAAAATATAAATAAATTTTAATAAATTTCAATTCACTATTCTTATAGTGCAGTAAAAAATCTTAATAAGCAATTATTATATTGTTATATCCAGATCAAAATTTGTAAACAATTCTAAATATTGATAAAATAAATAATAATAGTTTAAAATATTTTATTGTAAAAAAAGCGTGGGGTGCATGGTGTCAATTGTCAAGGATTATCATTTTGATAACATCTTAAAAAGCACCCCACGCTTTTTTTACAATAAAATATTTTAAACTATTATTATTTATTTTATCAATATTTAGAATTGTTTACAAATTTTGATCTGGATATAACAATATAATAATTGCTTATTAAGATTTTTTACTGCATGCACTATAAGAATAGTGAATTGAAATTTATTAAAATTTATTTTTTATTTTTTAAAGCGTGTTTTTTAGTTTTTTTAAACTATTATTTATTTTCTATTTTTTAGTTGCATTTTTTTTCTTTCTAACTTTACCCCCTCACCTGCAACCCCAAAACCCCCTAAACCCAACCCCCCAACATACCCCACCCCATTTCCCCAAACCCCCCCAAACCCTACACCCTTACCCCCAATCCTCTAAACCCCCCTTACCCCATCCTCATTTTACAAACCCCCGAACCACCTAAACCCAACCCCCCTAACACCGAACCCCCATACCCCCCGGAAATCCCCGCTCCCCCCCACCCCCACTCCCCCCCACCCCTCCCCCCACCCCGCCACCTACCGCCCCCCTTCCAGTTCCATCATCAAACCCTTGTTACCATCTAGGCCTCTTACCCCCTCCCCATTTCCCACAACCCCCCAAAATCACTTACCCCCGAAGCCCCCAACACCCCCACCCTATTTCCCGTAAACCCCCCCCATCCCCGCACCCCAACCGCCACACCCTAACCCCCAACCCTCTAAACCCCCGACCCCCTTACCCCATACCCCATTCCCCCCCCAACCCGCCACCTACCCCCCTTCCAGCTTCATCATCAGACTCTTGTTACCATCTAGGACCAAAGTACTCGTCAAAACGAATCAAACGAGCCCAAACTCGATGGGGTTGTTTCGTTTTATTGTGGAGTGCCTTTGGCCATCTTCCAGCTCCATCATCAGACCCTGGTTACCATATGGGATCAAAGTGCTCGTCAAGACGAATCAAACGAGCCCAAACTCGATGGGGTTGTGTCGTTTTATTGTGGAGTGCCTTTGGCCATCTTCCAGCTCCATCATCAGACCCTGGTTACCATCTGGGATCAAAGTGCTCGTCAAGACGAATCAAACGAGCCCAAACTCGACGGGATTGTGTTGTTTTATTACATAGTTCCTATGGCCACCATCCAGCTCCATCATCAGATCAGCTCCATGTTACAATAATATTGCATTGTCATCCAATTTACACATATGTGCAAAATTTCAGCTCAATCGGAAACCGGGAAGTGGGTCAAAATCGCGCCCTAAGGAGTCGGTTACAAACAAACATACAAACATACATACAAACATACATACATACAAACATACAGGTGAAGCTAATATAAAGCGTGTAAAAATAGAGATTAATGGTGTTAGAGAATACAGTTATAGTTTAGGTTGTGCCATTATTCGAGTGTAGTGTATTATGGTGTTTATGTGTGCATTGCATAACAACTAAGACACGGTTTTACGGCAACTACGAACAATGATTTTGGTATAAAATCTGTTAACCTATTAGAACCTAGAATGGGGTTTTCATAATACTTGAGACTAAATTAAACCACTAATACTTACCAGTCCTCAATATTAACCTTGAATAAAATCAGACCAGTATAGAGAAAGTATTTCCCACACTTCTATCCGTACTATTACTCTGAGAGTGGGGAAGTGACAATACTGGTAGGCACAAATGCCAGTATAGTTACGACCGACCAAGTGAAATGGTCCTGATAGCACGCAGCTACACCATCACGTACCATAGTACAGACGATACAGTTGCGATGGCTAGGCTAAGCAACGGTTGATGTGAAGCTTTCATTATGCGGTCTGTAGATTATCAAAATTATTATTTTGGGTGCGAGGATTGGCGATATACGTATGGTCTCCAGGGGCCAATTCTGCCTCTGGCGTGCTGAAAGTTGCCCCCTAGTGTTCGGTCTGACCAATCGGCACGTAGTGATTATGCGTAATCCAACGGGGTGTCTACTTACTCGCTCGGCAATAGGTGTCGTTAGTGAGGTTGCGGCTAAGGATAAAACATCCCTCGAGGTGATCCGTGCAGAATTGGGTGTCTTAGGGAGGTACGTGGGGGGAGGCCAATTACTCGATCTGGGTTGTAGACCAAGTAATGGAGCGTCCTTCAGCTTACTCATACACTAATCGAAGTACCTTCTTGTTATGTTGTCTAAAGGGGGGAATAGAAGTAGTCTCAAGTGAGTAGGGTAGTTACTCCGTGTAAATTTTAGGAGTAATGAATTCTACCACAGGAGTAACTACATTCTTGTTTGTCCTCTTATTCATTTGGTGACTGATACATACGATCTATAGACGGGTGACATAGCTTGTTATTCCCTTGCAATGGTCGTGGCAGGTTCGAGGGAGAGTGACCAGTAAGGCGTCGAGCTCTACTGGAGAGAGCGGGGAGAGGGCTCCTCCTATACGAACATAGACCATATTGCTATACAATGTTTTCTAGAGCAAATAAATAATGCTAAGTGTTAAATCTTTGTCCATTTCTGTCTGTGGATTTATATTTAAGAATTTATACATATATTCGCTATAATCTATCTATTTACATAAGTATGTAAAGTCTAATAGTTCACCTAGTTGTGAACCCCGGTCACTATCATCTAAAAAAAAAAAATACACAACGTAGAAAACGGTCCGAATTAAACGATCACGCCAAAACAAATAAAATATTATCGGAGCCCAAAGGCTTAGCACACTACACTACGTTTTCCGGTTTCGATTTTATTTTGTTTAAAAGCATATAAATAGATGTGTCGTTAAATATTGTCTTAGTATAGGAGTATTTTTTAAACTGCATCTTTACTAATGCAACTACATAATTTTGAACGTTATTACCGTGGTACAAAGTCTATATTTGTTGAAAAATGTTTAAAATATACTCGTTCCCCATTAACTAGGGTTGATGCTCATACTACTGCGATACTTACAATTAGCTAAAGTAACTAACTCTGTTTGTCACACCTGTGTAAATTTGGATTCTACTGGTATTTGTACCAATATATATTTTTTTACCTTTCTAACGATAATATCATATTTCCCAATGCCCCACTAGTTTACATATTTTTCGAATTTATATGTACCATGTTCATGTTTTTAGGTGCAATAAAGAGTTTTAAATACATACATACACATTCTGGAGGGATTCTAGCCATATAATTTTTTATTACATTTTTCATCCGCAAATAAAATATTAAGTTTAACAAAATATGCAATTCACTTTTGCATTTACCTTTGGGACGGGGGTTTTCTTATTATATTTTTACTAGCCATTGCCCGCGACTCTGTCTGCGAAGAATTCGTTTATTGCTATTCTGCGAGATAAAAACTATGCTATGTCCTTACCAGGATGTGTGAAACTACTCATGTGAAAGACCTTTTTATACACCACATTTTATGCAAAATAAAGTTACTTACTTACTTACTACAGGGTCTCATACTATCTCCAAACCAAGATCTAAATCGGTTCAGCGGTTTAAGCGTAAAGAGGTAACAGACAAACTCACTTTCGCATTTATTTATTATTTAAATACTAGCTGTTGCCCGCGACTCCGTCTGCGAAGATAAAGAATAGCCTACGACCTATTCTCAGACCTACCGAATGTGGAGAAAAAAGTTTCATAAAAATCGGTCAAGCCGTTTCGGAGGAGTTCGATAACAAATACCGTGACACGAGACTTTTAAGTATATTATTAGATTTTGTATCAGATTTAAAATTTCGCCTTGTGTAGATATATAGGTAGTGTGGGTATGGCTAATATTAGTATGGATATGGATTAATATACATTTTTATACATTTTTATGTGATTAAGTAACTTAGTTTTAATTTTGTTCTTAAGGGTACTAAAATTGTGTTGTTTTTTATAGCCTAAATTATAAAAAAATGGCCCAAAACTTATTAAACTATGATTCCCCTAAATTACTTCCTTGGAAAGTGCTCATGAGACTGGCCGCATTATTACGCTAGATTGTGATGCCTATTAGTTTAGGTACATGAAATGTACGTTTGGAAAATCTCAGTAATTATATTATTTGGCATTAATGAGACTGAGCTGAACATAGGCTACATCAAATTTCCAGTGCCATTCAATGAACCGCACAGTCGTAGCCACTTAATTGCTTATTCTCTTGAATAAATCGAGTCCAAATTTGTGAATTGTTTTTGAAACATTCTACTATTTGCTAAATTGGTTTATGTTTGTGTCTCTTTATCGTAGATAAATAATAAAAAAAAGTTAAAAAGAAAAGAAAGTTGAAAATGATAAATATTATCCTACTAATTTGTAAGTCAATCACGCAATAACGGCTGACAATTTGGATGAAACTAACAGATAAAAATCTGGGTTGAGACATAGGATAGGTAATTAATATCCTGTTAGTGCGCTCCTCTGGGTTATTTTGACTTTAAATAAGAAAAGAGGGTAGTGTCTGAGAACGTTGTAGGTACCTCGGCTTTCAATATCACGCGATAACAGAGTTTGCCTGCATGATGCAAGATGGCGTTGTAGGAACGAACGTACTTTAAAAATGTTAGTGTTTTTCAGGCCAAACTGTAAGATTGTAAATGTTTCTCGTGAAGGAATTTCTAACTCAGAGGAAGCCACAGGCTAAATCTAATAACTAATATACTACTACAGAATACCTCCTCTTCCTCCTTCTCCTCATGTAATTTTTTTTCTTGTCTTATTCTCTGGCTATGATAACATAGATTACGCAGCCACCTAAAATAATATTTTTTTCTGACTAGGTATTATTGTAACTTTAAACATGAAACTACCGTGAGACTCAGTCATTGTGAAAATAAATGGATCACTCACGTCTTAAATCGAGTTTAACTAGACATGTTTCGGGCTAATCCGTAGTCCTTCTTCTCGGAGTCACACTTCACGGCGTCTGCCAAACGCATCATCACTTTTATTGTCATTTTCAAATGGAGGGTAGCACACATCACTAACAACATCACTTTGCAAAGGTTCGCTCACACTCACCGTTGAAAAAAGAAGAAGAAACATGTCGAGTTCAACTCGTTTTAAGACGTGAGTGATACGTTTATTTTTACTAAAGGTATTTTTGTGTCTGTTTTGTGTGGCCTTCCGTGGTTTTACTGTACTGTGCCCCGGCAGAAGACCAGTGCTGGTTTTTAACCAGTGACAAGATAAGCCGGGCTCTTTTTACAACAGCATTTACTCGTAATATGTATGTTTATGTTTTTACTTCTAGCCTGTTTATGTGTTATATTGTTGTAATAAATAAATAAGATAAGATAAGACAATTTATTCAAATTATTTCAGTACAAATAACTAGAAATACGATTATTTTACAAATGTTTTTCTTTCTTTCTCCTAGCGTCATATTCCTCGGTATTGAGGGTCGTGACCTCCATTCTACATAATCGAACGATCTTTCTCCATCTGTTTTTGTCTCTGGCGGTCTGGAGGGCGTTTTGAACTGCAGAGTCAAGAGCGGCGCGGATCTGGTCAAACCAACGTATTGGGCTGCGTTCATGAGACCTTTTCCCATTTACTTTGCCGGTCACAATAAGCTTCTCGAGGTTGCCACCGTCTTTTCTTGCAATGTGACCGAAGAATTCCAGAACCCTGCGTAGAAACTCGGATGGCAGCAGCGAGGAGGTTTTGGTTCTCGCAATATGGAGACGTTAATCCGTAATCCCACGTCTCAAAGGCGTCAATGGGTATGCAATTTGGAGCTTTCAGTGTCCAAGTCTCAGCCCGTTCGAAAAGATTGAAGACCAGTGTCCGTACCAGTTTGGTTTTGGTTTTTTACGGTAATGTTGCGATTTATCAGATTTTTCTAAGCTGAGACACATACTGCATCCAAGAACATACTCATTCAAGCTCTACGAGGAATAATCATGCCAGTGCTAGGTAAATTTATAAACAAACGTTCTAGTTGTCCCGAGTCTTTTTTCGTACGAAGTTTAATTTTATCCTTAAACACAATATAAATTTGCTGCAGCTAGTCACGCACATAGTAAAACATAGATAGGTAAATACTGCAAAATTCAATCAGCTCAAATTAGGTAATTGTATTTGTTGAATTGGTTTTCATTGCTCTGTTTATTAGCCGTGGTAGCATAGTGGTTTGACATGCGGCCATTCAAGTAGAGGGTCGTGGGTTCGAGCCCGGACTAGCATCTCTGAGTTTTTCGGATTTTATGTATGAAGTTACATAAGAAATTTTCCATGAGCTATCCGACGAAGGATAACATTGTGGGGAATTCTGAACACATCCGCGAAGAAATTCCATGGTGTTTATGAAATTCTCAATCTGCACTGGTTCCGCGTGTGAACTAAGTCCGAAACCCTCTCAGCCTGACGGCTCTTTCACACGGCAACGTCCCGTTTTTTGCGGGTTCGGTTTTTTGCGGTATCCTGCAAACCGAATGCTCTTGTGAATGTTACCACAGTAGCACGTATACTACTAAACGGGATCGTGTAAAAAACCGTGAGAGGAGGCATGTGTGTTACGTTTATAAGCTCGGAAGATGATGAGATGAAGACAGACGTAGCTCTCTTGAACGTATAGTTGCCGAGCAGCAAGTTAAAAGTTTATACTTCATTGATATGAACCTCCGTAAAGTAACTCCTGAATATTGTATATTTGTATTTCGTGACAACATATCAAAATGAAATTGCTTAACGATAATAGGTCTTTGCTGCCTTTGCTGGGATAGCTCTCCTTCGCAGCTTATATACCCCTGCCCACTGCAGAGTTTAGGCTTTTTTGGAGTGTGTATGTATGTATGTAATGTAATGTATGTAAAACTCTTTATTGTAGATAAGATTTATTTTTATTTTTATTTATTGATAGTGATAAATTAATTAATTAAATATTAGATTAGGTTTTCTTTTATTTTTTTAAAACTTCATTATCATTATCAGTCACAAAGAGAAACATATATACAAAGGTGAACTTATCCCTTAAAAGGATCTCTACCAGTTAACCTTTGAACGATTGACAGGACGTCAGAAACAACAGTAGGCATGCAATGAAAAGCATAGAGGACCGAAATCTAAAATTAACCAAAACAAAAATAGTCGATACATATGTGCCTGTAATACACATCGTACACCTTCAGAATTGAAGTGACTCAGTTCGAAATATTCTCATCTCAATAATAAACTTTATTTCCCGCCAAGGTATGTATAGTGCTTTTCCCAAAAATGCAATGAAAAAATAGTATTTTATGCAACTGTTGTATAAGTGAGGTCTTAAAAGGCGAGTGACGTGAGTTGCGATACGAGCGAATGCGAGTATCGCAATGGAAGACGGCACGAGCCGTTAAGACCAAATTATACACCGTTGCATACAATATTTTTCCTACGACTCGACTCTACTGTACTGTACTGTACCCTACTGTAGGGTACAGTAGGGTACAGTAGGGTAAAAAAGGGTACAGTAGGGTACAGTCGGGTACAGTCGGGTACAGTAGGGTAAAATGGGGTACAGTCGGGTACAGTAGGGTACAGTCGGGTGAAATAGGTTACAGTAGGGTACAGTCGGGTACATTCGGGTACAGTAGGGTACAGTCGGGTACAGTAGGGTAAAATAGGGTACAGTAGAGCAAAATAGGGTACAGTAGGGTACAGTTGGGTACAGTAGGGTAAAATTGGGTATTTTACCCTACTGTACCGGACTGTACCCGACTGTACCCTACTGAACCCTATTTTACCCTACTGTACCCGACTGTACCCAACTATACCCTATTTTACCCTGTTATACCCAACTGTACCCTACTGTACCCGACTGTGCCTTATTTTACCCTACTGTACCCGACTGTGCCCGACTGTACCCGACTGTATTCTACTGTACCCTATTTTACCCTACTGTACCCGACTGTACCCTATTTTACCGTACTGTACCCGACTGTACCCGACTGTACCCGACTGTACCCTACTGTACCCTATTTTACCCTACTGTACCCGACTGTACCCTATTTTACCCTACTGTACCCGACTGTACCCAACTGTACCATATTTTACCCTACTGTACCCGACTGTACCCTACTGTACCCGACTGTACCCTACTGTACCCTATTTTACCCTACTGAACCCGACTGTACCCGACTGTACCCGACTGTACCCTATTTTACCCTACTGTACCCGACTGTACCCTATTTTACCCGACTGTACCCGACTGTACCCGACTGTACCCTATTTTACCCTACTGTACCCAACTGTACCCTATTATACCCTACAGTACCCGACTGTACCCTATTTTACCCTAGTGTACCCGACTGTACCCGACTGTACCCTATTTTACCCTACTGTACCCGACTGTATCCGACTGTACCCTACTGTACCCTATTTTACCCTACTGTACCTGACTGTACCCTACTCTACTCAACTCAGCAGGTCTAAACTGGGCTTTAGTGTTGAGTGTACCCTACATTTAATAATAATATGGCAGCTAGGTGTATCGTAATAACGACATTACGACACAAGTGCTGTTATGGCGAATAGATTAAGTATAGACTTTCTGAAGTCATATTTTAGGACTTACGTGAGGTAATCTCGTATGAGTATGAAATCCAAAGTCACTTTTTATAATAGTTTATTAACTATTTGTACAGCACAGAAGGAGTAATTGAAGAAGCACACACGAGAAGAAACAGTTCGAAAGGATAGAAAGCGTATCACAACAAGTATAACAATAAAATCAATAAATTAGTTAGCGAGCCGCGAGAGTAAACAATGCACGGGTAGGCGTTCGTATTAACTCTCCTCGGAGTACGGTAGATCGACTCCGTGCGCGCTACGTCACGCGCCTGCTGCGCGTGCGCAGTCGACGGACGGATTCGATTGCGCGGTTGCATTGTACCGCGACCAGTTAACACGTCAACGATAATCGGTGACGATGATGATGATGATGACTCATGTTAAAGTACTTAGATAATTATAGTGTGTTAGTGTTACTAGTGTTTATGTTTTAGGCTAAGTAATTATTATTATTATTATTGTAGTGTTAAGTATTTGTAAATAATTAGATTATAAGTTAGTTAATAGTATTATGATAAAATGTAAGTTTTTCATGTATTATTAAATGTAAGTAGCCTACAATATTATCTATGTTCTTATATATTTGTTCGCGACCATGTAAAAACCAGATAAAAGTACAGGAGTAGAAAAATAAATAAAAAACTCCAAACAAATCAAAGGTTTATTTATAGTGAAATTATAAGTAAACTAGATAAAAAATATAACTTACACATTCATTTGCCCCGACCCGGGACCTTAAATAAATAAAAATAAAATAAAAATAATTCGCTGCAAGGTTCTCTAACCACTAGGCTATCCTAGGTTTTCAAATATTTTTCCAGCAAGGCAATTAAAGATAAATGTCTTCACATTTTAAAACGTCTTGTTCCGATCTCGTGCTGCACACCTAGAGCTTGCGGCATGAAACCACGATCTGTATCTATAGATTTATTGGGGCATTATAATGATACATTCGTGAGTTCCGAGCGAGCTGGCGCCTGTGCTTCACATTTGGCTTCCGATGCTGGCAACGCTGTGTCTAGTAGTGCATCGTGGATGCACAAAAATGTGATCAACGCACAAAGAACTCGGGACGGAAGGGTCATTATTGGAACGTTTCAACCGCGTCACTTTCGTGGTCACATTTTATATGAATTGAGTGTAGATTTTTAAGGCGTTTTCGGCTATTTATCTATTCTATTCTGTATTTACTTCTACTAGATAACTGGAAACTGTATCGGAATCTTCTGCCATTTGTAATAAAAGTGTGCACAAAAGAGATCCAGAACAAACGCTTGAATAATGACTCGAGCTAAGAAAAAAACAAAAAACGGTGAATTCTATGAACATTTATAGCATACAAAAATACAAAATACTGAACCAAACCCTGGCACTGAAAAAGTATAATATCCTTACTAATATTATAAACACACATTAGTAACACTATCTGTCTGTCTGTTACCTCTTCACGCTTGAGCCGCTGGTTCAGCTGGTTAGACGAAATTTGGTATGGAGATAGTTTGATACTCTGGAAAGGACTTAGCATGGTTTTTATACCGAAAAATCGCATTGTTTCCGCGGGATTGCCATAGCCGTAATCTTTGCGGACGGCAACAGCTAGTAGTAAATAAATCTTTACCTTAGCTAATACAAAGTCAGTAGGCACTTACAAGAGAGAAAAAACTATACAAATTAGTACTTAAAAACAAAAAGTATACATAGGTAAGAGTACCTATCTACTTTTTACAAGCTTTTTATTTAAGTACCTTCACCTGTCCCGTTTGTCTGTGTGTCATCAAATCTTGCAAGTTAAATTCGACCCACTTCTCGATTACCGATTGAGCTGAAATTTCGCATGCATGTAGAAATCGGATGACAATGCAATATTATTATGACATGGAGCTGATCTGATGATGGAGTTGGAAGGCGGCCATAGGAACTCAGTAATGAAACGTCATAACCTCATAGAGTTTGGACTCGTTTGATTTGTCTTGACGAGTACCTACTTTGGTCTTAGTTGGTAACCAGGGCCCAAAAAGAACAGTCAGCAAAAAAGCTTGTATTAAAAATGGATTCTTTAACTAAACTTATTTTAAGAATGAATGGTTTTAGTCTTTAAATGTGTTATGAAATGGATAAAACTTTACATTTATTCGTCACTTTTCCCGTTAACTATCATAAGGAGATGGATGACTTTTTAATGTAGATAACATAATTTATATTTAAAAACTTCAGCTCACGATTCAGTTACCAAAATAAAACCGGCCAAGAGCGTGTCGGACACGCCTAAGATAGGGTTCCGTAGCAAGTACGAAAAAATCTTTGCATACTTTATTAATGTGGTTGTTTTGGTCCCAACGTCGGCGGTACAGCGCCATCTATCGGCGAATTGGGTACCTAACTAATCTACTGCAGCCTACTAAAACTAGTATGAATGAATGTTGATTGTTTTTCAGATGTAATATATTTTTTTTATTTGAAAGAGGATACTGTTATAGCGTGATTTTATAGGTACTTAAAGAAAAAAAAATGCTTGCAATGAAGGTTAAATTACAATCTTAGTTTAGAAATATTTTTTTACAAATACTTAAAAGCTACTCAACTGATTAAGTTGAAAATAATTTTCCTAGAAAGTTTTTATTAAGTTTAACTTACGTGATTTTTTTCATATTTTTTAGACGTGCGGTTCAAAAGTTAGAGGGGGGGACACATTATTTTGAACTTTCGGAGTGAATATCTTCGAAAATATTCACTTTATCAAAAAATGGTTTTAGAAAACCCCTATTTATTTTCAAATACCTATCCAATGATATCCCACACAATAGGGTAAATCAAGAAAAAAAAATCACCCCCACTGTACGTCTATGAGAGGTACCCTAAAAAAAATTTTTTTATTTTTTTTTATTTTACTACTTTGTTGGCGTGACTGATATATATATTCATGCCAAATTACAGCCTTGTAGTACTTACAATCTCTGAGCATAGCCGCGGACAGACAGACAGACGGACAGACATGGCGAAACTATAAGGGTTCCTAGTTGACTACGGAACCTTAAAAAGCTACGTCCGGTTGTATCGCTACGTTATGCATTAGTACAGTCAGCGTCAAATAGTTTGTGACACCCAAAATGGTCAAATAGTTCGCAACACGTCTTTATTACAGTTGAAATAAGGCCGTGTTGCTAACTTTTTGGCCACTTTGGGTGTCACGAACTATTTGACGCTGACTGCACAAATATCACATTCCTACCAAAACAAAAGAAAAACGCCAAAATTTAACATTATTAAGGATGGTACGGCTGTGCTCGATTTGGCGGGGGCACTGCCGTGCCCTCTGATCGGATTTATTTCATGTCTATTAACAAAATTTAATGCTTTCGGTCCATACCACATGCGACATGACCGAATAACCACAAACAGGCATGCTTGCCGGCGGCTCGCGTTTTCATTCTGCCCACCGATCCGAGCGGACATAATAATACGAGTACTGTGCCCGTAAATTGAAAATTTTAAAGGATTTTTAATTGTGATTTCATTAAATTAAAGTACGTAAAAAGTCGTGGCAGCTTAACGGTTTGTCCTATAGACTCTCAAGCAGAGGGTTGTGGGTTTAAGCCCAGGCTCGCACCTCTGAGTTTTCGAAATTTACGTGTGGAATTACATTTAAAATTTACCGTGAGCTTTACGGTGAAGGAAAAAACCTGCACAAACCTGCGAATAAATTTAATGCTGTGTGTGAAGTTCCCAATACGTACTGGGCCTGCGTGGGAACTACGGCCGAGATGATCAACGCATGTATTATTGTGTACAGTAGGTAGGTATTTTAATAAAAAAACAATAAAAAAATCAAGCAATAAATATTAAATAAAAATATTTTTATGCTCTCTGGCATTTTTTAACAAGAGACCGAACTCAACTGTACTGTAATTCAAGAAATTGTTTTGTTCAAAATATGATTTTTCAGTGCGAGTAATGACCTATTCGCTACTCAGTTTCTTAGTAAATGGTGTATTAAACATGATATTTGATTTATTACACATCGTTCCCTTTTCCATAGCAAAAGATATTCCAATTTGTATATTTTCGTTGTGTCATTGGATGACATAGGACAAAAGATGTAGGCTTATTTTTGCTGTTAGCACAATTTCTCAGTGGAGCCGAAGAACAAAATCCTAAATCATGGTCACGCAGCAATCATTTCGGAATTATTATTGCTTCACTAGTTTTCGAATCAGCTGAACTAAATTAAGGTGAATATTAATTTATTGGGTATAATGTACAAAAGCGCTGGACAAGCACATTGTTCTTTATTTTAGTGTTTTTTTTTAAATGAGGACGCACACATCTTCTGACAAAAAGAATGTATTACGTGTCCATTCTACTTATTATTGTAACATAATGAAGTATAAAACATCAAATGTAAAAGTTAATACTGCCTGAAGGGACATAAATAAAAGAAATGAACAGTAAAAAATAAAATTAATTAAACAAAATATAAATTATCTTACACACTAACAATACAACAAAACAACAAGCGATAATACAATAGGTAAGTAGGTACCTTAAGTGCCGACAAGGGCCACACTCCACATGATTTCATCTCTTGGCTTTATTTTACTAAGCATTAGTACAAATACCTATAATATACAGGATGGTACATTTAGATAGATCAGTATAGATAAGTTTGAAACTATAAGACATACAAAGATCTGTTCTTAGGAACCATGTCACTAATTTTAGCGACAAGAAAAACTGCGTTCAGAAATTTAAAATACCTAATAAATAGTTTTTATATATTTTTTTGCTGACTGTACTTTTGTTAACTGTATTTTGTATAGATACATCCTATCTACAGATGTAAGTATACCATATTTGAAGTCAACTCGACCACGATAAATGTGGCAAATTTAACATTCTTGATTTAGCTGTCGACAGATGCTTACCGGGACTAATGTAAATATTATTTTCCAATATGACCGGGTTCGATTTTCGAACAAAGTAAGTTTTTTTAAAATCTATGAATGCGGTTTTTTTGTCACTAAAATCAATGATATGGTTCCTTAGCACAGATCTTTCTATGTGTTATAGTTTCAAACTTGTCCATACCGACCGATTTCAATGTAAAACGACGATATCATTTTGACATTCTTGCAACAAGCTCTTAAATTTGTAACTCCGTACAAAACCCTTTCAATTAACTAATAATTTACTAACGTAACACATTTGTGTTTGGTGTATTTCAACATAATCAGTCCGGTACATTTCAAGCATAATTGTACAGTGACAGTAGGACGGACACGCAATCAGTCTCTACTGTGATCTTATAAGAAATCTGTCTTTTCACTCGGACGTACTGAACCTTTTTAACAAAAAAGTAAGTACCTACAAAAAGCGGACATTTTTTTCAGTTACGCTGTTAGTAACAACCGGAGACGACGATTCCTTAAAAGCCGGAAAATTTGTCCAATTTGTTCGCTCGTTCCTCTTTGATATTTTGAGTGCCGTAAAATGTCAACAGACAATTAGTTTTTACAATTTGCGAAAGAATTATACATAATATTTAATAACCCCCTTATTCATAAAAAATTACGAATATATTATACTTAACAAAATCTCTTATACAGGGTGTCCCAAAACTCAATGGTAACCCGGTAGGTATCGGGTGTGAGGTCCAGATATTATCACTTAGGAAAAAAAACCGGCAAAGTGCGAGTTGGACTCGCGCATGAAGGATTCCGTACCATTATCTATAAAAACGGCAAAAAAAACACGTTTGTTGTATGGGAGCCCCACTTAACTATTTGTTTATTTTAATTTAATTATTTATTTTTAAAGTGAATATATAACTAAATATTCTGAGAAATATTTCACGCGTCTACCTGTTGCCGTTATCAAATATCGAGCAAAAAAAGCACGTTTGTTGTATCGGAGCCCCCTTAAATATTTATTTTATTCTGTTTTTTTAGTATTTGTTGTTATAGCGGCAACCGAAATACATCATCTGTGAAAATTACAACTATCTAGCTATCACGGTTCGTGAGATACAGCCTGGTGACAGACGGACAGACGGACGGATAGCGAAGTCTCAGTAACAGGGTCCCGTTTTTACCCCTTGGGTACGGAACCCAAAAAAAAAACGTTTTATGTATGTAAGTAAGCATTTTATTGTACAAAAATAACCTTTAAGATAAATGAACAAAGGCGATCTCATCCCTTTGAAGGATCTCTACCGGTCAACCTTTAAGCGTTGCTTAAAGTCAAAGTTATTTATTGCCAGAACATAGTCTAAATAACAAAGATCTAACGAGTAGTGGAATAGGATGTGCTTATGTTCTACCGAAATTAGGCATGCAATATTTTAATTAGATCCAGCACATACTATTACTACCACTTAACACTTATCGTGACGATTAATTGATTTCAATTTAAATTCAAACAATCAATAATTAATAACGCTATAACAGTAATAATAATCATAATCATCATCAATTTTTTAGGGTAATGGCAACTTACATACACCGTGAAATTTTAGTGGTTGTTTTCCCGAAACGAGGTGATTAAGTATCGATTGTACAATCGATTTATAATTACTATTTTGACTAGAGTCAAAAATCCAATTGTGAAAAACGAATGTCGAAAATGACCGCAAACCAATAGTACCGCTTCGTTGGTACAAGTAGCGTACGATCGTATGATAGGTTAGGTACCAACGAAGCGTTACTATTGGTTTGTGGTCATTTTCGACTTTCGTTTTTCACAATTGGATTTTTGACTCTAGTCAAAATAGTAATTATAAATTGATTGTACAATCGATACTAAATCACCTCGTTTCGGGAAAACAACCATTAAAATTTCACGGTGTATATTACTTATTTATTAATTTAATTACCTATTTACCTAATATAATTTGTCAAGATTCTACAGTGAACTTAAATAAATATTTAAAAGTTACGACGTTCCAAGTATAATCTTAATTATCTAAGCTTAGTTCATTAATAACAGAGTCACAACAAATAAAATATCAGAATTACGCGATTTGGGCTCATTTCACTTTTATGTTATGCCTATTGGTACCAAAGGACTCTTCACTTTGTCATCACGAATGCCTTCAAAAAACCCAGTCTCCATACGCCCGTGGTCGAAAAATTTGTAAGTAATACGTAGTAGTTTCATTGCGGGATCGCATTAGAAATGATGAAATCCGCGTAAGAACTAAAGTTACGGACATAGCTGCTCGTAGAATTGAGGCCGATGGGGCCGAAAGGTTCTTGAGTGGCGTCCGCGGACCGGTAGACGCAGTGTGGGTAGGCCTCCAACAAGATGGAGCGACGACCTGGTCAAAGTTGCGGGAACGCGTTGGATGCGGATGGCGCAGGACCGATCTGTTTGGCGAGCCTTGGGGAGGCCTATGTCCAGCAATGGACGTCTTTCGGCTGAAATGATGATAATGATGATGACGTAGGACATAAATATTTTAGAGAGATAGGAGGTACCTACAGACAATGGATAAAAAGTTTCGTTTTTATTAGCATTCGATTCTCGCCGTGAAACCAACGAATTTTGTATAGACGCATCACCGAAATCCTTCAGCGGTACATAGAAGCTTTGTCATGTAAATCAGCTACTCAAACCCTCAGGAGACGCTACGCCATTCAAATTGAAATTTTGTAAATATTTTAGTTGTGAATAACTGTAATGCTCTGAGGTAAGTGACGCCTTAATCTCACTTTAATTCGGCTCTTGCGAGTAACCAGGTGAACTGCATCGTCTCATAAAGTATTCCTTATCGGAGTCAGTTAGTATTGTAATAGTTTGCGTAGCAATTAGCAATAGGGTTTGAATGACAAGCGTAAATAATGTACCTAAAAATACAAATAATAATTTACAGTTTGTCTTACATTTGTAATTTACCATGAGCTTTACAGCGAAGGAAAACATCGTAAGGAAACCTTTATACACACACCTGCGAAGAAATTCAATGGTGTGTGTAAAGTTCCCGATCCGCACTGGGCCCGCTTGGGAACTACGCCCCAAGCCCTCTCATTCTGAGAGGAGGCCTGTGCCCTGCCGTGGGACGTAGGCTGGGATGACAGTTTGTCTCGTATTCGTGACTGTGTGGTGTGACATAATTATGTCAAGGTTCCGTATCTTAAAAAGGAAAAGAAACCTTTATTTAGGATCACTTCGTCAAGCCCATTCTTCTCAGAAACGCGAGGAGCAAATTCGCAAGTTTGCAATACTTCCACCGTTGGCATAGAATTAAAATATTTGGCAAGAAGAAAGGGTTTACAACACAGATAAAAGAAAATAAAAACCTTGTGTTTCATAAGTAGAAACACTAGAAAACTTATTTTTGGTTGGATTTAGAATTTGTTCGGAACCCCTAGCGCGCGAGCCCGATTCGCAATAGGGCAATTTTTTTAATGACTTTCTGTCCAGTTTCTTGCGTCACATCCTTTTTAGCAATTATTGACTTTCCTTAAGCACTGGTGGAATAAAGAAAAATGTTTTTCATTTGTCATCAAAGGTTGCAGGTCGCACATAAATATAGTTGTGCTGACTTAATGCATTGATTTATTTACGCAACAAATGGGTTCGAAGAGATCGGATTGAAAACGTACCTAAAAATGTAGAAATGGATATATCTCTATGTTTACTCACATATTAACCTTCGATAGCTATTTCACTATACATAAATGTATGTCCAAGCATGTTACCCCCACAATAGGAGGTAATACGGCAGCCTTGAGGTTGGCAACATTGCCTTGCCTCCTGCGCTTACGACGCGACAGTGGCGCCGTGGAAATAAGGCTAAGTGGGATACAACGAAACATCCCATTTGAGCAACGAATTCTCAAACGATACCTATAATTTGCATCTCAAAGCTGAGCCTGTCGCAGTGTAGCAGAGGTATCTGTGATATTCATAATAGCCATTTTGGATCTCCGAGTTCAATGAGGGACTATGAAATATTGAATGGCATCGCTCCGAAGAGGGTGCATGAAACTTTAACTTTAATTTGAGAACTTCTATTTTATTTGACACTAGCTTTCATCCTCGGCTTTGCTGGCGTGAACCATTAGGAGCCGGTTGGGTTAAAATTTCAAGATTTTACTAAATTTCCATGGGGATTCCCAAAAATTGTGTCGTGCGCTCACTTAGCCTTATCATCATCCTCCCAGCCTATATACGTCCCACTGCAGGGCATAAGCTTCCTCTCAGAATCATTTAGCTTGCATGAAGAAAATTTAATGTCTTTAGATTTATCAGTTAAGATTTGCAACCAAATGAGTTAGTTTAAGAATGAAAATATAAGCCAGCCTAAAGTTATTCAAAAACTAATACTTACGAATATACATTTCACGCTCTGTGAGATCTCGCCGCAGAAGGTTTTGGCACTCATGGACGAAACGCGTGAGCGAGCTCTCGCTCATGATAGCAGCGGCCCAAAGGTTTGCAGGGAGACGCTTGCTATGTAGTGGAGTTTTGGTCCCACAGCCCTGCTACTAGTTGAAATTGAAATCGAGGCATCTATCCCACTAAGTCGTAAATATGAACTAGAACTATTACAATGACGAAACTTGAAGTCGACAGCGAATTGAAGGTAATGCTAGTCAGCATATTTACATAATAATACTCGCGTAACTTAAAGACGATATCGTGTTTATTCTAGTCGGGTTCGAGTTTGAAACATATGAGATGAGGCAGCAAAACTGTCTACGAGACTTTACAAGGCTTGGGCCTCACCATATATTATGTACCTAGTAGAGTTTGTATCCTACATGGTGCCTACCTTGACGGATTTCTTGCCACAGAATTAATGGGAATAGAAGTGTCACGCCATATATACGACGTACCATCTGGCTTAAAGGCCAGATATTTATTTTCCCAGCTCAATTGGTAATGAAACGCCGCCGTCGCTCAAGTTGATTGCATAAAAAAAATGTTCTAGCAGAGAATGCAATCTGAGCATCAAAAAAGATGATATTTCTTTTGCAAGTACTTACCGTTGTGTAGTAAAATATATGAAACCACAAAATAATGTGCGCGTTAATAGTAGGAAGTGGTGATATCGGTTATGGAAGGAAGGAAGGAAGAGTTCTGTGGATCAGGTCGAATGGCTCAGCGTAAATACTTCGTCACACCACCCCCAAAACGTTAATTTAATTGAATTTCTAAACGATTAAAGTAAAATATAATTTAAAAATTAATATGAGTAATACATTTGAAGGTTTTATTTTTAGGTTTAGCTGTTTTATTTAAACGTTGAATATAATATCCTTTCTTTGATTCTTAACAAGCTGTGAAGAGGGTATAAATTGCTAAACAAACTCAAATCAAAAACAGCAGTTTTATAAAAAGTCTTACGTACTATGTTTTTAAATATAATGTAGAATTAAAGACTATGTTGATATTATTAGTTACTAAGTAAATGTACTTAACGTTAAACGTAGACCCTTTTGAATTAATTAAGCACCTATATATCAAACTTTTAATATGTGAGGCCTCTTAGTTGAGTACCTCATTTAAAACATCTTATACATAAAATACATGCTGCGGTAATAGACAAGATTTTACACATTGAAGTTAAAGCAGCAGCTAAGCAGCAATTCGATTAAAATTTCCTACCCATCACGAAGGAATAAAATTATACTGTACATGGGTTTCTCAAATGATGCGAAGCTCGGAATTGACGCCAACACTCGAACGACACACGACCGTTTTGTCATCAACAGTTTCAAATATTTGACGTCGGGAAGACGTCGCTCGGTCCTAAGCAAACATGGTCGGCTCTCCATGCGCAGCTGGCATGGACAGACACGGCAGCTGCTTCATTTGATAATTTAGGTATACATTTTATAACATATAAATGTCAAGAAAACACAAATGTACTTTAAAAAGAGAGAGAAGAAGAACTGCACCCATAATTGTCTTACTCTGAAAACAGGATAAGCATCAAGGCTTAACACAAAATTTTCTAATCTACTCCGTACGATAAATATGTAGATATTATTAAATGTAGTACTTAATCAGAAAGAAAGACGTTTTATCAAGTATTAGAATAAACTAAATAGAAATTAGATCTATTATGAGTACACGGTCCTTTAAAACCCCTCGTCGGTAAGATATACGTTACAGTAAGTAGGGCGAAGACATGCTACAGCCCTCACTGAGCTAACAAAGGGATCGTATTCCTGCCCCAACAACAACGATATCGTTTTGACGTCGAACATCGAGTGCGATCCGATCACGTTCGGTAGGTACGTTTATTTCTTGAGATATTTAAAAATTATATACTGCCGTGCTAAGCTTAAAAGCAGTATAGTCTCAATAAAAAAATTAATGTAAAAACGTGATTTTTATGCCACCGGATAGCTTAAAAAATACGCATCCAATGAACTAAGCCAAATAGCGGTATCTTATTTAAAATGTTTGCAAAAAAAATTAAAAAAAAGTTTTTTAAAAATATTCCCGATTTCAGTTCTACCTGAAATTATTAAGAGAATTACGGGTATATCAATAATACAGGCAAATAGTCGCATATTTTGTACCACAAAAACTTTTAAAACAGCGAGTTATTCATTGCAGTAAATAATAACAAAAAACATTCAGACGAATTGAGAACCTCCTCTTTTTTTGGAGTCGGTTAAAAAATCTGTAATGTAAAAAGAAAGCTATTTTGACAAAATTTTGATTTTCTCGAAACTAGCTGAGATACCTACCGCTTTTGCGCTTAGCACGGCAGTATAGGCATTGTGATTTTGAAAGCTTACGACAATTTATAATATTAAGTGAATGGAAACTTATCTATTTACTTTTTATTATGATTAAGATTCACTCTGTTACTTCTTATATTTAGGAACTTTAAAAATTACGCACTCTTGTGGTCGCTATTTTAAGTTGTACAATCAGCCTCAGAAGTCGCTGAACACTTTAGTACTATGCCGCAATAACCAGTTATTCTGTGAAATTTGAAATATGCTATGACAAAGTACTATATAGGCTGGGATGATGATTATGATGAAGGTACTAAAGTGCTCACCGACTTCTGAGGCCGACCGTACCATTTTATTCAATCAAGTTGTTAGAGAGACCACTCTACATTACTTAAGACACTTTTTAGGGTTCAGTACCTCAAATGCAAATCACTACATTGTCTGTCTGTGATGTTTTGATAGTTCCAAGCAAATCAAACATATAAGTCGAGTATTTTCTTATTCAAATTTGGCAGGAGCCAAGGTCTCACCGCACAAGTATGGAAAATATCCAAAAAATGTTAATACTTCAACACATATCACACATTAAAATATTACCTACAAATTTACCATGAGTTTTCTGAGGAAACCGCAAACATTTGCGGAGAAATTCAATGGTGTGTGTGAAGTTCGCAATCCGCACTGAGCCCGCGTGGGAGCTATGGTCCAAGCCCTTTTATTAGGGTTCCGTAGTCAACTAGGAACCCTTATAGTTTCGCCATGTCTGTCCGTCTGTCTGTCTGTCTGTCTGTCTGTCCGCGGCTAAGCTCAGAGACTGTTAGTACTAGAAAGCTGTAATTTGGCATCAATATATATATCAGTCACGCCGACAAAGTGATTGAATAAAAAAAAGTAAAAAAATTTTTTTTAGGGTACCTCCCATAGACGTAAAGTGGGGGTGATTTTTTTTTTCTCGGCTAACCCTATAGTGTGGGGTATCGTTGGATAGGTCTTTTAAAATCATTGCGGGGTTGCTAACATGATTTTTCTATTCAGTGATCTGTTTGCGAAATATTCAACTTTAAAGTGAAAATTTTCATTAAAATCGGCCGTCCCCCCCCTCTAAAATCTAAACTGTTGGGTGGAAAAATCTGAAAAAATTCAGAAGGGTAGTAAATATATCAAATTTACTAGGAAAATTATAGCGGCTAAGATTGCTTGGAAATTATTTGTAGTTTAAGAGTAAATAGTAGCCTAAGGTATAAAACATACCTAAACTTGGATGATTCCGTACACATACGAAATCCTTAGGAAAATATTACTTGATTTTTTCGTAATGGCTACGGAACCCTACCTTGGGCGTGTCCGACACGCTCTTGGCCGGTTTTTCTTAGTTGGGATGGGCTACATTAAAACAAATCTTTCGCCAGTAGGTAAATAAAAATCGCCAGAGGAATACAGACGTATTTGGTGTTGAAATCTGCACTGCGAAGATATCCGATTTAGACATTTCATTAGAGCAATGTTTGGTGCTTCAATAAAATTGTTAATAAACTTCAGTAATGTGATATTGTTAGGTCCGACTAGCACTTGACCAGTGTTATGGCATTAATCTTCCACTCGTCATTTCTCTTTCCATGTTGAGTTAATGCTGATTCCGTTCCGGAAACCTTCCCCTTTAATCTATCAAGTATTCATATATGATGATAGCATCTCAATATTACAGCAGTTGCCTAGTAACTGTAGACATGGTCGATCATTCTCTTTGAGCGGCGAATGAAAATTTATCTTTGGTGATTTTCTGCCATTTCGTTGGTAGTGCGAATTCGCTTAGCTGGATAATTGGACAATTCCGCGTATTTGACTAATTTAGACAATATCCAATTTTTACTCTAAATTCATTAATATAAAAAAATATAAAGTTAAAGCCGTGGTGGCCTAAGGTTTGACCTATGGCCTCTCAAGCAGATGGTCATGGGTTCAAATTCCGGCTCGAACGTCTGAGTTTTCCGGAATTTATGTCCGAAATTACATTTGAAATTGGATGCTGTTTTGCAATAGTGAGTCAACTCACTGTCATTTTGCAATACAATGTCAACTATAAAAAATATTTTCTAAGGGTTGACATTGTATTGCAGAATTGATCAGGGTTAACACACTATTGCAAAACAGCATCCAATTTACCATGAGCTTTACTGTGAAGGAATACATCGTAAAGAAACCCGTATACACCTGCGAAGAAATTTAATGGTGTGTGTGAAGTTCCCAATCCGCACTGGGCCGGCGTGGGAACTACGGCCGAAGCCCTCTCGTTCTGAGAGGAGGCCTGTGCAGTGGGACGTATATAGGCTGGGATGACTCTAAATTCGTTTATAAAACAAATATGAAGTTAAAACCATCCACTGTAAAACTACATGTAGTGTGTAACTAACATTTCTCGGGACTTAATCACAAAGGAAATATTTATTGCTAAAAATTACCTCTGAATTAAAAACGTTGATATAATAATTCGAGCAAAAAATACTTCGTGATTAAAAAAAAAGAAAAACATTTTTTTATAACAACAATAACACGTACACAAGCAAAAATAAGAGTACAAACATAGACATAGACATAGGTGTGTACATATTAATGCTGTCACAAAAAGGGCCCCGACTCAGCATGTCGCTAGTTAAAACCAGCACTGGTCTTCCACCGGGCCACAGTACAGTAAAATGTGATTAAATCCTGAGATATATTAGATATGGGTGAGAATCGCGAAAGTTTAAAACATTGTGTGCCTAGTGCAGTTACGCGGTGTTTACGTATTGTAGATCTATAAGCGGATTTGCACTATGCCCGACGATTTGACAATTTTGAATTTTGATTTTGCTAGAGGTTCTGGGTTTGAATCCCAATAGGGACAGGGACTTGCATGATAAATCTTCTGATCTTTAAAAGTGTGGATAGTTAAAACTACAGTGAAATAATTGTAATGAATGATTAACAAAACTAAGCTAGAGACATTAGAAAATCAGTTTGTTTGAGTTAAAAGTGATAATATTTTTCTCCCCGACAAATATTTCATATTGAAATAAATATTTGATTTCACACTGTCCGTTGACGTGAAGGCAGATATCAATGAGATATCGTGATAGAGCACGACCGCCGAATGCTGCGGAACTGTTTATTTGTATAACAATAATTTTTCAATTCCGCTTTTTTAGTAGGCGCTAGTTCCAAATCATCACTTTTGTTATCAATTTTTATTTAAAAATAAAAAATATCGTGATATTTTGATAATAAACCTTTGTTGTTTGAATAACTACTGCACAAAGGCCGTAACAGGATAAGGGAAGGAAACTGACTGACTGACGGACTGAAGGTCTGACTGACTGACTGACTGACTGACTGGCTTACTAGATTAACTGGCTGACTGGCCGACAATGCACAGCCTAAACTATTGGTGCTAGAGACTACCGAACAACGACAAACCGATAGTGTCTTTTTTAACCTCGACATTGGCAGAATCATCGATAGGATCGATGGAGTTATATATTAAAAAATTGTATTGAATTGGTGCTAGAGACATGAAATTTGGCTTAACCTAAAGAACCTAAAGAAGTTGTGCACTAAAGAAGGATTTTTCGTAATTCCCATGGGATAGGGAATCTAATCTAATCTTTGTTTGTTTCTTTGTTTGTAGGGAGAATTAGATACTCTTTCAGGCTAAAACGGTTAGACGGACCCTGATAAAATTTAGCACACAGATATTTTGTAATATGATACTTTTATCCCGGGAAATTTCATAGTACCCGCGGGATTGCAATAAACGAATTCTTCGCGAACAGAGCCGCGGGCAACAGCTAGTGTTTAAATATCATTAATTTAGATGAGTCAACTCGTAAAACGAAAATAGACCAATGTTTTTTTAAAGTAATCGTTAAATAGCTAGAGCAGAAACGCTGCATGTGTTCATTAAACACTTCTACGTAATTAACGTGGAGCAGTGAGCCGTTGAAAACAATGTCCGCTTTATTTAGCTCTGTCCACCGACAAACACGCCGCCCACCGACCAAGTTCGACTAGAAAAACTCCATCAAATGCATGTTGGACCAGTAGTTAAACAATTTCTCTCATACGCGCTCAGGCAATTAGGATTGTTAAAAAAAATACCGATGGTTTTTATTTTTTTTGTGTATAGAAAAGCCAATCATATGAAACCAATGCCAATATTTCCTTATGTTCACTACTTTTTTCCAAATTATATATTGAAACTATTTTGGTTGAAGACGTCAGAGTTTGATCTAGGTAGTACCTACTCCCCGACACAGCTGCATAATTCATAAATTTGTCTTATACGTTTGCGTATACAATACAATACAATACAAATATTCTTTATTGATCACCAAAAACAGTACAGTGACAATACAAAAATTAAAATTTAGGTAGACAATAGGCGGTCTTATCGCTAAAAAGCGATGTCTTCCAGACAACCAATTACTCAGAAATTAATACGTATTAATGCGTATGTTGAGCACCGGTATTAATTTATTTTTACCTGTGCTGAAGTGATAAACTGACACTAGTGTCAATGTCATCTTGTCAAAACAAAGGCACTGTCAAAGTGTTAGGTGTCAGTTGCGTTTCCAAATCAAATTCTGTATACGCGTAAATTAATTTATTATGGAAAATTCTAAATAATTCTATCCTCACCATGTAAAGTACGACTTGGACTGTCTACGTCATGGTTTTCAAATTCTAAATAAATAAATTGCATTAATGTTTTAAATAACAACAGGAAACGTTTTAAAAAGCATTTATACATTGTAAAAAAAAATTTGACAACCCCAATTAGCGAAATTAACTTATTTGTAATATATCTACAAGTCACGGCAATCTGTCGCTCAGTCTCGACGTGAAAGAAGGACAAACAAACACACTTTTACTTTTATAATATTAGTATGGATTGCTTGTTTGAAAGCTTTACTAAAAAGCAAAAAGAAGAAAGTATTGTTAGCATGGTAGGTAGGTTAGTATGGCAGGACTAGTTTTTGGACGTGATTTTAAGTAAAAGGGTCACTCTGAAAACCAGCGCTGCAGTTTGCCGCAGGCCGCAGCATTATGCAGGTGAATGTACTTAATTGCTATGTTTAACACTAGTCATAAAATCTACTATTTTTAGGGGTATTTTTATATATTTTTTACGGTACGGTTAAGGTAACATTTTCAAAGCACAACGTTCGCTCAGACAACGCCATCTATGGATTCCAAACGAAGGTAACACGTCATCTTGCATCTTGATAACCGAGGTACTTCAAAGTTCGTGGCCAGCGCCCTCTATTCTTGTTTAAAGTTAAAATATTATCTCACGGGAACATTTATAACCGGGATTTTAAGTATCAACATCAAATCAAATCAACATCTTTGTCCATCTGTGTGCCATGTTTAATCTAAATCCCTTCAATCGGTATTGCGTGTTTGACTAACAAACATTCACACATCCAAATATCCCAACTTCCAAACATCTTCAGAATTTTTCTCATTTATTTATAATATTAGTAAGATAGGATAGGAAAACTTTTGATTGTTTACTGAAGTAACGAATTTGGCTTAAATTGTCTTTTTTCGTTCTTTATGACTTTGATTTTAAACAAGTTAGCTATGAAGTATCTTTTTTTGTACTTATTTTTAACTGCATAAGGTGATGATTTAGCAGATTGAAATGTATGATGTATAGGAAAGATTCGTGTCTAATCTCTAGACCAGTGGTGGTGTAGGGGTATGGCACGCGGCACGGAATGCTGAGGACCTGGGTTTGATTCCCAGCATTGGTCTTTTTTCTGGGGTTTTTTCTGTGCATCTATATTTCAGTTTGTATTTAGTACGAAATATATAAATACTTTGATTTTAAGTTAAAATTGAGAAAAGTCAAACTGTTTTAATAGTAGATTGTACACCAAGGGGATAAAGCACTGCATTATGTCACGGGCGCGATATTGAATCCTGAGCGTATCGAGGGACTCCAGATTTATTTTAGTTGATTCCCGAGCGAAGCGAGGGAATTAAGATGGAGTCCTGAAAGCAGTGAAGGATTTAAGCGCGCCCAAGGCAAAATCAGTTTTATCCCCGAGGAGTATACTCTACTTTTCTCACCATTTGCGAGACAATAAAAACCAAGGCTACTAGAAAAATACTCGAAATAGACCCAGAAGCACTGATTCTGACACTGACTTTGCGCCTTTCGCAGTTTTCCATTTGTCGAAATCTTTGTAAGAGCTTTTAAGTACGAGGGGCGTTCAATATAAAGTGAGAATGAGATGCAAACTCTTTCAATATTAGGAAATTAAATACTGGCCGGTAAAGCTAATCTATCTAGCTGATTGCTATGAAAAAAAAAGTAACTGTCTTTTGTTTAAAAAAAAATACGGTAATTTCTTTGCAATGCTATTGAGTACGTTAGCGAAAATGGAGAAAATTTAACTGCGCGCCGTTATCAAATACTTGTGTTTGAAAAATTTTTCTAGGGACCAAGTCAATTTAGATTTGCGGGACACTTTAGGGTCTAATGCTCCTCCGTATTCGACAGTCGCACGTTGGTGCGCCGAATTTAGACATGGAAGAACATCGACCATGGACGACCCCCGCTCCGAACGCCCTACTACTGCAATAACTAAAGAAATTGTGAAAAAAGTTGAATACTCAGTTTTGGCGGATCGTCGTGTCACGGTTCGTTTTATTGCTGAAAATGTAAAGATTTCAACGGGGAGCGTGCATAATATTTTACATGAACGCTTGGGTATGAAAAAGGTATCTGCGCGTTGGGTACCAAGAATGCTTAATGACACGCAAAAACAAACTAGAGTCGAGATTTGTCAAGAAGCTTTGGACCTGATACAGCAAGACCGGGAACTTTTTTTGGCGCGATTTATAACAATGGACGAAACATGGCTCCATCATTACGACCCTGAAACGAAACTGCAGTCTATGACATGGAAAAGGCCATCATCTCCAACTCCGAAGAAATTCAAGGTGGGCCCATCTGCCGGTAAGGTCATGGGCTCTGTTTTTTGGGATGGTAAAGGGGTATTAATGATTGAGTATCTCAAACATGGAGCCACTATTACGGGCACTTTATACGCCAAACAAATAGCAACATTGCGCAATGAGATCCGCGAAAAACGGCGAGGTAAACTCTCGAAAGTTATGCTGTTCCACCAGGACAATGCCCCGGCACACAAGTCCATCGTTGCAATGGCTGCAATTCGTGATGCTGGGTTCAATATTCTTAAGCAACCCCTATATTCACCAGATCTCGCTCCCAGTGATTTCTACCTATTTCCGAGATTGAAACAATACCCGAGAGGCCAGAAATTTGAAGACGACGACGCGGTAGTCGCTGTAGTACAAGATTTTTTAAGTACTCAAGATGAGACCTTTTTAAAAAATGAAATTTTAAGTTTAGAAAAAAGATATAATAAGTGTATTATGCTAAAAAGTGACTATGTCGAAAAATAAAATTACATTTAGTAAAAGTTGTTTATAACATACTCATTCTCACTTTTTATTGAACGCCCCTAGTATTTTTCCTTCGACTTCTCTGGGAGTACATTATTAACAATTTCTAAGGCCGGCTTGCGCAGACCTGGGTTAGCTACTTAACTCCGAGCGAGTTAACTGCTAACCCAGGGTTAACAAGTATCAAAATGTATGGAACTGTCATTCTGAACCCAGGGTTACCGATTTAATTTTTTTACCCTGAACTGTGCAAGTGGTCCTAAGGCGTCTAATTTAATGGAATCAGGAGTCAAATCACTTTCGTCACTCGATATTTTCTTAATGTTTTATCTTCTTTTGCAGTTTTGATACTATACTTGATACTATACTATACTATACTAGCGTATTGAAACACTCGCGGCTTTTGTTTAAGTATTTGACTTTGTTTTCGTTCGGCCGCGGAACTGCAAATAAATGAGGCGCGGCGCGGCCCGCGGGCACCGCGGGGCTGGGCACGTTGAGCACCACCAGCACGTGCACGAGCTGCGCGCCGGCCTGCACGCGCGATTTTGAAATTAGACTTTAAGTGCATACCAATAAGAACTACGAGAAGTGAGAATCACATTACTGCCCGGGGTTATTATGAAATTCAGTACAACATTACTGCCCGGCGGGTTATAATGAAATTCAGTACAACATTACGCCCCGGCGAAAGCCAAGGGCTATAATGATTTACTTTGAGAGAGGTTTGCATGATATATAATAAGGCATTGTCGAGCAGGTGGTGTGAAAAGTTGTAAAAATGTAAAAACTGTGAAAGCAGGTACGTAAATCAGCGAAATCGACCAAATTCAGTGTACGCCTTCTGAAGTTGACTACACGAAATATCCTGAAAGTGACAGCTTTGCCGTTGCTTGCTTTGTCGTTTAAACATACAACTTTACTAGATATCTCGAAAAGTTTTTCAGTTTGAGTATCACTTTAAACAACGGTAAATTTGTTCTCATATTAATAATTAAAAGCAAGGCAAGTGCTTCATCGTAGGCCTCATCTTCGCTTTCTATCTGGCGTGATTGTGGTCTAACGCAAGCCTATATTGTATAAAAAAAAGCAAAAGCACAGGCTCGAATTTCCAAAACTCAGAGGTGCTAGCTCGGGGTTGAACCCACGTCTCGACGTAAGAGAGAGGTCAAACCACTTGGCTAAAATGGACACCATGGCTTGGATTACCTTATTATTAAATTTAATAAAACAGGTGGACAGTTGTACCAATAAAATCATACCAGAATGGATTTTATTAAGCTGAGAGATGATATCACTGAAACTCGAACTCGGCGAGCCACAATAGATTTCAATTTATTTATGAACCGAGCGGCGGTCATCTCATAAAGTATTTTCAATTCGCCAAAAATACAAGCAAGGATGCAGAGACGGTAAAATTCCCCAGGGTTATATTTGCAGCATTCTAGCGCTCGATATGTATTATTCATTCATAAGGAGCACTGTGATATTTACTCACCCATTACTGTGGCCTCGGAGTCGCGTTTCTTGCATTAAAAATTTAACATAAGTCCACCTCCAAGCGCCGTGCGGAGTAGATAGGTAAATGTTAACAGGGGGATACCTTAAATAAACATGAGACTAAACTGAATCGGCTCTATACATTTTTTGCGGGAGTGTAGCGGGATTTAATTTCAAAAATATGTTATGCTGTACTAGCTTCTACCCGCGGTTTCACTCGCGTGAAACGTTAAATTTGAAAGTTGAATTCAAATTCCGGGATTACACTAAATTTCCATGACAATTCCCAAAAATCTTATACTAGCCTCATTTAGGTTGTGAGAAGAAAATAGTACCAAAATGTTATGTCTAGATTTATTTAAATCTCGTGGTAATATCAAAATAAAACGATGCTGTAATATTATTCCCGAAATCCAGCTATATAGGTATATACCTACAAAGTTTCATCCAATTTTAGTCGTTTTAGCGTGAAAGACGATCGAAAACATTCGAGCGCGCACACGGATACACAAACATAGGCATTTTTAAATATTAGTAGGATTTAAAGTATAAATCTTCCCAGGTGAATTTTTCGCTTCGAGCCCTTATCTTTCAAAACAAACGGTATCTTCATAGTATTAAGGTTCAAATTTAATGTAATGGCTCGAAGCGAAAAATTCACCTGGGGAGATTTATACTATACTCTCGAATTCATTACACAGAAAAAGTAACGTGATAGAATTTCAAAACATTATTTTAATAATATTTTATGAATTCCGTCTTTGAATTTCAAATATATGTATATACCAATACAAATACGAATACTCTCTAAATCTGGCATAAACAAACGAACAGTTTTTGAAAAAAGAAATCATATTTATTAGCGCTAACGCATCTACCACCTCCCTTGTCTCGCTGGTAAAAATAAGTTCCAAGTATTCTGGCGACGTCAGTGACACACTGCCACCCGCCCGGTACCGCTGACGCCGCGATTCTGAGTTTTACAGGGCGCCTTAATGACACAGCCGGCCTCCAAAAGATCTTCACAAAATAGACTATAACGAAGTCAAAACGCTGCAAAGCAAAAGTGAAATTAAATCAGTTGCGTTCTTTTAACTTCCTCCTTTTGCTCCGTTACGAGAGCAAAAATATAATAATTCTACAGCTCGTTTTGATGAAAATATCCGCTTACAGAGAAAAACAAATAAAATATCGTAAAATATCAGCCAGTTTCATATAAGCGCTACAGACTTTATTGGAAAATGAATACTTTGTAGAAAATAATAAGCGACCACATGGACTGACTATTTGCAAAAATAGACTATATAAGAGGATATGCGTCTGCCAATGCCCGCAAACGCGGTTGGGCAAAGCTGGGCAAAAAATGAAAACAATTAGCACCAACGCGGGCTGCCGGGCAAAAACCTGGACACCACTGATAATTTATTTCCAATCTCTGCACAGTACAATAGATACATATTCGTACGTTGTATAAAAGCGGCAGAAAATATTGTTGGGATACTTTTGTTTTGCGATGCAAAAGTATATTGTCTAGTCCAATTTGTATTTGTTTTTGCATAAAAGTTTCCGTTTCATTTTTAATACCAATGATCATAGTTTTAAAAACGCGACATTATTTTAGCAATACATATGTACAATACATAAAACTCCCTTGCACTTTATTATACATAGGTATTTGGGGTTGGCCGACGAAAAAACCTCAAAGAAGACGCGGCGTACTGGCAACGCGCGTCGAACAAAGTTTTATAAAAATAAAAAAAAGAGTTGAGATTCGATTTGATGGCGATGGGGCGATCGCAGAATAAAATCATTTTACTTAATTAATATTGAAAAAGAACTGGTGTTAAGTGGAGTGTTTGGAGTAGTAAGCCTAGGGAATTATTTAGTATTTTATCGTTTTGTTTTCTTTGTTCACTTCTATTTTTACTACTTATAAAAAACAAGAAGAAAGCGAAAAATAAAGTGTTTAGGACCAGCGCACCTGGAGACAAGAGATTTAGGAACAGTTCTTGTAACTCCAGGTTCTTTGAATTATATTCTACTCACGATAACTTCCACTTCACTGTCAAAATCTTAGCCTAAATAAAATCTATTTAAGATTGTACCAAAATATGGAAAAGGATTTAAGAACAATTATTGCGAATATAAATTGAGATGTAAGCTATCCTATCTCTCAAGTTGGATCAAACTGCACACGGTGTGCAAATTTTATAAAAAACCGGTTAAGTAGTTTAGTAGTCCATCGCGGACAAACAACGTGACACGTAATTTATATAAATATTATAAGATAAGATTAACTAGTAGGATTAATTGAAAAGCTCTAGATATTTACATCGGAAAAAGATTTTAATTCCGTTCTCTGCATTGCACTTGAGGGTTACACCGCAGACCAAATAGACTACTTAGATACGTATGTTGTACACAAAAAGAAAATCTGTTTTATTTTCATTCTGTGTCTTCTGCGCTGTAGTAGATCGCTGTTTAAAGAGCTTTTTAAAATTGATGTATAATATTTGCTGCAGGATTTTTTTAACGTTTGCGTTGTTGTGTCAAAACGTTTTAAAGTAGCTCGGAAGTAAATGAAAAAAAAAATTAGTTGAACCTAATCGCCATGGCTGCCCGGGAAAAATTAACTTTTCAGATCAAGCCCCTACTACAAAGGAAGCTGCAATGAAAAATAAAACTAAATTGCATGCTGCAGACCCAAGTATTATGTAAAGAAGTCCCGTTGTTCAAAGACAGAGTTTCTATTCATGCCGTCAAAGTACGCTTTTTGCATCGCTGTAAGTATAACACTGTTGACCCGCAATGCACTACTAATAACCTGCACTAGGGATGCGCTTTTACCTGCCTATTATATTCTAAAATATTTGTAACTAGTTTTTACCCGCGGGTTCTCTCGCGCGAACCGTTAGGTCTTGCAGTCACATAGGAATTCTGGGGTTCCTAAAAATTACATTGTGTTCTTCCTTATCATTTTATAAAAATTCCCGTGGGAATATACACATAAAAAGTAGCCTATGTGTTATTGCAGACATTCAGTTACGTTGTGTATAGTCGCGGAATGAAAAGGTTCGTCACTTTTCGACTCTATGTCGACGAGTTAAGATCGAAAAGTGACGAAACTTTTCATTCCGCTACTATAAATACCCAACCCAATCCGCCCGGCCATATTCAAATACTGACAAACTTCCCCATTTATGATATTAGTAGGATAGAAGATTTGCCATTTTATATAATATATTTTAGCAGCTCCACGCTTGACAAGTTACGCATTGTAAGTAAACGAAGGGCCAAAAGCGCTGCTGGAGCTATTTTTAATTTTCCTTCGTTTCCAGAACATTTACCTACGTAATTGAGATAAACGCGAACTTAGTAAAACATGAAAAATTCAAAACATTACACAGTACACATTGATAGGTACTATGTACTCGTTGTCGGGGCGAATAATTGCCTAAATATACTGAATGGGTGGGCCCGCGAAGCGTTTCAACCGCCGTATCCCGTGTATTACCAAAATCTAAAGATAATGCCCATAAACTAAAACCAATTGCAATTCTGCGACCATACACCACACCACGCGTGGTGGTGGTCACTAAGATTTTTAACCGACTTCAAAAAAAGGAGGAGGTTCTACTATGTTCGACTGTGTTTATTTCTGAAGTGGACCTAGTCATTTACCTTAGAGCTACATACTATCTATTGGGTTTCTACCACTCCTGCTGGCTCGTGCTGAGGCACCGACTTCAAACAGATTAGTAGAAAGATATTTTCACGCTTTTTGTTTGTCGTCAGTTCAATATTTATTGAATTTTTTTTTGAATATTATTTATTTTTATTAGCAGTTACGTCTGCTCACCGAAACTAAGATTGCGAACTAAGATTTGTGTTGGGGCGCATACCCAGGAGACGTGGGTTCGAATTGGGATTCGAACCCACGTCTCCTGGGTATGCGCCCACCGGCGCACCCGGAAAACTTTTTCGCTTTTAAATCTTAAATTTTTTTTTGCTTTTTTAGTTGAAGACGGTCGATTTTGGTAACACACGTGACACGGCAGTTGAAACGCTTCACGTTCCAACCAAAAAGGCACTCTCCTGCACGTAGGCAGCTCTAAAAGTCTCGTAAGTCCTGGAAGGCAGTAACAAAATGCGGACCGGTTTTATTGTCCCAATGATATAAACAGCGATGTGGAAGATGAAGAGAAGTCACCACAGTAGTTCCTATCATCCAATCATCAAGGAAATTGTTTCATATGAGATATAGAACACTGCTACACGCTATCTAAGTATGCAGGGAGTCATAAAAATCATAGCAGCGCAATAATATAGGTATGTAACCAGCCTTACAAGCAAAACTTTGGCTTTGCTTTGTAAGGTCGGGAGGCACAAAATGTCATGACTCCGTAACGTAAAAGAATGGACCGGCATCAAGACTATAGAACAGCTATTTAAGTTGGCTATGGACAGGACGAGATTTAAAGAGCTGACTGCCAACCTTCTATATTGAAGTGGCACTATAAGAAGAAGAAGAACTAGCTTTATACTTCGTTTTTTTTAGCATTAGAAATAAGGTAAACCATCTTGACGAGTCTTTTTATTCAAAAACGCCTTATAAAAAAAAATTTCGCGCAGGAAAGCATTACGGAAATATTTAGTACCCTGTTCTAATCTAGGTCTTCTATACATGACGCAAGCCTTTCTTGCTTAATTGACTAACAAAAATCCAAACATATCTAAACAGCCAAACATCTCCGCAAACTTTCACTTTGACAATATAACAGTGATATCTTATCCTATCCTATAAGATTTTGACAGTAAATTTTACTATCAGAATAATACTTGAAGCCCAACTCTATGTGACCTGCAATGCACTAATAATAACTGACACAATAGGCGTACCAGAGGAGGTTTTGTTAAATCAGCGGAGTGAAAGGAATCCACGAGTTGGATCGGGCCCAGCGTCGCCGAGATTGCAGCGATTTGTCCCGGTCGTGACACCGGCTAAGATAGCTCTTATGTCGGGATATATGAGACAATAAACCTTAATGTACAAACATTTTTGAGCCAAGTTATATTTAGTACATTTTGCGCGTATGTGCCGAGGGGAAGACACGAAAATGCTAAAGGTTCACGGAAAATTAGACGAGCATGGTGTTCTCGCAATAGAAACAAAAATATTAGTTAGACGAAATTTCTGTTGTATTGTTTGTTTTTATCAGCAGTGCGTTGGTTCAGCGAAATGGGTCATACACATTCTTTTGTTCGCGTCTCTCCTGTGGCCATGGCAAAAGTTAAGGGTCTATAGCCAATATTTTTTAGTCAAGTCTTCATCGGCGTGTGGGACGGCTGGCCAACTTTTGGCCCATTTTAATAAATTTTAAGTTTGCTGACTCCGAGTAGCTAATTTTATGTCCACAGGAAGAGACAACTTTTGTTTCTTACGCTGTGCATGACCCAAATGTATGATTTTTTGAAAACGTAAAAAAGTATTTCAGGTGCCCCGGATGGGGTTCGAACCCGCATCTCCTGGCTACTGCGGGGATGTAGGTAGGGAGGGGGAAGAGGGAGACTCGAAGAAAGAAGCATCTATGATCTTTCATAAATAATATCGGATTTAAAAGCAAATCTGCCGAGCAACATACGTACACGAATCCAATAGTGTTACGTACTTACTAAGTTTTAAAGGTTAAAATTTTAACCAAAAATTTAATATTTTCATTGTTTATCTAATCTAATATATAAAATACTCGTGTCACGGTGTTTGTTCTCGATCTCCTCCAAAACGGCTTGACCGATTTTTATGATTTTTTGTTGTCTAAATTCGGTAGGTCTGTGAATAGAGGTCTAAGGCTATTTTTCATTTCCCAATTCTTCGCAGACAGAGTCGAGGGCAACAGCTAGTTATCTTATATTAAGCGTAAGTTGTTGACATTATTGCATACATTTACCTGAGCGAAAATTATGTTTATTGCCCAACTCCTACTTGTACATAAAATACTGCCAAGACGTGATTCCGCTAGAAAAATGTTGGCATGAAATTTAAATCGACAGCCGATGCTGCCTGGCTCGGAATAGTGCTGGTTCAGTACAAGAGCAAAAATGTTAAAACGAAGAAAATTAAGTGCAGTTTAGAGTGACTTGACTAAGTAGTTAGCTTTTTTCTAAGTCCTTCGTGGTGCCTTAACTTAAAATTTTGCTATGAAGTCTTTTAAAAGCTTGCTAGGTTATTTAATTCTACTACAGACACTACAGTTGTTACTAGATAGATAATTGGGTATCTAAATGTTGATTGGGATTTTACGTTCTAACTTTTTTGAACTGATTTGATATGGGTATATTTTTGAGAAAAATATTTTTTTGAACTGAACTTTATATCGATTGTGTCTGATGATGACTGCATGGGGCTTTGACCCTGGGATTCAACCACCGGGTACTGTGTGTTACGAAAATCTAGGAATCATATAATATGTCCGTCAACTAAAAACCTGGATGACAACGATCACCAAGCGCGGTGTGGTGTGTGGTCGCAGAATTGCAATTGACAACATTTAATTTTAAAATACTTATATTATACGATTCGAAAGAATTTTGCTTCCTGAACACTATACTATATTTATAAAAAAATTATATCGCTTAATATAAAAAATACAAAATAATACAAAATATGTCCTAATTTTACCAGTTCTATGATACAATAAGCTGTTCAATAAATTTCTATTTGACATTGACACTGTCAATTTTATTAAGTACATAATTTTGGCGGCTACCACCAAATTAGGTTTTTGAACTTCGTATCATGCCATTCCTTTCACTCTTATGTTTAGTACTATTAGCGTGAATGGAACGACACGATGGGAAGTTCGAAAATCGAATTTCGACTGTAGGACTAGTCGGTACGTGGGTAGCGTCCAGCGTCCAGTTTTCAGCCCGAACCTCCCTGGTCATTATGTAGCCAGAGGCCGCAGACAAACTAAAGGCATCGCTAATGCTCTACTCACCGGCCAGCCGAGCGGTTTTGGCCTCAGTTCAAACCTCCCTGGCCGCGCCAGGAGGAGCGGCATTAGGAGTGGCTGGCTCAGTGGTTCATTAACTGCCACTCACCCTAGCGTTAAAGAACCTTACCTGAATTTGTAAATAAACCATAAGTTTCAGTGCCATGTAGATGCAATTGAATATTTATTCACATATTCAGTATCTATCCGAGCATTCATCAAGAGGTTAACATGTAACATGTTTCAAGCTGCTCCTCGGAATATATTAGAGTCGTCCACTACTTTGATTAAAACCGAAACGGCTGTTTCGTATTCAAGTATCGTTCCTAAAATTTTAGTAAAACGGTTTAGCTTCAATTCATAAATTGAGAAAGAATAAAAGCGGTGATAGATTATCTTGTAAACCGACGTTTTGACGTGACAACGTCTAATAAATCGATGAACACCGGCTGCACGCACGAAAAAGGATGACTCAGTGTAACGTACATAACGCATTGTCCGGTTACGCGTCCCGTTACGCTCGAGCCGATGAACGATCGGAGCGAGAACGCGGCACGAGCGAGCGAAAGGCACAATCGGCAAAAGTATGCAATCACTTCATCAATGTTTTTTTATGACGTTGTCACGTTAAATCATCCGTTAAACTATCGTCCGTGAACTGACAACCGGTTTTTGTTATTTTCCTTGGTTCTAGAAAACGTTTTTATTTTGATTCCAATTCTAATTTTGGAAATGATCTCGTATTAGGGTGAGGTGGGTCGACCGGATCCGAAACACTGCGCTGCCCTCCAGAACTCGCATTACCGATGTGGGTGTTACTGCTGCCAAGCTGAAGTGGAGACTGGGCAGGCCATGCCAGCCGCATAAATCCAAATCGGGAGGCTAATATAGCCACAAACTGGATACCACAAGATGGTTGGCGCCGTCAAGGACGTTGGTGGGAGAACCTAGGCATACATAAACTTTGCGGACTGAAAGGACACCGCTCTAAATTGGAACCGGAAAACCTACTAATTATTCTCAGATTTTTTAATTATTCAAAATTTGTTCATTAAATAAAGGTATAGTAAAATACAATACAGAAAAACATGTACAATGATTATAGGCATGAGCAATAGGCGGCCTTAAGTAGGTTAGTATTGAAGCGTAATATTTTTTCTCTATAAATATTAGCTTTGATGGATGATTGCAACATAGCACGGAATATACTTAGGTTCGGCCAAGCCGCTGCTTAAAATACGGCGACGGTAGTACGGAATCGCAGAGACGCATCGTAAACGTCACGACTTTACTATGGAGAGCATGCTGTAAAGTCTGACGTTTACCGGCACGTCGCTGCGATTCCGTACCGTCGTCGTATCTTAAGCAGTGGTATGGCCGAACCTTACAATTGTGGTCCACTAAAAAATAACGCAACGTCAAATGTGTCAAATAAGCGAACCTATTGTAAAATGCCCGAGACATCAAACGAATGTTTGTATGGTTCCATACGCGGCTAAGTAATAAATATAATACGGGAATGCACAGGCGCTCTAATGGAACCCATTACGTTGCCCGCCACCTGCGCTAATGGGTCAGAAATATTTAATTGATGAGAGCCCCGTACAGATTTCACGATACGCATTTTTCATCCATTCATAGTGTTTTACGTTAGCTTTGTGTAAGATTCTGTTACTTTGTAAGGTTCGAGCTCTTCCGCGTGAAATGTGTTGTTGATGTTTTCGATAACATTAAGTTTAGGTTATGACACAGAGCTAACAATAAGAGGAGGATTATTCGCTATAGTTCATTTGGCTGTTCCTTCGAAGGAATTATGCGTTTTTTTTCGCACTAGTTTCTTAACAAGAAATGAAGGAAGAACTGCGTCTATTTTGTCGTCTTTGTTCCTTGTCGTAGTAGCACCTTCAGTTCTAGCAAAGGAACAAAGGCGAAAAAATAAACGCAGTTCTTCCTTCACCTCTTGTGAGGGAACTAGCGCGAAAAAAAAATTTATTTAAAAAATCCGTTTTGGCTGTCTGTACTTTTAATCCCTGGTTACCGTCTTGGACCAAAGTACTTCTTAAGTCGAAACAAACGAGCCCAAACTGGATGCGAACGTGTCGTTTTATTACAGAGTTCCTATGACCACCTTCCAGCTCCATCGTTAGGTCAGCTTCATGTCACAATAATATTGCAATGTCATCCAATTTACACATGCATGCAAATTTTCAGCTCAATCGGAAACCGGGAAGTGGGTCAAATTTAACTTGCAAGATTTGACGACACACAGACAACGGGACAGGTGTAGGTAAATAAAAACTTTAAAAAAAACGCAATAGTTTCTTCGAAGGAACAGCCAAAGGAACTAATACTGCGAATAATCCTAAGAGGAATAGAAATGTCTATCGAGCGAAAAGCGCATGGCTAAAAAGTCATATTGAGTACCTAATCTATTAAAACCTATGATATTTTTGACTATCTTGAATGGTTCGATTATGATGGTGACTGTACTTGACTAGAATCCAACAGTGAAGAGTAGAAAACGGATGCGAAAGAAACTAAAATTTCTCGTACAAAGAATTGTTGCTATACCTATTTGAATATGGCAACGCTTGATCGTTTTAAGTCAAAACCGCCGCAGCTATAAGTAAATGGCGACCTCATTTCATTTTAACTCTTTACTGTCACACTCTTATTTCACGTTGAAAGCCTGAAGTCTTACGTATTTAGACAGAGCCAGAAATACACGAGTTGCGGTAAGTTGCGTCGCTAACCAAGCACTTTTAAAAACACAACAACGTGGTCCTGAAATGTTGCATGATATACCAAAGGTGATCGAAGGTAACGGATAGATTTCAAAACTATGATAATCATCAACCGAAACACAAATAGCATGTTGTAAGCGAAATGTTACTTATACTACTTTTAATGAAGTACCTAGTAGTTGCAGTAGGCAATTCAGAACGAGAGATACGCGATGTACAAAACGAGCGAAGTGAGGTGTTCCTTCAAAGGAACTATTGGTTTTTATTCGCACTAATTCCTTCACAAGAGATGAAGGAAGAACTTCCTTAATCTCTTGTGAAGGAACTAGTGCGAAAAAAATGCAATTCTTCATTCGACAGAAAGGCCAAAGGAACTACCGCGAATAATCCAGATTTTAAAACGACACGATTTGGGAATTTGCCGGAAATTCCTAAAAATTATATTGTAGTCTTTATTTAGGTTGTATGAAGATTGAACATCCGATTTCGATCCGAATTTCGATACAGAATGTAGCCTATGAGCTATTCTCAATGTTTGGCTACTTATATGTCCAAGTTTTAGTTTGAGAAAATAACAAACGTACCGTACCACACTCACTCGCAAACTTATTAATCTATGTTATTAGTCGGTACAGTGGAATTAGTAGGAATTCAATTTTAATTTGAGGAAGGTGACGTTAATTCCAATTACTTTATAATTCCACATCAGCTGAACATCGCAAACAAGCTTAAATAAACTATTCGAAATTCCTAATTCAATCCACATGAGATCTACCTACTTAATTAATATTTCAGGGTTTCCGTAATTAATGTTGTTGTGATTGTTTACTCATGCGTCGTGTTCTGTGAGCATCGGGCACAATAACCACATTACTTAACTACAGTAAGATACATTTTAAAAGAAATGTGGGCAGTAAATTAAAAAAAAATACTGCCAAGCACGAGTCGGACTCGCGCACCAAGGCTTCCGTATGTGAGCGCCATAAGAGGAAATTTACGAAGTTATATTAAAGCCAGGAATAACTTATTTAAAAAGTAACAATAAACAAGGTATTTACTTGTTTGTTTTTGTTGTATGTACTTGTATTTCTGTATTGTTTTCTTTGTGGTGTACAATAAAAAAGTCATTGTATTGTATTGTATTGTATTGCATTGCACTGCATTGCATTGCACTGCATTGCATTGCATTGCATTGCATTGTATTGCATTGCATTGCATCACATTGCATTGCATTGTATTGTATTATATTGTACTGTATTGTAGAACAAATTAAACCAGGAATTCACTTGGGTTCAAATAAATGTCCCATGACAAGGTAGGTGCAGCGGCGTCGAGCGAAGTGGCAGAATGTTGGAGAACTTCGCTCGACATGTCTGGCGACATTAGTTACAGGGCATATTATGTCGAGCGAAGACCCAACTTTGCGGGACTTCAACCTACGTCGCTGGCTACACGTTGCTAGTGACATTAGCCCCTAGTGAATCCGCCTAATGGCTTAAACTGTAAATTAGACACTAATACATAGTAATGTTTTAAACTTTCGCGATTCTCACTCATAACTAATATTTCTCGGTACCTACTTAATCACATAGCTAAAATTACCTCGACGTTTCGACCACATTGCAGCGGCCGTGGTCACCAGTTCGTGATTAAGACCTTTGAAATGTCAGTTACACTTAGGTACTAATAGGTTTTTCTGTAATCTATGATCCAAAAAAACAGTCCCTGAGATGGGAGGCGATGATCAATTTTAAATTCTTCGTATTTTTTTCCTTATTTATAGACCCACGAACGTGACTCCCGAGTAGCTTCCAATAAAATTAAACATACATTAAAGGCTTAGTGAAAAAAAAAATCGATCGCATTTTTTGTGTAGGTAACGAAAGTTAGTTATACAAGCTATATGGCCTACATGGGTAATCTTTGTTATATTAAGTTTTGTTTCAATTAAAACTCTTAACTACAAACATTTTTTTAAAACGACCTCCAGGCTTATTTAAATTTTAACTTACTGAAAATGACTCAACAATTCTTATTTTCAAGTTATTTAAGTACATTTCTATATATTTTTGACAACATGATAAAACTTAAATTGCTACCGTGTAAAGAGACATTGGAAAGTTAAAAGAATTTAATGCCGCGCACTGATAAGGCTGAACCCAAATTGCTGGATGCTCCCTATTAAATGGCTCTACACAATGACTGTGAGCAGATTTTATTATTAAACGAGTCGTATTGTGTTTGCGTAGTGGCGGGTAACCACTGTGGGTGTCATGCGACGGGACTGTTCCGCTGTGCCTTAATTACAGACGCGAAATAAAGAGTGAACGTATCAAAATACATAAAACAAAGTAAATGTCCATTATTCCAATTAATTTTATTTTACGTGTTGTCTTAGCAACAGATCACGTGAAACCTTATTATGTTATGACCTGTTTTTGTTCACCATGTTTTAAGTAAAATAAAGTATTTTGATTTGATTTGATTTGCGTCTAAGATCCTTTCCGCAGCTAACAAAAAAGGTGATAACTTTGAAACGGCTGAACCAATTTTGATGACACATGTGTCTAAGACTCATCGTCTAGAACAAAAACAAAAAACCGCATCCAAATCGGTTCACCCGTTTAAGAGCTATGATGCCACCGACAAACACACACCATAGCAGTCAAACTTATTACACCCCTGTTTGTATGTCGGGGTTGAAATAGATCATCATCACCATCATCCCAGCCTATATACGTCCCACCGCAGGGCACAGGCCTCCTCTCACAATAAGAAACGTAAAAATAGATACTGACTTTTAAATGGATATTTAACGGTCACTTTTTAATTATGTTCAAAAAGTTGCCTTTAAATTGTTTTCTATTGCATGATATTGCGCAGGATGGAAGATTCCTTGAATATTTGCGTCCGAATAACCTGCTCTGAAACATGATTCGGAGCACTGTGAATAATATTTAACGGACAAACGGAGCAAAGCACAGTCCGAACAATCGAATTAGTTCAAAACTACGTTACGCCCCGCTCCCTTTGTGATGTGATGTGACAATATGACGTGAATTTCATATCACGTGACTGATAATGATAACAGTTTAAATTTATTCACGGTTATAATAATAATAATAATAATAATTTATTTCGGAAAACATGTCCATAGTTGTTAGTAACAAGGTTGCTTAGAACTAGTTAGTAAACATAGAACATTTATGTGGATACGATGCCTGAGAAACTTTTGAAAAATAGATTTATTAATTAAATGTTGCTGTCTCGCTATAACTAATCTGTGTAGGTATAGCAATAATTTTTAAATAAAAAATAAAACCGACTTCAAAAAACATCCAAAAACTAAAAAACAAAAAAAATAAAATAAAGTTTGAACCGACTATAAACAAAAAGCATAGAAAATATAGAAATATCTTTCTACTAAGGGTGAGGCCACACGAGCATAATTTTGTGAGTCGTGAGCGGCAGAATTTCGGTTCGCGCCGTACAATATGCGGGCCATCACGTGACACTCACGTGACACAATGTATGGCGCAACCGAAATTCTGCCGCTCACAACTCACAAAATTACTTTTCAAAACAGCATTTCGTAGTCCCCTGTTTCCTTCTCAAAAACGTGACCAATAAATAAATAAATAAATAAATATCATGGGACAATTCACACCAATTGACCTAGTCCCAAAGTAAGCTTAGCAAAGCTTGTGTTATGGGTACTAAGCAACGGATAAACATACTTATATAGGATAAATACTTAAATACATAGAAAACATCCATAACTCAGGAACAAATATTCGTGCTCATCACACAAATAAATGCTCTTACCGGGATTCGAACCCAGGACCTCTTGCTTCGTAGGCAGGGTCACTACCAACTAGGCTAAAGCGGTCGTTAATAATATAATAATATTTTCACACCACCTGCTCGACAATGCCTTATTATATATCATGCCAACCTCTCTCAAAGTAAATCATTATAGCCCTTGGGTTTCGCCGGGGCGTAATGTTGTACTCAATTTCATTATAACCCGCCGGGCAGTAATGTGATTCTCACTTCTCGTAGTTCTTATTGGTATGCACTTAAAGTCTAATTTCAAAATCGCCCCGCGTGCAGGCCGGCGTGCAGCTCGTCCACGTGCTGGTCGCGGCGGCGCAGCCCGTGCTGCTGCTGGTGGTGCTCAACGTACTCAGCTCCGCGGTGCCCGCGGGGGCCGCGCCGCGCCTCATTTATTTGCAGTTCCGCGGCCGCACAAAAACAAAGTCAAATACTTAAACAAAAGCCGCGAGTGTTTCAATACTCTGCAATTTTAACTATCGAAACTGCAAAAGAAGATAAAACATTAAGTAAATATCGAGTGACGAAAGTGATTTGACTCCTGATTCCATTAAAATAGACGCCTTAGGACCACTTGCACAGTTCAGGGTAAAAAAATTAAATCGGTAACCCTGGGTTAAGAATGACAGTTCCATACATTTTGACACTTGTTAACCCTGGGTTAGCAGTTAACTCACTCGGAGTTAAGTAGCTAACCCAGGTCTGCGCAAGCCGGCCTTAGAAATTGTTAATAATGTACTCCCAGAGAAGTCGAAGGAAAAATACTTAAAAGCTTACAAAGATTTCGACAAATGGAAAACTGCGAAAGGCGCAAAGTCAGTGTCAGAATCAGTGCTTCTGGGTCTATTTCGAGTATTTTTCTAGTAGTCTTGGTTTTTATTGTCTCGCAAAAGGTGAGAAAAGTAGAGTTTACTCCTCGGGGATAAAACTGATTTTGCAAAGGATGCAGGCTTCACTGATATGTTGGTATTTTCTTGGATTAACATTTAGTGTTTGTTTCATCTGAATCGGTTCACAAATAAGAAAGAGACGCCTATTTGAAGAATTTATCGAACAGGTTTTTTTTGTTTGAACGCGCTAATCTCAGGAACTACTGCTCAGATTTGAAAAATTCTTTCAGTGTTAGATAGCACATTTATCGAGGAAGGCTATAGGCTATATAATCATCACGCTAACACCAATAGGAGCGGAAGAATGTTTCGGGGGCGGGTAATTTTTTATATCGAGGAACTAAGGAGAGCCATAATTGATGAAAAAGCAAATTGGATAAAATAATAAGCTGCCCAAATTACTAATTCCACGCAGACGGAGTCGCGGGCAACAGCTAGTATTAAATATGTTTGATTTCAATAGCGTGAATGGAACAACAAGATATTCGACAATCGAAGTTCGTATATACTGCTTCGCTCGAAAGCGTATTAAATACCCACTATTAGCGAACTGAGTATCATGAGCTAGAGTGATTGAAAAACATACTCTCGTTATAAATACAGACGGAGAACGTTGTTAATGTTAAAAGCACAAAGCAAAATGCCACGTTTGCGCAAGTAATAGAGTGCATTAGAACGCTAGTTTCTCCAATTATACCCTCGCTGATTCCACCTAGAACATTTTAATATTGATGCATTTACTACCCTACCTGTCATATTCAGTCTGAAAGCTTGAAACTCACAATCCTCGTGGGGATAAAATGCAACTGTTATCTAGTAACTAACCCGCATTGACGTTTTGATAAAAAAAAAACTGCCACGTATGAGTTAGGTTCGCGGTTCCATACAAAATTATTTCCACCCACTATTTCTATTATGAATTTCTATTGATAGAAATACTTACTGGGGCAGATTCTCCCACTGTTTATATTGCTGGCGGCGAAAAAAAACGCTGCATCACTTCTTATGACGCAGGTTTTTTTTGCCGCATTACAAATAATGGGATAGGTATAATTGGGAAAAAACGCTTGTCCCACGTTTTCTATTTTGTATTTACACCCAAATTAAAAGCTATTGAAAAAAGTAAGATTATACTACGGCTCAGGGTTTTCGAACTTTTTGCTTCACTTCTTCATGTTAAATTTCATACTCTTAACGTCAACGCGAAGGCTGTAATTCCCATGATTTGAACATGAAAATATACACTTAAAAGGTTCTATCTTTAGATAACACGAACTTAGAAACTTAATTTGTGTTCCACGCGTTCCTGAGAAGAATGTCTATCAGACATAGGGACAACTGGGTGACACTATATCGGTTTCTTTCTTCTTTTCAGGAGCGGAACACCAAATATTATCATCATCATCATCATCCTAGCCTTTATACGTCCCACTGTGGGGCACAAGCCTCCTCTTAAAATGAAAGGACTTTGACCGAAATTTACACGCGGGCCCGGTGCAGATTGGAAACTTCACACACACACCATTGAAATTCTTCGCAAGTGTGTGTAGGTTTCCTCAGAATGTATGCCTTCATCGTAAAGCTCATGATAAATTCACAATGTCACATACTCGTAAAGTTCGAATAACACAGAGGTGCGTTCCCAGGCTCGAACCCACGACCCTCTGCTTGAGAAGCCATTATCGGTCAAATGACTGGGCTTTTTTTAAACCAGTCGTAAAACTGGATATTTCGGCCGAGCCATAACTTATTTTACAACGGTTTTCCACCACGCAAAAATATTTAATTACAAAGACAATTGGTGTTTAAATATTTAAGTGAAATCATGACATTGCGCCGTAAACAATAGACGCCATAAAGATAACATGGAAAGCGAAAGGTGGCCCACATTAATCTCCTCGGCGCGAGGTTTGTTCGTCTGACAGCGTTCATTAAGGCACAAAGGTCGGTCTATCAGCTAGTTTCCGTGAAGCTATGCTTTTACAAATTGGTGCTGTAATGTGGGGTGTGCTCGGACAATGCGGCCGGAACCAAGAAGGCCACTAGTAACTTATATGGCCAGTCATGCGTGCTAGTTGCCGCTATGTACTTTGAGTTTCCATTGTCTCGGGAATCTATTCATTTTAATTAGCGATATCTTGTATCGGTGCTCCGGCGCTGTGGTAGGTAATTGAATGACAGGTGCAGTGCAGGTATTTATTATGCACCCTTCGTAAATGGTGGAAATTACAAATGTTGCGTTGGTCAGGAAATGGTTTGAACGGGTAGTTTTACGAGCATTTCAACCGTAATCAGTATCCATATATACCTACTTCGTTTTTTTTAGCATTAGATATAGGGTAAACAATCTTGACGAGTCTATTTAATGAAAAACGCTTTTAAAAAATATTAACTACTTGTGAAACCAAAATAATAATAACAATATTTCCTTGCTAATTGTTACAATACATTTGCTGTGATTTATTTTCAAAAGTGTTAGTAGGTGTTTATTGGGCGTTCTAAATCACTTTTCAAGTGATTTAGAACTCCCAATAGGGTTAGATGATCTAGAACTCACAATCGGTTTTGGTGATTTAGAACTCTCAATCGGTTTTGGAAATGTCTAATAGAACTAAGCCATCTCTGTTTTCAATTGATTTAGAACTCCCAATAGGGTTTGATGATCTAGAACTACCAATCGGTTATGGTGATTTAGAACTCTCAATCGGTTTTGGAGATGTCTAATAGAAGTAAGTCATGTCTGTTTTGGTGATTTAAAACACCATTGCATTGAATTATAATTGTCTTTGACTTAATGAAAATTCTCGGTTGTTAGTTTTATTTAAGAAGTGTTAGGAGTTATGACAGAAAAAAACAAAAGCTTAACACAACGAGTACAGCGCGCGTTCTGCACTCGAGGGACACAGAGGTCTCAAACCGTCCTAGCCTCTTCATCGGTGGTGCTCAATCGCATGGTGACTACTTGGCTAGTTGGAATGATGTTTGAACACCACACACACACATCGCAGAGTTGGCCAGACCCTTTGACGTGAAAGTGCAGCGTACCAGAGCACTACCGACCTAGTGTTGGATTTTCCATTTCAATATTCGTTCGATAGGTATTTCCACACTGAGACGTGGCCAGCGCCACAGCGTGTACTCTACAGGTCCTCCACAGCTACCGGTCGGAGTAGTGTGGATTTCCCGAAAGACATATCAAGTCAAGTTTTATTTATATGAACGAATATTAAAAACTTCGAAAGCGCGATGTAGAACAGTCGAGTGCCTAGTGAAATTGTAAATCGTAAAACGAACCCAGAATTAATGATTCAACGTTTAAAATACAATGAAAATATTACGATATCATATTGGGTTTTAATTCTAAAGCAACAAAGTTAGCACGCATGACGTATTACCGATTCTAAGGTGTACTTAAGAACAGTACAAGTAAAACTAACTTGTTCAAATTAGAACCTAACATAACGTAACATAAGGTCTCAATAGAAAATGATGTGCATATTTTTCTTTAAATTCATTCGCTATATCTAGAAAGACTTAATGTATAATATAAGCTTTGTCTCATTATCAACCTTAGCATGAAGGAATACGAGTGCTTAATAAATTAATATCACGACACCAATAACCTTTCTATAAGGTGCTAATTGCAGCGTCTCATATCTCAGGGAACTTGATACGATGTGATTTAGAAACAGCGAATGTAAGTAGGTAGCATTGTAGGAATAATTTAAAACAACGAATGTGTTTTACGATTTATAATGAGCATTTTATTTTAATTTTAACATTAAGTACATTTATATTGGTTTTATGTTAGATCCTTCATTTACAAGTTTATTATTTTTACAAATCAACAAAACAGGACAATTTAAGTATACGATAAACATACATCTATTTTTTCATTTCATTATTATTTATTGTTAAATATAAAAAATGAATATAAGAATGAATACATAACAATATGTATCTTTATCACTTCTTACGTAACTAATTCCGCACTCGCGACAAGTGAACGCAGCCCCAGATGGTCGAGGGTTGGTGGCCCGGTTGTGGCGCTTTATGCTATATTAAGCATTACTTAATAACAAATATCTTCACTTAATTTCTTTACAATTTTTTCGATGAGCCGCTCGGTCGCATTTAATAAATCATCGTATTCGTTTTCTACGATGTATTGCACTGATTGCACAGTTATCGCATTTGATTCAGCCATTGGATCGATATCAGAAACACTGATATTTATTATGCTTTTCCCTTTCGTCACTTTCTTGATGACATGAGAGTTTAAGCCATTATCCTTCGTTTTGCTTTTTTTCACTCTTGGTGTTCTTTTTTTGACATCCTTTGTTTGACAGGGAGGAATATCTACGGAGCGATTCAACATCCTCTCTTGATATTTCGAATACTCATCAAAATTTTGTGAGTACGGAACCTCATTTATTTTCTCGTTAAATTGAGAGAAAAATGGAGGGAAATCGATATCGAAGTCCTCTTTAGGGTCAATGGCCTGTGAGCTCTGAAAAAAATAAATAAATAAATAAATATTACGGGACAATCTTACACAAATCGAGCTAGTCCCAAACTAAGCTAAGCTTGTACTATGGGTACTAGACGACGATAAATATTCGTGCTCATCACACAAATAAATGCCCTTACCGGGATTCGAACCCAGGACCTCTTGCTTCGTAGGCAGGGTCACTACCAACTAGGCTAAAGCGGTCGTTAATTAAAAACAAGAACGGTAAAATTAATTAAAACAAAAATATGTAATATAAGGCAATTTACAGTTTGGATAAAGTACTCACCATTTTATTTTTTCAATGAAAGAAGCAAGCTGTTCGTTACAAATCCGTGATTGAAATATATATTAATAACAAAAAATACGCTTTTATAGGTACTATGGTTTCGATGAAGTTGCAATTTTTGTTTCGTGACCACGTTCCAATTCATATTTCGACAAGTCAAAATGAGTAATTTCGTGAATAATATGTAAGGATATTTATTTAGCATTCATCTTTACTGTGTGCGCAAGCTTTAAGGTCGGCTTTCGTTTGTTACGAGGCGGCGCTTTAATAGTATCTTATTTCAAATTAGGTTTTAAAATTGACACGTGTTTATCAAATCAACATGATTTGCGCAATTGAATGCAGAGAAGTGGAACCTTTCATTACGTATACAAACAATATTATTTATTGAAACTAGCGCTCTCAATTAAGTTGTGGTCGGCAGGCGTATGTTCGATCGCGCATCAGTTACGTGTTTAACAGTTGTCGACGCCTGCTTTTATGTCAGCATATTTGTTTCATTAAAACTAATCAGTTTTTCTAACTTGTGCATTTCCGTACATAACTTCTAATCAGTGCATAACGCCGTTTGCTTATTATACGCAAGTGAAACTACCTAGGTGAATCTTAGATAATGTTCGTAAGTTTTATATTTTATTTATTGTAACTATCTCCTTAATTTGATAATAATTTATGTGTGCACTCCAATGCAATCTTAATGAATTTAACTATGTTTATTAGGTCGGGTACGGAATACAACCTTGAACACTCTGAAGAAGAGCAGTTTGATTCTAGAGTAGAATCCTGCAGTGGAAGGTAATAAAGTTTCAAATATTTATGTGCTTTGTTATCTTTTCGTAATTTATTACGGACATCTGAGTCGATCGTAGCATTTAAATTTAAAGTACCAGTAAATAAAAATAAATTTATTATTGGTGAAAAAATTCTAGCTGCGTGTCCGTTGACTTTATTTATATTTTGTTTCCTTTATTAACGATTTCAGTAAAAAAATTCATCCAAAAGCTTCTGTGAAAACTGGAAGGACTCTACCAAAGCCAAAAGCGAAATCAGAGTGGCTCCTTAGTAGCGAGGACGAGGAAGATATTGAACGTTCCAAACAGGAACTGAGCGAGTCTGGGGACGAATCCACTACTACAAGGTGAGTAACTCATTAAAAAATATGTATCTGGTTCTAAGTGTGTTGTGATTGAATTCTAGTTTATTTATTTTCATATTCATAATTTCAGTAAAAAGGTGCTACCGAAGACTGTAGTAAAAAGAAAAACTGTTCGTGAACCTAAGCCGAAGAAAGAAAAAAGTGTTAAACGGTCCAAAACGGAACAAAGTGAAAGTGAAGAGGAGTGTACTACAGCAAGGTACGTACCTAACCTGTCTATTTATTTTATTTTTTCATACCATATTTTTTTTATTTATTTATTTATTTATTTTTTTGTTTTTTGTGCAACATTATCTAATAAATGATACGAGGTTTCTGACTGTGAGGACTGACGGCCGATGGGGCTGAAAGGTTCTCGAGTGGCGTCCGCGGACCGGAAGACGCAGTGTATTTAGGCCTCCAACAAGATGGAGCGACGACCTGGCGAAGGTGGTGGGAACGCATTGGATGATGATGATACGAGTCTCTCAAATCAAAGCGTACTTTTAATTCTTACGTTGTTGTAATGTAATGGATTATTTATATAATATTTTCTTCTGGATTTTCAGGAAAAGGGGTCCATCAAAAAAACTAGGTGCTTGCAAACCGAAGCCAGGCGCTAAAAGTGGGTGGATTTGGGAGTGCGCGGACGAAGAAGATGTAGAAGTGCAGCGTAGTGCGGAAACTGACAGAGCTCTGACGTCGGTGCTGAATCGACGCGTTCCCGGCGGAAGAGTGCGACGTATGACCTCATTGAAAGGTGACCTGTACTTAGAATTAAAACTTTACAATGTAGATGATATTAAGAACGTTAACGCACTCGATCGTTGGGAGAAAGCTTTAGTTAGTTTGAAATATAGGTTGGATTCGAATTCACCCGTAGTGGATAACGTAAATAGAATTCTAAAAATTTGTAAAAAAGATTTTAGTGCGGAAGGAACTTTTTTCGCAGATAGAAAGAAATAAAAGATTTATGTATAGTAGATCAAGTAAGTGCTTTACCATTTTTATTACAATTCCTTTTTATCAAAACAGTAAGACAGATTGACATATTTACTTGCCAGTGCAAATAGCCTTTGATGTTTTAAGCCGTACAACTAACATTAAACCTTAGGGTGGTAAAGCAATTTCTTGGTCGACTATGCCTATACATGACGCTGTTAGCTTAAATAGAATTAAGGATTAAAGAAAACCAGTCTATTTATTTAGAATTTTTCTTTTCACTCAACTTGATACACAAATCAAAATGCGGCAAAGATTGATATTTTGTTCGGTGTGTGAAATAAGCATCCTAAGTAAAGCTTTTTCTGCTCATTTACGTAGCATCGTACATAAAAATAATAATTCAGTTCAAATAAACTCATATATCGAAAAAATAAGCACTGCATTTCGTAGTAGGATTGCTTCATATAGAGTGCGAGGTCTCGAAACTAGTTCACACGATGCTCCGACTCTGTTTTTGAGTAAACTTCGCACGCGAGTCCGTCAACTTCTCGAAGCAAGAAGGGCTGCTTTTGGTTCAATTAAAGCTAACTTTGAGCTGTTTACCGAATTTTGTTTACCGAAAAATGATACTTGCGAGATTAAATCATTTGCAACGCGAAATATGATTCTGAATCAGAGCTTTGATTTTAACGAAATATTTTCACTGATATTACATACGATAGGGAAAAAAATCGAAGAATTTCAAGAAAGAGATAGTGGCTGGAGTTTCCTTCGAAACTTATATTTAGAAGTTAACATAAACAAATACAATCCACTGAGAGCATCAGGATTTATTGAATTACCGAAAAATATAAAACTGAAACGAGCATGCGTTAATATTAAAAACAAAGATAATTTCTGTTTTTTATGGAGTATAATAGCAGCGTTATTTCCTGTAAAAAATAATGTGGATCGCGTATCATCGTATCCTCATTTTAAAGGAATACTAAACATAAAAAATATGACGTTTCCTGTAGGGCTCTCTGATATCAAATCATTTGAAAAAAATAACCAGAACATAAGTCTTAATATTTTTGGTTTAAGGAATAATAGAGATATTGTAGGTCCACTTTATAAAACTGCGAACAAATGTAAACATCATATAAATTTATTGATGTTAGAAAAAGGAAATCAAACTCATTATTGCTTGATAAAAAATTTAGGTCGCCTTCTAAAAAAACAACTAACGAAACATAACGGAAAAATATTTCTCTGTGAAGAGTGTTTAATATTTTTTCATACTGAAGATAAACTTCATAATCATGTATGTGGCGGCGTCGCGACAGTGTTACCTGATCGCGGTACTTATATTCAATTTAAAAATTTTGAAAGAATGCAGGATATGCCCTTTGTTATCTACGCAGACTTCGAATCTTTATTGCAACCGGAACCAAGTGGGAGGGTTAGCTCAAAATGTACTACTACATTACAACGACACATGCCTGCTGCATTTGCCTACTATATCATATGTTCATATGATAGTTCTCTCAACAGATATGTAACTTATCGTGGACGAGACTGCGTTACAAAATTTCTTCACTATCTGAAAAAGGATGTAGTGGAAATAAATAATATTTACAAAAGCCCAGCACCGTTTATTCCTACGCGTGAAGCAGAAAAAAAGTTTTTAGAAGCGAAGTATTGTTTTCTTTGCAATAAATTGTTGTTAGATGATGCTGTAAGAGACCACTGTCATTTAACGGGACGATTTAGAGGAGCAGCTCATTCCTTCTGTAATATTCAGTTTCGTTTACCAAAGTTTATACCAGTATTCTTTCACAATTTGTCAGGGTATGATGCTCATTTGTTTATACGCGAGCTAGGAGAAATGCCAGGCAGGTTAAAGGTTATCGCGAAAAACAAAGAGAACTATATATCGTTCACAAAATTTTTGCAAACGAGTCCTGATGAGTTCGTACCTATTCGTTTTGTTGATTCTTTCAAATTTTTAGGAACCAGTTTGGAAAAACTTGCAGCTGATTTAAATAACGATGACTTTGCACATTTGCACCGCTTTTTCCCCATTCCAGACCACTTTTCTCTACTTAGAGGGAAGGGTGTATATCCATATGAATACATGACATGCTGGAATTCCTATGAAGAGGAAACTTTACCTCCACGGGAATGTTTTTATAACTCTATGACAGATAGTGTAATTTCAGAATCTGATTATAAGCATGCTGAATGCGTTTGGAAAGCGTTTAATATAAATAACTTAGGCGAGTACACTGACCTGTATCTTAAAACAGATGTGCTATTACTAGCTGATATATTTGAAAACTTTCGTCAGACTTGTAAGTTAAACTACAAATTAGATCCTGCTTTTTATATGACTGCTCCAAGTTTAAGCTTTGACGCGATGTTACTTATTACTAATGTAAAACTAGAACTCATTAATGATCTCGAAATAATTCGAATGATTCAAAAAGGAATCCGTGGAGGTGTAAGCCTTTGCTCGTCTAGATACGCACGTGCGAATAATAAATACTTGCCAAACTATGATGCATCGGTTCCAGATAGTTATCTGTTATATATAGACTGTAACAATCTGTATGGTTTTGCGATGTGTGGTTATTTACCGTACGCCGATTTTACATTGTTAAATAAAGATGAAATAGAAAAAATTGATTTTGCTCTGGTGCCAGATGACGCTCGGGAAGGTTTTATATTAGAAGTAGATTTAGAGTATCCGGAATACCTGCACGACTTACATAACGATATTCCGTTTTGCCCTCAAAAATTTATACCTCCTGGATCTAAGAACTCTAAACTGATCCCTAATTTATATGATAAATATGAATATGTTATTCATTACGTGCATTTAAAAACATGTCTGAAACACGGATTAAAACTTAAAAAAATACATAGAGTGATAAAATTTAAACAAGCTCGTTTTATTCAGCAATATATTGACTTAAACACACAATTGCGAAAGAATGCAAAATCAGAATTTCAGATGAATTTCTATAAACTTCTCAATAACAGTCTCTTCGGAAAAACATTAGAGGCCACTGAAAACAGAACAAAAGTTATGTTAGTTAATCAGTGGAGTGATACTGCGAACAAAACTAAGAAAAAAATTAGTGCAGAACAATTGGTAGGAAGACCGAATTTTCATAGCTCGAGTATTTTTACTGAAAACTTTGTTGCCATTCAAATGAATCCCGAAATGATAACTCTTGATAAACCGATTTATATAGGATTTACTGTTTTAGAATTGTCTAAGTCTCACATGTATGATTTTCACTATTCATATATGAAACCATTTTATGGGGAAAAGTTGGTCATGTGTTATACTGACACAGATTCTTTCCTGTATTTTATAGAAACAAGAGATTTATACAAAGATATGAGATTAAACTTTCAACATCATTTAGATACAAGTAATTATCCTGAGAATAATGTGTACAACATAACTCGAAAAAATAAAAAAGTCCCGGGTTTATTTAAAGATGAATTCGGTGGTAAAGTAATCATTGAATTTGTTGGCCTTCGGTCAAAGCTATATTGTATTAAGATGGAAGAGAAGCAGATAAAAAAAGCTAAAGGAAGTAAAAAACATGCCATACATGAACTGACATTTCATGACTATAAAAATGTACTGTTTAACAAAGAATTAGTACGAAAAAAGAACATTTTATTTAAGTCATTGAAGCATGAAATTTTTACACAGTCTCTAAATAAAATAGTTTTATCCTCAAATGATGATAAACGTATTATTTTAGAGGACAATATTTCTACCCTTTCATGGGGTCATAAATCATTTTTCTAAGAATAAATAGACTGATTTTATCTTTGTCGTGTTAATCGTTAAGCTTTCGGAATATTTTGTATTTTTATCTTTTACTTATACTCGATATTAATTTTATAGTGTGTGTGTGTTTGCAATTATCTTCTTTTAAAAATAAATACTATGACAATCCAATTTGATGTTTCTTTTAAACCTACCCATCACTCCTTCCACTCCTGCTCATGACTCCTGAATATGTATGTTTCATCTATGATTTATCTCACCTTAGTTAGCTAAACTAGGTAAATATATGAACTTTTAACATTAAAGTAAATAAATTTTAAATTCATAGTTTCTTGTTTTTTTATTATTATAGGATAAATTTTAAATAAAATGCTTTGGTTCAATTATAAGTTTTTAATTCAGTATCCGACACATCTTATGCTAATTACAGTTTTAAAAATATATGCATTTTATTTTTCATGTACCACTTTTTAATACATATGACATTATTCAAGGCATAATGTTTAGTGTAGCTCAAACAGTTATTTTTACTTCTATCATCGAAAAAACTCTTATACATAACACTTAAATTTGGGCATTCTTTTTCATCAATATCGGTAACAAAACAATTACTGCACAACTCTTTGATCCATCTCACTTTTTCTAAACCTTTTACTAATATTTTCTTATTTACAAGATAGGGAATTATGATTCTTTTAAATTCTCTGTAGTCAATGTAACCATCACTCCAACGAAAGCCATATTTCTTTTCAATCCATGATACTTGACGTCGTTCTTTATCTGATAAACGTGAATATGGAAATGGGGGCTTTATTGAAAACACTATGGTAAACTCTTCTGCAGCTAAAGCCAACTCTTTAATAATAAAATTATTTTCACCATCTTTGAAGCCTTGTACGTCAGCTATGTAATGAACGCGAAAATTTGAAGTCATGATATTTTCTTCACAATGCTACTCAAGGGTTTATACTCCACAATACAGTCGTTAAAAATAAGACAATAAGCTGATGTGTTATCCGGGATTTCCGTATCGCTCTCGATTTCTATCCTCACATCTACCGGTCCCGTCTTTATGCGATCGTTTTGTCTAGATGTATCCAAAACATACAGAGCGCAATTCTTAAAGTCACGTATGTTCAATAGCGGTTCTGCGCGACGACGGCCGTGATATGACTGTTGAAACCTAGCGTATTGTTCATATAATAAAGCATAGTTATTGTGTTCAAACTTAACGTTTAAACTTTCATAGGGGAAATAAGTAGAGTTTAAAAATACACGAACTTCGCGTAGATTACAGTGATCAAAACACGAAAAATCCATGTCGGACTTGTTTTTTCTATTCGTCGACAAAGCTAAAATAACAAATCGCGGTTTTTCAATTTGAGAAGATGTTTTAATTGACCAAGTATGTTTAGTGGTTTTTGGTAATAACGGATACTCGTATAGGTCCCAGTTTCTAAAAACTACGTTTAAGGGACGATCTTTTTCCATCAACTTTAACATATGAATTCTTTGGCGATCTGATACCTTGATATGCGGTACCCGCCATACAATTTTATTAATTACTATGTCATCCAGGACATCATTAGTGTTTAGTAGAACTGCATTCAAATCTGTGTTACTCCGAAGGAGAATCAATTCATGTTTACAATTTATTATTATTTTATTAAAGTCTTCAGCAAAACCTAAAATTTTGTTTAGTGGTAAAGAGACAGCAAAGCGCCCGCCATCCGTATTCTTTGTTCCATTTATGTCCCAACCCCAAGCCTTTGACATCGATGATTCATTGGTATTCATAGATAACAAAGATTTTATAGTGGTGGTAATACCAGCATTTTTTACTTTATCTATCTCAACCCCATTCAATTCATAACGGATATCTTGAAATAAGAATAAGAATGGATTGTTTGTGAATTCAATACTTTTCACTTCGGCTTTCGTTTCTCTATTAAAAACCTTTACAGTGCCCTCCAAATACAGGGTACTTGCTGAAGGCAATATATACAAATCTTGCTGATTGATGGGAATACGAATTTCATCGTTCCTATTGAATGTAGTCACATATGGTCTATAGGAATGGACTTCATAGCTTTCAATAGCATTGTCCTCCGAAAAGGAGTCTGAGACATTTAGAATTTCGCTCATTTTATTAATCCAATCTGCTTTAAAAACAATATATTTTCTTTTGTTAATTTAATAGGTGTTCTCCTTTTAACGATATTTGCTGAACTGGTACGTACGGAGGGTCGTGTCGACTTTTTATTATAGTCTATCATAATTATTTTTTCTTAATATGAAAATACAACTGAATGTCTTCGCCTCTTAAATTAACTAGATGATTATTTGCATCAAGAATGCGTACATTAATAGAACTTATAGTGTCTTGATTTACAGGAAAATAAATTACGTTTTTCGGAACTTCTATGATCCGATATCCTGGTGGCACGTTTGGAACAAATTCGTGGACTATATGGCTAGGTTTTCCATTAACAAATGATCCGCTCACAATATCACATTCGATTCTGATAACGGTCGTTGATAGAATGCTAACAGGAAACCGAGAACAGTTTATTATATTGGCTTTCAATATTTCATTTCCGAACCCTAAAATTCTTCCAATAGTGTTATTTTTTTCGAAATGTACTTCTTTTGTACATAATATCTTAGTTTTTAATGTATTATTGTTACAAAATAATTTAAAGGTGCAGTCTTTAACGTTGTCTTTTAAAAAATCAGCAATATCTTCGAGTTCGTATGATCCTTCTGGTATTTCTAATGACTCATTATTACCGTAGCAGAATCGATTATTTCTACTATCAATGTTAGGAATGGAATTAAATGTTGAAAAATACAAAAGCCCACACTCATATTCACCGTCTAGTTGTAAAGAAGGTGAGTAATTAGTTGTAAGCTTCGAAGTAGACCCTGTTATTGATAGCGTGAACGACATTTTAGAACTGATAGCTGCAGCTCAGCGAGTTACAATTTATAATGTTTTTTCCAAAACTTTCTTAAGTATTTTAAACATAAATGCCCACAGTTTACTGTATTAAATTTTTGATATGAATTATAATTATAAAATAAATCATATTTTTTTAAATAATCCGTAAGTTCTAGAGGAGGTTTTAAATCTCCATAACTATTGAAATACTCACAATAAGAGTTTAATTTTACGTAGGCTACCCAATGAGTTCCACTGTTCATAGAACTATCTAAATTAACTATTGCACACTCAATAGGACGTGGTCGTTTCGGTAACTCATCACGCATGAAGACACCTCTGAAGTGCGGTATATCGCTTCCATATTTTAATAAATCTATGTTTGTAAGAGCTCTCTTTGGCAGCCTTCTGTTCAGTTTTTTGGAATATTTAAAAATAAACCAGCTCCTTTCTTATAAGGTTTTACATATAAACCCTTTCCTATCGCGATTGATTCCATCATTTTATTGTGTCTTTGGGACTCTTGTAGGTTATTCTGAGCTGATTTATAGTCGTTAACGGCTTTAGCGATACCTGCAGCTCCTCCAGCTAGTGAGCCGAGAGCCGACAATCCAGCAAAAATAGGAATTAAAGGTAATATCCCTCCAGTTTTAGGTATCGGAATAATGCGCGGCAAGCGAACTTTAGAATTCTTAGAAACCAACTTTTTGGCTGCTTTATACGCACATTTTATAGTAGATATATTGCTTTTAGGTTTATATTTTTTTAAATGAGAACGAATTTTAGAAATAATTGTTTTAAATGATTTAATACCCGCACCAGCTTTTAATTTAGTTTTCATAACTTTGTTTACTATCCATGATGCAATTTTTTCTCCTTTACTTGCATCTGGAGCGCTTTTTCGCTGTCGCGCCATATTTATTAAATCTAAATCAGCTTTATGGCGTTGTTTCAAATCTGGATATCTGCTGTAAGCGATATCGTGTTTCATACACGCCTCGTCTAATTTATTTATGCCTTGATCACCTCTCAACAATCTTTCTCTCAATCTTGTACCTGGTCCACAGTAGTTATATCCAGGTAAATGTAATTCAAAGGGTAAGTTATTTATTAAATTATTGATAAGTCCGCTCCCTTGCATTTCTTTTTATTTAATGATGTGAAATGATGAATAACATATATTTATAATCAAACAATAGCACTTTTATGTATCCAACTATTTTCCGCTTCGCTGAGGCCTAACCATTTAACAAAAAGTTTTTGTCCTTTCTTTTTGACAACTTTTTCTATCAGATACACATTTGGATGTGCAGTTTTTTGAAGTTCTTGAGCATAAAACGAGCCAAGTATTAAATTTTTGTGTAAATCTTCAATTTGATATGTCACAGGATTCGTGTTTTTTATTTTAACAATTGTAAATAGCTCAGTAGACCAATTTGGAGTAAACCCCTTACTGAAAGATGATTTAAACTTACTGATTCGTACAGAATCTCCTAATTTAAGCTTTCTTTTCCTTGGAATGGTTCGGGTTTGTCCGTTTAAGATGTTTTTTCTCACCTCATGCTCATTCAAATAATTGACGTCACACGGTTTATATTTTATTGTACGATGCATAGTTTCGTTGTAGTTTTTGACAACGTTATTTAACGATTTTCCAATCCATCTGTAGTTACCAACTAAGCTGAAATTCTTATATATTTTAGCTTTTAATGTTCTTATTAATCTTTCCACAATTGAAGCTTTCTTTGTGGAATACGTTGAATAGTGATTTATATTTTTTGCTTTCATCAATTGTTGGAAATCATGGTTATAAAACTCTTTACCTAAATCTGTCTGTAAATTGTCAGGGGTGCGATTGGGATCCAGGATATCATTAAATGCTTGTGTTATTTCATGTTTATTTTTAGTCTTTACTGCTTTAGCCCACGCATACTTCGAAAAGCAGTCAATCACAACTAGAATATATTTGTAACCATTGTTTACGTGACCGAATTTTTGCATATCAATTAAATCGGCTTGCCATAGATCATCTATACCTTTTAATAATACAGGACGTCGTTCAAAATTTTTTCGGGCATCTTTATGGATTTCATTAACAATATCTTGCTTACTCATTTGTAGTTTTTTCCTTTATTATTTTACCACTGATTTTATTAATATCTTCTTTTGTATTAAACTTTTCATCAAATTGTTTTAAAATTGAGTCTATGTGGCGTAGCCGAAGTAAAATGTTAGCTAAATTAGTTTGAATCACTTTGTTTATATGATCCACGTAATCTTTATTAACAGCGTCATCACTGGAAACTGGAGCCCTCAAACCTTTCAACCTTGATAGGCGTAAATCAAAATCTCCGTTTTCTGATTTTTTTAATGTTTCATCATCATAGTTAATGAAATTTTGGGCAAAACGCAAACGTTTATGAACGTGATGGCCAAATTTGTCGATGTTCATAGTTCGTCCACCTTTGCATCCAGCTATCTTTCAACTGATATGATGATAAAAAAGTTAGCTTATATATTATATGATATTATTTTCACGCAATTCTTCTATTATTGATATAATCTCATTGTCCAGCCCTGTGTTACCAGCTTCTCGAGAAGCGATTAGTAATTTTAATCGATTAACAAGCTCATTCGGGTCATCCCAGTACACATAATCAATATCAGACTTCACTTTTTTAAATAACCCATTACCCACTGAAAGGTTTTCTGTACTTTCACAATTCCTATGTAGCTTAAATAGAGGTTTAATAATTTGTAAATATTTGGAACCTCTGTTTCCTTTAATAGGTTTTGTGGAGTCAAAATCTCTACGGTGAGCATTCGTTTGATTTAATATGAGTTTATAATTTTCTTTGTCTTCTGCAGTAACTAAATCTAATTTAGGTATTTTCTGAAATAACAACTGTAAAAGCCCAGGTGTCTTTTTGTAAATAGTTGAGTTAATGGTAATAGTATTTTCCGCGACAAAAACTCTTTGAGATCCCATCATAAGTTTTCCTCGTTCTTGTCTCACTCCGTAAGGCACATCTTCAAATGCTTTCACGGAAAATGAAAGTGGTGACGAATAATTACGATCTAAACTGGGAAGTGACTCAAATGTCCCATCATCAGATGAAACACTATTCCCTTCTTCGTTTTCTGTTTCACTTTTTTCATATGAATTAAAATTGAAATCTTTATTTTCGATTTCACTAGGATCAAGTATTGTATCATCATTAAAAAAACTTGATTTTGCTTCGTTAGGGTTAAACTTTATTTTTTTAGGGGTACTATGACATTCAGGACTAATGCTTCTATTTTTAAAGTTAGCACAGGTTCTGTTTTGACCTACCATTTGGTTGAGAGGATCTGATATAGGTTTAAGAACTGTTTCAAGAATCTTTTCATTTTCACTTGTTATATCGCGCATCATTTTAACTTTTCTCTTAACTGCTTCAGCAGATTTAACGATTTCTTGTTTAGTTACCCTTTCCTCGTCCATTGCAAAGTTATGTGCTTTCTATGTGGGTATCAAATAAGCAATGAACATTATCTTACAGTGACGTTCATTATATGTACAAACTATTTCAGAATCACGAACGTATCAAAGTTTTTTCTATAGCATCCTTTATTTCTTTCGCAGTCCTTATTAATAACTAAATAATTATAAGGAGTACACCAAATGATTGCACACATTTCCCGAAACTGTACCCATGGCATGTCTGTATTTACATGTTCATTATACACATGGCGCAAATTAGTATCATCCTGTTTAAAAAGAATGATTAAATTTGCATTGTCTCTTACAAGCTGCTTTGGAATCTTGCTGTATGTTTGATTTATATAAAAGCAATCAATTTTACTATGTCGACCCTTAGAAAAATAATCTCGTACATTGTTTTGTTTCTCGCATGCTATGTCATCGAAAATAATTATTGAATTAGGTTTTGCACTATCTGGATTTAATACTTGTTGATTTTCGTCAAATTTTAAATATTGAACCCCAGGTACTCTTCTCAAAACTTTTTCTAAAAACCTATATTTAGGTTGGAATAATGTTTTGGAGTAAACATACACGTTTTGAAAATTTAACCCATTTTTATGTAGCAGAAGCCCAATAACTAAATTGGTTTTGCCACAGTTAGATGGACCACAAACAAGACATCGAATTGTACTCGGTAAAAGCTTTCCATGCCGGAAATGTTCTTTCTTTGAATCTGAACAAATTTTTTGTAAATTTAATGTTTGTACTTGTTTAACAAACTCCATAATTCGATATCCTAACTGATCAGAAACGTTTAAACGTTACGGTAATCTTCCGTGTTATGAGTATTATACGCAAATAAATCTATTTATGTATGAAGTAATCTAGGTACTGAAAGTGAGCTGTGAGTGAGTGAGCTAGATAGCGTTGATATTACGATTTATTTTTCCTAAAAACGAATATGAATACCAAATCATTAACACCGATTGAGAGTTCTAATTCATCAAACCGATTGAGAGTTCAAAATCACCAAAATCGATTGGGAGTTCTAAATCACTTGAAAACAGAGATGGCTTAGTTCTATTAGACATCTCCAAAACCGATTGAGCGTTCTAAATCACCAAAACCGATTGTGAGTTCTAGATCATCAAACCCTATTGGGAGTTCTAAATCACTTGAAAAGTGATTTAGAACGCCCAATAAACACCTACTAGTGTTTTTCTATAAAACGACACGTCAAGGTCGCTTACCTTCTTTCTAATGCTAAAAAAAACGAATTACTGGTATTGAAAAATAAGCTACAGTTAGTATGAAATTTACATCGTCATCATCATCATCATCATCGTCGCAGCCTAGATAAGTCCCACTGCAAGGTACGGGGGCTTCTCTCAGAATGAGAGGGCTTGGGCCGTAGTTCCCACGCTGGCCCAGTGTGGATTTGGAACTTCATATACACCACTGAATTGCTTCGCAGGTTTGTGCACAGGTTTCTTCAAAAACATGAGGACCATGGCAGTGTGTCAGTTAAGGTCGCCAAGTAAGAGACACGGACAAGGACACTTACCAAAAGTATTGGAGTCTTTGTGCCACAGGAGAATTTTACCAATTATAGGTATTTACGTTTATATTTAAATGGGATTCTATTCTATGCTGCACGAGGTAATTTATTATCAGGGCCCAATTGCATAACAAAGTACAACTAATATTACAAGCGGAACTCTCGCTTCAGTTATATTAACTAGAGAGGGAGTTCCGCTTGTAATATAAGTTATACTTTGTTATGCAATTGGGCCCAGGCTAAAATCTTGCTACGAATAATTCCAGAATAAAATATTTATTTAAGAAGTCTTAGATAAGGTCATATACAAAATAATAATAATTAATACTAGGAAGTATGTTTTCTTTTGACTATATATTATTAGACTTCAATTTGACGCAGGATGTCAATCACCTTTTTGTTCCCATAGTTTTTAAATTTTCTCGGCTGACTGCAACGTTTCTTAAAAGAAAATAAATATTATTAAAATTATGAAGAAATAAGTTAATAAACGATGTGCCTAATAAATTTAATAACTCGTAGAGATAAACTACGATAACTTGGCCCCCCCCTCCAAATTACTATTTCAATGTGTTATGTCACATCCTTACGAAAGAGTGTGTCTGTAGTAGTCTGCTTTTGTTTGATTACCTACTGTCTCAGCACGCACACATGCGTTGGAAGTTTTGATGGTGCTTTATATAAACACTTTCACAAATACATTAAAGACTTCTTGAATTTTGGAGGGGCGGGGGGCCATGTTATCGTAGTTTATTTCTATCGTATATGATTTTTATTTTTTCTAAAGCGAAATGTGAAAGTTAAATGAAACAAAGTGGAATTTTCCACAAAACACAAAATAACAGTGATTTAAAAAAAATTGTTGTATTTTTTTGTGCCCGAATGAACTCTGTGTGGGCATACTGCCATATTGTTACTCTGTCGTTATCGGCGAGAACCTGTAATTGGTTTGCTCTATTTACTGCTATCTCCATATTGTATGTTTAAGCGGTTGGTTCTGCAAAAGTAAATAAACAATGAATATTGTTTCTCAGCTTCTAGTTTAACGGTAGTTTTACAGTATTCATACTCATAATTGTCATGAATTTAAAGCTCAATGAATATTTAAGTAAAGCACGCCCGACTTGTGTGTAATCTCTTACTTTTAGCAAGGATGATATAGACTGGATTAGCAATCGCCATAGTAATTCGATTATTAAATCTAGATGGCGCTGAAACATAGCCCGAGGCGTTGAAAGCAAAACAATAAGACTACAGATGCTTCATATTACTACAAACGTATTATTTTTCAAAAATATTGCATAATAATACATTTGCAGTAATATAAAATATCTGTAGTCTTATTGTTTTGCTTTCAAACCCTCGGGCTATAATATGTCAGCGCCATCTAGATTTAATAATCGAACTATTTTTCCGCGGCCGATTTATACTATGGCGATTGCTAATCCAGTTTATATCATCCTTGCTTTTAGTTAATTTTGTTAGCAAATTTTAATGTCATTGTTTATTTTTGTTTTGATCTTATAATTATTGTCCTGCATATTCCAGATAAGTTTAGGCCTACACCATTAAAAAGCTGATGTTGACACTTTAACACGTTCACTGTCCACAATACAGAATGATTTGACAAAGTCCCAAGTTCAAGTGTGCTTCCACTTTGAAGTTGTCTTTAAAGTTGTCAACCCCACATTAAGGGCGCCTGGACAGGGAAGTGTTAAAATTTATCCTATAGTTTTTTTGTAAATAAGTAAATTAATGAATGTAGCATTTGGGTCATGTTATGAATTTTGCTTATACCAGTACCTAATCAGCAAAAACACCGCTGAATAATTTGTTGTCTCCAGATTTCAAGATGTACAGGAATGGATGGTCAGCACGGAACTCTCGCTCGGGCAGTTCTTCGATTATTGCAGACTCTACAGCCACAATGAAGGCTGAAATGGTTTTAATTTTAATTTAAAAGCGAACAATAAATCGAGTTTTCTTTTAAGACGACAGAGTATCTGCATAAGTAGGTAAGTACAGTTAAGGTAAACGTCCCGGTGCTCGACACTGACCCAATGCATGCCACCTTCAATCTTATGTCATAGTAAGAGAGCATTGATACGTTTACCTTATAGGACTAGTAATAGCATAGAAATATTCGCATAACCCTGAAAATTGCATTTTCTCAAACATCCAAGGAAATGTGGTCCTTATAGTCGTGACAATAGAACACGAAGTATGTCATTGTATAGCAGTTGAGGAAGATTCGTTCCAATTTCAAATTAGACGACAATAATGGAATTTCATACAAACATTGCTGGCCAAGGCCAGCAAAGAGATTGTCTTTTGCTTTAGTGGGTCGTATTTTCTTTTATTGACTATCAATGACATACTGCCAATTAAGAAAAATTTAGTTTGTGAATTTACTTTTTAATATCTTACTTGGCTAGATTTAATCAGGTATTCAATAAAATAAATAAGGATTGGCGTTTATTGTTAACAATTTATTATTAATAAGGTCGTAATTTTTGAACAAATATAAATCATCTCAAGATTTTGCGTCAAAAACATTAACTGGAACAGCTTACAAATAAATTGCTGGAAAATAAATATTTTGGCAGGAATAAAAAAAAAAACAATTTGAATTAAATATGAATATATAAGTTGAACATTCGTATCATTTCCTTGGATTTATTTGAGAAAAGCACTATACAAGCCTTGGCCACGAACAGGGATTGCCGGCCTCGTATCTCTAGATGGCCTCGTTAACACTCGGCCATCTATTACTACTCGGCCGGCAATCCCCTATTTCGCGGCCGCTGCAGTAATGTACTATTAGAGAAAAGCTAATAATAAATAAATGCAAGTTCTAAAGGTTCACTGGCTGGCTATTCTCACGTCTATTAAGAGGTTTACTTTTTAGTTCGTTCGTATTTTGGTTTTTGAAAAAAAGACAATTTCGTTTTAAGAGCGTTTAAACCTGCTGAGCTGGCAACGTTGCGTTGCAGAAAAACTAACAGAATTGTTAGTTTTTCTCGATTATTCCTCGATTATATATTAGAACAATTCGTATACACCACATTTTTAATTTTCATTCAATTTTTATGGAATAATCGAGAAAAACTAACAAAAATGCAACGTTGCCAGCTCAGCAGGTATAAACGCTCTTAAGTAAACTAAGTTTAACGCATAGTTATAGTTAAGTCTTACGTTTATTCCTGAAGTATCTTATTCACTAAAGTAATAAAAATAAATAAAACGCCGAGCTAGATTTAAGCATTTATTATTTTTGTTACTATTTTTTTGTGTGTTACATGCTAAATAACAGTCACGATAAGGCCGCTATGTTTCCACCAGCCATGAAAACAGCCACGAAAACTCAAGAAACACAAACAAACATGACGAATGAATAAATGTTACTTTACATAAATGTGGCACCCGAATGATAGACAGTGAGCACTTGATAATGTTTTTCTTAAAGTGGTCAATCACTGGTGCATGGGCAATAATTGGGTAGTTTATACCCTATCCTTAACCTAATGAGCAAAGACACCACTGAATAACTTGTTGTCCCCAGCTTTCAAGATGTACAGGAATGGATGGTCAGCACGGAGCTCTAGTTCGGGTGGCGGCGGTCCCACGGATGCTGCATACCCTACGTAGAAGGCTGAAATAGTTTTAATTTTAATTTGAAAGTAATTCATCGAGTTTTTTCTTAAAATTACCGCGTATGTTCACCAATCAGTAGGGTTACGGCATCAATCATGGAAATGTTAAGCACAGTAGTACCCAGTAATGGACAGCAAAGATTCAATGTCTTAGCCCACCATTCATGGACTTTACCAGTTATGACCATCAGTTATCTGAGCATAGTGTTGATAGTTTAAATATGTAGTGTCCGTTTCTTAAAATTTGGGTCTACGGAAAAAAAATGTCCATAATTACCTAGTTCTTGTTCATTACTGATGCTGTCACCTTAAGTACAGTTTTGAGACTATTTGATGATTTAATTACGGTGTACTTCTGTTTGGCAAATTATTTTTCCCAAACTGATTAATGCAAATGTTTAATTTCTCAAATGTTTATTTTTTCTGAAACTGTAAACTATTCAGGATATATTTCAGGATTATTCTGTAGGTTAGGTTAGGTCAGGTTTGTTTTATAACAAGCCTGAAAAATTTTCAGTTTCAGAAAAAATAAACAGTTGGGAAATCAAAAATTCGCCAAATGAATCAGTTTGGTTATTTTCATTTTTCCATGACTCTTAATAGGTTTAGGTACTTGTTAACCATTAATTAATAAGGGTCCATTTATTGGAGTATACTACCACAGAATCAAAAGCAGCTATCGAATAGGTAGGTACATACCTGAAAAAGGATATCTTTAAATCTAGTAGTATTTTCAATAATTACAATGGATATTGTAACTTATTACTTAAACAATAAGGTTGAATTTCCAAGACTATGCATGTGGTCGTTAAATCGCCTCTACCTTATTAAGGGTTAACTCCTACTCAAATTTTGTTTTTGAAACAAAAAAGCTTTTCGATTACCTATTGAAATTTAGTTTATAATTTTTTTAAGTATCTAATTTATTAAGAAATAAATAAAACAACGCAATAAATTTAAGCATTTATTATTATTGTTGTTGTTAATTTGTTCATCAGTGTGACATCTTAAAAATTATTCACGAAAATACTGTCTAGTTTTAGTGGTCGCCACAAAACTCAAAATACGAGTACACGTTTAGTCACGTGAAATGAAAACACAATCAAGATGAATGAAATCGCACAACCATCTAAAGTTTTTATTTTTAAAATGTGTATCCGAAATCTAACTTATTGAGCAAAGACACCACTGAATAACTTGTTGTCTCCAGCTTTCAAGATGAACAGGAATGGATGGTCAGCACGGAGCTCTAGTTCTGGTCCCTCAATTGCTATGAGGGACTCTACTATCAAGAAGGCTGAAATAAATTAAAATTTGAAAGTAATCACATCGAGTTTTTTTTAAGATTATCGAGTATCTTCAGCAGTCAGTAAGTACAGTTTTGGGTCTGTTTAATTATTTGAAAATATTTGCATGCCTCAAAGCCTTACAGAAAAACTTAATAAATGAAGTCTAAAGGACTTCAGGAGTCCAGAGTTTAGTAAATCGTTTGGTCTAACTGGCTGGTAATTTTAATTTTTTCCATGACTAAAGAGGTTTATTTGTTAGTTACTACTAAAATGTTGTTTTTGAAATGAAAAAAAGCTTTTTGATTGCATACTTAAATTTAGTTTAAAATTTCCTTAATTTCCTACCTACTTAATTTACTAAAAAATAAATAAAACAACGCAGTTAGTTTCACAGTTTATTGTTATTGTTGTTCGTCATTGTTACACGTTAAAAACAGTTACGACAAGGCTGTCAAATTTTCAGCGGTCGCCACGAAAACTCAAAATACACGTTCAGTCATGTCAAAACACAATCAAGAAGAATGAAATTGGACAACTATTTAAATTACTTGAAATTAATGTGCTCATAAAATGTTTATTCATAAATTATGTATCGCAAATCTAACTTAATGAGCAAATACACCACTGAATAACTTGTTGTCTCCAGTTTTCAAGATGAACAAGAATGGATGGTCAGCACGAAGCTCGGGTAACGGCAGTACCTCCGTTTCTGTATACGCTACCATGAAGGCTGAAATAGTTTTAATTTAAATGTGAAAGTAATCAATTCATCAGTTTCTTTTAAAACTACCGTTTACCAATACCAATCAGTAAATACACCATTTTAATAATGTGGAAATACTTTCATGCATCCAGTGAATTTATTTACAGAAAAGCTTAATAAATGTTAGTGTAAAGATTCAGGAGTTCAGGTTTTAATCAATCGTTTGATCTAACTTGTTGGTTATAAATGTGTTTTTAGACGTTTACTCGTTAGTTCCAATTCAAAATTTGGTTTTGAAACGAAAAAGCTTTTCGATTGCGTACGGAAATTTATGTATGTAATTTATAAAAAATAGATAAAAGAACGCAGTAAATTTAAGCGTTTACTGTTATTGTTGTTAAGTGTTACATGTTAAAATTAGTCACGACAAGGCTGCCTAATTTTTAGCGGTCGTCACGAAAACTCAAAATATTACACGTTTAGTCATGTTAAAACACAATCAAGAGAATTAAATTGGACAACCATCTAAATTACTTGAAATTAGTGTGTTCATAATGTGTTTATTCATAAATTATGTATAGCAAATCTAACTTTAATCAGAAAAAACACCACTGAATAACTTGCTGTCTCCAGCTTTCAAGATGAACAGGAATGGATGGTCAGCACAGAACTCAGGCTCCTATCATTAGAATTGCCTCAGAAAAAGTTTCAAAGAACGCAAGTATGGCGTTTAAGTAGTAGTACTTCCCTAAATTCCTCATGTATTATAATAATAAAATTAAATAAAACGATGTGGCAAGTTTTAGCGTTTATTACCATTGATTTGATCGTCAGTGTTAGTAAATGTTGAAAAAATTCTCACGACAAGTACACATTTAGTCACGTGAGTAGACAAACGTGAATAATGAAAGTAAACAACCACCCAGTCTTAATAATGAATTTGTTAAAGAAGACCGAAATATAACCTATACTCCTAACCTATTTAGCAAATACGCCGCTGAAAAGCTTGTTATCTCCAGATTTCAAGATGTACAGGAAAGGATGGTCCGCCCGGAACACAGGCACGGGTGGCGGCGGTCCCACGAATGCTGAGGTCGCTACCGCAAAGAAGGCTGAAATAGTTTTAATTGATTTTAACAAAGAGGCTTTGCTTTCAAATGAGAATGTATGTTGATACATACGAACGAACGACTGTCTGCAGGTAAATACATAATGTACCATAGTTTAAGGATCCCAAATGCATGATTAAATTGCTTTAGTGGTGTTTGCCTCATGTTTAAAAATCAAATACTTTATCAAGTTTCAAAGATTACGGGGCAAGTTTCTAGCGCTAATCGACTTTCGGTATTCTATGCTTCAACGCTAACGACATGGGGGATGAGCGGCGGCTCAAAATAGGTTGTTCACACAGCGCGAGTGTTTAGGTTTTTTCTTGGATCATTCGCGGTTGTTTGTCCTTTTGCTGTTACTTCGAAGGAAGATATACCTTCACAAGAGGAGAAAAAACGCAATAGTTCCTTAGAAGGAACAGCCAAAGGAATTACCGCAATTAATCCATTTTATTCATATACATATTTTAAAAGTGTAAAGTATATAGGCTATAGAAAACATCTAGTAATATTGTCATTCAAAAACTCATGACCTGCCACGCAATATTTACGTCGTACAAAGGTTTATTTTGTTTTTTTAGAGACTATTTTGGATTTTTTTTTAATCGAACGAACTACAAATAATCGTGTTTCTAAAGTGACTGATTTATAGAGATAATCCTCAAATATCTTAAACATGACTTACAAAACTAAAGCTTTATAGTACCTACTGATACAGCAGGAGATTAAATGAATGCAATGAATGTGCCAGAAGCTCGGCGCGCTCTTAAAGGTTGCAATCAAAAGTTTTTATGGGGTTCGCCCTTAGGGCGGTTTCAGAATAGCGTTTTTCTCTGCGCGTAAACGATCATTTATGGCACACGCGCTTACACGCGCGCTACATTTAATCGAAATCCCGTATACGCGCTCATTCGTACGTGTTCGCTCGAAACTTGAAATAAGGGCATGTTCTCGCTCGCGCTTATATGAGCTTATATGCGCGTTAACGCTCGAAGAAAACAAAACCGCACCTGTGCGCGCGTACACGCGCTTTCAAAAACGAGCTTTGTACGCGCGTATAAAACGCTAGTCTGAAACCGCCCTAACTGAGTGGTTGAATGTTATTTATTATGTTTTCTATTGTGTAATATTTATTAGGAATTATATTATTAGTGCTATGGCTCATAAATTATTAAACTTTATTTAAATTAGTTGATCGCTTATTATAAATAAAAAAAAAATTTTGACGAAGTAGGTAGTGAAATAGTTTCCTATATTTCTTATTCACTAAAATAGTGCCTAGCGAAATAACACTAAGCAGTTTATTTCACGTTTCTTATTGTTTTATATTGAAAATCGGTCACAATTACCGGAGTAGTACTTATCATTTCAAATTTTTCAATACAACAAATAAATGTGTACGGCCCAGGTTTAGTCATCTCTCTCAGCAAAATGAATTAGAATGGAACTAGACAACCACAGCGTATTCGGCACGTATGAAATTGATGATATTATTATTATTAATAAATTATTATTATTATTAATATTACCGTTTTATTTTAATAATAAACAATAATCATAATTTTTACATTTAAAATTTACTTTGAGATACACGGTGCAGGAAAACATCGGGAGGAAACCTGCTCACACCTGTAAAGAAACTGTACAGAAAAGTAAAGAAATTCAAAGTTTTCAATCCGCACTGGGCCCGGAGCGGGAACTACGGCCCAAGCAGAGAGACAGCTGCTTTGCAGTGGGACGTTATACGTTGGGATGACGAATCAATGAACTATATTATAGTACATTACTGCAGCGGCCGCGAAATAGGGGATTGCCGGCCGAGTAGTAATAGATGGCCGAGTGTTAACGAGGCCATCTAGAGATACGAGGCCGGCAATCCCTGTTCGTGGCCAAGGCTTGTATAGAGTTTTTCTCAAACATGCATCATCATCATCACCACCATCATCACCGCCAGCATCATCACCATCACCATCACCATCACCATCACCATCACCAACAACATCATCAACATCCGTCAACATCCATCAACATCCATCAACATCCGTCAACATCCATGAACAAGAACATCCATCAACATCCATCCATCCATCCATCCATCAACATCCATCAACAACCATCAACATCCATCAACATCCAACAACATCCATCAACATCCATCAACATACATCAACATCCATCAACCAACATCCATCAACATCCATCAACATCCATCAACAACCATCAACCAACATCCATCAACATCCATCAACATCCATCAACATCCATTAACCAACATCCATCAACCAACATCCATCAACATCCATCAACCAACATCCATCAACATCCATCAATCAACATCCATCAACCAACATCCATCAACATCCATCAACCAACATCCATCAACATCCATCAACATCCATCAACATCCATCCATCCATCCATCCATCAACATCCATCCATCCCTCCGTCCGTCCGTCCGTCCGTCCGTCCATCCGTCCGTCCATCCATCCATCCACGTCGACCACGTCGACCTATTAAACGTCATGGTGCTGTGTCACATAAAACAATAGACGATCACTTTGCTGGCCTTGGCCAGCAATGTTGTATGAAATTCCATTATTGGCCTCTCGTCTAGCCGCACCTGCAACGTGACAGTTCGTGGCGTATTTTAAGGAACATAACGTCAATATTTCATAGCATGTTTGAGAAAATAGAATTGTAACCAAGCGTGCAATAATGGTTAGATAATGTAGCCTGAAAGCATTGTTTTAACATGAATGAGAAGTTCCATTGATAACCGAATGCTTGTACGGTTGAGTTCATAAATATGTACTTATTGATTTAATCCTCTCATCAAAATTACCGAGCTGTGATAAATAAAGGCAAGACATGACTATGAACCATAAATCAAAAAGGGGTATAAATGCTAGATAGTAGTAATATAAAAATACGAGGGGCTAATTTTAAAATGATTTCGCGCTTATATTTTTTACTAGCTGTTGCCCGCGACTCCGTCTGCGAAGAATAGGGGCAGGTATATAGCCTTCGACCTATTCTCAGACCTGCCGGAAATAGGAAAAAAAATCATAAAATCTGTCAAGCCGTTTCGGAAGAGTTCGATAACAAACACCGTGACACGACATCTATATATATAAAAGAAGAAACTGACTGACTAACTGACTGACTGACTGACTGACATATCAACGCACAGCCCAAACCCCTGGGCCTAGAGATTCCAAATTTGGCATGTAGGTTCCTTATAAGTTCTAGGGGTGCATTAAGAAAGGATTTTTCAAAATTCACTCCCTAAGGGGGTAAAACGGGGGTCCAAAGTTTGTATGGGGAAACAAGATTAGTTCGACTATTTTATTCGAAACTTCACAGAAGTACTCCTAATGATAAATGAGTAAACACGTGTTTCAGGTTTTTTGAGAATTCAACCCCTAAAAGGGGGAAAGGGGTAACAAAGTCTGAAAATCAACATGGGTGTTGTTTCTATGGTTTATCGGGTCGCTGGTTATGAAATCAACAACGGTTTTAAAATCCGACGTGGCAGACGTAAAATACCATCTCCCTGGATGGGGTGCGATGCGGTTGAAATGTCTAAATAAACTAAATAACTGTTGATATATCAACGCAAGCCCACTGGACCTAGAGACTTTAAATTTTGCACATAGATACCTTATACAATGGAAGCGTCTATCCTCTACTAACATATGGCGTTATTTATTGGGGGAATTCAGATGATGTGCATAAAACGTTTTTACTCCAGAAGAGATGTTTGAGAACCATTTACCGTATGCATTCTGAACAATCTCTTCGAAAAGTTTTTAGTGAAAAGCGCTTCATGACCCTATGCGGCATTTACATATTGGAATTATGCTTATTTTCTTAAAAATCAATCCCATTATTTTACAAAAAATAATTCACTGAAATTAAATGTACGGACGCAATATAAGTATGATATACAGCTACCGAAAGTAAATAGTTCTATATATAAAAAGAGTACCTATGTAACAGCTATTAGTGTTTTTAACAATCTCCCAGTTGATTTGAAGGTTATGGAAGGGGATATATTTAAGCGAAGGCTCAAAAACTGGCTTATGGATAAAGCATTTTATAACATAAAAGAGTATTATAGAACTAGTTAACTAATTGTAAATAGCCATTAAGTATTAAAATTAGACTTAACTTTAAAGTACCAAATTACATTATATGTATTACTAATAATATTGTATGCCCGTAACGGGTAACTGTTGAAACTACCTTTAGTATATGTACTACCACCTAATTGTACCTATGTGACACAGTTATACAATAAATTATTCTGATTCTGATTCTGATACAATGTAGATATTCACTAAGGAAGGATTTTTGGGAATTCCTACGGGAACGGGAAAAAACGGGATCTATATATTCGATTCCGAGTGACCCTATCTCAGTAACTATAATAACTAGACTCTTCAAATTTGATACACAAGTAGGTATTACATTAGTTAAAACATTAAATTCAGGATTTTTTAAATTCCCACCGGATAAGGAAAAAACGGGATTTATATATTCAGTCCAACGGGATCCTATGAACTATAATTACTAGACTCTTCAAATTTGGCATAGAAGTAGGTAATTATAATAGTAAAAAGCAGGTTTAAGGATTTTTGGAAATTCCCACGGGATAAGGAAAAAACGGGATTTTTCGTTTTACTGGTCGTAGAAAGCCGAAATTCGGCATGTAGGTTGCTTGGGGAGTGTAGATGAGCATTGAGAGAGGACTTTCCCAAATTCCAACGGGAACGGGAAAAAACGGGATTTTTCGTTTTACTGGTCGTAGAAAGCTGAAATTCGGCATGTAAGTTGTTTGGGGAGTGCAGAGGAGCATTGAGAGGGGACTTTCCAAAATTCCCACGGGAACGGGAAAAACGGGATTTTTCGTTTTACTGGTCATAGAAAGCTGAAATTTGGCAAGTGGGTTCCTTGGGGAGTGTAGGGGAGCATTAAGAAAACATTTCCCGAAATTCTTACGGGAACGGGAAAAAACGGGATTTTGCGTTTTACTGGTTGTAGAAAGCTAAAATTTCAAAATTCATAAGTTTATACTGTAAGTAGGCCGCAAAGGGCACTTTAACCGACTTCTGAAAAAGGAGGAGGTTATGCATTCCACTTTATGTATTTTTTTAATGTAGGTATGTTCACAGATTTCTCGGTCAATTGTGGATCTGCTTGCTTGCTTGCCTGTATGCTTGCTTGATATCTTGTTTATTTGGAATATCATGGTACACGCGAGCGAAGCCGCGGGCAAAAGCTAGTTTTTATATATAAGATTTAGTAGGCCTTTGTTTTTAGCAAGCTATTCCTAAATACGATAAAATAAAATAATACAAGGTTGGTACAAAATATTCTAACCGCGCATAAAGCTCAATGGTTTTCGATACTTGAAAGTAAAACCATTCTAAAGCGGCTGCAAATTATGTGGTTTAACCACGAAGTTTAATTGAAATGTGCATTCCACCATCCCCTAGTGGATATGTGCTATAATGTGTGACGAAACAGTGAAACAAAATAATTAATTGTGTTATTAAATGTGTATTACCTACGGAGCAAAGTTAAATTTAAGATCCTGATCATGGTACGGAAAAATTATGAGTCGGGACAGGGTAATTATACAGAAAAAGATGTTAATAGTAGCAGCAGTTCCGCGGTTTGTTAGTTTGGTAGGTAAACTCTGGAAAAAGTCAAAGATATCAAATCTGTGATGATCTGATGATGAACTTAGATTCTAAGGGCAAACATGAGTACAAAACAATCATGGAACGGACGAGTTTTTATTTCCTAGTTTCAATAGGTATTTAACTAAAGAAAAATTGGTTCTCATTACACTCCGTGTAAAATATTTGAAAGGTATAAGGTAGGTACGCTTGCAGAGGTCTATTTTATACCTACTGATAATATCATAAAACGTAAGTAAAAGTACACTTGAAGACAAGCAGTGCATACTTAGATAAACATGCTTAGTTGTAACAAGATGTTTTTTTAATTCTCCGTTAGTAATTTAGTTAATTCTTATTTATCTTCATGCTTCAAAGCTAATTTATAGTCAGTTAGTATACCTACCATTAACTTTGCATCACACTATATCACCATATTGATCTAAGAATGATAAATTTGATGTGAGTAGTTATACCTAATCTACCAGCACGCCTTGAAACAATGAACGCTTCCCCGTTTTAAGGATGAACAGGAATGGATGATCGGCTTGGAACCAAATTTCGTCCTGTACGACGGCGCTCAGGTAAGATACACCAAATACTGAAAAATGCAAATGTTTCGAAATCATTTTATGGCTATGACATGCTTGAGACCCTATGAAAAAGCATTGATAATGATGTCAGACACCATTGTCACTGGATTATTTTTAAAGCTGCTGTACCTAAGATTTGAAGACTCCATTAAATAAGATTTTTTCTACTGGTCGGAGTTGATAAAAGAACGGGTGGTCAGCCTGGAACTCCATCACTACAGGCATCGCATAGTTTGCGATACCGAATTCTGGAAATAATATACCTACTGTAATGTCAGACACTTGATGCCGATCATGATGGTGGTGGTAACCAAATAATCATCAAATATCTCTCACCAAAGAGTCAAATCTAACGGACACATATCGCTCCCTAACGCACTAAGGATTAATGGCACCCTATCTAGGCAGCGAGTGTTTGGCATTAGTACAGAATTGAATATGCTGCAACGGGTTCGAAAATTGATGGCGCATTAATAATTGAGACTTATAAATTCCTTATAAATTTATTAAAAATTTCAACAACTTATAAAATGCACTTAATTTCTAATTATCATAATAAAAACAAGTAAGTATCACGAAATAATTGTTAGAAATCTAACATTTAAGTACTCCAGCGGCGGTGATTTTATCTCGGGTGAAAAATTAAGAGATTTTGGCTTTAAAGGTCTGGGTTTCCGCCGTCCTTTACACAAGAATGAGATCTGAAATGAAATTGTTTTAGTTAACTATGTCAATATAAGAATTATTTATAAATTACCACCGGGTAAATAAAATAAAAAAAATGTCACAATACATTTGAATCATGGTATATACAAAGAGAAAGAATGTAGCAAATTTAGTAACTTGAAATATTTTTTTTTTCACTTCAAGGGGTATTTATAAAATTCGCGCGATATTTAACATCGAAACAAAGTAATGTCATTGCATATTGCTCGAATGTTACCAAAATGCTATAAATTAATTCAGATATTTATTTTCATAAATTTGTATTAAAGTTACCCAAAGATTTATTTTGGTTACAAATAAAATAAGACTAAAATAAAAGTTTGGGAAAGTTAGCGATTAAAAAAATAAATCTTTAATTAAGTAAGGTTTAGTCCTTACGATGATTTTGACGTAGGATGTGTCATTCCAAGACCAAAGATTCCACTAAATATAGGTTTTTCTTCAGCTTTCAGTTGAAACATAAACGGCCGATCTACTTTAATTTCCGGCTCATAATGGCCGTATGTCCTTCCGGTATCATATTCTGGAATAAATTATGTTTTTGTTATTGAACTATTATAAAAAAAACATTAAAAGCTGCTTAAAGAATCATCAAGATGATTATAAGCATTTGAAAACAACCTTTATATCGCAATGTGTGATGTAAAATATTATATTTTATGATAATCTTTAAAAAGCATCTTTGTGTTCATTCGTTCTTAAATTTTCAAAGGATACAATAGAAGTTAAAGTTCGGTATGTTTTAAAATTTTGCGATATAAAGGGTTTAGCCGAATAAAGCGAAATAACTTGTTTTTAAATCCAAGCGAAATATTTTTGCTTATTTTTCGTTTCATCTTCAAGCGAAGCTTTGAAAAGTAATTAAAAAGCACCAGTTGTATTGTATCGAAATTATCAAGCAAATTAAAAGCGCAAAAGCTAATTTCAGTTGTGAAGCAAGCGCAATGTGCTTCCGATAGCGTGAACAACAACATTTAAATAGCTTTTTTGTTTTCCCATTTTACTTTTGAAGTTACCACTTACTATTGTACTGCGCCATTGATTTTTTTATTATAAGAAACAAAACTTTGTTAATTTTTTTTATATACTCGTAGAATGTACCATTTTAGGGCAAAAATTAGACGAACATGTAAACTAATCATAAAGCATTTTGTGGCAGGAGATAAATGGGCCGCCCATGTTTGTTTAATTCTAGGAGTATTTATTTCCTATTGGTGTAACAGTTTCGTTTTGGTGTGAGTTCGTAGTAACATAAACTTTAGACACGAGTCTATAGATGTGCGCGGTGCGTGTATACCTATAGGTAAATTACTTAAGAGGCGCCCTCTTTCTTTTGGCGCTACTCGATTTTAGGTATTAGGTATTATTGTGAAGTCGCGGACAGGAGGGAATCGTGGCGGCTCAGGTTAGGATGGGCGGAACGCGCGCGAATGTAGTTATTTCCTTCGTATTATTAAAACAATAGATATTTTGAAGATTGTAAGTCGTATTCGTTACAGAAAATAAGTAGTTTTGTTATTATCAAAAAACTCATCACGTCCCGTTAAGTATTTACGTTGTACTACGGGAATCCATTCTTTTTTAGATTTAACTTTGGATTTAATTTCTTTCGAGCAAAGTATAAGCAATCGTGTTTCTAAAGCGTACGACTTATAGAGTAAATCCTGAAATGTCTAACTTATGACCCACATAGACTAAGATTGGTTGTCTGGAAGAGATCGCTTTTTAGCGATAAGACCGCCTATTGTCTACCTGAATTTTTATTTTTGTAATGTCACTGTACTGTTTTTGGTGATCAATAAAGAATATTTGTATTGTATTGTATTGTATTTAGAAATAACGATTTAGTAAGGAATCTAACAAACGCAATTATGTCGTTCCTTCCTCGGCACAGCCTTAATTAAACGACCTGTTCAGTTGTATGTAGAAGTCACAAAATTGATATGGAGCTTAAGTCTTTTTTTCTAATTTGGACACGTTGCTACTACGTACAACAGGTCATTTTCTTAAAATTTTCAACTATACCTCGCTATTCACCAAAATAAGTATAAAATATGAAGTGCAAGAATAGTTTGAAGGCAACTCTCGTTAGATAAGCGCTTTATAAGGAGCGTTATTGGTAGAAAAATTATAAAATGTTTTTGATAGTGAATTAAATAAAACAAAGAATTATTACAGGGAGTTTATTTCTTATCAAATGTCTGTACTCCACAGAATAATGTATCTGTGCGATATTTTAATTCAAAATAAAAGGGCCTGTCTGCTTTGAAGAAATAATTCCTAGGTACAAGGCCCACTGGCATAGACAGGGCAATCGCCCAATCTGAAAAAGAAAAAAAAACTGATTACAAAAATAGAACCAATATGCGGTAAACAAATTAGAATCAAGTCTTACTTAAAAGAATGGCATGCTTCAATCAAATAATTCATATTAAAAAACGCACATCCCAACACCCAAAAAATCATGCTCCAACGCGAAGTTAATTTATATTAAAAACCTTTATTTACCATCAATCGTGCATGAGTAATATTCAGTATTTTACCTAATTTCTGAAAACGCCACTAAACAAAGTATTTCTTCGTTCTTTGAGGTGGTAAATAAACGGACGGTCTGCGATGAAAAATCTTTCTATTGAAGGCAGAGGAAGACTCGCGAAAGCTATGCCGAATTCTGGAATACACAAACTTAATTCTTATCACTATATTTCCAAAGGTGACAAAGTTTTACTTTCAAATCGAAACCTTTGCAGCCTAGGTGCTACTCTCCGATGAGAGTATGCCAAAAAGAAAGGTTTGATTAAAATATAAGTATACAATGTTCTATCTTGTTAACAGTTCGTTAGTTTTGCATAATATTGAACACTAGCCCTTCCGTCCGCAGCTTTGCCCGCGATAAATTAATTTTCCCGTAGGAAAAGGTATTTTCACGCGGTAAAAAGTAGCCTATGTCATTCAGTGATAATGTAGCTTTCTAACGGCAAAAGAATTTTTGAAATCGGTCCCGTAGTTTTTAAGTTTATTCGTTACATACAAAAATACAAATCTTTCCTCTTTATAATTTTTATTATGTTGTAGATTAGATTCTTAATGAAAAACCGTTAAATATAAATAAAGGGCTAAGTATAGACAAATAAAACAAGATACTTATGCACAGACTTGATCTATATTAATTTTATTAGATTATTTTTAACCAAAAGTTTGAACGCCGTTGAATATTGCAGTGCCATTGTTAAATTTTAATTCAAAATAAAAGGGTCTGTCTGCTTTGAACTGCGGAGGTACAGGGGCATATTGCGAAGCTCCGAGTCCAACGAAAGCTGAAAATAAGAAAATCATCATGAAATATAACGTGTTTTAATTTATAACGAAAAAATAATTGACACCAGCTGGCATAATCCCAAACTAAGCTAAGCAGCTTTTACCGTGCCTGGTAAAAGTTAAACATACTTGTAAGATACATACTTAAATAAGTATTAAATTTTGAAGACTCCAGAACAAACGTGCGTATAATTCATGCATATATTTTCCCCGTGCGGGGATCGAACCCGGGACTTCAAGCTTCGTTAATCAGATTCTCTAACAACTACAAATATTATAAAAATGCATTCCAAGCCGATTTAATTCTTGAAAACCTCCACCACCCAAACATACACATCCATAGACATACAACCGCATCTATCTGTCTATTTTTTCATCTAATTTTATGACTTTCATTTAAAGCACCTGTTCATTTCATTTATGCCGTTAAATAAGTTACGAAGTACTTAGTCGTTATGAAGAAGTTCTAAAGAAACTCCTAATTACCATCCCATCAAATAGTGCATGTTATTTTTTTTTATACCTAAGATTCAAATATATTCCACTGAGTAAGGTATGACTGCCTCCTTTAAGGTAGTAAACAAAATAAAATAAGACGGTTTGCGATGAATTGTTCTATTGGAATTAGATGTATATATCGGTCGAGTCAAGAGTACTGGAATATCCATACGCTTAGTTCTTATAAGGCTATATTTCCAAACTATACAAACAATGATAAAGTTTCACTTCGAAATGGGAACCTTTATAGGACACTGGTAGGTCCTACGAGAAAATATTAAATAGTTCACAGCAACCAAAGACTTGTAAAATGTAATGTATTGTGTAATGTATTATGTTTTGAACTATACGTTAATTTTGCATAACAAGAAATATTTGATTCTAAAAAACTAGTAAAGAAAGAGAAAAAAAAACCGGCCAATCATCGATCTGGCCACGCTAAGTGTTAAATTCCGTCGTAGTAATATGGGGGAAATTACAACACAAATAAAAAAATGATGATTTTTGCACACTTTACCTATATGAACTGTTAGGTGTTTTTTAGTGAAATTTGTGAACGCCACTGAATATTATAGTGCTGTTGTTAGTTATTAATTCAAAATAAAAGGGTCTGTCTGCTTTGAAATCCTGAGAATTTAGTGAATCTCCGTCTATAATTTCATCTGAAAATAAGAAAATCAAAATGAAACGTGTAAGTATTAAAACGATAAAATAATAAAAAAAATATCATGAGATGATTTATATCACAGCAGCAGCGTGTATTTCGTTACCAGGTAACAGAAACATACAAGTATAGATATTTCATTCATACTGAAATACATAATATTAACCATAAGACTTGGGAACAAACGTGCCTATTTTTCATACATGTATTTGCCCCCGCCTGGGGATCGAATCCATGGCTATAAGCTTCGTAATCAGGTACTTTAACCACTAAGCTATGCGGTCGTCTAATAACAATTTTATGAAGCTACAAATTTTGTAAAGTTGCATGCGAAGCTGATTTAATTAAATATTGAAACCTCCACCACCCAAACATGCATATCCATAGACACAACTGTACTCGTACCATACGGTACTAGTTTTACTTATCTATTTTCATCGTTATTACTGAAGGCACTTGTTTATTCCCTTTGACCAACTAAAAAACACATCATTCAAACGTTAAATAAGATCCCAATTAAACCAATTAAAGCCACTCCATCAATTTGGTTTGAGCCTAAGATGAAATATTCTATTAAGTGATGGGTAATTTTGCAATGGCAATAGCTGCTTTTTGTAAGATAGTTAAAAAAATGGACGTGATGTTCGTGTTGATGTAGAATTGTAGATACATATAACGGATGATTCTAAGTTCTGGAACATAAATTTTGACAGTAAGTATGCTTGTCTGCTCCACAGGTGACTATAGACTCTTGTTCTTTGATCAACGTATTGGCTTGGCATTGTCGTACAATGAGGCAACGCAGCCCAATAGCAGCGATACATTGGAAAAAAAGTATCCTAGTATCGAAAAGCGGTAAGTATTCAGAATCAGAGTAAAATTTGAGTTTGGTAAACGGAAATTCGTAGTTATTTGCATTGAACGGAGCCCACTGGCTATCCAAGAAACTCCTATAGTTTGATTGATCATCATCATCATCAGTTAGTGTATAGTTATTGAATCGAAATAGTTAGATCATAACAAAGATCATAAATAATGACTATTTACAATTGGATTGTTATAACTTTTATTGAATAATTAAAATTCACTTTATTTGGAAGACAAAATGATAAACTTGGTAAATAAATAAGCATCCTGCGTGAAAATAAAACAAAATTACCAATGAAGTAGAAAACTTTCAAACAATTTTTGCACCGCTGAATATTGTATAATTGCCAGCTTTTAATTCAAAGTAAAATGGCCGGTCGGCTTTGAACCAATAGGTAGGAGGCCTGATATTGGGTATCAATGGTCCGTAAAATGCTGAAAAATAATAGAAGTTTTCAGAAAATCTAGAAAAATATATTTATCAAACACAAAACATAAGGGCTGAACCCTCCACCTTGTGTTATTAAATGGCCTAATTAATCTTATCTTATAATTTTCTAAGCGTAATCAATTTCTTACTGAAGAACTATTTTTCAAAAGAGTATTATAAAAAATCGTGAACAATATTTAATAGTAAAGGCCATTGTTTGTTTTGTAATGTATTCGATCCATCTATACTATAATAATATTATAATATTATAAAGCTGAAGAGTTTGTTTGTTTGTTGGCTTGAACGCGCTAATCTCAGGAACAACTGGTCCGATTTGAAAAATTCTTTCAGTTTTAGATAGCCCATTTATTAAGGAAGGCTATAGGCTATATATCACCACATCACGCGGATTGATTAACGCGAACGTAGTCGCCGGCACCAGCTAGTTCAAAAATAAAACTTAATACTTTACAAAAAGTCATGAGACAGCAGTACCTATGCTTAGAAGAGACCGCTGAAGAAAATACGACCCTCGACTTGAAGAAAGAAAACAAACTGATCAACGGAAAAACAGGAGCAGTGGACGCAACGCCTCACATACTACTGTATTTGAAAATTCTTCTGTTTTATCATTCAGTAGACCAGAGAACATTATGGTCTAAAGCAGTCAGAACCACAAGCGCGTTCACCATTATTTCTTTCTGTCAGATGGTATAGGATGAGAAGTTGAGAATACAACCTCAGGTTTATTATATTAAAGCTTTTTAATTTCACCTTTCCTCTGTAGCTAACTATAAATACGTCCAATTATAATCGAAAATTAAGTTTTTGATACAAGTAAGTAAAGCATCATGCTAAATATGTTAAAATGTAACATTCACAGGCTGCACGAGATCGTCAAACATGCGTTTATCGTCATGTCATGATCGTCAAATCATGAAAATCATCGATTTTCGAGGGTAATTTTCGCAAACTTAGTCAAACCTCATAAACTACTACTACTACTACTTAGCATGCAAAAAATGCTTTACCCAATAACAGTCACATATCATTTAGCATAACAATAGGTATTGCGCAAAGCAAAAGCCCCAACTTTGCGCAGAAAAATAAAACATACCTAAGGTTGAAAGACACCGCTGAACAAAATATGGCCCTTAACTTTTAGAAGGTGTAAAAAGGGGTGATCAGCTACAAACTGCCGCACTGGTTTTAGTATCATGAAATGGATTTCAAATTCTGTAGACAACAAAAATTTAAATAACTGTTAAAAGTGATTGTGCTTTGTTCAGTTCGGATTATTATTTGTACGCGCATCTCTGAGGTCAGCCAGTGACTATACCTACAGTTATTCGGAGTGTATTCAAGCATAGTCTAAGTCTAATGGAAAGGAATTTTTATTTTTATAAAGGAGCGTAAGTTTTTGCCATTGATAATATGAAGTCTTATTATTGTCTAACACACTCTGAATAACAATCATTTTCATCACTTCTTTCTCTTAGGTACACGGTGTAGAAATGTGGGTAAAAAAGAGATGGCGATACGATCACGAACGCCTACGGCTTCCGCTTTTTGAAGTTTTATGGTCTAGGTGGAAAGGAAGGTTTTACTTGTACGAGGGGCGTTCAATATAAAGTGAGAATGAGATGCATACTCTTTTAATATTACAAAATTAAACACTGGCCGGTAAAGCTAATCTATCTAGCTAATTACTATGAAAAAAAAACTAACTGTCTTTTGTTTAAAAAAATTTACGGTAATTTCTTTGCGATGCTATTGAGTACGTTAGCGAAAATGGAGAAAATTGAACTGCGCGCCGTTATCAAATACTTGTGTTTGAAAAATTTTTCTACGGACCAAGTCAATTTGGATTTGCGGGACACTTTAGGGTCTAATGCTCCTCCGTATTCGACAGTCGCACGTTGGTGCGCCGAATTTAGACGTGGAAGAACATCGACAATGGACGACCCCCGCTCCGAACGCCCTACTACAGCAGTAACTGAAGAAATTGTGAAAAAAGTCGAAAACTCAGTTTTGGCGGATCGTCGTGTCACGGTTCGTTTTATTGCTGAAAATGTAAAGATTTCAACGGGGAGCGTGCATAATATTTTACACGAACGCTTGGGTATGAAAAAGGTATCTGCGCGTTGGGTACCAAGAATGCTTACTACACGCAAAAACAAACTAGACTAGAGATTTGTCAAGAAGCTTTCAACCTGATGCAGCAAGACCGGGAACTTTTTTTGGCGCGATTTATAACAATGGACGAAACATGGCTCCATCATTACGACCCAGAAACGAAACTGCAGTATATGACATGGAAAAGGCCATCATCTCCAACTCCGAAGAAATTCAAGGTGAGCCCATCTGCCGGTAAGGTCATGGGCTCTGTTTTTTGGGATGGTAAAGGGGTATTAATGATTGAGTATCTCGAGCATGGAGCCACTATTACGGGCACATTATACGCCAAACAAATAGCAACATTGCGCAATGAGATCCGCGAAAAACGGCGAGGTAAACTCTCGAAAGTTGTGCTGTTCCACCAGGACAATGCACCGGCACACAAGTCCGCCGTTGCAATGGCTGCAATTCGTGATGCTGGGTTCGATATCCTTAAGCATCCTCCGTATTCACCAGATCTCGCTCCCAGTGATTTCTACCTATTTCCGAGATTGAAACAATACCTGAGAGGCCAAAAATTTGAAGACGACGACGCGGTAGTCGCTGCAGTACAAGATTTTTTAAGTACTCAAGATGAGACCTTTTTTAAAAATGGAATTTTAAGTTTAGAAAAAAGATATACTAAGTGTATTATGCTAAAAGGTGACTATGTCGAAAAATAAAATGACATTTAGTAAAAGTTGTTTATAACATACTCATTCTCACTTTTTATTGAACGCCCCTAGTATATCGGAAAGGTGCTGTTAAGACTTTACCTTTGTATCTATTAATAAGTTCAGTACAATCATTCTAGTTTTAGCAGTTATTTTGTTGTGTTCGTAATTATGAGGACAGGGTTTTAATGAATAAAAAATTGGAAAAGTAAAAGCTGGAACGAGAGCGAAACAGGAATATTCCAGTAGATGGTTGTTTAGGTTTGACTACTGAACACACAAGTTTTTCATCGCAATTTTTTATTAAAGATAAAGTTACGCATTAGAAACAGTATATTTTGAATATCGAACACTGTATAGAAACAAATTAAATAATATTATTAACCCTTTATTAGGCAAAATTTAAAAAAGTTGGTAATTCAAACCTCGTCTTAAATTAGGTCTCCTGAAAATTCTATATTCAAAAAAATACAAAAAGATGGTATTATGTAATGTGTATTGTGGTATACATTTCCAAAAAAGGGTTAAAAGGTCAATACCTATTACCTATTTATTTCTAACGTGCAATTTTGTTATTATTGATATCCACAATGGAGCAAAAAAGCATAAACGTCGTTCAAGAAATAAATCCTATATCTATCTATGTACTTATAATTTAATTGGAAGAGGCCGTTGAATAAAATAAGCCCTCCCTTTTTAAGAGAGTAAACAGAGTCCATCGACTTTATACTGCATACGCATGTATCTTACCTACCACCTTTCTGTACTGTTTAATGTCACACTAAGATAACAAGCACCCCAGGTGTTTGAAGCACTAATAGAATTAGAACTCAAATTGTCGTCGGACGAAGACAAAGACTGCTAAATTCAAGCTCATTTGGTTGGGAAGCGTTTTCCGAATGCATCTGGACTACTGGGTCAATGTTGTCATTAGATTCCTTGCGATGGGCAGTAGAGGTAGAGCAAAGAGGAGATGGCGAGGCGGTACGGAAAGTTTTGAGCCAGACTGGTGAGAACTTACCAAAAGTAAAGACAATTTAAATGAGAAAGGGGTATAATTAAACCATGTACCCATACGGGAGGAACGAGTAGTATACGTAAAACTTATGACCAAGCTTCATTCCAATAAAAACTTTTAACTAAAAATTAAACCGCCGAAAAAACTGAAAAGCAAAAATAATACCTTTTTTGTTTGACCTTAATCTAGGTACCAGTTTGAAGTCGGTGCCTCAGCACTTAGCCAGGAGGAGTGGATCTATAATCGTCTACCTGATTGTCTTCTATCACTCCTCCTGGCTCGTGCTGAGGCACCGACTTCAAACTGGTACCTAGATTAAGGTCAAACAAAAAAGGTATTATTTTTTGCTTTTCAGTTTTTTCGGCGGTTTAATTTTTTGTTAAAAAGTTTTTATTTTATACTTTTTTTCCATCCTTGGGGTAATTTTTTTTCCGAATTTATAATACCAACTTCAAGGTATACCCTATCTATCCAATAAAAAAGAATTATGAAAATTAGACTACTCTGTAAAAAGTTAGTCAATCATCCCCAGTTTTCCTACCCTTAGGGTAGGAAGTTTATTTCCAAATTTAAATGGGACCACCCTTGGGGTATACGCTTTCCAATAAAAAAAGAATCATCAAAACCCGACTACTCTGTAATAAGTTATGCGTGGTCATATAGTACAATCAGTAACTGAACAATCAATCATCCCCTGTTTTTCTACCCTTAGGGTAGGAATATTGTTTCCAAATGTAAATGGGACCACCCTCGGGGTATACGCTTTCCAATAAAAAAAGAATCATCAAAATCGGAGTACTCTGTAAAAAGTTATGCGTGATCATACATAAAAAAAAATATATATACACGTCGAATTGAGAACCTCCTCCTTTTGTTTTCGTCGGTTGAAAAGTTAAAATGTCTTTACATTGAGCTTACTTTAGCGAATAAAATATCTAACGTACTACTCACTAAAAAAGTAGGTGCCACCTAAACCTAAGAAGGTTCTTCTAATTTGCAAGAGAACATGCAATCGTTGCATTTGATAAAACATTCTCTATATACTTAACTTCGTGGCCGTAAAAGCTCACATGATAACTTTAATACCTGTCACTGGAATACACCTCTGAACAAAATGTAGCCTCGAACTTTTTGGAAGTAAATAAATGGATGTTCAGCGAAAAAGAAGCGGCGATTTGCGAGACTCTTCTCACGAACTTTGAATCCTGTCAGACATTAATTTTGAGTTGTGAAAATAATTAAAAACTCGTATCGTGGAAACATTACATCAACTGACAAATTAACCCTTGCAGTGAGCACCTAACATGGGACGCTCGTACCATGTGCGCAAATTCTACAATACACTACAAATTTTAAAAATAATTCTGCATATTTCAGCAGATAATTGGGTTATTGACTGAACATCCTTGTAAAACTTTTTCATTGAAATTTTAAATTCAGAATGTAGCCACGCCTTTGACGCGATACACTTTGAATATCGACTAATATACCTATGGAAATATTTATAAAGCGCTACTAAAAAACCCTGAAAAACATTTACATGGGTTATTGTACTAAAGAGGTATTCCTGACAAATTTTGTGTGACTCAGATATTCACTGTGATAAATAATTATTTAATTTTGTTATTGTCAGTTTCTACAAAGATTCAACTATCATTGCATGCTTTACACACTTAAGTCATACTTTATCATCCATACTCCACAGTGCAAACGGTTCACGTCCTAAATAACTGCTACGCTCCCACAAACTATCATGCATTTTTCAATTATTTCAGGGTATCTTAGAGTAAAAGACTCCATGAAACAGTGTGCTGTATCCTGCTTTGAGGAGGAACAGGAAAGGGTGAAAATTTTTTAAAGAACATAATAATATGTTAAAAAAGTTATTTAGTATTCAGCCAATTACTGACGTTTCTGAATGAAGCTTTAATATTTATACAAAAAATATTGGTCTACGTAAAATAATAGAATAAATAGACTAAGTATGTAGTTCCCTATCTCCTGATAATTTAGGAAAATCCCGGAAAGCTGTTTGATATGCAAGGAGTATTTCTGCCAAACTTTAAGCTACCAGTTTCATTGGTTTAGGTCACGCTTTGTAAGTCAAGTCAGTCAGTCAGTAACGGTACAGATTTATCCATAAAAAAAAAATATTACCAGTAAATCGCCTCTAATTTTGCGAAACCTAATTACACTATACATGCACGCACAGAATATAGCAGAAGAATATTCCAAAAAATAAGAAGTATAACGTTATCAACGTTATTATTATTATATTATTATATTAACGTTATATTAAAGTTATCACTATTTTTTTTTTATATTTTCAATAGAATAATTGTTAGTCCTTTAATGTCAAATTTAGTATTGTAAGTCCCTAAACACTATCGAGCTAATGTTTTGCTATTTACCTGTAGGTATTTATTGAAATAAAAAGGAACAAAAATTTTTATAAGTTTTGTAATAAAATAATATAAAACAATCTTACAAATAAACTAATCTTCTAAGGGTCACTTGTTCTTTGAGTCAAAAAGTTAGCTTACAACTATTTTTTAAATACTTTCACTGTTAATCCTGCTTCATTTAACTATTGGTAGTAAACACCACTAAATAGGACATTTGATTGAACGATGAGTTGGTAAAAGAAGGGCCGATTTGCTTCGAAAACTATGTTAAAGAAAGGTGTCCACCTCCCAGATCTTGTCATTACCTCGAACACTGAAAGTAAAGAAATTGTTTCTATCTGAGCATATTGTTTTGTATAATAAATCACAACTTTTCTAATTTGGTCATTATCTTTATATTGTTGTTCCGTACATTGTTCAGTTCTAGTCAATTACATATTTCTCAGTCAAGTGTTGCGATACGACATCAATAATCATAAATACTGTAAGTTTAAGTTTATCTCAGAAAGTTATTAATTATTATTTTAGACATGAATTAATTTATAAAACTGATTCTATATACTAAGATCGATCTTAAAATATTGTCCGCAGAACATGTAGTTACCTATTTTCTAAAAACAGATTTGTTTCATATTATGTTACTATAGCTAAAATAGGATAAAATAGTATATGATACAGTTTGAATACGATTTAAACGAATCATACAAAATTAAAAATCACAGAATATTTTTTTATATTCCTTCCATTTTGCTTTTAAATGTGTGAAAAACTAACAGTTTCATTTATGTTATTTTAAATGTACATTTTAAAGTGAAATAAAACGATGTGTGTCTGGGAATGAGAATTAAAATGGTTTTAATGTCATAGATTTACGTAGACTGTTCGAACCTTTAAAAGGTGCAACGATAAAAACGTCAACTCAGTCATCGCAGCAATCGCAGGCCATCAAACTAGGTATAAACAATTTGTTACGAAAAAGTATTTAATGATAAAAATTATGGTATATGATTCTAATCTCTACTGCATGATTTCATAGAACAGTTGCAATCTTCTATCTCAATTTTTGTAATCACTACATAGTACTACATACTATAAAACGAAGTCGCTTCCCGCTGTCTGCCTGTCCCTATGTAAGCTTAGATCTTTAAAACTACGCAACGGATTTTGATGCGGTTTTTTTAATAGATAGAGTGATTCAAGAGGATGGTTTATATGTATAATACATACATAATATAATTGCACCCGTGCGAAGCCGGGGCGGGTCGCTATTTTATTATAAATGCATAGTAATATTTATTGTTACATTATATTTATTCTAATTATTTTCCATTTCTATTTCAACTTTAAAATTTTTCTTTAAATTTCTTATATTTTGACAAAGGCAATTTTGAAATTTTGTGGACAACAAAATAATTATAAGGCAAATACAGAAAACTTCCTTTAGGAACACTTAATTACATGTTTGACCATATAATTACTTAAAAATGTTAACTTGTGTAACCGTCTATCCTACATACATCTAGCTCCCTTATACAGAGATTGAAATAAAAATCTAAATAACATTGAAATGACATTTCAACATTAAACTATACAATATTTAATAACTTAACTCCTAATTGGATCAACTAATTAAAGAAACACTAATGCTGTTTTTAGCATAAGTTTACTTAGAAATACTTTTTATACAATATGTAAACATTTCTGTTTTTCACTCAGCGGTCACTCCAAACATAATAAAAAAAAATTAGAGTTGCAAAACTTTGATTTTTGACACATTGTAGTGATATTCCTTTGTCACTTACTGCTATATAATGCTATATTTACTGCTATGTAGTACGAAATAAGATAAAAAATATATAGCTTGTCTACGCCAACTACGCAACTACGCTTGACTTGTTGATAGTATTGCGATTTGTTACTGTTGGTAATAAATTCCACTAAATAGTAAGTTTGACCTACTAAAAAGTAAATAATAAAACGGCTGGTTTGCTTCAAAGGTAAATATAGGAGATGCGAATATTCTATCCACGAAAAATGCTGAAAAAAAATGAGCCCAAGTCAGAACATTTTGTAGAAGCTAATTCAATGATTTTAGTGATGATGAACAGATTAAGTATGTTACTAAGTTTTAGCTTAGTGAATGTAGCCACTTATATCAATATTTATTAAACTGTAATTATTATGCAATAAAGTTATACTCGCAGCTTCGTTTCAGTAGAATATTATTATTATTTTATTTTATTTTATTATTTTATTTTCCTATCTGAGGCATGGAAACTCCTTTCTTGGTGCATTTTTATACTCTAGGTATCTAAAGGTCTCGTTTGGTAAATTTTAACTCCTGTATTTATAAATGCTTGTTATACTAACTGATGTGTACTTAACATTCATTTGTTATTTGTCACTTTGAGATTTGTTTTTGCCACACAGACAATTAAAAGCTACTGCAACTTACCTAAGTAAGTATTTACCTCTAGTGCGTACAAAAATAAAGCAGCAAGTAAATAATAGATAAAACGCCTTGCTACTTTGGAATTGTAGCCATAGCAAGCCAAGGTGCCATTGCTATTGATTTAAAAACCTTAAAATCGTGCCGTTGAGATTGGTTTCCAGGCCATATCAAGGCGACATCTATATTGGGTTTGAACTCAAAACAATATCATTGCAATTGGTTTTAAAACTGCAACACAGTGTTATTGCTATTTAATTTCATAGCCTGAACACGGCGCTTGTGGAATTTATTTCAATGCCATAGTACTTTATTTCGAAGAGGAACCTAAATATTTATTTTAATAAGTCTTAAGTCTGCACAACTTGTTTGGACTAAAATTGTACAGGAAAGAACAAATTAAAAGCGAAACTGGGTAAAGACTGTACGTCTGATGGACGTGTGAATCCACCTATTAAAGACACTACTCGAAAAACAAGTGAGAATAGCAAAATAAAACTTAAACACGTATCTGCCTACAACTTCCAATTAAAAAAGTAAAAAAAATATATGAAAATCGTACTTGCATATATAATATCCCAAACCAAAATAGCCAATATAATTTAGACATTTTTGCAACACATACCCGGTACCAGGGTATTAAACAAAGAAAAACTTAAATAAAACTTAAATAAAAAAAAATGCAACCAGCACAAAAACGGTTTACCTTAGAAAATAAAGAAAACGAAAACTTTCGTACACTTAACGCCAGCAACGACGAACATAAAACGGCGAAACTCAATATCGTCAATGTGAAAATTTAAGAAAGAGACAAACGCAGTATAATGTATAGGTAAATGTATAGCCGAGAATGAGCCAGCTTAAAAATACAAGGTATTCGGCAGATCGTGTGACAAATGACTAGGTTGGTAGGTCACTTGCCTATTGGACCAAATTAACAAACACTCCAGCTCACACCTTTTTTTCGGCAATTTCCAAAATATGCATAATTTTGCTCACTTATATATTTTTTTGAAATTCACGATAGTATTCGTAATTATCTATCTAAAATGTATGTGTATTTTAAAGATTCTTATTCAGACAGACGTACATAAAAAAATGAGCCTTTAAAGTGAGAGTGACAGAAAATTAAAATCTTCAAGCTGTACTATAGCACAGCAAAAAAAAGAGTAGGAATTTCTCAAGTTTCTCCTGACACCCCGCACTGTAAAATATTATTGCCTGTGATAAGAAAAATTGTTGTGAAGCTTACCATTAGCAGCAGCAGCTTCGGCTCCCTCCTCATTGACTTCAATGAAAGCCTTCTGGATGGCGTCACTCACAAACAAGCCTGATTCACTTTCTAAGAGATTATCTAGCCTAGCTTTGGAAGTATCGAACAGGTCACTGATGCCAATCTGCAATGAAATTGTGTAAATGAAATTATTGATTATTTAAAAAAAATCTCATGTGACATGCAACTACTCGCATAACAGCTGTAAGCTGTCAATTAAATGTAACAATTCATACAAGCGAAAAGTAATGTTTAATTTGAATTCAGATTATTAGGATTCTGAAATAGTTGTGGTTATTATTTTCGATGTTTTTGTTAAAGGGGTTTTCAATATAATCTATCAGAGAGGAGAACACGAGAGAAGACATCTATTGAAAAATATGAGTCCCTAGCCAAAATGAAATATAATATACATGAGCTCTCAAGCAATTAAGTCTCTGTTTAACTAAAAAAGATACATTATTGCTAAAACATTCTGCATCCACTGAATGCATGGTCACCCTACATTTGTTGAAATTAATTAAATAGTTTCGTCAAATGTCATCGCATTGGCGGGGAATTTGACAGGTCTCACGTCAAAGTTTGTTCAATAAATTGACTTGCTATACAGGTTTTAGGCTCATAGACTAAACCATCAGTGTACAATGATTTTAATCAAAGAAATGATTTTCCAAATATCATTATTTTTAAAAAAAGACGTTTTATTTCATGTACTGTGACTTAAACGTGATCGCCACCGAATACTGGTCTAAAAAAATTGGTTCTTGATCACCGATTAAAAATCATCGTGTAGACTCAATACACCAGTACCTAATTGGAACTACATTTTATTGATTTCTTTTAACTATTATCAGTCAGTTAAACTTTGACAAATTTTTCCCACTTTGTGAGGAATGTGGCATTTATTGGTATCCTTTGCACACAGTGTCAAAAATAATGACGTGACGCGAGTGAAAGACATACTAACTGTCTTACACTAAGGCTGCGGCTCCACTGAGGCGGAGACGAGGGGAGCTGAGTGGAGCAGAGCTGTGAAAAGAGTTAAGTGATTCCACTGAGGCTCCGCTTGTCTCCGCTTGACTGTTTCAATTGAAGCGGAGCGGAGACGAGATGTGGATTTCAACTAATATCATCGGTCGATCCCTACACGTCTCCTCTTAGCTTGTCTCCGCCTCAGTGGATTATCACGTGGTCACCACGCACACGAGCGAATGATAGTTGGGATGTTTTGTTACCGCGGCGGTTGCTACTGACACCATCACTTATTAAATAAACAAAGGGGAAGAGTTTCAATTTAATTGCTATAACCGTGCAACTAAGGAAGTTATTAGTTTAACGACCGCTTTAGCCTAGTTGGTAGTGACCCTGCCTACGAATGAAGAGGTCCTGGGTTCAAATCCCGGTAAGGGCATTTATTTGTGTGATGAGCACGAATATTTGTTCCTGAGTTATGGATGTTTTCTATGTATTTAAGTATTTATTTATCTATATAAGTATGTTTATCCGTTGCTTAGTACCCATAATACAAGCTTTGCTAAGCTTACTTTGGGACTAGGTCAATTGGTGTGAATTGTCCGATGATATTTATTTATTTATTTATTACCTCATCTTCGGATGCATAAAAATATGTGTGTTTTTTACTCACATTTATAAGGACCTGTTTGAGGTCGATTGTAGTTTCGATCTTGAATTTCGGAAGGTAAACATTGACGTCTACATGGTACATGTTGTCAATAGCGGTTTGCAGCGCAGCTGGGTCCTTCAATTTCTCTTGAAGAGCGGCAAGACCATCAATTTCATTCGGCAAAATGATCATCATTGAAGCTTCTTCTCCTTCGTATGGCAGTTCCAAGAGCTAGAAAGAAGACAAATACGATAAAAATAGGATTGACTATAATAAGCTATTTTTTTATAATGTACAATTTCAACATTAGATTGATAAAATATTTTTAAATAATACCTTCGCGTTGAGTTCCTTGCTTTCAGTGAATTTGAATTCAGCTTTTTTGAACATAGTCGGTACTTGAACTTTATTATCTTTGGTTACATGGAAATCACGGTCTTTGGTTAAAGCCTTGTCAAATTTCTGGAGCCAACTACCCTGGAAGTAAAAAAAAAACAATAAGAACTGCAGGCGTTCTAACATTATCCCGATTTTAATAACTAATGTACTCTTAAGTATAAGTTAGCGCTAACGTAGTACAGTCAAACCATTCAATCTTTGAGGCCTTGTTGTCTGAAGAACTTCTTCTTTCGGTCACAATGGTATAGGATTAGGGTAGAAAGACACGTCAAATTTGATGGCGAGCGCCCTTGCATTAGACAATACGGACTCTGATCAATTGTAGGGTTTTATAGTGATTTACAATCCAGTTGGTTTAGTAGTGCTTATGTCTTGCTGATCAGTTTGAAGTCGGTGCAAAATCCAGTAGATAGTAGCAAGATTAGTAGTTTAAAAAAGTGCGCTTTAAATCTTACGTTCCAGGAATCAAGAAGCCCCGAATGTACACACTAGAAGCAGGCGTCAGTACACCAAATTCGGATGCCTTAGTCCTTAAAACACGCGTACCTAATTAAAACACGTGCCTCGAAAGGCCTAATGTATCAGATATAAATGATTCAGTCCTGCGATATACGAACAGAGACTATAGAACATTAGTAAAGGGATATGAGACTTAAAAGAGTATAGATACCTTGAAGTAAAGAGCATTAATGAGGACAGCACGAGTGTCTCCGGACAGAGAATCGGGCTTAACCAAGTCCTTGATACGGTGGTTGGTGTGGTCTTCAACCTGCAAAGTTAAATTTATTTTATTGGTGTACCAAATTTGTACTTAATAATAGTAGACATATCGTGACATAATAAAATTAGAGATAATGTTACACCTAATAACGGTTAGTATATTTGTGTTTCGCATCGCAGGCAACGTTTGGTTGAGTAATGCTTCGCAGAGTGTTAGAGATAAGTTTAATTGTGAAGTAATTTGCAATTTTTAAATATACATTTAATGACCCGATAGTCGATTGACCTATTGTTTTATTTTCACATACCCACTCATTCATTTCCTTAGCAGCGAGTTCAGCGTCGCCAAAGTTAATGTTTTTAATTTCCGAACCAAACACGCTCTTCGAAAGAGCGCCGAAATCTTCCTTGATTTTAGCGTTAAGAGGCAAATAGATTTTATTCGCCATTTTTAGTTCAACTCCTTTCACGGCGGTAAGACGCGAGTTCACGAGAGGGAATACTTCTTTGGTCTGAAATAAAAAAATAAAAACATTATCACTTAAATTACGAAAGGGTTAAATATTGGTTAGTGACTTTTACATGCCGTACCTAATGATAAATAAATCTTTTTTCTGTCTTTGGTAAGAATTTAAATGACCACGGGAGGTAGTAACAAAACAAATCTAAAATTGTATCATTAGTCAGAGAAGACTCTCGCACCTAGCATGGATGCCTCAGAAGACGTTCTTTGTTTAATTCCTCCCAGAGTATCATATATTATAAATAAATAAATAAATAATAAATAAATATTATATATATACACCGTGAAATTTTAGTGGTTGTTTTCCCGAAACGAGGTGATTTAGTTTCGATTGTACAATCGATTTATAATTACTATTCTGACTAGAGTCAAAAATCCAATTGTGAAAAACGAAAGTCGCCGTACCTAACCTATCGTACGATCGTAAGCTACTTGTACCAACGAAGCGTTACTATTGGTTTGCGGTCATTTTCGACTTTCGTTTTTCACAAATGGATTTTTGACTCTAGTCAAAATAGTAATTATAAATCGATTGTACAATCGATACTAAATCACCTCGTTTCGGGAAAACAACCACTAAAATTTCACGGTATATATATATATCTTATTCTTATATATATATTATATATTATATATATATATATATATATAAGAATAAGAATATTTATTAAGAAAGTACAAGCTTCAACATAAACATTGCAATTATGGTTAGGTAAAAGTGGAGAATACAATTAATTGTAAGCATACAGCAGGTTAGAGATGTACTTGGCAGCGAAATTCAGGATGTATTACAATGGCTCCTACACTAGGCGTAGCCTGTCTTGTAGGCAACCAATATACATATATATATATATATATATATATATTTTTTTTTTTTTCGTTTTTAATTTGATTCGTGTACGTGCGATAGTTTGGATCAACCTGTGCCTGGCGCTAAGTGCGCTGCGCAAGACCGGTTCTCGGTGGCCTGCAATTGCATAGCTATTACAATGAGCGACGTATTGTATACCTACGTTGATTGATCTGTTAAATTTTTGTAAATAATCGTTAGCGTGGCAATGCGTGTCGTTGTGAAGGAGCAGTTTAGGCTTAAAACTTAAGTTAGATTGTACTTTACTGTTTTAATTACTGTGTATGATTTTGGTAAACAAATAAAGATTTTTACTTTTTTACTTACTTACTTATAATATGACAAACAAAATATAACAAACATAAATATTATGTAATGTTATGTTGTAATGCATTAACTCTAAATTAAGATTAGAAGTTAGGATTTGTAATCTATAAAAAAAAATTGAAATTAATTGAAATAAACAGTTAATTTTTTTTTATATACTATTGAAAGTAAAAGCCGGCTGTGTATTAAATCACCTTCACCATCATTATCAGCCAGAAAATGTGAACTACTAGGCATGAGCAATAAAAATCTTCACGAGGATCAAATTTTTACTACCCGTAGCCAATGGTTTTCTGGAATCTTCATCTGATAGGCGAAAGCCATTGATTGATCGACGTCCAAATACGTCGCTTTCGCATTTCTGACTTCAGTTCTAGGCGCAATAAATGATGTATTATATACATACAGGTCGACACATTAATGGCAAACATCAACCAGCACGTATTTCAGAAACAAACGTGTTCACATCAAAAGCCTGATTTTAGTAAGATGGCACATTCACCATAGATGTGACGACGAATTAATACAAGTTTACTTACCACGTTGTCGTTGGGCAGGCCGATCGCTTGGAGTATCTGGTCGTGGGAATGGCCTACAGACGCCAAAGCCAATTGAGCTAGAGGCTGCATCACGGAGAAGGCCGACATCACAACGCTCTCTCCAGGCTTCTCTTTTACTACCTCCTGTAAAGACAGTTCGGAGTTTAAATCGTCAAGACTTCCATTTTAATAACACTGGCCTTAATTTTGGCGAAAAGAAAGCAGGAAAACAAGACTTGTTAGTTTTTTTTGGGCTTCCGGTCAAAAACATAAACTCAACTAAATATGTCACACAGAACAACACCAACACTGCACAATACTCTAACGTGTTTCAAATTATGTAGGTTATTTTCAAAACTTAAGTAAGTACCTAATATAATTTAAAAAATAACGAATTTAGTAATAATAAATAATAAATCATGGGGCAAATGACACCAATTGACCTAGTCCCAAACTAAGCACTAAACTGAACTAAACTATAACAGCTAAACTAAGCACTAAACTAAGTACTAGACAACGGATAAACATATCTACTTAATAAATAAAGAAATACATGTTTAAATAAATAAATATCATCTTGATGATTGGCATTCTAGTACCGTGCGTTTTAAGCGAAACTTCTTTTCTCGCACGACAAAGATCTGGAATCAGCTTTCTGCGGCAGCATTCCCGGAGCGTTACAACTTAGGGATCTTTAAAAAACGAGCCTACCAATTCCTAAAAGGGTCGGCAACGCACCTGTGATGCCCCCCGTGTTGCGGGTGTCCATGGGCGACGGTGATCGCTTTCCATCAGGTGACCCGTCTGCTCGTTTGCCACCACTTATATCAAAAAAAAAATAAAAAAAAATCAAACATTCAAAACTCGAGCACAAACTTTCGTACTTTTTACACAATTAATTATCTGCCCTGACCGAGAATTGAACCTTTCTTTTCTTAACAACTAAATAGGCTATCCGGTCTTCAAAGTTTCATCGTTTATACCACCACTATTTTTCTCATACAAAACTTTACTGAATAAAAAGAAATGAAGAAATGATTTTGTCTTGATAAAAAGAAAGCATCAGTCAGAGTCTTTCAGAGTTGGTGTCTCATTTTTTTTAAACTATATTCGGAAATAATGATTGGCATAAAAAACTTACCGTGAAAAACTTGTTCGTAAAGGCGTTGTTGCCATCATTGAGAGTCTTCTCAAGTTCATAGTTGTTAGCCAGAGCCACTGCCATGACGGCAGAAACTGTAATTAAATAAAATTCATTAAAATTCACTGTTCAGTTGATTTATTTATACATTATCTTTAGCGGCACACATGATACTATTACCAGTACATACAAGTATATTCTAGGAATGTTTGCAAGTAGCATTTGTCACAAACTATATAGAATAGAGGGTTAAGTTTGAGGCGGACCAATATTTTGCTTTGATATGCATTTAACATTTGTATTTCAGTATAATTGAAGCAAGGCGGTTGGCAACAGCTGGATGAGAGTGGCCGAGGATCGTGCTCAGTGGCGTGCCATGGGAGAGGCCTATGTTCAGCAGTGGACGAACATAGGCTGATGATGACGATGATGATGATAATTGAAGCAAGCCCCTCAATACCAGGGATATTGGAGTCATCCATAACTCTATTCAAATTTAATTTAAAGGAAAAGATTTTCGAGTCAATTGTCAATGGGGTCGCTGCGATAGAACGAAATATAGAAGAAAACAATACCACAGCAAAATAATATAGTGACACGCGTGCTTTCGCGCTTGCTCTATTTATTACCAATAATAGTACCATAGTCCATAGTGCCTACATACTCGTATATATACGCAAATGGGACGAAGTGCAGGCCAGCCCTAGTCCCGTACTGCCTGCATTCCAGAGCAAGATGCCCATCCGTGCATTACAAAACGTAATATATTTTATCCGAAACATCTATTTCCAACAAAATATGTTACTCGTAATTTGTTATATTTGGAACCCTTTTCGCGTCGCTGACGAACGCTGACGCCGCTTCAGTGTCGTATACTGCCGCTCTGTCGCGGCATTGACGATTGTTCGAAATCTCACGATTTTATAAGTAATTTATGTCTATACCTACTAATATGAATAACTAAATTAAAAATTTAAAAAACCCCCAACGCAATTTGGTCACACATATGTTTGAAAATAAAGTAAATGCACACTATGCGCCTAAGATTCCGTCCGCAGCTAACAAAAGAGGTGATGAAACATATCTAAGAACCATCGCCAAGAAACCCGCTTTCAAATAAAAAAAACACATCCACATCGGTTTCACCCGTTTAAGAGATATGATGTCACAGACAGACACACACACAGCGGTCAAACTTATAACACCCTTCTTTTTGTGTCGGGGGCTAAAAAGGTAAACTTTGTGTGTTTGTGTAACAGCTAATTACTTAATTTAACCTTAATTCGGTTAACCAATGTATTAGTTTCATTGAATTCTACCTATTGCCCAAAAATTACTTTATGGCTATCCCGTGGGAACTATGCTATTTTCCGGGTTAAAAAGTATCCTATATATGTTAATCCAGTTTATAAACTATCCGTGTGCCAGATGTTATCAGTCCGTGAAACCGTTTTAGCGTGCAAGGGTAACAAACATCCATACGTCCGTCCATACAAACTTTGTGTTTTTGTGTTTGTGTGGATTTTGTGTAAGTGTTTATTGTTTTTGTTGGGAATCGTTCGCAGCTGGTCGAAATAAATAAATTGAATAATTCATCATCATTATCATCATCCCAGCCTATATACATCCCACTGCAGGGCACAGGCCATAATAATTAATAAAGAAAAACAAAAAAAAATAAAGAAAAACAAATTTCAACAATTATTATTGTGTTAGATATCGTACCGTTTAAATTGCAAATACATACTCACAAGAAATATTTGTTTTTTATTACTCAGTTTAGTCATAACACAGGTGGAAATTATTATTATGTAGCTTCACTCTTGCGCGTTCACGATAAACTTAAAAAACGAAGGTTATAATCGCGGGTGTAAAAAACATACCATTATGATCGTAACATTTTTATTCGTATGTTATAAATGGAATAATGATGGAAAAAAACCAGGCGGTCACCTATCCAAGTACTGACCGCGTCCGAAGTTGCCTTAACTTCGGTGATCGGACGACAACCGGTGTTTTAGTCAAATATCTTGAAAACGGTGCATCCTACGGCAAAATCAATGAAATTTTCATCCCCCTTTGAAACCTCCGCACTCCCCCCCCCCTCATCCCCACCATCCCGGTGTTTTTGTCAAATATCTTGAAAACGGTGCATCCTACGGCAAAATCAATGAAATTTTCATCCCCCTTTGAAATTTTATTATTTCACTACCTCTAGAAGAGTTCAGAGAATATATCAAAATCACCCAGTTGAGACTTTATCATATTTATAGATTTGTATAAAAACAACATGCAATCAATATTGATCTACCTAATCATGCAAAAACATTACAATAATAAGGCAATTATTTGAACAGGATAAATTTCAGTCAATTACACAAAATCAACATAATGCTTACAAGAAACATGAAGGCTAGCCGCCTTGATAATTAAATTAGAAGCTTTTGGACACTTCTATCTACAACTACTTAATATTATAAACAGGAAAGATTTATATTTTTGTATGTAACGAATAAACTTAAAAACTACTGGACCGATTTAAAAAATTCTTTTGCCGTTAGAAAGCTACATTATCACTGAGTGACATAGGCTACTTTTTACCGCGGGAAAACACCTTTTCCTACGGGAAAATTAATTTATCGCGGGCGAAGCTGCGGACGGAAGGCTAGTTATTGATCAGCTAAGAAATTTCAATTAAATACAAAGTCATGAACTGAAAAAAGTCAGACATGTGTCACACTTGCAAATCGCATTGTGTTATATCTATGTATTGTAGAATAGATTGTAATTGTCATTGCCATTGCCTTTTGTAACGGTGTTGTAAAGAAGCATTGTTGTATTAATGGTCATTGAACATTAAATGATCGTGTTACTGTTAACTTGCCATTGTCTCACGCCATAGATAAAACTGCAGGAAACAAATAGATGTGTCAGTATCGATTCAGTTCAAGAACAAGAGTTAATTTGAAAAATCTTCAAGTTAACACTATTTCACTTGCCTATACTTACTCCGTGGAAACTAATCTATCCTACTAATATTGTAAATGAGAAGGTTTGTGAAGATTTTTAAATGTTTGGAAGTTTGTAGTCCACCCATCTTAGCTGGTATGGCAGGTGTTTGAAGTATATACTAACATTACAAATAATAAATAGCCCAGGTTTGTCGTTTAGAAAATATGTTACGTCTGGCGGCTTTGGGATCTTAATCTATAAAGCTTCGCTCAGGTAGACAACCTAGTGATCCCAAAAAAGTGAAGTCTCTCAAATAACATGTCATCAAACGAGACTAACCGAAACAAAAAATATAATCAAGTATTGATTAAATTACAGAGAATAAAAAAATCTCTCGTGATAAGCTTATTTGTATTTTCGGTAGGTACCTACCTAATAAGCAATTCTTAAGTTTATCAGCTCCGTATCAAGAAATAACCGGCGACCAGCGATGCTCTGCACTACATGGCCCATCCTCTACCGACAGATTGTCGTGCTGTGTACTACTCAATTGACGCTGGTCATGTGTTATTTTTCTCCTTTTTCAACTTTAATCAATTTTGCGCGGTAACCAGTGTAAAAGGTTCATAATTTAACTATGATACCGAGTTTTTGTAACTCGAAAGGACACAATGACTGAACTGATAAAAAGCTTTCGAATTGGCGAAAAAGATAATTACCTACTATATTTGAGACTAACTACTTGTAACACTTAAATTTTATTTATGTATGATCGGTCAAATACTTAGTTAAATTACCTACCAGGCAGTTTCTATCGATATACCTACTAAGCAATTTGTCGAAGTTAATGTATATCATAGAAAACATGGTGTAAATATATAAACTCTTTGTACATATTTTGTGCTGAATAAGTTTATAGAGAAGCCGTGGTGGCCTAGCGGTTTGACCTATAGCCTCAAGCAGAGGGTCATGGGTTCAAATCCCGGCTTGCACCTCTGAATTTATCGGAATTTATGTGCGAAATTACATTTGAAAATTACCATGAAGTAAAACATCGTGAGGAAACCTGCGTACACCTGCGAAGAAATTCAATGGTGTGTGTGAAGTTCCAATCCGCACTGGGCCCGCGTGGGAACTACGGCCCAAGCCCTCTCATTCTGAGAAGAGGCCTGTACCCTGCAGTAGGACTATATCACAGCATTTGTCACACAGGACTGAAAGAATCGCATCCTTTTCTTATATTTATGACGCACGGTCGTAATCATGATTAGACTCATTAATGCATTAATAAAATCTGCACAAGTTTCCATAGCAACAGACTTTTGCTCTTAAACTTTTTTATAAATTATTTGAAGTTCTCATTTGCTAATCATTAGCATACCAGAAAAACATGTCTACGATAAACAAAGTTGTGTGAGAATTGTAAACATTTTGAGCTGGCTTTAGTTCTAAGAATATCACAAGCTCGTGTACATCACAGACATAAGGAAAACCGGTTAACATTAACATCAATGTGCAGTGCTATAGAATAAAGATGACAGAGAGACAACATTTTAATAGATACAGAAACTCGAGATAAGAACAAGCGGGTAGGGAAAAAAATTTGCAGTTATTTTAAAAAACTGAACTAAAGCAATTACTTTGCTCACCCGCGAAGTCACGAGTGAGCAAAGTAATTATTTTTGTTCATTGATATGAACCTCCGCAAAGTAACGCGTGATGAAAAAAAAAATATTCTGGTTTAGTAATAAACATTTAAATTACTTTTTTTTTGCTTGTTATCAGAAAATTATATCTATCACTAATATTATAAATGTGAATGTTTGGATGTTTGTTACTTCATCAGTTTGATCACGCAAAAACGACTTGAAGGATTTAGTTAGATTGATAATTTGGTACATTGATAGTTTACAATCTGAAGTAATACAGAATATATTTTATCCCGGAAAATTGCCTAATTCCGGCGGGATAGAGATAAACAAATTCATCGCAGAAAAAATCACGGGGAACAGCTAGTTATGCCTAATTTTGTAACGATATAGCCATCTAGGAAAAGGCTTTAAAGTGATCTTAAGAGCTTATTACACTTGGCTAAATTTAAGATTCTAAATGATTTAGAAACCTAATATACTGAAGTGTAATCGCGTTTAGCTAACAAGGATCCTAAAAAGTATCCTAATTAGAAGCAAGAATGGTTTCTGACAAGCTGAATGATTTAGCATCCTACTTAGGATAGGTGTTAGGATGCTTTATTTTAGCCAAGTGTAAGAAGCCCTTTATTAGGCGTTGAAGCCAAGCGAAGGTTTGACCAATCTGCTATCATTTAATCATTGCAGAGGGAATCCCAAGTCTCAATGCCACAATCGTGATCATGACTGAGTTCGTAAATGTCGGTCTTTTGATGACATCATACCAGCCAATTGAGAGCTTGATGTTTTATGTGTGGTTGTTATGGTTTTAAAGTATACAGTCGTAAACGTAATGAAGCGGGTTAGCTATAGCCAATCTGCACCGTGAAATCATAGATAAGAATTATGAATGCTAACATATTTCTCTTGATGAATTTCCTATCGTTAAAAGCAATGACGTGTTTGATGCGCAGTTCATACAACTAGGTCCGTATAATATTTATCTGACGTATTACATGGTGACGTGTCACTAGCCATCACGACACATTACGTCAGACAGATATGATAGGTATATGAAAGCGATACAGTCTTGAGAATAGAAAAATTTTAATCAGGCTTTTATCATTAATCCATTAGAACAAACTTTATTTCAATGAATTCACACAAGGTACTAAGGATTGTTTAAAGTACCTAATAATGTGGGTGGGTAGAATTATTTAGGTGAGATTTATTTGTATTTATTTCCTGAAAACAATTTACATTTAACTTACGGAGACTAACAATAGGTACCTATATGTACAATCAGCTGCTGAGAAACCAGCGCATCCATGAAACCATGAAAACTGGCCAAAAATGAATAATTTGGGTTTTACGTGGTACTATTCCAAATTTCCATATTATGGACCCCCTGCATCCAAAGTTTTTATGATTTGGGGCTCACGTTTCTCTGTAGCTGACTGTACATGCTATAATATAGTTGGGGATGTCTATATTTTTGTAATGTATAGTAAATCGAAAACCATTTAGAGATAAATGGTTTTTAAATCGTTTTCGGTAGTTATTTAATTTTAATATAATGTAATGCATTTATTACATATCAAATTAAATAAATAAAATAAATAAATAAATATTAGGGACAATCTTACACAAATTGACCTAGTCCCAAACTAAGCAAAGCTTGTACTATGGGTACTAGACGACGATTAACATACTTATATAGATAAATAAATACTTAAATACATAGAAAACATCCATAACTCAGGAACAAATATTCGTGCTCATCACACAAATAAATGCCCTTACCGGGATTCGAACCCAGGACCTCTTGCTTCGTAGGCAGGGTCACTACCAACTAGGCTAAAGCGGTCGTAAATAAATTAGCAACGATCTTCATTTAACTTCATTTAACTTCATTGTAAATGTCGTTGACGGTCCAAGTTGTACTTTAATCGGTATTGAATCGCATTATTTAGAATTCTTCATAATTTACGCGTGGATTAAACTACGGAGTTTGATTTGGACCCGCTGTCTGACATCTAGCACTTTGACAGCGCCAGTAAAGTGGCACTAGTTATAGTGTACCACTACGCAAAAAATAATTAAAGGTGTTTCCTTATCGTACGCATTTAGATAGATTTAGAAATTTGGCTGTGTGGGAGCCTCCAATTATAATCTGACGTCATCAACCAAAATAGTTTTAATAATTAATTTTGAAAAAACTAGTGAACTGAATGACAAACTGTTGAAATCAGTTTCTTATAATTGACTTTATTAAACAATTAAAATGTAAAAACCATTGGTAATTTTTTAGACATTCCGAATTAAACAGCACTCATGAGCGTCGATTTGGCAGCTCAAGGCTAACCAGACAAATGTACCACAATAAATAAAAAAAATGGAGTTATTGCACGATTAGGAAAAGACAATAATCGGGTAAAATGATGTAGATTTTATTAAATAGAAGTAAAATGCATTGGTCTGATATTATCAAAAAGTAGATTAATCTTAAATTAAGCCCTTTTACTTTTTTTCAAGTGCATTTAGGGAATCTCATTAGTTACAACTTTTCACAATAAACTTTTTATAATTTTTATAGTAAACCCCTAACATCACCCGAAACATCGAAGACCGGAATCAAATCAAAAAGTGTACAAATTGATTTTTTTTTTTTTTTTTTTTTTTTTTATGTTAGAAAGGCCAGACAAACGAACTAGTGGGTCACCTGATGTTAAATGATCACCACTGTCCATAGACACCCGCAGCGCTTTACACGATGCTAGTGCGTTGTCGGCCCTGGGAAAAGGAGAGGGAATAGGGGAGGGGGAGAGGTATTGGGCCCCCGGCGCTCTCACTGACCGTACGAAACGCAGCAGGAGTACTGCTGCTTCACGCCGGTGTTCTGTGAGAGGGTGGTACTGCTCCGAACGAGCCGGCCCATTCGTGATTCGTGTACTCAAGAAATCTTTTATCATTAAATAATTTTATGCAGGAATATTATTTTCACTGGTCAACGTGATAAACTCATGGATATAGTCGCTATCTAAGAGAAAACAACAACGGACTACTCGTTACAAAAGGGTTATCGGTATCTCTCACCTAACCACAAAAACGATATACACGTGTCCGTAGCGTATTATGGATATCCGTTATAATAGCTTTATTTCTGTTGCTTGCGCCTGCGACTTTGTGCCGTAGCAGAACTCCTTGTTTAGTGGGAATTTTGTAAAATCAGTCCGTGTGAGATTGTTTGAACATAAAGCTTTAACCTAAATTGTAGCTATCTACAATAATTGGTAGTTCTGTCTGTGCGTTGATGATCAACAGCCAGGACCAATCGGTATCAAAGGTATACATCGCTTTAATATCGGTACTTTTGGTCTAGTTTCAAGCACTAGTACCGAAAATATCGGTACCAAAGCGAGTCTATACCGGTATTTTTGGTACCGCTTTCGAGACCTGGTTAAGATATTAGATTTAATAAGAAACAATTACTTTTGCACTCTTATAAAATGTTATTGACTTCTAAGCTAAGTGAATTTAAGAATACTTAAGACTACTTAGCTGTTGCTGACTCCGTTTGCGAAGATTTCCTCTATCGCTATCCCACGGGAACTATTCAATAATCTGGGTTAAACTGTCCTATGGCCTTCACAGGGTCTTAAACTATCTTCACAACATATTTCATCTAAATCGGTTTAGTGCTCTAATCGTGAAGAGGTTACAGACAGACAGTAAACTTTCGCATTTATAATAAAAAATAAATAAAATAAAATAAATAAATATCATGGGACAATTCACACCAATTGACCTAGTCCCAAAGTAAGCTTAGCAAAGCTTGTGTTATGGGTACCAAGCAACGGATAAACATACTTATATAGATAAATAAATACTTAAATACATAGAAAACATCCATAACTCAGGAACAAATATTCGTGCTCATCACACAAATAAATGCCCTTACCGGGATTTGAACCCAGGACCTCTTGCTTCGTAGGCAGGGTCACTGCCAACTAGGCTAAAGCGGTCGTTAATATTAAAAAAAGACCATAGAATTGATTGTAATTCCAAAGTAATGCTAGAAGTTTCGTCAAGATTACATACCTACCTACCATCTTTCTATATTCCTGATCATTCGTAAAAAATGATTTGAATTAATCAAATTAAGCATAAATAAGACCGTGAAGGTGAGCATTCTTATTTTAAAGGACTTGATATTATTATATTACTATCGAGATTCTCGATACGAATTCAGGACAATACAATAAGTAAAACACAGGTAAAGGTAGATTCATTTAACAAAATCAAGGCGATCTCTGTTTTTGCTAGTAAAAATTACGATTTGCTTAAGTCGTCGGTTTAGTAAATTTTACAAAATAAGCAATAAACAAAGTAAAACATAAATAACTCACGTAAAATAAAAGTCTTCATGTTGATACAGTGCTACTTGCGCGCGCGTCGGACACTCACTGACTGGCTTCGACAATGATTGTTCTTTATATACTTAAATAAGCAAAGCTCGTATCGCCGCAGAATCGACAGCCGGTCTACTGTTTGGAACACAATTTGATGATGCATTTAGTTGGGGTTTTCTGAACGAATTTATGAGAACGTCCGGCGAACTTTGATATTAAAAATTTTGCACGTACATACATTAAGGTTTGGGAAATTTACAAAACCCCCAATTTTACTAATTTGGTACATGTAAAGTAGACAATGTAATTGTACGCTTCACTATATTTTTATTTTATAACAATTAAATAAAATAAAATAACATAAAGACATGAAATTAACAGTTAAAAAGAAAATAAAGATAACTTACCTAAGTAAAATTAAATAAATATGTACATGTACATAAAAATAAAAATTATAAAAAGAATACCCCGTCCAAAAGATCTGACTGTGGCAGGGTTCCCATGATGCTGGCCGAATTACCCCTTTGGACCGCAAGTGCGATCCGTTGGGATAAATATGCGCCAGCTCTTGGGTCCCCAGAAGTTTCGACCAACCGGGAAGAAAGGGCTTTCATGAATGACTTCATGTCGGCTGACCAAGGCCCTAAGGTCTCAACAGCAAGCGCTGCAAACTCGTAACTAGCTGTTGCCCGCAACTCCGTCTGCGAAGAATAGGCGTATAAAAATTAGCCTATGACGAAATATACACAAAAAAAATCATAAAAATCAGTTAAGTCGTTTCGGAGGAGTTAGATACCAAACACTGTGACATGAGATTTTTAAATATTAGAAAGTTTTTCATGTGAACTTTTAATTTTACTTTTTAGTTCAGTGAATCTTACAGATTAGTTTTGTACTAATACGTGTTATGATTTTCAACCTAGTAAATTACAAACTTCATAATGGTTAACTATGTAAATAAAAAAAGCCCTTGAATGTTACCATAGCAAACACACTCTTATTAAAATTGTTGCTATTCTACTGCTTATATAGTTATTCATTTATTTAGCCCGGTTAGTACCTCCAAGCCAACAAGGAAAACGATCGTTTTATCTCTCATAGTAAGGCTGTGGTTCCATTAAGTTAGTTCCGGTAAAATTGTTGAACCTTGATTAAAGTTCTATTTTCTTGTTTAAACTCCATTTAACATGCTTAATGACACCTGCTGTTCAAAATTGTCTTCATTCTTATTTGTTCACGTTAACTCTCCATTATTTTTAAATTAAGGTATTAAGCCATTTCTCATCGGTCGTATCTTATTATAGCAATACGTTAATTTAATACCTACCTACGAAACACCACAGAACATTGATAGCAATCAAAAAGGACTTTATGTTAACACAACACTTTAAATTAAAGATTGTTTTATATACGGAAGGGTAAGAACCCATTTAGAAATAGTAGATTGTACAACAAGTGCATAAAACGAGCCATTTTGACCCTAGTCGTTCATATAGCCACCCGAGCCGGTACGGCGAGAGTGGATAGTCACGTCGAGGGGAAAATGGGTTTAATGCTCGAGTTTTACACTCTGCTTTTCACTTCGATTGCAAGGAAATTACACAGGAATGTTTGAAATTAAATTTACAAGCTCTTATTTTTCATGCATTGCAATTTCTATAATAATGTACTAGGTTTGTCTAGTTTTATTAATTTCGTAATATAAAACCAAAGTTTTATAAAAAAAAAAAAACATATTTTTTTTATTTAATTTCTTCTTTTTGTGGCTGTTTGCGGCTGATTGCCTTGGTCTAAGACGAAGATTTTACTTTATGCAAAAGGGCATAAAAATCTTTTTTATGCAGCATTCTCTCGACATAAAGAACAACTGTACAAGCATGAGAAGTAAAAAATATTTTTTATATAGCTCCAAATTAAAATTAATGTTTTTAAACAAAGCTTTAATACTTACATTTTTGTATGAGTAAATTTTTGGAATTTATTCGAGAACTTTTTGTCGGATTAATTTGAAATTTACTACATGTCATCATCATCATCATCATTTCAGCCGAAAGACGTCCACTGCTGAACATAGGCCTCCCCCAAGGCTCCCAAACAGATCGCAGGTTTACGTTAACCAGGTCGTAAATACAATTATTAAGTACCTATGATAAAAATATTATTTGATGAATTAATCAATAATAACGTTAGGGTAACTGTAGTATCTTGTTGTAAGAGATCACCTTGAGGCGATCTTCATCTATTAAGTATAACAAAACTTACACCAGGAAAATACTTGTACTTATTATTATGTACATGGATAGTACAATAATAGATTCGTAGAATTATAAAATAAACATGTACCTACTTTGGAATCACGAGGAAATCTCACTCTATTAATTTATCCATCTAATACGTCATATCATTACGTATTAATTCTTGTAAATTTATTTATTTCGCGGATCTGGGAAACCGCTCTTACGATTTCATTGATGTTGTTTTGGGTGCGAACAATCTATCTAATGCGGTAACCGATGTATTTATAAGCGTCGGACTTGCAAATTGTGTTGGGTACGACCCGGTCAGCATACTCGTATAGTCTTTTTATTTTTATTTATGTTTTGTATATGTCGTTTTCTTAAAGTTTACTAAAACAAAACCGTATATCATAAAAATATTAAGAACCAGTTTTTTAGAACTTTCTCAACATTATTTAAATAAGTATCAGTAAAAAAATAACATATCAGCATAAGTTTTGTTATGGGTCCCACTGAAAAACAGCGTTGCGGCTTGCATACTATTCGATGATTTTTATTTGTATTTTTTCCTGTCAACTGTATCTCCTGTGTATCGAATATGTGTAAATAAACAACTCTCTCTCTCTCTCACACACACAAAAAAATCTCCGAGTCCAGTCACCCAGGTACCTGTGTATTTAACTGCTTAGTCCGAAATTCTAGAAGTATTTATATAAAAATAAGTCTGGACTGACTGTTTTCTTTTAACACCAACCATTGAACCTAGACAGCTGAAATGCATAAATTTTCTCTTTACACAAGTAGGTACTTTGTAGACAAGGGATAAGGAATATTGAGGAATCCCCATGGGAAAGGGCGTTTTGGAATAGGGCAGAGCTGGGAAGCGCAACTAGTTATGCGACTTAACTAAATCGCTGATTATTTGTCTCTGGGGGTGAAAGTTTAGATAAGATACAAAACCATATAGTTTACTACCTAGACAAATGGATTCGTGACATATCTAACCAGACAGATAGATGGACATGGCGGAACTGTAAGGGTTGTGTTTTTGCTATTTTTCCGCTCGATAAATATGACAACACTTGCTATACATAACTGTAACATTTGTAATAAATAATGCGCATGTGATATAATGCGACTGTTCAAGAATTTAACTTTGAAGGATTTTTTCTTTAATATGAATGGCGTTAGGTAAGGTTAGGTTTATTTTGAAACATATGTTGAATGGCCTAGCTGATTTTTCTCAACGCGTTGGTCTTCGGATGAACCTGGATAAAACCAAGGTTATGTTCAATGAACATGTAAGTCCGGAACCAATTGCAGTTCAAGGCAATATTCTCGAGGTTGTTAAGGAGTATGTTTACCTCGGGCAAACTATGCAATTGGGTAAAAACAACTTCGAGAAAGAGGCCAACAGAAGAATACAGCTGGGATGGGCAGCATATGGGAAACTAACTGCGTCAAGTCTTCACGTCGCCAATTCCACAGAGTCTAAAGACGAAAGTCTTCAATCAGTGCGTCCTACCCGTCATGAAATACGGTGCCGAAACATGGACACTCACTGTAGGGCTGGTCCACAAATTTAAAGTTGCTCAACGTGCTATGGAAAGGGCTATGCTCGGAGTTTCTCTAAAAGATCGAATTCGTAACGAAGTGATCCGACAGAGAACCAAAGTTATCGACATAGTCCACCGCATCAGCACGCTGAAGTGGCAATGGGCAGGCCATATAACCCGAAGAACCGATAACCGTTGGGGTAGACGAGTTCTTGAGTGGAGACCACGGATTGGCAAACGTAGCGTGGGACGTCCTCAGACTCGGTGGAGCGATGATCTTCGCAAGGCGGCTGGCAACAGCTGGATGAGAATGGCCGAGGATCGTGCTCAGTGGCGTGCCATGGGAGAAGCCTATGTCCAGCAGTGGACGAACATAGGCTGATGATGATGATGATGATATCGATCATTACACACCCACGTTGAACATGTTCAGCTAGGATTTAACAATGTTTTGTTTCACTCGTGATTTTATTTTACAAGCTTTTTATCACTTGCAATGTATGTATCGATGTATGTACGGGTCAAATCTTCCAAGTTAAATTTGACCCACTTCCAGGCTTCCGATTGAGCCGAACTTTTGCATAAAATAAACAGCAGCGGAGTTGGAGGAACATTTTTGAATGATATAAAACTAACCTAACCTAAACCGATTTGTAGATTACACGATTAGAATTTAATTTAATCAATAGTTTCATGGGAAATTTTAGTATATATTATGATGATGACCATTATGTATTTCGTCCATTATTCGTTTTAAACTTTATATATTTTGATACGTTCCCACAGTTACATAGTCATCAATGCAAGATAATGCTAATTTCGGTAGAATGGTGGCGTTGGATGGTGATGGTTGGTGATGGAGCCCATTGGTGAAATAAATAGAATAGTTTTTGTGTATTTTGAAATACACACAGTTGTTATGTTTTGTTATCTTTTTCAAAATATACCAACATTTGCTTATGTTGTATTTTATCAAATGAATATAGTAAGGAAACAAACAGTTAGGTAAGACAAACTCCAGTTCAGAGAATATGACCTGCTTGCTACATGGTTATCAATGTTAACAAACAACTTTGTTGATAGTTCACTTTTCTGGCGCGATATTGACATTCATGTGCAGTGTATAGGTATAGTATAGTAACTACATTGATATGAGACCTAGATGTGCATACCAAGTGAAAAAAAAAACCATTTACAAACCGATTTTAAATGCGAAAAATGATATAGACGCACTCGTACCGATTACCAATGGACGTAGTTGAATTTGCTCATTTCTTTATCAAAATTAGGGCCGACAACGCATTGGCATCGCGTAAAGCGCTGCGGGTGTCTATAGACAGTGGTGTTCATTTAACATCAGGTGATCCACTAGTTCGTTTGTCTGGCCTCTTTAACATAAAAAAAACCTACCTAACTAGGCGAACAGTTTGTTTCAGATTAAATTTTATCTTTTGTCATAAAACGACGGGTTTATTATTTATCAATAATCAATCGAACGGGTACTATAGCTACTACTGTTCAACATATCCTTAGTCTTTTTGATGTTAAGCACATCTTTTTGATCTAACGATTCTGTGATAATGCATTAGGTACGATGACTAAAAGTCATTACATTACAAATAACTAAGAAAAAAGAGAAAAAAAAACACTGAACAAAAATAATAGTTTAATCAAAATTATTACGAAAGCTACGTCCTTCTTTTACATTCAAAACGAACCTTATTTATTGTAATAAAACTTTTTATTACAACTGTAATGCGTGACATTTCTAAGCAATCTTGTATGTCAATTTCATAAATTGGTAACGCCTGATTTCACAAGTTCTGCTTTGCAGTTTAGTTTGTACATTCAAGCGTGGGAAATTTCGAGCTAGTGGCTAACAATCATAAATTTTCTTCAGGGAAACACAAATCGTGAAAAACATTGATTTCATCGAAACTACAAGAAACTTTTAGGTTCACTTCGTCCCCATTCCCATTTTGTCAACTTCCTAGTTCGTCAGCAATCCCATTTCGTCCACAACCAATTCCCAATTCGTCCACTTCCTATTTTGTCAACATTCCCATTTCGTCCGTATTCCCATTTCGTTCACATTCCCCCTTCGTCCACATTCCCACTTTGTCAACATTCCCATTTCATCAACATTCCCAATTCGTCCGCATATACCTCAATCACTTCGTTTCAAAACTTGTCCATATTCTCTTCGGAAATACAGACAAAATTAAATGTGTTTAAATGAAGGAACAATACAGTTTTTTTATTACGGACACAAGTAGAAACATTTTGATAACACTGATGTATTTATTTTTAATTTTTTGGACGGCACCAGATTTTAACGAAATTGGTAGTGTACGAGGGGCGTTCAATATAAAGTGAGAATGAGATGCAAACTCTTTTAATATTACGAAATTAAAGACTGGCCGGTAAAGCTAATCTATCTAGCTGATTGCTATGAAAAAAAAAAACTAACTGTCTTTTGTTTAAAAAAATATACGGTAATTTCTTTGCAATGCTATTGAGTACGTTAGCGAAAATGGAGAAAATTGAACTGCGCGCCATTATCAAATACTTGTATTAGAAAAAAATTTCTACGGACCAAGTCAATTTGGATTTGCGGGACACTTTAGGGTCTAATGCTCCTCCGTATTCGACAGTCGCACGTTGGTGCGCCGAATTTAGACGTGGAAGAACATCGACAATGGACGACCCCCGCTCCGGACGCCCTACTACAGCAGTAACTGAAGAAATTGTGAAAAAAGTCAAAAACTCAGTTTTGGCGGATCATCGTGTCACAGTTCGTTTTATTGCTGAAAATGTAAAGATTTCAACGGGGAGCGTGCATAATATTTTACATGAACGCTTGGGTATGAAAAAGGTATCTGCGCGTTGGGTACCAAGCAAGAATGCTTACTGACACGCAAAAACAAACTAGACTAGAGATTTGTCAAGAAGCTTTGAACCTGATGCAGCAAGACCGGGAACTTTTTTTGGCGCGATTTATAACAATGGACGAAACATGGCTCCATCATTACGACCCTGAAACGAAACTGCAGTCTATGACATGGAAAAGGCCATCATCTCCATCTGCCGGTAAGGTCATGGGCTCTGTTTTTTGGGATGGTAAAGGGGTATTAATGATTGAGTATCTCGAGCATGAAGCCACTATTACGGGCACTTTATACGCCAAACAAATAGCAACATTGCGCAATGAGTTCCGCGAAAAACGGCGAGGTAAACTCTCGAAAGTTGTGCTGTTCCACCAGGACAATGCCCCGGCACACAAGTCCGCCGTTGCAATGGCTGCAATTCGTGATGCTGGGTTCGATATCCTTAAGCATCCTCCGTATTCACCAGATCTTGCTCCCAGTGATTTCTACCTATTTCCGAGATTGAAACAATACCTGAGAGGCCAGAAATTTGAAGTCGACGACGCGGTAGTCGCTGCAGTACAAGATTTTTTAAGTACTCTAGATGAGACCTTTTTAAAAATGGAATTTTAAGTTTAGAAAAAAGATATACTAAGTGTATTATGCTAAAAGGTAACTATGTCGAAAAATAAAATGACATTTAGTAAAAATTGTTTATAACATACTTATTCTCACTTTTTATTGAACGCCCCTAGTATCTGAATAGTATTGACCCGCACCGTGCTTAGCAAGTATTTTTCTTAACATGAATACCTAAATCAGAAAATAAAATCTTCCCTGAGAATTAAGCTAAGTGATAGCGAAAACCGCATTAAAATCGGCTAGGAATGATGACGAAGTGGGATTGTGAACGAAGTGGGAATATGGACGAAATGGGAATGTTGACTAAGTGGGAATGTGGAAGAAGTGGGAAAACAACGAAATGGCGTTTGAATATGGCTGAAATGGGAATGTTGACGAAGTGGGATTGTGGACGAAGTAGGAATGTGAACGAAATGGGAATATGGACGAAGTAAACCTAAACGACAAGAAACACGGTAGCTAATTTTTAGTAGGTACCTATATTCTGCGTGGGTTTAAGAGACTCGGACTTTTTAAAATCTGAATTGTATTTGAAATTTACCACGAGCTTAACGGTAAAGGGAAAACATCGCGAGGGATCCCGCACAAACCTACGAATAAATTCAATGGTGTGTGTGAAGTTCCTAATACGCATTCACATTCGCGTGTGAAATACGGGCCAAAGCCTCTTGTTCTGAGAGGAGGCCTGTGCCCTGCATTGGAAGGTAGACCAAGATAATGACCTGTACTGTTCAAGTTTTTCATTAAACACTTTTGCATTGCCCGTAAGTGAAAGAGAACTCCTAGAAATAAAACCCTAACATCATTGAAACCACTTGTAAATTGAAATCAACAAGGAAACGTATTATATTTTCTGTTTGAGGCTACTTAATTCCACGAAGTCCACTTAGTTAGCCTAATCGTATTTCGAAAACAAAAACGGACTAAGGAATATGACTTTCGTATTATTTCTTTAGCAAAGTACCTACTTAATAGTATGTCCGAAAACCATTTACTGTTGATTGCGTTAATATTTTCCTTCACGTCGATCCCAAACAAATTCTACAGGAAATAAACGTAATGATTAGCTCCTGGCTAAGGGGTGTACCGAGGTTTGAAATTGGAAACGCGTTCGTCAGCGTCAGGAAATGGTTGTCTCGCGCGGCTGGGGCTGACGGGTCACGTGACTCTCATTACTGCGTCACGTGCTACTCCGATTGCTGCAAGACGTCTGCTTGTTAGCGGGTTGGTAACGTGTAAATAGAACCAAAAAAGGATGCAATAGAGTTCATAGAACTTCGGTAGACTGCGCAATTATTTTTGTATCCTGCCAGTACGTATTGGTACACATTGATTTTTATTTTGAGTAGTACGAGTATTAGTGTTTTTGTCGACGGACAACCGATAGTGTCTTTTTCAACCTCGTCGTTAGTGGTATCACTGATAGTTTAGATGGAGCATTAGGTATTTAAAAAAAAACCGCCAAAGTGCGAGTCAGACTCGCGCACGAAGGGTTCCGTACCATTATCTATAAAAACGGCAAAAAAAATCATGTCTGTTGTATGGGAGCCCCCCTTAAACATTTGTTTTTTTTTGCTGTGGGTTGCGTGTGGATTTGCGGCACAAAATATGTCTACATACAGTTTTATTTGAGTCAATAATGCTTTGAATAATATAACCTTTTTCAACAGGTCTATGGTATTTACAAGTTTAGTAATTGGAACATTATTTCCGACCGGAGCGGTGTTTCCTCATTTTAAAAAGCGAAGATGATATCAAAATGCCTAAATACTTATGTTTTTATCTTTTGTATAGTTGAATTTTACAGCGCATTGATTTTTATTGTTATGCTGCGAATTGATGTTAATAAAGAAATAGATAACAAATGACATTCCAAAATGAGTCATCTTATCTATAGGTATCTAAATATAATAATCTAATACTTTTAAATCGAGCATGTCTTGTATTTTATATTTTTATTTCGGGTGAACAATCGATCTGAAAATATACCTCGTCTAGTTTCTTACCGGATACTTCTCAATAGGGTTTTTCCGAACGGGTAGTAGATTCTTCGCCATTCATAATAAGTGCTTATTATATACGTAGCCTAAATCAAATAAATATGTTTTGACTTTAGCTTTGATCTAGCTTGGTCTTATCTCTGGGAAATCGCGTTCTTTTGAGTTTTAGGAAAAAAAGGAACTCCGATCAAAACTTATTTACCTACTTATTTTATTTTTCCGGAGATGTCGGAAACAGCTCTAACGATTTCGATGAAATTTGCTATGTGGGTGTCTTCGGGGGCGAACAATTAATCTAGATTGATATTTTCTCTGGTAAAACGAGTGTCGTCAAGCGAAGCTCGGTTGCTCAAAACTTATACGTGAGTCGTTTTCATTAAATTTGTACAGAATTAAGGGTTTTTTTTATGGTATAGGGGAAAAACGAGCAAACGGATCGCCTGATGGTAAACGATTACCGTCGCCCATGGACACCTGTGACACCAGAAGAGTCACAAGTGCGTTGCCGGCCTTTTAGGTAGGAATTTATTAACGGAGTTACCCATATACTTTGTATGACTAACTTTCGTTACTCAAAAATAGCGATCGTGATTTTTGTTTTCATTAAGCCGTTAACTATGTACAAAGTTTTTGAAAACGATCCACGTATAAAAGAGTAACGTGATAAACAATGCACAGCCTAAATCACTGACGCCCAAGACTTGTAATTTCGCAGACATATATTATAATATTAGCAATATTGCTTCAGAGTCATAGAGATGCAGTAAGATTTTTCAAATTTTTCACACTACAACAAAGCGTCATTCTTTGTTCCATAGGAGAAAAGTCATGTTGCAAAGATATCATATCATATCATTATGGCAAGATAAAATAGATATGTATTTCATAACGTATTCTCAATCAGCTGTCATGCTAGCGGTCTAGAACATTAAGTAGACATTGAATCATTTATTTGCGAACAACTTAGAAGAAAACACGCTCAAATAGTTGAGTTTACTTTTCCCCTGAGATAGGAACGCTCCCAGTTGAGGGAAAGTCAAATACAACAATTTCAAGTGATCGCTTCGAAGGCTGAAAGCTAACATTGAAACTATATCGGATTCTAATTAAATGGGCAATTCCGATCAAACTTCGGCCGAAGTTAATACTTGCACACATTTAGACAACGGCGGGGAGAGGGTATCGAACGTTTCATGTAGGTGCATAATGTCTTGATTAAAGCTAGCATAAGGGAATAAAATATACATAGGTATCAAAATATCACAATATTTTTCTTAATGCTGTTTTTATGACAATGCTTCAAGGTTCTTCAATTAGTGTTTATTTATTACTTTTAAAAGTTGCAGTGACTTCTCCATAAATTTGAAGACATTCCCATGTTGATATGTCATGATCAACATCCTTCATCCAACAACATACATACTAGGGGCGTTCAATAAAAAGTGAGAATGAGTATGTTATAAACAACTTTTACTAAATGTCATTTTATTTTTCGACATAGTCACCTTTTAGCATAATACACTTAGTATATCTTTTTTCTAAACTTAAAATTCCACTTTTAAAAAAGGTCTCATCTTGAGTACTTAAAAAATCTTGTACTGCAGCGACTACCGCGTCGTCGTCTTCAAATTTCTGGCCTCTCAGGTATTGTTTCAATCTCGGAAATAGGTAGAAATCACTGGGAGCGAGATCTGGTGAATACGGAGGATGCTTAAGGATATCGAACCCAGCATCACGAATTGCAGCCATTGCAACGGCGGACTTGTGTGCCGGGGCATTGTCCTGGTGGAACAGCACAATTTTCGAGAGTTTACCTCGCCGTTTTTCGCGGATCTCATTGCGCAATGTTGCTATTTGTTTGGCGTATAATGTGCCCGTAATAGTGGCTCCATGCTCGAGATACTCAATCATTAATACCCCTTTACCATCCCAAAAAACAGAGCCCATGACCTTACCGGCAGATGGGCTCACCTTGAATTTCTTCGGAGTTGGAGATGATGGCCTTTTCCATGTCATAGACTGCAGTTTCGTTTCAGGGTCGTAATGATGGAGCCATGTTTCGTCTATTGTTATAAATCGCGCCAAAAAAAGTTCCCGGTCTTGCTGCATCAGGTTCAAAGCTTCTTGACAAATCTCTAGTCTAGTTTGTTTTTGCGTGTCAGTAAGCATTCTTGGTACCCAACGCGCAGATACCTTTTTCATACCCAAGCGTTCATGTAAAATATTATGCACGCTCCCCGTTGAAATCTTTACATTTTCAGCAATAAAACGAACTGTGACACGACGATCCGCCAAAACTGAGTTTTCGACTGTTTTCACAATTTCTTCAGTTACTGCTGTAGTAGGGCGTCCGGAGCGGGGGTCGTCGATTGTCGATGTTCTTCCACGTCTAAATTCGGCGCACCAACGTGCGACTGTCGAATACGGAGGAGCATTAGACCCTAAAGTGTCCCGCAAATCCAAATTGACTTGGTCCGTAGAAAAATTTTTCAAATACAAGTATTTGATAACGGCGCGCAGTTCAATTTTCTCCATTTTCGCTAACGTACTCAATAGCATTGCAAAGAAATTACCGTATATTTTTTTAAACAAAAGACAGTTAGTTTTAGTTTTCATAGCAATCAGCTAGATAGATTAGCTTTACCGGCCAGTATTTAATTTCGTAATATTAAAAGAGTTTGCATCTCATTCTCACTTTATATTGAACGCCCCTCGTATAACTATCTAAAATCCATCATAATGATTTTACCTACCTACCCTTCCCTCTGGCTGTGGGTTAAAAAGAAGCCAAATGCATCATTTCGGTAATCGAAAAAGCCTTGGCTTCTAAGATCGTGTAACATAGAAATTATTTGACAAAACATCACGAATTAAATATTGATTCGGAAGGCGAACCTTAGCGCACAGTATAATAAGTAAAATGCGAAATCAAAGCCGAGATTCCAAACAATAGAACACAATCGACTGAAGACTTATTAAATCCGCGAATCTTGGTTTTCCATTAGTTGATTAAGCCGTCGTTGTTCATGCTTAATCTCGCTCTCCGTAATGAACATTGAAAATAAAATATCAATGATTCAATTTGAATTTTGATTTGCGTGTAAACTCGCTAGCAAATTAAAGCTATGTTAATTACGAGGTTTTATATAGCTTGCCCTATGTTTGTCGAATTTAACCCACTTCCAGTGGTTGGATGGGTTGACCTAAAATTTGGTATACACATGTAGGTTTGATGACAAAGCATGTACTTATAGTCAACAAAAAGTACCTAAGTGTAGCACAAAAAAATAGTAATCAATAAATGTTGGATTGGAGTCTGGAGTCGATGCATATATATTTTTTTTGTTTTATGTTAGAGAGGCCAGACAAACGAACTAGTGGGTCACCTGATGTTAAATGAACACCACTGTCCATAGACACTCGCGCAGCGCTTTACGCGATATGTTTAATAAAAAGGAATTGTTTAGTACAAAAATATCCCCTATTTGGCTATTTTGGGGAATTGTTAAGGTCCTGGAATGCCCGTCAGGATGGTTCCGAAAACAGCAGTAGGTACGTGCGATGTTCCGACGAGGATAAAACAACCGAATAATTACTCGCACTAGAGGCAATCCATCGTAACCCTTTCGGTTGGGCACCGCTGGTATGATGATGATGACTGAGAATATTTTGCAATGGGTTGGGAACCCAATAGTTCGATAAATAAATGTTATTCTTACTTCTTTACCTGCCTGTTTCATGAAAATAAAATAAATACCAAAACCATGTGTCTTAGTCAAAACTTACTTAGTTTATTTTAATATCTTAAACATCCCCTGGCTGTTCCCAAATTTATAATTACACTCAAGTGTGAACATACAATGTCTAGAACAATAGACCCAAATGCCAGTCCTCTGGGCCTTACATACGTGTGCCAAACTGCATTCTACTTACTATGTATTCGGTTATGATGCTATCAAATATCAGAATCTCCGTATATTTACGTTTAGAGTAATTTTCTGTTTTATGACTAGGCCTTCGATTTTTTGCTAATTTTTCTTTTAATATTGTTTGCAAAGTAAAGTATGTGTATGAAATTTTCCCTAATATGATATTTTTCCATTATATTATATTCTAGCGAATAGCGAGTTGAAACACAAGATTAATGAAAAGTTTCTCAATAGATTTGAGCTCAGAATAGCTTCTAAAAATATTTTATATTGCAAATTAAATTATATAGAAACAATAAGAATCCATACTTACAAAATCTTGAAGCATTATAGTATGGATGTATGTATGTAAATACTTTATTGTACATAAAACACAAAAAATAATACAAAACAACAAAACAAAAAGAGTACAAAGGCGAACTTATCCCTAAAAGGGAAATAGGGGGAAGGGACAAGCATATGTACTTTTAACAAGGTCCTTGCGGTTGGAAAAAAAATAAATTATTATAAATGGCAATTCGGTTAAGTTTGTTCGCGTACCTAACTAGATCTTTTTATTGATTTATTGTTCTCAGTCAACGCCTGCAAAAAGTAACATAGCAACTTTGTTAACTCGAGAGTATCGTATTTTGGGCTTAGCAGCCTTACATTAATTAAGACATTTCACCTATTTAATTAAGGAAGTTTGAGATTTTAATTAATCTCTTTGTAAACTAAATTAGATAAGGTTATGAAGTTTTTAGTGAACCGACTGACCCTTTTGCGGGTCGGATGTCTTCGAAACTCCGAAGAGATTATGAAATTTCTGTTTGACTTACCCAAATTTGGATGCTTGGTAAACATAGCTTCGTTTTATTTATCTTTCGAGCCTATTGATCAATGCAATGAACTCGTCTATTTCATAATAGTTAACCCTTTTGTTGTCATAATTTCAAAAGCGGACAAGTCGTACTTAATTGACAAACTTACGATATGGTTTGGGTTGTCCAGTTCTACAAGTTATTTCTAGTGCTTAAGTAGATACAAAGTGCCTAGGGGTATGACCTATGTTCTAGAACTATCTCAAATTTGTGTCAAAATTAGTTATTTATTGATTGATTGATTAATTAACTGTATAATTCAACAGCAAGCTATTCCAGATTTCTACTGTGCATCTCAAAATTTAGTTGTAAAAGATTCCTTTAGCAAAATGCTTGTCGTGGAATCTGTTTCTTTCATGTTTTATGTATTAGGTACGTACGCAGATAAATAGATAGTAAATAAATATCATGGGACAATTCACACCAATTGACCTACTCCCAAAGTATGCTAAGCAAAGCTTGTGTTATGGGTACTAAGCAATGGATAAACATACTTATATAGATAGATAGATACATACTTAAATTCAATGAATGATGGGTCTATAATGACTCCCATAAAATTTTAAGTCATAATGTGTCATTAAATAAATAAATAAATAAATATCATGGGACAATTCATACCAATTGACCTAGTCCCAAAGTAAGCTTAGCAAAGCTTGTGTTATGGGTACTAAGCAACGGATAAACATACTTATATAGATAGATACATACTTAAATACATAATAAACACCCAAGACCCGAGAGCAAACATTCGTATTTTTATACAAATATCTGCCCCGACACGGGAATCGAACTCGGGACCTCAAGCTTTGTAGTCAGGTTCTCTAACCACTATGAACACCTGAGACGAGACTGTGTGTCTGCTTTTGTAATATGTTTTATTTGTTTTATTTTGTATTTAATGTAAATAATTTTGTATTTATTTTCTTTTGTACCTATTTTTTTTCTTTCTCCTTTGAGTATTTCTGTTTTATTTATTTCTCTTTGCCGCACGTAATTTTAACTGTCTGCTTTGCTTATCCACTATATAATAAATTGTCTTCTCTTAACTAGGTTAGCTGGAAGAGATCCCTTTTTAGGGATAAGCTCGCCTTTGTTCTCCTCTCTGTGTACTTGTATTTTTATTTTTTTGTGCAATAATGAGTTTACATACATACTATGGTCATCTGGTCGTGCATGTTTAAATATGATTCGTACCTAGTATTTTATGTAGAGTGGTGAGCACAGCTGAGTATAAATCATGGGCTTGTCACAGTTATAGTGCGGATGGGCTATGGTGAAAGACAAAGTGTGACCGTCATTTGCATGTACTCGTTCCGGGGTTACAGAGTATCTGACACCATAAAGTTTTCATTCTACATTCAAATATTTAAAGGAACAATAAGATCTTATTTTATATTATCTTTTCCACAAATCGCATGCTAACTGGGGAAGGTGACGTTTACACTAAATATAAAATTACTTTTCGGCCACAGTTTTCGGCCAACCGTCTTTTCAGAGATCGTTTAAATTTTACGAAGACTAAGGGGTTATTTCACCACCCATTGTTTAATTTTAACTGACGGATAAATGTGATGCCGTCTCCGTCTATACGAACAAAACAAACAGAGACGGCGTCACATTTATCCGTGAAATTAATTTGACCAATGGATGGTGAAACAGGAGGTAAATCTTTTACTACATTAAGTAGCTTGCACATTTATTACCTACTATTTATTTCGTTCTATTTTCAACTCGGATTTAATAGAAAACAGTGATAATTCATTAATATTTACTCATAGTAAGCGTAGTGGCAGAATGTCATAATGAATCAAAGAGCAAATATTGCTTATAGTTTTTTTAAAGGCTGAACGCCATGATGCCGTGTTACAAATTTTATGTGGAACGGAAATTAAAAAAGAGCATCTTGCAGGCCTAGGCCTGCAATTTTCTATGAAATTCCAGTAACGACTCCTCGTCTAGCCGCACCTGAAACGTGCGTGTTACTTCGCGGCCTAGCCTATTACAAGGAACATTACATTAATATTTCATTGCATGTTTGAGAAAAGGTAGATTACTGATGAATTGGAGAAGCTCCAGAACGTTGTCGATCTGATTAAATAATTTAGTGTACTTAGTGTACACTGCACACTAGCTCATTACTGAATGCAAAATAGGATAATGCCTATGAATTGTTTTGGATAGACGTGAACTAGCCTTGTCATGAACTGTAGCACCTAATTTATATTCACGTTGCGCTTAGTAATAGCTTGTCTAACCATGTCAATACAACGCCTGTCAACGGGCTTGATTTTGAAATTGAAATGTAATGTTTTTCCGTTATTTGACAGTTATTTCCCATTGGATCGTACTCTGTGTATACAGGACTATTTGTGTGAATTAATTTAACCGACTTGGTTGCAGCGTGATTGTGACGGATCCGACGACCATAATATACTCTCATAGCTGCAGTTTACGACTATTTGAAACACCACCACCCACCCGTATGAGTTATACTTTATTAAACACATACGTCATGTTAAAAGCATCAAATTTCTCTAAATCTCCGAAATGGCGTACGTTATTTTTGTCACAAGAGCTTACAACGGTAGAACGGCAGTAAAAAATGAAGAGGTGTTTTGATCAGAGAGAAAGCTTTATTTGATTTGAAAAATTACCTGCATACAATTCTTTTGATTATGCAATAGTTTTTCAGTCTTTAGGGTTCCGTAGTTCAAAAGGTCATAACGAACCTATATACGAGCAGTCGCGTATTTGTCTGTTCGTCTGTCATAGCTGATTTGCTCCAAAACCATTGAACTGATTGACTTGAAATTTGATACACAAGTGTTAATCGGTGACCCAAAACCAGATGCAAGTATAACGCAAATAAATTATTTTTTAACGTGGTGGCCTTTTTTGGGGGATAAATTTGAAAATTAAGAAAAATAATATTTGGCAACTTCATTGTGTGATTATAAAGTGAAATGAGCGTCTCAAATATATTTTTATAATCTTGAAGTTATATAAGAAAATAAGAGAAAATTGACCATCACCCCCTTAACTGGGAAACAAATAGCACTAAAATAAAAAATACGAAAAATACTTCTATAGCTACTTAAAGATTATAGAAAAACCTATAAGAATATAATATTTAAATATTGTATCGTACGGAACCTTCTCCACGCTAGTTTGTATTTTTTGTACAGTAAAAAACTACTGTAGCGACCTCCAGCGCCATCTAGTCTTCAATTAGAGAAACCGCTACGTTCTAAATCGCGCTATTGAAGTTTCTCAACTCGTCTACAACTACAACTTCCAACTCTCTTCCTTCGGACTTCGGTCCCCAGGCATAACATCTGTCTGGAGAGAGATCTCTCTCTATTGCAACTACCCCCAAACTGCCTACCATTGATAATGAGGCGGCATCATTCTAGCCAATCACCAACATATTATTTACTTATATATATGTTGTTTGGTTATAACGATGACTTGAGCTTTAACTCTTATGGTTTTAAGGTTTCCTTTATTATGGTACTACTAAGAGGAAACCTTTTCGAGTTTAAGTCACTGTTGTAACCACAGAAATATATCGAGATAGAAGGAAAAAGCTCGGCAATTTGTAGCGAGACCGAGCCTGTAACATCTTGCGTAGGTACTTTGACGTCACGAGTGTAATTTAGTGTAGGGAAACATAAGCCGCACGAAAGCAATTCAAAAGCATCGATTCACAGATCGATTAGGGAACCGATTCTTATGCACAGAGGAAATGATAATTATTTTCGACAGAGGAAATGAGAAAGGTCAGAATTTCAAATCGAAAAATATAAATGTAGGTAGGTACCTTATGTAAATGTGTACCTTTTCATCATATGACACCATCGCTACATCAATTCCAATAGTCGGATAATCTGTACTGATTACTCGTCGGTACTTTGATGGGCCAGTAAAGGTGTCTTCGTGGAAATGTATAGAACAAATGTTACTGTTTTTTGTAGGAAACCATTTTTTTACGACCAGTGGTTTTCAATCCATTTATTTTTAATATGAGGATCATTCGGAAAACTAAAATAAAATTGTAATATAGAAGTAACCATAACCTGTTTGTTAATAATATTTGCTTTGCACTACGTGCATTATATAGCTACATAATAATATAAAAACGTAATTATCATTTCCTCTGCTTTCAAAATCGATTTTAATCGAGTAAGAACTGCGATAGTGTACTGTACATCACTATTCTTACTTTTGACAGAAAAAATGATAAATCGACCTTGGACGTGACTCGACAGTTTGAATAGCATATTTTTACATCGCTGGTTTTGAACGCACTCCATGTCTGGCTCGTCAAATTTAAGCCGCAATGGAAAGCTAGCGTGGATACACAATCGCCCGCTACTGTTCTGATGAAAATAATAAAATAAATCGTTTTTTAATTAATAACCCATATTTTAGGACAAATAGTATTTACCAATGAAAGGAAATACCTCGACTAACAGCTTCAACTTTATCTGTAGTATTTGAACAGTTAATTACTGAACAACGAGACATTTTATTTTAAAACCTGACGTCGCACGCAGACCGCGGTCGGGAGCAGACTAAAGTTCGCGGCGAGCAAGTTATCCGTTTGGACCACTTTTCGGTAGACGAGTACACTCTTTCCTTCTATCTCAATATATTTCTGTGGTTGTAACTGAACAATGTACGTTGACGACTGGCTAGTTCGATGCCTCCTCATTATCTGATGGAAGGTTGTTTTTTTATTCGTAGTTCTAAAGGCCAACACAAACCGGGAGCGCGGGGCGCCGACGGAGCGCGCCCAGCGCGTTCTATAACACTGAATCAAATATACAGTAACACACACCGGTAGCACGGCACACCGTATTTAATTCAGCATTCTCTCCGTCGGCGCCCCACGCTCCCGGTTTGTTGTGGCCTTTATTTCGAATGTATTCCGGTCCTACTGCCACAGCAATTGTTCCTTAGTTTCTGTCAGGAAGGAATTATCAACTTAATTTTAGTCTTAATTCCTGGTATTTATAGTTGAAATTAAATCTTTTGAATCACTGGAAACCTGTATTATTTATAATCCACCACTAATAACACCCTACTAATATTACAAATGAGACAGTTTATGAAGATATTTGGTTTGATAGTCACTCACGCATTAACGGCTGAACGGATTTGGACGTAACTTGGCACACAGATAGAAAAAATCTAGATTGAGCCATAATATACTTAATATCCCGGTAATGTGTTCACCTGGGATAAAATTTACATCAACACAACAACGTAGTTTTTAACAAGAACAGAAGGCGCTATCCAACAGCGTTTAGGTATACCTCGGCTTTCAAGAAGCGTGTTAACTTGGTGTGCAATCAATAGATGGCGTTGTCTGAGGCACCGAACAAACGTTGTGCTCTAAAAGTGTTACAATAACCTTATTTTAGGCAAAACTCTAAGGTTGTATGTTTATTATTCTTAACGCTGGCGAAGCCGTGGGGTAACGCTAGTAAAAGAATAAATAAACTAAAACAATTTGCTCACCCGTGACATAAGACCTAATCTTTTTTTCCGATAGAAAAATGCTTTACGCAAACCCCCGCACCGTCCTGCGTGGAAGGGAGCGGAGAGGCCTACCCACTAAAAACCTGTGGGTGGTCCTCCTTGCTTTTCAGCGAACGCCACGGGCGCACTTCGGTGTTTCAACCGTGGCATCGGCAAGCCAGCCTCAGCTTTATTTCACTGGGCATAAGACCTAACCTACCCTAACCACAGCCTAAGGTCCCTCGGGTGGACCCGCTGGTGAGCAAAGTAATTGTTTCAGTTCATTGATATCGGACTTCCGCAAAGTAACGCCTGATTCAATAAATTATTAAAAGGATAAACACGCACAACTCCAAGTCCGCACTAATTGTAAGTCTCAAGCCATTGTTAGAAGGTTATTCTTATAAAATAATATGAAAATTTCTCTACTTTCAAATAAAAAGCCAAGAGTTCATAAGCGATTATGTCATAAGGGATGAAAAATGGCTGAAATCCGGGCGGGACTCCAAACCATTGCCGCCGCCGCACTCAAGATGAATTGTTTTAAGTTGATGTGTAGATTTATTAAACTGGATTAATTTTTTAATAATTAAAGACTTTTATGCTTTTGTTTGAAGCCGTGGTGGCCTAGTGGTTTGACCTATGGCCTCATTGGCCTCTCAAGCAGAGTTTCGTGGGTTCGAATCCGGGCTCGCACCTCTGAGTTTTTTGAAATTTGTGTGTGAAATTATATTTGAAAGTAGCTTTTGCCCGCGACTCCGTCCGCGTGGAATTAGTAATTTGCTCAGCTTATTTTTTTATCCAATTTGCTTTTTCATCAATTATGGCTCTCCTTGATATAAAAAAATACCCCCCTCAACCACCCCCCGCGCAGCCCCCCCCCCCCCGCAGACCCGCGTTCACGTTCACCACCGTACTCCCAAGTCAAGCGTGCCTATAGATGTTTTACTTCAAAAACCCCCGGTTTTGAAACATTCTTCCGCTCCTATTGGTAAATGGATAGATTTCTCGATAAATGGGCTATCTAACATTGAAAAAATTTTTCTAATCGGAGTACTAGTACCTGAGATTAGCGCGTTCAAACTACCAAACAAACTTTCTATGTACTATCCATGTTCGATAAATTCTTAAAATAGACGTATCTTTCTTATTTGTGAACCGATTCAAATGAAACTAACACTAAATGTTAATACAAGAAAATACCAACATATCAGTGAAAACCACATCCTTCTAGGTTAAGCCGTTTCTGAGATTAGCGCGCACAAACGCACAGACAAACAGACAATAATTCTAAAAATCATTGTTTAGGGTTCTATTGTGCTAATAAGTAGCCCTATTGACAGTTTTTCTTAAATATCTTCAATGTACAGACACAGACTTCTTACAGATTTATTATATGTATAGATATGTATAGATATAGATATAGATTTACCATGAGCTTTACGGTGAAGAACAACATCGAGGAAACCTGCACACATCTGAGAAGGAAATCAATGATGTGTGTGAAGTTTCCGATCCGCATTGGGCCCCCGTGGAAACTACAGCCGAAGCCCTTAGAACTAAGGCCGTATTGTCTAACGCTTCTGACGCTTGCCGTCTTGTTTACCGTTTGACAGAAATAAATAGTGATTGCGAAGGCAAGCGTCAGAAACGTTAGACAATAAGACTGCTCTTCAGATCATAAATTAATGAAAGCGTAGCGTCATTGACTTAATATTATTACAAGTTAAGTATGAAGTATCTTTTTCTATTTATTTTTTTCAACTTCGTTTTTTATTACTTTTACGGTCATCCCGTGAAACCATATATTTCAAACTAAATACAAACTGAAATATAGATGCACAAAAAAATAAATAGAAAAAGATACTTCATACTTAACTTGTAAAAGTTGGCTTAGTAGCGCCATCTCTTGGTCCAGGTGAGCGGTTAGCTCCGAAGGAGTGTTAAAGTCTCTCGGTAGAGGGCATAACATAGATGCGCGCTTTATCACTGCGTAATGTGATTATAACAGACTGAAGTGTACGATGTATGGGAAAAATTCGTCGCTAACTTCTAGACCAGTGATGGTGTAGGGGTAAGCATGCAGCACAGAACGCTGAGGACCTGGGTTCGATTCCCAGCATTGGTCTTTTTTCTGGGTTTTTTTCTGTGCATCTATATTTCAGTTTGTATTTAGTTTTTATATTATTTTGGTAAATACAGACAAGAGCTGATTATGGTTAGATGATGTCACTCATACGTTTTTAGGGTTTCGGAGCCAAAATGGTAAAACGGAACCCTTATAGTTTCGCCATGTCTATCTGTCCCCCCGTCCGTGGCTTTGCTCACAGACTATTGGTGCTAGAAAGTTGTAATTCACAAAATCCTTAGAAAAATATGACTTGTTTAATGCGGATAGTGTAATTAATAGTAAAATTATGGAAAAATATTCAGAGAAAAATATATTTATAGTAGCAATCATAAACAAAGTTGACGTTCAAATAACAACACATTGGAGTGTGCAACGCTTCGCGAAGGTGATTATGGTATCTATACACATCATAGGTGTACAAGAAATCTTTCGTAACGGCTACGGATTCCTATTCTGGGAGTCCGACGCTCTTGGCCCGTTTTTATTATAAAAAACAAATAAACTGTCCTAAGCCAAGTAAATTACTTTACAAAAGGAGGAGTTTGCTTATGGGCGTTATTATGTTTGCGATAAATAATAAATAACTGGCAATAAAAGTCCTCATTGCTTTTGTGAACTGTGAAATTTCGAAGACAGACTCGTTGCATTCAGTTTTATTATCAATACAGGTTTATAAACTAAGAAAATTATGGATAACTAGCTGTTGCCCATGACTCCGTCCGCGAAGAATAGGGGTAGGTATACAAAAAATAACCTACGACTTATTCTCAGACCTACTGAATACAAAGAAAAAGTTTCATAAAGATCGGTCAAGCCGTTTCGGAGGAGTTCGATAACAAACACCGTGACACGAGATTTTTATATATTAGATTTAGTGTGGAAATATTTTAACTTCTTCTCAGCCCCATTCTCAGTCCCATTGCTGGGCACAGGCGACATCACAGAACGAGAGGGCTAGGGCCGTAGTTTCCACGTGGGCCCAGTACAGATTGGGAACTTCACGCATAACGTTGAATATCTTCATACAGGTTTCCTCACGATCTTTTTTTTCACCGTAAAGCTTAGGTACTTAAGGTAAATTTCAAATGTGATTTTGCAACTAAATTCCTAATAACTCAGAGGTGTGAGCACGAGCTCGAAGCCACGACCCTCTGCTCAAGAGGTCATAGATCAAACCACTAGACTACTAAGTCTAGGAAATATTTTATAACTACTAAAAATACTCGTAATATTTTTTAAGTCAGAAATATCGCTGGTAACACCGGAGCTGTACTATATTCGCTCGTTCCGTTATCAATATCGAGCAAAAACGAGCAGAAAAATCACGTTTGTTGTATGGGAGCCCCCCTAAATAATTATTTTATTCTATTTTTTAGTATTTGTTGTTATAGCGGCAACCAAAATACATCAACTGTGAAAATTTCAACTGTCTAGCTATCACGGTTCATGAGATACAGCCTGGTGACAGACGGACGGACGGACGGACGGACGGACAGACGGACAGACGGACGGACAGCGGAGCCTCAGTAATAGGGTCCCGTTTTACTCTTTCGGTACGGAACCCTAAAAACTAAACTTTCAATTAGGTACTCAATTGATATTATTAATATGAATCTTTATACACTTTGTTCCACGTGTGCCCATGCAACGTGTATGCGTTTGATTAGATAACTGATTCATATTATAAAGTTGAATCGTTTAAACACAAAATTATAAGAAACTAGCCTCCCGTCCGCAGCTTCGCCAGCGATAAATTAGTTTTCCCGTAGGAAAAGGTATTTTCCCGCGGTAAAAAGTAGCCTATATCAATCAGTGATAATGTAGCTTTCTAACGGCGAAAGAATTTTTGAAATCGGTCCAGTAGTTTCGGAGCCTATTCAATGCAAACAAACAAACAAACAAACCATCAAATCTTTCCTCTTTATAATATTAGTATAGAAGTATAGATTGTATGATCCGGCAGGAAATTTTCTGTGCAGTTCTGAGAGCTAGAAAGTTTTTTTTTATCCAATGGTGTAAAACAAACCTTATCGTTTGAAGTCGATGGTATATTAGTAGGTATTTACTGGAAGCACAGAAATTACATTTATTAGGTTTGTCTTACAAAATGTTTCAAATGTAGAAATTGGTACAGTTTTCAAATATGTAAATCTACAAAAAGCAGAACTGTTGTCGGGATGCCACAAATGTAATGTTAAATTCCTTCCTCCATATCTAGCTTTATTACCCTAGCGCTTACTTACGCGTCTATTAGGATAGCTGTCAATCAACGCCGCATTATATTCCGGCGATATCTCAGCAAATTACGACGTATCGTCGTGTTTACCGCACATGACTACTATCTACTATCGCATTGTCACAGCGGTTAGCGACATCACAAATCATCAATGTATTGCTACATTTGTCATTTGGTAATTAAGCATCTACGACACAATTACGTCGCGCATAATTATGATGTACCTACAATGATGTACAAGTTGGAAGTTAGGTACATCATCATCACTATTCCAACCTACATAGTCTTTCTAACACAGGCCTCCTGCCATAATGAGAGGGCTTGGGCCGTAGTTCCCACGCGGGCCCATTGCGGATTAGGAGCTTCTAGACTTGTTCAGGTGCCACAAATGGCCACGTGTGTTCAAATTCCTTGAAAATTTTGACATCAGCACTAGGCGAAACCCCCTGAAAACGTATATAAAAGTTGCCGGCACTGAATAATATATATTAACGTGTTAAGATCTTACTTAAAATTAAAAAAAAGACAATAAACAGGTTCCATATTTTGTTACTTAGTAACAGTTTACTACCTACGTTAGAATACCTAAATATTAAGAAGAGGAGTTCTACCACATACATCCAGTCATTGATCCCTTCTTACTACGTGTAGATGAATGAAATGGCCCAGAACGGAAAAGTCCATCCTGCCCCCGATCATCTGCAGGATACTGTTGCTGCTCCCTCGCCCACGTCGTATAATGGACGCCGATTTTTCCCACTCAATTGTATAAAATTCAGCCACAACTAGGTCTGTAAACTTCCAAGTATAGTTTAAAGTCACAAGGTCTAAAAGTATACCTAAGCTGTATAACGAGACTCAGTACTGGTAGAAAAATGGTTCCCGTATCATACATCCATAATATTATGTACGTGTAACAAACGTTTAATTTGAAAGTCATTCATTAAGAGTAGGTAACATGATATTTTTTGGTCACTGGTTAAAATTTTGTTCATAATCCATTATTTTACTCCAATTAGGCATCCTTACATGAATTTTAAAATCTTAACCCGCTGCTTCTAAAAACGTATGTTAAATTACGGGAAGGGTGTCCCACGGGAAAGGGAACGAGTAAACACGACATTTACATGTTGGCTTACGTCAAAATCAGTGCTTATGAATCATACCTTTGTATCCGTTGAGCAAATTCGGATAATAATGATGGATGGCGTTGAGCGGGCGCGATTTGTTGTGTGTCAGCACCAGAAAAGCAAAATAAATAACCAATTTACTACTTCCCATTGATCATTGACAAGCCATTTAGCCCTAGTTAGGTAATTAATTATTGCTGTCTGATGAATACTGAAATTGTATTACCATAAAATTGTATTACATTTTTGCGAAGACCAATCAAATTAGGCGTCTTCTTCTTTACTTAACATTATCATTTCTTTTTGTTAAATATAATTAAATTTTACGATCTACTATTTATTTTATTATTTCGCGACTAGAAAAGTAATACCTAAATGAATTATTTTGAAGATATTATTTGAATGTAGGTATACCTATTACTGAGTCGATGTAATATATTATTATTATATGTACTATATATATACTCTCACTGTGACAACACGTCAACGAGCATTTATCACAGGAAAACTGCAACACACAATATAATCATGATGTCTATTCAAACACATTTTCATTTTAAATTTACCTGTAACTAACCAATTCCTTTTATTGCTTTTGTTTAACTCGAGGGATTAGCGATGCTAAAATATGAAGCTGGTTTGACGGCGTTTTTGCTCTGAGGTGAGTCGCCAGATCGAAAAAAGGAAGTCAATTTGTAATCGGATTAAACCATAAAGTGATGTGGGTCCCCGGCGTCCTCCAATCCCTATCAACAAAAAGAAGACGTATTTTTCTCAAAACTTTCTGACATGGCAGTTTCTTATTCACACACTACGGTCTCCAGCACTTGACTTTGCATAATAATGCAAACTATATTCAAGACGGCACAGATTTATGGTGAAACGGGGTGTTAGGGGACGAATAAATATCTAACAACGTCTCCTGCTTATTTGTATTTATTTCACTTTACTCGGTCAATGCAACAAAAATAACTGTGCCGAACTGGCGGATATAAACAGTTAAGCCACATTTTCAATTGATTCGTTTAGAGTATAACGTAACGAACAAAATCGGAACCGAACGTAAATTAAATTAGATTATTATGCATCAATTTTATCGCTCAAATCCGAGGAGTGGCTTTCATAAAACGGCGTAATATCCCGCGGCTTTTCTAATAAACGAGCCTTTGTAAAAACAGTAAAATGCTACAATCGAGAAAAGAATAGCAAATTGAGGGCGAGGCAATTTGTATCTCTCTTGTCATACTTTTTAATTTCATCCCAAGAAAAACAGATTAGTTTTGCTTGAACACTTTGCATATTTACGAATCTTGAACAATATGAGCCTCTTTTTGTTCCCTTTCATTCCGTTTTAATACTTTTTTACAGGGACTTCTGGAAATGGACGAGCTACTTGTTTAAATTATGATTTATTTGGACATTCTTTGTGCCCATTTGATATGTTTTTGTATCACAGAGCTATTAAATGTTACCAGATTTGAATAAACGTGACAGTTATGACTGCAAAAAATGGTGTCGAAACTATATTGTAATATATAATGTCGAAACTATATTACTTATAACACACATACAACTTTAATGCTTTGCGTGCAAATTTCCTGGCTATTTTTAAATCGAAATATTTTTCAACTATCGGTTGTGACTAATCTAAATATTTAAATATCTTAATGAGGATTCAGAATTTGGCATTGTTAGTTTGTGTTCGAGCAATATTGGTTCAATTACTATTTCTCCTCCTCATTTTCACAGTTTACTAAAATAAACTGCCAATGCTACTCAATATTCTTATGCACCTGGTTGCATTTCCTTTATATCAGAAAATAGCAGCTTTGATGAAAGAGTTTCAATGATTTGTAAGATAAATTTAAAGTGCAATGATATTTTGATACTAAAGTTTCAAATAGTGAAGACTCTTTAAACTAAATAGCACCTTATACATTTAATGATTATGAAGTGACGTTTATTTCTTACTGCACACAAAAGTGAAATTTGATCACAAACACAACTGAGGTAAGTGTAGCTGTTATGAATCCTAACATGAAGATGCTTGGAACATCCATTTAGCTTAACTCTTGATGGAATATTACCAAAAAAGAAAAGCTATTTCAATAGATATTATTTCATCATCATCAGCCCAGGTTTTACAGGTACGTCCCACTGCAGAGCACAGGCCTCCTCTCTGAATGAGAGGGTTAAGGCCGTAGTTCCCACGCGGGCCCAGTACGGATTGGGAACTTCACACACACCATTGAATTTTTTACCTACACAGGTTTACACAATTGTATACACAGGTTCCTCGCGATGTTTTCCTTCACCGTAAAGCTCATAGTAAATTTTAAAAGTAATTTCGCACATACATTCTGAAAAACTCAGAGGTGCGAGCTGGGATTTGAACCCACGACCCTCTGCTTGAGAGGCCATAGGTCAAACCACTAGGCTACCACGGCTGTTATTATTAGTTATAAAAAATAAAATATAATTGATCACAGTTTAACAGTCAGTTTAGTCAAATTAAAAATAAAAACAAATAAAAAAATTTTTGGAATTAAGTTTTTATAGTGGTTTTAAAAATTTAATGGAACTGTAGCCACATACTTTAACATTTAGACAGATAAGATAATAACAAAAGCGTCTCCCAAACGTATGAGTTGTATAATACCGATTTGAAAGACACCAATCTCTAAATACTCCTGAATTCTTTATCATCTGCTACCCAAGCATGCATCTATTCTGACGAAGCTGCAAATCGTCGTCGGTTGCATTGCATTATATTTTTATTCCCTTTAGGTGCAGCGTTGGCGCTAGCACGTGAGTCGAATACAAATGGTTTTTGTGATTGGTGCGCTCGTCCGTAACAGCGTTAAGGAAGAAATACATATTTGAAGTGACGCCGTTATTATCCGTGGTAACATTGGTTATGTCACGTTTTAATTAATAGAGCGTTTGCAGAATGAAATTTAAGACTTCTCAAAGGCAAAAAAAGTAGGTTTGCTTAATCGGATTTACACTCATAAAAAGACTTAAGCAAAAAATCAAGAAAATGTGGGCATATCTTTTTATTCTGGTTTCAATTTTTTTTTCTGGGTTCGAATCCCGGTCAGGGCATTTATTTGTGTGATGAGCACGAATATTTATTCCTGAGTTATGGATGTTTTCTATGTATGTAAGTATTTATTTATCTATATAAGTATGTTTATCGTCGTCTAGTACCCATAGTACAAGCTTTGCTTAGTTTGGGACTAGGTCGATTTGTGTAAGATTGTCCCCTAATATTTATTTATTTATTTTTATTTTTATATAAGAGTGGACAAACGAGCAGACGGGTCACCTGATGGAGAGCGATCACCGTCGCCCATGGACACCCGCAACACGAGGGGAATCACAGGTGCATTGCCGACCCTTTTAGGAATTGCTAGGCTCGTTTTTTAAAGATCCCTAAGTTGTAACGCTCCGGGAAAGTTGCCGCAGTAAGCTGATTCCAGATCTTCGTCGTGCGAGGAATGAAGTTTCGCTTAAAACGCATGGCAGGTACTAGACTACCAATTATCAAGATGGTGAGGGTGGAAAGACAGACGGTTTCTCGAAGGTAGTGAAATTTAGCCGCAGGCAGCAATTCGAACAGTTCGTCAGAACACTCCCCATGAAAATTCTTACGTTTCTTGATTTGGTACCTACACAATAAATGTGTAATAATTTTGATGTATGATTTTAACTTCGATATAATAGAGTGTCCTGTAAGATGTTCGACAAATTTAAGGTGCAGGTAGGTGGACAGGTCACCTGGCAAACATAGATAAAAAAGACCTTAGTAAGAGTGTCACCAGTTTTGAAAAGTATGTACGCACTAAGATTTTTAGTATAGCCTAGGATCCGAGTATACAACGACCTTCACCGATCTGGTTAATGGATGAAAGTATTTTATATTAAATTAATTATGTTAATAAATAGGTATATTGCAAGTGGGTTGACTTAAAAATTTCAGTCCAGTATATATTTTTTTTACAGTCCAACGTTTCGGTTAATAGACAAATGCCAATCAAAAAGTATGAAGCCTATAGAATATGCAAACGTTAGGTTGACTATTTTCTTCCGGTCATAAGTTTTGACTGGAACGGAACGGAACTTTTGAACTTTAACAGGTAAAAACAGGTAAATCGATATTTGCACTGGTCTGGTTAGTGAACCTAACGTTTGCATATTCCATGGGCTTTGTACTTTTGATTGGTACGTCAATTGTATATTAACCGAAACAGTAAAATATTAAAAAAAAACCGGCCAAGTGCGAGTCGGACTCGCGCACCGAGGGTGCCGTACAAATTTATATGTAGGTATCTATGAACATCCAGTCTTAGCAGATCACTGATCCTAAGCAAAATGTGCGCAGTGTGGGATCATTGTAGATTGGGTACTGATATATAGACAGACAGACAAAAAAAATTATGCTTTTCGCAATTTTTCCTTTATCTGTGCTATAAGACCTTGCTTCGTGGCAAATTTCAAGAATCTGAGTTCACGGGAAGTACCCTGTAGGTTTTGATTCCCTTGCGAGTGTCGACAATTTGCGGCATAAAAGGCTACATCTTTTGATTGCGTTAAAAATTTATTCTTTTCGCAATTTTTCCTTTATCTGTGCTATAATACGTTGCTTCGTACCAAATTTCAAGATTCTGAGTTCACGGGAAGTACCCTGTAGGTTTTGATTCCCTTGCGAGTTTCGAAAATTTGCGGAAATTTGCGGCATAAACGGCTGTATCTTTTGATTGCGTTGGCTTAGAAGTTTGATTTTTTTACAGCTCCAAGGGACCGTAGACCTGAGTATTTGATATAAATTTCAGGTTGATACCTCTACGCGTTCCTGAGAAAAAGGGTCTTGACAGACAGACGGACGGATGGATGGACGGACGGATGGACGGACGGACGGACGGACGGACGGACGGACGGACGGACGGACGGACAACAAAGTGATCCTATAAACGTTCCGCTTCTTCCTTTCGAGGTGCGGAACCCTAAAAAATAATAATTACTTAATCATATTCTGACTGAAATTTTTTAGTCAACCCACTTGCAATGTATACGCGGATCCTAGGCTAGTAATGATAATCGGACTTTATAATTTTCACATTTCTGTTTTTTGCATCATGTGTAATCTTGATGAATGGTTGTGTTACCTGATAAAAAAAATACTTTGGCAGATAATTAATTGTTTGTTTTTATTTCAGTTTGAATTTTACGTCCTCCACTTAACTTTGATGGAGCTTTAACCTCTTCTGGTGAAGAAGAATTATATAACCACGGGTTAGCCTATTAGCTCAAAAATATGCCTATTTAATAAACATTCAAAAATGGTAAATATTGCATCATGAAAATATTAATAAGATAATAAAAATGCTGACGAAAGCACAAAGGACCCTACAAATCACAGTAAACCAGTACTACAGCTCAAGGTAACTTGAGACGCAAGTTGTATCAAAATGCATTCAGCTTAGTAGTCTAGTTAAATTGGCAACTACGCAAAACTAAAAGAAAAGATTAAAATCTGTAATTTCATTTATTTATGTGTAGTTATAAGCCGTTGATTAAATTTAATTATTTTTTTAGCGATTTATTGAATTACTGCCACTAGAAAAGTTGTTTGTGTTTTGCTTTTTTATTAGCATACCACGTCACATGTTTAAACTGTGTTAGTAACAATGTTTTCAAAATTAGTTGACTAAAAGTCAACATGACCGCTGTAAAGCTGCACGCAACGGGACTATTAGTCGATTATTAAAAGCATGCTTAATGTACAATCGATGTCAGTAGATCAATAAGGAATGATTTATATTTTCACAACACGAACATTATTCCGAAGCTCTGTCAGAATATTTCAAATAGTTTGTTAAATTAAATTAGGGTTTGCGTCACAGCTAGCAATTACAGAAACATAACAGTACACATTAATGTAACAGTAGATAATTTTAGGTCTTAAGCCACTACAAATTGTTTAAATATAATTATCTTGACGTTCAAATTCATGCCTTCAACGGACAAGAAAAAAAATATATAAAAAGATTTTTTTAGCTAATTATATTACAATGCTATAGATAAATAGCTGTTGTCCGCGACTCCGCCTGCGAAGAATTCGTTAATCTATTTCACGGGAACTATGCAATTTTTTGGGATAAATAACTATCCTGTTTTTCCCAGGGTCATAGAGAATCTCCATAAAAAAATCATCTAAATGGGTTCAACAGTTTTAGCGTGAGGAACAGACTGACAGAAGTAGCTCTGTGTTACTTTCACATTTAGGTATATTTAATATTAGTAATTTGGGCCGCTTATGCTTTTTAACAAATTTGCTTTTTCATCAATTATGGCTCTCCTTAGTTCCTCGATATAAAAAAAATTACCCCCCGCAACCCCCCCCCCCCCCGAAAACCCCCCTCCCAACCCCACCCCCCCACCAAACCCCCCGCACCAACTTACTTCAAAAACCCCTGATTTTGAAACATTCTTCCGCTCCGCTCCGCTCCTATTGGTGTTAGCGTGATGATATATAGCCTATGGCCTTCCTCGATAAATGGACTATCTAACACTGAAAGAATTTTTCAAATCGGAGCAGTAGTTCCTGAGATTAGTGCGTTCAAACAACAAACAAACAAACAAACTCTTCAGCTTATTAATTCTTCTAAAAACTGTTCGATAAATTCTTAAAATAGACGTATCTTTCTTATTTGTGAACCGATTGAAATGAAACAAACACTAAATGTTAATCCAAGAAAATAACAACCTATCAGTGAAAACCGCATCCTTCTAGGTTAAGCCGTTTCAACACAAACAGACAAACAGACAACAATTCTAAAAATCATTGTTTCGGGTTCTATTGCGCTAATAAATAGCCCTAGTGACAGTTTTTCTCAAATATCTTCAATGTACAGACACCGACTTGTTACAGATTTATTATATGTAATAGATTAGTAAGGATTAAGTAGATTAATTTTATCCATAGTTTTCTAAAATGATTAAAGTCGTATAACATCGTGGGCGCGACGCAAAATCCATTGTTCTGTTCTAATATCGTTTCGTGCTTTGTGTCCAAATCCAAATATCCATCCCTTCGCGAAAACAGAATAGCGGAAAATGAATGAATTTACATAACGCGGACGTGGCTTGATTGATTAGATCGAGGCACAGATTTGAGCTCAAAGAGGATGATATTACTCCCATGCCGACTGGAAATTGCTTTCGCCAGTGAACGGCTCTAATGCACGCAGTGTAGTGCAAATAGCGCGGGCATACACATTTTACCGAATCAAGAGTTAAATTGTTTATACTCGTAGTCGGAAGAGTTGTTAAAATGTTAGTATGAGTTTTATTTGTGTTTATTCTTAGCGAGCACCCGTTTGGCAAGTAGTAAGTGTCATTACTTTCCTTTAGTCTGTTTTTGTATTGTAAACGTTGAGAGCCAAGAAAGACCAAACATTCGACAAGTAGCCCGTAGTCAGAAAGTGACATAATACGTTTTTCATTTATGTCATAGTTATCAAGTAAGTATAAAAGTATAATTACAAATAAGTGTCAATCGAAAAGTCTTTGTCCAGCGGTAAAGAATGAATAATGAAATTAAATTTATACCTCGGGAGATTAAAGATGGCGAATAATTTAAGAAGGAGTCCGATTCGCAGATTAGTAGGTAAACGTTGTCATAATATCAAAGCTGAGGATTTCACCATACAATAATGATATTTAGCAGGAAAATTTGCATAAAAAGAAAAGTTCAAATAAATATTATTTACAATAACGTCGGAACGAGATTCTCTCCGTTTCCTTTGATACAGTAAAACAAGGAAAACTCAAACGTGAAATTTTAACGTTGCGTTTGTTAAGATTGGTATAAAAAATGTGTTTGAATGGTCTGTAAAGCGTAAGAAAAAAAACTTTGCGTCGAAGAATAGGAAGAGTAAGAACAATAAAAGTAAATTGAAGTTGGATAGAATTTTCGCTTCGCGAGTTTTAGTGGCCGATTTGGCGTAACGAGTTTTTACCGCCTTTACAACTTTGCACGTTTTCACACCAAAGTTCACTTGATACAACAGTTTCTTACCGGCTCATCCAATTCCAAGAATCTACTACTTTTTCTTCCAATAATAATTATAGCAATTATTCTAACGCATTGTTCATTTTGATGTAGATTCTAGTGGAAACCTACAATAATACCGTACTTTGTTAGATTCCTTTATTCAAAACAAAACTTTTAAAATCATGTTCTTTCATAAAAATATCCTAATGCAAAAAAAAACCATTTTGCTTTGCCTTAATAAATTATTAATTTTAATTAGTCATCTGTTTACACACACATACCTACTAAAAAAGTCCGTTGGAATGGAGTATAAATCAATTTGAAAGATTTATTTACATGGTCATTGTTAGAACTAATGTAATGAACACTTCGCTGAAGCCGTGGTGGCCTAGTAGTGGTTTGACCTATGGTCTCTCAAGCAGAGGGTCGTGGGTTCGAGTCCGGGCTCGCACCTCTGAGTTTTTCGGAATTTATGTGCGCAATTACATTTGTAATTTACCATGAGCTTAACGGTGAAGGAAGACATCGCGAGGAAACCTGCATACACCTGAGAAGAAATTCAGTGGTGTATGTATGTGAAGTTCCCAATCCGCACTGGGGCCGCGTGGGAACTACGGTCCAAGCCCTCTTATTCTGAGAGGAGGCCTGTGCCCTGGAGTGAGACGTATATAGGCTGGAATGATGAATGAACACTTCATTTTTTTTCTCATTATTATTTCTTTAAATTTTGTGTAATTTAACTTTGTAAGATTTAACATTTTTAAAGACGTCTCAAAATAATCAAATAAGGCAGTAAATAGCTATGTACTTACTTAGTGTCGTATACATCAGCAACCATCAAATAACTCTCTCAGCGCGCCGGTTTTCCGATGTCTGCTAATGTTTTATTCGCTTTAATCTCCAAGAGTGACTTCTAAATATTCACTCCGGAATGATAATAAATTAGTGGATAGATGGGAAAGTAAATCCGGGACTTAATTGGACAGGCGAAGTCGGCGATCTGTCTGGGCTAACGAGCGGTGCATGCCTGGGTCTAGTTCTGTGTAATTATATGCAGCAACGATTATGTCTGGTCATGAGAATCGAAATAATGAAGAGTAATTAAAAATTACTTAATGACAATGTTGTTAATAGTTTTCAATATTAATGATCTGGGTCTATAATGACTCCCATAAAATTTTAAGTCATAATGTATCATTAGTCCTAATCAACGTTAGTCATACTACAGTGATTACAACAACAATTTATTTTTCGGAATTGTTAAAAAAACAAACCTAACCTAACCTGCTGCATTCTATAAGATGGCATTTAAAAAAGTCCTGAAAAAAATACCGTTTCAGATATAAATCACTGTATGACTAACGTTGATTATGACTAATGATACATTATGACTTAAAATTTAATGGGAGAAAAGGGGCACCGTAATGATCTACATACTCAACTGGGACGTAACGGTGAGTATTTCTCAGATCAAGTCTTGAACAAAATAAATACCCAATAAAATAAAGTCCATTAACAAAATATAAATTAAGGAGTTTGCCTTTCAAACAATCATCATTTAATTTTGAAATATATAGTACGCAGATCTGTAATGTAGGTACATAACATTATAGCACGGTTTGCAAAATTACTTGCGAGCGTTTGTTTCAAAATCATTAAATTCGCAATTTAGAGATCTGAGGGCGAATTGAATGAAATTTTGTAATTAGATACGTCGATATTTGACCATAATTTTGACGACAAGAAAATTTAATCAACACGATTGTCGTCTAATTGGCTGTTTAGCTTATCAAACATCTTTCTAAGGATAGTTAAGGGAATACAGTACCTAAATATGTATGCTACAAAAATGTGACATCGGGGTCACGTAAAGAGAGTAAAGTTTTTTTTCGTTCATTAATAATTTAGGGGTGCTTTTTCCGAGAGCAGATGATACCTTGCGAGTATATATGTCAACCCGATTGCTACTAAATGCTTAGTTGTAATGAAAATATTAGTGACATGAGAAATCATAAAGTGAGTATCTTTCTTAGTTTTTAATTGGCTAAGTAAAGTTTTTTGAAGAGATGCTAATTATATTTTTTTTCGACAGTGGTCGACATCAACACCAAGAAACTGCAGCTGTTTTATTTTTATCTCCTTTTATTTATTGGAAATATTTTTTTAAGTGTTCGAGATGACATTTGTGAGATTTTATGGCTGACAAGCGGTTCGTGCTCAGTACTAAGAAGAAATAGAAAAAAAAACAAATACAACTGTCGCTTCTGTCAATGTCAAATGAAATCTAACCGTTTGCGTTTTGTTTGCTTTGCGTTGTTCAAGAAGCAGTTCCAAAATAGTGATCGAAAGTATTCAATCGTGATCCAATTGTTGTGCATAGGTCGTGGAGAAATGCGGTAAAATTGAAAGTTCGGATTTTATGCGAAGGTCGATAAAAATAGTCAAAAAATCACACTGAGTACACCAAAACGCAAAGCAAACGAAACGCAAACGATTTGACATTGACAGCAGTGACAGTTCACTTCGGTTTTTTTTCTGTTTCTACTAAGTTCTGAGCACCAACGGCTTGTCAACCATAAAATCTCACAAATGTCATATCAAACACTCAAAAAAATATTTCCAGTAAACAATAGGAGATAAAAAATAAAACAGCTGCAGTTTCTCGATCTCCAGAACGCCGACAGTCGAAAAAATATATAATTAGCACCTCTTCAAAAAACTTTACTTAGCCAATTAGCAGATTAGAATATACGAGTACTTAATTTCTATTTTAGCTTTAAATACTAACTATTAATATTTTTTTTTACAAAAAAAATCGATATCTTACAAATGACGGAGTTCTGAAGTAACAAAAATAGAAAAATTAATAACCTTACTCCTTTTTTTGAAGTCGGTGAAGTTAAAAATCAAAATAATAATAAAAAGATAAACAAAATAAATACATTCAAAAATACTTACCTAGACTATAATTCTGAGAGGAGGCCTGTGCAGTGGGACGTATATAGGATCGGATGAGGCTATAATGCCAAGTGCGTATCGGGCTACGAACAGTGGAAGGTTCCGTACTAATCAAAAATAAAATATAAACATTTTTGTACATAATACATATGTGATAAATATTCAATATTAAATTTTGATTAATTATTCCTCGTTAACTTGTAAAGCCTACTAAGTTTTTATTTTAAATTCGTTATTACTATTAAACTTAATATATTGGAACCGAATTTCTAAATCGTAAAATATAGTCTTAGCACACATAGAATGTTTTTGAAAGGTCTACTCAATGATGCACTTTCAAAAACATTGGATTTAGACCAGAATAAAAAAACGCAAAGGCCTTATAAAATTTAACTTTTCAAGTTAACGGTCGATCAAGCAATACTCTAAATATATTTGCTTACAGCAGTATTACATCATCTAAATTGTATTTAAAATTGTGTAGAATTCAATAAACAGAGAATGATGAAAATTGCTCAAATTCGCGCGGCGTTGCACGGAATTCTGGCCTGACTGTGACTGAACACGACCGCAAACTCCAATAATTAGTAGCGTTGCATTCGGATATTGCTTTTTGATTTTATAAAAGAGCCAAAAGGTTTGAAAACAATTGGCTGCACGCATGAAAAATGTTTTGTTTTTGCTCATCGTAAATTACAAAAAGTATAAATTATAAAACCGGTTACAAACGTGGAGTAGGGTTCCGTTGTAATAACCAGTAAATATTCAATACTAGCTTTAAAATCGCGGCGTTGCTCGTGTCAGATATTCATAAAAAAAGTTTTAAAGCAATTTTAAAGTACTATCTAATAGAAATCGTTCACCTCGGTCTATACATATACGTCCCATTGCTCGGGACAGGTCTTTCAGAATGAGAGGGCTTGCACTGTTGTTCCCACGCGGGCCAAGCAAGATTGGGACCGAATTTCTTTACAAGTGTGCGCAAGTTTACTGTAAAACTCCAGCTCTTGGTAAATTTGAAATGTAATTCCTCACATACAATCCAAAAAACGGCGCGATCCCGGGTCGAAAATGCCACCCTCTGCCTGAAAGGCCAGAGGTCCAACCACCACTAGGCTACCATTATTAAAAAAATATATTTTTTTTAAGCAACAAATCATCATCTTCTACCACCAACAATGTACGAATAATGCTCACGTTAAGGTAAAGGGGAAAGGATTATTCTAAATTATAGTTAAAATGATATTCCATCTAGGTTTGCAGCTGCAGAATCAGACAGCCGCTGCGGTTGCAGTTCGTCCGATAACAAGCTGACCCCGACCCAGCGCTGTGAATAAAATAATTTACGCCAATGCGCCAAATTAGAATTCAAGCTTAATTCAAATAAACTTTATTTAAATGAACAGCACCCAAATGATATTCAATGAAGCATTTTAATGTTAAATTGTACAGTTATTTATAATTTCACAACGTTGCAAAATGATATTGTTAAATATAATTAACAACGCTAGTGTTAATATCTGTAACGTGGCTGATTGTATTCGATTAATGTCTAAGCGTTCACTACACAAACGAGGCAAATAAAAAAACACGCTTTTCCGAGTAAATTAATTAGATTTGGTAAAAGTACACACTGGGATCATTATAAAAAGCCCAAAAACGGTCAGGCTACGTTGTTCCACGCGACTTTCACCCTCTCCACATTATTTTCATTCTCTATGGCATTCTCTTTAACTCTTCAACTTCTTGCTATCTTAAAGAGCGATTTAGCTATGTTACTTCTGTTCGATGCATTTAGAACTTTCTTCTTAACGTCCTTCTTTCCAACTCTAAATTCTATGTCGATTTTTGAGCTGTCCAAGCTTCTCTATTGTGGAAAACTTGCGTAAAATCTTTACCTATTTTTAAGTCTATACCTAGAGAGCACTATCTGTCACCTTGTCCATGAGTGTTATGTTGCTGTGTAGGTATTTTTTTAGCTGTATTTGTTGCAAATTTGTTTTGTATGCTTAGATTTGTGTGATTTTGATATTGCTTTCATTAGTTGTAAATTGCCCTACCTGCTGAAATCTATTACTTACTTCTTTCTGTTGTAAAAGGTTGTCTGGAAAATAATGCTCTGAAGCGATACAGTCAAAGTTGCATTTTTCCCTTTATGTGTACCTTTTTTTTGTATTGCTATTATTTTCTGTACAATAACATGGTGTTTAATAAAGAGTCGTTGTATTGGTTGTGTCTGAAAGTGTAGGTAAGTGCCAGGTTTCATGTCAATACCACAATTAAAAGTGGGTGGTTATAAGGTCATTAGATTCCATTGCAAACTTAATTTAAATTAGTCAGGTCGACTTTATAACAGCGAAGGAAAAAATGGTAATACAGCGGATTTCAATAGCACTGCTTTATGCAAAAATTGCCGTAAATGTCGTAGTATCTCTGTGGTATAACAGTATTTCTGTAAGCCGATGTGGGCGAGTGTCGTATTTGCGTCGGGCAGCACTGCCGAACGACGATAAAAGGTTTAAACCAATGTAGTTATTTGGAAATTCCAATCGGTTTTATCGGGAAGGCTAAGGTGTGCATGCAAAATTGCATTCTTTGGTCTGCACGGCGTGCTTTTACAAAAGTGTATCGCGAAATATAAAAATATCATACACTTCGTTACATTTAAAATTAAAAACTTAACTGTCACATTCGCATATGTTTGTAGTAAAAGGAAGATGTTACTGACAGTTATGTTAACTTCTATATTTAAAACTTGGATTGTTTAACAATAATAAGTGTTAAATGCACTAGTATTTTTCACTTACGACGTTAGATTATTGAAAAACAAGCGCGAGTAGGACCGTTTCATGTTTAATGTTACATTATACGAACTATAGCAACATAATCTTCTTCTTCTAATATATAAAAACCTCGTGTCACGGTCTTTGTCATCAAACTGCTCAGAAACGGCTTGACCGATTTTTATGTTTTTTTTTCTCTATATTTGGTAGGTCTGAGAATAGGTCGTAAACCGTAGAAGAGTTCACTCCTGCAGGAACTAGTCTGGCCGGTCCACTAGAGTTTTACTGCCAGATTATTGCTTTATCACCAAACTTGCATAAGCATGCCTAATATCAGCTCAATCCAAAGGTGGTATCCACCAAGAAGTGTCCGAAAAATTATTTGCAAATTTTATAACCACAAACTTACGTACAAAAACACACGAACGTTACAAGTTAATTAAATGCTTGTAAAAAGCAATCACAAAAGTATACTGCTGTCCAACATTGTATCAATACAAGTAAAATTCGTATAGTATAGATAGATCGATAAAATGGACAGTCGGATTTAATAGATCTAAGATTATAATTGTTTGATTTTTTTTAAATACGTAGTAATGGTTATTATACTTTTGTAATGCTATACTTACTTATATCGGGTAAGACAAAATAATATTTCCCTTCAATCATCTTCATTTCAGACTTGATTCGTAAGACGGTTCATTATTGCACACACTGCTTACGTACAAGTATAAAAAAATGAAGTTGAAGAAAATAAAAAAATAAATAGAAAAAGATACTTCATACTTAACTTGTAAAAGTTGGCCTAGTAGCGCCATCTCTTGGTCCAGGTGAGCGGGTAGCTCCGAAGGAGTGTTGAAGTCTCTCGGTAGAGGGCATAACATAGATGCGCTTTATCACTGCCTAAATGTGATTATAACAGACTGAAGTGTACGATGTTTGGGAAAGATTCGTCGCTAACTTCTAGACCAGTGATGGTGTAGGGGTAAGCACGCAGCACGGAACGCTGAGGACCTGGGTTCGATTCCCAGCATTGGTCTTTTTTCTGGGGTTTTTTCTGTGAACTGCTTACGTAGCAAATGGAACATAAATACACACTGTTGTATACCAAAGAAATTATTTCAACTAATAAGGGAATGTAATACCGTTAAAGTAACGTGTACCTACATGTCCAAATCACGTAATTACTTTTCGCCATACCGTGATAAAAGTTTCAGATTCGCATGTTTTCTTTCGACAATCCTCAGTTAAATCAATGCAATTTATAAAGTTGCCGCCCGGATCTCTGTGTTGTTAGCCATGTAATTAGATCTTTGAGATATTTCATTAGTAGAGAATCGTTTCCGTTTACCTTACTAAAGTAATCAATTAAAGTTAGAGTTGGAGGTGTCGCTTTTCCTGTGTCAATTAAGAACCTCCAGCACCCTGGGGATTAATTACCAACCAACTTGTGTCCATTACACAGCCCTGCTTGGCTATAGTTAATAATTTAGTTTAACCATTCAATCACCTACATGTTATAAAGGTTTTCTAATGGCACATTAATACCTGATTAGAGTTGAGAGCAATTGCGTGAATTATGGTAATGAACTGTGTAGTCTGTGTAGATATAAAGCTTAACGTAGGTATAGCCTGCCTGTTTCATAGTTGTTTGTGTTGTGTTGTTTCAATTTGTTTGATATTCTCAGTTAATTTTTTTTTAATGAGTGTATGAATTAGTTAATTTTATTTCGAACTTTTTTAATGGACACATATTTTACTAGATGTTGCCCGCGACTTCGTCTGCGAACGCTGTCCTGTGGGAACTATCCAATTTTCCGGGACAAAAACTATCCTATGTCCTTTCCAGGGTCTCTTACAAAGTAAATCCACACATGTATCATTTATATAATATCGGTTCAACAGTTTAAGCGTGAAAATGTAACAGACAGACAGTTACTTTTGCATTGAGGTGATTCTTGTTTTTATAGTTGAAATATCAAATTAAGTTGATTAACCTACAGGATGAACTAACTGGTGCAATTGTTTTAATACCTAGCGAAAAATAAAGTTGTTGCATTTTTGACCTGTTGCAGGTCAAGTTATAATACAATAGCAATAAAATGGTCTGAATTTGCATTTTATTTGTAAGGATTATTTGGGAAACCAGAAACAAATGCTTACTTAAAATGAGACCACGTACCGCAAACAAAAGTAAAGCGACAGTTACAAGACGGTGCCCAGCTACAGTGTGCTTTTATTTTCATGCAACTTGAAGACGTTGTACGCCGGTGTAATCTAATAGTTTGACCTATTGGCTATATGCGAAGGGGGTGGTGGGGTATAGAAAACGATCGCAGCGCACAACATGGTAAAAATTGTAAGTAAATGAGAAGGAAATGTTGTCAACGCTACGCGGCGCCACCGTCGTGCACGTAGCCAGAAGCGGGTGGTGGGGGTACAGAAAACGATCGCAGTGCACAACATGGCAAAAATTGGAAGTAAATGAGAAGGAAATGTTGTCAACGCTACGCGGCGCCACCGACGTGCACGGTCCCAATAGCCGTCCGGGTCTCTGAGTTTTTCGGAATTGACGTGCGAAATTACATTTGGAATTTACCATGAGCGTTACGTTGGTCGAAAACGTTGGTCGGCTGGAGTGTTGGTTGGTTGGTTGGTGGCCTTTTGCCACATAATTTTGTGTATTTTTTTCTCTGTTATGAGCAATAAATGGTTTTTTTTTACTTTTTTATTTTTTTTATTTTTTAAAACATCGTGAAGCCAAATAACATCTACGAGGCAACGTTACACCATATATTTGGTATTGTTTATAGATATTTGCGTGGAATTATTAAATTCGTTTTTAGTAATTAGGTCAGGATATTAGTTCGAGTAACTTTGATTCGAAATTTCGAACTGTTGTTTGACGAACTACAACGATGAGAGACAACACACAATAAACTATTTTCACTGCAAGCTATCGCTTATTTATCATTTATAAAACAGGATGCAATGTCGCGTTTCTTTGGCCACAATATTTTTGCCGGTCTGATGTTCCAACGTTTCATGCTAAAAAAAAATAAATTTTTCCATATGTTTTGTCAAACATTTGGTGTCGCAGCAGTAAAAATGTGAAGATTCAGATGGTTCTCCAACAAAGAGATTACTAAGATAATAAAATAAAGCAGTGAGTCAACATCCCGCTGTATTGGGCGGTACAGGCGCGAGCAGCGGGTCACGAGCTCGCATGTACACTCGCTCGTAAAAGTGCGACCGGACATATCCTGTTATAAAGAACGCTTTCAATTGCAAATGGGTCGTGGGGCCAGAGAGACGCCAAATTTATAGCCCGGGATGGAAAACGAGCACGTTATTTGGACTCCAATGGGAGAAAAAATAGGGATAAAGGAATTGAGCCATTCATTTTTCATAGTTTTATTTATGTAAGTCCATTCGTCGCGGAGTAACGATTCTATAAAATGTCGAGGGCTCAGTGCTCCGTTTTTAAGGTTGCATAGGCGCCTGAATAAAGCTCTGGCTTACTTTCTTGTTTCTATTTATTCTTTATCGAAATGTGGATTTCATGAAAGCCAATATTCGCTTAATTATGTGTAATTAATACCACGAGTTCGAGTAAAAGCCGTGGCGGCCTAGTGGTTTGACCTATGGTCTCTCAAGCAGAGGCGTGGGTTCGAATCCGGGCTCGCGCCTCTGAGTTTTCGGAATTTATGTGCGAAATTACATTTGTAATTTACCATGAGCTTTACGGTGAAGGAGAACATCGTGAGGAAACCTGCATACACCTGAGAAGAAATTCAATGGTATATGTGAAGTTCCCAATCCGCACTGGGCCCGCGTGGGAGCTACGGCCCAAGCCCTCTCATTCTGAGAGGAGACCTGTGCCCTGCAGTGGGACGTATATAAGCTGGGATGATGATGATTAATACCACGGGTAGATTCGTGACCACGGCTGCTGCAATGTGATCAAAACGTCAAGGTTATTATAGCAATATACCTACACACACTATGTGATATTAAATCATGAGTGTGAATCGCGAAAGTTAAAAACATTAATCCAATTAGTCCTCTGCCAGTCGCGCATGATTAAGTTGCATAGTTCAGGGAAGTGCTGTAAAAATGTTTAAAATAACGTTACGTTTTTGCTTGCCACGTCATTAATCTCCCGTTAATGGCGAAGCGACGTATCTCTAATGGACAGCGACAAAAATACGGCCGGTAATTAATGAACTTGCTAGGAAAAAAAGAAAGTACCTACTTTGAAAATTTCCCGATAGTTTCGTGATATATTTTCCGTTGAAAAATCAAATGTACGCCTTATTTATATTTCTCATTGATGCTGTCACGTAGCGGTTTGAAAACTTGGACCGAGAAAAAATTGAAAGGAAACTTTCAAGTTTTAGATTTTATCGAATGAAATTCGTTATACATTGGACACGATATAAATTGAAAGTATACTATCAAGTCTCAAGCTGATTCTTTGCGCCCTTTTTTGATTTCATTACTAAACAATATGCTTTGCTCATGCTCGAATATAAGTCTAGTAATATAAGCTAACTTTCCAAAACTTTGAGGAATTACATAAAGAAAATCACGAAAGTTGAAAGAATTACATACATTTTTGTTCCAGTTACTCTTAAGAACCGTCATAATATTATTAGCTTCCTACATTAGCTGCAACGTTAATATGTTATGACTGAGTGCTTTGGTTAGCCTTAAAGTTCAGACTTACTGGCTAATATGTCGAAGAGATTCCCAAGATACTGAAGAACCTAGTTCGGGATTCAGGTACATTTGCAGATTGAAGTGCATTTAATTAAAGTTTAATCAGTTTAAGTAGGCTAGATACAGTCGCCAAGAAACTAACTGGGTATTCTTAATCGATGCGATACAAAATAGTCAGTTCTGTGTAGAAGTGCTTGAACAATACAATACAATACAATGACTCTTTATTGTACACCACAAAAAATACAACTGAACTGAACTGTTTTCTTTTAAATAAATAATTGATTATTCGATGAATTATTTAAATTTTGTTCTGTTAGAATCAAGTAGGTACTTAATTATGTTTGAGCCAAATACTACTTGTTAGAATGGCAACTGAGTCAAAGACATACATACTACTAGTATATGTTTATACGTATGTTTTTTGAGATTTTTTAGTGTAATTACGAAATGTTTCCAACATTTTGGTCAATGTTCCTACTTATTTTTCTCCACTGCAAAGTAGAGAGTTTACTTAAACCATACAATAATTTTGTATGCGCTTTGCGCGCTATGCGGAGCAAGGCCGACAAAATTGCATGAAAATATATTTTTTTTAATTTTAACTCAAACGCCGACGACCTGGTGAAGGTGGCGGGAACGCATTTGATGCGGATGGCGCAGGGCCGATCTGTTTGGCGAGCCTTGGGGGAGGCCTATGTTCAGCAGTGGACGTCATTCGGCTGAAATGATGTTGAACTCAAACGCAAATATTTTGCATGACTTGGCCTCACTATTGCGGAGGAGAAAACTTTATTTCAACATGGAACTCTGCAAAATAACGCCTGAATCTTTAAACCATAAAACCTTTACAGAGGTGTTTAGTCAATCTAAGCCAATCAATGATCTTCTTGATGAAGCGATGATCTTCGCAAGGCGGCTGGCAAGAGCTGGATGAGAGTGGCTGAGGATCGTGCTCAGTGGCGTGCCACGGGAGAGGCCTATGTCCAGCAGTGGACGAACATAGGCTGATGATGATGAAGCCAATCACTGCTAAAATATTCGGTCTCTAATGAAAACCCTACGAATAGAAAATCTAGGTCACAAGACAACAGATAGTGGTTCTAAGCATTAACTTAAATGTAGATAATAATATTAAAATAATATTTCAATTTGCAACGAACTAGTAACTACCTACGTAACTAGATTTTGCCGTTGATTTCGTCCGCGTAGAATTCATGACATGTGGTAAAGCTTCTTCATTTCTGTCATTGAAAAAATCTGGCAGTCATATTCAAAAATTCATTATCTTCGTCATTTGGTAAATTAGTGAATATTATAATTATAAATTCTATTTAAACCTTATCCAATCAGTTTTTTACTGATTAGATCATCTTAAGGTAAGATCGTAGTTGCAGAGACAGAGTCACTTTAAATCGAACATTATATAAGTCCCTATTCAGTAGGAATTTCAACAAATCCGTCCTTGTTCGTTGCTCACATCGTAAAGGCCACCTCTGTGGTAAATTTTAGCCTTCTACGGCCAAGAATTTGGGCTGAGCGTTGATGAGTCAATCACTTAATCAGTCAGGATTTTTTATTATAATATCATTGTATAGATGTACTGTATTATCACGGAGGCTGCATTATGTTGATTGCACGGAATTAATTGTATAATAATATGGAACAATGCGTTTATTGTACAATTAATTATGCGTCACCTGCGCACAATGAAGCGCGACATGTCGCATGTGGCTACCGATTTATACGCAAGGGGTTAATTTACTTTATCTATATATATAAAAATGAATGTTTGTCTGTATGTCCTTTATAGAATCGTAAACTATGCATTTGATCATGTGATGATCTGTAGCAAAGTTGTTGTGCATGAGCCAAAGAAGGTTTCGGAGTTGGTACGACCAATTTTCGACAGATGGCGCCACTGTCATTTCAATGTAGCTCGACGTCTTCAATCGATACATTTTACTGTCTACTCGTACGAAGTCGCGGGCAAAAGCTAGTTTTAAATAAAAATACATTCTCCACCTGTATTTCTTTCTGCCTGTCGGTGGGCTGTACCTATATCTCAAGAACTGTAATAGATAAACAGCTGAAATTTGTACATAAGAAGAAGAAGTATGCAGCTATGGAGCAAATGAAACAACTGACTTACTTGAATGCTAATTTATTATTATTACTAAGCTTCAAAATGGCCGAAACGACGGTCGCGTGCCTTTGTTTCGGTGTTGGAAACAAATACACATCAATATCAAAAAATAGTAAAAATTAAATTCAATGAAAAATCAAGGGGAAGATGTACTTGCATGAAATTATCTTAATTATCAGCTCTTTTGTTAACAGTGGCAGGGATCTTAGACGCATAATGGGTATTTAGTTTGTTTTCAAACAAATGTGTGACGTAATTGCGTTGGGCTTGGGGGTTTTAAAATGTTTAATTTATAGTTATATCTCAATCGCTTAAACATGAAAACCTCAAATCCGGAATGAAAATTAAGATAAATAGAGCCCGACTCGCAATTGACCGTTTTTTTTTCATTTCACTTCCAATTCTTGTATACAATAGTTAAATAAAAAATAAATATAAATATTAGGGGACAATCTTACACAAATCGACCTAGTCCCAAACTAAGCAAAGCTTGTACTATGGGTACTAGACGACGATAAACATACTTATATAGATAAATAAATACTTAAATACATAGAAAACATCCATAACTCAGGAACAAATATTCGTGCTCATCACACAAATAAATGCCCTTACCGGGATTTGAACCCAGGACCTCTTGCTTCGTAGGCAGGGTCACTACCAACTAGGCTAAAGCGGTCGTTTTGTATGCAATTGGTAAATAAATTATGTGCAAACAAAGATATTCAACATATAGTGCGACAACTTATTAAGTTCACTTTCTGTGTTTATATTAATTTGCTCTGCTCACAAACGCAAAATAAATAAAGTGTTAAAAAGATTTAATGAAAACTTAAAGTTCTAACGTATATTTTATTTTATGAAGGTACAGTTTATGTCTCGTAATTTTGGTTTGTTGCTTAAATAAAATATAACATTTTACCAAAGGGCCAGCCTCTGGAAACCGTTAATTTGTACATTACAAAATCGTTTAATATTTTCCTCAACGCAACAACATTATTGTTCTTTGTCGAATGCGTAATATAAAAAAATACATAAAACAATTTTTAATAAACTTCGGTACCTAATACCTAAGCTTTTTCCTCGTAAAATGATCGTAGGGATAACAAGGAACCGATATAGCTTGAAGAATCGTCAGACTCAAGTGGAAGTGGGCAGGGCACATCGCTCGTAGAACTGATGACCGATGGGGCAAAAGGGTTCTCGAGTGGCGTCCACGGACAGGAAGACGCAGTTTAGGTAGGCCTCCAACAAGATGGAGCGACGACCTGTTTAAGGTTGCGGGATCGCGTTGGATGCGGATGGCACGCGACCGATCTGTTTGGTGAGCCTTGGGGGAGGCCTATGTTCAGCCGTGGACGTCTTGCGGCTGAAATGATGATGATAACAAGAAAAGCAATATCCCAACTCTATATTACTGATTAGTCAAACTCTGTACGAATAAAAATAGACAACCATTTTACAAACAAATAACGTAACTGGTCCCTGGAACTAACATTGTATTTGTTCCACTTTGTAGACAATCCTAGCGAAAATAATGTTCTGAACTCACATACTGCGTCGCAGAGTTGGCATTATTTTGACTTTAAAAAAAATAAGCCACTCGTAACTTTCCTACGCTTTATTGTTCAAACTTTTGAGTACGACTAAGCATTGTTAACGGAGGCGTGCTTCGGAATACTGTCCATGTTTATACTCACTAACATTTATTCAACATAACTGGTAAATCAATCAAACTAGTGTTACGACACTGTCGATAGTTGTCGTCTTTCACAAGCCACACTATCGATAGGGCTATCGATAAGCCTGGTAATTGACGGAATACAATACTACGGTACGTTACTACCGATAATTATCGAACCTTCCAATCGCTAAGGTCTATCGATAGTTATCGAAAATGAGCAATCAGTAGTCCAAAAGAATCAAAAGTATATCTAATACATAAAAATCTCGTGTCACGGTGTTTGTTATCGAACTCCTCCGAGACGGCTTGACCGATTTTTATGAAACTTTTTTCTCTGTATTCGATAGGTCTGAAAATAGGTCCTAGGCTATTTTTACCCCTATTTCTTCGCGGACGGAGTCGCGGGCAACAGCTAGTAATACAATATTATAATGCAATGATTATTTCATACTAAACAGAAAACAACGTACTTACATAGAAAAATTACAAGGTCACTAATAAGCGATACTATCAATACTATTGTTTTTCAGAACTCCATTACCGTCGATAGTAGGTATCAATTTTATCGATACAGATAGGTACTGATTTTAGGTTATGATATTGTGACTCTGTCAGAAGCATTAATTTGTTCAGAGCCATCAGTACATCTATAATATCGATAGTATCGACATACATTAGATTGGCAACACTAAATCAAACCTTTTAATTTTTATGCCGAGTGCCAGTTACAGTTTTTTCGTTCAAATAGTTTTCAACGGCAGTCATGATGAAATTGCTGTCGTCTCGTTCTGACTACACGTCGACGTGTAAGGTCAGCTGCAGACAAAAGGTCCCAGTGTGGTTACCGTCGTTACAGGGAGGTACCTTTTCTCTGCAGCTGACTGTACTCGTGGCACGTTGTAACAAGATGCTTCTATCTTTGTTGTGGGCGCCCATAGAAACTATTTAAACGAGCATAGTATTATTATTACTTACACTTGCACCTGTAGATACCTGCGAAGAAATTCAATGTGTGTGTGTGTGTGTGTGTGTGTGTGTGTGTGTGTGTGTGTGTGTGTGTGTGTGTGTGTGTGTGTGTGTGTGTGTGTGTGTGTGTGTAAAGTTCTCTATCCGCACTGAGCCCGCATGGGAACTACGGCCCAAGCCGTTTTTCGTTCTGAGAGGAGGCCTGTCCCCTGAAGTGACACGTATACGGGCTGAGATGACTTACACTTTTTTATACGACTACGGCAAAGCCAAAACGAAGTGTAATGATTTTAGTTTTTAACAATTATTAATTATCATTTATGATATTTATAATCCATCTGTACTAATTATAAATGTGAAAGTGTGTCTGTCCGTCTGTCGGTCTGTTAAGTATATTTTTTTGTAGGTATTTTTCTGTACTGCTTTTGGTGCTTGATAATGAATATTTGTATTGTAAACAAGGTAATTTGGCAGGCATGTGGGTGAAGACCAAAAAGTTGAACTCTGTTAAGGCTGCATTAGCAGGTAGTTAAAATCACCATTAACTTTTTCTATTGTGACAAGAAAATTAACTTTTTGGTCTTCACCCGTAGTTTCTTTCTATGTAGGAGAGTTCCATACTCTCTGGAACTACGGAAATTATTTAAAAAAAATCGTATGGAAAGCGAAATTATCCCCAAACAACATAGACTATTTTTATCTCGGAAAAATGCAAAGTTTCGAACAACGGCTAGTAGGTAATAAATTAAAAAATAAAATCTGTCTGACGGAATTATTAATGCCCTGCAAAAATCTTTGGACTGAACTTTTGTTCATGTGTATCTTGGTCATACGGTACAGAGCGCAAAGAAACAAAATTTGTCTCTTCTGTGGACATAAAATTAGCGAATCCGAGTTGGAAAACTACAGATTGGGCCGAAAGTTGGCCAGGCGTCCCACACGCCGATGTAGACTTGACCCCTAACTGTTGCCATATGCACTGGAGAAACGCGAACTTTTTTTTACTATAAATGAGTAATAAACATGAGTATTAGACACAGTACACAGAGAAATAAGAAAATAAAATAAGAATGGCCGTCCTCCTTTTCCCAGATCTGTGCGCTCAGTCTAATTACTGTGTCGCTTTTTAGGAGAAAAGCGACACCGTAATTAGACTGGTGCACAGATGAATGAGAATGGCCGCAAACTATTTTTAACACAATATAATTTATAGTTTACGAAGAGTCCAGTCGTCATTCGGGTTTCGAAATACGGACTGTACGCCCTTAACATAAAAACCGCGTGATATTTTAATACAACTATAAGCCACGCTGGCGTTATCGTGCGCTCCCGACCCAAGCCAAAGGGGTAAAAAACTATTGGCAACACTTCAAACTTGGACAGGAATTTGCCTAAGCCATCCACGTCGCGTTCCAATCAAAGAGGATCAGCGATAACGCTAAGCGCTAGAAGCCTAGGCTATAACGCCTAGGTTTAGACATTAATTGTTGTGAGATTCAGGAGGAATTCTCAGATTGGATTCTGTGGACAGCGGGTGAGGGTGCGAAATGCGTCGAGAAACACTCAGATATCTTACGTATTAACCATCATCAGCTTGACCTATTTACCCGTCCCACACCAAAGGAGGTAGGCAGAGCACATCAAACGTTACATTTACGTTTCGAGGCCACTTTTAGCAATTTTAGGTTTAAAGGTACCTAAACGTGGTACAGTAAAGGAAACTGAATCACATACCAGGGTGAACCCTTTTCATTGAAAATTTCATGTTGCCAAAGAAAAATCATCGTGAAATTCGTTGTGAAAAGGTTCCACCTTGGACGCGATTCAGTTTCCTTGACTGTACCTATAGTAGTGACAGGTTTTCAGCCTATCGCCTACAACAAGGGTCTTCAACCTTTTTGAAGTCAAGGGCCTAGTATACTCTGATATTGGTTCGGTGGGCCGCAACACAATAAAAACATTCCATTCTAAACTCTATTCTATATCGTTTTAACTTCTATTCTTTTTACTCTGTAAATAGGTATAATTCGTAGACATGTGAATTTAATTTGTCAATACAATGTCGGGCCGCCATGGACGCAACCGCGGGCCGCCGGTTGGAGACCCTTGGCCTACAATATACCTTAACCTATATCCTTGGTCGCTTCTTACGACATCCACGGAAAAAACGGAGACTTGTAATGCTAAACTCGACACCACACAGAGTAGTTTAGTTTTATACCGAGTGGATTTCCACGAGCGACCTTCCCGAAAACAGGCGGTAGTGTTGCTTAAACTGAACAACTTTCTCCAAGGAGCATAGGTCGAAAAACGAATTTTTTTTTCGCCTTTCCATAGTAAGTCGGTCAGCCTAACCAATACATTTTGTATGGGAGTCTGAATTTTTTTTTTCGTTTTTCGACCTATGTTCTTTGGACCTATGTTGTTCAGTTCAGCAACACTATCACCTGTTTTCGGGAAGGTCCCTCGTGGAAATCCACCCGGTATACTTGTATAGCCGTAAAGTCATCATAAATTTCAGTCTATATAAGTCCCTCCAGGCATAGGTCTCCTCTCAGAATGAGAGGGCGTGGTTTGCACTTCCCACGCGGCCCAGTGCCGATTGGGAACATCGCAAGCATCATTGAATTTTTTCGCAGGTGCATTACCTGACGATATTTTTCTTTCGCCGTTAAGTTCATGATAAGTATCAAATGTTATTTCACACAGAAATTCCGAAAAATCAGCTCGGACTCGTACTTTTCCCTTTGCTTGAGAAGTCAAAGGTCAAGCTCCTAGGGCACTACGGCTTCAGTTTTCCTCCTTTTTTTTGAAGTCGGTTAAAAAATAGCCTTCGACCTAATCTCAGACCTATATACACCGTGAAATTTTAGTGGTGGTTTTCCCGAAACGAGGTGATTTAGTTTCGATTGTACAATCGATTTATAATTACTATTTTGACTAGAGTCAAAAATCCAATTGTGAAAAACGAAAGTCGAAAATGACCGCAAACCAATAGTAACGCTTCGTTGGTACAAGTAGCGTACGATCGTACGATAGGTTAGGTACCAACGAAGCGTTACTATTGGTTTGTGGTCATTTTCGACTTTCGTTTTTCACAATTGGATTTTTGACTCTAGTCAAAATAGTAATTATAAATCGATTGTACAATCGATACTAAATCACCTCGTTTCGGGAAAACAACCACTAAAATTTCACGGTGTATATATCAAGCATGGATGAAATAAAACATAAAAATCGGTCAAGTCGTTTCGGAGGAGTTGGATAACAAACACCGTGACACGAGATTTTTATACGAGGGGCGTTCAATATAAAGTGAGAATGAGATGCAAACTCTTTTAATATTACGAAATTAAATACTGGCCGGTAAAGCTAATCTATCTAGCTGATTGCTATGAAAAAAAAAACTAACTGTCTTTTGTTTAAAAAAATATACGGTAATTTCTGTGCAATGCTATTGAGTACGTTAGCGAAAATGGAGAAAATTGAACTGCGCGCCGTTATCAAATACTTGTATTTGAAATTTTTTTCTACGGACCAAGTCAATTTGGATTTGCGGGACACTTTAGGGTCTAATGCTCCTCCGTATTCGACAGTCGCACGTTGGTGCGCCGAATTTAGACGTGAAAGAACATCGACAATGGACGACCCCCGCTCCGGACGCCCTACTACAGCAGTAACTGAAGAAATTGTGAAAAAAGTCGAAAACTCAGTTTTGGCGGATCGTCGTGTCACAGTTCGTTTTATTGCTGAAAATGTAAAGATTTCAACGGGGAGCGTGCATAATATTTTACATGAACGCTTGGGTATGAAAAAGGTATCTGCGCGTTGGGTACCAAGAATGCTTACTGACACGCAAAAACAAACTAGACTAGAGATTTGTCAAGAAGCTTTGAACCTGATGCAGCAAGACCGGGAACTTTTTTTGGCGCGATTTATAACAATGGACGAAACATGGCTCCATCATTACGACCCTGAAACGAAACTGCAGTCTATGACATGGAAAAGGCCATCATCTCCAACTCCGAAGAAATTCAAGGTGAGCCCATCTGCCGGTAAGGTCATGGGCTCTGTTTTTTGGGATGGTAAAGGGGTATTAATGATTGAGTATCTCGAGCATGGAGCCACTATTACAGGCACTTTATACGCCAAACAAATAGCAACATTGCGCAATGAGATCCGCGAAAAACGGCGAGGTAAACTCTCGAAAGTTGTGCTTTCCACCAGGACAATGCCCCGGCACACAAGTCTGCCGTTGCAATGGCTGCAATTCGTGATGCTGGGTTCGATATCCTTAAGCATCCTCCGTATTCACCAGATCTCGCTCCCAGTGATTTCTACCTATTTCCGAGATTGAAACAATACCTGAGAGGCCAGAAATTTGAAGACGACGACGCGGTAGTCGCTGCAGTACAAGATATTTTAAGTACTCAAGATGAGACCTTTTTTAAAAATGGAATTTTAAGTTTAGAAAAAAGATATACTAAGTGTATTATGCTAAAAGGTGACTATGTCGAAAAATAAAATGACATTTAGTAAAAGTTGTTTATAACATACTCATTCTCACTTTTTATTGAACGCCCCTAGTATATGTACGAGTAGTAGAATAAATTTAATTAATTGTATTTTTAACTCACGGACTAACATTTTTAACACGAATGTGGAGTTTAACTTAACCTAAACGCTCAATGCGCATTTTTTCTTGCTAAAATATAGTGAAGTATGTTGATTTAGAAAAAAAATATTAACAAATAAATTAATTTGACTCCAGAAACCCACGATTATAACTAAAAACTAATAGCTAAAATATGCTTCTCTGTGCGCTTCCCACTGCCTAATTTTTCAAATCAGTTTAGAAAATGATTGAGTTTTGAGGTAATAAACACAAAAAATACAATTATGAAACTCCTTTTTTTTGCAGTCGGTTTAAAATATGAAGTCCTGACTGATACATCATCGCTCAGCTGAAACTGCTATAGCTAGGCACGTTAAAATAAGAGAATAATTAGCTTCCTTTTATGACGTAAAGACTTAGTAGAAAGGTTTTTCGAAATTCAATTGTTAGATCCAGAGTTAAAAAAAATATATCAATAACCCTGGGTTATGCAACATTCTGCATGGCACGAGATTTAAAGTAGGTAACGATACTCTATCGCAAAGTAATAATTATCACTGGATGCGGTAAAGGAGAGACGATATTCATGACACGAATACCTTTGATACCATCTGGATACCCGATCCAACTTAAGAGACTTCCTGCTTAAAGTATACTTTGCTATTACCATTTACCATGAATACATGAATACACACAGATAAACGCTTAAGACTTGAAATAATATTACAAAGCTAGCTTCGCCCATATAATTCGCTCAACGACCCGCATACTACATGCGGCATAGGGCCCAAAAATGTAAAATGTATCTTAAAAAGTAAATCAGCCAACATAATTAAACAATTAAGTATCTCAACTTGCTTTTAATTTTTAGTATGAATTCTTATGGTTCGGTAATAATTCTCAAAATAAAATATTTTTGGACGCTACTTTGGAGCTCAAATTCATCACGAAAATATTCATGAATCGTGTTTTCCGACTTTTGATTCGTTAGGATATGTAATGAATAATAAAATATAACAATTTTATTTACTTAGAAGGCCAACAAGATGTCCGACGGTTTGGTAAAGGTCACAGGAACAACTTCGGTCACAACTGTCCAGCTTTGGACCGATCATTATAGAAATCTTTGGGGCGTCCTTTGCCTAGTATTTAGTGGGCGTCTTTTGGCTGATATGATATAATATAATCTATATATATAAAAGAAGAAACTGACTGACTGACTGACTGAATGACTGACATATCAACGCACAGCCCAAACCACTGGGCCTAGAGATTCCAAAATTGGCATGTAGGTTCCTTATAAGGTCTAGGGGTGCACTAAGAAAGAATTTTTCAAAATTCACTCCCTAAGGGGGTGAAACGGGGGTCCAAAGTTTGTATGGGGAAACAAGATTAGTTCGACTATTTTATTCGAAACTTCACAGAAGTACTCCTAATGATAAATGAGTAAACACGTGTTTCAGGTTTTTTGAGAATTCAACCCCTAAAAGGGGGGAAAGGGGTAACAAAGTCTGAAAATCAACATGGGTGTTGTTTCTATGGCTTATCGGGTCGCTGATTATGAAAAAAACAACGGTTTTAAAATCCGACGTGGCGGACGTAAAATAGGTAGGTACCATCTCCCTGGATGGGGTGCGATATATCAATATATGCGGTATATCAACGCACAGCCCAAACCACTGGACCTAGAGACTTGAAATTTTGCACATAGATACCTTACACAATGTAGGCATCCACTAAGGAAGGATTTTTGGGAATTCCCTCGGGAACGGAAAAAACGAGATTTATATATTCGATTCCGAGTGACCCTAATAACTAGACTCTTCAAATTTGATACACAAGTAGATACACACTGGTCATAGAAAGCTGAAATTTGGCAAGTGGGTTTCTTGGGGAGTACTTAGGAGCCCATTAAGAAAGCATTTCCCAAAATTCTTACGGGACCGGGAAAAAACGGGTTTTTGCGTTTTACTGATTGTAAAAACTAAAATTTCAAAATTCATAAGTTTATACTGTAATTAGGCCGCAAAAGGCTCTTTAACCGACTTCAAAAAAAGTAGGAGGTTATGCATTCCACTTTATGTATTTTTTTATGTAGGTATGTTCACCGACTTCTCGGTCAATTGTGGAACGATTATAATTTTTTTTTTATTCGTAAGAATACAATATACTCCTGAGATGATCCCATTGTTACCAAATCAGGATCTGATGACGGGATCTCGGGGTAATAAAGGGCAACCCTCAAATTTTGTAGGCACGCATTACGTTTTTCATATATTTTCTCAAGCTATTTAAGTGTTTGCGTCTGGTAGACATCATCTCATGTTGATAAGCTGATGATGGAAGCTAAAACTCCTTAACGGTTAGGAGTTGAGGATATCTTTTCAAATATTATAGGTACGTAGTTGTATTCTTTCAGGTTATCCAGGTGAGCTGATGATGGAAGGTTAAACTCCTTAACGGTTAGGAGTTATAGGAAGTTTCTTTAAATATATTGCTTGATATCTTGGTTCTTTGGAATACTCATGGTACACGCGAGCGAAGCCGCGGGCAAAAGCTAGTACTATAATAATTACTTAACATATCTTGCTTACAATATTGAATGACAAATTGGCAAAAATCGAATACCTCGTCTTAAAATAGCCGTAGCTTAGGTACAGTCAACCAATTTGATTCCTAGGCCACTGTAGAACCTTGTCGCATTAACTACTGCATAATATTGTCTCCATTTTAGTTTTAAATGAAAATAAAGAAGTTCATTTTATGTTCGTGTAAGCACGATACAGTAAATATGATAAAACATGTCCTAGTGTTTGACATCCTGATGGCCAATAGATGTAACCTTTTTTTTTTTTTTTTTGTCGGTAGGAAAATGCTTTACGCATACTCCCGCGCGTGGGGACTACGCGGGAGTTATGTGGGACTCTCCTCCCCCACCCTTCCCAGTGGAAGGAGGGGGGAGGCCTACCCACTAAAAACCTACCGGTATTCCCTCTCTTGCAATTTTTGCGGATGCCGTGGGAGCAAAATGGGACACCACGACATCCGCTGGCCGCCCCAGCCTATGCCGAGGTTACCGCGCCAATAGAGGGGGAAGTCGGGGACACTTGACTCCCCCCTAGACCTGTGGGCCATGACGGCCGGCAGAGGATCCCCACCCCCCGCCGACTGGTACCACTAGGGGGGGAGGGCGGCGAATTGCCGCCTTCTCCTCCCCGTCCGTCTGCGCCGGAGCGGGTTCGCGAGGGGATCGTTCTCGCGTTCCCGCTCCTTCACCTCCTTCTGCGATATGACCTCTTCGCTGAAGGAGGCGACGGCCTCCCAGGACCTCTCGCTGCCCAGCATAGCCTTGACGATGCTGGGGAGCGAGAGGTCACCACCAATTGTCACCATCAGGGTACGGCGCTGGGGGGACCAAGCGGAGCACACCTCTAGGGTGTGCTGCGCCGTGTCCTCGTTGGCGCCGCACTCGTGGCACGCCGCCGTCTCCTCCCTTCGCGCAACCTTGTGGAGGTATCGTCCGAAGCAGCCATGCTCGGACAGCACCTGCACAAGGCGGAAGGTTAGGGGACCGTGTCTCCGCCTGCACTATTCTTGGAGCACGGGGCGGATGGCTTGGGTTGTGCGAAGACCAAACTCCGCGTCTGCCAGCTCCTCCGCCCAGCGCTCCAACACCTCTTCTTCTTGCTGCTTACGTAGGTGAGCCAGTTCTTGCGGGGCGAGCGAATCACCCCGCACCCTCCTCTCGGTCCGCGCCCGATACGCGTCGGCTAGCACCCGTGCCTCGATCTCCCAGGGAGGGGTGCCAGCTAAGGCGCTTGCCGCTGCCCAGCCTACTGTGCGATAGGCACGGCACATCCTCACCGCCATTATCCTTTGGGGCTTTCGTAGGAGGGCTTTTGTGACGGCGGTGAGGGCATCAGCCCATATAGGAGCCCCATATAGGGCCATGCTTCGTATGACCCCTGCGAAAAGGCGTCTGCAGGGGGCATCGGGTCCACCCATATTGGGCAGGAGCCGCCCTAGTGCTCCAGCCGCTCCCACAAGTCTGGGAGCCAATATGCTGAAATGCTCTCCGAACTGCCATTTTCCGTCGAGGGTAAGGCCCAGATACTTGATATGGGGCTTCACCTCGACGGTTTCCCTATTCAGTTGGAGGCATGCTCCTCGGGGAATCCTCCACCTTGGTCCCCTGAAGCAAAGGGCCTCAGTTTTGGGCAGTGCCACTCTGAGGCCTAGAGCTTCAATTCGCCGGATTACAAGCTCTGCCCCCACTTCGTGCCTTCGCGCCACCTCCTCGTACGTGGTGCCCCGGACGGCAATTAACGTGTCATCTGCATAGCAGATGACCGCCATCCGAGGCAGCACCTCCCCTCGGATGGCCCAGTCGTATCCGATGTTCCAGAGCAGGGGCCCGAGAACGGACCCCTGCGGGACGCCACTGGCCATCCGTCTCTCCATCCTTATACCCCCCCTTCCCGTGTAGAGAACTACCCGCTCCGTCAGGTAGTGCCCCACGATTCTCCGGAGATAGAGGGGCACGCCGTGGTATCGGAGCGCCTCCTCTATCACTCCGAAAGGGAGGGAGCCGAAAGCGTTGGCGATATCGAGTGATACCGCCATGCCCCCCTGCTCCCTCCTTGTTGCCTCCTCAGTAAACCCTTTCAGGGTGGATAGGGCAATAGATATTGTGGACCGCCCCTCCCGGAACCCGAATTGGTTCACTGAGAGCCCTGGCCCCACGTCTACCAGATGCCGGGTGATACGGGAAGCGATCACTCGTTCGAGGAGCTTCCCAGTCTCGTCCAGCATCACTAAAGGCCTGTAGCCAGAAGGGGAGTCCGGTGGTCGACCCTCTTTCCGCAGAAGTACAAGCCGCCCTTCTTTCCAGCAGCTCGGGAACTGCCCGATTGTCAGACACTCCTCGAAGAGCGCTCGTAGGCGGTCTCCGAGATGTCCGAGGGCGATGGAGAGGACTTTCCCGGGCACCCCGTCTGGTCCAGGAGCCTTCCGGCACCCCTTGAGGCGGCTCACCATCCGGTCCAGTTCCTCTTTTGTTACTGGGGGAACATCAGAGGTCACCTCAGGCTCTGCTTCCGGTGCTGCCATCCGCGGCGGCTGGAACGGGGCGCAGTCCGGAAACAGGCCTTCCACTACCGCGGCAAGGAGTGTGGGCTCGAATTCTTCTGTGGGTGGAGCTGCCTTCATTTTGGCTCGCACCATTCGATATGGACGCCCCCACGGATCAGCGTTCAGTGTGGCCAAGAAGTCTTCATATGCCGAGTCCTTAGCCTGTGCTATTGCCGTCGCGAACGCCTTCTTGGCCGCCCGGAGCTCAGTCAAGAGGCGCTCTTCCTCCCCCTCTCTGCGGTTTCTTCGCCATCTGCAGCGGGTAAACGCGCGGCGGGCGGCATCGCTGGCGGCTCGCAGGTCTGAGAGATCTTGAGACCACCAGTATGTACCTCGTTTGGGGGCGAATTTCTTCGCTCGTGGCATAGAGGCGTTGCAGACTGCCGTCAAGTCCTGGCGGAACCTGATGGCCCTCTCTTCGACTCCAGCAGGTTGGGGAAGGTCGGCGCACCATGCCTGCACCACCGCAGCCTTTTCCGCGTGATCCTTGTTAAGGCGAGACAGCGCCCACCTTGGGAAGACCACGCCTCTACCGTTCGCCGCCCGCACCTGGGACCCGAGGGGCCCTTTGGAGACCCTGCATCTGATGTATCTGTGATCAGATAGGGTCTCGACCTCCTCTAGGACTCGCCAGTCGCCTACGCGTGCTCCGATAGCGGGGGTTGCGAACATTAGGTCCACAATCGATCCCCCCCGCCATCGGACGCACGTGTCAGCGCGCCCTACGTTCTGCAGGACCAGGCCGATCATAGCGGCCCAGTCCCGCAGAAGTGCCCCTCGCTAATCCGTGATGGGGGACCCCCACGCCGCGCACTTGGCGTTACAGTCCCCCATCAGGAGTACGTGAGCTGGTGACGCTCTCTGGATCACCGGTTCCAGGCCCGTCAGGAAGAGCTCGAATTCCCTGAAGGGCCTGTTGGGGGAGAAGAAGACACCGATGACGACTACGTCTCCCCAATTGGCCGCCGCATAGCCGGCGCCCCTCTCTCTCAGGGAGAGGCGCTGTGTACCTGCAGCTGGCACCACCACTCCCACCAAGCTCTCCGTGTCCCCAACCCAGTTTTGCTGAGGGGGGACGAAGTAGGGCTCGGCAACGACCGCCACATCAATGCGCCATTCGGCTACGACCTGCATGAGCAGGTCCTGAGCGCGAGCCGAATGGTTGGCATTTGTTTGGAGGAGTTCGTAATGCAGGCGTGCTGGCATTATGATGTCTGGACTACGATCTCCTCCGTGGCCTGTTGGCTGCCGCGCGTGGGTAGGGCCCAAATCGAGGGAATCCTACCTTTGACTGAAGGGGGGGCACAGTTAGGTCCCGCCATCACATGCCCGTGAGGGCGTTCCGCCTGGGCGCATACTGAGCACCTTGGCGAAGCCTTGCAGGTGGCCGCTAAGTGCCCTACCCCACTGCACCGGAAGCATTTCACCCCGTGGTCTGCTTCGGATGGGCACAGGGCCCTGGTGTGGCCCAGCGCCATGCACTTAAAGCAGCGCATAGGCAGGGTCTCTACCGGCTTAACCGTGGCCGTGGACCCCCCTACGACCATTTTCCCCTCTTTAATGGCGGCCTTCGCAGCCACTGCAGGGCATCTAATGAGGACCGAGCTCTGTCCCCAAGGGCCAGCCCTTATTGTACCCACCTTTACTTGCACGGGCGAGCAGTTCCCGATCGCTGCCATAGCCTTCGCAACCTCCTCCCGGCTCACAGTCTCATCCAGACCCGAGATCTTGAGGTCTGCGAGTTTGGTGGGCCGGGAGATTGATACAGTGTCGCCGACGGCGGCTCGCAGTTTTTCGGCTAAGCGGTCAGCGTTGCTCTCCGGGCTTTCCCCCCCCCACCTCCAGCATTTTGGAGCCGGTCATGGTCGTTTTGAACTTTACCGACTCCAAACCTATGTCAGCCAGTCTGATTGAGGCTCTGGCATTGGCTAGGACCTCAGTGTAGCTTACAACTGCCCCTGTTTTTAAGGTAAGCACCACAGCGGCCGTGCGAGGTGCCACAATTTTTCGTGCCTTTGGCAGTGGTGTTTTGGGTGGGCCTTGATTTTTGGCTTTCCCCATCCCTCGATTTGCCTTGCGGCCCACCACCAAGGTCCAGGGCGTGTCTATTGCGAGGGCATCAGTGGGAGTTAGTTCCGTCTGCTGGCTCGACCCGACACAGGACTGAGGCTGGGGCTCTGGCCCTGTCTTGGGCACGCCTCTGGATCTACCGCCTTTGCTGGTGGATGGCTGCGGTCCCTGCTGCCGGCCTTTTCTCGCTTCCGCTGGCCGCTGTCGTAGTGGGGGCAGAACAATAGGTGTGCCTCCCGTTCCGCGCACTACTCTGTTCTTCCCAGCCTCTTGACGGGGCTGGCGCTCCGTATGTTCCGATTGTGCGGGTTTTGCTTTGCTGGCAGGACCGCTTCCTGCCACTGCCTTCCTTTGTCCCCCCTTTTGTGGCTTATTTGTAATTTCGGTTGTAGGCCGACTTAATTGAGCTCTTGGGTGGTGTGGTGGCTCCCCACTGTAGTCGGCCACTGAAGTCACAGGCTCCGGAGGAAGGCATCCCATGCGGTCACTTATCATACCACTCACGGTGGCGAGAAAGTCCCCTTTAATCCTTTCTAGAGCGTCGAAAAGCCCAGCGGGTAGGCCCTGTGGGGTGGCTGGTGAGGGTTTCGGCTGGTTTTCTTTATCACAGTAGGCGGATTTGAGAGCCTTCACCTCTGTCTGCAGGAGCGACAGCTGTTCGCGCATCCTGCGGTTATCGGCCTTCAGTATTCGCATCTCGTCGGACTCTCGCCGGCCATCCAAGTCGTCCATTGCCTGGAGGATGTCCCTGCAGACCCGATTCATGCGGCTCCATACGGTGCCGCTTTTATTTCCACATTTTCGGGCCTCAGCAAGGACCGTCCTAGCTGCGCTTCGGGTGACCTCGAGGCATTCCTGACCAGTGGGGGATGTTCGTCCCTCTACGGGTGGACAACGCTCACTCAAGTTTGGGGTGGACTTTGCCCCTTTTTTCTCTTGTTTTCCTTTACGGGGATTGGGCGTCGCTAAGTCCAGCCTTCCCTCAACCCTTAGAAGGTCTTCGAGGCTTTGGCTCTTTAGCCGTTCGAGCCTCCCCCTCACTGTGGGTAGCCCACCATAGTGCCCTGATGCCTTGGAGCTTCTTCGGGCAGTGTCAGATAGGGTCTTAGCCATCGGTTGGGGATCTTCTGATACGTCCCCGTGTGCCTTGTCCCTATCGGTTGTCTCCAACAGGTCGTCGGCGTCCCTCTCGCTCTCAAGACAATCCTCGATGGTGACGAGGTGCTTCGGGGCTGCCGTTGCCACTGTGTTCGTTGGCTCCAGCTCGCTGCCACGAGGCTGTCCTTTTGATTTGCGTACAAAGCGCCCATGGCAGTCGCGCGCCAAGCGCGCGCTGCCACCTCCTTTCTCTCGTTTCATTTCCAGTTCCGTAGCCAGGTCATCATTTTTTTGTTCAGATATTCCGTTGTGCATTGTGCCGTCGGTCGTCAGTGGGGAGTCAGGGCTCCCAATTGCAGGGCCGTGGCCCTCTGAGTTCAATTTACCCCCCCCAGAATACGAAGGGCTGCTCGCGTCCGTGGACACGAGGAGGGATTCTCCTTTTAAGGTACCCTCCTGGGGTAATGTATTTTTAATTGAACTATTCATATCTTCTCTCGTTCCTTTTTTATGGAGGTGGGGTCGCCCAGGCTCAATTCAAAGAGTAGCGCTCCTCTCTGCTTTGTAGGGGTGAGTTCCCCCGCAGTATAATGCGCTGCTGCCCGCTCACTACCTTCGTCGGCATTCCAGTACGCCCTCTGCTGAGAAAGTAAGGCACCGTAAGCTAACCCTCCGCCTCCGCATCTCCGTAGTCCCCTGCTCCAGGGGAGATGGGGAGCAGATAAGTAGCGCACCCTTTCACTAGGGCGCGCCTGCCCCGCCTACCCTTAATAGGGTTCACCGAGGCTGTGCCGCTCTTGGTCACCCTTTCACTTCGAGCTTTAAGGCCCGAAGATCACTAAGGGGCTTAAGCCCCCCCACCACGACAAGGTAGCGGCACCCGGGGGGAATAGATGTGACCCTGTACCACCTCTATCATTAATGACATAAATTTAAAATAACAACTACTGGGACAGTGACCAGCATTCGGACGTGTACCTCACAGTAATGATTTCAGGTGTGTATTCGTCTCGTGCCTCATTTATATCTATTCACACGTTCGATACAATAAATGTAAATGGTCCATAATCCGCTAGGATCCTTTTGATACCCGTCTTAATTATATCGATTATTGGGCACGAATAGACACCATTAGTCGACCAACAACACTTGATACCTTTGGTCGCTGAAAACACGTAGGGATAATCATTACTAATGAAAAGGGCATGAGTGGAGATAGCATTATCTGACCAAATAGATTGTTCGGTATATTCGATACACGACTGGAATTGGAATACGCTTCTGTTTGATGAAACATTAATGACGTATTTCGTTATATGTACATTGTACGTAGGTGTTGTGAGTGAACCTGGTCGTTAGCGACTATCCCTGTCTTAATTTCTCTACGCCATTAATTACTTATAGTTATAAGGAACTTAGAAAGCAGCATAAAGGCGAATATAGTTTTAAGAAGGGATCTCTTCCAGGTAAAGATTACCGCAATCGCAAATCTTCTTTGGAACAGAAATAAGAGAATCTTCTTTGGATGCGACAGAAGTATTAGCAAAAGATTAATAATAAGTATAAGGTACTAGCTGTTGCCCGCGACTCGTCCGCGAAGAATAGTGGTAGGTATAAAAATAACCTACGACCTATTCTCAGACCTACCAAATATTAACAAAAAAATTGATACAAATCGGTCAAGCCGTTTCAGAGGAGTTCGATAACAAACACCGTGACACGAGATTTTTATATATATTAGAAGAAGATAAATTTCAAATTTTTCTTTATTATTTGTGCTTATTAATTTGCATTTGTAATAATTTATTACGCCTTCAAACAAATTATACTATTTTTTTTTGTAAAATTGTGATTTAAAATTTCAGTCTACGCCTACGATTATCTCTCTGCCGCAATATTTTACAAAATAACCTGGCACGTAAGACGAAAAGTCGTAAAATGGCTTCGATTCGTGAATAAGTGGGACACATTTCCCTCGCGGGATCTATCGACGCACACCCATGGGACATCTCCAGATCCCGCTCAGTCAACTTTATTGGAAGAATTTCAATGCTTTGTCGTCCATAATGTTATAGCAATTTATAACCGAACGAGTGAAATTCGCTCAGAATTTTTCATTGAGAAGTCAGCACAGTAATTCAATTTCACATCCATAACCGATTTTACGGCATAAGTTTACGAGCAATACGAGTGTCAATAATACATGAATTCTCTTACACTAAAATAAACTAGCAACACGGATGCTTGTCAATAACATTTATTGAAGCGCCTATTTTTAAATAGATACATGCACGAATTTGAGGTGTTCTGTTAAACGGTGTTATTAGAAATAGGTTAAGCTGTCGAAGTGGTAAATACAGAGTATTGTAAAACGATAAAATATAAAGACTAAAAAGATTCCAATTCTGTATTTTTAAGTAGAACCTTTGAAATAGATGGAACACAGATAATATTAAAAAATCACAACGATGCCGTGGCCCACCGTTTCATTTTCATCCCTTTATTATTGTTATTTATAGCCGGCCGCAGTAAACAAGTCGTTTTGTTCTGTCAATGCTGAGAAGGAAAATCCTGACTTATTCTCGTACATTTCGATCTTTAAGCGCCGACGAAGTAAGTGGGGTCAATTTATAAATGAGTGGAAGGCATCAGTCACAGGAGGAGGGAAGCCGCGCAGTGAAGCACGAACCTGTGATATATCGGTCCAGCTTTACCTCCTTGACGATTTTTTGAAAATACCATTTCGCGTAATGGATAGTCCGCGTTGCTAAGTAGTTGGCCGCACAAAGTTCTTAAACGATTTCGCTTTTAATGGTTTTCAATTTAAGTTTTCAGATGCGAGAAGTTTGATAACTCAATTCTATTGAAAGACGGTGCTAATGATGTTCGGGAATCTATAAATTTTCGCTTTCATTTAATGACTTTTGAGTGTTTCATTTGATTACAGCGATAAATGGTTTGATTTAAGTAATTCATTGAATTTGAAATTGACTCAAGTTTATAACTCTGTGCTACAATTTGCGAAACTGAAGGGGTTGATATCTTCAACAATTCGAAACAATGTTTCACAAACATTCTTTAACTAGAGTTACATTGTGCGCTTTTCAATAATATTGTTTTGATATTTATAAAACATAAAACATATTTTAACTTCGTAACTAAATTGTACTAATTGCTAATTATATTTTAAGTATAATAATGTAGTCATACGCTTAAAAGAACAAACACCTACAACGTATATGACTAGTATTAGCTCGCCACATAAATAATAAATAAAACTTAACCGGTTAACAGAAAAATGTGTGTGTGTGTGCGTTTACAAATACTATTTCTACAAATATGATATTTTCACTAGAGTTATGATATATAAATGACTTTCAAACATTAGTTTTATATGATTAAATAATTGGTAAGTAAGTGAGCAAAAAACTTGATTTCTGCAAATGATTTTAACTAAATCTGCATCAAGTTTTTTCGAAACATCCGTTTGTTTATGTCATATGATGATGATGATGATTGATGAAACCTCTAGACAAAATATTTTTTTGGCTTTGTCGATCCACGGCTTTGGGGTATGCCCTAAATGAATCAGTCAGTCTTCTTTGGCCTATATTCGTCCTCACTGCTGCTGCTAGGTGTGCCCTGGTCCTCTCAAAATAAATGAGAGGGCTTGAGTTGTAGATCCCACGCGCAGCCAGTGAGAATTGGAAACTTCACACATGAATTACTTCGCAGGTGTGTGCAGGTCTTGTTCACCAAAGATGTTTTAATTCACCGTAAATTAAATTAAATTAAATTCAGCGCCGGTGTCAAGACTGGCACTTCGCTGATTTGGGATAATTTTTTCCATTTATCATTTGCATTTCCTCGTTCATTTTGTTTTTTTTTATTCATTTTCTTTTGACGTGACAACGTCTAATAAATCGATGAACGCCGGCTGCACGCACGAAAAAGGATGACTCAGTGTAACGTACATATAACACATTGTCCCGTTACGCGTCCCGTTACGCTCGAGCCAATGAATGATCGGAGCGAGAGCGCGGCACGAGCGAGCGAAAGGCACAATCGGCAAAAGTATGCAATAATTTCATCAATGTTTTGTTATGACGTTGTCACGTTAAACTATTGTCCGTAAACCGACTTTACAGACAACCGGTTTTTTTTTCGTGATATGCGCATTTTTTTTGTATTTTTATCCTCATTTAATTTTTGTTCTCATGAATAAATGTTTCTTTCTTTTCTTTTATCTTTCTTTCTAAATTCCCCTGATTTAAACCTGCGTAGCGACTGTACCATGCCTTGTTTAGTCAGTCGTCCGTCAGGATTATTCAGATAAAGAAGGTTTTGTTGACAATATTGAGTTTAAATTTAAAAAAACATTGCCGCGACCACCACAGAGTACAGTCATTGCACCTCTTAGGGTAGATTAAAAACATAAATACCACTTCCACCATACTAACCACGGGCAGGCTTTCTTATCGAGTAGTTAAAGAGCACAACGTTGTACCTGCGGCACGCGAACTGGCGATTAAACGACTTATACTAAAACACCGCTTTTTAAGGGTTCCGTCGTCCATATTTAAAGTTGCGGAACCGTTTCATTGGGACCTGTTACATTCTACGTTTGTAAGTAAGACTTTCTACGGGAATTGGACAGAATTGGTTGTTAGAGAAAAAGATAGTTAACTGACTAGGAGTTATTAATTTTCGCTGCATTGTTTTCACCATCATGTAAATGTTTGTTTTAGAATAAAAAATTATCCCTTACTTACTTACTTAATTGGGTATGTATTGCAATGCTGAAGTACGAAAGACAGAATGTATTAAAACATCGAATGGGTCAAAAGACCGACACGATTTTTTTCTGAAACCGTTAACTTTTTAAGATTGTTATAAAACAAACCTAACCTAACCTAATGGGTTCTGTATGATGCCGTTTTAATAAATTCTGAGAAGATTACGGTTTCAGAAGAAAATCGTGTCGGTCCCACATCCCGACCCATTCGATGTTTTAATACATTCGGTCTTTCGTACTTCGGTATTGTAATACATACCCAGTAAAATTATATTTTTTGTATAATTTGTAATAATAAGTTGTGGTCCAGCCATTTTTTTGTGTTTCTTTCTGTCGCAGGGACTTTGCATTTTTCGGAATAAAACCATCGAAAAAGTATTTCCTAAGATCATAAACAAGTTCCGCAACCAAATCAAAGAATTTAAATTTGATTGAAATTCACTAGCCTACTTTATCATAAAAGTACCAAAAAAAAAGTACAGATAAGTAATTTCGCTTCTGATTACTCAAACTAGGTGAAGTATAGTCAAGAACGATTAAATACTTGGCAGACGATTACTCGTATGTAGGCTTTTGTTGCGAATAAATGTGAAAATTAAAAAATCCGTTATTATTGTAGCAATTTGCTACGGAACCCATTCTAGCAGAATTGAGTAGTTTCTTACCCCATTTTAAATTATTTGCCAGTTGCGTTCAGGTACCTACAGCTAGTAGGTATGTATGTATTTATAATAAATGTGTAGCGACATTAGGGTGAATTAAGTCCCCCAAATGGATTAATCAAAAGTTTACATTTACCGTGCCTTTGGTACTTTAAATATTTACGGCTTAAAATTAAGTTATTTTGTTCATTTTGTTCCTGTCAAGCTCCTTAATATCGACTGGAGTGGAGGTCTCAGGTGAAGATCAAAATCCACGATTTTGAACTGAGACGGCGCTGTGACTTAGATGCCAAGCGTGACAATTTAAAAGCCCGACCACCTGCGGCAATCAATTATAACTATGTAAACGGTGCGTTCGTATGCCCGCGTTGTATGAGGATCCTCTCTAATAAAGTTGGATACGTTAGCCACTTGCGAGCGCATGATCGATATTAACGGAGTTGAAGCTGTTGGCATGGTCGAAACCGGCCGGATCAGATCATCATTATCATCATCAGACATTAAAGTTAAATAAGTTTAAAAGGTGTCCTAAGTATGTCATGATACTGGCTAGTGTCACATGGATAGCTATCTAGGTACATATTGTATATGGGCCGTACACATTTTTCTGTCCGCGTCTCTCCTGTGGACATGAAAAATGTTAAGGGTCTACATAGCGAATATTTTTTAGTCAAGACAAGTCTATGTATATCTGCGTGTGGGACGCCTGACCAACTTTCAGCCCATTTAAATAAATCTTAAGTTTCCTAACTCGGAGTCGCTTATTTTATGTCCACAGGAGAGAGAACTTTTTTTCTTTCGATGTGTATATTATGTGAGTATAACAAGTTACTTAGTTTTATACGACATAAACGGAAAACTATATTATGGCATAAGTTTTAATTCTAGTCAATATATACAATAAAAACTCAAGTAGGTACTCACAAATTAAAACTTTAGTCCTCTCGAATTTGAGTTTAGTTGTAAAAGGCATTACATGCAAAAATAAATGGTTCCATTTACTCTCATTGCAGAGCAATTTTTTTTAAATGTGACATTTTCTTTTACAATTTTAATATTTATTGCATTTAACTGATTAGATTATTGAGATTATTATTTAAATTCATTACTAACATAGTTTATAAGAAGTAAATATAATACTAACAAAACTTTGGATTCATTATGGTCTGAATTAAATGATTTTTATTTTATTTTACTGATTTTTATTTTACCTACCCTAGTTAGTGGCTCAAACAAAAACTGCCTAAACTTTTTTATTTATACAATAAATAAAAAAACGTTCGACCATCCCGCCTGTCGCTACATTTCTTTAGGTGACTTGACGAGGGATAATAATCCTTCAAAATATAACTTCGGTATCAATTTATCCATTTTGTATCATTTTTTGGGAGTGCTTATTAGATTTCGATATCGAATCCCCACATCATCATCCCACCTTAATAGACCACCAGCTAGTGATAGGCATATTTTTATGCTGAATATTTATCGGTATACATTTTTCTACTTAATATAATGTCATTTTTTGCATTAGAAATGTTTGTAGAAAAAAATTAAGTCGTAAAACTATTTAAAACACAATTTTATTACGTAAATTGTAACAGCAAATAAACGTCAAGCAACATGAATTTATCATAAAATCGTCAAAAGTAAATTTAATTAATGATATCAGGCCTCCAACAAGATAGAGTGACAACCTTAGGGGAGGCGTACGTTCAGCAGTGCAAGTCTTTTGTCTAAAATGATGACGATGATGATGAAGAATATAATACATGATATACCTACAAACAATACTAACGACGTCAAGATATGAAATAAAAATAATTGGTTCTCCGCTAGGGATTGTCATAACAAAAATACAATAATTAACAATTGAAAACTCACCACTACACTCAAAGTAACTCAATTAACTTCATAACTCTCTATACTCCTGCAATGAAGATTTTAACAATATTACAAGGGAGAGCAATTAGAAGCCCCATCACTCAATCGGCCGGCACAAAGCATGACGCCATCTTTCTCGGGTACGTGTCGTCCGATATAACCGGCCAAGTGCGAGTCGGACTCGCGCACCGAGGGTTCCGCACAAATTTTTAGTTATGTCAAAATAATAATCCAGTGTTAGCAGAACCCTGCTTCTAAGTAAAATCTACGCAGTGTGAGATCATTTTATGTTGGTTAGTCAGAACCCCGCTTAATTAATTAATTAAAATAATTCGATTTTTATTATTTGTTGTTGTACTGGCCACAATAATACAGTACAATCGGTGAAAATTTCAAGTGTCTTGTTAACGCCATTATTAAGATCGAGTTAAAAATGCTGAAAAAGAACACGTTTCTTGTATGACGACCCCCTTTATTTTTTAAATTTATTTTATTTTTAGTATTTGTTGTTATAGCGGCAACATAAATACATCATCAGTGAAAATTTAATTTGTCTAGCTATCACGGTTCCTGAGATACAGCCTGGTGACAGACGGACAGACAGACAGACAGACGGATGGGCAGCGGAGTCTCAGTAATAGGGCCCGTTTTTACCCTTTGGTTATGGTAAAAAAGCTATATTAAAAATATTTTGGTTCCGTTAAGATTGCGCGAGAGTGTTATATTAGTTGCAATATGGATGTCAGAAACCAAACAAACATTGATATTGGAATACTACAACCCATCTCCCATACAACATTAACAACAACATACAACATACAACATTAATAAGCGCAAGTCAGTTGTTGTCGCTTTTTCATTAAAATATCGCCATGGTCTTAGATGATCACTAACTAGTAAACATGTGCAAAAAAGACGAATACTTTAAGTCCGCGCCAAATTCCAGTCTGCTACAGGAGCCGTAATTTTGGCCCTATTTACCCTAATTCAGTATTTATAAGCATGCCTTTGGGAGACGCGATGCTTTATCAAGTAACGAGAGATCGATCGACCATCGCGGTGTCAAGCTACTGGAATGATTTTACTGGAATAATATAAATGGACATTAAGTCGAAGACGGTCTTGTTAGCGCAGGATTGCACTGTATTTTTGTTCTATTAAAGGAAACCGGCGGTACGATGCAACGGAGAAATAAACATCATAAAAACCAGAAAATACTCGGCGGCAAAGTAAACTGACTTTACTTAGAGACTTGACTTTTGTGGAAACTTTCAAGGAAAATACAAATTGATCGTAGTTACTTGTTACCGAGTTGGACGTGCCAGTAGAAGCTATGTAACTCTGAGAAAAAATATAGGTATTTTTCATTGATGTGTGCTACTTCCATAACGGCTTTTTTAGAAGAGAGAAAACCAATAGACTAGCAAATGACAGAAAATACTAGGGGCGTTCAATAAAAAGTGAGAATGAGTATGTTATAAACAACTTTTACTAAATGTCATTTTATTTTTCGACATAGTCACCTTTTAGCATAATACACTTAGTATATCTTTTTTCTAAACTTAAAATTCCATTTTTAAAAAAGGTCTCATCTTGAGTACTTAAAAAATCTTGTACTGCAGCGACTACCGCGTCGTCATCTTCAAATTTCTGGCCTCTCAGGTATTGTTTCAATCTCGGAAATAGGTAGAAATCACTGGGAGCGAGATCTGGTGAATACGGAGGATGCTTAAGGATATCGAACCCAGCATCACGAATTGCAGCCATTGCAACGGCGGACTTGTGTGCCGGGGCATTGTCCTGGTGGAACAGCACAACTTTCGAGAGTTTACCTCGCCGTTTTTCGCGGATCTCATTCCGCAATGTTGCTATTTGTTTGGCGTATAAAGTGCCCGTAATAGTGGCTCCATGCTCGAGATACTCAATCATTAATACCCCTTTACCATCCCAAAAAACTGAGCCCATGACCTTACCGGCAGATGGGCTCACCTTGAATTTCTTTGGAGTTGGAGATGATGGTCTTTTCCATGTCATAGACTGCAGTTTCGTTTCAGGGTCGTAATGATGGAGCCATGTTTCGTCCATTGTTATAAATCGCGCCAAAAAAAGTTCCCGGCCTTGCTGCATCAGGTTCAAAGCTTCTTGACAAATCTCTAGTCTAGTTTGTTTTTGCGTGTCAGTAAGCATTCTTGGTACCCAACGCGCAGATACCTTTTTCATACCCAAGCGTTCATGTAAAATATTATGCACGCTCCCCGTTGAAATCTTTACATTTTCAGCAATAAAACGAACTGTGACACGACGATCTGCCAAAACTGAGTTTTCGACTTTTTTCACAATTTCTTCAGTTACTGCTGTAGTAGGGCGTCCGGAGCGGGGGTCGTCCATTGTCGATGTTCTTCCACGTCTAAATTCGGCGCACCAACGTGCGACTGTCGAATACGGAGGAGCATTAGACCCTAAAGTGTCCCGCAAATCCAAATTGACTTGGTCCGTAGGAAAATTTTTCAAATACAAGTATTTGATAACGGCGCGCAGTTCAATTTTCTCCATTTTCGCTAACGTACTCAATAGCATTGCAAAGAAATTACCGTATATTTTTTTAAACAAAAGACAGTTAGTTTTTTTTTTTCATAGCAATCAGCTAGATAGATTAGCTTTACCGGCCAGTATTTAATTTCGTAATATTAAAAGAGTTTGCATCTCATTCTCACTTTATATTGAACGCCCCTCGTATGTTTGAAAAAAAAACACGAAGTCACTGCGGCAAATGCTGCTTAAAGTCAAGTAGGATAATGTAGTTAGGCGAGCAGAATTGATATTACGAGTATAATCAATATCTTATGCTTAATCGTTGGCATGCATAGCGAGTAAAACATTGTTTTTTATTTTAAAAAGTAGGTACCTAGTTAATAATATACCAACACACTTACCTAGTGTTTTTTTATTTCTGTAAACTTCTATGGGAGCTTTTTCAGGTCAATTAAAGTTAATTTTTTAATGCGTGACTAACCAGTGTACTGCTTCCCAATCCGTTACTACCTATCCTGTTTGCTAGCATGGGCTTTCTTTTAAGATGGCTGATACAGGGGGATATCTGTGGTACATGTACACGAAAATGTAATATTTAAATAGTGTTTCAAAATATAATAAATTTATATCACGGTACTTTTTACACTAATTAACGTAGTCCCAAATAAGTAAAAGTACAAAGTAAGCAGAGCTTGTGTTATGTATCCATAATAATAATATATTTGATAAATACGCATTATTCAAGTCAAGAGCTTGAGTTTATTGAGGCACATTTAGCTTTAACACTTCCCACGAATAAATCCGATATCGCCGATATTTAGTAAATTCTCTTGAATGTAGACGCGCGTGCCTTCAAATAGTATTTACTTACTAAAACAAATATATTTACATTCCAACTACTCGTAGGCGTTATGGGGGAGGAAATTACTGAATAAATTCGATTGACTGTAGTGGTCGGTCGGCGATTGGCGGCTGATCGACGATTCGCGTGTCGAACTCTTTGTTACGCTATTTTAAAAATGTAGTGTACTGCTCTCGTTATTTATAACAAGTAACACATTTGTTGGCTGTTCTATCAAAACTAGGACACAGGAGGTTTAATCATGTTGAAATATAAACGAATTTTTTATTTGTCTTGGAAACTGTCGAATATGGGTCGATGGAGGATCAAATGTACAGAGAAAATAGGAGTAGGTATTATTTAAGTGTATAATATCACGCGTACTGAGCTGAGCGTAAGTGTTTCGCATTGGATGCGGATGGCGCAGGACCTATCTGTTTGGCGAACTTGGGGGAGGCCTATGTTTAACAGTGGACGTTTTTCGGCTGGAATGATGATGTTGAGTAAAGGATTTATCACACTGAATGCGTTCTGCGGTCGCGGTCAGATCAAATTGAACGCAGCCCGCATTATGTTTGAAGAACATTATCGGTCTCTATATATTTTGTACAGATTAGATACCTATGCGTTCTGTATTTTGTACAGATCGCACGCACGCGCAATATACAGGGTGATATCTAAGACGTAATCCAAAATTATATTTTCTGGATCCACTCATGATTATGATCAACTTTTATTATGGGAGTAATATCGAAATCGGTAGAAAAAAAATTGAGCCTCCTATACTAAAAGCAATCAACTGGTTTCACAATTTGTATGGAGACGTCGATTTTGTGTTTACGTTTCCGAAGTTGGTCCCATAGTTGATCGTAATCATGAGTGGATCCAGAAAATATAATTTTGGATTACGTCTTAGATGTCACCCTGTATAGAGACCGACAATGTTGTTCACACATAATGCGGGCTGCGTTCAATTTGACCTGACCGCGACCGCAGAACGCATTCACTGTGACAAATCCTTAAGTCTTTGGTAAAAATATTTTTCAATGGAAGCTTTATCGCTGACTGTATTTTTTGTTAACTACTTAGTTTTACCTATATCTACTTACACTGTCATCCAACTTACATAAGTCTGTATGCCAAATTTCTAGTCTATCCGATTACTGGAAGTGGATTAAATTCGACGTTCAAGATTTGAACCAAATAAAGAGGGCAAGTTATTTAACTTTAAAAGCTTTAAAAGCTTGTAATTGTTCAAATATTTTTTGCTTTAATAAGTCAATCCAAATTGAAGCTATTCTTATGTACGCGGTAGTTAGTCGCTACTACGTACCTACTGAAAGGGAATAGTGTGGTTCATTAATATAGACTTCCGCCAAGTAATGCTTAAACAAATCTATTATTCATAAGCAAAATCGATTTGACAGCGAAATTCCTTTCTGTCTGCCCGTAAATAATTAAAATTGAGTAAATAAACACTATAATAACAGTGTATTTATACTTGAAGCATAAGTTAGGTTGTCATTGTGTCACTTTGGCAGCGGACTCACCTTTAGGCTACTTTGATATTTATAAATGTTATTTTTAGTCAGGTTGGAGACTGAAAATCAGCGGGCTCGCTGAGTCTTATTTTCTATTTAAGTCATACTTATAAACTTTTTTTATCTTGGTAAATAAAATTTTCTTTTCTTAACACTAATTTTATATTGCTTTTTTAGTAACTATCAAGAATATAATAAAGATTATTATTAAATAGATTTAATTATGTATATTCCACGTCCGCGAAACCGCTGGGTGATTGAACTGTTTATTAACAAGTAATTAATATTTATGCTCAAAATTAAAGAACTCACTCTTTTCCGGACATTTGCTGTAAACTCTACTTTGATAAAATCTCCGTCTTTACTTACACTGGCGACTTGGTTGAAGGATGAATCAGATGCAATCTATGATGGTAGTGCAGTGATTCCGTCTTTACGACGGTATCCGAGTTTATCTGCGTCACATTCTATGTCGTTTGCTACCGATATTTCCTCGGTTTTCGTTATTCTTACTACCCGGTACTATCTCAGAATAAAAGTAAATTTGCGACTGGCTTGAACAACTGAATTGAAAAAAAGCTGCATCAGGAACAACACGACAAATATATTGCTTTTTGTATTCGTATTTCTTTGATTCATATTTTATGTAATACCTAATCTCCTATATTCATTAAATGTATAATGTATGTGTAATTTTAGTGCACAATTTATTTAAGTTAATTTTACTTCTTTCAGTCTGTTTAGTTACTTTTCAATGCATGTCTAGGTAGGTACTGTTTCTGATGTCCTGTCAATCGTTTAAAGGTTAACTGGAAGATCCCTTTAACGGTTAAGTTGGCCTTTATAGATCAGCTCCTCTTGTTATCTGTTGATTTCATTATGTTAAATGTATAATAAAGTGTCTACATACATACATTATAACTGCGGATATTTATACAAAACAATTCTGTAAGTAATCGCGCCGAAGCTTCACCTAATTTAAATAAATCAACAGCTTCGAGCTTAAAATATAACCTAGAGAACGTTTTTTACAGCAGTGGAATGGCGAGGCGGTAATGAAATGATACATTCAGTACCCCACGTAGTTATATTGAAGAGCGGAGCCCATTTTGCTTAGAAATTAAACGAAAACACTCCGTCCTTTTGCACAAGACCATTCACTAAGGAATAATTCGCTAAGTAAGAATGTATAATGCTTCCATGGGTCGGTTAATGAGTTCATTTTAACAAAAAACCGGCAAAACGCGTGCTTTAGCACTAATGAAATTGTGTTTTACAGTTAAATTATGCAACTAGTTCATTTAGAAGAATGACTTTCGGAAAACAGGCGTAATATATATTTCAGTTTAACTGTATACTTAAAGGTAGTTAAAGTATTACGTAAAATGTTTATTTAAATACTTAATGCGGAATTCAACGGCTCATCTAATTAATGTCTTTCCTTTTTCAAGGTAAATTTAAGTTTATCAATTATCAGACTAAAAGATGCTGCTCTTAACACAATTTTTGTATTAGGTTAGAGAATGATTAGTAATTTATTTTACGATGGTAGTTTCTATTACATTTTCTTATTACTTCATAGCATTGTTAAACGCCCTTGTGTAGTCAAAAATAGATGAAAAATATAATCTAGTATTCAACTCGTCCCTTTGATAATAGGGTATGCGAAAGGTTTCAGGTGACTCTCAAATATGGGCTCTGCAAAATTTGCTTATCCGTATGAAAAGACATAGGCACTTTGACATGCACACAACGTCTGAGAGTACCACTCATCTTTATCTGTTTTAGATTACTTTGGGTTGGGCAAAGTTGGGGTGAGCGAAACGAGAACATATCGTGGATTTATAAGGGATTTGCGAATATAACAAACTTATGCGGCGATGTGGATAAGAATAGTCGATAAGTTTTTCAATTGGACGTAGGGTTCGATTGTAGTGGTTTTGTATTTATGTACCGTACATTATCGTGGAGTGTTCAAAGTTTATACGTGGCATTGTCAATGTATTCTAATACAACTTAAATATTAAGACTATTTTTTTTGTTTTTGGCCTCGTCAGGTGAAAGAAGAGTCATTCACGGATCAGTTTCATGTAAAAAAAAACAATAAGTAGGCAGACGAGCTCGTAGCCCACCTGATGGACGCTAAACGGATATCACAAGCAAAAATAGTTTTTAGTAAATGTGATCATCATGTCAATTTATCCAGTCAGATCCATGAAAAGGTAAACGTACCAACGCTCGCCACCTCAACGCCCAGTTGATGAAACCCATCTACTTGACATAAGATTGAACGTGCCGTTATTGGGTCAGTGTCGAGCACAGGAACGTTTACCTTATACTCTTGCTAAAAAACACTAGCACATCGAAAGCAATATTGTGAGATATTGATGGATTTAAAAAAAGGAAAAATGTTGTGTGGTGGGAAGCAATCGCGTAATGTGATAGCTGAGGCCGCCGGCGCAGTTCTTTTGAATATTTCATAGGTTTGGCGCAAATGTGGTGCAAACGAAAAATAAAATAGGAGTGGCGCGGAAACATTGTTGACTTTTTGCAGGTACTTAATTAAATCGTAATATTCAAAGAGAAGAGAAAACGTGTCTATTAATTTCCAGCTCAAATCCTTGAACCCAAAATATTAACCAAATCAAAGTTTGTGTTCTACAATTCGGAAGATCAAAAGTAGCTGAAAAATGTGTACTTTGTAGAAATATACAACAATAGTCGGACAGATTGCCATTATTTGATTTACCTAAAAAGTTACAAGGCACCGAAGTGTTCTATTCAAGGATTAGCGAACGAGACATAGGTATTTGCAAATCGGTTCAAACACGCATTTTTCTAAGATACTTATGTAAGTTTTTTCTCGCCTGAAACACAGGATTATTCTAGTTCAGGCATTTTGTGTTACTCTTTCCTATAAGTTTACTAGAAAAATTGTATTATATTGTAAGAAAATATTTTGAATAAAGATTTATTTATTTATTTTGCCTTTACTTTAATTGGAGCTCAAATGTATTAATCCCATTGTCAAACTGGTCTTAATAAAAGCCTTTGAAACTGTTTTACTGTGAATTGAAATAAGTCTACTAAAGCACGGTCGCGAAACACGAAGAAATTACTTACAATGACCTGCCACTATTTTGTATCTGTTGCTTGCACGTAAAAATTTGCTGTTGCGCTCGCACACTTCAATTTGAATTTGATCTGTGAAGGTCATTGGGCAAAATTCTACGTGCTCCGCGACTGTACCTATATACTTATTAGCCATTTTTCAGTCTTGAGAATATGATCATCACAAAAATTATCCTAAAACTAAGCTCAAGTTTCACGCTTTAGCATTTTGCGTTATGTTTTCCATAGTTTGATGTGTGTGGTATGTAGCTAGGTGCTGATTTATTTAAAGTAGGCGAATGTAGGTTTCCTGCATTCCTGCATTCCTGAAGACACGTGTAACGTACAGATATAGATTGGAAGATAGCTGTCTACCACGTATGGTACCCGAAGAACAAAGTAAAAGATTGTAGTTCAATAAATATCCTGTCTGAATTGTCCGGGAATTCACTGTTTAGATACATACCTTTGGTTTCTGAATCGCTATATTTTCTTCACTTACAGACTTTGACAAACAATGCACCGACATTCATAAAGCAAGGTTCACATCAAATGGATACGTTAAGCGCAATTCTTCACTCGTGGCTCTTGCTAAACTGACTTGAAACACTACAGCATTGTTCTGTTTTAATATGCGTAGCTTTCTTACACTATTTTTCTATCATTTGAAAACAGCTGGATGCAAGGATACTGTAATTTGCCTTTTATCATTGCTGGTTTCTTTGTTACAACTATAGCCGGAGTATGCAAAGAATAATTTGGTTCGTTATGTAACTGCAACAAATACTAATCTAAATTTAAAAAAAATGTAGTTTAAAAGATTTTTCGTTTCAGCTAAAAAAAAATTAGGCGAAACAATCATTCGGCCAAACAAATTTTATGCGTTACATAGCTCCTATTAGGTATTACTTAATTTGTTAGGGATAACCTTCTGTGTTATTCCTTTGGTGCGATTTAGATGCTAACAAATGCGGTTATGGTCCGCATCTGCCGCTGACGGTTTGACGCCGCAACTCACGTTATCTTACACAGCGAAATTTTGCTCCAATTTCTTGGCACATTATTTGAAATTGGTCAACCGCAAATGGGAAGTATCACCGAGACATTTTTTTTGTAACTCGTAGTCTTGTAATTGGTATTTGTGTTGCTCCAAATATAAAGAACGCACCCGAAAGATTATTTACAAAACAGTGCACAAATCTGTCCGTACCCGGTGTTAGCGGTCCACAACGCGGTCGACATTTCAAATATACATGGCCAACCTTTTTCTGGGGACTCGTAAAATTTAAGTTAGGAGTGTCATTCTTAAACTACCCTCGATGTATTATAAATGTTGCGATTTAGTTTCGAGACAAAATACAAAAGAAAAAGAAAAATCGTTTGTATCATGTCAGCTTTTTATACAAGTAGATTTGTCTTATTTTTCCCTAAACCGGTGTTTTGTTATTATTACCTGAAGTCTTCGTGACTTTGTTAATGTATTAGGTGAAGTTCAGTTTTAAAATTAATGCAGTTGCGTGTTGCTATTTTTGTTTTAATTACACTCTAGCTATATTATTTTTATATTAAATTCAGTTGGATTAAAAAGTGACGTTCTGGACAAATTTCAGGACGAACTGGTTCAGGTTTCAAGACCCGATCTTCTGAAATGACATCCTACAAATGTACACATATTTGATGTCGTAACAGGTATGAATAATAAGTGACTACGTTACAAGGAATAGGCCTCCAAGGAGGTCGGAATTATGCGCCAAATGTGCCAACTGCTGAGCGTTTTACAGCCGAAATGACGCGCTGAATCGGATTTGGATCACGTCCTCGAAGCGAAGACAGTTTGACGTGTTGTCGTCGACTTGCATAAATTTGCAAGATTAAGCAGGAGCCATAGAATCGTTCGACCCAAATGCGGTTCGACTATTTACATATTTACTGTGTTCGGACCTCTGTCGTCTAATACTTAAACGTAATTCGTTTACTGTCTTGAAAAATGTACTGAATTTGATTTTGGTGTCATTTTTGTTTGAGTAACATATCATGATTTTGGAATTCGTCCCCTCTGCATTTTATTAACACCCCCTTATTATGCCGAACTATATCTAAGTTTGCCATCATGTATATGAGCCGGAAGACGTCAATTGTCGAACAAACCCCCCCCCCCTCCTTTAAAACGCCACAATGAACAACAACTCGCTGAATCCACCGGTTGCCCGCAACTCACGCGATGTCGGTAGTCCACCTATTGAGAAGTCACCAATGCATCTTCCGGTTCGTGGTTGCCATTCGAGAAACTTAAATTTCTCCCCCAACGGTTATCTGTTCTTCGAACGATGTGGCCCGCCCATAACCACTTCAAGTCGTACATCTTTCAATACAATACAATACAAATATTCTTTATTGAACACAAAAAACAGTACACAAAAAAAACCGGCCAAGTGCGAGTCGGACTCGCGCACCGAGGGTTCCGTACAAATTTATAAGTATCTATGAACAACCAGTCTTAGCAGACCCCTGCTCCTAAGCAAAACGTGCGTAGTGTGGGATCATTATAGATTGGTTTCTGATATAGACAGACAGACAAACTAGATCTCGTTCAAACCAATTTTCGGTGGAAGTTTACATGGTATGTACATCATTTTTTTTTTAGTTTTTACATTCTCTTATTTTAGAAGTTACAGGGGGGGACACACACATTTTACCACTTTGGAAGTGTCTCTCGCGCTAAATATTCAGTTTTTAAAAAAATGATATTAGAAACCTCAATATCATTTTTGAAGACCTATCCATAGAGATACCCAACACGTATGGGTTTGATGAAAAAAAAAATTTTGAGTTTCAGTTCTAAGTATGGGGAACCCCTTAAATTTATTGTTTTTTTTCTATTTTTCTGTGAAAATCTTAATGCGGTTCACATAATACATCTACTTACCAAGTTTCAACAGCATATTTCTTATAGTTTCGGAAAAAAGTGGCTGTGACATACGGACGGACAGACAGACAGACATGACGAATCTATAAGGGTTCCGTTTTTTGCCATTTGGCTACGGAACCCTAATTAACAAAAATAAAAATCGTGCGTGCAGTTCCTCCGCGCGGAAGAAGTGAAACTTCGTAATGTGGAAATGAAAAAGGCACTTATACATCAATATGAACCTTATTGCAATAACTTAAAGAACTAAATTTACTTATACATCTATGTGTTTAAATTACTCACTAGATGGCGCTTTTATCAAGTCTCATACAAATTTGCACAGACAGTATGAGTTCAGCATCGCACTGTCGAAGTTTTTGACATCCGTTAGTATATTACATACAATGCGAAATTACTTGCTTCGGCAGTACATATACTAAAATGCTTTCATACGACCTCCATGGTAGCGTTAAACGTTTAACGCGACCTTGTTGGAAGTCGCATTATAAGTTTCACTTCAAAAATACAGGCAGACAATAGGCGGTCTTCTAAGGGGGTTTCTTTCGAGCACTATTACTATGTCTAAGCTTGTAATGGAAACAAAACGACCTAATTATTTGTATTTCGATTGTACAGTGGGCTGCATAAGTGCATGGACATCTCGGGGCGATAATCACGTGAGCGCGCGCTCGCGCGGGTATGTTGATAACATCAAACGATCAAACACTGCTCACGCGATTATCGCCCCGAAATGTCCATGCACTTTTGCAGCCCATCGTACCTACGGTTTTGTGGTGTTCAGTAATTGAGAAATCAATCCCTCTATGTGTTCAGTAATAGTACATTACTGCAGCGGCCGCGAAATAGGGGATTGCCGGCCGAGTAGTTATAGATGGCCGAGTGTTAACGAGGCCATCTAGAGATACGAGACCGGCAATCCCTGTTCGTGGCCAAGGCTTGTATAGAGTTTTTCTCAAACATGCATCATCATCATCACCACCATCATCACCGCCATCATCATCACCATCACCATCACCATCACCATCACCATCACCAACAACATCATCAACATCCATCAACATCCATCAACATCCATCAACATCCGTCAACATCCATGAACAAGAACATCCATCAACATCCATCCATCCATCCATCCATCAAAATCCATCAACAACCATCAACATCCATCAACATCCATCAACATCCAACAACATCCATCAACATCCATCAACATACATCAACATCCATCAACATACATCAACATCCATCAACCAACATCCATCAACATCCATCAACATCCATCAACATCCATCAACATCCATCAACATCCATTAACCAACATCCATCAACCAACATCCATCAACATCCATCAACCAACATCCATCAACATCCATCAACATCCATCAACCAACATCCATCAACATCCATCAACCAACATCCATCAACATCCATCAACATCCATCAACATCCATCAACATCCATCAACATCCATCAACATCCATCCATCCATCCATCCATCAACATCCATCCATCCCTCCGTCCGTCCGTCCGTCCGTCCGTCCATCCGTCCGTCCATCCATCCATCCACGTCGACCACGTCGACCTATTAAACGTCATGGTGCTGTGTCACATAAAACAATAGACGATCACTTTGCTGGCCTTGGCCAGCAATGTTGTATGAAATTCCATTATTGACCTCTCGTCTAGCCGCACCTGCAACGTGACAGTTCGTGGCGTATTTTAAGGAACATAACGTCAATATTTCATAGCATGTTTGAGAAAACAATATTTGTAGTCTAACTCAAACCGTAGCCCAGTATAATTGTACTATGGGTTTATTTTAGTCTCGTTTTGACGACCGATGCCATCGACAGTATTCAAAGGGGATTTGAGTATTTCCTATTTCCCTGTACTAACCGACCGGTTCGCATGGACACACGAATATTGACCGAACATTTACAAGTGCACACATTTTTGTATTTTAGTGCACCGTAATCCACGCTTCTACCCGTCTATCACGTGTCAGTAGTTTTTCTTGGATCCACATAAAAGTTGCAATGAATTTCCAACAGTGTATAAAGGTGCACAAAGTCTTTGAACAGTGTGTGTTGCCAGTGATGACACTGTGGCGATTACTATCGTAACTTATCCTATTACGCAAGGATAAACATAATAATTGTGTAATAATAAATAATAATATAAAATTAAATAATAATGTAATCAAAATAATTATGTCATAATAATTGATTAATAATTTACTTAATTTCATCGCACAATAATTATAATAATAATAGAATAATTCAAATTTCATACAAGATTAATTAATATTTGCTATTGTTATTTATGTCAATATTACGTGTTTAAATACATGTCAATATAAAAAATAAGTAGTAGTAAATTAATAGTAAATTCAATAATAGTTATGTCAATACTTAAATTACTAAAAACAATAATTTTGTATAATGTAAAATGTATGTCAGCGGACAGTGCAACTTATTTTCTTATTAGATATTTACAACATCTCATCTTTTGTTCTACGCGCGAGCATCGAGAACCTGTTTCGATGCAGGCGCAGCGCGGCCGGCCGGCCGGCGCGCGCGCCAGTCGATATTTACTTACGACGCGGAGCCTACGCTCGTTCACACATTAGAATCAAATTACTTCCGAGTTGCATCGTTCGCTTTAAACGCTTGTGCTTTGCTTATCTCTTTATCTCACGATCCTTCTGAACTGTTGCTTGTGCCTGTGCTAATTGTTTCTTCTGTGCATTGACTTAATACAAATAAGTGAAAGAACATTTCGTTGTTTGTTTACCTGCACGGATCTCCAAGTAAGCACTACCATCCTAGCTACACTGGTGACCTCGTAAAACATGCCTGGAGATGAAGATATTTTAACCGGTGCTAGCGGATCATCGGACATATGCCGTGTCGGAGTGAGAGTACCCGCGTTTTGGCCGGAAAAGCCGGCAATTTGGTTCGCACAAATAGAAAGCCAATTTGCGATCTCAAACATCACGGCAGATTCGACAAAATTTTATTATGTTGTTGCCCAACTCGATGCTCAATATGCCGCTGAGGTCGAAGATATCATCCTCACACCACCGGCTACGGACAAGTACGTTAAACTAAAGAACGAGCTGATCAAGAGGCTGTCGGCATCCCGAGAGAAGAAGGTACACCAGCTCCTTAATGATGAAGAGCAAGGAGACAGAAGACCCTCGCAATTTCTCCGACACCTACGGCACCTAGCGGGTCCAAATATTCCGGATGAATTTTTAAAATCGATTTGGACTAGTCGCTTGCCGAAGAATATTCAAACCATAATTGCCGTTAACCCCACCGAATCACTGGACGTCCTAGCTGACTTAGCTGACCGTATCCATGAAGTGCTCCCTAGTGCTCAAGTTGCGTCAACTTCTTGCCCTGCCGCTGAGTCACCGCTGAATACCCTCATCAAGCAAGTCAGTGAGCTAACGCGGGAGATGAAAACGCTCAAGACCCAGCTCAACCAGAGGAAGCCGCGATCAAAATCACGTTCGTCGAGTCATACCCGCAACCAGTCCGCTTCAAAGAGATCCGCATCTAATTACCGCAAGTACCCCAAATGCTGGTATCACGCTAAGTTCGGTGAAAATGCCAAAAAGTGCGTAAAACCGTGCGATTATAAAGCGGGAAACTAAGCGGGCACTCGATAATGGCGACCGCCGATTGCCCGAGCACTGGTCGCTTATTCGTCACAGACCTCACTACGAAGACGCAGTTCCTCGTGGACACCGGCAGCGATCTCTGTGTCTTCCCAAGGTCAGCATTGAAACAACGTCGACAAAAAACAAGCTACCAGTTATGCGCAGCAAACGGCTCACCGATTCATACATACGGTTTCGTTCACCTGATTTTAAACTTAGGCTTGCGCCGCGACTTTACTTGGCGATTCGTTGTTGCCGACGTAACTAAGGCGATTATCGGAGTTGATTTTTTGTCTCACTACGACTTAATGGTTGATTGTCGGAAACAACGCTTGATTGACAAAAATACTAGTTTGTCCACCGTGGCTCTGCCTACCGATCCGGCTGACCATATATCTTCGGTGAAAGTAATATCTGGCGATACACCTTATCATCGCATACTAGCGCAGTACCCCGACATCACTCGCCCTTCGGGTGTGCATCAAGTCCGGAAACATAACGTCATTCACCACATCCGAACAACTCCAGGGCCCCCTGCGTCGTGCTCACCTCGACGACTGGCCCCGGACAAGCTGAAGATTGCCAAAAATGAATTCACTGCAATGATAAAGAACGGCACCGCTAGACCTTCAGAGTCACCCTGGTCGTCTCCTCTACACTTGGCCCCTAAGAAGGACAACGGCTGGCGACCTTGTGGTGACTACAGGACGTTGAATGCCAGAACCATCCCGGACAGGTACCCGATACGTCATATTCATGACTTTTCACACCATATTTCGGGCTGCCAGGTATTTTCCACCATCGACCTGACAAAGGCGTATAACCAGATCCCTGTTAATCTAGAAGACATCCCGAAGACCGCCATCACTACCCCATTTGGCCTCTACGAGTTCCCTTATATGACCTTCGGGCTACGTAACGCGGGGCAAACTTTTCAACGGTTCGTGGACGAGATGGTAAGGGGTCTCGACTTTTGTTACTCCTACCTTGACGATTTCTTGGTCTACTCGAAAGACGAAAAGACTCACGAAGAACACCTGCGTCAATTATTTTCCCGACTACGCGACTACGGTATGATTATCAACACCTCAAAGTGTGTCTTCGGCGTCCCTGAGGTAACTTTCCTCGGATACCACATATCGGCGAAGGGTACGAAGCCAGTTCCAGCAAAGGTTGAAGCTATCAAAAACTTCCCAGCTCCGAAGACTGTAAGAGAACTACGAAGATTTTTGGGGATGATTAACTTTTACCGCAGATTCATTCCCGGGGCAGCGCAGTTCCAAAGTCCCTTAAACGCCCTTCTAACCGGCTCCGTCAAAGGTTCTCACCCCGTGAACTTCTCTGCAGAAGAACATGAGGCTTTCGCCAGATGTAAGGAAAGCTTATGCCAGGCCGCGCTGTTAGCGCATCCTGACAGCCAGGCTAACCTCGCCATCGTTACTGACGCATCGGATACCGCCCTAGGCGCAGCACTGCAGCAGTATGTAGATGACGTTTGGCAACCACTTGCTTTCTTTTCTCGAAAGCTAAGCCCCTCGCAAAGAAAATATTCTGCATACGATCGAGAACTGCTTGCTATTTACGAAGCCATCAAGTACTTCAGACATATGGTCGAGGCGCGAGTTTTCACCGTCTACACGGATCACAAGCCGTTATGCTTCGCATTCCACTCGCGCAAGGAAAACTGCTCACCTAGACAGTTCAGACATCTCGATTACATCTCGCAGTTTACAACAGATATAAGGCAAATCTCAGGGAAGGACAACGTCGTGGCCGACACTTTATCTCGCGTTGAAGAGATTACTCAGCCCGTCGATATGAATGAGTTAGCGCAAGCACAACTTTCCGACCCCGAGCTCAAGCAGCTGTTACAAAACGGAACTTCCCTACGCCTATCCAAGATCAAACTGCCGGGATCGCATACTGAACTGTACTGTGATAAGAGTAGCAGAATACCTAGACCATATGTCACCAAGGATCTTCGTCGAAAGGTGTTCCAGAGCCTGCACTGTCTCAGCCATCCGGGTGCCAACGCATCGATTAAAATGTTGACAGATCGATTTGTGTGGCCAGGAATTAAGAAGGACTGCCGGGAGTGGTCACGGACTTGCTTGCCCTGTCAGCAGTCGAAGATACATCGCCATGTGTCAGCACCTATCGGCACTTATCGACTTCCCGGCTCACGGTTTATGTTTATACACATTGACCTCATAGGCCCTATGCCACTGTCTCAGGGATTCAAATATTGCCTCACCGTAATCGACCGCTTCACACGATGGCCTGAGGTGATCCCATTGGCAGATATAACGGCCGAAACGGTGGCAAAAGCTTTGCTGCAAGGGTGGATTTCTCGATTCGGCTGCCCTAGTGACATTGTGACGGACCGAGGCAGACAATTTGAAAGCGCTCTCTTCAAAAACTTGTCTGAATTGGCTGGGTTCCAACATCGTCGCACTACGGCGTACCACCCAGCCTGTAATGGACTTATAGAGCGGTTTCACAGGCAATTAAAGACCGCCATTACTTGTCACGGAAACAGTAACTGGATGGAATCCCTACCGTTAGTGCTGCTCGGAATACGCAGTGCGTACAAGGCTGATCTTAACGCTTCGGCAGCCGAACTGGTATATGGGGAGCCATTGCGAGTACCCGGAGAGTTTATGGAAGCGAAGTCTGGAGCCGATGAGACCACAGACGTCACAGACTACATCGCGCGCCTTCGGAAGTTTACCCATAACCTTTCCCCTATACCAGCCTCGCGTCATTCCACCAGGAGATCGTTCTTTGTCTTCAAAGATTTACGAACGGCAAGTCACGTGTTTCTTCGGGACAATACCTGCCATCCACCTCTGCAACCAGCATACACCGGCCCTCACGAGGTTATAGAAAGAGACGACAAGAATTTTAAAATCCGTTACAATGGAAAGACCGTCACAGTATCCATAGACCGCATTAAACCAGCCTACATACTGGACGACATGAATAGTCGTGTGAAAACCACCCCAGAGCCCAATGTTACTCCTGAGAACAAATCGAGTCCTGCGAATAAAAACCCGATAAAAAGAACTCGTTCAGGACGCGAAGTACGCTTTCCAGATTATTATCGCCCGTAGGACGGTCTCTGGAAGGGGGTGTGTGGCGATTACTATCGTAACTTATCCTATTACGCAAGGATAAACATAATAATTGTGTAATAATAAATAATAATATAAAATTAAATAATAATGTAATCAAAATAATTATGTCATAATAATTGATTAATAATTTACTTAATTTCATCGCACAATAATTATAATAATAATAGAATAATTCAAATTTCATACAAGATTAATTAATATTTGCTATTGTTATTTATGTCAATATTACGTGTTTAAATACATGTCAATATAAAAAATAAGTAGTAGTAAATTAATAGTAAATTCAATAATAGTTATGTCAATACTTAAATTACTAAAAACAATAATTTTGTATAATGTAAAATGTATGTCAGCGGACAGTGCAACTTATTTTCTTATTAGATATTTACAACATCTCATCTTTTGTTCTACGCGCGAGCATCGAGAACCTGTTTCGATGCAGGCGCAGCGCGGCCGGCCGGCCGGCGCGCGCGCCAGTCGATATTTACTTACGACGCGGAGCCTACGCTCGTTCACACATTAGAATCAAATTACTTCCGAGTTGCATCGTTCGCTTTAAACGCTTGTGCTTTGCTTATCTCTTTATCTCACGATCCTTCTGAACTGTTGCTTGTGCCTGTGCTAATTGTTTCTTCTGTGCATTGACTTAATACAAATAAGTGAAAGAACATTTCGTTGTTTGTTTACCTGCACGGATCTCCAAGTAAGCACTACCATCCTAGCTACAACACAATGAGATGTGGTCACTTACAATGGGACTCATAGAAAAGCTCAAGTCACTCAAAGAACGACTGAACGAGCCATTCTAGAAGTTTCCTTACGTGATTGAATCAGAAATTAGAATATCCGCAGGAGAAGCAAAGTTACTGACGTAGCTCGGAGAGAGGCCGGATAAGTGGCAGCACATTGTCCGTAGAACTGAAGGCCGACGGGGGAAAAATGCGACCGCGAACCAGAAATAGTGGCAATAGCAAGGCCCCCAAACAAGATAGACCAGCGCTCTTGTAACGATTACAGTAACCACTTAGATGTAGACAACTTTTATACTGAACGGGACTTATCACGCCAACAATATTTACCTCGACGTTTCGGCCACATTGCAGCAGCCGTGGTCACAGTGGAAAGTGTCGTGACAGTGTCAACTCGTGACCACGGCTGCTGCAATGTGGCCGAAACGTCGAGGTAAATATTGTTGGCGTGATAAGTCCCATTCAGTATAGGTAGCAATTATGAGTGAAAATCAGGAAAGCTTAAAACAGCAGGTATAGATGTAGACAGTTGTGGAACTGTTTGGGGACGGCTTTTATCCAGCAGTGGACGTCTTTTCGCTGATAATGATGATGATGTTAAGGTGCACTATTTTCCTTCAATTTAACTTGCGGTCACGTGCACCAACATCTAATAGAGTAACCTAGCCTGTGAATTTATTAGTGAATCATGCAAGCGACAGTCGACGAATCAACAGCACATTTGCATATACGCAGGCAAAAGGGTCGAATTTACATATAGTTTGATAAACACGCTTAATTTTAATAATAAACTGGAGGCACCTTCGCAGAAGCTTGTATGTATTGCTTGGTAGTACAGTAAACACCCTTTTATGTTAAGCATGGGTCTCTCTTTGACTACATAACGTTTACATGACGCGACGTAGCATACTATTACATTAGGAACAATGAGTGACACATCTGTATCATCTCATCTAATCAAAAGATAGGGCTTGGGACTAGAATCAGGGCTCTGCTAAAACTGATTTTTTATGGATACGGAAGTTTATAGCCTATAATTATATTGAAATTCGTACGGAATCCTCTGTGCGCGAATCCGATTCCCACTTGGCCGGACTTTTTATCTAGTGTGAAACCGCCAACTAAAAATATTAACGAACTAAGTAACGCCCATGGCTTCACTTCTACCAAACATTTTGCTGTCTTTCTAACTAAGTCCTAAGATATGGCTGGGCGAGGCAAGGCAAGGTAGCGCTGGGTGTCGATGAGTCAGCCGATCAATCAGGACTTTTCTTTTAACTATTAAGATTCTAGTCTATCCTCTCCTTAAGACATAATAATTGACCACCCGACCTTATAGGAGTTGACGTTAAATTAAGACAGAGTTTAAACACAAACGATTGCCTTCGTAGCATCTCGCGTTACACAATCAGTCGGCAGTCTTCGCAGACAGCTTTATACAAAGAACATTATTTTCGGACGTTAACAAATTCGGCTATTTAATTTTTAGCCGGGTAACTTCTTTACGGAATTTGAATTAACTCACGAAATTCGCTTTATCGGACTTGGCCTGCGAGCGACACGGCTTTTTGATACGTGATCGGAATGCCTTCCAATTATGGGTGCTTCGGCATGACGCCGCCAGGCTGAGATGTTATGGCTTAAATGAATAGTAAACAGCGAGAGATAATCTACTGGCGATCGACTGTACTGAGTTTGTAAGCTACTATGTTAACAGTAGGTAGGTGTACATGTTAAATTTTAGGTAGGTAGGGTTCTCTTTAACGTTAAATCGGTTTGACGGATTTTAATGAAATTTGGTACACAGATGGTTTATAACTGGAATTAACATACATAATAGAATACTTTTAATCCCAGAAAATTGCATAGTTCCTGCGAGATAGCGATAAACGAATTTTTCGCAGACAGAGTTGCGGGCAACAGCTAGTACCTTAGTAAGAATAAGTTAGCCTTTGTACTATTTTTTCTCTACTGTTTGTCTTTTTTTTTATTTGAAGGTTGGATGTTCAAATTTTATTACGAAAAATTTGATCATAAAATATCCATTTTTAGATCAATTCAATTAGACAACATTGACAATATTTCAAATATGAAGTCAAGAACCTACTAACTCATTTCTTAAAAATAATCTTCATTACCAATAATTTCACAAAATATCAAGTTTATAGATGTACATCGATGTCAGTAAACATCGCACGATTAAATAGCACAAACAAATAAAACATTAGGTACATACAAGTGCAATAAAATACACAAAAAAAAACAAGATAACTATGTTATCATTCCACCCGCCCCATCTTTTATTATCCAAATCCACTTTTCATGACACAAACTTTTCTAACCTTTAAATGCGGTCCAAAATAAGTGATGAGGGTAAATTAAATTTGAACCTTTTAACTTTTTATTATACGTAGCTTTTATCTCGGTGGTCACTTCGTGAGGACTTGAGGACAAACAGTAAATTAAAAACTTGAAAAGGTAATTTATACTTTTGCATTACATCTCATTAAAAGTTAGCTTGCCTAAAACATAGTAAATGTAGCTGTCTCAAATAATTTTACTGAATTATCTACGTATTACTTTTTGAAGATCCATCTTCATTAACATCATCTTAATCAATTATTAGCCTTTATTCGCGACTTCCCACGTGTCCATCCCAGCCTATATTCGTCCCACGGCAGGGCACAGGGCCTCCTCTCAGAATGAGAGGGCTTGGGCCGTAGTTCCCACGCGGGCCCAGAGCGGATTGGGAACTTCATACACCATTACACACAAGACACAAGCTTTACTTAGCTTACTTTGGGACTAAGTCAATTGGTGTGAATTGTCTCGTGATATTTATTTATTTATTTATTTATTTTACCATCGAATCTCTTCGCAGGTGTATGCTGGTTTCCTCACGATGTTTTCCTTCACCGTAAAGCTCATGGTAAATTTCAAATGTAATTTCGCACATAAATGCCGAAAAACTCAAAAGCGCGAGCCGGGATTTGAACCCACGACCCGGCCATAGGCGAAACCGCTAGGCCACCACGGCTTTTTTTTCCTACGTGTAAATGGTCATTATTCAAGAGTTGTACCGTTTCAGTTACACACATGACACCATGTTTATAAAATTATTGTAGAAGATCCCATACAGTTTTCACTTATATATGGCATAGACCCAATACAATGGCACCTTCGATCTTATGTCATAGTAAGAGAGGTGACAGATGGGTGCCATCTACTGGGCGTTGAGGTGTCGAGCATTGGTACGTTTACTTTAATAACCGAAATCGCCATCATAATCTACAGCCAATTCGTGAAAAAAGTGACCGTAAGGGTGACGCTCGATTTTAACAAATATTTGCAATTTAAATGTTAATTGCGATTTGCGATACTATCAGCTTTAAATAAAATCATAATCTTAGTACACTATTACGACTCTATTAAATTTTGTTCTATTTCTGTATTACATAGATAGATAAGATAAGATAAGATAAGATAAGATAAATTTATTAAAAATTTGATTTGATTTGATTTGATTTGATTTGATTTGATTTGATTTGATTTGATTTGATATACTTTTGCGATGACCTCTCCGAGTTATGATAGTTAATATCTAATTAATGTCACCCTGTAAATAAATAATTTCAGCTGTAATTTTGTAACAAGGTATAAATTTAGACTAGTCCTGAATCATGAAACGTACTTACTGGTTAAAAGAAGAGCTTTCTTATGAGGTCCATCGCAAGCGGTCACGTCTCATTGCCACAAGTCATCAATGGCAACACACACCAGTAAGACGGAGCGACGACCTGGTTAAGGTTGCGGGAACGCGTTGGATGCGGATGGCGCATGGCCGGCCTATTTGGTGGACCTTGGGGGAGGCCTATATTTAGCAGTGGACGTCTTTCGGTAGAAGTGATGACTTTCATCCTACGTTCTCTGTTGCGTCATTAGTAATAAATAATAGTTAAAAAAAAACTAAAAAACACGCTTTAAAAATAAAAAATAAATTTTAATAAATTTCAATTCACTATTCTTATAGTGCAGTAAAAAATCTTAATCAGCAATTATTATATAGTTATATCCAGATCAAAATTTGTAAACAATTCTAAATATTGATAAAATAAATAATAATAGTTTAAAATATTTTATTGTAAAAAAAGCGTGGGGTGCATGGTGTCAATTGTCAAGGATTATCATTTTGATAACATCTTAAAAAGCACCCCACGCTTTTTTTACAATAAAATATTTTAAACTATTATTATTTATTTTATCAATATTTAGAATTGTTTACAAATTTTGATCTGGATATAACAATATAATAATTGCTGATTAAGATTTTTTACTGCACTATAAGAATAGTGAATTGAAATGTATTAAAATTTATTTTTTATTTTTTAAAGCCTGTATTTTAGTTTTTTTTAACTATTATTTATTTTCTATTTTTTAGTTGCATTTTTTCACAGTGAGAGTTTCCATGTGCTAAAAAGAGACAAAACGGTTTTTTGCTCGTCTTAAATAGAATCAGTCCATCTTATACTTAGTCTTTGGTGCGCGCGCACTGCTCTACACTACTAAACGTAAACCTCTTTCTTTCTAACTTTACCCCCCTCACCTACAACCCCCTAAACCCAACCCCCCAACATCCCCCACCCCATTTCCCCAAACCCCCCCCCAAACCCCAAACCCCAACACCCACACCCTTACCCCCAATCCCCTAAACCCCCCTTACCCCCCTCCTCATTTTACAAAGCCCCAACCACCTAAACCCAACCCCCTAACACTGGACCCCCAACTCCCCCCTAACCCCCCCCCCTAACCCCCCCCAACCCCCCACCACCCAACCCCACCCTCCCCCACCCCGCCACCTGCCCCCCAACCACTCCCCCCCCCACCTCGCCACCTATGCCCCCTTCCAGCTCCATCATCAAACCCTTGTTACCATCTAGGCCTCTTACCCCCTCCCCATTTCCCACAACCCCCCAAATCACTTACCCCCGAACCCCCCAACACCCCCACCCTATTTCCCGTAACCCCCCCCCCAACCCCTAACCCCAACCGCCACACCCTTACCCCCAACCCTCTAAACCCCGACCCCCTTACCCCATACCTCATTCCCCCCCCACCCCGCCACCTACCCCCCTTCCAGCTCCATCATCAGACCCTTGTTACCATCTAGGACCAAAGTACTCGTCAAAACGAATCAAACGAGCCCAAACTCGATGGGTTTGTTTCGTTTTATTGTGGAGTGCCTTTGGCCATCTTCCAGCTCCATCATCAGACCCTGGTTACCATATGGGATCAAAGTGCTCGTCAAGACGAATCAAACGAGCCCAAACTCGATGGGGTTGTGTCGTTTTATTGTGGAGTGCCTTTGGCCATCTTCCAGCTCCATCATCAGACCCTGGTTACCATATGGGATCAAAGTGCTCGTCAAGACGAATCAAACGAGCCCAAACTTGATGGGGTTGTGTCGTTTTATTGTGGAGTGCCTTTGGCCATCTTCCAGCTCCATCATCAGACCCTGGTTACCATCTGGGATCAAAGTGCTCATCAAGACGAATCAAACGAGCCCAAACTCGACGGGATTGTGTTGTTTTATTACATAGTTCCTATGGCCACCATCCAGCTCCATCATCAGATCAGCTCCATGTTACAATAATATTGCATTGTCATCCAATTTACACATATGTGCAAAATTTCAGCTCAATCGGAAACCGGGAAGTGGGTCAAAATCGCGCCCTAAGGAGTCGGTTACAAACATACAAACATACAAACACACATACAAACATACAGGTGAAGCTAATATAAAGCGTGTAAAAAGAGGTAGGTACCTACTCTACTCGGAATAAAAACGTCGTAGGCCAACTGCGAAAGGTTAAAGTTTTAAAAAGACATAAACATGGCGTGACACCGCAGGGGTTCCATTTAAAAATCTCGGTAGCTTCATTAGTCAGCATTTAACCCCCCGTGGTCACGCGAGCGGCCTATTATCAAAGCTGGGTCACACTTTACAGGTGATCAAGATTATCGGCGCTGTTGACATTGACGGGGTTTGTTATGTATTAACCTTTTGTCTATGTATTTACAGTTATAATGTCAAGGTGAAAAACTGGCTTAGTGCTAGTGGAACTCGCATAACAAGGGCTCGTACCGCCATAAATATAGTTGCCATTGTTAGATCAAACAAAATGCCGAAAACTACACCTTTAAAGTACAGGAAATCCTTTTAATTAAATTTAATTGTACAAGCTTTTCATTAACTAGCAATGTATGCTTGTTTGAGTCTAACTTTGCTAGTCGTGTTTCTTTTAAAAAGTTTGGATGACGATGCAAGTAAAGGCAGTATAAAGTGCAGTTAGCAAAAAAAAATATGAAGGCTGATTCAATATTATAATTTGTTGTTTCAGTGGTTGCAGTGCATGCAACCTGCTTTAATTTCAAGTGTTCATACCTATAAGTTTATTAAGTTCAATAGATCTAGCTCTATTGCTGGCGGGCAGATTAGACAGCAAAGCTTTGGCACCCTTTGGGTTTGCAACCCTAAAAAATTGTTATATAGTACAACCAAGTAAATTTACTTTTGACTTTCTGTGAGCCAAGTACGCTAGGCTTAACTATAGAATTAGTACGAGTATACCTACATTTCCGCACGTGATTTTGGCGCGAACCGGAAGACATAGCCAAAGTTGAAGGCCATCAACAAGATGGACCGATGTTCTGGTAAAGGTCGCTAGAATCACTTGAATGTCGGTAGCGCAGGGCCAAACGTTGTAGAACTCTTTGGGGAGGCCTTTGTCCAGCAATGTACGTCTTTTGGCTGATATGATAATAATGATGCTGAAGAAAGGGGGAGAGTAGCGAAGATTATCACGTGATGGAATAGTAGATTGATAAACAAGGGTCATAATTGATCATTTACACTAGTATTGAACACTCTACTTTCCATCACAAATGTGAGGAAATAAAGAAAAACCGTTATGTTAAAAATGTATACGCAATTTGTAACAGAGCGGAAGAAAATTTATCGCGCAAAACCGTCTTTGTTTTTTTAATTTCCTTACACTCTTTGGCTTTGGCACTTGGCACATTAAGTCAGCACTGGCCAGCAGCATTATGCCAGCATGGTTGTTTGGAGGTAAGTATTACGCATTACAATCTCCTTGTTTACCAGTTCGTGGATACAAAGGAGCACCATTCGATTTTTAAATTTACTTACATTTCTAAAGATGTAAAGATGTGAATCGAATTTACAATACTGATTTCAAATTAAATGCAACCTACTTTCAGAGCTTAAGTGATGAAAAGGTTAAAACATCTTTTCACTTTAGCGAACTAATACCGCGTTAAGAAGTCATAGTAAAGACGTTAATCAATCAACATTAAATTGCATTTCGGAGTTTGTCGTCATGTTGGCAATATATAGCGCATTTGTTGTGTTGAAAGTCTGTGTGCACCGAACATAATACGTCACGTCTCACCCGTGTACCGTCAAGCCTTGCACATAGAACGGGAGCCTCTGCAATATTGCGCTCAAGGAATAAATTTATTCTAGAAACGCCATGATTATTTAATGGCAATCACGATTACGCTACCGATAGACCTCAAAAGAAAGCTCAAGGTTACTAAGAGGACGAAGTATGCTCGGAGTTTCTCTGTGAGATCACATTAGAAATGATGGAATCCGCGGAAGAACTAAAGTCACGGACATATTAGCTCGAAGAATCGCCAGATTAAAGTGGCAGTGGGCAAGAAACATCGCTCGTTGAACTGATGGCCGATGGGGCCAAAAGGTTCTAGAATGTCGTTCATGGACCGAAAGACGCAGTGCAGGTAGGCCTTTAACAAGACTGAGTTGAGACCTGGGGCTAAATTCAGGAACGGGCCTTCACGGGTTTGGTAGCGGTAATTCAATCGTTTGGGTTGGGTTTGGTTTGAACTGCAATTCAGGAAACCCAAAAATCACTGGTTTGCGAGAGGTTTGGGCTGAGTTTGGGAAGAGCATTATTTATTTGTTTATTTATTTATTTATTTACAAAGCAAATTAACAGGAAAATAAGGCTCATCCCAAGCTCAACCCATTCCTATCCTCTCCCAAACGATTGAATTACCGCTCGCAAACCATGTTGGGCCGTTCCTGAATTTAGCCCCTGGTGGGTGAAGGTTGCGAGTACGCGTCGAACGCGAATGTCACAGGACCGGTCCTTATGTTCAGCTCCAACCTTGGGGCCTTTATCCCGTGGAGCGTCCGGCTCTAAAAAATATATGCCGTTGTGTGCGCACACCCGCGCGCACAGGACGCTCGATGGGGCAGTGGACGTCCTTCGGCTGAAATAATTACTTTGACATGAATGAAAAATAATTACTTTGATGATGACATGAATGAAAAATAATTACTTTGCTACTCCGCAGCCGACCGCGCGAGTCATGTTTTTCTTATGATAAGGAGCGCTCGTGATTTGTGTAGCTTTAAGAATACACTCGTATCTATTTATTTATTCATTTATTTATAGAATTATTCATCTACTAGCTTTTGCCCGCGACTCCGTCTGCGTGGAATTAGAAATTTGGGCAGCTTATTTTTTTTATCCAATTTGCTTTTTCATCAATTATGGCTCTCCTTAGTTCCTCGATATAAAAAAATTACCCGACCCCGCAACCCCCCCTGCACTCCCCTCCCAACCCCACCCCCCCACCGAACACCCCGCACACCCGCGTTCACATTCACCACAAGTCAAGCGTGCCTATAGATGTTTTACTTCAAAAACCCCCGCTTTTGAAACATTCTTCCGCTCCGCTCCGCTCCTATTGGTGTTAGCGTGATGATTATATAGCCTATAGCCTTCCTCGATAAATGTGCTATCTAACACTGAAAGATTTTTTCATATCGGAGCAGTAATTCCTGAGATTAGCGCGTTCAAACAAAAAAACCTGTTCGATAAATTCTTAAAATAGACGTATCTTTCTTATTTGTGAACCGATTCAAATGAAACAAACACTAAATGTTAATCCAAGAAAATACCAACATATCAGTGAAAACCGCATCCTTCTAGGTTAAGCCGTTTCTGAGATTAGCACGCACAAACGCACAGACAAACAGACAAACAGACAATAATTCTAAAAATCATTGTTTTGGGTTCTATTGCGCTAATAAATACCCCTAGTGTCAGTTTTTCTCAAATATCTTCAATGTACAGACACCGACTTGTTACAGATTTATTATATGTATAGATGGATTTATTTATTTATCTATAGAATTTAAAACGTGTTAGCTTCTTGTGTGCTGTTGGGTCTATGCGACATTCGGACTTATTATTTTACTTGATAACAAATTTCAAGATTCTAGATTACTGAATCAGGCGTTATTATTAAAGGTCCATATTAATGAGGTCGCGGGTGAGCAAATATGTATTGTTTCAGTTCTATATTATCGCAAAAAAGCAGTGAATGAAGCAGTGAGTGAAGCTAAGATTTTTCTTTGACTGAAAAAGTGTTTACAGATAATTATGATATCGGGGCTTTCAAGAAGAGGGTTTACACTTCTTTTAACGCCGGCAACATGTCAGTGGCTCTCTTTGAGTTGTTCATATTCATGGGCGGTGGTGATCATTTTCTGTCAGATGACCCGTTGACTCGTTTACCTCCCTCTCATAATAAAAAAAAGTTTACAGATGGGTTGGCTGGGGGCAAAGTGGTGCACTTGGTAGCCTACTCGGCGCATATAGCCAAGAGATGCGGGTTCATATCCTCTCCGGCGCGCCAATTTAATTTTATGGAATCTTATATTTCGTTGAGCAAATCGTTTTGTTAGTAAAAACAGTAGTTATTTGTTATCCAAGGCTGGAAAGTTACTGTTTGGCGCCAGAGCTTATATTGAAACCCGAGGAAGAAGAATCCTGAGCTTAGCTAAGGGTTTCAAGGCACGAGACACAGCAACTTCCAGCCATGTGTTTTGATATTTAATTAAACCAATAAATCTGCTTAGGTATAATGAATCTGACTCAATCCGAAATAATCTCATTTCAAAATTTTACTTTGTAGGATAGGTTTAGTTTTGAAATGAGAATATTTCGGATTGAGTGCGTTTCATTTTAATCGTGCTAAATTATCAACTTTAATCCTGATTATTTTAAGTCTGACTTTAAAGTTTGCGTTGAAGTGCTTTGATCTCATAGTATTTGTAGTATGAGAACAATTTGTGGCCAGATACACGTGGTTAGAAGCTTTGCAAAATTCAATTTAAAGACAAAGATACCCGAAAATATTCGAAAGCTACCTAGCTCCGCCCATACAATGCACTCAACGAAATCGTATACGGAATAAGGCCAAAAAACTATTAAAATAAACTAAAAAATGTAAACTAAGCATCTGAGTTATCATTTTTGTCATCTCTGTAGTATGAATTCTCATAGCTTCTGAATAATTTGAAAATAAAATATTCGAGACGTTTTTGTGAGGAAAACTTAGTTTATTGCCTCCGTTCGTCACGCGATACGAACTGACGCTTCTACGAACCCTAGGTATTGTGTGGCAGTCTCAATTTCTTGCTTTATCTCCTTGATTGCACCAGACTGAGTCGTCGCCAGCACGTGCGCCAAGCTGAATGTTTATTGCATTGAGATTGCGGCATAACTTCCCTTAGTTATAATAAGGGACTTGAACGTCTTCAGGGAATTAAGTAGGTTAATCACGATATAGAGGTTCGGTCCCGAAGGAATTTGATGGATCCGCGCTCGTGTTCGTTTCAAACTATGAACTATATCGGACCTATCGCTTGCTCATAATTGTGCCTTGTAAACGATATTTACCTCCGTGATATAAAGTTTACGGTCTGCGCTTTATGATAATGTATATGCCGTTTTTGGTAGTAAATTAGTTTTTGAACTTCTATAAATTAGCGTACCTACTTAGGTAATTCATACGCCCCTTATGTGTAGTAAAGGCACGTTACAGTAGCAGTTTGTTTTATAAATTAGGCCAACATGGAAAATTAGTTAGTAAAGATGTTTTGAAAAACATTATGATGCACTAACTTTATCCCGTGGCTTCGCATGGGTTAGAAACAATTACAATCTTAGAGTCTGGCCTGAAAAAAGTACGGTAACATTTTAAAAGCACAAAGTCCGCTCGTACAACGCCATCTATTGATTGCAGATGTAGTTATAGTGTCATCTTGAAAGATGAGGTACCTATTATCAAACCGCGTTTAGAAAGGGATTGAGCTCATATGTAACTTTTGAACTAATGCATGATATGACATTGTCAGTGGTAGAGTGTGCAGATAAATGAAATTGTTATTTTAGTACAATTTGGTACAATGAAGTTCTAAAGCATGGAAAAAACATCAAATTATATTACTTAAATTATATTTCATCATTTATAAGTACTGTTGTGCTAACGGTACTCTCGAATCCATTTCTAAACGCGGTTTGATAATACCTACCTCAACGTTCTTGAACAGAGTATACTCTGGTCTTGTTTATAGTTAAAATATTATCCCAGAGAAACACATTACCGGGATATTAAGTATTCTATGTCTCAATGCATATTTTTGCCTGTCTGAACGCCAAGTTTCATCTAAATCAGCTCAGCCCTTTGCGTGGTTGACTAACAAACATCCAAACATTTTCACAAGCTTTCTTATTTAATTATATTAGTAGGAGTATGCTGCAGTGCTGCTATTGGCCTCAAACATCACTCTGTTACTCAGGATAAAAATAATTGTGACGTTATAGAACGATAAATAGACACTAAAATAACATTGGGAAAACGCGTTTTTCCGATTTTGCAAACACGCCAGGTGCTGGTTTATCTTACTGCTTTATAATCCGGGTTAAAAGTTCAGTTTAGTGGAATATGGTTTCTTCAAAATTGCATAACTTGTTATAATAATTTCTGCGAGGTTTTGTGGAAAACTTTACGGAAGCACCTGTATGAAAAATGTTATCTACTGACAATAGCGGGTAGAGTGCTCAGTCGGGGACGATTTCGGCCAGCGTGATCCCGTTCATGGCAACTTTCCACAAAAAATAATAATTTATTCTTGACAATGACGCGAAAAAAGTTTATTTGATTAAAGTCGCTTATTTAGTCGAGTCTGCACACATCTACAAAAGACAATACAAAAGATCCCTTTTAGGGATAAGTTCGCCTTTGTACTCTTTTTGTTTTGTTGTATTGTATTATTTTTGTGTTTTATGTACAATAAAGTGTTTACATACATACATACATACATACATACAATAGTATGTGTGAAGTTCCCAATCTGCATTGGCCCGCGAGGAAACCACGGCCTAAGCCTCTCATTCTGAGAAGAGGGCTGTTCCCTAAGGAGAGCCGTATATTGTCTGCGATGATGATGATTATTTAGTTGAGTAAGAATTAGGTGAAATACCATCAAACTTGCCTTTACACTATAAGCACTTATAAGTACCGTAAAGTCGTATTATTTTGGCCCTGAAAGTGAAAGTTTCTATGAATGGATGGATAAATGTGTGTTGTTACTTTTTCACGCTAAAACTGTTTAACAAATTCTGATGAAAATTGGCAAACGGGATAGTTTATAACCTTTATTAACATATAGGATACTTTTTATCTCTTAAAATTGTATAGTTCCCGCGGGATACGTGTCATTGATTTCCGTAAATATGGTTATTTAAGTTTAGCATGGACATATATAATTATATATAAATTAATAATACTTGAAAAACATTAGGTGCAGGCAAATTCATTTTGCATTGCATAGTTAAAGCAGTAATGCCCTATCCTAATTTCAAATGTACATGGTTTAATATAATTGCAAATAGCCTGGAAACAATTTGACAAACAGAATTCTACCCGAATGAATGCAATAATAACGAATCGATGACAGATATTTGTGTTACGTATCCATTAATTCACATTCGGAAATTCAGGGAGCAATTTGCTTGATTTTCTCTTACGAGTTGCCGGAGTTTCCTTTTTCCTTTGGACAACAAAGGAATGGCTTTTTATAAGCCGCGGCGAACTCGCGACACTGGCTGCGTTTTAATCCGGAATTCCCCTGATACGTGACGTTTATGTCGTTATTATTTATATAAGAAGATGATAATATGTTGATATGGCTTTGGAGAACAGAACAAAAATATTATATCTGCTTAATTAGTCGCTTTTACAACTGGCGTAATTTTCCGCAGGAAGTTTATAAGTGCGAAGAATAGAAATTAACTCTAAACTTAGCCATTAACCCGTCACGCGTCCACCATATAAAAATTAGTCCCTAACTTTTTTCTGCGGGACATGTCCTAGAGGCTTCAGTAGTAGTCTCTAAAACATTTACCGCAAAAAAAAGTTAGGGACTAACGTAGTCCCTGGGACGCGTGACGGGTTAATAAAACCAGCTGGCTCTCTACCTGGTAGCTAACCTGGAAAGTTTTGGAGTTTTGAAAATAGATAATTTTCATAGATTTTTGAGCAAAAAATTTTGTTACCTCATACCAGCGCAGTCATTTAGTTAATTACTAGGGGCGTTCAATAAAAAGTGAGAATGAGTATGTTATAAACAACTTTTACTAAATGTCATTTTATTTTTCGACATAGTCACCTTTTAGCATAATACACTTAGTATATCTTTTTTCTAAACTTAAAATTCCATTTTAAAAAAAACCGGCCAAGAGCGTGTCGGACACGCCCAAGGTAGGGTTCCGTAGCCATTACGAAAAAATCAAGTAATATTTTTCTAAGGATTTCGTATGTGTACGGAATCATCCAAGTTTAGGTATGTTTTATACCTTAGGCTACTATTTACTCTTAAACTACAAATAATTTCCAAGCAATCTTAGCCGCTATAATTTTTCTAGTAAATTTGATATATTTACTACATTTCTGAATTTTTCCAAATTTTTCCACCCAACAGTTTAGATTTTAGAGGGGGGGGGACGGCCGATTTTAATGAAATTTTTCACTTTAAAGTTGAATATTTCGCAAACAGATCACTGAATAGAAAAATCATGTTAGCAACTCCGCAATGATTTTAAAAGACCTATCCAACGATACCCCACACTATAGGGTTAGGTGAGAAAAAAAAAATCACCCCCACTTTACGTCTATGGGAGGTACCCTAAAAAAAATTTTTTTACTTTTTTTTATTCAATCACTTTGTCGGCGTGACTAATATATATATTGATGCCAAATTACAGCTTTCTAGTACTAACAGTCTCTGAGCTTAGCCGCGGACAGACAGACAGACAGACAGACAGACGGACAGACATGGCGAAACTATAAGGGTTCCTAGTTGACTACGGAACCCTAAAAAGGTCTCATCTTGAGTACTTAAAAAATCTTGTATTGCAGCGACTACCGCGTCGTCGTCTTCAAATTTCTGGCCTCTCAGGTATTGTTTCAATCTCGGAAATAGGTAGAAATCACTGGGAGCGAGATCTGGTGAATACGGAGGATGCTTAAGGATATCGAACCCAGCATCACGAATTGCAGCCATTGCAACGGCGGACTTGTGTGCCGGGGCATTGTCCTGGTGGAACAGCACAACTTTCGAGAGTTTACCTCGCCGTTTTTCGCGGATCTCATTGCGCAATGTTTCTATTTGTTTGGCGTATAATGTGCCCGTAATAGTGGCTCCATGCTCGAGATACTCAATCATTAATACCCCTTTACCATGTCAAAAAACAGAGCCCATGACCTTACCGGCAGATGGGCTCACCTTGAATTTCTTCGGAGTTGGAGATGATGGCCTTTTCCATGTCATAGACTGCAGTTTCGTTTCAGGGTCGTAATGATGGAGCCATGTTTCGTCCATTGTTATAAATCGCGCCAAAAAAAGTTCCCGTTCTTGCTGTATCAGGTCCAAAGCTTCTTGACAAATCTCGACTCTAGTTTGTTTTTGCGTGTCAGTAAGCATTCTTGGTACCCAACGCGCAGATACCTTTTTCATACCCAAGCGTTCATGTAAAATATTATGCACGCTCCCCTTTGAAATCTTTACATTTTCAGCAATAAAACGAACCGTGACACGACGATCCGCCAAAACTGAGTTTTCAACTTTTTTCACAATTTCTTCAGTTATTGCAGTAGTAGGGCGTCCGGAGCGGGGGTCGTCCATGGTCGATGTTCTTCCATGTCTAAATTCGGCGCACCAACGTGCGACTGTCGAATACGGAGGAGCATTAGACCCTAAAGTGTCCCGCAAATCTAAATTGACTTGGTCCGTAGAAAAATTTTTCAAACACAAGTATTTGATAACGGCGCGCAGTTAAATTTTCTCCATTTTCGCTAACGTACTCAATAGCATTGGAAAGAAATTAACGTATTTTTTTTTAAACAAAAGACAGTTAGTTTTTTTTTTTCATAGCAATCAGCTAGATAGATTAGCTTTACCGGCCAGTATTTAATTTCCTAATATTGAAAGAGTTTGCATCTCATTCTCACTTTATATTGAACGCCCCTCGTATGTGTGCGAAGATCCCAATCCGCATTGGGTTCACCCTCTTATTCTGATACACTCGCGTACGAGCGGCGAGACGAACTGCGAGACGAGCAACGAGACGAGAGTGTGAACAGGCTCGCCTCGCGCCTCGTCTCGTGATTTGCAGGCTCGCGTCCGGAGCGAGACGACGAGACGAGGCACGAGGCGAGGTAACGAGGCGAGAGTGTAAATCAGGTAGGAAAGGAGGCCAGTGCCCTGCAGTGGGACGTTTGTAGGCCAAGATGAGATGATGATTATAGATTTCGATTCGATTTAATAACATGCTGTAGTATTATGTTTTATTTAGTACTTACACACTTTAAGTTTCGGAGAATTATTTACAGTTTTAGCTTCTGTGTAACGTACTCGTAACAAATCAAAGTAAATACTTAAATATAAGTAAGTAATTACAAATAAATATGGTTATCTTAAATCATGACAGCAACATAAAAATTCGTATTCAGCATTCAAAGTGCATGTCCCTGCCAGGATTCGAACTTGAAACCTCAAACTTCATAGTCAGAGTAATTACCCACTAAGCTATTCTATAGTCCAACAAATACAGCACGCAATATAATTCAATTTTAAAATAATAAACAATTTAAAACACATATATTTGAAAAACACGAAGCGTGACAAGTAAACTTCAACAATAGCCAATCCACACAATAATCCTAATTCATTCAAACTCCAAACTACAGTGAAAACTGACAAATTGTGAAGCATTGTACTACGTTCAGTTGGTATAAGACGTTAACTAAAGAAGGAAACGTTTGAGGGACAATTTACGACTGAATCCCGGACGTCGGCGTTAATTCCGCAGCAGCCAGATAACCGAGACTCGATTTATTGCTTTAATCAAACCTACAACGTATGCTGACAAAAACTACCCACTTCGCGCCGCCGATAGTTGTATTGTACGTATTATTTAGCGCATCGGTTCGTTCATTTTATGACGTTTGTTTTCATGACGTGATTAAAGTTTATATCATGCGATTATTTTGTTAGAGCTTCCAATACTATAAAAGCGACGAAACATAAAAACAAAAACACAAAACCCGCAAAAAGGTGCGCCATTTATAGTAGATTGTACAACGAGTGTATAAAATGAGGCATTTTATCCGAGACGTTCTATAGCCACCCGAGCGGTACGGCGAGGGTGGATAGATACGTGGAGAGGAAAATGGGTGTAATGCTCGAGTTTTACACTCTGATTTTCACTTCGATTACAAGGAAATTAAATACCAACACTGGAAATAAAATTTACAGGCTCTTATTTTCCATGCATTGCAATTTCTGTAGGTATTAATGAACTTTTATTTTTTGCTTTTATTTTTTATTTTGATTTGCCTAGTTTTATTAATTTTGTAATATAAAACACCAGTTTTATAAAAAGAAAATCTTATATTTTATAAATTTCTACTATGTATTATTTATGGCTGTTTGCGCCTTATTACCTTGGTCCTAGACGAAGATTTTACTATATTATGCACTATACCATAAAAAACATTTTATGCAGCATTCTCTCAACATAAAGAACAACTTTACGGGCATGAGGAGTGAAAAGTATATTAAATACTGTTTCGAGAACAACATGTGTAATCTCGCCTTGTTATGCTGACTGCTAAAGTCGGTGTATGGGCAAGCACGAATCACGGAATGATAAAGATTCAGGTTCATCCCCGATTGTAGCTTGTCTTTCATGGCTTTTCCAATATGTTTTAGGTGTTCTAGCTATAGAATAATTAAAAAAAAACGGGAAAAAGTAAAAATAAATACAAAAATAGGGAAGTCAAATTTCCGAGTTTGATAGTGACAATAAAATCGTTCAAAACTCACTGGGTTTTCGTTAAATCGTTCAAGTTAGATAAATTTTATCCCACGCTGATTACCTGTAAAACGTAGTCTTAAAATGAGAAGAAAACAGAATGGTCCTTCATTAGAAGAAACCCGGACATTCCGACCGGATTGGTAGTTTTTATCGAAATTACATGCAGATGTCTCCGTCTACCAGGGTTCGCATTTGCAAGTAAGTACGAATTTTCTCTATTCTGCGAATTCTTGCTTCCTTTGAGCATTACATATTATTAAGGTTCATTTTAGTGAAATGAAAGTATGTAAAGGAACCAGACCGATGAAAATGTTTTTTTGACACTATTAGCGTTAAAAATAATGCTTCACTGGTTTAACATAAAGCGAAATGATGGCTCCACAAAATGAAACAACGCGTAATAAAACGTTACAAAAATCTGAAACCAATTGCGCTGTTTTCACGGGCAGTTTCAGCTACTGTGAATCAAATGTAAGCATTTTAAGCTTAGGTTGAAAAACTTCCTATAGAATGTGAAACATCGCTTCATTAGCGAGCATTCACGTCGTGTCAGCGGGCCGTAGCTGCCGAGTCGGCAATTCATTTTACATCTGACCTAAATTTAACCTACATTTTGCACGTAATTTTGTAAAATATATTCGACCACGTCTAATCCGACGTGTAATTGTTTGTTCAGAGTAGATCATTAAAGCCGGACCATGGTTTTTTTCTCATTTAACAAACAACAAACAACAAAATGGATGGCTACGGGAGGTTACAACTTAGTCTCGTATACATGCAGAGTAATTTTTAATTAGAGCACACATTTTGACATAATAATTTGGATTTAATTTGCTAAGTAGTAGGATATTTTACAACAATTTTGAAATAATGTGCTGAAAATACTAAGAAATACTTTCAACGAATGCTAACTAAGCAATTGCCTCACGTTCAAAATTTGTCCAGTGATCAAAATTATTTTATCTGTCTTAAAATACCAATAAAGTGAAGAAAAAACTGGTCAAGTGCGAGTTGGACTCGCGCAGTTCGTTAGTAATAGATTAATCATCATCATTTTTTTTGATAGAACAACAAATTTACGATTTTCGTTTTTTTTTCTTTACTAGTGTGCTGTAAGCTCTTCCTTTATGCCAAATATCATGGTCTATAAGAATCCTATAAATTTTGATCCCCTTAAGAGCGTCGAAATATATCTACGTTGTTGACGGCATAAACGGCCATGTCTTTTTTTACGTAACTTAGAAGTTTGATTTTTTCACAGCTTCAAAGGACTGTAGACCTAAGTACATATTATGATTTTAATTTCAACTCGATACCAACGCGTTCCCGAGATAAAGGGATTTGACAGACAGACGGACGGACGGATGGACGGACAGTCAACAAAGTGATCTAATAACGATATCGTTTTTTCCTTTTGAGGTACGGAATCCTAAAAACCACCACTCTCACGTAAGAACGTAATAATTATTGTCTGCATCAAAAGTATTCACTCTACTACAACACACAATTTTGTCAATCTGGTTTCATTTTTAGTACGTTGCTATAAAGCGATATGACAACGTACATAATATATAAAGTTAGTTACCTATTTTTTAAACCGACAACGGAAAAATTGCCTTTGAAACTCGTACTGTGAACACGATTCAAATGATAAATCAATTGCCAATACCGTCCAAACTGTTTACGCTGTAGCGAGGGTCAGTAAAAAAAACCTATCTCTCCTTTTAGACGCAGCTATTTTCAACGTTAGTTTACTTACTTAAAAAACAAAGAATAAAGGAATTAAATTAAAAAAAAGACATAACATTTGGACTGGACATGAAAGCATCTTATTCTGTTTTTATTTTTCGCCTATGGTTATGAATCTCAAGTTTTAGGAGTACGAAATATGAATAAGCACAATGTTATATTTTACGGCATTGTCAACCGTCATTTGGTAGTTGACTGTTTTATCGCAGACGAAACAACAATAAAAGAAAGTTTCTATTTACCCTTAGATCCGTTTTGATCCCCTCGATACGTGATCTAATCAAGAAAGGGTCCCTCAATGTAGTTAATTAGGCAAATACAAAGTTTTCGAACGCCCCCGGCTCGGCAACCCGTTCCTACAAATTCGTTTGTTTTCAATTGTTGAATTAAACATCTAATATCGTGCTAAACAAAATGTCTGTCTCGAGAATAAGCTAAAACAACGTCTTTTTCTTAATCAAACTTTAAAAATCTTCCCAAAAAAGCTCATGATACATTTCAAATGTTATTTCTCAAACTCAGAGGTGCAAAATTTTGGTTTGAACATCTATTCCGTGCCGTGATTCAAAATCACGACCCAAAGGGTCATTGAGAGACAATACGTCAAATAAATAAACTACCAAGCCTTTCTGGTTATTATTTTTATTGAAAAATGACATTCTCATCTTGCTTTTTTTGACGGCACGTAATTATCTACTTAAAATTAGAGTTCAATCATCGTGTTTGAAACTTGATCATCGCCGAAGTCATTTTATAATGTAACTAGTAGGGTAAGTCCAGGATAGATGCCCCAATTTTTGAAATAGCTTTATAATTCAAAAACTAAACAAATTATAGCATTGCGTCCAATGCGTATGATAACTATGGCCCTTAATCTATTATTTTACTGTACTTGTTTTAATATAAATCGTATGGATTTTGTGTAAATCGTACTTTTGTAGACCCCTTATAAATGGGATAGGTGCCTACCGTGGGGGATAGACGACTCGTCGCAAAAATGCGTCAGAGGATAGATGCCCTTTGAAATTAAACAAGTTAAATAAAAGTTATCAGTCTTTTATATTCATTGAAAATTCGCCTAGAATCCTAGTAGGTACTAGATGTTTTACTGAAACAAATTATAAAAGCTTAATCAATTCCATATAAAATGTGATTTTGTTTCTATTTGCAAATACAGAAAAAACTTCACTAAATACCAATCAATATGTACAGTCAGCGTCAAATAGTTCGTGACACCCAAAGTGGCCAAAAAGTTAGCAACACGGCCTTATTCCAACTGTAATAAAGACGTGTTGCGAACTATTTGACCACTTTGGGTGTCACAAACTATTTGACGCTGACTGTACCTACATTACATAACTACCTAGCTAGGATCAATTGTTTTTCATTTTTGGCAAAACGTCGTCTTAGTAGTGTTATAGACGGTATTCCATATGTTCAGGCTTCTTCATTGACTCCTTTTTCTCCCTTCTTCATTTCCTCGAAGGCTGCTAGCAAGCTTTCTTCAGACCAGGCGACGTTACGCTGGACTACGAGGGCGTTTTCTCTCATATTTACAAGGCATTTCGATCCTCTGCAACATAAAAATTCTTTGAAACAAGTTGAGGATAGATGCCCTTAGGGGCATCTATAGCGATCGAAAACGGGGCAACTATACTTTTCGCAGAGGATAGATGCCCTTTTCGATAAAAAATCAAGTAATGATAAAATCACTATAAAATATACTAATCCATGCAGTCTAAACTTCAGTGCAACTAAATGAGTTAGCTAAAAGCGAAAATTATAAGCCAGTCTAAAGTTATTCAAAAACAAATACTTACGAATCTAATTTTCACGCTCTGCGAGGTCTCGCTGCGGAAGGTTTTGGCACTCATGGACTAAACGCGTTCGCTCTTGCTCATGATAGCAGCATCCCAGAGGTTTGCAGGGAGGAGGCTTGCTATTATTTAGTGGAATTTTGGTCCCACAGCCTTGCAACTAGTAGAAATTGAAATCGAGGCATCTATCCCACTGGGGCATCTATCCTGGAATTACCCTAACTCTATATAAAAAAGTGATTTCGAATATATCTAGATTCTACTTAAAACTTAACAAAAATATCCCTGAATTGGCAAACAACGTAAACAATATCATTAAAGAAAAAAATAAATTCATAGTGCAGACAGATATCGGGCTTTTGTATGGTGTGCGGGACGTGAGCGAAATGCAGACGGCTCCGTGTCAACTCTGTTGCGATCGAGTGTCAGGGAGGTGTTTCGACACATCGTTTCTGGCTTGTTTTAACCGGAACGATCCGATGCGGTGCTGTAGTCTCTCTGTATTTCAATCAACGGATGTAATTCTGAAGCTTGCCGACGACTTCAGTGAGATATGCTTCATAAATTTAAATCAACGATTTGAATGATAGATTGATACATGTATGCTTAGATTGCTGAGGTCATTATCAATGAACTATTAAATTTTTATCTTACTCCTTCGCTTCCCACCATGCATCACAGCTACGTCTATGCAATACAAAATGAAAACGTGTTTTTAACTCTCTAAGAGTTCATCCTCAAAGCACACAAGACAGCAACAAGGTACAAGATGGATAGCGGAAAAGCAAGGGTAAAAAATAATATTTCAGCAGACTGATTTATAGAACTTTGGTGTTGATTAAAGCGAAGTCACATTTAACATACATAACATCACCATAATTTAAAAAGCATAAAAGCATAATAATAATTTAAAAAAGGGATGGTAAATGGAATTATTATTGCGAACGCATTAGAAAATACATATAGCGTCTATTATATTAAATCTCACGAGTCAACTTTTATTAAATCTTATGTTACATGGCTTAAAGCATATGGATACTTTGGCAAATACAAAAGTACCTACAAAAAAAGGTTTTCAAACGTACTTTCAATGACATCTCATTCTTACAGAATGGGCAGCTTTACACCTGCGCCCGCCCCTCATTCTCATTTTGTTGCCTCCAAGCTCAAAGTTACTTACTGTAACAAAACTGAAACAGCTAATCTCTGATTACTGCAACGTAAGTACTACGTTCACGCTGGCACTGAAAATATACCTAGGTGCTTAAAAATACAGCGGAAACAAGGTAACAGACTATAAGCCTTTAAGTGCGTTATTTGATAAAGCAACAACAACACTTGAGCGGCGGTCACACAACTCGCAGTACCTCGCAGAATGCACGAGCGAGCTCGAGGACACTCGTGAGGTGCTCGAATACCAGGTACAATCTACACCAACTTAGTTAGCGAAAATGCTGACATTTTATGAATTCTTGCAGAGTTCATGCAAATTTTTGTGAACAATTTTTATTAACTAAGTACAATTTATCGTTTGCGGGTTACTCTATCCCGTGGAACTTTTGCAAAATCCGTCCACATTCCTTGTCTATTTCATGCAGAGGACGTAATATGCAAAATTTCAGCTACCTAAGCCTCAGGGATTTGACCTAGGCGACAGACGTTGATGAGTCAGTAAATCTATCAGTCAGGACTTCTTTCAATTAAGTTTGTAAAGCTGCGAGGAAAGAAAATGGAAAATTAAGTAGGTATATTCGGTGACAGTCCACGT